>OX387716.1:99616080-100886169 GCA_947577245.1 Andrena bucephala | reverse complement strand
CGTGCGCCGTGCCTGCGAGGAAATAGTCAGATACAGTTGACCCATCGGTTAGCCCAGTCTTTTTTCAGAAGTAACATAAACCGGCGCGGTGCTTCCTCCTCCTTGGAGTACATACATTTTCACCCAAAACAAGGGTAGAACATAACGTTGGGGGGGCTGAGGCACTTAAGTGCCGGCCTTCCCGAAAGAACACTCATACGTTAAGAAAACATACTCGAAACTAATATTAACTGTGCGTTGGCAACATCCGAGAGGATCGTATTAACGAGCTCTTAGAGCAAGATCACAGAAAGAATGCCATGTGGCTGCAGCTGGCGGTGTGTACCGTTGTTAGTCGAACGAGATTCTCTCTTTCCCTTCTATTTTCGCGTGAACGCGATAGGGAGCGGAAAGGGTGAAGAGGTTGCACCGTCTTCCGCTTCCCTGGACAGTTGGACGGCACGTCGACATAAACAAATAGATTCAGCCATGGATCTGGTCTTAGAGTTCACTTCCTTTAATTACATTCGTCCCGGATCATCGGATATCTCAAATATCTCTAGCTGGATGGGCCTGATTATCGGAGCATGACATACGTCCCGATCGCTTCGAGCGGGGCCTCGCCCTCGCAAGTGGCGACAGCGCGCTTCGAGCGACTTTGCTCGCGGACGACGAAAGAAGGAGTGATCGGACAAGTTTAAATTTACATCCGCCGGTAGGCACGCGTGAAACGCACCGAGGAATTCGCCCTAATGAGCGTGGAACGAAGGGGTGTCGTTTCAGACGCTCCTTCCCCTCTCTCCCCGCCATCGACACGGACAGCTTTGCTCCCGAGGGTGTTGTCAGTGCGGCAAATATGTTGACAGGTCATTCAACATCTTTCCATCCGTTAGGCAGCCGCGGATCCGCCGAGGACGCGTGACCGACGAGATGTTGCACCTCAGAATACCCGCAGGCTAAGATTAGCTCGTCTCTCTCACAAAAATGCACCCGTTTCGAGTAAACAACTATGATTCCTGAATTGTTAATACTTTGCCATCCGAGAATTGTTATCTGGGCCCTCTGCCACTGAACTATTCTCAGGAACGTCTCTCCCACTTGCGGCAATTTATACTTATTCAGAGTATATAATCGTGAATGCAACTGAAAGTGTTGGATTACTCCTCGAAGCGCAGAAAAGGGTTGGAGCCATGTCTCAGAAGTAGGCGACGGTTCTCCGACGGGCGCACTGACATTTGCAAATCGACGCCCCTTTGCATTTGTTCGAAGATCGTGGTGCGCGAGAATTAACGAAACATCCATTTGACAAGTCTCCGCCGGAAGTCTCGCGCGCGCTGAAATTCACGCGGCCTCGCGCGTCTCTCGGATGCAAGCCGGCGAAGAGGAACGGAAACGCGGCCCTCGGCGTCGCAAACATGTTATGTAATTCAAAATTCAAACGGCCGAGAGTATCACCACCGCGACGATCGAAACTAACCCCGTGAAATTTCGTGGCGATACATCCGCGAGGTGAATTGTAATGCGATCTTCCGCGCCAGGGCGATATAAGAGACACGCTTTGCTCGTAGCTATTTCGTTCTATCCGAGGTGAGAATACAGAGCAAAGGAATGCTTCCAGCTATGCTTTGTAGATCCCCCAGGGCTTGCTTCGAGGGTAATTATTCCCTGGAAACGTGCCCTCGAGACGGGAACTGGCGCTCCCGGGGTACCTGAGCTGTGGCTCGCGAGTACCGAGACTGGAAAAAGCTTCGCTGGACAGCATCCTTGCGATTCCGAAGAGTTCCCCTCGCTCTTCGCGCCCGTTCGAAATCGAGTTGACTAAAGCTTGCAGTAAAAGATAGAGAATAGGGAATATCCTTCAATCTTCCTTCTTTCTTCTTTTCAAAGTGCCTTGTATTAATCCTCCTAATTCCTCGATGCAGTTGCAAGGCTGGTGAACAACCAGTGATTAAATGCACTGCGATGCCCCACTCTACAAGCAACTTTGCTTGGTACTTGGGAAAGTTTCTCGCGGGCTTCACGGGCATGCTCTTCGTCTATGTGGTTTTCTTAAAGGAGAAGTGAGTTTCGCTCGGCGCCGATTAAGCTAATAACGAAAGGGAACACAGTAGAAACGGCCACGTGTGTATTGCAGAGAGTACAGCTGCCTGTGCGGACCAAGGATGAGGGAGTTCATACGACGGAAAGGAGAGAAGTGAGTCACGTTGGTCATACGTGCGAGGTTTCTCCGAGGATCCGTACTTCCAACTTGCCTCGTCGCGAAGGGACGCTCTCCTCGAGTGCACGCTTGAGATGCGCTGATCGATGGACGGACTCCTAAAAGAATATCGCGTATCGTATGGCCAGCGATATCGTGCTCGCGGCATAATCAAAAGTTGTAATACTTAGTACTAATTCCTGCACTTTAGACGCTGTGGCAGGTGTGAATGCGAGGCAGGGTAAGCACAGGGTGATAAGATTCGTTTAAAACCTAATCGCAGATGAATTGAATACACTCTCATTTGATCGTAGAATGCAGATCAAGGTCTATACTTGCGGCTGCCGAAAACCTATGGACATGTAAGTGCGCAGATCTGTGCCTATTAAAAAGTCACACAACTCGGGGGCTGAATTTCTGGCAAATAAGATAACGAATCGTGGTTCTCAGGGTACGCGAGGATAAAGGAATGGATTCACCAGAACGATCCAGCGATTGTATCGGAGACTGTACTTGCGCTAGGAAGAGGTCTCCCTAAAAATGACAATGGTAATTTCGAGTTCCCCAGCGAATCGCTGTAAGTCTTAACATCGTGGATCCGTCTAGTCGTAAAACAGAACCGTGACCCGATGTGGTTGCTTCGATTACAGATATATCGTCGATAAATTGTATGTGCTGCGTGACATTGCTTAACCGGAAGTCAAAGGTGAGCGGCACTTGACGAGCGCCGTGACGTTTTGTAAAATATTCTTCAATGATTTAATAGGAGGCGCGAAATCAGCTTATGGAATCAACCACCAGCATGCGAGGGCAACGATCCGGTAGACATTGTCTTTTTCGCCATTGCAGCGGGATCGTGTGCGCCGATAAACTGGTGAAGAGAAGAAGAAACAAGATGCACCGCGTCCACTTGCGTGTTTCCCAAGATATCGTCTCTGATTATTGGAAAATCTGCAAGGACAACAGTAACGTTACCTCCTCGGGTGCTATTGTCGGCGACGATGCGGAAGTTTTAAGCAACACGGCAGAAGATATAAAGACGACCAACAGACACAAAAGGGAGACTGTGAATGAACACTGTAAGGCGTCGAGTGGAACTGTCAAGTCGGTGGAAGAAGAAGCAAACTCGCCAATGGATATCAAATACACCGCAGAGGAAACAGCTCCGATGATAGATGACGATAAAGTAGAGTCTTCCTCTGATTGGAATGTGTGTAAAATGTGTGCACAAGTTTCCACAGCCAAGTCTTCTCCTCGAAATGTTACGGAAGCAAATATTTTTGGCGATATTTGTGGTAATGATTCTCCAAAATGCATTGCTGAAGACGTCACAGACGTGCAAAGGAATAAGATTCCTTTTGATGAGACATGTATCAAGGATGTGGACACGGATATACAAAACTACCCCTCGGGAACAATTCAAAAGCACTCGCAAAGTGACAGCAGTTTCAACGACACGATTATAAAAGGGCACTGCATGGTGGACTCGGTTCTGTATCGCGAATTACGGACCAAGTGTGCTCCTGCGACGGAAAAGAGATTGCTGGCGGATCACGCGATACTTGGCAGGAGCGCTGAGATAAGCGGCATTAAATCACGCCGAGAGTTTGACAGCAATTTAAAACATTCGGTGAACAGGCTTCGATCGACTCCAAGGTTGCAGAAAAGGGTTCGTCGCAAAGTGGAAATTGAATCGAGCTGTCCTGCCACGTGGCAAAAGGGCACAACGAATCAGAAGAAAATCTCAAAGTTTCCTTGTGAAAATTGCTTTTGCGACACAAAGTTAGTTATACCGCTTCTAACATACTCATTTTGTTTCGTTACAGTTATTCATGGAAACATTCTATCCTTTCAGAACATGCCCTAACAGTTCGCCGTGGAACAGCAGTAGAAAAGACTCTTCGTTAAATTTCAATCCTTGCTTCGTGCAGCCGCAATGCAGAATACTTGCTACGAGCTCGCGATCAAAGAAGAACGCCTGCCCGCGGGACAGCGTGAGGTCGAGGAAGAGTATAGACCCGGCGTTCGATCGTAAATTGACTTCGGCTTACGAGACGCGCTGCGCAAAGTATAAGCCGCAACTCGCGCAATGCAGAGAGAAGCCAACACTGGTCATTTACAAGAACAAAAGGTCCAACCAGTCAAGGGAAGAAATGAGATGCGAAAACTCTACGCATTCGGCGTACAGTTCGACGACTTCCACAGAGTTCACTGAAAGCTCAGTGGGTGGTGGTAATCGAGTAGCTTGTCGGTGTCCATCTCACAGATCGTCGTACTGCACGACTACCTCGACCAATCGGTACAAGCATAGCAGGTATAACGCAAGGGTTGGTCGTAATTCTCTGTTGTCGTCGTCGTCGAGCTTGTCTTCTTTCAATCGCCATCACCACTGTACGATGCTGTCGCAGGACTCCCTCTATAATAAACGAAAACCGATCTCTTCTTTCTGCACGAACGTTCAAGCATGCATGAAACGATGCTCGAGGAACAAGAAGAAAACGAGCACGTACCCCTCGTCGTCTTCGTCCTCGTCCTCGTTGATGTCTGCGTCCACCTTCAAGGAGGACTTGGAAATAACCAATACCGATCAGACCATCTACCCCGCGTCGACAAGGGACGATAGATTATTCGGCGAAGAAGCGAGTGACTTCGAAGAGTCGAAAAAGTGCCAGAGATTGTGTAAGAGGGCAAAGTACCGCGAACAAGCGAACAAGGGAGCTGTATACACGGATGAACGTCGCGTTACCTGGGACATCGAGCAGCACCCGCGCTAGAAACGGCTCAACAGTTAATAGAAGAGAAGATACACAGAAGATCTTATTAAGGGATCCAACGCAATGGATACGCATATAATTGTACACGCATAACGGCGTACCGCCTAGGAAAAACGAAGCGGAGACAAATTCGAGGATTGGCGAGGGACGATGTAACTAGCGGCGGGTTAAACGATTCTTTCGCAGGGATCATCGATAAACGCGGAATCCAGGCGTGAACGGTTGAACCGTAAATTTAACGCGCCACGATGAAACGCGAGGGAACAACAGTAACGAGTGCGCGTAATTGGCAGGTACCGAGTTAGCGCTGAAACTCCGCGAATAAATTGGACGTGGTGCAGGAGTGACGCGTCATCCTTCCCCTCCCCTCCGTCCGGCGGGCGCTGTTGGAAAATCTGAAACTCGATTAATACGCGTCGTGTCCGTAGCTGAAGTGTCTATAAGTAGACTCTTCCACCGACGCCGAGCCGTCAGTCATATTCACATATATTATATTCTGACCCCGCTGGACGAAAGCTTCCTTTACGCTAACGAGATATCCGCAACGGTTAACGCTGCCCATACATCACGCGATACCGCGGTATACATCTTGGACGAAAATTTTCAGCTACTAGTCGGTGTCAGGGAAAAAGGGAAATAAACGCCATTTCGAGCGAGGGGCTCTCTCACTTTGCCCGCCAGACTCGGAATCGCTGGGCGACCAGAGTCTCCCTTCTTGATAGATATTTTACTGTTTGATAACCATGTATCTTCTTCGTATATATACGTATATTGTGACGTACTGTGTCTTCTGCTGTCCAGTATTTTATAGAAATGAGAATAAAACGTTTGCCAACTTGGCAGAGAGTGATCGAGGTGTCGACGAGGCGGGGCCTTGGAATTTCAAATTTAATCGATTAAACGGTCATCTCCCTGGTTTCGAATTGATAATGGAACGGGAATGTTGGCCGGTGCATCGGTATCCGTGCTCGCAAAGTCTTAATCTACCCGAGAATCTCTCTGAATGGCAGGCTTTGTGAAGGAAACGTCGCAGCTGCGTCGCCCCCTCGACTTTGCATTTCGCACGCATTCCGATGAAATAAAACGAGCACGGCATAGGGTGCCGACTTCAACCGAGAAGAAATATTTCGAAAGCGGGATGTTAAATGAGCAAACTGTCCGGCTGTCACTCCGGCTAGTACCCAGTTTCTCAGCACTTAACGAAAATACGAGCCAAAACGAATCTGTATATTTTCAGTGCTAATGTTACAAATAGACGCGGCTACAACTTAAACACCAAAGTTAGCATTCGGCGAGGTCGCTAGTCGAACATTTCTTTACAAGTTACATAAATTACTTTGCGCTTACAAATGAAGCAGCTTATCAATGAAGGAGGTATTCCGTGGCTGGGACGAGCTCGTTCCTTTTGAAACACTCCCCGATCCATTCGCTCCTGACAATTGTCGACGACCATCCCCCCAACTTGTTGATTGAACATCGAAGCTCAGGACCGATGGAGTTTCCATTAACAAACACGTGGGTTACAGAGTCGTCGACGCTTTCCTTAATCGTTCCCGTCATGAAGCGGAATTCGAATTTTGACCAATCTGACTGGTCATCAAAGTATCCCGCGATACCTCGAAATATGGAATAAGGCGATGCCTCGCCAGAAAATAATTCTTCATCCAGTTCCTTCATTTCAGCATCATTAAATTCCATAGTGTTTACCTAAAAGCAATATTTCCATGAAATGAACATTGCCGTTGAACCTGTTACGAAATATATTGATTAAAATCGGTACCGTTTCTTCGGCTTTTTTGAAGGAGCGGCTCAGACTTTGCTCATCGGCATCCATGGTATAATGATCGTAATAATCGTCGTAGTATCGCGCTAATCGACACCTCGTCGATTCACGACTGCATATCAAGTCCCACGGTAGGAACTCTTGCAACAACGACCAATTATCCTCTTCGGTAACCCGTTTGAACCAATCTATCGTTACCACATCGTACATTTTACTTTGTATAATGTTGCTTGCTCTCGCCTGAAAAGTTGAATTTCAGATACTGATTAGCAGTAGCGTGTTGAAGGTGAGAAATTTGAAAATATCAATATTATTACCGTTTTAACATTACCAACGATGATGCAATAGTTTTCCTTCAGTGGGTTTTGAACGACTTTAGCTCTGTGTTGCAAAAGAATTCTTTCAATGCGTTCTTTGGGCAAATCGTCGTTCCCGTTTATCACACAAATTTCTTTACCATTGAAAAGTCTCGTGAGCGGAAGCGGGGGATTATCAAAAATATTTGCTTTCGGTAATTTCTCCTCCGACCTCGGCGAACGTTGCTTCGTTGTTCTACGTACTTTAATTACCGAGGCTTCCCCCATGTCATCGTAATCCACTTCTCGCTTCGTCAGTTTTTGAATGGGGCGTGTATCCTGAACAACAATTAAACATGTATATTTGGCTGGCAAGATAATTGAAGTGTACGTACTTTAATTAATGATTTCAATTCTGTTGTGGTGCAAACGCTATACCATGGCTTGTCAGCTCTAACACTCATAACTCTGGGAAATCGTAAACTGTATCCTGTTGGGTAATCGTTGCTCCGTGTCATCTCTGTTGCTCGTATTGTCAAAATAATGGAATCCTCGGGATAAATCCATAATTTCGGTGGATCGTGCTGTACAGCATAAACGTTAAGGCGTTTAATGGACAGATATATTTATTTCGTAAAAAGAAACTTACCGCTGGGGGCTTAACATTTCTAGGGCACTCTGTTTTCCATTTGTCTTCGAATCTTTTCTGGAGTTGTTTCAGTTCTTCCATAGACAAACCATTGCTAACCGACACAACAGACAGAAATTTCGAAGGATTCTCTCCTGGAATAATTGTCGGCGAAGCTACTCCCATTAGGAAACTTTTGATTAAACCCATAAACTTTCCATCGCCGTAGTACCCACCAAGAATAATCAAATCTATATCTTGCACGAGATCGTCAGAGTACTGAAACATTGTTGTTAAAGAATAGATCGAGGTACTAATACAAGATAAATATTTCACAGAATGGTACCTCAGCTTTTATCTTGTAACAACCCGTACCGTCTCGTACATTCGGTTTGTACAGAGTGTCCGATTTTTTTATTACGATTCCTTCTTCTTTGTTTTTCATACATTCGTTGAATACAGCGCATAATTCCTCCCTTTTGAAATATTTATTAATAAGGATTATACACGCGAAATGTATGCTTCAAGTTACTCGTAAAAATTCATTATACCCTTTGGAAATTGTAGCGGATTTACACAACAATAGACAACCCCCTTCTTCCTTGAAAGCATCTTTCAAGATTCTCAGCCTTTTTTCGTAAGGTTCATTATGCAGTAAGACATCGTTGTATAATATAATGTCGAATGCAACAAAACATGGTTGATGATGACTATTTTCCGATAATCTTTTAACATCAAAATTCATCCCTTTCGAACCCATCAACTTCTTCTCTTTATGCCAACCCATTAATTCGCCATCTAGAATTATTGACTTGCATTCTGGATTTAAAAATCGACTGAATACGCTGCTCATGAATCCTAAAAAAGAAAGATATTCTCTTAACTTGGATAAAAATATAAATTTAGTTTAATTAACAGTATATTTTAATTATACCTGCAGAACTAGTTTCTCCGTAACCGGGATACTTTGTAATGTCGTATCCTTGCCTCGTGAAATATTTATATCTACCATCTTTCATATGCATCTGAGATCTTTCACCATCGTATTTGGATTGTACAAAGTATTCTTCCCCTTTGCCAAAGAGCTTCTTCGCGTCTTCAATCTTGTATCTCTCTAGCAGCATGGGTTTAAAATGAGAGAATAGTTCGATACCATAGTGATACCTCAACTGAGGATCGTGCAGTCTATCACAGACTTGACGTAAATTTGACGATACATCGTACAGTGCATTTGCATCCGGGTGGAATGCTGAAAGGGATTTGTAATCAGACATTTTTACTTTGGAATTAATAAAACAGCCATGAGCTACTGAAACTAAAGACCGCGATACAAAATGACAAACCTTGTAGTATCCTTTTTGTTCCAATACCAAGCTTCAAATCTTTAAGGATTATTCGTGTTATCCATTTGAACTCCAATGCATTTATCTTCCCTAGTAAAACTTTAAACGTTTCATCCTTCTGCCGAACAGTCTCGTTCCCCGATGATATATTCTCGAGAAACAAATTGATTCGTGCCACTGTAAAACCGGAACTCTCGCGTGGCAAACGATTTTTCAGAATCCAATAAGCTTTCTCCGCAAAATCACACCCTGCGATCTTCTTCGCCAATGGAATCCTGAAACGATTTTCGATTGTAAAAAATAGTAACATAATAAACAGGCTAGCGTGGAGCAACGAATATTAAGAAATATTCTCACTTGTATTGCACGAGTTTAATTGCGTCCTTACTACCTTTGCCCAAGCAAAATACACGGACATAAAGATTGGCAAGGGATTTCGCTTTTAAATTGCTTGGCCCACGTTCTCGTTCCAGGCACGGTAAAATCAATCTTAATACAGGAAAAAGCGTCACGTCCTAGCAATAGAAATTCAATTAAATCGCGTTTTCGAATACTTCCAATCACTGACTAACGAGTGGCGGGCAACTGTACCGCGTCTGGGAATTCCGTTTTTAGTTTGCGACCATCGAGGCGACATTGATGGATGAACCTCTTTAAGATATCAGCTTTCTTGGCAGCAGGTGCTTTCGCGACTCTTTCCACGATATCGCATAGTTTCTTAAATTCAATTTTGTCAGCTAACGCTACACTCATTTCGCTCTGCGCTTCTGAAAAACAATAATGATTAATCACTCAGCGGCACGTTTATGCTGTCGAAATGATGTACAATGATAGGTGGTTGAGTTATAACAACATCTAAATTCGTATAGTACATGTTTATTCTCACTTTGACAGTCCACCTTACATTTAAGATCCCGTCATACAATGATGAATATAGCACATAAAAAATTATCATTCTTCAGCTAAACCGTAATGTACTTTTCGAGGTACATTCTTGCCAATAAATAGTTCTCCGATTGCATGTAAACGAGATGTAAATTAAAAGCAGCTTCTTGTTTCAAGTCTAAAAGACTCCAGTTCTTCTTAACCAAGTCTCCAGGATCTTCATCGAGGACTAATTTGTAGAAATGTACAGCTGCCGGTAATAGGCCAATCTGATGGAATGCGCGGCCCATATTATAATAACTTTCTTGTTTACCGTCCTCGCCCCGTAATTGGCAATACTTGTTCAGAAAAGCAAGAGCTAAAACGAAATAATACAAGTATATGTATAGAAAATATGTTTGCTAGATTTTAAAAATTCGGTCACTGACGGATAAAAATATTCAATTCCATTTCTCGAGTGAAAGTAAAATCATTTATACGCGTAACTGTAATAATTACCTTGAATTACAAGTTGATTTTTCTTAGCGGATAATTTTTGGCACCCCATTTGTAACAGAGTTACACTGATTAGTAATGCTAATAACGAACTGGGTGCTACTTTAAACAGAGAAATATAATCGTTGAGGGCATACTTGTATGTTCCAGAAACAAGGCAATTGTTTGCGTGTAATATGTTCAAATAAGAAAACACATCTTCCCTTCCAAGGAGACGCATAATAAATCTGTTATGTCTGGAATCTTGCGCTTTCTGAATAATGATATTCAACAGATTCCACGAGTTCGGCCTCTGGCAAACGCGTATTAATAGTCGTACGATGTTGTACCCGTGATAGGAATCATCGTTGTAGATGCAGGCCAGCAAGCCCAAGAACATAATATGCGTGTTTCTCTTTTCGAATCTCTTTGACGTTAAAGCGCTCAAGCAGATCCTTTCTAGTAGACCATATTTCTTTAATTCACAAGCCAGCTTACACATGTCCAAAAGTAAAAAGTACTCGCTTTGTTCGCTTAGCTCTGTGGTAGCAAAAAACACCGGTGCATTTTCTTCTTCGAATTTCTCTCCGCGGGACATTCGATGAAGTTTCAACGAATCCAGACGCTGTCGTACTCCGTACGCTCTAGTTACTGCGTTTAGTTCAACTTTGTTTCTTATATGCACGCAGTGTCTAGAGAAAAGCAGCATGCCCGATTGAAAATATTCATCGTACCGCTGCACTTTACGAAGGAGCAATGTTCTTCTGTAAATTACTTGAGGGTCCAACGTGTCTGATTCTGAATCTTGTTCGAGAACTTCTATCGCCTTGTCGTAGTGGCCCTTCAGCTCGTACAGTTTAGCCAGCGCTGTTCTCGCCCCCAAGTGTTGGGGAGATAACTTTGCAACAACTTCGTAAGATTTTGTAGCTTTCTTCAAATCTTTACAGCCAACCCAACATTCTGCGTGCCGTAACCACACTGCAGCCAGGCTGTAATTATTACTGTTCACTAACGGATCTAGTAACATCAAAGCACGTTCAAATTCTCTCTTCCCCATCAATGTTTCTGCTATATCTAAAAAGAGATCTCCAGAAATCTCTGGATTTTCTTCCTCATAGAAATTAGACAACAGCTCCTCAGCCAATTTTATTTGATCCAATTCAATGAGGATCACAAGGAATTTTGCTTTTAAATCGACGACGACACCGTCGGGTACTCCGCAGAGTTCTATCTCACGTACACTCTGGTCTTCTAGTTTTTCTTTCTTTTCGCTTCCAGCCTTTTTCACTGCCCCGCAAGGGCTCTGTTTATCATCATTTTTGTATTTCACCCAAATGCGAGTATACGTAGTTAAAATGTATAAACATCTCTTGAACTTTTTTAGCGCTATTAGTATCTCGGTCATAATATTAACTTCCTCCAGAGTAATAAAAGTAGGACACTTTGAAAAAATATTTTCCATTGCCTCTAATGCTTGCTCATTATTGTTTTCTTCCATGTATCGTTTGGCCAACATTTTAGCATATTTAATTATGTGTTCGCCGTCCTCAGGCTCCAGCTGATGGAGTAATTTTGAATATCCCTTTAGGAAAGCCCTCCTATCTCCATTTCGTTCTAAAAGTCGTCCTCGCGTTTCGTATAAAGTTATATCTTTTGGGTCTGCTTGAATCGCTTTATTATAACATGTTATAGCTTGCTTCAGATCTCCACTTTCCATCGACGAATTACCCAAGCGCACCCACTGATCGGCATCTTTCGGGCTGAGATGCGCCGCTATCAAAGCGAACTGCAAAGATTTCTCTGGTTGATCTGTTTCGTATATCATAGCCAGTGTGTGAAATGGTTCTGGAGCGCTTGGCACTTGTCTAAACGGGAGGTAGAAGAACATTCGCATCATTTCTGGCGCTCCATTTTATAATCACTAAATTTGGATAGACAACTTGCCTAATTATTTCCATACATATCTGAGCAGCTAATTCTATGTCTCCTCTCGCGAATCTTAAATTCGCTTCACCCATGAGACCTTGCAGAACCGGAGGAAGCGTCCTCTTTTTCCGCTTGTACCGTCCTCTGCTTCTCGATGTTTTCTGATGAATTATTTTACTCGCTCCTACGTCTTCGTTTTCACAATCATTTCTACAAATAGGAGACTTTGTTGCCAGTTGTTTTATACAAACTACAAAAATCATTATTGCAGTACTACCTAGGTGGATCGGCCTCCACAGTTTCCGCATCTATATCCGGATCCATTCTCGAAGAATACTCGGAGAATGTTAATTCTCCGTTTAGAAACTGTTTTGTTAATTGATCTTCCTCCTCTGTTGTTAATAATATGTCCTGATCTTCTATGTCTGTAGTAACGTCCATAGCAGAATTGCTCTGCTCGGAATAAACATCCGATACAACGTCCGGTGTTATATCTTTCATTTCCAAAGCTCTCGCTTCAACAAACTCCGCCATATCTACATTCATTTTACTAAGAGCATTCTCGTCCAGTTCTTCTATAATGACCGATGCCAATGTGCTCTCTTCGGTGACATCGTCGTCTTTACGTGTGGGCGATGATAAACTAAACTCAATCACTGCGTCGTCGACCATATCGATATCCACGTTTGATTCCATTACAAAACTATTCGCTCTCTGCTCACAGTACGAAACACTACAACTTTCATTAAAAACATTTAAAACATAGTTACACGGAATATAGGAACATTCTAATACATATACAAATATTCTATAAATATACAGTAGGAATACTAATAACAAATAGTTACACGGTTATGATACGCATTTTGACAATCAGCTGTCATGTGCGTACAAAGGTCGGACAGCATACGCATGACAATTACCGAGATTTTATATTCCAAACTTTAAAAAACTTACCTGTCCTTTACTAACACAAGATACAGATTATTAAACTCGTTGTATTTGCGGTAGAAACTAGTGTTTATAAAAAATAAATATACGTTCGAGGTTAGTCTGATGCGTAAATTGTTTACCTTCGTTAGACTATCGTCCAAAGTAATTCGCGCAAAGTTCCTCTGGGCAGATTATTCCATCTTTGCGGAAGAAATTTTTATTAAACATAAATGACGGACGTATTTTAATCGTTTCCTTAATCGTTAAACGTACACTGAAACCGCTGCTACTATAATTACATCAGCACTGTGCAATGTAAAGTTCTGTAAACAGCACGATAATACGCTGCATTATGATTTGTTTGTTCATTGTTCGTAGGTACAGATTACTCGCAATAAAACATATCGATTGTACCTCGAAGAAGTAAGGAACGCAAAGATATTAAACGAAAATGCATGCTTTCAACATTTCGATTTTTCAATTGAAGCGGATCTTTATTTTACGAGCATTGAGGTTATGACATGAAAACAAGACTTTGCAATAAGAAACAAAAACCGTTATCACACCTTTTTTAGATTCCTTAAAAATTGAACAAATAAAGGAAATATATTAGCTTCATTTCGTTTGATATATTAACAAGAAGCATGTTCAGGAAAGATACGGTTTGATGAATTATGTCTTTCTACTGCATGTAAGTTTTACAAATTACCACTCCACGATGAAATTAACTGTAAATACATTTAGATTGATAATAGTAATTCATGCATGTTTTTCAGCTGATATTAATAGTATGAAGCCACATACATGCTGGCTATACGTCCCTTTATTGCTGCTACTTGGTATTGTGATTGAAGTATCGCACATTCAAGTGAATTGTTCACTCGAGAGCAACAGTTCCATAAACTCCGAGCTCCATAAAATAAGCAAATTACCGTGTCGTAACGACAATCCGGAACAAGTAAAAGTTCATTTCGCCAGCAGAATTATAGAGAATGAATATATCGTTGCGTTCAAGGGCTATTATAAACCTCACACGCGTGAGAACTATATAAGAGCCGCATTGAACACTTCTGGTATTCGCAATTGGAAAATTCTATTTCGTGACAATTTGGCCAGCAATTTTCCCAGCGACTTCGACGTTGTTCTCTTGAAAGAAACGGATAAACATAACGGTCTCGACGCCTTAACCGATCATCCTCTTATAAGAAGAGTTACACCACAGAGGCTTGTACAGAGGAGTTTAAAATTCGTCAATGCATCGGAGGACGCTGATTTCCCGGAATATAAAAATTTTAAAAGGAAAATCAATAACTACGTTAGTTTCTGAATCGATCGTTAATAATTTGTTTGAACCGGGTGAAATGGGTGTATACTAAAATTGTGAAATGAATTTCAGAACAATCAATTCTGGCAGTCGACCAATCGCCATACGTCGCGTAGATTATTAAGAGCTATACCGAGGCAAATTACGAGCATACTTCAAGCTGATGCTCTGTGGGGAATGGGTGTTACTGGCAACGGTGTTAAGGTAAAGGATACAGTTTCGAACGAACCTTGTTAAAAACAGGGATCGAAAAAGTTCTGGAACTCTTATTTTTAAAAAAATTCCGTTCGAACTTATACGTTTCGTTTAAGAAAATATCTGTTCTTGTGGAATTTTTATTGAAACAAGTGATGATACTCTTAGGAACTTCTTTAGAAACTGTTCTCATAGAACAGATATTTTAGAACTTGTATAATAAAAGTTCCACGGAAACAGTTATATTAAAACAGTTATATAAAAGTACTAAACTATTATAGGTACTAGTTTTATTTAATAATATATTCGTCATGTTTATTGAATAAAAATTATGAAAATCATAACATAAGTAATTAATAGTGTCATGAGAAGTATTGAACAGAAAAGAGAACTGGTCAAGAATAATACCCAAATAAATAACATTTTTTTATAACTTACATGAACCAAAATGCTTAAGAATTCTATAATATCTCCTTAGAAATGATCCACGTAGGTAAATATTACAAATAAATAACACATTCGGAATATCAATTTAACTGTAATAATTATTTATTATATCTAAACTATTTATTACATAGTTATAGTACTATCCATTGAATAATATTCAGTATTTGTTACAACAATTGAGACCTTTTTTAATATTGATGAACAAAATATCTGTTCCTGTTGTAGAGAAATTTTGATTTTTATATTTTCCAAGTTCCATTCCAATTGGAGCTTTTATTTTCAAGAACTTTTACTTTATCAGTTCTCATAGGAACTTATAATGTGAGAACATTTTTAAAAAAGTTCCACGGTACATGTTTCGAATAGAACCTAAAAAAGTTCCAGAACTTCTTCGATCCCTGGTTAAAAGTACTTTGAAGATCATAGTTATTACATGTATAATTGTTACTATCAGGTAGCAATATTTGATACGGGGCTAGCAGCTAGTCACCCACATTTTAAGAAAATTAAAGAACGTTCGAATTGGACAAACGAAAAGACATTAGAAGATGGCTTAGGTCATGGAACATTTGTGGCTGGAGTTATTGCATCGTCCTGCATAGATTGTCTTGGTTTCGCACCGGACGCCGAGCTTCATATTTTCCGCGTTTTCACTAATACCCAGGTATTTCGGATAATTCTGTTGATACGCACCATTTTCCACTCAATACCGATACCGTGAACAACATTTTGGTTCGTTTATATAGGTATCCTACACATCATGGTTCTTGGATGCGTTCAATTATGCCATTCTTACAAAAGTAACAGTATTGAATCTTAGTATCGGAGGTCCAGACTTCATGGATCATCCATTTGTTGATAAAGTATGGGAATTAACGGCAAATGGCGTGATCATGGTCTCTGCGATCGGCAACGACGGGCCTTTGTATGGGTAAAGAACTGAAACTTCGCTCTTCCTGATATTTAAATCCAAAATTACACTTCATAAATAATAGGCTGCGTTTCATTTTCAATACAGTACCTTGAACAATCCCGCGGATCAAATGGACGTGATTGGAGTGGGCGGTATTAATTGGGAAGATCAGATAGCTAGATTTTCATCGCGAGGCATGACAACGTGGGAATTGCCAGCTGGATACGGGAGAGTGAAGCCTGATTTGGTTACATATGGATCGGGAGTACGAGGATCCGCGTTACAAGCAGGCTGCAGAACATTATCTGGGACGTCTGTTGCTAGCCCGGTTGTTGCTGGAGCTGTAGCACTTCTGGCCAGTGGGTTTGTACAGGCAGACGGATCCCAAACTGTTAAGCAAAGAGTAATTACGATCACCTCAAATTTATATGTCTATGCATTTATAAAGAGGAGATTAATTTAGAGATTGTACGCGTCGCTTAAGGTAACTCCAGCTAGTATGAAGCAAGCGCTACTTGGTTCTGCGCGTCGTTTACCCGGCGTTGGAATGTTCGAACAAGGTGCGGGAAAATTAGACCTGTTACGAGCGTTTCATTTTCTTCGTTCGTACACACCGATTGCCACGCTCAGTCCCAGGTAATAACTATTTGCTAATATGTAATTTAACATTATTTCCAATGGGTACATAAATTGTGTTGTATCCTCAGTTATATAGATCTAACCGAATGCCAGTACATGTGGCCGTACTGTACACAAGCTGTATATCATACTGGCATGCCCACAATCGTAAACGTAACTATAATAAACGGCTTGGGAGTGTCTGGGCATGTAGCGGATCTTGTGTGGCATCCGTACACCGGAAATGGTAACGGCGAAAGAATCGACGTGTCAGTAAACCACAGCGATGTTCTTTGGCCATGGTCCGGATGGTTAGCAGTCGCGATAACAGTTCCATCCTCTGCTCGCGACTGGCAGGGCATAGCGCAAGGTTAAAAATATTTCACAAGCTACTTATTCCTATGTTCGAACGTGTTAAATAAAACTATCTCTGTGAAGTTTAAATTTACGCTTAGGTCATATATCTGTGACTATCGAATCGCCACCAAGCGATGGAGAAGAAAAACCAAGGCAATCTAAAATAGAACTACCTTTAAAGGCGAAAGTTATTCCCACGCCTCCTCGCCAGTAAGTAGTAAGAAGAAAAGATTACAAGAATTTATAGCGCGGTTCGAACTAATTATATTTCTTTAATAGTAAACGCATTCTGTGGGATCAATATCACAATTTGCGTTACCCCCCGGGATATTTCCCCAGAGATGATTTGCGTGCGAAAAACGACCCCCTTGATTGGAATGGTGATCATATACACACTAACTTTAAAGATATGTACCAGCATTTACGTAATGCTGGTTACTATTTGGAAGTGCTCGGTGCTCCGTTCGCTTGTTTTAATGCTAGAAATTATGGTACTTTGCTTATCGTGGATACGGAAGAAGAATTCTTTCCCGAGGAAGTAATATAACGCATATCATACAGATTATTAAATTCCCAGTGATGTTAAATTGTTCGGGATAAACAATGACGAACCTGTTTCAGGTCACTAAGCTGAAGAGGGATGTGGAAGAAGATGGTCTCTCGGTAATTGTGTTTGCAGATTGGTACAACGTCACCGTTATGAGGAAGGTAAAGTTTTACGATGAAAATACTCGTCAGTGGTGGATACCGGATACGGGAGGTGCGAATATACCAGCTCTAAATGACCTACTATATCCTAACTGGGGAATAGCATTCGGAGATCAAGTGCGCAATGGTCAATTTACTCTTGGCCAACACCCTCCTGTTACTTTTGCTTCTGGCACTACCATCACCCGGTATAACGACTTTACCAAGGACACAGTTACATATTTTTTTAGAAATCATTGTACGAAACATGTGTTTTTTCTTTTTTACCGATCAAGGTTTCCGAAAGACGGAGTTATTCTTTATACAGAATTACACGATCAAGGACAAGAGCTTCTGCTTGAATCAGAATCACGATCCACAATGTCCGTGCCAATCCTTGGACTCTTTCAAACCAGCGATTATAAGAATATTAAGAAAGTGCATAATGACGACCACAGCAATAACGTGATACCGGATAAAGAGAACGCGGAAAAAGATGATACGAAAGATCAAACAAGTGTTGTACCAGGCAGAATTGTAGTGTACGGGGATTCCAATTGTATCGACGATAGCCACTTACAAAAACGTATGTTTCAACGGCAAACTTTCGTTCGATAATTATCTGTATTACTCGTGCTAAACGTAAATTAAATGAATACACAATTTAATCCCAATTTATTACCAATGCTTTATGCATTTCTAGCTTGTTTCTGGATGCTTGATGCTATATTGGAATACACAACAACAGGGCATGTCGCGACCGTTTTCACAGATGAAACTCAGAACAAAGCGAAGGTTCTTGAGAAGCCTACTGTGTTGGACAGTGGTGAATTACCACAGCGTATGGAAGGAAGTCATTTGAGGCGGCACAGTAAAGTATTACTGCCTGAGAATACTAATACCGGTCATATTCGACCGCTTCCATCTTGCCCGATTGTCACTCTCGCTGTTCCGAGACCTTTAAACGAATCTGTTCCTATGTAAGTGATCCTAAATCTGTGGAATTTTTACGTAACGTACGAATTAATCAGCGATCTGACACAAATCTAATCCCACTTTAGAAATCTTTATAAACCACAAAAATTATTATCTGTGGGAGATACGATAGTCGCGATAAATCCAGTTCTGCAAGATTCGAGTTCTCTGTGGCTTAAAAGGCGAGTCGGAGGAGCAAACGTTCCTACGCTGCATCACGCAGAGCGGAACGACATTACTGCCGATTTAGAACAGAATGACGAAGATGATAGTGAGATATTTACAAGTAAGTGGAGTTACGTGGCGGGAATCATTATCGCGGGGAGTATTATCCTCTATTTATTAAATCGATGGAGTTACTTGATATCAAAAAGGCATTCTCGAAGAAAACGAGCGGTCAGTAGATTACGCAGAGTTATTCAAACGATTTCCGTGCGCAGAGTGCCTCAAATGTGACTTTGTACATGACAAATCTTCGACTAATGTGAGATAATGTTTAATTACCTATGGTAAACGCTTAGGAAATAAAATAAATAAATATTACGTGCCTTTAAACAAACATTAGTGCTCTACGTAAATCTGAAAACTATATAAATTATTTTGATAAATTTCATGTGTCCTTAATTCATTCTGAAACACGAGAACGCTAATCAGTTCGTTCAATTGCTTAAATAAGAACAAAATAAATATAAGGGAATTTAGTGTATGCATACTTCCAATAGATCGCACAAGTGTAACTTTGGATTTAACGTTAATAGCATTTTTTATATCTTTGTATATGTACTTTTCCGAATATTTTAGTCTTTAAAACTTTATAGAATACATATTTGCTTATAACGAATAAGTATATATATACGCGAACAACATAGTATAAGCTTATTTTCCATTGTTATGCACTTGTGATATATAATAATTATTGTTTTAATATACATACATGTAATAATACCATTATTTAGTTTTTGTTACAGAAATTAGTCTGAGTAAGTGGTAATATATTTTTAATTAAGGAACGTTAGTACTATCCCGTAAGGCACACTACGCGATTTCCAACAGGAATTCAAGAAATTATCAAAACATTAAGACTATCCTCTTTTCGTAGATGAAACTATTTATTCAACGCCATAAAAACATTTAATTATTTGCAGTATAATTGTCGTCGCATATTTTGCCTATGCGCATTCTTACATTGAAATTAATAGTGTTTTAATTGTAGAACGGATTGTACGTAATCCAGTGTGCCCTATCTTGGTCAGCCGCAGACTTGTGAGAAGTAAAAATACTTTTAAACACTTCCGACGCTTTGGGATCTTTAGCGACGCTGTAGTTCTCTTTAACCTTTTTATACGCTGGATCTTCAGCTTTGCTCCTATCACCGCTGCCCTTAACACTAGCTGGGACTTTATCCTCTTTCTTAATCTTTTTCTTCGGCGCCTCGTCCTGTGTAACAGTTTCAGTTCTACTCTCTTCGCTGTGTTTCTGTTTTTTAGACTTCTTCTGCGCAGCCTTTCGAATCGTCATGTTCTCTTCCATCAGCTTAAGATCATCGCCTTCTGCATTTATAGTAACAACATCTGTCTTGGAGAAAGCTTGCTGGCATTGATGACATATCTGAAAGACAGTTCGACGTATGAACAATCACGTTGTGTTATTCCCGTATATTTAACAGCGAAGCACTTACTGTACTTTTGACTTCTTTAAGGGCACGCTCGCTCATCACACAGCCGCACGACCATAGAAAGCAAAATTTATATTTGCCGTTCATCTCTAATCCAATTACTGGACAAATGTATGGACTTTTGCCTCCGTCCGTGTAACAGTCTCCTTTCTCTGCTACATTGGCATCAAATGCTGGATTCGATGTTAAATTTAAATTCTTTACATCTTTGATGCTCTTAATATGCTGCGCTGATTCTGGAAGCGTGCTTCTATCGAGGAGACCCTCCAATACGGATTCCTTGCTGTACAGACGGCCTAGGGCACAGGCTACTACCGGCGGCTGTAGCGGTAATTGCTTTATCGTGCAATGCCTCCATTTAAATGCCAATTCTGCCTCCTTATCTTTCTGCAAAGAATTGATACAGAGTAATTAACTGTGATTATCATATACAATGCTTACAGTGAGTGACAAAAATATTCGGACACTTTTTGAAATCGCATAACTTTTTTAAAATTAATCCAAACAACTTGAGTTTTTTTGAGAAGCTAGAAGGATTAGTTTGCTAAGCGACATGATTCGTCGTTTTGAAAAAAAATTGCAATTGGTCGGAATAAAGAAACAAATAGTAAAAGTCGTTTTTTCAACATTTTTATCTTAAAGATCGCAGAATAAGGTCGAGAATCGTGAAATTCTCGAAATCAGCGATTTTCGACCTTATTCTGCGATCTTTAAGCATTTATAGCTCAGAGCAAATTTAACCGATTTTGATGAAATTTTAGGCATGTATACAACCTGCTTAAATTTACAAACGGGATTTTTAAATTTTCATTACAGGCTCACAAAAGAAAAGTTTAAAAAACGACCTTTACTATTTTTTTCGCTATTCCGACCAAGTGCAAATTTTTTCAAAACGACGTAACACGTCACAAACTAATCCGTCTACTTAATTTCTTAAAAAAAAACTCGTCGTTTGGATTAATTTTAAAAAAGGTATGCGATTTTAAAAAGTGTTCGGACGACAGTTCACACAAGACTTCACACACGTAACACTGCAAAGAACGCTGTTTGTACACAGTAACCAAAATGTACACAAAAGTCAACACAATATTACCTGCTCCGGCTTCTTTTTAACTCTTACGAGCTCGTCCCTGCGGGGAATAGTTCCACCATCGCAACCCATGATTTGCTGTAGACCGAAATTGAGAAACAATTACAACTTATTTGCCTTTAACAAGAACTACGTCAAACGCTCTTACACGCTCTTACGAATTACAGTAAATAGAGTCTCTCAACTTGATTAACAGCGATCCCCGATGTGTCTCTATTTATCCGTGGGTCGTTAAATAAAATATGTATTACAGGAACGTCAACGCGCAAAGTAGGTTGAGAACTCCTGCGGTACGTATTGGCCAAGATGAGCGTTAAATCGCGTTAACTGTAGCGTCCATACCAGTGGTACCAACTTCTACTTATGACAGAAACATTTCCGCGACAAAGTTAATCGCATGAAATATTGTAGAAAACACTGCGCTTTCTTTACAATTAGTTTTTGTAATGCACAGCGAATGAATTATTAACGAAGGGAGACGAATTTAGAGCTACCCGAACGTATCGATTAGAAAATTGATAATGAATTTTCCGGATGGATTGGCAACAGTAGCGATCGTTGCAGACGGGATCCCGAGTCAGCTGATGAGGCTCCGTCGTTTCAGTTTGTGTTTTAGTTGCCGGGCGGGTCGTAAGGCAGCAGCACGCAATTGTCATCACGTGAGGTCACGATGGTTTCTAATGGTTTCGGCAGCGAGTGATTAGAGGAGCGAATGTTTTGAATTTCACGGGAAATTCCAAGCATCTGCCGTATCCCACAACCGAACGGTTGATACGAAATATCTGGTAAGCGAGAGCCATTCGTCTTGTATCTGAGATTTAATCGATAAAGGAACAGAGACCTTTTTGTCAAACGGAAACCTAAAAAGTATCGTTACCCCGTGTCACGATTAAAAAGGGATCGAACAGTTCCTGTCAAACTACCTTGACGCGTGTGTTCTCGTAACGACCTACGCGACGGCCCGTTATAGATTTAGGCTCGCCTGTAATCTAGGGCTTGATCCGCAACGCACTTTCAAAGGGACTGTTGCGATTCATCGTGTTATCGATTTTGCCCAGCGGTTGAATTAGCGGACGCCATTAAGCCGTTTCCGACAATAAGCCGTGACTTCGTGTGCAATGTCTCCGCACGTCCGACGTCAATTCAAGGACATACTTTTTTTTCCGCGTGCAATTTCGTGCACAGTTGTCACTTCCCTATATTGATCACTGTGCAAGTTCAGCGCGCCATTCTTGCACTTGGTATATGTCACGTGGAAAGCGCGCCTAATTACATAATACCGTCGCCGAGGAAATATGCCGTGCCACACCCCCTTCTTTTATTTAACATTTCACGCGTGCCCGAATCAATGAACATTTCCTTTGAGCCTTCTTGCTATGAATTACTTTTCTACACAGCTGACCAACAAATAAATCAACAATGCCCCTAGGATCGTGGAATTATTTGTCAGATCGATAGACCAACCGTCACTCAAAGGTGTGAAGCAGGTGGTTGTTGACGAATCTCCGTCTATTTTCTAAGAGAAATATTTTACCTCGGATACTATCACCGTTTATTTGCTCGAACTTTTTTCAAACAATTCAAATTGTGACGAACAATTGGTTGACTTGTAGGGCATCCTGTACAATTTATGTGACAAAATATAATGTTTCAGATACAGTAGGATATTCGCTTCGGAATACTATCCAAAATGACGGAGTATTGGTTGATATCTGCGCCGGGGGATAAAACCTGCCTGCAGACATGGGAGACCGTGAACAATTTGACGTCGAAGCAGCACACTCTGTCCGTCAACTACAAGTTCCACATCCCCGATCTGAAGGTCGGAACGCTGGACCAGTTGGTCGGTCTGTCGGATGATCTCGGAAAGCTCGACGCCTACGTGGAGCAGGTGACTCGCAAGGTTGCGACCTACCTGGGAGATGTCTTGGAAGATCAGAGGGACAAGCTGCATGAAAATCTCCTGGCCAACAATAGTGAGTACATCGTTACGCTTGTACCTTTAGAATTTTGCTCTTTAATTTATATTTTCGTCGTCTGCCCTCCGACGAGAGAGGACGGATTATCGAATATTCAGGGGTCCAAAATTATTCGACAATTTTTTTAATGCATATTAAACATCGTACAATGATATTACTGTAATGTCTAGGAGAATGGAATATCGATTGCAAATGTAGTTCTTTCTTCTTTTTTTTTGGACCCTTGCAGACAGGTATCGATCGATTTTTTGTGTATGATGTTCTAATATAAAATAATATCAGTTGGCAAAAACATCAATGAATATACTGTACACAACACAAAACATGCACACTACTTGGAATGTTTCTTTAATAATGACCGTAAACATGTATCGGTTGGTTTATTAAGAGTTTTAATTTGTTCATTGATAATAACGATAGCACGACTTTTAGAGTCTTTTGATCCTTATTCTCCCGAGTATCCTACATTAATAGATTGGTAGATGAGAACAAAATTTTGTCTGTGTACGCTAATCATGATATGACAACAGTATTATTTTTGATGAATATGTCTGAATGGACATAGGTTTTTGTTCCTTTCTTTTCTCCTTTGTTGAGGATAATATACAGGCAAAATACTTGTCGCTATAGCACATAGTAACTAACATTCACAAGTATGATGCGTACCATGAATCTAGAATTCAGAGATAAGTTATGCAGTTAAAATGTAATGTAAAAATCAATATTTTATATCTCCTTTTATTAAATAAGTAGTATATCTCGAGCTACTAGAGTGACCAAGTTTGAGTGTTAAGATCATCGATCATTCTGAATACTATAAACGTGAAATTTTTATGGATATAAATTTTGTCGACACATCGGATTAGAGTAAAGTACATAGCTATTCTTGGAAACAAAGAATTATCTGTACGAGCCTTTTGAAATTAGTATTGTACAGCTTTGTATAATTAAAGGAATCAATGTTTCGCATTATTTTTTTTATTGCTTTAACATTGGTAATTTTAATTAAGACGCAAGATAACGATGGTACACATCATATTCTGGCATATACTTTATATATCCGTAGAATGCTTATTATTATAATTGGGTTAGAAGTCATATATCATTTATTACTTTCTACGAATAATTTTTCATATTTGTGGTGTTGCTTGGCTTGCTTTGTTTAATTTCGACCACATTAACCCTGTTTCCCTACCTTACTTATTATTTTATTAACAAATGCTCATACATGTGCACCATCAAAGATGTATAAAGCTACAAAAAAATTTCAAGACACAAACATGCGGTATCGCGCACTGAGATGGATGAAAAATTACATTAGACTATACATAGAAATCTGGACATATGGACCACGCTCGTTATTACAAATTTGCGAAGGACGCAAGGAGTTGCTTGGGTTACTGTGGTCACCGAGCTCCGATTAGTTATTACAAGGAGTCTTTCTTTTCTCTTTTATTTAGTTGTTTTGTTGACTATTCCCCCTCTTGGCATTATTGATCATTTGCAATTAAAATTTATATCGCTGCATATCATTTCTTCATTTCGATTACATATTATTTCGTTTATTCTTCTTTCCGTTATTCTCTCTTCCTTTAAGTTCCTATTGTTTTCATCATATCGGAGTATTTAACGGAAAGTCTGCTTCGCGGTGTATGTAGTCGTTTGAAATTTTACTAACAAGCAGAGGTGAAAAGATACTCACTAGCGGGCGCGTCTTTATCGACGATTCGATAATGTGATCACGAGGTGCATAATTTTTATAAACATAGTTGCTCGAACATAAATCTGAGTTTAATGCATTCTCAACTTACAATAAGCACCACTGTAATGCTTATTGCATTTGGAGTGTTAAAAATCATGTAGCAAGAAGTATCGGAAATTTGGAAATCACTGAAAATAGTGTATCGTGTTTCTGTAATTAAATCTCTATTAGGATGTCGAGGTCCTTCTGCGCTAAATACTCCGTGATATATTTTTTTTTTTTTTCTTCCTTTGAGTTATTTTGATTGAGTTTCGACAGCATTGTCGTTAGGCATTTGCGTAGGACGCAATAATAGTTGAACGAGGCGTAAGAAAAATCGCGCGGAGATTGGGACTGGGCTGTAATGGATAGGTCAAACGTCAATGGATGGGGAGAGCTCGAGCCCCGAAGGGGGTCCGGACACCCCGCCAAACACCCCCGTCACCCCATCACACAAGACTTCGAAGGAGCACTACAAGCAGTGGAAGGAATCGGAGAAATGCGAACCAGACACGGCCACCTGTTTAGGTCAGCATCATCATCACCAGCGTCACCATCACCATCATGAGCATCACCATAGTCATAAACATCATAATCATCCCTCTGATTTCGAGAAGAAATCGTCACATAGTCCTCAAGGCATCTGTGATGTCCGATCATCGAATGATCCTTTATCAGTATATTCATGCTACCATGCGCATTGGTGCGCCGCTTCTACCTCTTCCACACCTATTCCTAGTCCCACCCCCACTAGTCCGAGCCTCTCCCTCTCATCAAACTGTAGCAGCGAAGGAGAGACCAGATGGCAGTCGGCTACACGTCATCGGATTACCGAGAAACCAGGTCGATCTACCTCCAATCGCAAATCTCTCGGCAACGACGACGACGTCGACGAAGACGATGCGGACCAAAACGGCGACCAAGACCAAGACCATAGCGGCAATTTGCCCAATCCAGGTACCCGTCCTACCACCGCCAGGTCAACCCCGTCGAACCTTTTCTCCTCCCCCCCTCCAACATAGCTGCGAGACTTGTTCAAACCAATTTTCCTGTGCACCTCGTGATTCGCCCGTTTAGCGACCGATTCTTGTCTTATCTCCTTTGGAGGTAGATATAGGAGAGAAAGAGAGGGAGAGAGAGAGAGCGAGAGAGAGAGAGAAAGAAAGAGAAAGAACGTGAGAGAGGTTGTCATTTCATGGTGTTCGAGTTGTCGAAGAGTAACAATTCGCATGCAGCTTCATTGCTTCTGGAGGATAGATAAAAAGGAAAAGAAAATGTAACTGTAACACGTCACGTCGCTATCGAATTCGATTCCTCCTGGTCACTGATATAATAAGAACGTCTTTATGATCCTAGTGCGCATTTCCTTCAATGTAAGTTTCGCACAGCTGCACTACATACGCAATGTTTGAATGCTAAGATACTTTCTGCCAGATCTTGCCTCCAATGTAATAGATTATTTAAAAGTCTTCTTTAAATGTTAATGTGCTGTGTCATATAAGAGAGCATTGCTTATTACATATTATTTTTCGTTTTTGTCACTGTAATTAAATTCTCTACACTTTGATGTAATGGAATTTTGCATTGTTCGAGAGACAGCATTTCTCGTGTCGATGATCGAAGTATATATCGTACATTTGTATATATATATATATATATATATATCTCAGTTGGGTATGAAAGGAGGAAAGGACACTTCGCAAACGTCATGACAATCTCTCTCCAGTGTTTACAGCATACACAAAGCGAGACGGTACAAAAAGGAAAGATGCTCGGCTTAGTTTACTTCGCTTGTGATTCGAGATAAAAAAAAAAGGAAAGAGAGAGAAGCCTAGTATATCGAATGTTTTGCGTTGTATCGCAACAATTTCCTTGGTGATGTTACAACAGATATTTAATTTCTTGTGCACGCAGGAATTAAAGTATCGGAAGATAACAAAGACAGCTGCCCCTGTTTCTAGCACATTTTAATTGCAACAAATGTGCGTACATTCAGAAAGTTTGTTTTTTCGGGAAATGCTCTAGTATGTTTTAAGTTCTTAGCTAGTTCTTTTTCACTCTTGCGTCCTAGTTACGAACAAATATTTCACTGGCTCTGTTACAAATTACAAGATACATCACATAACTGTTCAAACTTTTCGATTAGCTTTCTCAGAAATCCACTTAACAATATCCAGGGGCCATAATTGATTAGTATTTTTGGAGATTGTTCAATCAATTGTTCCAGGTGATGCGGACGAATGAATGAACACATAGAGTACTACCTTAATCATTGTCAACCCTATTATACATTTTATTAGCTTCTTTTTACTGATTTTTTAATTTCTATTATCTTATACCATACTTTGCTTTAGTTCCCCTAATTACACAGTTCTTTTTCTATATTATTTTCAAAAAGAAATTATAAATTTACGAGAGATCACTGGCATAAGAACAGTTAAAGTATGTTAGCGTAAGTTTTTAGAGCGTAGTTTTTTTTCCCAGACCTGTTACCTTAAGTTACATTAGTGATTTAAATAGAATGTTGTTAAAATTGAAATGTATAATCGAAGGTCAGAAGTGTTTGTGGATGTAAGATGCTCACGCCACAGATAGTTACCTAAAGTATGGTTTAAGAACAAGTGTTTGAAACGTGCTACATTTGGGAACAGCAACACACAATCTTTTACACTGTTGTTTCTCTCGATATATTTTTTAGCATCTCCCCCTACCTGGCTTTCACACTGCTTTTTATCCATTACTTTCTATAATTTTCAATGAAGGACAATACTGCACAAACTGTAATACATGTACAACATATGTATTATGGATGCTAGCACAGATTACAGAAGAGATTACACAATTAACAAAAATTTAAAAACACTTATCGATCGGTACATGGACTTTATGAAATACTGTTTCGCATGATCAGATAGATTTTGAAGACAGTATGGTGCTCAAATACCCTTCAACACTACAAGTTACTCATTTCACAAAATACATCCTACTGATCAACTTTAATGAAGTACCTCATTAAACAGTTAGCATGAAACGCTTAGGTACCTCGGCTTAGCTGCATATTCTGTGTCTATGTTACAATTGCTCATAGTATAATAATACATCATTTAGGTCACTAATTATACACGAGGTGACATTAATGTTTAAGAAGAATATTCGAAATACACAAAGTATCCATACGATTCAGTATCGGCGGTCACAATATTCTGTAGCTTTCATTACATTCGTACCGTAAAGAACCAAGTGTACGTGCATGCGTGCGTGCGTGCTTGTTCATTCGAAATTGTTATAAACCGATAGCTTTAGCGAATGAAAAATATGATATAGCGTTTAAAAATTCATATTGGTTACAGAGTTGTCGTAAATATTGTTCGCATGAATGTTTTGTAAAATATTGTGTGCTCAGAAGCTGGGTATTGGTGATTTACGAGTAATTCGTTCTCCATATGAATATTTAAATAAATTAATTCAAGCCAATGCATTACCTCGCTTATTCAAGCTCTGCTTACAAATATGATTTATTGGAAAAAGCGCCCCATTTAAACGGGACAACTCTCACAATAGAAAGAGAACACATCAATAATATAAAAGTGCTTAATACTATACATTAGTGTTTTGCATGCTGTATTTCTGTTAATGTTTCGCTTATTTTTGTAGTGCTAATAATAAGTAAGGAGCGTACTAGAATCAAGAAATGAGTTTAGTAGAAACAGTCTTTCTCTGTTATCTCATTGTTGTCAATACTCTCCTTATCGCAGAGTCAGTCTGAGAATTATTTTATTTTTAATCCAGCTAAGATTAGTTTAATTAGACACATATTCATATGCATAAATATATTGTACACACACATATATATTTGGGGAATGCAAAATTGTGAATACAGCCTGATAGAATTTACTGTATAAATAGAAGGAAGTGTCTTTTTTTTCTTCTTTTTTTTTAAATCAGCTTTCTTTGACTTTAACAACTTTCTTTAGCAATCTTAACTCGAATATACGCTTTAAAGAGGACGTATGAAGTGTATAGAAAATACTATCGAAAAAACTTAATCAGTTATGGTTACTATTTTTTGTACACATTGTATGTGAATACATGCATACAATCTGTTTGTGTGTTTGTACAATATACTATAATTCAACAGAGCTTTGTCATTTTCAGCTTCTAAATTTTACCGAATCATTAAAGATACATTGAATATTGCATTTGTGAGCACATTTAAGCACTTAGTATTACATGTGATTTAAACATTGCATGTTATTTATTGATTCCATACTTACGAAATTTTGTGAGCTCTGTTTGAATAATCGTATAGAAAATGAAGCCTGTAATTCCGCACGACGATTACTCTAACATTTCAAATTTACTAGGTGATCTACCATCATACATAACACGATTCCAATGGGATATGGCAAAATATCCTATTAAACAATCTCTGAGAAATATTGCTGACATTATTGGTAAACAAGTGGGTCAGATCGACGCGGACCTGAAAACCAAGTCAACCACATATAACAATTTAAAAGGCAGTTTACAAAATCTTGAAAAGAAGCAAACGTAAGTTCATTATTACTAAATTATGCAGAAATATTTATTTAACAGTTTAACGTTTTCTGTATTCATACTTTCGGTAATCGTTGTTACTCGATACGTCACATATTTCTGGATCTTTTAATTATCTCTTATTTCATGTACTTAATCTCGTACTACAGATTTTAATTTTATAATAACAATTGAAATACTGAGAGTTCAGATAATACCAAATGTTAGTTCTAAAAGAGTCCGTGTACTTTGAAAGCTATTGAGATACCTAGTAATTAAAAAAAATTACTATTGTACAGAGGAAGCTTGTTAACAAGAAACTTGGCAGACTTAGTGAAAAAGGAGCACTTCATCTTGGATAGCGAATATCTAACTACGTTACTTGTAATTGTGCCAAGGTACGTCTATTTAATTTCCCTACAACTTGTTCCGAATGTTTCTGTTAGCTTTTAATAATGAACATTCATATACGAACAATTTTAGAGCAAACTACCACGAATGGCACAGTGGATATGAGAATTTAACAGCTATGATAGTGCCACGTAGTACGCAACTTATTACTCAAGATTCTGAGTATGGATTATTTAATGTTACCTTGTTCAAAAAGGTTATCGAAGAATTCAAGCTGCACGCTCGTGAGAAGAAGTTCATTGTTCGTGACTTTACGTATAACGAGGAGGAATTAGCAGCAGGTAACCGCTATTGTAACGTAAATTCCCCCCACCTGTATTCTTAACGGAAGTAATCTTGCTTTTATAAATAATGGAGGCACTGATGTATACATATTTTATTGCTTATTCTGGTAAAATTATATATTACCCGTGTGTAATCGTGAGATTAACTAAGATATATTGCAGGAAAGAATGAGATTACAAAGTTAGTCACTGACAAAAAGAAACAATTCGCATCTCTTGTGCGTTGGCTAAAGGTCAATTTCAGTGAGTGTTTCTGTGCATGGATTCATGTTAAAGCTTTGCGTGTATTTGTGGAATCTGTCCTAAGGTAATAACTTTTGATATCCGATGCTACTACGTTACATCCAAGTGTATATTAATTAGATCGATAACTTAACAGGTATGGTTTACCTGTAAATTTCCAAGCCATTCTATTGCATCCACATAAAAAGTGCGCGAGGCGACTACGCGATCTCCTCAATCAGCATTACGCTCATCTCGATTCCTCAGCTACAGCCTCCGGCGGTGCACAAGGAAATCAAGATGTAAGTTGCAGTATATTATTTTCACCGTCACAAGTGCTAAAAACCAGAAACACCTAATAATCTTTTCTGTATCGATTTGTTTAAACAGAGCGTGGATATACCAGGATTAAGTTTCGGCCAAAATGACTATTTCCCTTATGTGTATTATAAGATCAACGTTGATATGGTCGACAACAAGGTTTAATAACGGAAGATGAACCCATTCTGCCTCTATATTTTAAATATTTCTTCGTTTACGTAACATACTTCTATAACTCCAGGTACTTAACTAAAAGCGTGCGTGACGCGTGGATTTCGTTCGAATGAAATATGCTTTTGAATTTTTTAGAAATTCTTTACACGATTGATTTTCAAAGCAACTGTAACTATAACAATCATCGGTTCACTTTCAGGAGTAGACCAAATATTTATCCAAAAAATTATATTTTTATAGCACATGGAAATGCCTGGAGAGATGTATGAACTATATTAGCTCAATATACATTGTGCAACCATTTGTATAAATTCCAGCAAACATGTTCCAATACATATTGCAAACTTCCTCTTTTCTTTTCTTTTTTTTGGGGGGGGGGGGGTTTCTTTTAAACTGGCTATGTTTGATCGAACGACAGACATTGGTACAAATTAAATCCATAATATAGCTACTGCACCCGCTTCAAAGTGTCAACTTTTAAGAAACGGAAGAAACTGAAAGAATTCATTGTTGCAGTTCTAGAAACCCTAGAATCCCTTACAATGCCTACATGCGCTGATTTATTGAAATTTTCACAGTCGAATATAGCACAACCTATTCTACGTGGTGTTACAACCAGACAGGAAATGATTATCGTGCCAGAATAGAAGTTCTGCGATGTATAACTGTATTATTTTATGTATTATCTGTAAAATTAAGAACATTGTGAATATTATCATGAAAGAGAAAGAGCGCGCCTTGTTACGAGAAATATACGGATCGTGTAATAATGATCAAAATTATGCTCTTACCGCCTTCGTTCAGTCTCGTAAACTCGAGTATTATTGAGACGTTGTGCTATAAGGAAACTACTTCATAGGAAATGTTCAAAATTAACATTTTAATTATACATATTATACACAAGGGCATACCAATCGGAGGGAGGTACTCATTAGAAATTAGAGGGTTGCAAAATATTAGTTAAACTTTAAAGTATTATTAACATTATGTTTCAATAGTATATAGGGCGTCCCGTTTAAACCAAGCCACCCTAGTTTTCTACAATTGCGACGCGACACGGTACAACGTAAGGAGAAAGAAATATGTGCTTTCGCGTAAAAAAAAAGACATCGGAATTCTCATCGTCGGAACTGGAGATGATAAATTAGGTGGCCCGGGTTAAGTGGGACACCCTGCTGACATTAAACTTGATTGTAATACAAAGTATTAGGTATCGATTTGAAGGCAGCACAAATATGAAATGTTAATAGTGAGAGATCACTGCGGGAAATGTGAAATGATCGAACAGGTTGTATTATAAATGCTTTGTGTATAGAAGGTATACTATGCAATATTACTTTAAGTATCATTTTATCTTTGTTTTTTTTTCCTCAAAGTGATACTTTTAATAGATGGGCATAACTTAAAGCGTATGTCTGAATTCATTCACGGTTTTAATCTGTACATACGTTTTAGTAACAGAACGGTGTTATAGGTATGATAATATTATTATCCCTGATTTACACGAGATCTTTTAGCGTCAAAGAGACAATTCTCTCAATTTATAATTTCCGTTTTTGATAATCAATTACCGTTGGTGCTTCGAAACAGAATTATATTTCAAAATGTAAATTATCTTATTGTTGGCGATAAATTGTTGACGGGAGGCCAAAGTTTATCGTCATTAATTGAAATTTCTACGCGAATAGATTTTCCTATGCGTTACGTGATGGAGGTGATATTATATGCGTTAAAAGCGTTACATGTATCATACTGATAATCCTGAAAATGTATTATTTTATATACCTTAAAATCAACTACATTGAATATTATATTCCGAACTTTACCACTCTAAAGGTTCCAGTTGCGAAATTAATGTTTCGGTTATAGCAATGACAATACTAGCCAAATGATAAATGTATGTGAATCCATGAATAAATAAGTTCTTATATGTGGTGAAAGAGCTACACTGTTACAGCTTGTAGATACATTAAACAGAAATTATCATTGAACCGACTTGCTTTTATTAATTGTATAGGTATAAATAATATTAGGTAATAAATGCCAACTCTAAGTGTCATTATGTCACATTTATTAAGAGTCATAATACATGTTCCCGAACCTTTAAGTAAGAAGTGCGTAAGTTGGATCTCTCGGTATCAGAATAAAATTATTATTTTGGTAATTTAGCTCGTGAGAAATTTAAAACGAAACGTTACTAGTTTCGCACAATTCCTGAAATAAGAAAGAGAACCAGTGTTTATCTTTTACGATACAGAGTTACCGCTTTGTTTTTGCAAAAGGTAAATGTTACCTTCAAATCACCAATTTCTTTATCCCAATTCTGTTCGCCAATAACTTGAATTGCTTTTACAAGCATGTTTGTGACTTTACTAACATTTCGTTTAAATACTACCACCACGTCAGCTGCATGAACCTTGTCCTCGCTGTCTTTCCAGCAATCATAATCCGTTGCCATTGCTACAGCCGCATATAAAAGTCCTGCTTCTTTTGCTAGATATACCTAATTAAAGAATTTATGTACATCCTATTCAAGTTGATGAAAATTACTAGCTTGCGCTTCGATTCTGAGATCCAAATGGAAATAAAATACCTCCGGGCATACAGTCATATTAACTAAGTCTCCACCCCACAGACGCATCATATTACTTTCAGCTTTTGAGGAGAAACGAGGTCCTTCTATAGTTATTACTGTCGCCCCCTTTCTTATATCATAATTTAATTCTTTGCCAACTTCGTATAATATTTCCGATGTTTTCACATCGAAAGCTGGTTCCATTGGAATGTGGCATACACCTACGATTTCACACGGCAACATTTACAATTGCATAATTTATATAGCGCGACAAGCAAAGTTATTTACCTGGATATTTGGCTGAAGTGCCATCATAAAAGGTCACATTTCTACTAAATGTTCTATCTATGAAACTATCTGGAATAACTAATTGACCCTTGGAAATTGACTCTTGTAAAGATCCGCAGGCAGTCGATGCAAGTATATGAGTACATCCAGCTGCTCGTAAAGCTTCGATGTTCGCACGATAATTGACAGTAGTTGGGCTTAACTTATGACCTGGTCCGTGTCTGCGTGTAATCGCATAAGATTGTTTTAATTAAATTTCAATGGTAAAGCGAAGGCTACTCGCAGAAGATGAAGAACTGTATACTTTGCTAGCAATGTAACGTCGGAATCTTATTACAAATAAAACAAATTCTGGCGATTATATTTGCCTTAAAGTAACGAGTTTTGATAATGCGATATAAACGATAGTATTGATATATATGTTCTCACTTGGTAGCAGCAGTATTGTCTTTAGCATATTAAATACATTAGTTGGGCCAATATAATTGCTATCAAAGATAAAACACTACCTAGATAATAATACCACATCTACGCCATTAATATTCCCATGGTGAAGATCGCCAGAAGGTAATCCAAAATCATTTTTAGCTGCTTCCCGTACAGTCACGGTATCGCAATTGAGTATATGATTTTGGGGATCGTCCAAGCCGGAACCGCCAATTATTCCGATCTACGAATAATGATTAAAATCAATTTGCACGCGTGCATTCAGTTGTGTGAATTAAAAAGGAGGTCCACCTGTTCCACGTGTGACGATTTCAATAATTATATTACAAGTACATAAAACTAGCATAACAGTACTCGCCCCTGTACGATCGAGTCCTGTCACGAGAAAGTTTCGTGAGTTTGACAATTTGAAAATCGGTCGTTTATTCGCACAACATATTCCTAAAATCGACTGGCGAAATATATAGTTTTTCAAGTTATAATTCAATATCCACCTTACCTTGACCTGATACTTAGTCATTTCAAAACAGTGACTTATTTAATATGGGGCCTGCTATCTTCTACTGTTACAGGACGCGCGTTATCGATAAGGAGTTTGAGATAGTGTCACTGCGTGATTTTATGGAAATAAATCAGCCAAGCGCCATCTGGCATGGTGTAGTATGTTAAAATTCCAATTATGTTAGGAACAAACGTATTTATTCGTGAAATTGCATTAATAATTCTATTCTTAAATTATTTGGAAATATTTCTTTCGAAAAGATGAAGGAATTATACAAGACATTAAAACTGCGGCAAAGTAACATGAATTATTTATTACTTTGGTTTCATTAATTTGTACCATTGAAATGATGTTATATGAAATTTGGGAACGGATGAAAGGGAACTAATCAATTCCAACGTACCTATAGTAAAATGCATATATTTTTAATTCTGTAGAAAAAATAAATACAACAAAATTATACCGTTTAAATGAAGAATGCTTTTCGCTTGTAGTGCATACAAAATACACAATTTGAATGGATCCTATTTTATCCTGTGAAGTATATAATTATCTAAGTAACCGCTCAAGAGGAGAAAACTTTATGGAGCCAATAGAAAGATGTTTCGACCAATGGTTCACATTCAAACAGTATTAATTGCTTTATATGTAAACAGTATCGTAAAAACGGAAAATGATAGAATATTAAATCTCAAAGCTCTTCGCGTCTTCCAAACGTTTAATAACTTTCTCATACTCGTCTTCTAAACTTCTGTACTCTTTCTCAAGACTTTGCATTCGTTGCTCCGACGTGGGTAACGCGACGTTCACTCGTTTATCAACTGCGCACTGCAATTTCTTCAGATCGTTCTGCTCACGTCTATACGGAATATTCAGCCTTCTTTTCACATTTAACCTGTACTCACGATATTCTTGCTCGTTGGTTACATCGGTCGCGCGTAATCTCAAAATTTCATATACCCTACGAACTTGTTTCTGTAAAATAAAAATTCCCTCCTGTTATTCAGACGCTAATATAAACAGAAAAGTCAACAGCACTGCGACTACCTTATTGATCTTGAATTTTTCATTCGCTTCCGCGGCCATTGATTTCCTGAAACCTTGGAGTAGACATTCCCGCGAGAAGCTGGGTAATGTGCTGCAGTTCATTGCGTCCACAAAATCTCTTAATCGTTGGAAAGTTACGGACGGGTCCTCAACTACAAAAATGACGACAATGCCTTACCAAAATCAACTAGATTTACTGAAATCAAATCAATCGATCAGCCATCACTCTTTCTTTACAGCGCTCTCGGAAGTTAAACGTCGGTGAAGCGTGGAAATGTGATCGTCGCAATCGTCAGCCGATATGTGTTCATTTACCTGTTATGTCTTTGACTTGGCTCCTTCCGATGTACTCGCAGTAAATGGCATGCAGCAGGTGCGCACCGAGACCCATATTTTGGAATGGTGGTAGAATTAAAACTTGAGCTATACGAGGTCTAGTATGATGTGGGTAAGCGTAATACTGGTAGACGGTAGCGAAACCAGTGGCTGCGTAACGAACATTGCCGTCTGCAGTGTTATATTTCTCGAACCTGTTCGAGGAATAAATGAATTACAGTTGGATAATGTGCGCATAATCAGTGGAATAAGAAAGTGGTAGTTGAGCTTACATATTGAAATAATGCCAACGATCATCATCTATGTCTATAAAATTAGCAGCATCTATGTACCAAAGGACGAATGTTTGAAAACGCTGCTGAAACTCCTTAAACCCTTTGTACGTCATGTCTGCTTTATAAACTTCAAATCTCCTTCGGCAACCTTCATCTGTCATAATTTGTAAATATTTATCGATCAATCGTATATCACTCGTTAATACATATTACATATACGTTTAAAAAATACACATTGATCGTGCAGATTTAAATACTGGTCGTAGAGGAAAGAGTTACCGTTGATAGAAAATGAATGTAGTAATTCGCCGTGAGGTCTGAACATATTGTCTTTCTTAAGGGACTTGATAAAAGCATCTAAATTATCGTGAACATCTGGCACAAGTTTCTCCGCAATTTTTGGCAATACTTCGTCCGCTTCGACTCCCTCGTAAATCGTTTTATTTACTTTCTCTGAATAGGTCATACCCAAATATGTTTCTAAGCATCCCGCAGAGTAGTACAGCTTCACTCTGAGATCTCGGTAACCGAATATGGATTCACTGGAACAGGAAACGAATAATCAGAAACAAGAACGAAGCTGTGCGACGGGCAAGTCACAATCAGGATGAGCGGATTGTAGATTTTAATAAGGCGCCTCTCGATGACAAACCTGTCTCCAAATACTTGATGAGACATTTCTGGTCGGAATGTGACTTCGTCGTTTTCTAAATCGTCCACACTGCGAACCATTTTAAATTCCAATGCATCGTTGCTGCATACTACTAAACTCTTTAAACGTGCCATAGCTGGATCTTCCATTTTACTGTAACGATAAAATAAATAATACAGATCAATCGGTAATATTGTGAAGTCCTTTGTAAACGGTTTCATAACGAATATGTTGTAAGACGGTGATAGACACTGCATCTCTTCTATGGATAGATTCATTAATGAATATTTAACACCATCTCTACGTAACAATCTGACTTCCGAAATATTTAATAATCACATTCACGTTATACACTAAACACAACATATTTCAAATAATCTTGTACCGCTTTTTCGAATATACATATAAATTTGACCTTGATCAGTAGGAACCCTCGAGCAACGTTCATAGGTTATATAGTATCTCGTCTAAATAGAATCGGTAGTAGATTTTACAGTAACGCCGAATTGCATTAAGAGTAAGCTATCGGACCGGCGAAAAATAAAATTATCATTAAGCTTTTTAAATGTACGTTTATTTACGAGTCTCGTGTTAGCCTGTGTCTCGATGTTTTAGAAGATTAACGAGTCTCCCGTGGTTAACACGTGGTGCTAGTATATTGTATACCTTTTTCCGATACGTGCGTGCAATAGGTTCCAATAAATGCCACTTTATATTCGTTATTCTTTGAATATAACTAAAAAACAACTTCGCGCCAAAAATAAAGCGGTTACTGAAGCCAGTTGGAATTGTTCGACAGTTCAAGAACTGACTGGAGCCTTTGTCCCGATTACTTGCACGCTATTGGCTAGCTTCGAATAATCACCCCTCTCCGTTTATGCGAAGCAATCTTTTTAAATCTGCAGATTTCAATTTTGTACGATAACACACGAAATTACGTTGATCGCAGATTCCTGTTTTACGCCTCGCAATGAGTCGCGAGCATGAATTTTTAAACACCTTACGTTTCTCGGTTTATTGGCGAACACACGTATGCCACGACGTATGCGCTTAAAGGAAATAAAACAATGTGAACGTAAAGTTTGAAAATTTAACTATTAATCAAATATGCCACGAGGCGTGTTGAAAAAAGAGGAAAAGGCTATAGTGTTTCATACATATCCTTTATGCAAGGTACGAGTGAATTAAATTCATAAAGTTTCGTCAGAAGTAATTTGGAATCGTAAAACTTTGCGAGCGTTCGCCAAAGGCTAGACGAATTTAAGCTTGCAAATATTGATAACTATTGCGTGTGATCGGGGTGAGAATTACCGTTAGCTGTAAGGATTTAATACTTTTATAGTATAGCGATATGCCAGAAGAAATGAGGCAGGAAGCAATGGAAATGTGCGTTACTGCGACGGAGAAATATTCCGACAATTATGAGCATGCGGCCCGTTCGATTAAAGACGGTTTAGATAAAAGGTTCGGAGGGCCCTATCATGTAGTTGTTGGGGAGTCGTACGCTTGTGCAGTTACGTATCAAGAAAACTCGTTGATATACCTGTATAATAGCGGAAACCTTGCTGTCCTTGCATGGAGGACGATTTCAAGCTTCTGACGGGGCAGCAGAGTTTCAATATGTAGACTACACTACAAACACGAAATACCAATGTATTATTAATTTATTAACGAATAAAAATTATACACCACACGATCAGAATATTTTACATGATTGCTGTTGAGATTTATTAACATTCATTAATAGTGTGTACTTCCTAGGCAGGGATGGACAAAAACTTATTTGAAATAAAAATTTGTGTACTTACGGAATTTTTATTTCAAATAATTTTTTGCCCATCTCTGTTCCTAGGCAACGACGACTTTGGTGCGTCGTGAATAATCCGGGTTTACATTGTTTGACGCATGACAAATAATTTTATTATTCGCAGAGCGATTCAACTTTATCGTAGAATCATCGACGAAGTATAGGATAGACCTATCACCCAATGTAATTTTGTGTCACACGCTCGGGGGGCTCGCGAGCCCTCTTACCATTTTCGTGTCACACCCAACGTTATCGATTCAGTCTAAAATAAGATTACATTGCTACGAGTGGTAGGAATTGAAATTAAATCTTATCGGAAACATTTAAAATTTAAAATGGCCTGAACGTTACGAATAATTTCAAGAAACATGTTGCATAATTCCACTTACTAATACATTTTGATAGAAGCATAATTTGCACTTATTTCCATAGATTTCGGTCAGATATATTATATAAATACAACCGCGTAAAAAATATTGTACAGTCTCTTAGTTAGGTTATATTTTCTGTCACTTCGAACAATCTATATATCACTGTACATTATTCAGAGTATTTTAATAAATCACATGTAGAGAAAAAACGCATCATTCAATGTAGAAATGTACCCTATAACTTCCATTTCCTAATTAAATCCCAAATTCCACAATCACAAGTAAAGCCTGCGTCTGCGTTGATTACTTCTCCGTCTTCGACTCATTCTCTCTCTTTCGACATCATGTTCTCCTGTTACGAAGCTCAATTTAGAGCGTTCAGAAAATTTTAACCAGATTTTGGAGCGATGTATCAGGAGAACATGAAGCAAAAGGAGGTATGCCCTGAATTTCATCGTCGAAGGCCTTTCGTAGAACCCTGCGCCTCTACGTCGAATAGTTCTCCGTCTTAGATTCTCTTTCCGAAGACGCTAACTTAGTGCCACCTCTTTCGACATCATATTCTCCTGTTACAATCTCAATTTTGGAGCGTTCAGAAAATTTTGGCCAGATTTTAGCAAATGTATCAGGAGAACATGAAGCGAAAGGAGGTACGCCCTGAATTTCATCGTCGAAGCCTTTCGAAGACGTTGCGCCTCTACGTCGAATAGTTTTCCGCCTTAGATTCTCTTTCCGAAGACGCTAACTTAGTGCCACCTCTTTCGACATCATGTTCTCCTGTTACAATCTCAATTTTGGAGCGTTTAGAAAATTTTGGCCAGATTTTAGCAAATGTATCAGGAGAACATGAAGCGAAAGGAGGTATGCTCTGAATTTCATCGTCGAAGGCCTTTCGAGGTCGCTGCGCCTCTACGTCGAATAGTTCTCCGCCTTGGATTCTCTCTCCGAAGACGCTAACATAGTGCCACCTCTTTCGACATCATGTTCTCCTGTTACAATCTCAATTTTGGAGCGTTCAGAAAATTTTGGCCAGATTTTAGCAAATGTATCAGGAGAACATGAAGCGAAAGGAGGTACGCCCTGAATTTCATCGTCGAAGCCTTTCGAAGACGCTGCGCCTCTACGTCGAATAGTTTTCCGCCTTAGATTCTCTTTCCGAAGACGCTAACTTAGTGCCACCTCTTTCGACATCATGTTCTCCTGTTACAATCTCAATTTTGGAGCGTTTAGAAAATTTTGGCCAGATTTTGGAGCGATGTATCAGGAGAACATGAAGCGAAAGGAGGTATGCTCTGAATTCATCGTCGAAGGCCTTTCGAGGTCGCTGCGCCTCTACGTCGAATAGTTCTCCGCCTTGGATTCTCTCTCCGAAGACGCTAACATAGTGCCACCTCTTTCGACATCATGTTCTCCTGTTACAATCTCAATTTTGGAGCGTTCAGAAAATTTTGGCCAGATTTTGGAGCGATGTATCAGGAGAACATGAAGCGACAGGAGGTATCGCCTGAATTTCATCGTCGAAGGCCTTTCGAAAACTCTGCCCCCCTCCGATTTTCCTCGATTGTTACCGATTTCTCAGTCACCCTGTATAGTAGGGTATTTTTCACCCCTTAGGAAAGTACTCGGTACGTGAAAGCGCATCCAAATAGTATAATAAAAGTAGCCTTTGATTGCCGATTTTCCTCGATCGTTGCCAATTTTTCAGTCACTCTGTATAGTAGGGTATTTTTCACCCCTTAGGAAAGTACTTGGGACGTGAAACCGCGTGCAAAGAGTACAATGAAAGTACCCTTTGATTGCCGATTTTCCTCGATTGTTGCCGATTTCTGAGTCACCGTGTATAGTAGGGTATTTTTCACCCCTTAGAAAAGTACTCGGGACGTGAAACCGCGTCCAAAGAGTACAATGAAAGTACCCTTTGATCGCCGATTTTCCGCGATCATTGCCGATTTCTCTATCACCCTGTATAGTAGGGAATTTTTCACCCCTTATGAAAGTACTCGGGACGTGAAACCGCGTCCAAAGAGTACAATGAAAGTACCCTTTGATTGCCGATTTTCCTCGATTGTTGCCGATTTCTGAGTCACCCTGTATAGTAGGGTATTTTTCACCCCTTAGAAAAGTACTCGGGACGTGAAACCGCGTCCAAAGAGTACAATGAAAGTACCCTTTGATCGCCGATTTTCCGCGATCATTGCCGATTTCTCTATCACCCTGTATAGTAGGGAATTTTTCACCCCTTATGAAAGTACTCGGGACGTGAAACCGCGTCCAAAGAGTACAATGAAAGTACCCTTTGATTGCCGATTTTCCTCGATTGTTGCCGATTTCTGAGTCACCCTGTATAGTAGGGTATTTTTCACCCCTTAGGAAAGTACTCGGGACGTGAAACCGCGTCCAGAAAGTACAATGAAAGTACCCTTAGATCGCCGATTTTCCGCGATCGTTGCCGATTTCTCTATCACCCTGTATAGTAGGGAATTTTTCACCCCTTACGAAAGTACTCGGGACGTGAAACCGCGTCCAAAGAGTACAATGAAAGTACCCTTTGATTGCCGATTTTCCTCGATTGTTGCCGATTTCTGAGTCACCCTGTATAGTAGGGTATTTTTCACCCCTTAGGAAAGTACTCGGGACGTGAAACCGCATCCAAAGAGTACAATGAAAGTACCCTTTGATGGCCGATTTTCCGCGATCGTTGCCGATTTCTCTATCACCCTGTATAGTAGGGAATTTTTCACTCCTTATGAAAGTACTCGGGACGTGAAACCGCGTCCAAAGAGTACAATGAAAGTACCCTTCGATCGCCGATTTTCCGCGATCGTTGCCGATTTCTCTATCACCCTGTATAGTAGAGAATTTTTCACCCCTTATGAAAGTACTCGGGACGTGAAACCGCGTCCAAAGAGTACAATGAAAGTACCCTTCGATCGCCGATTTTCCGCGATCGTTGCCGATTTCTCTATCACCCTGTATAGTAGAGAATTTTTCACCCCTTATGAAAGTACTCGGGACGTGAAACCGCGTCCAAAGAGTACAATGAAAGTACCCTTTGATTGCCGATTTTAGTTCTCCGCCTTAGATTCTCTTTCCGAAGACGCTAACTTAGTGCCACCTCTTTCCACATCATGTTCTCCTGTTACAATCTCAATTTTGGAGCGTTCAGAAAATTTTGGCCAGATTTTAGCAAATGTATCAGGAGAACATGAAGCGAAAGGAGGTACGCCCTGAATTTCATCGTCGAAGCCTTTCGAAGACGCTGCGCCTCTACGTCGAATAGTTTTCCGCCTTAGATTCTCTTTCCGAAGACGCTAACTTAGTGCCACCTCTTTCGACATCATGTTCTCCTGTTACAATCTCAATTTTGGAGCGTTTAGAAAATTTTGGCCAGATTTTGGAGCGATGTATCAGGAGAACATGAAGCGAAAGGAGGTATGCTCTGAATTCATCGTCGAAGGCCTTTCGAGGTCGCTGCGCCTCTACGTCGAATAGTTCTCCGCCTTGGATTCTCTCTCCGAAGACGCTAACATAGTGCCACCTCTTTCGACATCATGTTCTCCTGTTACAATCTCAATTTTGGAGCGTTCAGAAAATTTTGGCCAGATTTTGGAGCGATGTATCAGGAGAACATGAAGCGACAGGAGGTATCGCCTGAATTTCATCGTCGAAGGCCTTTCGAAAACTCTGCCCCCCTCCGATTTTCCTCGATTGTTACCGATTTCTCAGTCACCCTGTATAGTAGGGTATTTTTCACCCCTTAGGAAAGTACTCGGTACGTGAAAGCGCATCCAAATAGTATAATAAAAGTAGCCTTTGATTGCCGATTTTCCTCGATCGTTGCCAATTTTTCAGTCACTCTGTATAGTAGGGTATTTTTCACCCCTTAGGAAAGTACTTGGGACGTGAAACCGCGTGCAAAGAGTACAATGAAAGTACCCTTTGATTGCCGATTTTCCTCGATTGTTGCCGATTTCTGAGTCACCGTGTATAGTAGGGTATTTTTCACCCCTTAGAAAAGTACTCGGGACGTGAAACCGCGTCCAAAGAGTACAATGAAAGTACCCTTTGATCGCCGATTTTCCGCGATCATTGCCGATTTCTCTATCACCCTGTATAGTAGGGAATTTTTCACCCCTTATGAAAGTACTCGGGACGTGAAACCGCGTCCAAAGAGTACAATGAAAGTACCCTTTGATTGCCGATTTTCCTCGATTGTTGCCGATTTCTGAGTCACCCTGTATAGTAGGGTATTTTTCACCCCTTAGAAAAGTACTCGGGACGTGAAACCGCGTCCAAAGAGTACAATGAAAGTACCCTTTGATCGCCGATTTTCCGCGATCATTGCCGATTTCTCTATCACCCTGTATAGTAGGGAATTTTTCACCCCTTATGAAAGTACTCGGGACGTGAAACCGCGTCCAAAGAGTACAATGAAAGTACCCTTTGATTGCCGATTTTCCTCGATTGTTGCCGATTTCTGAGTCACCCTGTATAGTAGGGTATTTTTCACCCCTTAGGAAAGTACTCGGGACGTGAAACCGCGTCCAGAAAGTACAATGAAAGTACCCTTAGATCGCCGATTTTCCGCGATCGTTGCCGATTTCTCTATCACCCTGTATAGTAGGGAATTTTTCACCCCTTACGAAAGTACTCGGGACGTGAAACCGCGTCCAAAGAGTACAATGAAAGTACCCTTTGATTGCCGATTTTCCTCGATTGTTGCCGATTTCTGAGTCACCCTGTATAGTAGGGTATTTTTCACCCCTTAGGAAAGTACTCGGGACGTGAAACCGCATCCAAAGAGTACAATGAAAGTACCCTTTGATGGCCGATTTTCCGCGATCGTTGCCGATTTCTCTATCACCCTGTATAGTAGGGAATTTTTCACTCCTTATGAAAGTACTCGGGACGTGAAACCGCGTCCAAAGAGTACAATGAAAGTACCCTTCGATCGCCGATTTTCCGAGATCGTTGCCGATTTCTCTATCACCCTGTATAGTAGAGAATTTTTCACCCCTTATGAAAGTACTCGGGACGTGAAACCGCGTCCAAAGAGTACAATGAAAGTACCCTTCGATCGCCGATTTTCCGCGATCGTTGCCGATTTCTCTATCACCCTGTATAGTAGAGAATTTTTCACCCCTTATGAAAGTACTCGGGACGTGAAACCGCGTCCAAAGAGTACAATGAAAGTACCCTTTGATTGCCGATTTTAGTTCTCCGCCTTAGATTCTCTTTCCGAAGACGCTAACTTAGTGCCACCTCTTTCCACATCATGTTCTCCTGTTACAATCTCAATTTTGGAGCGTTCAGAAAATTTTGGCCAGATTTTAGCAAATGTATCAGGAGAACATGAAGCGAAAGGAGGTACGCCCTGAATTTCATCGTCGAAGCCTTTCGAAGACGCTGCGCCTCTACGTCGAATAGTTTTCCGCCTTAGATTCTCTTTCCGAAGACGCTAACTTAGTGCCACCTCTTTCGACATCATGTTCTCCTGTTACAATCTCAATTTTGGAGCGTTTAGAAAATTTTGGCCAGATTTTGGAGCGATGTATCAGGAGAACATGAAGCGAAAGGAGGTATGCTCTGAATTCATCGTCGAAGGCCTTTCGAGGTCGCTGCGCCTCTACGTCGAATAGTTCTCCGCCTTGGATTCTCTCTCCGAAGACGCTAACATAGTGCCACCTCTTTCGACATCATGTTCTCCTGTTACAATCTCAATTTTGGAGCGTTCAGAAAATTTTGGCCAGATTTTGGAGCGATGTATCAGGAGAACATGAAGCGACAGGAGGTATCGCCTGAATTTCATCGTCGAAGGCCTTTCGAAAACTCTGCCCCCCTCCGATTTTCCTCGATTGTTACCGATTTCTCAGTCACCCTGTATAGTAGGGTATTTTTCACCCCTTAGGAAAGTACTCGGTACGTGAAAGCGCATCCAAATAGTATAATAAAAGTAGCCTTTGATTGCCGATTTTCCTCGATCGTTGCCAATTTTTCAGTCACTCTGTATAGTAGGGTATTTTTCACCCCTTAGGAAAGTACTTGGGACGTGAAACCGCGTGCAAAGAGTACAATGAAAGTACCCTTTGATTGCCGATTTTAGTTCTCCGCCTTAGATTCTCTTTCCGAAGACGCTAACTTAGTGCCACCTCTTTCCACATCATGTTCTCCTGTTACAATCTCAATTTTGGAGCGTTCAGAAAATTTTGGCCAGATTTTAGCAAATGTATCAGGAGAACATGAAGCGAAAGGAGGTACGCCCTGAATTTCATCGTCGAAGCCTTTCGAAGACGCTGCGCCTCTACGTCGAAAAGTTTTCCGCCTTAGATTCTCTTTCCGAAGACGCTAACTTAGTGCCACCTCTTTCGACATCATGTTCTCCTGTTACAATCTCAATTTTGGAGCGTTTAGAAAATTTTGGCCAGATTTTGGAGCGATGTATCAGGAGAACATGAAGCGAAAGGAGGTATGCTCTGAATTCATCGTCGAAGGCCTTTCGAGGTCGCTGCGCCTCTACGTCGAATAGTTCTCCGCCTTGGATTCTCTCTCCGAAGACGCTAACATAGTGCCACCTCTTTCGACATCATGTTCTCCTGTTACAATCTCAATTTTGGAGCGTTCAGAAAATTTTGGCCAGATTTTGGAGCGATGTATCAGGAGAACATGAAGCGACAGGAGGTATCGCCTGAATTTCATCGTCGAAGGCCTTTCGAAAACTCTGCCCCCCTCCGATTTTCCTCGATTGTTACCGATTTCTCAGTCACCCTGTATAGTAGGGTATTTTTCACCCCTTAGGAAAGTACTCGGTACGTGAAAGCGCATCCAAATAGTATAATAAAAGTAGCCTTTGATTGCCGATTTTCCTCGATCGTTGCCAACTTTTCAGTCACTCTGTATAGTAGGGTATTTTTCACCCCTTAGGAAAGTACTTGGGACGTGAAACCGCGTGCAAAGAGTACAATGAAAGAACCCTTTGATTGCCGATTTTCCTCGATTGTTGCCGATTTCTGAGTCACCGTGTATAGTAGGGTATTTTTCACCCCTTAGAAAAGTACTCGGGACGTGAAACCGCGTCCAAAGAGTACAATGAAAGTACCCTTTGATCGCCGATTTTCCGCGATCATTGCCGATTTCTCTATCACCCTGTATAGTAGGGAATTTTTCACCCCTTATGAAAGTACTCGGGACGTGAAACCGCGTCCAAAGAGTACAATGAAAGTACCCTTTGATTGCCGATTTTCCTCGATTGTTGCCGATTTCTGAGTCACCCTGTATAGTAGGGTATTTTTCACCCCTTAGGAAAGTACTCGGGACGTGAAACCGCGTCCAGAAAGTACAATGAAAGTACCCTTTGATCGCCGATTTTCCGCGATCGTTGCCGATTTCTCTATCACCCTGTATAGTAGGGAATTTTTCACCCCTTACGAAAGTACTCGGGACGTGAAACCGCGTCCAAAGAGTACAATGAAAGTACCCTTTGATTGCCGATTTTCCTCGATTGTTGCCGATTTCTGAGTCACCCTGTATAGTAGGGTATTTTTCACCCCTTAGGAAAGTACTCGGGACGTGAAACCGCATCCAAAGAGTACAATGAAAGTACCCTTTGATCGCCGATTTTCCGCGATCGTTGCCGATTTCTCTATCACCCTGTATAGTAGGGAATTTTTCACTCCTTATGAAACTACTCGGGACGTGAAACCGCGTCCAAAGAGTACAATGAAAGTACCCTTCGATCGCCGATTTTCCGCGATCGTTGCCGATTTCTCTATCACCCTGTATAGTAGAGAATTTTTCACCCCTTATGAAAGTACTCGGGACGTGAAACCGCGTCCAAAGAGTACAATGAAAGTACCCTTCGATCGCCGATTTTCCGCGATCGTTGCCGATTTCTCTATCACCCTGTATAGTAGAGAATTTTTCACCCCTTATGAAAGTACTCGGGACGTGAAACCGCGTCCAAAGAGTACAATGAAAGTACCCTTTGATTGCCGATTTTAGTTCTCCGCCTTAGATTCTCTTTCCGAAGACGCTAACTTAGTGCCACCTCTTTCCACATCATGTTCTCCTGTTACAATCTCAATTTTGGAGCGTTCAGAAAATTTTGGCCAGATTTTAGCAAATGTATCAGGAGAACATGAAGCGAAAGGAGGTACGCCCTGAATTTCATCGTCGAAGCCTTTCGAAGACGCTGCGCCTCTACGTCGAATAGTTTTCCGCCTTAGATTCTCTTTCCGAAGACGCTAACTTAGTGCCACCTCTTTCGACATCATGTTCTCCTGTTACAATCTCAATTTTGGAGCGTTTAGAAAATTTTGGCCAGATTTTGGAGCGATGTATCAGGAGAACATGAAGCGAAAGGAGGTATGCTCTGAATTCATCGTCGAAGGCCTTTCGAGGTCGCTGCGCCTCTACGTCGAATAGTTCTCCGCCTTGGATTCTCTCTCCGAAGACGCTAACATAGTGCCACCTCTTTCGACATCATGTTCTCCTGTTACAATCTCAATTTTGGAGCGTTCAGAAAATTTTGGCCAGATTTTGGAGCGATGTATCAGGAGAACATGAAGCGACAGGAGGTATCGCCTGAATTTCATCGTCGAAGGCCTTTCGAAAACTCTGCCCCCCTCCGATTTTCCTCGATTGTTACCGATTTCTCAGTCACCCTGTATAGTAGGGTATTTTTCACCCCTTAGGAAAGTACTCGGTACGTGAAAGCGCATCCAAATAGTATAATAAAAGTAGCCTTTGATTGCCGATTTTCCTCGATCGTTGCCAATTTTTCAGTCACTCTGTATAGTAGGGTATTTTTCACCCCTTAGGAAAGTACTTGGGACGTGAAACCGCGTGCAAAGAGTACAATGAAAGTACCCTTTGATTGCCGATTTTCCTCGATTGTTGCCGATGTCTGAGTCACCGTGTATAGTAGGGTATTTTTCACCCCTTAGAAAAGTACTCGGGACGTGAAACCGCGTCCAAAGAGTACAATGAAAGTACCCTTTGATCGCCGATTTTCCGCGATCATTGCCGATTTCTCTATCACCCTGTATAGTAGGGAATTTTTCACCCCTTATGAAAGTACTCGGGACGTGAAACCGCGTCCAAAGAGTACAATGAAAGTACCCTTTGATTGCCGATTTTCCTCGATTGTTGCCGATTTCTGAGTCACCCTGTATAGTAGGGTATTTTTCACCCCTTAGAAAAGTACTCGGGACGTGAAACCGCGTCCAAAGAGTACAATGAAAGTACCCTTTGATCGCCGATTTTCCGCGATCATTGCCGATTTCTCTATCACCCTGTATAGTAGGGAATTTTTCACCCCTTATGAAAGTACTCGGGACGTGAAACCGCGTCCAAAGAGTACAATGAAAGTACCCTTTGATTGCCGATTTTCCTCGATTGTTGCCGATTTCTGAGTCACCCTGTATAGTAGGGTATTTTTCACCCCTTAGGAAAGTACTCGGGACGTGAAACCGCGTCCAGAAAGTACAATGAAAGTACCCTTTGATCGCCGATTTTCCGCGATCGTTGCCGATTTCTCTATCACCCTGTATAGTAGGGAATTTTTCACCCCTTACGAAAGTACTCGGGACGTGAAACCGCGTCCAAAGAGTACAATGAAAGTACCCTTTGATCGCCGATTTTCCGCGATCGTTGCCGATTTCTCTATCACCCTGTATAGTAGGGAATTTTTCACTCCTTATGAAACTACTCGGGACGTGAAACCGCGTCCAAAGAGTACAATGAAAGTACCCTTCGATCGCCGATTTTCCGCGATCGTTGCCGATTTCTCTATCACCCTGTATAGTAGAGAATTTTTCACCCCTTATGAAAGTACTCGGGACGTGAAACCGCGTCCAAAGAGTACAATGAAAGTACCCTTCGATCGCCGATTTTCCGCGATCGTTGCCGATTTCTCTATCACCCTGTATAGTAGAGAATTTTTCACCCCTTATGAAAGTACTCGGGACGTGAAACCGCGTCCAAAGAGTACAATGAAAGTACCCTTTGATTGCCGATTTTAGTTCTCCGCCTTAGATTCTCTTTCCGAAGACGCTAACTTAGTGCCACCTCTTTCCACATCATGTTCTCCTGTTACAATCTCAATTTTGGAGCGTTCAGAAAATTTTGGCCAGATTTTAGCAAATGTATCAGGAGAACATGAAGCGAAAGGAGGTACGCCCTGAATTTCATCGTCGAAGCCTTTCGAAGACGCTGCGCCTCTACGTCGAATAGTTTTCCGCCTTAGATTCTCTTTCCGAAGACGCTAACTTAGTGCCACCTCTTTCGACATCATGTTCTCCTGTTACAATCTCAATTTTGGAGCGTTTAGAAAATTTTGGCCAGATTTTGGAGCGATGTATCAGGAGAACATGAAGCGAAAGGAGGTATGCTCTGAATTCATCGTCGAAGGCCTTTCGAGGTCGCTGCGCCTCTACGTCGAATAGTTCTCCGCCTTGGATTCTCTCTCCGAAGACGCTAACATAGTGCCACCTCTTTCGACATCATGTTCTCCTGTTACAATCTCAATTTTGGAGCGTTCAGAAAATTTTGGCCAGATTTTGGAGCGATGTATCAGGAGAACATGAAGCGACAGGAGGTATCGCCTGAATTTCATCGTCGAAGGCCTTTCGAAAACTCTGCCCCCCTCCGATTTTCCTCGATTGTTACCGATTTCTCAGTCACCCTGTATAGTAGGGTATTTTTCACCCCTTAGGAAAGTACTCGGTACGTGAAAGCGCATCCAAATAGTATAATAAAAGTAGCCTTTGATTGCCGATTTTCCTCGATCGTTGCCAATTTTTCAGTCACTCTGTATAGTAGGGTATTTTTCACCCCTTAGGAAAGTACTTGGGACGTGAAACCGCGTGCAAAGAGTACAATGAAAGTACCCTTTGATTGCCGATTTTCCTCGATTGTTGCCGATGTCTGAGTCACCGTGTATAGTAGGGTATTTTTCACCCCTTAGAAAAGTACTCGGGACGTGAAACCGCGTCCAAAGAGTACAATGAAAGTACCCTTTGATCGCCGATTTTCCGCGATCATTGCCGATTTCTCTATCACCCTGTATAGTAGGGAATTTTTCACCCCTTATGAAAGTACTCGGGACGTGAAACCGCGTCCAAAGAGTACAATGAAAGTACCCTTTGATTGCCGATTTTCCTCGATTGTTGCCGATTTCTGAGTCACCCTGTATAGTAGGGTATTTTTCACCCCTTAGAAAAGTACTCGGGACGTGAAACCGCGTCCAAAGAGTACAATGAAAGTACCCTTTGATCGCCGATTTTCCGCGATCATTGCCGATTTCTCTATCACCCTGTATAGTAGGGAATTTTTCACCCCTTATGAAAGTACTCGGGACGTGAAACCGCGTCCAAAGAGTACAATGAAAGTACCCTTTGATTGCCGATTTTCCTCGATTGTTGCCGATTTCTGAGTCACCCTGTATAGTAGGGTATTTTTCACCCCTTAGGAAAGTACTCGGGACGTGAAACCGCGTCCAGAAAGTACAATGAAAGTACCCTTTGATCGCCGATTTTCCGCGATCGTTGCCGATTTCTCTATCACCCTGTATAGTAGGGAATTTTTCACCCCTTACGAAAGTACTCGGGACGTGAAACCGCGTCCAAAGAGTACAATGAAAGTACCCTTTGATCGCCGATTTTCCGCGATCGTTGCCGATTTCTCTATCACCCTGTATAGTAGGGAATTTTTCACTCCTTATGAAACTACTCGGGACGTGAAACCGCGTCCAAAGAGTACAATGAAAGTACCCTTCGATCGCCGATTTTCCGCGATCGTTGCCGATTTCTCTATCACCCTGTATAGTAGAGAATTTTTCACCCCTTATGAAAGTACTCGGGACGTGAAACCGCGTCCAAAGAGTACAATGAAAGTACCCTTCGATCGCCGATTTTCCGCGATCGTTGCCGATTTCTCTATCACCCTGTATAGTAGAGAATTTTTCACCCCTTATGAAAGTACTCGGGACGTGAAACCGCGTCCAAAGAGTACAATGAAAGTACCCTTTGATTGCCGATTTTAGTTCTCCGCCTTAGATTCTCTTTCCGAAGACGCTAACTTAGTGCCACCTCTTTCCACATCATGTTCTCCTGTTACAATCTCAATTTTGGAGCGTTCAGAAAATTTTGGCCAGATTTTAGCAAATGTATCAGGAGAACATGAAGCGAAAGGAGGTACGCCCTGAATTTCATCGTCGAAGCCTTTCGAAGACGTTGCGCCTCTACGTCGAATAGTTTTCCGCCTTAGATTCTCTTTCCGAAGACGCTAACTTAGTGCCACCTCTTTCGACATCATGTTCTCCTGTTACAATCTCAATTTTGGAGCGTTTAGAAAATTTTGGCCAGATTTTAGCAAATGTATCAGGAGAACATGAAGCGAAAGGAGGTATGCTCTGAATTTCATCGTCGAAGCCTTTCGAAGACGTTGCGCCTCTACGTCGAATAGTTTTCCGCCTTAGATTCTCTTTCCGAAGACGCTAACTTAGTGCCACCTCTTTCGACATCATGTTCTCCTGTTACAATCTCAATTTTGGAGCGTTTAGAAAATTTTGGCCAGATTTTAGCAAATGTATCAGGAGAACATGAAGCGAAAGGAGGTATGCTCTGAATTTCATCGTCGAAGGCCTTTCGAGGTCGCTGCGCCTCTACGTCGAATAGTTCTCCGCCTTAGATTCTCTTTCCGAAGACGCTAACTTAGTGCCACCTCTTTCGACATCATGTTCTCCTGTTACAATCTCAATTTTGGAGCGTTCAGAAAATTTTGGCCAGATTTTAGCAAATGTATCAGGAGAACATGAAGCGAAAGGAAGTACGCCCTAAATTTCATCGTCGAAGCCTTTCGAAGACGCTGCGCCTCTACGTCGCATAGTTCTCCGCCTTAGATTCTCTTTCCGAAGACGCTAACTTAGTGCCACCTCTTTCGACATAATGTTCTCCTGTTACAATCTCAATTTTGGAGCGTTCAGAAAATTTTGGCCAGATTTTAGCAAATGTATCAGGAGAACATGAAGCGAAAGGAGGTACGCCCTGAATTTCATCGTCGAAGCCTTTCGAAGACGCTGCGCCTCTACGTCGAATAGTTCTCCGCCTTAGATTCTCTTTCCGAAGACGCTAACTTAGTGCCACCTCTTTCCACATCATGTTCTCCTGTTACAATCTCAATTTTGGAGCGTTCAGAAAATTTTGGCCAGATTTTGGAGCGATGTATCAGGAGAACATGTAGCGAAAGGAGGAATCTTGTAATTTCACCATTGAAGGCGTTGCCTTGAAGTAGCGAACAAGAGCTGCGCTTTCTAAAGGCCTTTTACCATGGAAATCATAGGTTTGGAATTTGGATAGGAATTTGTAAAAGGTATTTGTAAATAATAATACAGTTCTTTCCCAATTTTTTTCCACTTTATTTGCATGAAAGGCCTTTTTTACAGTGTTACAATATTGTATAATTTCATTTTACTTTTTGTATAAAATCACTATCTTCTTCATGTTCATTGTTGAGGCTGACAGCTTTCCATCGTTTGTCTCATTTAAAGTTCCTGGCCTCGGAGGAATGTTCCCAAGATTTATCTGCAAGAAGAAAAATATTTTCATTAACGTGATTTGTCTATTATGTATTGAAAATACGACAAATATTACAATATAATTTCATGTAAAACGTATAAAGAATTTAATTATCTTCCCAATTTAACCTTTATTTCATGTAGAATACATTTAAACGCAGTCCAATCCATCTACGATGTAAGTACACGAGCATTGGTTTCGCTTACGTTACGCTTACTGGGCACACATATCAGTTCCGTGTCAGTTCACGTAAAATTCAAGTACTCTCCATTAATTTCCTCAATTACATTACTCAAAGTACTTTCCATTACAGCCATTAAAAATAATCGGAATTATATCATGTTTGGTGCCATTTTCATCAGAAAAGCACTAGTAATCCATTAGTGGGATATTCTTCTGAATGGCCCCAGTGGCCGATCGAGATGAGGTTTGGGGGGAGGGTGGGGAGGGGGTATGAACTCTAAATCTAAAATTGTAGCTTCGGGTATTTATTAGTTTCCGAAATATTAATAAAAAATTGTTAATTTATTTTGGAATTTTTTTTTTTGACGTTGGTGCAGGCCTCCCTACCCGGGAGCCCTTCCGTCCCCCATTTTCAACTTTTGAAATTTTGTAACCACTGTCTCATTTTTACCATCGCCAAACTCACATCGGTTCGCTACCATGCTTTACGAGCCCGCGAGCGAGCGCCCCCCCCCCCCCCCCCCCCGCCAATCTAACCCAAACCAATACTAAAACCCGGAACAAGTTGGAAAGTGGAATGTGTTATGTCGGTATAAGTCAACAGAAATATTGTTAAGAGGGGGGACCGTAGTAAAGTGATTGAAAAAAATCGGTAAGGTGTACCCTTTTATGCACAATTACTTCTGTATCTTTTGAACGCATTAATTACTGAAGGTAAAATTTTATATTTGTGGTCGGTCCACACCCCTCGTATTACCCACCAAGTTTCATCTCGATCGGCCCCGGTTGGGGCCAGACCAGTGCGTGGGGCGTGGAAAGCACGACAGCAAACCGATGTGAGTTCGGTGATGCCAAAAACGAGACCGTGGTTACAAAATTTCAAAAATGAAAAATAGGGGGACGGAAGGGCTCCCGGACAGGGAGGCCAGCACCAACGTCCAGAAAAATTTTCCAAAAAAATTAACAATTTTTTATTAATATTTCGGAAACTAATAAATACCCGAAGAAACAATTTTAGATTTAGGGTCCACACCTCCTCCCCACCCTTCCCCCCAAACCTCGTGTCGATCGGCCACTGGGGCCATTCGGAAGTACAGCCGCAGATTTTTATATTGTAGCATAAGCACATTTCAAGTAATTAAAATGTACAATTAATTTTCTACGGTTGCAGTACCGGCCGACTTTCCGTTTAAATTTTTATAAGTACAACGCAACAGCTGAGAATTTCTTTCCTTATTCAGAATAGAATACGGAAATAGCAAACAGCTCCCTGTCGCGTTTACCGGGCAATCGTCGATCTATTGGTATTACCATTTCTGTGCAGAAAAAACCTGCTGTAATACCGACCTGCAGAATCGGCCAGGTCACGTGACGTGTCTACCCCCTTGACTATTAATCATTTCGAACTATATTTGTATTGACTATAGCTGTCACCCTTTTAAAAATGGCCCCTGTCATGTATACCTAAGAAGGTTATGTTTCAGAGTATATTTGTAAACATTCGTAGAATTCTGGTTTCAAATAGAAATATATTCCATACAAAGAAATTGTAATTTGTGGCGGTACAATGAAGACTAAAAATATCGATCTTCTACCTAAATTCGAATCCAGTTTTTCTCAAAGAAATTGGGACGAATTGTCGACACTCGTTAACCCCAAATTGTTCAAAACTCCTGAATCAAAGTATGACTTAAAAAACGTAAAATATTACGAGCATTCACCGCGTATAATGATTTTAACGGTTTGTCGAATTTCAGGGACTTAATTGCCTTCCCAATATTAGCGAAAGTGGCACAAATCCTGACAACAGACGATCCTGTTGTACCTAGCAGTATAAAAATTGCTTGCTTAAAATGTTTAGGAAACTCTTGCTTCGATGGCTACATTCACAAAGAATATACTCCGACTGACATTCAGCATGGAATATGTGGTGAAAAATTATATTCCATGTTGGCTACGAGTAATGAAAATTTAAGAGAACTTTGTAATTCGTATCCATTTGATTCTCATTTTCCTTACGAGGGTGTCGTTGAATGGGCATCAAGTTTTATTAGGTCGTGCGACATTAATACTGATTTGGTAGATGAGCCGTTAGATATATTAAGATTAAGCATTCAGTTTTTGTGCAACTTACTTACGTGTGCACGCAACGATAGCAGTTTTCCAGATCAGTATAATATACCAACATATTTAAATGATATTAATTTAAAAGGTATGATAATGTGAGTATTGTGGTCACAACGAGCCTGTATTATTTTATAAGCTTAGCAACAAGTATCTGCTACATTCTTTATGCATCAACAGAGATTTAACCAAATCTGAACACGTTCTACTTGTCAGAGCTTCGTGTGTATTTGTACACAATGCTTTGAAAGAATTTGAAGGAAAGACTTTCACCGGACTGGAAAAGATACGCTTATGTTCGCAGTTGTTAAAGCCAATTAAAGACGGCTTTCAAAGCGCACAGGATGCTCTGATCTTTTTGTTACGTCAACCAGATATATTACAAAACGCATATAACGATATGGACATAAATGATAAGCTATATTTATTGAAGATAATTTACAATGAAATCTCAGAAGAAGCGTATGAATCCAAAGCGAAACACAGGTTTCCAAAAGATACAATAGAATTTCTATCGCAAAGATTTTGCAGAAGAAGCGACTTAATTCTGAAAACAGTTGATACATATTTATGCGAAACGGAACCTGCAGAGATCATTATACTTCTCGATATTCTCGCAACACTGACGTCCGAATCATCCAAAGAATATAACTTTTTAAAAGATCATAAAAGCTTGCTCATCAATTGTACTTGTGAGTGCACATTTCCTTCAATGCTTAGAAAGTATTTAACGATGCGTCTTTTGCAGATCTTTTGAAGTCCATACAAATGATTGGAAAGGCATCGAATAATTACTTCACTCCGATGCAGAAGTTAAGCGACGTAGCCCCAGCAGGGCAAAAACTAACTGCAAACTCGAATGTAGCCGAAGGCAGCCAGAATGGGAATGAAGCGAATTCCCCAAGAAATGACCCCCAGAATCATCCTGCGTTTGGTTTCAAAGCTGGATTAATTAGAATTATTGGGAATATGTCGTACAGAGACAAGAAGTGCCAGGACCTCGTAAGTAGCAATTAATTTACTAGCAGCTCTGTACGGACCTCTGAAAATTTACTATACGGTAGAAGGAGCCGAAAGCTAGGGCAAACTCAAATTTGCAACTTATTCGATTCACGTAAAATAAACATATCGACGCGCGTTACGAAGAGTAGCACGTTTCATTTTTTTCTTACGGACAACTGCATGTAAAAAAAAAATGAAACGCGCTACTTTTCGTAACGCACGTGGATATATAGTTCATGTTACGTTACCTCCTACCGGTAAAGGAAAGTGCACGATTCTGACGGAGGGTCCATAACGTAGCGCCTGAAAGCCACGGCGGCAGCAGCTTCAACTGCAACGCAAAGTGCAGCAGATAAAAGGATCAGTTGATAGCAATGAATAAAGAATTTAATGATACGTACTCGCTAATCAATCATGAAACCGATCGTTCTTACAAGAGTCTCGCCCTTTTTCTATACCCGCTTCTTCGAGACAGTCATTCATTTATCATGCACGCGTATGCAAGACTTTTTACGCTATAGATCATTGTTTGACGCACAAGAAAGAAAGCAGGAACAATGCGAATGTTAACTCCGAAATAAGCCTCTCGTTGCTCCGTTTTTATTAGCCATGCGCAAAGGGTTTCGAGTGATCGCTATTGCTTCTTATTGATTTCATCTCTCGAGCGGCGGAGATGATACAAAAGGACGAGAACGATCGTACCGCGTGCACTGTTCACCGGACAAAGGAAAATTAAGTATCCTGTCGGGCTCGAAGACGCGGCAATTTAGTCGGCATCGGATACTCCGTTAATATATTAGCAAGATCGAAGTACGGCCGCTTTCTGTTACATTGGAATAATTTTATTGGCCTGGCACTCTGAATGCAGAATCGTGAATACGAGGCCTCGCCTTTTTCCCCCACACCCTTCCTCCTTCTCTTCCTCTTCTTCTTTCGAAGGTGTCGAAGGCAATCGCGTTCTTAAATTTCATTCCGCAAACACGCGTCCCGCTCTTCGTGTACAATTGTAAGCCGCGCATGTTCGCGTTGTGATTGGTCGTAAAATTACGCGACGCTTTCTGGCGTTACAATGTTTTAGCATAATCCGTTGCCCGCTGGGCATCTCGCTCAAAGTACAGCTGATAATAAAATTTGTATGTACAGAGCGGTTTATGACGGCCATCACGACCATCGCCAAGCGTAGATCTTCGCGTTTAAAAATTTCTCACGAGACCCTCCGTCGTCAATTTCAGTTTCGAACGCGCAACGCCCGAATAAAAAATATCTTTCCCCCGACGCGGTTCAATTATATCCACCCTGGGCCCCGCGGCAATCTGTGTCCCATAAACGAAACTTCAATGAACACAAAGTACGGCTTATGGTGTGCCGAGGCATTCGAGAATAATACTTTTACGGGTATGGTAGCTGTGGATACTGTTATACCTATAGTCAAACTTCGCAATGATATTACGAATTTACTCGGTGGCGGTAGGAAACCTGTTTCGTGTTTCGAAACGCTTTAAAAGAAGATAAATTACAGAGAATTTTAATATTGAAAATTAAAGTCACGCGCACACTAGAGTCCGACATGAGGTAGCTATATCGAGGAAAATTTCAAAGCGGTCTGGAAATAAGCTTCCAAAAGATAACATGAAAAATGCACAAGTACTTTATGCATGAAGAATAACGAAGAAAAATCCCCTCCCATTTCCTCGTGTCGCATGGACTTTTTTTTTCTAGATAAAAGAAAGCGATGCTTCCTTAGTTTATGCAGGGTGTCATTCAGTTTACGCGACACCTCGGAGTTTTATGCCGTGTATTATCATAAGCGTCCGCTCGGGACAGCGCATAATTTCTCGTGATATTGGACATTTTCAGCTCCGCGAAATGGACGCCATTCCTCTGCTCCTGGACTGCTGCAATATAGACGCGAGAAATCCTCGTAAGTTCCAGACCCGTTCTACATATTTATTACACGTACCTATATTGTGATCGCGCGGGTACCCTCGCCGATGATATCCCCCACTAATTAATGCCGGGCGCTCCTTGGCGCGATTAAATGTTAACGCGCAGTCATAATGCAATGGACGATCCTCGCTCTGCGGAATTTATGCGAGGATAATCCGGAGAATCAGGAGGTCGTTCGGAATTGCAGCAGAGTAGGAGTCGTGGAGAGCAGCGCCTTGCAGGAAATGGGATTAGCGTTGCACGAGGACGAAGAGGGGAGGAAGATCGGGATCGTGCCTTTGGTCCGTGACGGAAAGTAGGATTATTTGTGGCCGCCGTTTCATACGATGTTTTCATCATTCCTAAATGACGAAGGAGACAGCTAATAAAGAATGAATAATACAAATATTTGTTTCGGTGTTTTCAAGTAACTGGAACCTGCCGCTTAACGTTGGGAAATGAATGCCGATTAACTCGTACAGGCACACCATATAGATGTTTATTTCCTACTCGAGAGCTGTTTGTCTTTTACGCTTTCTACGAACGTGATCGCTGGTGGGGCGTGTAATTGTGACTCCTGTTAATTATTTTACTATTTACTGGCGCGGACGTGTGTGTGGATAGCGCAGGGGATAAGGTATATGTGATCTCTTTATCGAGAGTTAGGCGCAATAATTACTTGAGTTTAGCCGACTGTTCAAACGTATCTCGGCATGTGTCGACTGTAAAATAAGCCTACAATTATCGTACATGATAGGTACCATTACATGAAATATGATATCGTATTGCATAAAGAGACATTATATCTGCATTCATGGCTGAGTGATTTACGGTACAATAAAAGCTGCTAGGAGTTCACGGTCTATTAGCAGTTACTAATGCAGCTGTACGACTGTGCGCTCAGCATCTATCATTCGAATTCACTTTGAAGGAGAAACAACTCACCCGTCATCCCGTGACATCTTACTAATAAATGGAAGAATATTTCTGTGTAATCATTTATAGAAGAAAAAAAGAGTCTATTACGGCATTCAGAAACGTTGAATGATGTGTCCATGTTTTTGGAAGATTCAGAAGAATAGATCGAGTATCAGAAGCAATGTACTTTATATAGCAGAAAATGTTTCAATTGACCCGCTTCTAATCTGCCGTTTAATTCGAGATACCTATCGAGTTCGACGTGTAGACGGAAATTCGTTCACCGTGAGTCACCCTAAGTAAATCCTTTACAAAATATTATACAATGATACGTTTCTATCAATACACGAACTTGAATTGCAATCTACTCTATGATTTACGATCCATTGTACACGAGGAACTGCATTCGTTTCATTATTATTCATTATTAGTTACGACACGCTGGTTATTTGTCTTTTGTAAATGATTTAGATTTTAGCCAGTGGAAGTTAAAATTCCCTGGACTAGCTAGACGAGATATCAACGATCTCAGATTTATGATTCGATGACTCCAGATATTTGATCCGTGATATCGACGATTCTGAATTCGTGAGACGCGAGGCTGACGGCTACGATTTTTTAAAATATAACAGCGATCACCCTGAACTGATAAAATGACGACCATCCCAAACTTGTGTATCCTAGCGAATTCGCGATCAATGTGCTCCATATTATTAAAATCGGTAGAATGAATTTTGATAATGTTAGAAATATTTAAAGGGTGTGTTCGCAAGTACGAGCAGAACGTGTCAAAGTATCGCAGAATGGGGCGGCTCGTGTGAACCGCGGGAGATTGCTTTTAATTTAAATATCAAGTCATCTCGGACGATTAATCGTGAATGGCCATAATGGCCAGCAATTAACGCGGAATTTATCAGCTAATTATACACAGGGTTAATTGTCCCCGGGTAATGATTCCTCTACAAAGCGGAACGACGAAGAAGGGGGAGTGAAGGGGAAGGGAGATTCATGCTGGTTGCACCTTGACGTGCTCTCGCGATACGACCTCCGAAGAGAAATGAAATTTCGTCGTACGGGACGACGATAGCAATGGCACCGACGTGTAATTAAACCAAAGGATACTTAACACGTTGACGAAGGCCAAGGAAACGCGAATTTGTTCTCTTGGCGAAGAGAGACGAGCATTGCGTTTGTTCATTAAAGCTCACTCACAATCAGTATCCAATTTCAATCAGGAACACCGCGTTGGTCGTCGAGGTTTCGCCGGGCATCTTCGCTGATTAATATTCATAGACTTTGATGGGCGATGCATGGAAATACGTCGATAAGATCGAACGAGTCTGCGTACCCCACGCGCCATTTTTGGAGATTGATATATGCCACCCATTGACATATTGAGGGATCAATAAATAATACCATTTTTTAGAATCGGCAACTTCCTGGTCCGGGATTTCTTAAGGGACCATGCCTAGCTGGCAGGCGAAGAAGACAGTCATATTCGGGAATTTTTTGTGCAAAAAAAGGTGTATGTTTTTTACAATTATTTTCTCATTTTAGAAATACATATATTCTGCAACCCTCTGTAATTTTTTTATAGGAAAATAGTTTGTATAAAGTCGCTGCGCGGTGAGCACGATTTCTCCGAGCAGGATCATCTGAAATCAGAAAGTGAAGAATATTCTGTTAATATATGAGTCTATCTGGTGCGTGACGGATTTTAAAAAAAAAAGATTTTTCGATGTCTGAACTGTTCGTTTTTCGAGAATTAAAAATAGACTTTTCATCAAAAACCAGATAAACTCATATACTAACAGAATCTTCTTCACTTTTCGATTTCAGATGATCCGGCTCTGAGAAATCGTGCTTACCACTAAAAAAAATAGCTTTCAGGAGAGTGGCTGTTATTCGTTCATTTGTCAATATTTTCCTATAACAAAATTACTGAGAGTCACTGAATACATGTACTTTTAAAATAAGTAAATAGTTGCAAAAAATATACATTAGATTTTCCACAATAAATTCCCGAAAATCACGTTTTTTTTTCGTCTGCCAACAAAGCATGACCCCTTAAGTATTCTTGGATCTTTCAGAAGCGAAGTAGATATAACATGCGGAGGATCCATGACGCAGCACATTGAGTTTTCTATGCTCGAAATGCCAATTCAAAGTTGCAGTGAATTTCACTTTTATCTCCGAAAGTACCTATTTTACCTAAATCATCAACGTTGAGAATATGAAGATACATAAGCTTTTGAAACGAGTGCAGAAGGAGCAGAATGTTTCAAACACTATCTGCATATTTCCAAGCACAGTGCTGCAAATATCAGGCGTTGCAACGCAAATTGCACCCGCACGAAAGTGTCAATTAGCACAGCGATCGGAAATCGCGTAGAACGCGAAACGTTGCAAATGCAAATAAGGTGTAAACCGGCGGAAAAGTAAATCTTTCAGCCTGTATTAATAGAGGCCGCGAATTGAGCCTATGTCGGTGCCTAATAAGTCGTGGATCCCTTTTTAAGCGATCCACGGCTCGAACGGACCTGTGCGCCTACGCGAAACTTCTCTGAAAGAGCCGACGCGCAATATATTAGCTCGGTGCATATGAAACCCCGTTTTTTCATCGAACGTCAGAGGCACGTAATTCTCTTAAAAGTCGATACACTTAATCGAAACAGTTTCCAGCTGAATTTTCTTCCCACTTTCTCAATGGCCCGCTGATTATTTATTATTCTCAGTTATTACACATTCGCAACTATGGAGGACCAGAAACTTGTTTCAAATTGTGAATATCAAGTCGATACTTTCTACGATAACCAGCTCTGTACCTACATTTTCTTTCCTCATTTTTCAATTGCAAATTAGAATTCCAATTTATCACCAAATACTGTTGCAACGTTTGAAATCGAACTCTTCTGATCCCCACTAAGAAACGATTTACAATCTTGTATAATAATTCGTCCCAACTCCCCAAGTTCCTTGTTCAGCAATACCCAGACATTTCGAGAATGTGAAAGAGAGAATTCAGTTAGCTCCATCGCGTGCCCGCCATGAGTTTACGAATTGCCATGTAAATTTGCTGCACAGGAAAGTGGCTGGTGTCTCTTTGCTCTCTTTGAACGGGATCGTCCAAGATCGGTGCTCGTTGACGATAGTGATTTTCGGAGTAAGATGGCAGAATTGTCGCGCGCCTAGTGGTGAACGTAAACAGAGCCTCGCGTCCAGCCTCATGATCCACGAAATGTGTTTTAACGACTGCCGCACACGGTGCGCGAGCCATAAATGTTGCTCCAAGCCGGGGATTCGTGTAATAGCCACTAAAAGCAACCTTCGCCCCTTTATGGACCGTAAAAGCTCGGATATTTGGAACGAGAAAACCGTCGCTTAAACTTAAGGAGAATGAGCAGCGGTCGGGCGCTCTGTTGCTCGGCTCCGGAATCGTCACCGGCGAAAACGCAGCTCCCTTTTTAATCAGCGATCGCGAAGATAGTTCCCGGGCGAGCTCCTTAACGATCCTGTTTGATGGAGAGGAGAGACGTTCGAATCGTTACAGAGCTCGCCGCCAGAGTTTAGATAGCCATAATTAGTCATTTGCACCGCCATCAGCATTTTCTCTAAATTACCATTATTATTACTCGTTGATTTATAGACACTAGTGGACATGCTATCAGTTAATGGTTGGCATTGCCAAATACTGTCAAGAAAAATTATGAACTTCTAATGGTAGAAATTCATTATTATTATTAAAAGTGTGGTATCTCTTTCCTCGCGAACCTTTTACGATCTTTACATTTTATTCTTCTTATCTGTTTAAACTGATGACACGTGGAATTGTAACGCGTGCCACAGTTTTCTAATCTGTGTACCAGGTTGTAGTAGTCGTGCAAATATTTCGCACAGTGCAAACTGTTCAATTAGAATCAGGAAAAGAACTTGCTACGTCTGAATTAGAGAAACGAAATCCTTTCCGTTTGAATCGACCCGCAGGCAGCCATGAACCAATCCGACGGGTACGAGTTTGCTTTGCAACAAGTAGGCCAATGAATTAACATGGTTAATGAGCCGCTAATTACACGCCGTCCAGTGGATCGTTTGATTTATACGAGATTAAAACGCGCGCGTTGCTCGCGCGCCTACCAATTTGCGCGGCTAATTAAATTTTAGACAACGCATCGGAAAAATCGTTGCGCAGATCGAATATAACGTAAACATTTGCAGTAGCTGACAAATGTTGCCAGCTGCTGTAAGGAGTTGAAAATCATCTTCCACTGATTCCATTCCGAAGAGAAACTAAGTAGTTTTAGATAGTAATAAAATGCTAATTTATAAAATGACTATTCTGTAGGTATGCATAGGTATATAAACCAAGGTCATAAATGTTACTAATTGTTCTATTAACCTTACAATTAGTTTATCATTAATTTCAAAGTCACGTATTAATTTATAGACTTACTTTTACAGATCCATTTAAAAAACTGTCTCAAATTCAATACCGCCGATGTTATAATCCGAAACTTTACTGACGCAAGTACGAACGACAGAAGCCAGAAGCCACGGGCGCTCCTCCAAAAGGAATCAGCCACTGACTTGCAGAAACGAAATATAATAACCAGCCGAAATGACGGTAAAATTTCGTTGCTCTGTTCTCTGGCGGAGGGGGGAAGAAAAAACGTAACCCTTCCGGCTGGCAGTGGCAGCGGTAATTGCCTGGCAAAATTGAATCACGCCGCGTGAAACGCGAACTCCGCAGCTCCACTGCGATAAACGATCGCGCAAATAAACAAGACCACGCTAACCGAACTAATTATTTAAAAGCGAGGAGGAGCCCTTTCGGGTCGCTGGCTCGTGGACGGGGAGGGTGGGAGGTCCATGGTGGTGATCCAGAAGCCCCCATGATGGCCAGGTCCGATCCAGCCGGCGGATTAATTAATCGTCGCGAGCGATCTCCATTCAAATAGAATCCGGATAAATTTTCCGTTCTGGTCTGTTTGCATCGGCTGGCATGTGGGCATTATCTTTACGACCTCTCTCAAAGAAGAGACGTTTCCCCGGCACGAAAGGACGAACGCATGCGCGATACGCGGCCGGAACGGTGCACCGAAACCGGAGAACCTGTTATCAAAGAAACAGTGGCTGGGAACCCGGGCCCAATTATCATCCAGCCGACTCCAAACTCACCCGGCTGATATTTCATGCGCTCGTCGCCTTTAATTTCTCACCGGAAACGTCCCTATAAACGCCGGTGCAACGTCGGTGGCGACTTCTTCTCCGACGATTAAACGGGAACGTCCCGGCGGAAAGTGCAGCTCCGTGCACTTTGTCCAGAGCCACAAAATTCAAAGGAAAATTAAGAATATCGAGCACGAGGCAGCGTGAAGGTTGGAGAAGCTTCAGAGGTGTCCGTTTTAGTGGAACAGTGGTGACAGTGTGCGATAGGGGGGATCTCGAAGTGACATTTCTGGGTGTTTACTTGCGCAGTTGGGTGAATAGGAAGATTTGGGAATTCAAGGAAGTGGACAAGGATAAGCTTGCTGGACCCTTGAGGGTTTCAAACTGCAGCTGCATGAAACGAAGATTTCTGGGGAAAATGCGAAAGATGGCACAGTGATGGAGGTGAATGAAGCTATTCTGGGAACAGGTGCCCCGATTCCAGATAATGATATCGCGGGGAACAGCCTGGAACTGTCGAGCACGTAGGGCTCATGGCGTTTCAATGTTTCATAGCGAAGCATGCGTTTATCCATTCGCGGGACAGAGGGAAATAAAAGAAGAAAGCGGGAAGTTCGGTAAATTGTAGTAATCGCGAGACTATCGGCTTGTAACCACCGGTTTACTCGTAAAGCCAGCCACGGTTTATCTCGCGACGCTCGCTCACTAATCAACCGAAGCCGGAACGCACATAAAGTGAACATTAATTAGCGCGAAGTATCTGCAGCGGCGTTTGGCGGTTTTCACTGCGTTCAGGGACTACTGGTACATTTCTGGGCGCGATTTAAAAACGAAAAAGGAATTAGAGTTTCGAAATGCCAGCACCTTCCGAAGTTAATCATACACTTCGCCTACCAACTGTGTGCTTGAATGTGAAATCCTTTCGACGTCCATTGCCTGCTCAGTGACTTCATCGACAGTATCTCAAAGACAATTTACCAAAAAAAAAGCCATATCTTGACTTCTTCGACGCGAGCGTGATTACAATTTAAAAAAGGAGCTCTTAGTGTCCTTGAATCTCTGAACCAGCACTCAGTGATCCTTTTGATAGTACTTTAACGACACCTGAACAGCACAGAGGAGCTTTTGTATTCGAAAGTTGCGCTCAGTTTTCAACGACAGTTTGACGACAATCGGAGGGAAGATACTCGCCGCAGGTCTCGCCCGTGAAGTGTCGTCGCACGTGGTGGTTTCGCGAGCGGCGTAGCCGAAAAATCGCGCGGCTGCCCGATCGACGACATTCTTTCGCGGAGGAGAAAGCGTCGCCGGTTTAATCGGACGGGCCGCGATGATTTATGGAAACGGGCAGCGTACTAATTACTCGACCGTGTGATCCATCGTGGGACGTCGTCGTCGGGAGGTGGATCCGCTTTTGCACGGCCGAACGGGGACCGGTTGCCGCGGTGACGAACGCACTTTTTCACGGCGTGATGAGAAACGCGGGTCAACCTTGATTCCTCGGAGCAATGAAGGAGATCAGCCGCTTGTTGCTCGGGTAAGTTCCATTCGTAATGGCTAATTGACGCTTTCCTGGGAACGCGCGCCGATAATTTAATTACTCTTGATGGAGAACGCGATTCTCGTTTCCCAGCTGCAATTAAACGTTCTTGCGCCGGTTCCGCCACCGGTCGATAATTCAGCTGGCGCGTCGGGATTGAAGGTAATTATGCGAGTACAAGGGAGGATCTCAATGGTCGATCGCTTTTCGTGTGTTTTTGCGGGTGATTGGAGAAGTAGTAGTGGTAGTAGTAGATGATAGGTAAGGAGGTGAATTGAAGGGTTGGATGCAATAAGGGGACTAGCGCTCGAAACTGAAAAAGAATTGTCCAATCGCTAAGAAAAATTGGAAAATTAAATGTTGTTAAACTGTATTTTAAAAAATATAGTCTTGTAAAGCTCGTCACGGCAGACATTTTTTCTATTTACAGTTTTTTTTATCGAATCGTTACTATTCGAGATAAAAATTATAAACTAAACAAATTTCTTCGACCAAAATCATTATTTCGTTAAACATAAAGTGCGATAACTTGAGTAAATATTAACGGATCGTTATGAAAGTTGAAACATAAAATTCAGAAAACTCTAGCGAAGCCGTGAAATGTGTGCACAGAACCCTTATGTTAAAAAATGTAATAATATTTCATTAAAAAGTAATACTGGACATAACCCAAGTTTTTCAACGTTCACCGTTAAAAAGTATCGAGGCAATTTTGAGGTACTTATAAGTTGCAGTGACAAAGTTTTTCCTTAATATACAAGCAAGATTTTCACCAATTTTCACGCTGATTAATAAATAATTGTAGAAGATACGGCGATATGTATAAATCCCGCGCGGCACCAACAGTCAACGCGACTGCTAAAACTGCTAAATAGCGCATTACACGCGGCTACCGACTGTTGGTGGCGCGCGAGATTTATATATATCATCATATCTTCTACAATTATTCATTAATCAGTGTGAAAATTGGTGAAAATCTTCTTTGTATGTCAAGGAAAAACTATGTCGCTGCAAGTTGTATGTACCTCAAAATTGCCTCGATACTTTTTAACGGCGAACGTTGAAAAACATGGGTTATGTCCAGTATTACTTTTTAATTAAAAATTATTACATTTTTTAACATAAGGTTTTTGTGCATACATTTTACGGCTTGGCTAGAGTTTTCTGAAGTTATGATTCAAGTCTCATAACGATCCCTTAATATTTACTCAAGTTATCGCAATTTATGTTTAAAGAAATAATGATTTCGGGCGATGAAAATTTTTTTGTTTATAATTTTTAGCTCGAACAGTAATGATTGGATAAACACACTGTAAATAGAAAAAATGTGTGTCGTGACGAGCTTTACAACACTATATTTTTAGAAATGCAATTTAATAACATTTAATTTACCAATCTTTCTTTGCGTTTGGACAATTATTTTTCCAATTTCCAAGCGCTAGTCCCCTTATTGCATCCAACCCTTCAATTGCTGTTGAGCTTACAACGAAATTTATCTGTTAATAGTTCAACTCTTATTATAGTAGATGTAGGCGAAAGAGAGAGCCTCGGGCGATGGGATTCGAGACCCAAGATCTGTGGGTCCTTTGCGTAGTGCCAGCAGAGTTGGGCAAATTTTATTTCGAATAACGAATAAGTTCCCAAGATTTATTCGTGAATAACGAATAACGATTTTATTGGACGAAAAATTATTCGTGAATAACGAATAAATCTGTAGCGTTATTCGAGCCAGATTTATTCGAATTAGAAATTATTGTTTATTGGAGAAAGCTCAGTGAATAACTGTGACGAATAATCTTCGAATCAAAATTTCGAATAAAATGAAATGTATTCGAGAGCAACGAATAAATGTTTATTCGAATGATCTCGAATAAGAATTGCGAATAATATGAAGTTAGTCGAAAATAACGAATAATTTTCTATTCGAATACAAATTTATTCGGATAATTCCCAACTCTGGTTGTTACAAACAAAGGTACCCAACACAAAACGTTATTTTCGGTTATCATAAGGCAGAAACCCTTTGTATTCGACGACCAGGACTTCAATTTCAGTAGTTTTTTAATTAAGATGTTAGCAGATTGCCTATTTAGCGTCCATATTTTATTCGCAATTTTTATTCGAATACCATTCGAAGCAGAATTTATTCGAAAAAAATTTATTTGAATAAAAATTTATCCGAATAACGCTCAACTCTGCCTAACGCCGACTCTCCAAAATTACTATTTCATTTTTTCGTATGCACTGATGAATGTTAATCAAACGTCTGAAAAGACTCCATCCACTTTAATGGCTACGATCTGTCACAAAAACAACCCTGCAAGTCGCTCCAAAACCTAATGACGTTTTCGAAACGCTTCTCATTATAATAGCGACCTTCTCCGCTAGGGGTTCGTAGCTGGCGATAATTGAAATCGTGCAAACTCTCGCAGTTCCCCCGGTTTCTCACGATCTTTCTTTTAAAGTTCGCCCGGGCGTATCGCGTGGCGGGGCCCCTGGAGATCACGTATTTCCGTGGGCAGAGGGGGCGACTTTTTTCTGGACGGGGCCCTAGAAGAAGAGAGAAGGAAGCGCACTCCTCGGTTTCGCTGGCCGCGGCGTCCTCTCCACCGCCGTCCCCCACCTTCTTTCCGTTCCTTTCTCACTTGGTCCCCAGTTCTCCACGAAGCCCGGTGTAACAATGGCTGCCCTCTAATTATCGAAAGACCGCGGCACTTTAAAGAGATCCCAGAGAGCCCATCACGGGACCTCCGTTTCGTTCGCTCCTTAAAATCTCTTCGCCCCCGCCCCCTCCGGCCGCCGCTCGCATCGCCCGGACGACAGCAACAAAAACAATAAGCGACGTGATCGCGCCACGTGGAAAATTGCTTTCGCCTCGCGAGGGCACCTACCGCACCGCTCTCGGACGCCCCGACAGGAATTACGACCTCCCCCGTCGTGTGTAGAAGCTAGAGAAGGGCGAGACCAGGGAAAATAATCACGAACAAGATTATTCGCGAAGAGTTTGCTTGTAAACGAGTGGCGTGCCCGACGAAACGAGACGACACAAGCTTCCATGGATTTTATTCTCCTGGTGTAGGCACCTACGAAGTAGAGTTTTTGGAATTGATGGGAAGTGTAAAGGCCTTGTGAAGAATTTTCCCTGGTCAAGTATTTTCAAGGGGTTGGAAAATGTAGTTAATATGAGAAAGCATGACGAGGTGCTCTTTTCATGCCAGGGAACCGATTCCCCACCTGCTGGCAGATGAAAGAATAGGATTCTCAGACCTGATTGCCTGGGACCAAAGTGTTTCCCGGGGAAAAATACTGGCACTCGTATAAATTGTAGAGCCTGCCATTTCGTTGGACCGGTTATAAGTGGTTCCAATTTGAAACGGCACCTGCGTATCTTAACTTCGGGGGGATTAGATTAGGGAAGTGATACTTCTAATTTCATTCAGTCTTCGTAAATAAGAGGAACAATCTACCGGAGTATGTTTCTACCTACTATGCTGTTGATAGAAGGGTGAGGCGTACTTAATTTACTTTATTTGAAATACGTGTATGTTAGAGAAACGCTTCGTTAAAAGCTTCGCTCTGAAAACGATCACATGCGAGCAATATTACAATCTTCCACTAGTTATTAATAGATACGAATTCCCCGAAGGGGTATTCTTCAAAACAGCGATCATTCATCAAGTCTATCATCAGGCCTCCATCAATTTCGCCGCCATGATCCTAATCAGTAAATCAACCTGTATGAAACCATCAAAAGTTGCATGAATCTTTTAAACAATAGAAGTCCCATTGAATTTTCAAGAATACCTCAATAAAACGGACAATTCCATCGAAAAAATATCAGATTGCGTGATATTATCCAACTTATGGAAAAGAGCCTCGCCGCCACTTGATTGCTCCAAAATATTTGAAAAGACAACTGGTCCCCAATTTAGCAACGTGGCGAGTAAGATACAGTTCTCCTCTCCACTGTATCTTTCTGGCTGTGGATCAAGGTGTTGGCTTCCGGTTAGCCGTCGCTTTGGATCGTAGAAGGGAGAAAAGCCACGCCGATAAAGAGAAAACAGCGGTTCCAGGACGGGAGGAACGTGTTCGAATGGGCGTAACCCAAGCGAGCTCGGTCTGGACCTGTTGCTCATTGCTTCCTATTAAATACTCGCACGACCCACGCTGGAAAGGAGTTGGTTTTGCCGTGTTAGCAGCCAATGACTAACGGTGCAGCCAGGGCTCTCTTTCACCCTGCGTTTCTTCTTTCTCCTCTTCTCACTCGACTTTTTCGCCCGACGCCGCGCCGCCACTCCATTCGGAGTTATAGTCGCAGCCTGGACCGGATGCTCGCCGATACAATCGCCGGCGATCGTGTTTCCGGGTGGGTCGCCCGCGAAATCTGCGCTCTCTCCCTGTCTCCGTTGGTACGAGGCACGAGTCGCAGCATTTTCAACGCTTTACGCAATGCTTTGCTCGGAGAAGTGATGGAAATTCGATAAAAGTAGAGTTGGAAAAATAGAGATGGAATTTTCTTGACAAAACGTTATATAATTCAAATTCAATTTCCCTAACAAGTAGTAGAGACACGAGGCATCACTCTTTCTTTCATATCGATAGGCATCACACTCTGTACGGTAAATACAATTGCATTAACAGAATGTGTATGCCCGCAAATAAATACTGCCATAATATTAATTCTTTCGCTATTTCCTTTTATACTTTCAGAAATTCAGTTATACGTATACTGGATTTATTATTTGTAATATCTGTTCATCTTATTTCATCTTATTTCTGTTGTTTCCTTTGGTATTTGTTATTTTAATCTTAATTTCAATTTTACCTTATTCGCCGTTTTCTATTAATGTCTTTTCATGCTATTAGGTATAATGTACCAAAGGGTTCTTATCCCGCAATAAATAAATAAATAAATGATGGGGCCGCCATATCGTGTAACTAACGAAGTAACTTGCAGAGAAGTAATCTTATCGGGGAACGACATTTTTCTGATAAAATTGTGCATGGAGCAGAAGAAACTCGATTATTTAATCTGGCCTTCACATTTGCATTGGAAGTTGCATGCGAAGTAGAATTCCGGCTGACTTCCGCCAAAAAACGAATACGATATTTGTACTTAGCACGACAAAACGCGTAGAATGGCGTGTGAAAAGCTTGGGAGGGTGGGGGAGGCTAAAGCAAAGTGTTCCCAGAATCCCTTCTAACCCAAATGTGCATCTCACTTTTAACGAAATTACCTTCGTCTCTGGGAGTGGATCGATCCACTGGCCCCGCGATTCGTCCCAAACCCAGGAAACAAGTTTCCTTCGGGGTGTCGTTGGCAGGGTGGCCCTGCCGAGGGGCCTACCCCAATCTTTTATATCTTGGCGCAACAATGCCGTTACGAGGCTGAAACTGGCTAACCCGTGTCGCGGCCATTGTGCCCAGGAAACATCTGCCCGTAATACAAACCGCTAATAGAAACGCGGAGAAAGGTATTAAGAGAGGAGCGCTAGAGGCGCTAGAATGTCGACAGAGGAGAAAAGGATCGGCGGGGTGGAGTAACACCGAAATTGTGTGAAAAGGGAGGCATAATAGAGAAACAAGGGTGGAATCGTGCGATACGCGATACACGAACCCAGCAGGTGAGCCCTTCTCGAGCTGAATGCGTGCAGAAGGAGCGCTCGGGCACGGATCGCGAGCCCCTTTTGTGCCACGCGATAATGGCCCGGAAGAAATCGAGGACGCGTCGACTTCGAAACTTCGCACGTTTAATAACAGTAATTTCGGAGAAAACCTCGAACTCCTTTGGCATTGCGAGTTTGTCCTGGGGGATCGACAACCCTGCCATTTCTCTCCCTTTTCAAACACGCCTGGATTTCAGCCTTCATCTGCTGCCCTTTTCAGAAGAATAATTCCCGATGAGCAAAACGAAACGTTTGAGCTACGCAGAGATTCCGAACATTAGTAAGCAAAAAAGGAAACGAAAACTGGCAAACAATAAAATCGAAGTAGCTATACAAAACGTCGCGCTTTTGTCCTCCCGATCAAATCACCGTTTTGCTCGGTTTACCTTACACGTGCCGGAATAAAGGCGCTGTCATATCCGCCCGATGGTCGGCGGACAACGCATTCCAGTTTAATTTCGCGGCGAACAATGAGCACGCCGTTGGTCCGTCGTATACCTTATCCCTGGAATCATCACATCGTAACGGGAACAATTCTTCTGCCTAGTCAGCCCGCGTATTATACAATATTTATGTGGACTTACGTTCTACGCGCGGTAAAGGGTGCGTTGTTCAATCTGTCGGAGAATCGTTGGGAACGACAGCGTGCTTTACTGTCGTCGCGCGTTATGCCTCTCGCGAGTCGCGATACCTGGGAATCTTAACGATTCGTCCACTGTCGGACGCATAATCATAAAAACCCGAGAATGGACTTGAGATTTGAGGCGTCATAGGGCCAGAATTAGAGGCAGCGGAATAACTTTTTTAGGGGAGCGCCCAAACCCCGGGAACCGCCGTCATAAACGGTGTCCTCGCCTCTTCTACCTGGCGCAGCATTACTCCACCGCGTGCGCGCGTAGATTAGACGCTCTTTTGTCGGGGAGTCTTATAAAACGTGTTTGAAGACGCCACCGTTCGTCCACCCCGATCTCGAGGAATATATCGGGGCTGTCTAGGAATTTGTTAGCCGTAAAATGCACTTGTTACTTTTATTAATTGACGATGCACGCTTCATCGTTATTTATGGACGCTTGCTCTTTCTGTCTTGCTTCCTATTTACGAGAACTGTACTTCTGGTGTATGATTACGCGATGAAATATGATTCGAACGAGAAGATTCGGTTTAACATTTATACGGAATTTTTAAAGTGACACGGAGATGTAAATTTGTGTCAAATTGATACAATATCATATATTTAGAAGAAACGAGCATACGAAAAGAAAACTCAGTTCATTTAATTATTACGGATTAATATTTTAAGAACTTAGTACCTACATTTCTATTATAATTTTTTTTTTAAAATGTATTATTATTATGTCGAGTTTATTATTATTAATATTATTGATGGTTGTTAGTTATTTAAAGATATGACGGAGTTTCAGTGCAAATATCCAAATAATACATTAGTAAAGGAGGAATGAGGTTTTGTGACTCGATTTTCAGACGCAATGCTCCAATTTCCGTACAAGGATTAAAGAAAACTTCTTTGAAAGAATCGCTCCTATGAACCTTGTAACTTGATTAACCTTTCGTTGACACACCTCTTTTGTCGATTAACTTTGATATACTGGCTGGCTCACACCCACAGCAATTTTTGAACGACTGCCATTCTCATCTAAAGAATTCAATCGTTGTGAAAAAATTTATGGGTCAATTTCCAGGTCTCTGGAATGTATTTCAATGGTTCTTTTATTGAAATTTTATCACAGTTTTTGGAAAAAAATTCTAGATTACCATATGTCGAACCGAAAGGAAGAAAATCTTCAAAAAATTGTAACTTTTACAAGTTTCAATATTAGAAACTGAAAATCTACAGAGTTGTTGTTCAGATATAATATTTCCAGGAAAAAAATAGTTTGTAAGTCGGCTTTGGAAAAAAAATATTTATTTTGCATATAGAACGTAAGGTATTTCGGTAATTGAAAAACAGAGATATTCCACGAATATCCACGATATTCTACGTAGAATCTACGTATTGGAAACGGTACAGAGCGTCAAAATCAGCTTATGGGTGGCTCACCTAACCCAGAGTGTCAACGAAGGGTTAAAACAAAAAACTGGGGACATTGCTTGCACCGATATCACTACCTATATTGATTTGACTCGTCCATTTAAATTTGATCGACACCAGGAACAAGAGCACAATGAATGAACGCCAGTTGCTGCCGGTCGCTCGCCGGTGCTCGATTTATAGCAGAAACAGGATGGAGATTTGTGAATGGACCTTTAGGCCGTCTGAACGTGCACGGTCGTGACAGCATTATTATGCCGCGTTGTCCATAAAGCACCGGGCAACAGGGTCGCGGCATAAATTACTCGATATCATAAAGCTAATGACGTCCCATTAAAGCGTGTGCCGCGTGAAATCTGCGCGCTCGAAATTCACGGCGGGCTGTAAACATTTTTACGAGGGGGCGAAAGGGGACGAAGACGGGGCGAGTGAATGGAGGCGACGACGCGTACGCGCGACCGTAAAACGGGAATCCACAATCAGCTCACATTGTATACGATCATCTTCTCTTGTCCTGTGCAAACAGCGTTGCGCAACCTCGACTTCCGGTGCGCTCCAATCGTCCAAGACCTCTTATCGCGCCGGGAACAGTAACACTTGTGGTGCTCGTAACGAGCGTGCCGTAACGCGGCTCAACCATCTTCCCTTGTTGATTCTGTGGCCATTTCCTTCTATTTTGATTTTACAATGAAAAAATAAAAAATCTAGGGATGAACCGCGGAGGTTTTTGTTGACTTGTTTTTAGAGTAGTATTGTGGGGCTTTGCATGGCATGGATATTACTTTAGATTGACAATCATTGAAGTTCGCAGGGAGTTTCAAAAAGTGTCTTATCAACAGGGTCAGCAGGAGGCGGGTTCAGCGCGTTCCCACTGCCCCGCGCTTTAAAAGGCCCCGCGGTCCACGAAAAGTTCATCGTAAATTTTTCTGGGCCCTATGCATAGATATTTATTATTATTAAATTTCTTTAAAAGGCCCCGCCGAACACGAAACAGTCATCGTAAATTTTGCGGCGTCCTATGCATGGATATTTATTATTATAAAATTTCGAAGTGCATATAAATCTGTTTTTTTGGCCCCGCACAATTTCGGAACTCGGCCCCGCAAAAGTTCACGCCGGCCATAATTATTATGTATCTATTTTATTCGTAGGTAGCAGACTCATTATCCGCTTTTTTATGGAATTTGATTCTTGTTGTAGTTGGAAGTAATTAATTACAATAATACACAGAAGGAAACCCGTCGACATTAATGAATAATGAGAAGCTATCGCATTGATCACGTTAAAAAGCGACGATAATTGATCTGTATGATAGTAACGATTGATCGACCGCGATGCTTTCTCGATCATTTGTCCTCCAGCAGTCGCCTCTCATTCAGCGAATCCAGTGCACAGGATAGGGATACGCGTATAAACCAGCCGAGTGTCTGAAACGACAGGCTGTGCAGCCAGACATGATTCCTGCCGTTTGTTCGAGTCATTCCAATAAAATGACGGGATTGTTTTGATCGTGCAGCCTGCCGCGTACCTGCTCCGCATTGTGCTCTGAAACGAAGTCACTCAAATAACTGAATACTATTCGATTTGACACTTAAATTAACTGAAGATAAATGGAAGATAAATAGCCCTGGAAGTAAAAAATTCCAGAACACCACCAGAAAGTATTAAACCACCAGTATTAAAGGCTCAACTACTCAAAATCGCTGTGCAATTACTTACTTTAAAAGAAGGAAATGATCTGTATAAAATTGACTGAAATGAAGATGCAGACAAATCAGCAGAACCACAGAGCCCCATAGATGACTAAAATGACGCGAAGGGCGTTGAACAATCACGAAACCGAAGACCATATTTGAGGCATTGAGAGCGCAAACGGACTAACCCACATTTTTTCCAAATTGAATTTCTGTAGTACCTAGCAATAATGTACTCCAATAGGTTGTACTAATCATATAAAATATGAAAAAATGATATTTTTTCAATGTGGGTTAGTCCGTAATTACTCGCAACACCTCATTTCTGCCTTCACGCTTGGAAACTACTACAAATAGTAGAGGCCAGGGTGCTTCTATTCTCAGATCTACTTAGTAATCCCTTCGATTCGCGGAATTTCGAGCGGCGATTATCGTAGCGGTTTCGATCGGTCGCGTTATCCCCCTCCGGTTCGGTTCACCCGAGGACCACGAGGAGTTACGCGCGTGTGTACGCGCCACAAGGGGCCCCCTTAAAACCGAAAACATATGGCGTACAATTACGAAGTAATGATATATAATTAATGGAATTCGCTGGAGGAGGGGGTGGGGGGGGGGGGGCAGAGGGCCTGCTGGTTGTTACACGGCACGCTTGTTTCCTCGAAAAATCGAAGGGAACCGCTCCACGGTGATCCGTCCTTTTGAATAAAATTCTCATCGCCTCGTATATACTTTTCCTAGCGGCTGTATCTGCGGTTTCGCATGCCGCGAGCGTATAAGGGCCAGAAAATTGCCAGCAACTTGCAACGTGCTAATTTCAGATTCCCTGGCTGGCAGGTAGTATCGTAGCTTCCCTGACTGTCGAATATAAAAATGTCACGTCTATCGCCTACTTCGTGCCCGGCCTCTCCCCCCCCCCCCCCGGCCCCAATAGCGTGGCCGTTTTATAAGTAAACACGTCATCGGCGACGTTTAGTTCTCCGCGAACTATGGGTTGGAACGATAAGAGGCTATAATACGCCACGAAATATGGCGAAGATAGGAATGAATCATGAAAATGTGTTCTCGAGAAACGTATCGTGCAATTTAGAAGGGACGAATGGGTTTGGATTAGAGAGAAGCAATGGAGGAATATACTTTAGTTGATTGCTTACGAATTCATCCCCTTCAATCGGTCTGGTACGATCGTCCCTTTTTATCCTTGACTCGGTGCACGTGAACTGTACATTCAATTTTTCATACCGAGCCTTCTGCAGTCACCCTTTTTATAGAAAATTATCCGCTAGACGTCGCGACGAGGGTAACTATAGGGATTAAAATGAAGGAGAGCTGGGTGTCCCTTCGCGACACAGCTCCCTATTTTTCTTCGCCATTCTGGATTAATTTACCATCCAATTTCTATATGCTCTCGGTGTTCTTTCCTCGGCAATATTTTATTTACGTAATAAACAGGCTAAAAGGGGACGGACGCGGGCTGGACAGTAAAATGTCCGCCTAGCACTGAGATAGCGAATTCATGGGAGTTATTAAGAACCTAACAGTCCATCCGCCATGGCTTTCTTACCGAGATTCGCCGATAAATAAACGCTGCTTCGCGCATTACCGGGGAGAAGAAATTTCGTAATTGCAATAAGCAACGCGCTTTACGAGCAGTCATCCACGAAAACGATCGACCCCGATTCCGCTCGGAGGAGTGAAAAATTTATCGCCCGAACTGGATCTCACCTCTATTACTTCAACAGAGATTTTATTGCGCGCATTATCGGCGAGCCGGATCGAAGCCGCGGCGTAAATCTTCCTCGCCGGGCGTTCAAATCACCCGGTCCTAGTTTCGAGGAGGGCCTAGGCGGCCTAGACACCGGGACGCCGGTGACTTTGAGCGAAAGCCAATTTCAGAGGGGCCGTTTTGATCGCTCGCCGTTCCTCGTTCGCTCCGGAGAAATATACGACGCGTCCGGGTTGCGCCAGATTACCTCAGCCGATCGCTGGTCCAGATCCTCGGCAGGATCGATCACGGAGATCTCCAGGGCACGGGAACGTTTTCAGCTGTACGTGGACGTTCGTTCACCAGGTTCCCAGCCGCGGCACACCCCTCGTACATCAACTCGAAGCGAGCAGTTCGACCGATCCACCCACGAAATGAATCACGAGCGAGCGCAGATAGGATCGAAAATTCACGCCGCGGATACGTGCGTCGGTCATTGTGGCCGTTGCCCGTTGCGCAACCGTGCGACGCGGACAAATTTTCGTTTGTAATCGGCGCCCCCGGGGGTGGGAATGCTTTAAGTGAATACAAATTGGGCGATCTGATACCGACGCGCTCCGCTTCAAAGGTCAGCGTCTCTTAATCCGGTAAAATCCACGCAAGTCGCTCCCGATTTGAGAAGCTCGATCGTAAGCGGACGGAGGTTCGGAGAATGAGGCGTTGTAAGCGATAAATTGATAGTGACGCAATCCTCAATTACTCTCCTCCGGGAAAGGGACAATACAAGGAAGCTTGAGATAAGAATTGCGCGTGGACGAGGGCTCGGGAGATAAAATGTTTTAAGTGCTACCTGCATGGTGACGTAGTTGTCGAATGTTATCTTCAGACCACGGAATCTTTAATTTAAAATATTTTCACCTCGTAAAACGAAAGTATACATTTGTTAATGTTCAAGTAAAAATTAAGCGAATTGCTGAGGCTATCAAAAAAGGAATTTCTCTGAATATCTAGCAGGGTTACGTTATAAATATGTTAATTATTGTGTGCATATACATCAATGTATTGAAAGAAGGTATCGAATTGGAAAATCATGGGGCACGTTCTGAATACAGACATCCGTTAAGATTAATAAGTTCCGGCATTCAGCATGGGACGGCGTAAAGTAAAATAAGTAATAAATAGCCGATAGGCGATCTAAAGCGGCACGCTATATATTTGCATTTTACACTATAACTCTACGACGTGGTGTGCAAACGTGGACGTGCTAGAAGATAAATGGAGTCGAGCGCGGCGCACCGCGTAATTTCAATGCGGGGCTACTGATTCATTCGACATTGTATTTGTTTCCTATCTGAGTAACGTGAGTCCGCGAAATCGCGCTGTTTATGCGTTCCCAATGCAGTATTGCTCCGATGCTCGAGCAAATTATGCCCGCGGAGGATCTTTTTACAGAGAGCTCCACGAAACTCCGAAATCAGACGCAAGCTTATGCAATCAGCCATGGCAGGAGGGAGGGTATGGTTCGAGCGAGATGTAAGCGTAAGAGAGATAAAATTAAAGGAAGCAGGAGAGTTGAAATTAAATCAGTTGTTTGTTATTTTTAATGAATGATCTTTATGAAAAGAAAAGCGAACTGGTTTGATACGTGGAAGGAGACAGTGCTTAGAAATTCATTGATCCTAACACAATGAATTATAAGTCACTCGTGCCCGATGTTGCGCTCTAGCGACAGCATGATGCATGGCAAAGTGAATACGCTGTAACACTTCACGGAATTCATTTGAATCATTTCTTACATCATCCCTTCGATATTCGTTGAAACTGAACACGAGCGGTTCGAGGCGCTTCGCCATGTATTATGCTCGTACATGAATTGCCAAGAAGCCTTTTATTTCCCATAACTCCGATCGGAAAGAGCCCTCCAGCGGCGGTTCAGAACAGAATCTCATAAATAAGACTGATCGTTCGTCAGATCATCACGAGCTCAACGAAGTGACGCGAGTATCGCGACTTCTCCCCCTTTAGCACGAGAAACAGCGTGTGTACGGCATAGGTACATAGTAAAGCTGCTTCGCACCTCCGAGAGTTTCTCCGTCTATCGATCATCTACCACCTACCGTGCCACTTCGAAGGGGAAACTAATCTCGGTGAAGAACGTGCGAGTGGAGTTGAATTTTATTAGGATTTTTGGAGAAGCACATCGAGAAAGTTAGCGAGGATCGTCGGTGACCGTTCATCCTGGCGAGACGATGGAAGAAGCCGCAGAAGAAAGACGACACCGCGACACGAAACTGGAATACCCGCACGGGTGATCGGGACGCGGCCGGACACCGCCTCGGACACCGGTAGCAAGAATGAAATTGACGCGAAACCGCGGATCCATGACGCGCCGCGGCGTAGGTATATAGAGACGTACGGGTCCGAGCATTGGGCAACAGGTAACTCTCAAACTAAAGCAAAGCGAGGGTACGGCGAAACGGCCGCGAACGCGTACACACGGACAGATAGAAGGAGAGAGAGAGAGAGAGAGGGGGGGGGGTGGGGGAGAGAGAGGGGGGAGGAATGGGTAGAAAGAACGGGGGACACGAAGAGGGAGGAAAAGAGAGAGCCAAAGTGTAAGGAACAGAGAAAGCCGGACGTAGCATGAGGAGGTGGAGGAAGAAAAGAACGAAGAAGGTGAGACGGGGGGAAGGGTGGAAGAGGGAGAAAGAACAGATGAGGATCATAGAGGGAAGGAGAGAGAAAGAACGAGAGAGGGGCAGAAGGGAAGCGGCGGAAGAGAGAGAAAAAGAGCGAGAAAGAGAGCGACCGAGGCGAGGTAGGATCGTAGAGGTAACATCGTAGAGGCTGGGACCTGATCCCAAAGGTAGGAGGACTTGGGTTGGCGAGGCCAGTCCATCGCGGGCCCTCCTCTCGACCGAACGCGCTTTACTTTCTGCCCGCTCGTTCAAATTCCCATGTGCACGCGGTGTACCCGTCCAACTGCCCGTGCCGGCTAACCCCTCGGACCTGCCAGTGCTCTCCTACCTTTCCTGGTGACGGTGCTGGTCCCCTGGTGCCGCTTCGCCGCTGCTACTACTGGTGGGTGGTGGTGCTGCTGGTGGAGGTGGTGGTGGTGGTGGTGGTGGTGGTGGTGGTGTTGGTGGTGGTGGTGGTTGTCACTCTCTGTGCTGCTTGGTGGTCGCGGTCTGCTGATGGCGGTGGTCGCGTTACCTTAAGCACACCGGGTTACACCGCACACCTTGCACAGTTACCCTCTGCTCCAGTTCCGCCGCGATCCTCGGGGCCATCGTCCATCACGATCGCGAGTAGCTCCGAAACACGCGTAGGTTCGCGAATCATTTATGAAAGGAACCGAGCCACGGCCGCGTTCGCGGTGTAACTTGCGCGAAACAGTCGCATCTACGGTTGATCTGATTACAACGAAGGTCCGATGAGATCTACGAGGCGACGGTTCGCCGTACAAGCAGGAGGTTAGAGAACTATATTGTTCCGCGTGGAGATCCAGAGGAGCCAACCGGTCGCAGCGATGTTTTCCTTGGATTGATCGATGGTAACGACGCGCCAGATACTGCGCCGTGGAGTGGAGACGGAAGTTGGAGACGGGAAGCGACAGCCCTTTTACACCTGTCCGTTCCGAGCGTCCGAGCGGAGGACAGGGGGTGGCAGCGCGTCGATGTTGCACCGGGGAAATCGATCATGAAATTTTAATTACAACACCGATAATCTGAGCGGGCCGATCGGATGACACGCGTCGCCTTGGAGGAACGTTCGCCAAGGCTGGCAGGTGAACGATGCTGTTAGGCGTCGATCGACCCTGAGATCGTGTATCGAGATCACCGTCCCAGCCGGCGAGGGAAGAACGGGGCAACCGTTGGCGAAACGCTGGTTTTTAAGGCGCACCGCTCGCCGGCCATTCACGGGGGAGCCCCAGCTGTAACGTTCGTCGGAAGCGGCATACAAATTTCCGCCGGGATAAAGCCGTGTCCGTGCGTGTTCCGTATGAAAGCGCGACACGCCGAGCGGACCAGCTACGGCAACTTCGAAAAAACTGACAAAAGGGAATAATAAAGCGGAGTGGGACAATAAGAACCGGTAGCACGGGAGGGGTAACGCGGTGAAAAGGAATTCCTCTTCGTTAAGGTAGCGTTCGAGAGACGCATCGCGGCACCGATGGCAAGTGAAAAAGAACGGGGTACGGGCGCAGCAACGTTTACCTCTCGTGACTGCGAGCCAGCGATCGATCACGCTCGCCCCGTGATCCCGCGATCTTGACGCCGCGATCGCCGGACTTTTTAACGCGCCAGCCTATCGCGCACCGAGCGGCGATGATGAGCCGATCGATAAATCCTCACCACGGAATCGTTAGCAACGGCCGCGCCGCGCCGTCACAGTAAGACAATATCCTCGCGTGAGCCTCGACTCTTCGTCAATAACACGTCGCGTGAGATGCGTATCTCCGATCAGCCGGGAAGCTCGGCCATAAAGCGCGGCGTGTCGATAATCACGGCACTTAGTTATCTTTTTAATTAGTGTCTATTTGCTAATGACCCCGTTGGAGAGCCGTTGCAGCCAAACGCAAGTCGACTGCTCTCGCGGGCCCAGCCAACAGACGAACCGATTCGCCGTCCTCCAGATAAACGTGCCTTCTGGGTCGACCAAGTCCTTCCCAGTTCTTTGCCCGGCTCCGTTCGGGCTGGTCGAGCGAATCGTCGGGAACCAGGTCCCACGGGTGCCTCCTCTCTCCGATCGATGCTAATTCACCGTTTGAACCCTGGCATCGCCGCTCGTCGGAACCGATCCTCTCCGCCTGGAACGTGGAAATCACGAGCGACCGGCGGCCCGCCACGAAGAAAAGGGGCTGGAATTAGCGGACGCGAGGCTCCGGCCACGCGAGGAGCACTCACGAGGGAGACGCTCCTGAACGTATAGAGTGTATAGACCCATCAAGCTCCGGCGAACGCTTCTCTTTCCGCTTAGTCACCGGTTAAAGGGAACGGGGCTCTCGAGTATTTGGCGATTGCAAACACTCGCCGGACCAGTTAAGCGAAGCAAACACTTTACAGTTTCTAAATGTTGGCCTTGCAGCTTAACTCGTTCGCGCTTGTACGGTGCGCGCGGCTTTGTTACCATCGCTGACAGAGGAGAGACGCCGACCTTAACGCAGGTATCTCGCGGGGCACTATCGTCTAGCGATACATTGCAAGTGATCCGTGGTTCCGTGACGGTTTCGCGCGTGTGGACACCGACTGCGATCGTGCTAACCGCTGCGACTGATGGCATTATTGTCGGGCATCAAGGAAGGTTGAGATTGGAGTCAGTGCATGGTTCGGTTCAGTGATGAGGGAAACCGGTGCGAGAAATCGTGCGATGCCTTGCCAGAGGACCGTGAAACGCATGTCGCCCCACTGAAACGACCAACATCCGACGTGCATCCGGTTGCCTGGCCACGGAAGCGTGAAACTCGTCGCGTGTGCATCCGTTTTATGAATTCAATAAACAAGGGGATTGTGATGTAAGAGATGCGTCGTGGTGACATCGCGGCAACCGCGATAGCCCTTCTGATTCTTGGGCAGATCCAGGGACCACGGCAAACGAGGTAAGAATCCTTTGTTCGCGGTTTTGGCGGGGCAGGGTATCGGTTACGAGAACTTTCCAACTTTATGGTTTGATCCACACGCCGGTGTCGTTTTCGATAAAATATTATCGATGCAGAAACTGATTCGAACATGGGCAGGAACTACGAAGATCCCTTCTATCCACTCCTCTCTTCTTTTATGCCGTTCCCACTCATCTACGCATAGAGCTAACGTGTTTAGGGAATTGGAAAGTTGTGTGCTAAATTAGAAAGGATACACTAAATTATCGTCTCGCGATATTTCGTATCGAACGAGTTTTATAAACGCACCGAAGTCTGGTTACTCGAGCTCGCCAATCATTACCCCTTCGCGAGGCGAAAACATTCACCGATTCAAGAACCATCGTCCCAGCGGCATTAGCATTTGTTGACAGCTCATTCATTTGCATTTCGGGTAATCGAAACGTACCCCTGGGCTAACATGCACACCGTGCCCTCTCCCTCTAAGGACTCTAAGGTCACGATCACAAAGGGGCCCAGTTAAAAGACTGCGACTTTATCATCCGAGGTTCGTGTTACCCCCGTCACGCGCACCTCTATGCCCCTTTGATACTAAAAAGGGTCGCGTAGGTATACTCTATAAAGTAGCTTTCCGTGTTGTCGGGTAACAATATTCACAAAGACGCGCCCCTCTCCCCCCATCCCCCAACCCCGTTCTGTAAAAGAAGACGAGCCCGAATGGCAGTAGGAAAAGAGAGCGACCGCCGGCACGCAACAGGGTGCAGTGAAGCAAAGTGATCGCGTTGGCCTCGAGGGATCCAGAAAGAAGGGACCACCTCGATCGAGATTTGGTTTCGTCGCTGAGGCTCAATCGTTCGCACTTCAACCGGAACAGATTCAGCCCCGAGATAAGGGTGGACGACCTGTCCCCGAAGGCAGTTGGAAAAATCGGCAGATTAGCTACAGGCTCACGCTCTGTCAAGCTTCATCCTTCGTGAGAATCCAGAAGTTGGTGTGACTTTTCTGGTTGGTATCGATCACTGGCGAAATTCTTTTACGGGGTCGATCGAACGTTCGAGCAAATATTTGGGGTAGGAAGAAATGGTGAAGGTACGAGATCAGTTTAGACATCAACCGATTGTGAGTCTAGATTACTAAGAAGGGAAGATCCTCAATCCGGAAGTTTAAAAAATTATGAAACTTTAGGGATATTAGAGGATATATACTTAGGTATGTATTAAGTAAGCAAGTTTTTGCTGCCCAAATTCACTCCAAGGGGGTGAAATTGACTATTTACCGATTTTGTGTTATAACTCGCGAACTGTAAGAGATAGAAAAAAAGTTTTCAGACAAAAGTTACTTCTTTCAATTAGGACAATCATTTGGTAACTTAGAGTTCTTGCATTTTGCGAGTTATAGCTCAAAATCGGAAAATTTCACCCTCTTAGAGTGAATTTCAACAGCAAAAAGAAATTGCTATATCTTCTACGTATCCCAAAGTTTCATAATTTTTTGAATTCCCAGGTCGGGCATCTTCCTTTGTAAATAGTTTATCACAAGTGTCAATACTATTTCGAGGATTTCCATTTTATGAAATTTGAAAGCTTCTCCTTAGGAGGAGAGAGTAACTTATTTTGATCGGCAGTAAGAATTTGAAACCTCCATGAAATGAATGAAACGGCTCTTTCTTATTTAGACGGAAAAGTTTGCATTTATTTGTAAGGCAGCTTCGTTTGTAAGTTACAGATAATCAAAAGTGTGAATTTTAGTTTTACCAATACTGTGAAGTAGATTTGCTTGGAGAAGTATGACGGCACCCTGATCTATGCATCGAAGACGCTGTTATTAATTGCAGATCTAAGAACTGAATAAATTATCGTGTCCAATGTGATAAATGCACCAAGGTCGGCCAAGGGGTTGCACCGAGAGAGAAAATACATCTCGGGGCATGCTTGCGAGGCCACAACATCGTGTCGACGCGTGCTGGAGGCCCGTCACACCTTGTCAAACTTCCATAGCCGAGCAATGAAATTTGATGCACGGCCCAGTGTTCCTGCGTACGATAAATTCAGACAGCTCCTTGAAAATCGTGCAGTAAATTACAGCCTTCTTGGGTGCATCCCTTTGATGTTTACACGTGTCCGGTGATCGATGGAGCGGCATCTCTAAACCACTGAAACCAAAATCTGCTGCGAGACCCTCTTGATTCGAGGAAACCGTACACATTCCATTTAATCGTATATCGTTGCAAACAGCATACAAAAATGTAAACTACTAAACTGGTATCAGAAGCTGCACGAAATTCGTTAACGAAACGCCCGATTTTTCCATTGTTTCGCGTGCTAAGGTCGCCTCCAACGTTAAGTTTAGCAGCTGCGATTTACATTTCTGTGTCGCGCTATTAATTAAAGTTCAAGTGTTTTGCAACATCACCTTCGCCTTCACAGGTGCCGACCGACGTGGCATAACGAACGAAAATCGACTGTCGCGTTTCACCGTTTTATCATGGCCGCGGTAAGGTCGGGATAGAGGCAGGCATGTTCCACGCGAAACCGGCTCCCAAACTCGCGCGAGCCGCGCCGTGATTATTACAGAGCGGCTATTAAATTATTAACAGAAGTAATAATCATCGCGCCTGACAGTTCGCCGCGGCGGGGATGAAATATTGTCATTCCGCCGGCGCTTACGTAAAGAACGGCGGCGGCGATCATTCAATATCGAGAGGCGGTACGCGCGGCTCTAATTGCAACTCTCGGCGGAATGAAACTTTTACGTAACACACGGTCACGTCCACAGTCAAATTTAATTATTTCGCGGACGCCCCTAGAAGGTTCGCTCGGTTTTACGAGCCTCTCTCGTTACTGGCTTCGTTAAAGTCAAGCCACTTGATGTTACTGTCGGGTAACCTCACGCGTTCCTTTCAAATTTTCCTTTTCAAATTCTCACGGAGATAATTGTATTTTCAGGGTGTCTACTGTAAAGGGATGTCCTTAAATTACGTAAGGGTAATTTTGCCGCTGCCTTACCTCCTCCCTCCTCCAGTATAAGAATTTGTAAGATTCTTATATTCCAACCCCCTCCTCCCACTTCATTTCCCAGTATTTTTTAAACTGCATTCTTTCAGTTATTAAAATTCTTCTACTCGATTTCCTAAGTGCGGCGAAACGTCGTTTTTTTAGACTACTCATATTGAAAACTAGATTAAAAAATATTACGTGAGACGCTATCCGACTCCCTCTCCCTCCTTTGTAAGAAAAAATAAGAAATTCGCGACCCCCTCCCTCCCCAAAAAAGCCTTGCGTAATTTAAGGACGACCCCTAAAATGAATGAAGCCTTTATTTAAACGAAGCATCTCTGCCATTGCGCCATAGGACATGGAAATCCATTTTCGAATATTTTAATTAAAGTTTTACTGTTCCTTTGGGGTACCTTTCCCTTGGATTCTTTTATCCAGAGGTTGTTCGAGAGTGAATTCGAGAGTGGAGATTGTAGAAGAGCGGTGTATGGTTAGAGATGGAGTGCAAAATCACTAACAGTGATTTATCACCGTGATCGCAGAATCACGATCACGGTCGTGATTTAACGTAAATCACGACGGTGATCGTGATTTTTTTACCTCGAGTGAATTTGTTTACTGTGAATACTGTGATCGTAATTCTTGATCATGATTGAATTATTTTTTATAAAATACTTCAATATAGCTTGTGTTACAGTCAAATCATGCTAATTCAGCGAATTTATGTATACCTAGTATATACATTCATTAAATAGTGTATGTATGTACGTACTGATTTGATTGGCTAAAGTATTCACATATACATTATACTTTTTAACTAAAGTGAAGAAATATTCGTTAATTTAAACAGATCAAGAACGATTACATCGATTCAAAATATACAACTGAGATTATATAAGCACATTGAGGACTTGAGAGTATTTCGAGAGAAATTAGAATTTGGAGTTATGTGGCGCGTGCAAAGAGCAGTTATGCTTTCCACCAATCAGATCACGAAAATCGCGAATCACTGTTCTGCCTGCACCAATCAAAATCGATCACGAAAATCACGGATCACTGTGAAAAATCACCGTGATTGGGAACGAACGTGATCGGATCACTCGTGATTCGCAAATCACGGTTCTAGCCATCACTATGTATGGTGCAAGTCGCAGAGCACGTGCACAGAATTCTCTGGCAGTAACAATATAGTTCGTCAGAATGATTAAATGCGTGGACGGGAGCGGGTAAAAGAAGTCAGGAACCGATCAACGGACAGTTGCACCGGTACAGGACGTTTTCATGTTCGCGGCGCATTCGTTGCCGGTGCAGACGATGTTGCCATTGAACGAAAAGATTGATGGACGCGATCCAAGCATTGCAAAACTTCTACGCGTGAAAGGGAGAATTATTGGAATGTTATTTGATTTTCTCCGCGCAGGCATGTAATCACATGGTCTCTGGCAAATACGCTCGATGTGTTCAACGAGAATCTAGGACTCTGTTCTCAAGGATACTTTATTATTTGCAGTACTGTAAACTCTGGAGTAAATCTGCTTTGTGTAATTTACTTGCAAGTGGAATTGATGATTCGATGCCGGTATTCGAACAGACTGACTTTCTTTTACCACCATTTTGCTTCGAGTAAAAACCTGTCGTCGTAAAATCGGTCACAGATTTTAACGAAGCGATCTGTGTCGCGAAACAAATTCGTGGACTGTTTATCGAATGGCAGATCAGCATACCTCCTAATTGGAGCTTGTAATAATTTGCCTTTGTTTCCTTTTATGGTACCAGAATTCTATGTGAGCTCCGTTTGATTGATATCTACGGATATGCCACCGATCCCTCGATTTTGATATCGAGTTTTGCGAGGATCTTAGTTTTGTTGCTTTACTAAGAGTCAATGCCATCTTCCATGTTCAAAGATATGATCTAACAAGGTGTTACATATGCTCGGAAAGTGTCGGCGTGTCGGTCGATTTATCATCGATTGACACTGTCGAAGATCTTGGGGCCACGCATCACGATCTCGAACACGATACGGAAATAAACCTCAAGTTTTGTCTTCCTGACAGTAGACACGCATTGAATTTATTGAAACGCCAGACTGATGCAGAATTAAATTTAAATTTAAATTTGGCCATCCCACATTACCTTCAGCTTATAAAAATCATGAATAAAATTGAGGAGTCCTTGTAGAAAACACTGTAATTGCCAAAAATCAAATTCTATACTTTAGTATTACCATTGCTACGCAGAACGTTATCCGATAAATATTTTATTTAATTTTGCCACTTACCTACAGTGTTTTCTACAAGAATTCCTCAATTCTTAATTATTCACTACTCAACGATAATTGCACGATTTAGTACTTAGTACTCTATCACCTTCCACCCCTCTAATTTCAAACGTGACCTCGATCCATCGCTTTCAATTTCTTTTCACAAGCGAAAGGACACAAAGAAACGGTCTCAGCCGATCGAGAAATTCCTGCCGCATTCTTGGGACACAATGTCTGGCGATTAAGAGTGTACGGCCCTCCGTAAACCCTTGGAATTAACGAGGGGCCAAGGGAAGAATGTGGGAAATAATAGTATACCGAGCTGGCGGCGATCGATCATAATCCACTACGGTTCAAGGGCCCATTAATAAGGGTCCAAATTGACCGAAACGCCGGGTACTTAACGAAACCGTGTATATCAATCTGAATTATGATTTGCAGCGGATGCTAGTGGAGCAAGGTGGTAACACGGCCGAGAGGAAAGGGCCTGATCATCCGTCACGAAGACGCGTCTCGCCCTCGACGATTCTCCTGCGCCACGCTTTTCTGCTTCGCGGACGCGTGCAGCCTTTTAAAGGGTGCCCCTTTATGCGCGCTGCCCTTGACGGTTACAAATAGTTGTGAAAAGGACCGCAGATTGTACGAATCGGTAAACCTACACAGCTTTCCTCGCGATGCAAGTGAAAGTGAGAGGAGGATGAAAGGCGATGATAATTGTATACATCACGGTTCTCTATGAAAGATGTTATAACTGATGATAGGATTAAGGCGAACGTGTGCTCGTGACGTTGAAGTACTTGTTAACACTTGATACGACCCAGTGCAAATATTTGATATTGAAACCCGCGACGACGGTAGTTTCTGAAGGTGTAGGTAATTTTTGGGATGCTCGATTTAAAGCGAACACTATTAAATGTGAGGTGGGTAAATGTGAATCGTGTAAGAAGGAAGGGGTATGGATTTCCATAGTGCTTTATGGATGAAATTTTGAGAAAATTAACAACATTACGTTCCTCTAATTCCAGATCGTTCACATTCTACGACCCCATACTTTGTAGAAACTAATTTCAATAATTACTCGGGACTTGCTGTTCAATCTGCTAGCTGGAAACTTTAAACAGAGGTCTAAGCGGATTATACCTATCAGGGTTAAGCCCATAATAGAATATTAAGTAAACGATCGTTTGAGAACGCTGCTCCCATGTCTGAACGTAACCAGTTACCTCGATTAAGTATCTTAACTCGAAGACACGATCGTTAGTAAGTCTCCCTTTATCAGAGGTTGGGCATTAACCAAAGAAAAAATTATGTAAATAACGGATCAAATAAAAGTTACTTTAACTTTAAATTATTTGACGATTAAAGCTAAATTTTTCATTCGACAATAATTCTTTTAACTTTTATTCGTTATTCGAATTTTTTATTTCAATGCAATTTTTGCCCTTCATCTACCTCCTCAAGACAGTTCAATTTTTAAAAATCACTGCAAACTATTGTTTTCTTCGTAAAAAGATCGTCGAATTCTTATTTAATCCATAATCCAGCAAAAACCTCATAGAGTGTTATAAACCATCGTCCTACGATTCACAATCGAGACAATGAAACATCTTAAACCACCCTACTCGGTTCGTAGAAGAGAAACATTTCAGCCCCCTACCTTTTCTCTCAAACCATTATAAATCTATGAAAATTTCTTACGTCACTCTATCATACACCGCCACCAAAAAATATACATCGCCGATGGCTACCTTTAGTAGCCACCCCACGCAGTGGATTCTCGAAGAACGTTTCAGGGAGCATGGCGTCGGGGGACGCCCTCGAACGAGAGGGAATCGATGTGGTTGTGAGAGAAAAGGACTGGCGTTAAATTAAGATCCGACGGTGTAAAGTAAGCCCGACCGGGCCCTCCTGCCGCGAAGAGTAGTAACACCATTCAGTGAGTTCGGTTCGGTAGTAGAATTCGTGTCTTCATGGTCTATGGCCAGGCGTTTATGCTCGAGGATCGAGCGATTCCAGCGCGGAAGTTCGCGAGAGGACAGGCCGCTGGAACGTTTCCAGAAGGGGGGATGGGACGAAAAGTATCACGATCGTAAAGCTTTCCTTGGTGTCCAACGGGGGTTCCCGCTGCTCCTTTTGCAACGGACTCATTAGCGAGAATCATCGAGGGATCGTTCCTCGCCGCTGGTACACGCTCGTTACGCGCTCGAGAAAGCCGTGTTCGATCGCGAACGCGTGTTTCCGCCGTCGCGGGCGTCATTTTTTGAATTTTAACGACAGGATCGACGAGGATGCTTCTTATAATTGCGCGGAGCTTGATCGTTATGGGCTTGACTCCTTTTTTTCATTACTTGGGAAATCGAAATTGTGGAGAGCGAAATGTCGTGGGGGTTGGGTCCAGGTGGCTGGTGTTGGAGAGAATTATGAAACTTTCTAAGAGTTGTGGTTTGTGAAGGTGGTATTACTATTCGAGAAGATTTTATAGAAATATTTGGAGCTCTATATAGAGAGGAATTTTTTTCTCATTTTGGAGGGAAGTGATTGATGGAGGGGAAGGAGAGTTATTGGTCCCTCCTTTGGGTTTGATGAATTTGCAATTTGATTAAAGTCTTCCCTTTCGCGATATCGGAAGGTAGCCCAGAGGTCTCATTTAAATCTTAATTAATCCCATTCGCATCGGTCCCATAAATATTGATTGCAAGACGGAGAAAGTACGGGGCATGAGTAATATATCCTCCGCATATATTTATGTATATTAATATCTCGTTTTCTTTCTCCACGCGATGGAAACACTGTGGTAGTTTTGTGGTTGCGTGGCTTCGTGCAGGTTCACGCTCGAAACGGTAAACTTGCTCGCTTTCATATAATCCGTCGGTTTCGAAAGGCTTTCACGATTAAAATCACCTGGAATACCCCGCTAATTAAATCATTATTTCTCCTCGGACGGTCTAAGGATACCCTTGTGACGTTTTCAAGGCAAGTGAGCCACCGAATATTCTCCGAAGATATTTCACGGTGGCTGTCTCAATAAAAGCCTGGAATATTTTCATTATCTTAAAGGACCGAGCTTAATTTCCTAACAGCTTGAAATGATTTAACGATATTCGCGGGCTGTTGAACAGTGAGCATTTTTGTACGGAATTATTAAAATAACAGCGACGCGAAACATAATCGCGGACATAAAACAATTATGATCAAAGATTAAATTAAATCCAGAGAATTCCGCTTTCCTCGCGACCACCTGCCGCTATAACTGCACCTACACACATCTTCTTCGCGTGTTGTGCGAGGAACGCGTTGCCGAGACTGCCAGAATTGAGATACTCTGTATATTTTGTTGCCAACGAAACACGTAGAATGTCGATGTATTCTCGCCATATAAATTGTCTAAGATAACTTTGAGGTAACAACTATTTCGTGGACAAGATATTTCGAAACTTATCTTCAAGTGAAACAGAAACTGATCTGAGAACTTGGAATAATTGCAATTCAAAGATAAGTCTTGAACAGGGGTTAAATAAAGCTGTTAAAATTTTCAATTAATTCTGATATAGGTAACTGTAATTTTATGACTATTATCTTTTCTCTTCCGAGAAGACTGTTATAAAATTAAATGTATTAATTGAGATTTCTATTCCATATATTTTTGTGTAAATAAGAAACTTTTATTTTCTTGAAAATAGAAAGAAGTTCCAGGTAATCAGAAATATTTATTCTGCTCCGAAAAAGTTAAAGCTGTTGACAAGCAGATTTCCTGAGAATGTTCGGTGAAAATGATTGTATAAAAATCACAATGTGCTTTCTTTTCTATATTTATCCTGCTCGCAAATCCTTAAATAATACTAATTAAAAAAATATTCCTAACTTTTATATTTTACCCTTAAATATCTGTTCAAAAGTATATGACCCACTAGAAGTTTTGTTAATCAAACATAAAATAACTGTTAAAACTGAATTCTAACAACAGAGTTAAAGTGTTAATGTACCAACTTAACATAAAACACAAAAGAAATCATTCACAAGTTAAAATTTTGTAAATCCTTTTATTTATAAAAATTAGCAGTTTCATTCGACCCCTGATCTTAAAACAAGACGAAGATTGATAAATAACAGTAAAGTTTATGAGGATCGATGACACAAAAGTTAAAAAATGGGCCCCATCCACCAAAAAAAATATGCTTTTATCCAAACCACACTATTTAAGTATATATTTTTATTTCCTATAATTTTCATACCACACGCGCGTAAATTTATTTCTAATTCTGTTACGTATACAGGGTGTCCCAGAACGCTTGCCTTAAGCGTTAACTTTAAAGAAGAATCTTTAGCCACATACGATCATTGAAATACAGACAAACACGCGTGTATCTCCTGCATCGAATCACGAATCACCAAAGGGGCTCCCCGTGTATCACGCGGATAAGAACAAAGCGCGACGCGTCCTCGCGAGGGGTCCCGCGGGCCCTTGAGGTGTTCCAGGAGTATATTGAATTCCGCGTGTCGTCGCCGCGGTCCCGAGCAAAGTCCCCCAAAGCCGACGTCGCGCCGCGCACAAAAACCGACACGCCGTGGATACGAAGGTATCCGTGGAACTGGAGGACACGAAAAAAGGGGAAGAGACCGAGGGGGCCAGCGGGGGGGGGGGGGGGGAGGGGGGGCTGACGGTCCACGGGATGGCCGAATGGAAAAGATGTGGAGAGAAACGGGCGAAAAAAGCCTCGGCGAAGATCCAATTAAAATAACCAGTGGCCAGGAGACGTCGCCCGAAAGAAGTATAATGAGAGAGGAGAGAGCGAAAAGGGCGAAGCAGGAGGGAAAGCGCGGGTAGACGCCGGGCGGGAAAGAGACAAAGGGCGGCGAAACGCGGCCGTCGAATAAAGGTGCCCTCCTCGAGACGGGGAGAAAGAGACAGGGCACAAAGCGCCATTAAAATATCTCTAAGTGCCTCGGGAACTGCTCCGTGGCCGGTGGGGCATGAAAGATGTCGGGGTAAGGACGCGTTTTCGCGATTCAAATTGATTAAACGCCGCAGAAGAAGCAACAGCCGCCCTGTTCGGCAGGTTTCGAGTGGGCCCGCGTTCCCTGCGAGCCTAGCCATCGGGAGAGCCCGTGAATTCTTGATCCCCCTTTCAAGATCACCGTACGTGAAACCGTTCCAGAGGGCTGTCGTTTTTATTTATCTGATTGCCTGTTCCCGTTGATGCCATCTCTGTGCACGGGAGTACCTACGTACGCGTTGCTTCTGAATTTTACCACGCATGTTCTCAGATGATCGCAGAAGCGTGCGGGTTCTTTCTCTTTCCGTGGGTGTAGGCTTAAGGGAGTAATAGAGTTAAGTAGTTGCATATGCAATGGGGGAACTGAAGGTATGTGCATAACTAATAGACGATTCGCATATTAAACTGGCATTCCTACTTCTTAACCAAGAGAGCACTGAGTACCCCTTTCGAACCATCGCTTATCAATTTATTATCAAACCATTTTTGTTTCTTATCCAAAGTAGATTTTCTAGGAATTATCACACACTTAGATATTGTGGAATACAGTGTGTTCCATATGAAAGGAACACCTCGATGCTTCCTAGCGCACCGTGCGCGTCAAGGTAAACAACTCTTCTGCAACGTTGTTCCTCCTGTGTCCCCAGAATCGCTTGCTCGGCGGCTTATCGGCGCGGGGCGCAATGCGATTAAACGCGAATCGTCGCGTCTGATCGCCAGCCGTTATAAGCGCTGACAAGGACTTGTAGCAATTTACGGCCCCGTATCTGGGCCTCATCGTGGCCAAACGGCGAGGCTGGCGCGCGATCATGATCTATGTCTTTATTAGCTGGACATCGCGCGCGGACGTTAACGAATGGAATCCGCGGCGACGTGACGATCCGCGGAGTTATTGCACCGGCGGGATTCACGGTGACAAGATCCAACGGGATAAGATCGACGACGACAGTTTGTACAGTCACTGAACGGGAGGATATAAATGGAAACGGGTTGATGTTGGCCGTACTGGTTCACTTTATCATTTCAAGTATTTGCTGTGGTTACAGAATCTCATCTTACAGAAGAAAGCTTTCAAATGAAAGTTGTGTGGTCTTTAAAGTGATATCGTGGGATAAAAATATGGGTAGCTTGTATTTTATATATGTAGAGATAATCAAATGAGTATTTAGTACACCTTGGATTCTTCTTATGATAGCTTCTAACTTACAAGGGAAAATCTCCAAACCGGAAATTTTCAAAATTATGAAACTTTGGGGATATGTAGAGTATATATAGGTATATATTGCTCAACTTTTTTTGGTACCCAAATTCACTTTAAAAGGGCGAAATGGACCCCTGAATTCCGGCTGTTTTCCGATTTTGTGTTATAACTCGCGTATAACTTTTGCCAAATGACAGCCCCAATTAAAAGAAGTAGGCAACTTTCATCTGAAAACTTTTTTCTATCTCTTACAGTTCACGAGCTGCGACGCAAAATCTGAAAATAGCCGAGTTGTCAGGGGTCAAGCCTGACCCCCTTAGAGTGAATTTGGGCAGCAAAACAAATTGCATAATACATACCTATATACCCTCTATTTATCCCTAAAGTTTCATCAGTTTTAAAATTTTCGGGTTGGGGTTGGGTCGGCAGAGACTTCAATTTCACAATGTATTTAAAAAACGACTCGTGTGAATTTTATCTTAGGAAGAGTAGAAGTTTGTCTTGCAATTAGTTTTTTCAGAGAATACAAAAGAAAGGGGGAGCAAAATAGGCTGCACGAATTACTCGAACGCTTAGATTGAGGGTAATGTAGGAAGCATCGAGAACAGTTATTTGTGGTAAATGATATTGAAATAACAAGGTGTAACTATCCGATGATGATCGACGCGAAAGAAGAAGCCTTAATGAGATTGAAATGTGAATGGTGTTATTTATAAGGCCGGTTACGAAACGGTGTAATTTCGTGATAGAGGTAAAAGGAGAATAGGTGTCTGTTGCATAGAAACCGTTTATCGGTGATTTTTAACGACGACGGAAGATGAATCTGTATAATTAAACGATGGTCAAGGAGAAATTTACAGCGAGAATGGAACGCAAAGATTACTGGAATCATTTCTGCGAAAATTGCTAGAAAGGGTGTGCAGCATAGTTAATAATTCATTGCAAGCTTCTTCATCGTAATAAGGATGGAAGAAAATAAACGTTGGTCGGATTTGAGGTGTAATGAAATAACAATGCTCGTAATTTAATAAATGCTTGCTAAAGCAGAAAGAAAAAATCACGGAGGTTATCGATTCTTCGCGAATATTTCAAGTCAGGATCGTCTTAAATTAATTAATAAATGATTCACAGAGGTATTATAATCCACAAGGACGTTGTTATAAATAATCCAACGGTATTAAGTTAATAGATACATGTTACATTTGATTAAAATTGCAACTTCATTCACGATCAGTACTTAATGCTGCATTAATATGTTCAAAACATTGTAGCAAAACAGGATGAAACTACGAAACATTTATGAGGTACATGTTCAATCATTATTGTTGGTAATTCAATCTATATTTATCCAGAAATGGCTCAATTCCGCTCAGTTTATCCCTTCCTCGACAACTGGAGTTCTAAAACACTATGCATAACTCAAACGACGAGTTATTTGCAAACTACGCGCATAGGATATGTCAAACATCGTTTAATTGAAGTGAAACTATTAGACTTCAACTGCACGAGTCTTTTTCGTTCCCGTATCGAATTTTACACTGAAACTTGCCTTAAAGAAATTCCTATTTTAAATGAAGACGAGAACAGACCAATCCCCTTTTGTTTTTCAAGCAAAACCTCTTTTTTCTTTTCGACGAAGGTCGTATCGCTTAGTCAACTAATCACGAACGACTAACAGGAGGTGACAAAAGTCGATCCGATGTACTCAAACGGCCATCAACCAGCTACGTGTTTATCCCAATTACCACATTGGTTAAAGAATGCCCTCGCGTCTAGGTAATCACTATAATCTTCGGCCTCATTATAATTATCGCCGTCTATTACGACAGCTCCCGTTGGCTGGCGAAGGAATCGAAGGGTTGTCGTGAAACGCGATCGCTAATCACCAAATCTAATTAACTTTAATTCATTGTAATTACACCAACAGCCAGTCATTCTTGGCTCCCAACTTTCATTGGTGCTGGTTACCGAAGCTGAAGAATGGCATGGCCATTTTTATATCAACGATCAAAGATGAAGGCTTAAGATGCACAGTGAGCTGATGGAAGGTACAAGTTGACAGTAATTTGATTCAGAGCAGCGAGGAATGTTGGAGAACTACAAGAAGCTTGGCAAGAATAATTATAAAAGGCAGAATTTAGAAAATACACTGCACGATATGCAGATAAATAATTCGCAGTAATTATCGACAAATGCTTAAATCTTTCTTTCGTTTTTAATTAAGTTGCACCATGTCCGAATATCACGTGCTGGCTTGGCCGAGGAGCTTCTTCCTCTGCCCTTCGGCAACAAAGAAACGAGAATTTGTCGGCGCGTGTAATCGATTTAGCCAAGAACGTGCCACAGTTGTCACTCACCGGTAAAAATTCACTCGAGCCTGTATTAGTTTTCATCCAGGACAAGGTTCGAGGTTTTTGTTTTCCACCACCTCTGGCCGGGTGACTGGTCCCTGGCATTAGTCGTGCCGCACCAACACACTGAGAACAGGTCCGTGAACCGAAACACAGAGAAAGGCCTGAATGAGGGAAGCCGTTCAATAAATCTTCAGGCGCCAGAGTTGAAATTTTCGCCACCTCTCCGCTTGTCAGGACCTTCCTACAGAGATATTTTCAGCATTACCTGGCTGGAGATCAGATCCTGAAGATACCTGGGTTAACGAGCTCTCCTCGTTCTACGAAGGGGACGCTTCTATTTCTCCATCCTCCATAAAATAATGTTAATTTGTGGCCCGATATGTACACACCTCCACGTTCGATAACAAACGAGCCTACCCTCGTTTCTAGAAAACGAATGCATCTCCTGCAGCAGCCACGCGAGCACGAGGCAATCCTCAATTTTGACGACTCTATTGTTTGGTAACTGTAATACTTCTGCGAGTATTTATGATAATTACGTTTGTGATTGCAAGATTTGTCACTCGGAAGAATCGGACATAGGCGTCGCACGCTGTGGAGTGTAATTTCCAGTACAGTTAGTATTTTCCCTCCGATATGGAAGAGTAGAGGTTCGGTTTAGTAAAGAAGTTCAAGAGAACATAGGGTGGATGCACCATTTGTGGCCACTTTAAGGTATTGTACTAGTTTTGGCCACTTCTTAAAAAATATAATATTTTTCCGTGTAAGCAATAAATGTAACCCTATAATTATATTATAGTGAAATTCTCCACATAATATTGATCTGCAAGCAATTTAAAATTAAGATAATTATGCACATGGCCAAAAACAGTGCAATGGCCACAAACGGTACATCTACCCTAAGCTACTTAGGTACTTTGCTCCAACCAGGGCCCGATCTATGGGGCGCAAGCTGGACAACTGCCCAGAGCGGTATATGTGGTAGGAAGAGAAAATTAAAACCAATAAAAAGGCGAAACTGTTTGAAAATGCAGTAAAAAAGTAGGTGATACATGTTTGAATTTAGTATCCAACTTATAAATTGTGTTTAAATCACCCAAATACCTAATTACTATTATAAATACTAGGGAAAGGTGCGTTCCTATATTAAACATCTTGAATTTTTTCCCTTCTCTTATATTTATTGTCTTTCATTCGTTAAATCCTTTTTGGAGATTTAAAAAATCGGTATCTATACCTATATTTCACTTTGTTTTGTTACTGTCTTTTTATGAATAAAATTTTTTTTATCAAACAAAAGGCTTCTGTTATTCAACAGATACATAGGCAGGTACAACAAATTTCACTCACTGTCAAAGATTTTATCCAAAGTTATGTTTCAAAATAATCATTTATAGTTAAATATAAAGGGCGGCAAAACTGATTTTTGCCCAGAGCGGCGGAAGAGCTAGATCGGGCCCAGGCTCCATCTTTAGCATTCAACCATGTTTGCGTACTACTTTGTATGTACAACAAAATCAAGCAGAATCAAGCAAATAGAAACAGACTGCTGTTGTACCCCCAAGAGATTGGAGTAATTGGTATTACCTACATTATCGGGGAACGTCAACGACACCTGCACTGTGTCACGTGTAATCTGCACCTCGAAACCTATACCAAAAACGAGAACGCCATTCTAGAGAAAACCTACTTGAAATCTGTCTTGTACATATCCTTTACATTTAAACCTATCAGGGCCGCCAAGAGAAAAATGCATGGAACGCTTCATTTCGCCGATAGGCAGCGTGGAAGAGTGTTATCAGGGTAATTAGTGACACCTGTGCTATCCCGCGGCCGAGTTGGTCCCGATAGGGGCCTGCAAAAATGGTAAAACTTCGCCCACGAAGGTGAGCGATGTCTACAACAACGATCTGGTCTACGCGAGGCTCAGCTCCGATGTTTCTTTTCCTAGTCTACGCTTGACTGTTTGATTTTCTACCTGCTATCGAAGTCACGGGACGATAGCATTTAATTATGCTTAATGACGCCGCGCGCAGAAGTACGAAACGGATAAACGAGTGGTGCGAGCTGGGAGGCGCCGTCGATGATTTACGGGGCCTGATAATCTCATCGCTACCTTCTCCAAGAGGTTCAAGCAAACGTACAGTTTGATTTTCTGTAACGAGGCGTGACTTTTCAGCTGCTCTTTCGCGAGCCTCTATCTTTCTTGGCTCACTTTGCTCCATTTTCAGGGGGTTCCAGGCGCCTCGTGGACGCTGGGACACCTACTCGCGCAAAGTTTAACTGTTTCCTTCAATCGCGGACCTTGTGCTTCATCGAGTCGACGATATCCTTCGGTATATACACGCAAAAAACAGCGTGGCGTCCATTCTACAGTAGAGAAAAGTGATCTTTAATTACAACTATCAATACGTTTTCATAATAGTTGTCAGTGGCGGATTTAAGGACAACGGACCAGTTGGCAAACGTACTGAGACACCCTGTATAGACAAGAGCATTAGAAATAAATGTATGCGCGTGTGATATAAATGTATATACAAATTATGGGAAAGAAACGAATATATAGTGTTGGGATAAAGGTATAATTTTTTTGGAAGATGGGGTCCTGGGTGTTCGTTCTGGGCAGGGGCCCAAGTAGGGATGCCACCTTTTGGGGCAGAAGATATAGTTTTTTTCTGTGGAAGCTTGAAAAAAATATAGTATTTTCAGGGAAATTTAGGAAAATAAAAAGTACCTACAGATTTATTTTTTTATTTTACTTATTTTTCCAAGTATATTTGTTGTTAATTTGTGGTTTTAGTATTAAGGAATTACATTTACAAAGCAAAATTTATTAAAAGTATTAAGAGCAATTTTTTATTAATTTAATTTAGTTGTATTTCTTCCGTCCTACCATTTAATATTCGTATAAGAACAACTTACAACTAGACATTGACAGCTAACCTAAGCTGGCCATGCATAGTGTCACGTGATGTTAATAAGGTGCGATCTGGTCTGAGCACTGAGACTCGCTGCAATTAGGTTGATAATTAATTTTTTTTTAATTAACTATGAAAGTGAAAATATAGTATTTTGCGCACTATATTTTGTTTCAACAGTATATAGTGCAATTTACTGAAATATACTACAATCCTATACATACATACATACAATATAGTACGGGTGGTAAATCTAGGTCCAAGCAGCAAGCGGCAGCTGCTCATCGGCCGCCCGTTAAATCCGCCACTGCTACTATTTATTTACTGTTCTATTTATTTACCTCCTGACGTCCTCCAGGTACCAGAGTCTTCGTGTACCGCTCGAACTGCACGTTTTCCTGGCGCGCACGGCTCTCTTATTGCCTGGTAAGCCCGTATTTTCGGGCTCTAGAGCTGTGCTACAGGACTTTAACGAGCTGATCGTTATCAAGGCACACCGAGTTATTCACATGAGTCATTTCAGGGGAACGGTGAACCGACTGTCCTTCTGCGCCTCGTTCCCCTGAAACGCTGCGCGAATTAATAACCATCGCGGGGACGAACGCCGCGCCGTGCTCCATGCTGCGCGATTAATTTCGCGGAACACATTGTTGTATGAGTTATTCGCTGAAATTTTTCCAGCTTGACCGCGACGCCCCGTGAAAATTGATGCCGGGGGACGGTCGTGGGAAACGGAGAACTGTTACGAGGACAATGGGGTATAGAACGGAACACGGAACGTGAGCATCACTTTAGAGATGAATTCGAATCACGCTGCGGCTTTAATCGTACGATTACAATGACACCGGCAACTTGTACACCAGAAGAATCTAATCGCGAGCATAATTACTGACAAATTTCTCTGACACTGTCAACCGATCCGCCCGCGAGATGTCCACTTCCAACCCCTCAACTCGTGCCCGCTGCCATTTGCGTCATACCAGCCTCGTCGCGTTGCATTGTTCTATCCAAGAAGAGGAGCGAACAACTGAGAAGAAAAAAGGCAGAAAGTGGACAACAATCGTTGCTACACGGCTGGTCGCGGTGCCGGCGAAGCGAAGCTTAGCGAGCAGCGCACCGCCGCGCACGCTCGGGGCCAATATAAAAATGCAAATTTTATACGCCGTCGTTTGAATACCGATCAATGAGACCCATGAATTGCGCACTAAACGCTCGATTACATCGGGATACACAGAAAGCCGTGAGTGTATAAATCGCGGCCGGAGTCGCCGAGTACGTACGTTAAGCGTAATTTATTCCATATATGATATACACACTCCGCGGAGCTTGGTGAACCATTGCTGCTCGATTCATCCTCCCTTGCTCGCGCTCCCTCCGCCCGTGATCCCCTCCGCAATCTTCGGGACTCTCGCGAACGCGTGTAATGCGACGGTGCAGGGGATTTATGGGAATATTTATGCGTATTTATAGGGCGTGGAGTCGTCGATGTCTCGCGAGTAGAGGTACACGGGCACTCGTGGGTTTGGCCTACCGCGTGGAGTGCCAGGATCGGGCCGAGGCTCCTCGGCCGAATTTATGTCGCGCCTCGGATAGTTCCGTGTCCCCTCTGGCCCACACTGACCCCTCCCGGGCCCCTCTTCTCAAGAGTTCGCGCCACCCGTACACGAGGGCACCTTCGCTGTTTTCCCTTTCGATACACGTGTCCCGCCCGTGTCGTTCCACGGGGTAGCCACGTGTCTCCGAGTCCCCGATCGACCACCTCCGGAGGATTAGACGCTGGCCCACCGCTACCTGTGGGCGGTTGCCTTCCCCAACACGGGATTATACGGTAGAAAGAATCGCGGCGCGGATTATCGAATTCCCGGCTCGGAGGGATTGACGTTTCGAGGGTCCGGCTGCTCAGCCTGACACCGATACTGAAACGGACACCACCTACCTACTTGAAACCGGGAAATAAGTGACACGCTTTGTCTGCCGGCGACGGACATTGTGACCATCGCCGCGCAGGCCGTTGTTGAGGAGTGTCACGACTCGCGACGCACAGTTGCCATCGTACGGGGTAGGAATAGCTCGCGCTCCTGGGCCAGACCACGTATCTTCCACCCCCGTGTCGCGTTGCACCAGACGCACGGCAGACCTCGACATCCGGTAGAAAATACTGAAACAGCGAGCGATCTTTATATCGAACGATCGTACATTGTTGCAGTCGATACAATGGCCGTCGTGTAGCAGGCCCACTCGACGGGCCCCGCTCCAAGCGCGTCTCGCACGTAGGAGAACGGCTCTCAGGTTTTTGTCGTCCCTCGAACGAGTCGCGTAACAGAGTCGTATGCGCCTGATAGATTAACGGATCGGTGGCTATTATTATCCGCCGGCGGGAACACACCGGCGATGTCTTAAGCAGCCTATTTCCGCCGTGGCGTCGGCCGACGGGCAGCGGAGGGCCCAGATTTATTCCGTCGGGTTCTACGAACGCGCCCGATCACGCCGCGAATGCTCGACGGGGCCCGATAATACCGATTATTTATTAAGATTGGCCCGATGACGAATGCTCCCGCCGGCATAATATGTGGGACAGGGAATAAACCACGGTAGCACGAGCGGGGTCGTCCTGGCTATACGTATTCGCGGCGCGTACCAGCAGCGTGCACGCCACGGTGCTCCGCTCGAGATGGAAGCGGTCCGAGGCGTGAGTTTAACGAACCGCTTAAATCAAAGGTGCTGCGTTTAACGGCCGATCGAGGGAGGGACATTATACGCCGGTAAATTATGCCGATTCCAATTGGCGGCCGACCTGGTTGTCCTTTATTATCCTTGGGGACGGGCGACGCCGCGTGGGCGAGTGAAAGATCGGAGGAGAAAGTGAAAGCACCCGGCGTCGGGGGAGGGAAACGCGTGCCGGCGCGTTTTTACGCTTCGCCCGGCTTCTGTGCTCGCGAGAGGCGATGGTAATTAGTGACGATGACGGTGAAATGGGGTATAATTCTGGGTGTAATTCTATTTAAGGGGGAAGGCCTACTTAGAAATTTTCGATAAATCGATTTTTCAGTTTTTATATTTTCTTGATGTACAACATCTTGAAAATATTCCTTGAAAGTGTCAAGTTAATCCGACCAAAATTTACCAAGTTATACGCGTGTAAGTAGGTAGGTGTTCCTCGGTGTTAGCGCTCAGACCCAAAACTTTAAACGCGTTTTCCTCAAAATCATGTTTACAAAGTCGGGGACACACATGACTAAAAAATTAATGAACCGATTTACTTATTTTAAGGTTAAAATCTAAGAGCTATCTGGAGCTTTTCCCTTTTTTCTACATTTTTTTACACTCGAAAAACGAGCGATTTTTTGCCGACTGTCGAGGCTTCAACTTTGCACAGCCGCCATCTTGTCTCAAAATAATTTTTCCACAATCAGGCCCGATAACGTCTAGATAATTTTATATATTATCTAAAAAAAAAATAGAATTTTCAATTCTTTTCTAGGTAGGCCTCCCGCATTAAGGGGAATTGTAAAGATGGTTCAATTACTGGGGCAATTTAGGAACGATAGGTACTTACAATGATTGTTATACACTACGATGCATAAGTACAGCATCACTGACATTTTTAAAATTTTAAACTGTAAAAGAATAATTCAAAGAAGCCAATTGTATGATATGAAAGAGCATTGTAAATAATAATAATTGTAGTGGTGCTATAGTTATGCTCTGCAGTGTTTAGAAATTTTCATGAAAACGACCATTCTGTAGGAATACTGATTTATCTATTTGGGTAAGGCAACATAGAAAAGTTGTGGTTTGTAATAAGAATTCGGGCGAAACATGCATAATAACAATATGTAGAACGGTATTCTAACGTTTGTTGAATAAAAACCACCCTGAGCTGTACCGTTTTCTGGTCCAAATTCTCCAAACTCTATGAGGGAAACACTGACACGAAACTTGCAATCAAGAATAAGACTGCGAGCCATTACATGTTTCGTTTGCTATTGGAAACATTTTATGGGATAATAAGTGAATTGTACAATGAAAAATAGGTATTAAGCCTTCCGAGGGTATCGCACCACCCGTCCTGCTTGTTTCCCCTTTCTTGCCCACAACAGCCACTAAGGAGCAGACTGCACAATTCCCATCCAGCTGGCTGCTTACGTCTCATAACGTTCCAAGTTAATAGCCAGATCAGTCGCGATAAATTTGCATTAACCTCTTCCCCCCCTGCATTATCCACGTGCTGCTGCCTTCGATGATAAAGCTAAGTTATTAGCGAGAGCGCGCTTACGCCTCGCCAGCGTTGATTCATAACGATTCATTCCGTGAAAACAGCTTGCGAGCCCGATGGGCGGTAAAGTGTCAGCTAATCCGTCGATGCCTGTCGAATGGCACGGTTGAACAAAGTCTCTATGGAAATTGCAAACTGAAACTAACTCCGCGCGTGCAAGCATTCGTTCGCCAAAATAGGCAAGGATTAATGAAAATTCTTCCTTAAGAACTTCGTTGCAGCATCCACTCGCGCATACGTAAGTCCATTTAGAACATCAACGTTTTCCAACAGTTACAAAATTACAAACGAGTCACATTGAAGAAGAATTTGTTTTATATTTTATTTTTCAACGTAGTCCCTTTTCGAATCTCTGCACTGAGTTCATCGATGTGGTAATGCCATGGGGTCGTTCTTAAATTACGTAAGGCTTTTTGGGGGAGAGGGGTTCGCAAATTTCTTAAGTTTTCTTACAAGAGGGAGGAGAGAGTCAGGTAACGTCTTAAGTAATATTTTTTAACCTAATATGAATAGCCTCGTTAACCTTCGACATGAGTAATTTAAAAAACGACGTTTCATCGCACACATGTTAGATAATGTTGGTTTAAATTATGAAAATATTGCCGCATAGAAGATCGGGGGAACGAAGAAATTCCGTGTACCTTACGAGATCAGAACACAGGAGCAGAATATACAGTCTGAAGAAAGCACAGAAAATAATTCCCTGGATCCAAAATCCATTGCCAAGCGGTAATTTTAAGTCCATATAATTATAATTATAATTATATAATTATATATAACTGTAAATTTTATTAATACAATTAATATTTAAGTTTACTCGTGTATTCAGATATGTTTTCGAAAAGGATAATTACAAATTCTATCACTGATGTTCCAAAAAAGTAATTTTAGTTTGAATTTCCCAAAACCGAGTTAAATGAGTTATATAAATCAAAGAATATTAATAACTGGAAAAATGCAAAGTAAAAAATATTACGTAAGGACGGGGGAGGGGGTTGTAATATAAAATATTACGAATTCTTATGCTAGGGGAAGGATGGGTAATTTAAGGACTGCTCCCCTGATCTCGATCTGCTAAAATTTCTCTCTTAAGGTCGCGAAAGTTTCAATTCACCTTCGTATTCAGTGTCAGCAGTGACGGGAGAGTTACAAATCGACTGTCATCGGTCCCTACGGTGAATTATGATATACATGAAGGTGGATTGAAACCTTGGTGCATAACATTGCACCATCAATGGACCAAGTGTCCATTTGAAAGGATGATTTGCTGTTGAGCAATAATGTAGAAAATAAATTCTTAATACACTCGTTCCGATTGTGAGTTACTCCGCGTAGATTTCAATCCAGCCCTTATGCAACCCTGGTAAAAGGAGGTGCCTATCCCACGTGTGGCAGGAAGCCCAAGACGGCTAAGAGGAGCTGGGAGCAACAAGGCTTAATAACCCCGCTTCGTTACCGAAATATTTGCATCGAACGGAACTGCCAGGCTCGCCTTTCCGTTAACAGCGTATTAACATATTCGCGGGCCACCCGATCATCGTGCCCGGCCGATCGTTAATTCCCTGGCAGCGATAGTGGACGGGCGTAAACGGCATCGAAAATAAACTCATCGGAACGTCGCCGAATATCCGTAAATTATCGCGTTCCGCGGAAACGTTCGCCCTGGTGGCGGCGCAGCGTGTAATTTCCATTATGCAAATGCAAAATACTGGCGAACGTCGGCGCGAGGTTGAACCGATCTTCGACGATGATCAAACATCGTGGGTGGCCGCCGGCGCTGTAGATCTACCCAGTAGCCGAAGAGTCGATGCTACCGACCGCGTCTCTTCTTCCTCTCCTGTCTCCCGTGCCTGTTCACTGTTCCCCTCGCGGCCTGACAGAACCAACGGAACAGACAACCGGCCGGCCTACGTGCGTGTAATTATCCTGTCAATGCGTCGGATTTTCAAGTCTCAAGTCTCTTGTCGTCTTCACGCGATACGCCCCGCATCGATTGAGAAATCTCCTCTCTGTCGACGAATCGCTTCGAGGAGGCCAGAACGGGACGGAGAGGGAGATAGAGAGGAGCCTTGTGAATTTTATGCCGCACGCGATCCGGGCCGATCACGGATATATGCAAATGGAAGCGAGATTTCGACCTGCACGACGTTTGATCCGCGCCTCCGCTCCTGATACGGTGATTACGTTGTGCAATTAATTCTGCCGAATGGATTGGTCGAGGATCGTGTGGGAGGAAACCGATCGTTCGGGATTCTTGTTGTAGAGCGATCCTCGGGCTCTTGTAAAATTGATTTGGTGGAAGAGTTTCGTGCTGCAGGCACGTGTTCGCAAATAGGTACTCTTGTCTATTGTGTTGATGAGGAAATTCGTGAATGGTTGTTCGTTAGTCGGCAAACAGGGAACGAAAGTGAAGTCACCTTCGAGATCATGGGGAGACCGAGGGAGTTTGATGTACGACTCGATGAATTACGCTGTTTGCTAAAGCGGCGTACTTTAACCGCGATGAAAAATTCTAATAGTAAGTCATCAGCCGGAGACGTGTAGAGCCATCTTAGCCTGTTCGCCTCCTCTTCAGCTACGGCGATTATATTGTGCAATTAACTCTCGGTCTGCTATAACACGCGTATTTTTTGTTTTCCATTACGAAACGCTTATTATCGCCGAGGCATCTAACTCGTAAATTGCAGGAGTGTTTAACCGATGGTGCTTGAATAAAATTTATACCTTTTTATCCTAATGATAGTATTGCAAAAATTACGATGCGATTTGAGGAGTTGTAAGGTGTTGCCAGGTAGGACGATGGAAATGTATTAGCAAAGCTGAAGTGAAAATTAAACGAAGTTTTCCTTGACCACTTAGCAGCTGTAGTCAATGTTGCGTTATACTTTTATGTAGAAACATTGCACGAAGAGGTGACGAATTTTATCATTTATCAAAAATCATCGAACTCGAAACTCGAATACTTCAGGCCGAGTGTACTTGAACGTCAGTTGTTTTATTAAATTCCATACTGTCAGGGGTGGATTTGTGCATAGGCTAAGTAGGGCCGCAGCCTAGGGCGGTAAATTTTCAGGGACGGCAATTTTGGGGGGCGACAATTCTGAGGGACGGCAAATTTGAGAAGCGACAAATATTAAAGGGCGGAAATTTTGAGGGGCGGTAAATTTTGGGGGTGCGGGCGCAAATCTGGGGAGCGCAAATTTTGGGGACAAATTTTAGGGGGCGATCACTTTTGAGGGGCGGTAAATTTGAGATGGCGACAAATTTTGAGCGAAAGAAATTGGAAAATATTTAATCACAGGGGTTTGAGACAACCTTAAAAACAATTCACCCTTTTTTCACGCGGCGAATTAGCAAAATCTCACATGTGAGTAGGGATATTGAATTAATTTTGAAATTATCGCGACTCTTTCCAATTAAAATATTTGTAGACGTTTCACGGAAACGGCGGCAGGCGCTTATCAGCCTAGGGGCGTAAAATCTCAAAATCCACCCCTGTATACTATCCTCCCTTCGTTTTACCAGCCCCCAAGCTGGTATTAATCACCGCATACTTTCCGCGGCAATTCACGATGGGGTAGGTATGATTGATCGATCGAGATCGACCGGCAGCCTTGTAACTTATCTTGTTTGCACGCCGCCGACACTCGTAATTATCTTGACCCGTTGCTGTTCTTTAATAGAAATTTACTCGCGGCCTGTCGCGCGCCTTTCGTTCAGGATTGACGAGAAGTTAATGCGCCGCGAAGGGGAGGACGCTCGATCGCGCGCGAGGCAACGCAATAAGAGATTAAACTGCGACTTGTTAACATTATGCTGCATGCGTTCCAGGGTATGTGGCAACGATCGGGATGTTGATGAATAGTCTCCCACGATTTTACACCTTTCCCCTTCGCAGAAATGCGAAGGATCGCGTAATTGAAGGAGCAGAAGAAACAAGTTAACGACGAGATTTGAAAATCGTTAAGATGCAGCTGCTGTGCAATAACGAATGGCACGCGCTGTGCTGCACGGTGACAGAAGGCCGATGTGTAATAGGTTCCTACGAAGTACTAATCAATGAGTAGGTATAGAAGAAGCAAAATAAGATATGCAAGATTTCACATCGAGAAGCTCCGTTGAATACAATTTCCCTAAATCAACCACTCCTTTCATCTCTATATACGAGGTTTCGCATATCAATGAATGGACTCCATTTTTCTGCGATCCCAATTTCTCTCTTTACAATTTACATGATACATAACATTTCAGATACATAAACGTTTTCATATACACATTGCTAGCGAAGCGATAAATCAACCTAGCACTCGGAATAACTTCTAAACGAGCGGTGATCCAACCGCGAGCGCAGCCAGCAGCCCAGCGTAACTCAAGCTCGCCTAAGTCTTCCTCAACGATAGCATGGACTTTGGAGTTACCGATGGGGCGAGCAGGCACGAAGACAGGCCGCGAAATCGCGTTGTCGAGGCGTTTAATCGATGAAAGGATGCGCTCGTTGTGAAAGCAATGTGCTTTTCTCGGCCATATAAATACAGGCGCCTCTCGCGTCGGTGCCAGGGTGGGGGGTGAGGGGGGGGGGGGGAGAAGGGGGTCAGGGGGATTGGGGAGGGAACCGGTACTTTAATGCGCGTCTATGATATGATAATACGCCGCCACGGGATTATGCATGTAAGTTCATGTATGATAATTTGGCGAGACAAAGCCGCATTGTCGGGGCATAAATTGAATCGCTGCCCCCTCTCTCCTCCCCTCCCTCCACCTATCCACCCACCCACCCCCACTATCGACATCAGAAGAAACACGCCCATGCGAGAGGGGGTCGCACTTGCTGCACCTTTTTACCATACAGGAGGACTTGTCTCTCCTCTTTTCCACCGTACACCGTGCCACTTTCCTTCTTTCTCCTTTTGACCCTCTTTCAGTTTTGTTCGTGCAACTCCCCTCCTTTCTCTTTTTATATCCGAGACGTCTCTCGCCTCTCCAACTCTTCCGTCCACTTCTGTTTCTCCTTGCCTCAAGTACGTTCGGAGCAACATGCGATGAAAGACGGTGATTCGGAGTGTGAAGGTGGCTCGCGATATCTGGGCGACGATAGAGGTTCGATGGAATGGTTGAATATTAGAGTAGTATCCCGAAGGTGTGTTTTCGCTGACTGAATTACGGTCAGGTGTGCTTGATAGTTAAGGCACATCTGTGAGGAACGTACCTAACTTTAGTTGACGATGGTGGTGTAGCGATCTGACCCACTGGACCCGTCTGGCAGTGGAATGACTTAACCCGGATAAAGGGGTCACCACCTTCAGAGAAGGAAAAGGAAAGAGCGTTTCGTCCTGGGCCCGCCAGTGGACTCGTCAGTAAGGCTACCTGGTGGGACCCTGTCTTAGACACGCTGGGTATTAGGACTGGGACGGAACTTGTATATATACGAACTGAGGGCTTAACCATCACCGGCGAGAAACTCTCGGAGCCGGGAGGCCCTCTGGTGGAGCGTCGACAACCACTACGGGAGCCCCACAGTGGTATGCTGTGAAATGTTATTCTTTAGCTGAATATCGAAGTCCTGAGCGAGAAAAAAATCCAGCCATTTACATTCTAATGAGATCGATAAATCCTGACTGATCCATTTAGTGCAAGTTTTCAAAGATTTCAATTGAGTTTCTTTGACGCACTTTGCATAGCAATTTGGCTAAGCTACTTAAACAAAATGATAGTATATTTATTCTCGTGATACACTACGCTCCGTTTGGAACATAAACGAAAATATGAAAAGAAATGAACTGTTTCAAGATTGCAAAGAGGACTCGCCTCCCACGCGCCCTTTAAATCCCATCGCTAATCACGAGCCGAGGGAGAATCGGTCCTTAACGCTGAAATAGAGAAATCTACGAAAGACGCGGCCGCCACTCCCACTCGCGCGGTGTGGGAGACGATGAGAGCGAGCACAGTGTTTGCGAGCGATCGCTGGAAATTCATAACTTAGCATCAAGCGGGCGAAAGAGGGCTAATCGCCAAAAATACGGGACGAGCTTTGTCACGGCCGGGCCGTAGCTGAAATATAATTTCGTGGATTAGTACGGGTCTTGGGATTTACGTCGGAAATCGCGCATACAATAATGCACGGGCCACGCCCCCGGCCATCACGCCTGAGCCGACCTGTAAATTACGAACTCGTCCGGGGCTCTTTTCGGTTGTGCCTGCTGGTCATTCTGCTCTCATTGTTAGAACGACACGGACCGTCAGTAATTAAAGGTTGCTAGATCTGCGGGAGACTGACTTCGGTGTAAGAGTCTATTAAATCTAAAGTGATATCAAAATAATAAAATAATAATTGATTCAAGGCACCACAGATTTTCCATCGTTTTGTATAAAACGGATCCGGAGGCTTTGAATTTTGCTTCGCGTAGTTGAAACGAGAGGAATCCCCAGCCCGTTGCGGAACGACAAGGGACAACAATCGCGCATTAGATGAAAGCGCGGGCATTAGTAAGGATCGCGCAGGCTCTCGTATGAAAATAGTATATTAAAAAAAGAGGGAAACGAGAGGAGGAATTAGACTTTCAAATCCAGTTCCTCTTCGCCGTAGACCACCGCCGTACATTCGCATAATCGTGCGCCGCAAAAAGCGAGCAGAAACCCGCGGCCCGCGGCTGATGACGAATGTCCCGATGGCCAGGCCCGCTGCCGAAAAATTAGCATAATTCCCGTGTTAACATTTAACCCGGTCGACCCCGAAATTTCGAAATTGGACGAGCTCTCGTGCGTGGGAATCCACGACGGACATTCTCCTCGGGATGAAGAATACCTTTGCGCCAAGATAATATCGCGAATTTATGCGAGCCCGCTTCCTTTCCCTGGGACCAGTTACCAGGTCTCTCATCGCTCGTGGAACGTCAGCTTCACCTGTTCCCGTCGCTTTTCCCCTCGCTTTCAACGAGCTTTAGATGCCTCTCTCGTGGCACTCCACGAATACCTTTTATTCACCTCCATTCTGCTCCTCGCAAGAATTTCAATGCGACGAGCCTTGCGAGAAAAGCGATGCCTCTTTCAAAGAACACTTCCCATATTTCCCTTCTGTCCTACGTTGTAAATATTACACTGAATCATACCTCGTTTTCTTGTTACTTCTAATGGATTACAAAGATCCAAATATTGCCCAAAGTAAAGGTAAATTAAAATTCATTTATCCACCAATCAGAGTATCGCTAATTAGGTTCGCTAAATTCCTCGTATCGCCCGTTGGAATCTCCACCTTCCCTCCTAACTCCAGGCTTCTCTAACCGTAGCTAATAGACCACTCGAGGTGGTGGCAACCCCGAGCGAGGGCTTTGAGACGGGCGCGGTGCAAAATATCTCACCTGCTGCCGAGAAAGGGGGCCGAGAGCTACGGGGCTTGACTTTCCGTCGCGTCAACGCCGATCTTATCTGTCGCCCGGGCCTCCCCGTTGGTTCTTTTTAATTAGTGCCAGCCGAGTATAAACGTCGGTCCCCGTCGGACCCCTACAAACCGTTCCGACCGGTAATAACTCCGCTGCTCGTGGTCAAAATTTGTCGGAGATCGTAACGGTGGACGTTCGACATGTTTCTTTCATTTCCCTCCCCTGCGAGGGTAGCAGCCGACGGTAAATAACCAGACTGTCGCGGGGGAGGAGGATTTCGGGCCCGGAATCCGGGGAAAGCGGGAAGAGGACCATTCTCGCCGGCAGACACGTGCGTCCCGGGAGACGCGAGCGCGGGGTGAAGCTGCGTAGGTAGGCTGACACGTGGACGCGAAGAATCACGAGCACTTCACCTTCCATTAGCATTGAATACGAATTAAATTAACCTGCTGATGGTGGTGGATTCTTTCCTGCGATGGAAACGAACGACGAGGATCGAGGGACGAGGATCCTGTTACGCTCGATACAATAAAACCCGCCTTTTTTTCTGCGACCACCGTACCCCGTCCACGTGTTCGCCCCTCCGTCGACGATTAATCTGATTTTTCCCATCGGGTAAGCGACACGCACCAGGCACGTGGAAGTGTCCTCGCGGCATGGTTCGCGTCGACGCGCGATCACCGACTCCGCGACGTGCTAATTTACATCGCTGCACCGTGCGCATCGACATTCACGGGTCCAGACTAATTGCAACGTTCGACGTGGCGTTGTTAATTGGAAATTCTTATCGATGCGCCCTATTCGCTTGCATATAGGGTGTAAGCTTCGTTTCGAGCGCCAAGGTCCTTAGGGTGCCTCGGGGGATTAATTGGGGGAAGCTTGAAGAAGCGGTCGAGAATTTTTCTAGTACTTGTGGCCATTAAATGTCTAACTGCTTAAAAACTCCGCTGACATTTACGTTGGCACCATCGCTTAGGAATAGAATTGGCAGTGGTGTGGCTAAATGTAAGTCGATAAGCAGCTCCGAGAGGAAAGTGCCACGCTGTATATCGCCGTGTGATTATTACACGTCAGCAGAATCGTGTTGATAAAAACGTACCACCTCGTACTTCCAAAGACTATTCCCACATTGCATCGGTACAGTCTGCACTCGAGACCTGATACACGGCTTTTTAATTAGAACTTACTCAGCTCGTAACAAGCAAGCTGGACCGGCTAATACAGCTGCAGTCTACTGAAAAAGTTTAATTGCAAGACAGTCACTGGGGAATTGATCGTTCCAGGGTGGGAAAAACAGTGAAGTTGCCTGCGACTTGCATATTTTGCAATTAATTCATTTGCTTGTACCGAGTATAGAACCAAACGTTTTTTTATTTCGTATGAGTGCCGCTATCATCCCTACCAAAATCAGGGCAATATTTCCTGATCTTCGATTTTTTTAGGACACCTCAAAGTTACGGAAACCGCAGGAAAAAATATATTTTTTCTTTAAAACGACTGCCATTTTGTAGATTTTTTTGGTAGATTCCTGATCGTTGTAAGGGCGACAGCGATACTCACGAGGATTAAAAAAGCGTTTAGTTCGATTTTTTCTGCCCAATAGGATAGCCGCTAGCCTTGGGACAAGTCAGCAAGGATACTCAGATGACGTCGCGCGCGACAGCTTGTAACTCTGAAAGTTGTAAACATTTTAAATCATCCTCCATGATTTTAAACGGCCAAAAGACGAATAGAACTGTACACAAAGCCCCGAAGTCTAGAAAAAAAAAAATAATGAAATTGCCTGAAAAATCGGCCTCTTAACAGCGCGAATAACACCAGTGTCACTTTTTCGATCGACCCTTTTCCGACACCCACCGGCCAATAATAAGTCTAGCTTACACGCGCATAAAGCGACGATCGCACACGACGCGCGCGCACGCCCACGCGACCCGCGGGTACCGGCGGAGTCGCGAGTGAAATTAAACACCGAGCCTGGTGGATGGTCCAAAAAGGCTGCAGGCTCTCGAACTGGGCGCATTCAGCGCATTGACGGGGCAGCGAGCGTGTCGCAAGCGCGTGCTTTCCTGACGGGGGCCGGGCTGATCGGCCCGCGCCTGGCGATCCACGCAAAGCCGCATTTATCTCGGCCGATAAGCCGACTGATCCCTCTCGCCCTGGCCAATATTCGCGTCCACTTTGCATTGCATATGCGCGATACGCATAGATAAGGATTAAGGACTTACTAAGTGGTCCCCGTGCCAGCGGTACGTGGGCCGCCCGGCCTCTTCCCACCGAGGCTGCGTTATTTAGTGAGCAGCCCGCAGGTACCTTGCACGCGCGCGAACTGTATCACTTCATATCTAATTCCCGTATTTACGGCGCGGTTTATTCAATATCCCGGGTTCCCTGCAGCGCGCCCCGTCCACCTTCCATCACCGACCGCGAGACGAAACCGTAAATGCGATTCTGGATTGAATTCGTGTGCACGGATACCCAGGTGTAATGCAGACAAAGGATATAGGCCACTGGGAATAGAAAACCTTGTGTAATAAAATGTGGAACAAATAACGAAATCTGCGTGCTTTCTTTCCGCGCCAACAATTTTGATAATTTTGAGTATTGGAATATTATCCCTTCCAACCAGCACACACGCGACCGGCGAGTCCTCTGGCCATTATAAAAATGAAATGCTTCGACGTCGAACGTTCCCACAGGGCCATTGAAGATCGACAAATCGAAGGAGGAGCCGCCAACAATAAAAACAATTACGCCGTTGATCGGGCCGATCGAGAAGAACCGTCGTTGTCACGCACCGGATAAACGGGGCCGCCGCCGGCGAGAATCGATTATCGATGAATCGCCGATGACGCGGCCGATTCTAGCCCGGAAAGGGGGCCCAGGATCACTTTGTCGCTAGACCAGGTCCGAAACGTCGTGCTGGCCCAGTAACCGGGCCCGGCTCGCATTCGAGGGCGCGTTTTAATCCGCCAGGGCCCCCCTTCGGGCCTCGAATAGGCGTATCGAATCCCGTGAGGAGTCATCGTAACCAGAGCGAAGGCAGTTTTGAATATAATCGCGGTAGGGAGCATTGTGCGGCTGGCAACGAGACTCACCGGCGCGGGACCTATCCCAAGAACTTCCACGGACACCTCGCCCCGATTAGTCACGGTGTATCGAAAGGCTGAAACCCATTCGCCACGGGCTGTCGAGTTAAAATCTCCACGGGCCCCAGGCGAGGAGGAGAGACGCGGAACGTGGAATCCTCCTTGTTGTCGCGGACGAGGCAACACGGGAAACTGTCTCGAAGATTCCGACGCCGGATAACCGAGTGTCGGGTGGAGATCGAAGGGTCCGCGGGCTCTGCGACCGATCACTGGGAGATCCTCCAGCCAGGGGACGTCGCTGTTCCGGAATGGGGACGCGGTGGACGATGCTCGGAGGAACGAAATCGACCGGGACGATAAGCGGCAATAAAGTGACGGGAGATAGGGCCCACTCGTGCGACGGTAAATTTCACAACGGCGTCCAGGCCGGATAGTCTGAATACTCGCGGCACCAGTTAATGCCCCCGTACACCTGTACGCTGTATATCTTTGCTTGCGCAGTTTTACGCCCCTCCTGTACCTGGAACAATGAATCTCGCGAACACTGGCCCCCTTCGTTTCTCGCGCTCGCTGAGTCCACGGATCTGGAGACTCGTGAAGGAGAGGTGACGTAACTGGCTGCAACAGGTGTATCGATGCACGCGTGCATGCTTGGGATCTTTACGCTGCACCTTTTACATGTATCACAAATATTATTTCGTTTGCAATTTTATTATTACTCTATCATTGTAATATATAGAAACAGCCCTGACGAGATACGCTTTCTGAATACTGCGAGTCGATCACTGGGACCCCAAATTTAAACTTGAACTTCCAGTTGAAACGAATTGTGTACCTACCTACTTCAATTCCACGTTTCAACGTTTATCCAGCGAAGATCGTTTGAATCGAAGTAATCGTTGGTGCACGATGATTCATGGTAATTCGTGACGAGAGACAGGCCAATTTATATCCCCCGAAAATACAGCCCGATGATAAATCAATTCCGAAAGCGCTCGCGCAATCTTATCGCCGGTGCGCCGATGTTTAATGATTCTTTATCCGGCCTCTTAAAGTGACACTCGGTGACAGAAAAACGTATCCCCCTGAATATCATTAAATGCCCGCGCGATTTCCGTGCGGTCGCATGCACGCGAACACACGTGCGTCAGCGGAGCGAGCAGAAGGCTCGGCCTGCGTATCTCGACGCCGAGATCGCGAGTCGTGAATCTGCGAGCTAGATAAGGGGATGATGCATAGCTTCGTTGTTAGAGCACCGGCCGTTTCTCTCGACGACGATGACGAAATACTCGCCGGCGAAAACGGTAACTCGGGTTTTACGAAATATTTCCACGTTCCTCGTCGATCCGATCTGCCGCGGGATCGCTGAAAATTCCACGTGCACGGGACTCTCCGCGAATCGATATCAATTTACATACACACGTTACAAGTCCAGAGTCGTGTTATATTAGACGAAATCACGCGGCGAGGTCCAGAAGGACGATAAACTTTCACTATTCTTGCGTACGAGTGATCCGTTAATTTCTGTCATTTCTATTTAATTCGTCGACTTGCCCTATCTCCGCGACTACGGCCAGGAATTCAATAATCCCATTTTCAGCTAATGTCCCGTTGCAACGCTCTTACAACACGTTTCGTTAAATAGGGGTGAAATGAACGAGGAACAGCGATCGGGCGCAAAAACCCGCGCCATTACGTATCCGGCCCGCTGGTGAGATTGGTATCGGGGCATTGAATCATTCGCATGGGTGTATCGAGTGCTATAATTAACAGAGTTGCTACTGGACCCTCGTAAATATACCCTGCAGTAAATGTCTTCGGATTACGAGGACCGTGTAAGTAATATGTACGGACAAGTCGCTATTCAGCTTACTGGGCCGACGAAATTTAAAGGGTCCCTAATCTAATGCATTATCCGACATTACACGCTGTCGCGATTATATAATTTGGCACGCGAATCGGTAACCACTAACGTTCCTTCGCTCTGGGGTACCGTTTGTGCAATTCTAACTACACGCTCCGCGAGGATCGAGACTTCTGAAGCTGTTAGACAAGAATAATCGATGATAAAGGATAGGGGGTAAAATGGTACCTAATTGATTAAGCAATCCTTCGAGCCGAAAGTTGTTGGGTAACCAACGATTGTGAAAGCTTCCGCGAGTCGCAGGCAAATTAGACTACCTTTATCGACATCCTACATAGCATTGGCAGTGGTTTGACTTCTTGTAAGCTTTAAGGATTCTTGGAAGCACTGGTCAATTCTGTTACCGCGGCTGCGGGCACAATTTTTGTAATTGATTGCTAGTGTGCGCATTAGGGTGGCACTTATTCACTCTTGGTGAAATTTTGTTTCTTTTAGTTTTTCGGACTTTTTTCGAAAACCATTTGTCGCGCGAGAAAAAGTAATACAACATAAAATATGCTTCTTGTCTGGATCTACAACTTTAGTTGGACATATTTTTCTATGTAATCAATAACTTGGAGGATATTATATAAAATCGACTTTGCGAGCTGTTAAATAATTATTTAAATGTTCAAGGGCCCAGGGGCACCTTTTCCCATCATCCGATCGGGAACAAACTTTGCACAGATTTTTCTTTTTATTATTTGGAACTATTTTGGGGGGTGCCGCGATGAAAATTCAAAAGTCGAAAATAACTTAGCGTGCATCATCTGGATTGCAATATTAATAGAGTTTCGAAGAATGATTCGTGAGAAATGCAGATGAAACGGGGAAAAAAAGGAGCGTCGACATTCTCCAAGATGTGAAGAGATTGAATCTCTTACACGTGTTACCATATAAATACTTCCTCGCGAGATTATGCAGTTTCCAGGTAACATTGTACACGCGGATCCATGGCAAGAGAATTCCTGCAGCGTCACCCGCCACTGACTATCGAGATATCATCGAAAGAAACTCGCAAAGCGAACACAACTGAACCCGTGTTCGCTGTTCCAGCCTTTCCTCGGGCTGTTACTCGCGATCCACGTGGTTCTTGCTTCGGACAGGCAAGCTTTCCTGTGCATTCCACATCTATCGATTGCAAGAGGATCGAATGGAATGAGAAACGAAAGACCCGAGCTTGTAATTGGTGGAGATTAACTTGTTCAAAAGCATCACGTTTCAAAGATCCGTGTACGCTTTACAGAGAACGGTGAAACTTCTCGCTTTCCCATTTTCACATGCATCTGCAACGCGATGGAAGAATAAACGCCGAGTATGAAGAATGTATAAGCATCCTGTATAACTTTGTCACTGTGTCAGGGAACAAGTATTCTCAAGAAGATTAGTTGCACTGCCAGTTGGCAGGACCAATCATCCGATAAGTGGGATGGATAGTTACAGTCGGTGATGTAACGGTGATAGTGTAATGCCAGTGGACGCCAACCGTAATAGTCCTAACGCAAACAGTTAACCGGTAGGTAACCTTTGGTAAACAGGATGCGCACGTGAATAGTTGGTTAACGATGGCAATCTACGATTTTATAGTAATCGTCCGTGACGCGAAGTTTGACCCTGCGCCTGCTGCATCCACGATAATCGAGACTTCCGGGTGTAAACGGTGCCTATTTGGTAAATAATCGCGACGTTACAATCGAGGGATTAAGGAAGGCCTCGGCGGTGAAGTTCACTTTCTTCTGTTGTAAATATAGATAGAAATTCTGCGCTTTATCTCTATTACCTATACTAATCTCTAAATAACAGATCGCAAAATTCTAGGAATCTTATACAGAAATCTTGCGCTTTGTTTATTAAAATCCTGAGCGCACCAAACACGTTATTTCCATCAGCGGAATGATTATTTCGTGTTCCTGTAACTCTAAACCGTGAGGACCGTTCTGATCGTGCCTGCACCGTAACGCATCAGCTACTACAAGTATTAACGGACGTATCCTGGCAGCATCGCGCATCAGTCCGAGGATTTACGTCAACCGAAACGGATTCCCTTTTCAATGGTGAAGCTGGCTGTGATGTTGTCCGAAAAAAGTTCGTTTGAAGAGCCTCGCAACTTCCTGACACCCGTTTAAGTGGTTAATAAAAGTGACGTGGATCGAGCATCGAGAAGATCCTTTGAATAACCTGATTTATAATCTCCCATATCTGATTCTAATTCCATTAGCTAAAACTTTGGGATCATCTCGAATCTGTGCATCTCCGTGGAGGTAGTTAACCCACTTCTCTGCCGCTTATCCAATAAAGAGAAACCCGCAGTCAATGTATTCTAACAAGAATCCCTCGCTCCTCCTCTCCTACTTACAATTAGATCGCTCCACAACTCTTCGTCCGGTGCCATTAGAATCGATTTCCCAGTTTCAAAGCCTCGACAAAAACTTGTCGCAGAGGAGCAGCAGGAGCTACCGTATAATTTCGTGGAGAAAAAAATGACTCCCAGTAGATCATTCCATTTCTCTAACGAGCGCCAGTTAGCGACTGCTCGAAGACGTCTGTTCATAGATCAAAGCGAAACGAGCAAGGGCAGGGGGGAAGGGAAAGCGGGGCTATAATTTCGAGTGGAAGCGGTCAAATTCGATGGACGCGGAGAACCGATGATGACGGCCCGTAATTAAGTCGGGAACAGTGGTAGAAACGTGCGGGTAAGGAAAGGAATGAAATGTTTCGTTGCGATTGTTAAGGAGACTGCGTGGATAGAATCGCGTGACGCGTCACCGAAGAACAAAAAGAGCCAGGAGCATTTTAGAAAGTTCCCCGACGTGAAACCACTCGGTCAGAGGATCACAATAATCCACGTAATCGTCGATAATTATAGTAAGAACGCGCGGTGCACACTACCGTGCCAGAGGGCCACCCCACAGCTTTTCTGTTCACACCACTCTACACTTATCCTATTTACGCGGTTAGCCCGCTTTACTCAGCCTCTGCTATTGAATTTCTTCAAATAAGGAAACTTAATTTAAATATAAATCATATTACGGGCGCCCGGCGCAGCCTTAACGATCGCAAATTACAACGAATCGCAGCCAAAGTAAGGGACCGATAGGGGGTTTAACTCTCAATGTAATTACGCTGCGTGTTGGCAAAAAGAAATAATTGTGCAACGGTGTGTATCGTGTAATGTGGACGTTGGCCGTGTACTTTCGCGGCTTATACTGTTCGCTAAGTTTCTTCCCTTCAACGTTGCTTATCCAAATATACTTCATTATCGTTGCTGCAATGGGGAAGCTGACTGCAACTTTTTCGGTATTTTAGGTGTACTTAAATTATCTTATTTTACTTCTTAATTTCCATTTCTACAATAAGTGCAAGTATCTATAATTATTATTGTTATTATTATTAGCTATTACTAATTATGTAGATATAAAAAATAAATTCGCATCTTTTAGATTTTAAGGACGCCAAACCTGGTAAAAGAAAAAAGATACTAGGAGTCAACTTTAGCTTAAAAAAATTTCGAACATTTCTCCTTTTGTTGTCGTTTTAATTTTCAATTCAACATTTAGCAAAGATACATGAGCTAGTGGCGTCCTCTGTGCTGAGCTATGCGTCAGCTTCCCCAAGTAGCGAGTAGAAAAGTGTGTTATTCGGAGGTCCCTGTCCTCCTCCAGCGCCTCGCAGCAGCTAAACCATCCTGTCAGCAAATCTTCATAAGCAATTCGCGAGAGCAACAAACATTATACCCCTGGCGGAATTATACCACGACCTAAATACCTTCCTCAGCATCCACCGGAGAACCTGCAGCCTCAGCTTAAAAGCCCGCAGGCCTTCCAAAGTACAAGGAAGTGGAAGTGACTGAGGCTGATCATCAAGGAGGAAGAGGGTAGAGGCGGTGCTCTTGGAGCTCGGAACGGAAACCAGAAATTTTCGAAACGACGTCACGCCTGCCGATAACAAACATTATACAGCACCTGTGGCCTGTTTGGTCCGTATAGAACGTCCGTGGAAATGGTTCCGCTGTGAGCGGCGCTGTCGGCGAGAGGAACGTGGAAAGCCGGCTGTAATGATCGATCGCAAGCGAGAAGGGGGCGTCAGAGTCACGCTGACTTTCGAGAATTCATGCGATACCGTGAAAGGCATTTTAACAGTAGCCTGTAAAGACGGTATTATGTAAAGTAGCGCGGCCGCCAGCCCGACGATTTCCCTCGATTTCCCCAATCTCTGCACGCCCCTCTCGCCACTCTGCCTCGCTTTCCGCCGCTTCGAGTTATGATTAACGTAATTCCTATTGTATGGTCACGGCGAGTCGCGATAATGAGTCACGCGAGACAAATACACTTTGCTCTGGATATCCGTGATTTCGTTGAAACTCCAAAGGGGTTGGAGACGCGCAGAGTTCCCTGATGGACTCATTACAGGTGCTTTTTATACTTAAAATGAAGGGATACGTAGTGTAACTGGGTAGTGTATTTATTTACTTTTGGAATATTAGGGTGAGCTTGAAGGCCAGCTGATGTTGAAATTCTTGGGAGTTTAAGAACACTTTACGCATGTAAATTTTGCGTGGATTTTGAGTTACGTAGGGCAGGGATAAAGTAATCGTCGGCCCAGATTTGGTGCTGCTGGAAATCGTCGCGACAGCGGCTTTAAAGGACCTACGGTGGCCCACGGTGCTGAAGTGGCCTGTTGCAAATGGCGCACCATTAGCCCCTGTACGAGGAGGGCGTAATGTTATACATTACGCGGTAATGGCTACGTGTGTGTTGCTGCTGAGCACATGCACACGAGTCCGTTGTTCTCGGTTAACCTGAACAGAATACTAAGAACGGAACAGCGGCACCGAGAGTTCCCTGGAACAGAACTCGACCAGCCAAGCGAGATGCAAAATCTGTGTCACAAGTCGCAGCGTCCGCTCGCGTGGAATTCCTGTTCCACGGTGAATTCGTAAGAGGGATGCTAGGAGCAGGAAATATTGGCTCTCAGAAGTAGGTAGGGGAAAGGTGGGATAGTTGATCATCGGGGATACATGATCACGTCAGTTTTTTAATTAATATATTGGCAATTTGTGCCTGCTGTCACGTTATCGTGGTGATGTTTGCGTTATCGCAACACTTCATGTTGCAGTTTTCTTTCGGGAGCATAGAATAATGTAGTTAGTAGCCTCGATCTTATTTGCAGCCAAAAAGTAAATATTTCGGTCACCTTGTTCTTTCTCCTTTTCGACTGAACGTTGCATTTTCAACGATTTAAAATATATTAAGTAAAAACAGCCGTTTCTGGTATATTAATGCTATTTATTGATTCATCTAAATATTTAAGGTAAGCTTAGTGTTTCACCGTTTTCAAATCGAGTGCATTGAGGGATACTTGATCAGTATGTGAGGTGGGATACTTGAACAGGTGAAAAAAACCCAGGAAAAACCATAGAACGGCTAATGAAACAGAAAAACACGGCAAAGAAAGTGAGCAGGAAAATCTTTTCTCCATCATCATCTGAATTAGATGATATCTAACAATAAGTGAAATGGCTTTTAAGAATGCATTTATGTTGTTTTATGTCATAGAGTTGTATGTCATTCTTCGGTTTAATTTTTTCAGTAATTCTTTCAAGTTAGTTACAGTTTACTTTCCATTTATGATATTCCCTTTATTTCATGTTATTGACTAAGACAATAATTATTTTTTAGAAAATTAATGTGTTATTTACTCTTAACGTTCACTGATCAAGTCTCCCTTACCTTTTGATCAAGTCTCCCCTTTAGTGGGGGATACTTGTGCATAACGTCACTGTCGGAAAATGTTTAAATTCAGTCATTAAAATTAGTTTTCACCTCTCAAATTTGTACAATTATATTGAGAATACTCTAAGAATCGCAACTTAAGTAATTAAATAGAAACCAAGCAAACCATCATTATTATTTTAATAAAATAGCAAAACTGTGATCAACTATCCCACCTTTCCCCTACATAAAGTTGAAGAGAGTAGTTTCGATGCGAAAGCAATACGAGTGCAACAGGAAATCAAATTGAAGAGGAAGCAACGTACTACCTGGGGAAAAAATTGGGGAATATTTTCAGCGAGCAACACGGAGAATTCCATGTTCAGAAGTGATGAAAATTCAGCTTCTAAGTACATATAGTTTCAGAGACTTAATACTTTAGTTTTTTTTATGCAATCATAGGATGATAATTACAAAGCATTCAATGAGTGTTATTTTAAAGAATACTTTGTGAAGCTACGATTGGATGGAGTGTTCTCCTCGCATAGAAATTGAGCAACGCTAAAACGATTTAAAATAGATGTGTAAGCTTTCAAGTCTCGTTGGAGCAATTGCATTACTGCAGACAGTAATTACATGACCACCAGGTAAGACAAATGAATAATTAGTATCAGCGCAGCTCGCTCGTTTCAGATGTGCCCTAAAGGTGTTGTAACATTAAGCGTCTCTAATTAGGAATAACGAATGACGTAACGAACGTGTAATTACCTACGCTGAACCATTGCCACGGGCTTTACACGCTCTTATACTCTCGTAAACTTCGATGGAACAATCTTCCACTGGGCTACTGCACAATCACGACCCTTAATTGCATTAGTTTATCAGCACCTCGCAAAAACGGCAAGACGTCAGTGGGAATATGAACGATCTACCGTATTTCCACAGGAAGTATCCACTTCTGCCGAATCTTCCAAAATCACATAAATAGAAAGCAAACGGGAACAGGGGATGAAACGAAAATTCTGGTTTTAATGAAACGTAAAGCCCTCAAAGTTATCGCATTTTCCTTTTCGTCAACATAACTATAGTTTTCTTTCGTCACCGTGATAGAGCATAAAAATTGAACAATTCTTATATTTAAAGTTTCGTTCTATTTCGCTCCGTTACGTAAGTTATATTAAAAATACGAAAAAACGCGATAACTTTAAGGGACAACTTTACCTTTACCCCTTCAGAAAGAATTTCCGTATAAAAGGAATTGCTTCTTGCATACCCCAGTATGCTCCACATTCACGCGAAGTTTCATTAAAATCAGAATTTCAGAGTTGAGAACATTTCCTTGTCATTTAAAAAAAATGGGAAAGAAACTTGTAATGACTCGCATCGAAGCAAAGTTCCTAAAACAAAGATTATCAACAGACAATTTGCTTCGCACCTCATCAAAGTGAAAACGGGCCAGAGGACTGACGCGTCACTCATTGGACGACCAAGTAGGTATCGGCCGTTCCCCGACACCGAACCGAAACCGCGAGAACTGAAATGGGAGAGCGTGGCGGACAACGCGGGATCTCTCGAAGCGAGAGCCAACGGTACACGACAGGCTGACGCGCCATCAGGTACCTTGACGTGGAACGTCTTCACCTGGACGAGCAGCGCGATTATGTCTTCCCTTATGTCTCGACGGAGATCACGAACGCGACGGGGCCCTTCGTTCATTGCCGCCCATCGCGTCAACGTCTTCCTCGTTTATACGAACGCTTGGGAAGGGGGGGGGGGTGGCGAGGGGAGTCGCGGTGGACGGGACCCTCCGGGCGATTTCACTCGGCTCGTTTTCGCACGGCACGCGGCCGCCGTCCTGGCAGCTTCTCACGTTCATCAGGACACCTTGTAGATCGTCCCACGTGGAGAGTTTCGGCCACCGAGCCGCGCGGTGCATTCCAATGCAAATAACTCTCGCCCCGGGGACGCGGCGTAATCGTCGCAATTTCATGCTTCTCAGAAATTCAACCTGCCTATCCCCCCCCCCCCCCCTCCTGCTTCGTCCCTCGCTCCGTCGCCGAGTCTTCCCCGGTTCGCTGCCTCCCCCGAAACCACCTCGCTTCTATATCACCCGATAAACCACCCCCCGGGTGCGCCTGTCGTCCCGATGCATTATCCATCGCGAGGCTCGGCTCGGTTGACAACCGATAACGTTCGCTGTTTATTTATGACTGTTTACGGAGGGGGACGTCTATGCCGCGCTGCTCGCGACCAGCCACCGCCGCGGGCCTGTTTGATTTCGGTGGCTCCCTTAGGCCGGCTGCCGTGGGACCGCTGATGGGCCCGCGATGATAGATAACCGGGGGCCTGACGGTTTTAACACTTGCAGGGTTAATTGACGGTTTTAATTCAACCCTCCACTGACAGAGCGGAATGCTGGTTACGTAATTGCTGGGTTGCTTGATTTCAGCCCGGCCACGAAAGAGAAATGTACACAGTGTGCTTGGCAAACGACGGGATCGATAGTTATATTCATTTTTTTTTTTTAATTGTGCCGTTTATTCGAAATATGGCATTAATACAACGCTTGGACACGGAGATTTCTGGAGATCTGCTTTTCGGAATCGCCTTTATCCTTGTCAAGGCTGCTTGTATGTTTGGAATTTTTGGCGAAAAAGCAAATGGCCCTGCTTGATTTTGGCTCCCCGTGATTATTTCCTATTTCTAAGATTGAAAATTCTATTGAAAGGGACTCACTGCGATGACATTCTAACAGGGGTCGAAGGAAACTGTTAACTTTTATGAATAAAAGTTATTTATCGAACTTTTAACGTTTAAATGATTTCATTTTTTTATTTAAGTTAAGTTTGTAGATTAACACTTTAACTTTGTTGTAAGAGTTCAGTTTTAACAGTTATCTACCCCACAACATTTTCAGGAAATGCTGTTTGTCAACAACTTCCACTTTTTCGTAGCACAATAAATGTTCCTGTTTAACTAGAACTTCTTTCTACTTTCAAGAAAATAAAACTTTCTTATTTACACAAAGAATACTAAAAAAAATGTGTGGAATAAAAGTTTCAGTTATTACACTGCTTAGTCTTTTATAACAGTTTTCGCGGAACAGAAAAGATAATTAGTCATAGAATTAGTTATTTCATAATTAATTGAAAAAACCGAATACGTCAGGATGAAAGGATTTTGAGGAAAGGAGCTTTGCTATTCGTGCGATTGCTTTTGATATTTGTTGTCGAGTGAATTCGAGACTCTACTTATTAGATTTTGGAAGAAAAGAAGGTGGGGAAGGATTCTGTGCTTGTATCCAGCATTTCTAGTAACGTTGACCGCTACGGAGAGGTTGACTTATGGGATGTGAATTACGCAATGGACCAGTAGGTGGTTGAGCGTATCACGTTTCAGCCTGTCGGCAGGTAAATCGTTTTCAGTGATCGCGTCCCGCAGGTTGCTCGTGAAGATGTCGAAATAAGGATCGGGATGACGGATGGGCATAAAACTTTTAATACGGAACCACGAGTCCTGTGACCATGGATTATATAATACAGAATGAGACATTTCTCGGTTCGACGATCGGCTAGAAATTAGATTAAATCAGACCCATCGTAAGCGGATCCTGTCGCCCCTGGATTTTGTGACTGTTAGATGCGGAGGAACGTGTCCACCGGAGCGAAGAATTTTGAATGAAATAATCTGAAAATTGATCTTCCCGTGGATTAATTCCACGAGACTTGCGCAACTCGTTACTTCAAAGCAGAGATGGGCAAATTTTTTATTTAAACTAAATTTCGAACAACGAATAAAAGTTACAAGAAAATATTCGTCATTCGTTCGTTAATCCGAGTTAATTTTATTCGACACGTGACGAATAATTTTTAAAATTTTTATTCATTATTCATCTCTGCTTCAAAACTATCAGAAAACCGAAACCATCTCCAACTGATCCATGTGTGACTCAAAAAAGGTAAACGTAATCTCTCTTCCAAGTTAAGTAGGTAAATTCAAAAACAACTCACAAGTGAAAACGTGCTAAGAAATAAGCCAGAAATAAGCCAAAATCCCCTTCGTCAGTAAAAATGTCCCCCACTCCTCGCGCAGAGATGAAAAGATGAAGCTTTTGCAACCGCCATGTACATCGCCAGTGGTGAAAACATTAAATTCCAACGCTGCATCGTGTCGTTGCATCAAAAAGACCGCGCGCCTTGGCGTTTTTTTCAAGATTTCTTCGCGCAACGCGATGTATCATGCTGGACAGTAATTGCCAAAGTATGCCAGGCAAAGTATCTGCAAAGTTTCGCGGCACATTGCAGCAAAACGTCCGAGGCAGGCAAAGGAAGCGGATACAGGGGGAGGTGGTGAAGATCGTGGGATAAAAAGATCCAAGCATCGTTAATTTCTTAGCGGTGGACAGCGTCGCGTACGCGGTGAAGTATAACGTACCACCGGAATCGAATTAATACGACGACAACGAAATGAAGGAACTTAAAATGCTAATGAACGAGTCGCTGGGCCCCGGCTCCTCGTCGACACGCTCGTTCCGTACTTTCACACGTTCGAATTTATCGGGATTTAATTCGTCGTACGACCAGGTAGGCCCACTACCGGTCGTCGTTCCTCGATCTCTCAATGTTGGCGGATGCTAAACGGTACCCAGTCAGTCGCTCTTGTAGCCATTCGAAATCGAAGTCACACCGGTCAGTAATTCATACGAAATTGATTTAACATCTTGAGCAACGGGGGTCGGCGACTCATAGAACAGGCTATAAATTTCCTGTACAATTTGGTGGCACATAGGATTTCGTGTTCGATGCGACGTGGAAGAAATTCATTACAATGGAATTTATGGGAAGCTTGTACACCGCATGTTGGGCGGGATATGTGGCGAATAATTTAATACTATGGCGACGATAATAAAAATCTGTATATGAACCTATGTACGGACTTGTAACTGACTTATTGCAAACATTGAAGATTAATTCAACCCTTTATAACACTTGCAAAAAATATTTCAATTTTCGGTTGCTGTACAGTAACTATCGTACAGTGACACATAAATACAATACATTAAGGCCAAGAAACAAACTAGAGAATGAGAGTAGCAGCGCGAATAGAGTAGGTATGGGAACCGGGGCTAGTTGTGACATTTTTTGATTTTTGATTTTTGATTTTTTTTGCATTCCATATTCAATACTATCGATGACTCTCATTTAAAGTACGTAGCTTCCTCTACCGATGACCACTGTCACATGTAATTAAACGAAAACCATGACTGAAAAAAATCATTTTGGAGGTCGAGATAAGTTGTATCAACTTGCCCCGAGTAGTTGTGTCACAATACGGGGCAAGTTATTACATTTTACGAAAAGAGGGTAATTATGAGTAATATAACTATATTTTCTTGGACAAAAATAAATTTATTTATTATAAGAATCTATTACACTAAATATACAAGATAAAATTATAAATTATCTGTTAAAAATAATAAAAATCTACTGAAATCAATTGCAACCGTTGCAAATCAAAAAAGGTGATTATCATGGCCCGTTTTATACGGCGATTCACAATTAATGCATACATAAAATTAATTTTTCGGTTTTGCACACTTCTCGTGTGCCCACTTTTTGCAGTCTATGCACTGAATCCTCAACTCTGTGAAGCCTTTCTTTGACGACATGCCCCTTGTCTTGTATTACAACTTGCCCCGGTTAACACCATTGTGTATAAAATGCTATAAGTTCATACCAGTTTGGTGTATTCTTATGTTCTTGGTACGAATATGCAGCTAAATGAACATTGATTCAAACGTGATAATATTAATGTTCGGTAGAAAAGATTCAAGTGGAAAAAGGAAAGGGTACTAGCAACTACCGTAAACACAAAAACCTGTAATAACGCGGCAACGCGTGAACCGACTACAAAAAAAAAACACCATACACGACCGTGTAGGTATGGTTGAAACACATCAGCCACCTCATCGTCAAAGTGATAACCCAAGCGACAAAAATTGAAATAGCATTGTAACAACCTGCCCCTGTCACATCTAGCCCCGGTCTCCCCTACCCAGAGTTAAAAGCCCACTAACATATTCTAAGAACATATATCCTTTTTATACACCCCTGCACATTAAGAACCCGAACATCCTCATGTACAAAGACTCCTCAAAACTGTGCCGTCATATACCGAGTGGTGAAAATCGTTTCATTATATGCCACCCTTATCTCACAGATTCCCCGGCATCCCACCTTCTCGAACTCACCCCCGAAACTTACCTACCCCTTATTGCATCGTTTTCCCTGAACCAGAGGGGGATAAGCGTGATCCTGCCAAAAAGTCCACTGACAATGAAGACGCACACGGTAAATCGGCTTGGTTGCAGGGTGGTCGGAGCGGTGGTGGTCGGGGCGGCTGTTTGCGGGCGTATTCCTGGCCTGGCGAAGAGTCAACGGGAGCAGTGCAGGAAAGCGCCGCACGCGATGCCAGCGGTGGGCGAGGGCGCGGAGCTCGGACTTCGCGAGTGCCGACATCAGTTCAGACATCACCGGTGGAACTGTTCCCACGTGGCCAACGATCAGGTCTTCGGCCACGTGGTCGTAGTAGGTAAGGATTGTCCTGTCACCGCGGCCAGCCCGCTATTTATTATGCCCGGGGCGTTTAACAGTGGCGTTGCGCCGTAAGGAGCGTTCAGCTGGCGCTGCAAAAGGCCAGCCGACGACGTGTACGCGGTAATGGATTCAGAGCGTCCCCGGTATTTCGAGCGCGCGCAGGCTAAACCCGGGCCCTCGCCGAGATACCATACGCCGAGCAAAATGTAGGCTATGCAGGCGGGGCGCTGTGTTCAATGCATTACTGTTGCGGAGGAGCAGGCCAGTGGATGAATCGGGGTATCTCGAGTAATCAAGAAACACGAGGGAGAGAAAGAGTATTCCGGGTACTCGAGGATACACTCTGCACGCGGTATCCCTCGGCTAGCGCGCTCTTCTTGGTATCCGCGCTTTGCCTGAAAGTTATTTGTAAATGGGCACTTCTGATTCGGAATGTTCGACGCCCCGAGCCTGGTGGCAATAGCGTGGCCATCGCGGCCTCTTGTACGCTGATAATTATGGTAATACTACCGTTGGGTACCGTTTATAATTCGAGTCTTCAGCTGCATTATCGATTTCAAGTTTCCTTTGATACCGTAAGTACATATATTTTCTAGTTGGAGTCGTCGATTAATGCTCCGGAGCGTAGTCGGCGAAATGTACCTATTTAAATGAAGATCAGAGGTTTTATTTAATGCCGTCGGCCAAAACGCCTTTTGCATCGGATAAACTGCCACCAGAGATGTCGAACTATTTAATCGGTGTGTACACGTGTGTACATGTATCTGGAGGATCACAGACACGTTACAAGAGTAAAGAAGATAAATGGCTGTTGTGCCAGACCCGTGTTTTACTGGGCATAGTCGTACCTGTATCATGCTAATGGTCTTTTCATTAAGGATTTCCAAGCTTTATCGGGGACCTATTAATTCACATTCTACCGTGGGACCATTTCTAGCCACTGACCGTTCGCCTGGCAGTTAATCACGCCGTATTGGAATTGTGTTAATAAACCTCTAGAAATCAGACACTTGGATTTCAAAATTATTAAGATTCGGTGTAGGTTTCGTATAATTATATACCTCGGCTGATGGAAAAAATCCAGTCCCATGAATTAAAGCTTTTAAGTGATCGAGTCAGGTTGTGACGCAGAATGGTCTATGTCTCGGGCACATCTGTGCTTGGCTATTTAAAAATTTTAAGAAAAATCGAAAAGGGTTAATTCTTGCAGCTCCTTTTGTTCAAAATCTTTTTAAATCTATTAGACTAAATATATGTGGTACTTTAATTTCGAATCCTTTCAAAGATACTGGATTCTGTGAACATATGTCCACATAAAATTCTAATTAGATGAAGAACCGAATAATGGGGTTAGGTGAGCGCTACGCTGAAGCAACAAGGAAATAAAGTTTCCTCCTCGACAGTCTCATTGTCTCAGGTTTACTTTGCATCCCGCTGCGCCCCTTGTGAAGGGAAGATAAATTACGAAGCCGTACATCCCGCGGTGTAAACTCGAAATTCTTTATCACGGACACGCCGCAATTTTTCCCCTTCAAACACATTTGTAATTCGTTTCCTACGTTTCAGAAACCTCCGTGACTCGACAAGTTGGCCTCACCTGTTGAGGCGTGTAATTGATTTACGGCGAATCAGCGTGAAGAATGAATGAAAAGAATATACGACGAATCGGCGTGAAACTGAAACGAAATAGTTTATTCGCTTCTCGAATTACAGTGCTGGATATATTTATTCCATCGCTCGGATATTTAACGCGTACTCACTTCCACCTCGTTTAGTATTAGTATTCGGATGGTATTTTTGCGCAATTGTTAACTAACAAGTTGTTGTAAGCATACAGTGCCCGATATTTTAGTTAAAATAAGTTGGATACCAACTACTTTTTCAATCATGGAGTTATGAAGCTTGTTTAATAAGACGTGAATTTGAGTGTGATGCAATAAATATTGCGAGTAGAATATTTGGCAATAAACAAGTCTAGAGTTGAAGAATTGCATTATATTTCTCAGAATTCTCAGCGAGACATTATGGGGGAAAGCCACTGTGACGGTCGAAAATAAAGACTATTTTCAAGGCATTCTTTTATAATGAAATGTAACTTTCTACGAAAAATCTTTATTACCAACTGAAAATACATATATTTAACTAATATTTTATGCGTCTGGATTGGACAAATTTTGAGTAGTACGGCCACAGCATACGATAACGTTGGGCTCTGCAAAAAAATTTACAAAACGGGCGGTCGTGTAACTTTCCAACATTTGCTCGGAATATTTCTTAAAATATATTACAATAGCTACAGATAAGCGTGCAGATTTAAAAAAGGGTGGCTCCCTCCCGTAAGATTCCTCCCACAAAAAGAATGTATACTGTCCCAGTTGTTTGACCCGTATCGCAGATGACCGATAAGTAGAGACAATCGGGCGCAGAAATGATAACTCGGCGGACGGACACGTTTTAAATCTCCAAATTAGGAGGGGCCGACGTAATGGCATCCCGTGGACGGTTAGGTTGCCAGAAGTAGGCGTTCTTTTCGCCGGAATCGCGGACGTTTTTACGAGGATTAGGATACAGCGGGGGAAGATGATAGAGGAGCAGTGGCGCGGTAGCGGATTTTATCGTGATGGAAATCGACGAAACGGCCAACTGCCACACGTGGTAGCAGCTCCCTACACCCACAAGTCGGTGTGCGCGGGTGTGCGTTAGATGTGGGTCCGGTTTCTCGTGTTACCGTTTCGTGATGCTGCCGGCTGCCCAGCAGCCGCATAATACGCGTATAACTTATGCTCGGGCCGCGGAAGGGACGTCGCAACCTTGTGTAAGAGCACTCTGATGTCTTCGCGAAAAGAAATAGCGAAAAAAGCACAAGCAGAAACGTCGGTAACCCGCCCACGCGCGGCCTTAACGAATTTCGTGCGTGAGGGCACGCGAGGAACGCCTCGCTCCCTGTGTCTTCTCCCATGGATCATGCTGCTGTCGAAAATCTTCAGTGGCTCCCTTCTTTTAACGTCAAAACCAACTTTTGGTTTGTGGATATGGAGTGAATAGGGAGTCGATGTCAGACCTCGCGTTGGGATTTCAATATTATTCGAGCAAATCAGGTGTTTAGTGGGATGAATAGGTTTAGAGATAGATTTATTTATAGATGAACACGTCTTAAACGCTGAATATTACCGCAACGTTAATTATTTTCAATTTGGAAAACGAATAGGAACTTTCACAAGTCGTTATTAGCTGTGTTTGAAGTGTCGGTAAACGCACCCCCACACCAAACTTTCTGCAAGTATCGTTCGCGTGACAACGTTGGGGCGCCACGAAATGCCAACGACGCAACACGCATCAATTTTCCTGATTTCACGCGACGCGCTGTAAATTGTCCCCTTTGGAATACCAGCAGTTGCTCGACGCGCCAATTTTTCAGGAATCGCATCTCACGCAACAGCTTTTGGCTCGGGCTGCTCGAGATATCGGTAGCAGCGAGTCGAGCGAATCTTTTTTTGGAACCGTTATTCACATGACACCTTCCACATTGGTGGCTGTCTAAAATACCGAAGATTGCAATTCGCGGTAACTTTTTACTCAGGAATATCAAGATTGCGTGCTGCACTTTATTGTCCATAACTCCAATTTCCATGTTGCGAAATCTCAGGTTCTGTAAAGGTTTAAAAAATTTCCTATAATTGCATTACACTTTTTAACTATAATCGCCAGAGAAAATCAACAAAATTCAACCCACGGAACTCTTTTTCCCCTATAGAGGAACCCATCGCTATACTTCTAACAATATTGCGCCAGTCGAAGAAATGTCGACTGTAACCCACACCTACATTCTCCAAGCCTTTTTCGTGGACACCCTGTACCGTGCACCGCCTGTTCCACTCTTAATTTCCAAAGCGTGGCTGGAAGTAACTTAATATCGCGAGACAGAACGGTACAGCAGGTTACGTAGCGACAAATGGCGAAAGCAATATTTCTTAGGGACAAGATAATCCGGGAGTCCAGTCAGCGGAAGCTGACGTGATCGGCTCGCATAAATATCGCTAAATACACCATATTTGTCATCCGGGCATTAAAAACCATAAGCGCGTCCGTCGGGGATACGGGCTCTCCCTCCGTCTCTTTTTCTCCTTGGACAGCGTTACATAGGAAACAGGTAGGTGCACGTACCGCGATTTCTCATGATTAACGCGGGGGATTAAGCCTCAACGTGGGAAAAATCGAGAAAGCAGAATCCACCCCGCGCAGCCACGTGATTTACCTCGCGCGAGGAATCGCTGGCAGTTTGTCACGTGGCGTGTGACTCGAACTCCTTGAATTCCGCGAATAAAGTACCTACTCTTTGATATTTACTTCGAAAAGCTGATGCGACGTTCGAGACACTCGTCATTAAATTCTCGTTTAAAGGTGTCCCAACCTGAAACGACGCTGAGCCTAAAAATCAGCTGAAGGCAAGCCTCGGCATAAATTATTTATTTGAAAACATCAACATTAGCAGCGTCCGTCAATTTTTTATAAAAAATACGATACCTTATCTCGTACAGTGACGACACACGAGTCGTGTTAATCAGCTTGCAACTTGTTCGCGCGCAAAAACTCGAGCGCGCGCGTCGTTGCTCTTTTTAACGAGTTATGAATTCCGCTCGTCCGTGACATTGCGAGTTAAACATTTATTAAAACGACCAGCGGCCGATATCTCATCGTGAAACCGTGGACGCTGGCGGACATCGACGAGGCATAAAATTAAGTGGAAGAGAAAAGAATTTGTATCAAGAAATGATTTTCACAAATAAGGGGAAAAGAAATAGCGGGGAAGGATGATAGGGGCAGAACTGGGGGGGGGGGAAGCACGGGAAGGGGGGAAAAAACGTTTAAAGAGCGAGCCGATAAACGTGGCGAAACGAGAATAGCAGCTGCTTGGAGGAAGTCGCGCGAGAAATAAGAAGGCCAGGAATTAATGCGGGAAAAAAAATATAAATAACGCTTATAAGACGGAGGGGCGGTCGGTTGCTAACTTAATTAGTGAAATTAACGGGGCCGCTCAACATGCTGGAGCTAAGTGCGGCAATATACGCTTAAGATATTTCCCAGCTCTTAAAACGCTCACATTATGTACCCGATATAATCCGTACACGTAGGAGTGCGTGCTCTCGAATTAAACGCACGATTAACACGTTTCGCGAAAACACGGCGCGAGCTTGAACTCGTAATCTGCCCCGCGGCTTGCATTGAACTCACCGTCGAGCGCCTAATCGCGTTACGCCGCACGGAGTTCCAGAGGGTGGCATAAAGACGGCCGCGAAGAATGAAATTAAGAAGCATTCACGCCCGAGGGGGATTCAATAAGCCGGGGAAAGGAACGATCGGCATCGGGCGCGGTGGAGATTCGATCGCGATTGCAAACGACCGAGTTTTTCGTTGGCGTTCCGCGAAAACGGCCGATTCGGGGCGATAGTGGAAGTCGCCGAGGCGAGTTTAGCGGCGCTTAAAATTAATCGAAAGCACGGCGGCCCACACGGCGACTCGCGGTGAATATATTTTCATAAATTAGGATTCTTCACGCGAGGCGGCGACGTGGATTTCGGTGCGCGTCGTGGGCGTAGGCCCCCTAATCGTCGAAACAAAACGACATAATTAAGAGATCCATTACGCCGGCCACTCGCTCCTCCACCTCCTCCCCATTCCCCACGTTGTATTATCTATTATTAATTCAATCGACGAGGGCCGTATTCTTAATTACGGGGGCCGGGCACGACTTTCGTCGGATTCGATGCTGGGAAGATCGACGAGTTCCAGGAATATCTTGAGCGAGACCGAGGCAGAATGGTTGTCCGCGGTTGGGACGGGTCGCACAAAAAGACTCCTCGTGGAATTCTCTCGGTCAACTCGCTCTAATGATGTGTCGTTATTTTTATATTCCAGCTATATTTCTTTCTTCCTCCCCGCCGTTTTGACTGCCTGCCTACTTGCGCTCCGCGGCGTATTTGGAAGTCGATGCAGCCAGGATTTATAGGCGCGGACGACTCTCCGAAAAACTTAATTTCACAAGTATGATAAAAGGACTGCCAAGTAGAACTGAAATTTGCGCCGCTGGGAAAGACACTTGCCATTTCCGTGTCTTCCATGCACCAATGACAAGCGAGTCGACGAGAAGAAGCAACGCCACCGACGATAAGCTTCGATCAGCCCGAGCACACCGAGGCCATAGAATATAGAAGAAAACGAATCCGTTGCAGGGAAATGTTTATCTGAGGATAGTGATCAGGGAGGGGGGCGCCTCGACGCACTTGTCCTTCGGTGCCCATCGGCTCGAGGGCTCGTTAAAAATTGCGAAATATCTAGTTGGCGGTTATCGGGCGATAATATCGGTATTATCAGCCTATAAATCCGCGTACATACGGTCCGTCGAGGTGCTAATTTTATTCCAGCGGGTGACAAAGTAATCCGGACCGCACACCGGTGGTGAGATAAAAAAGACGAGCTCAGAGGTTCGTGCGGGGACGGGGGAGAGGGAGAATGGAAGAAAAAGGGCACCGGCGTTTCCTTGGCGGGACAACGAGTGTGTCCTCTCGCACTCGGATAACGTCAACGAGGGAGCGTCGCGAGTTAATGTGGCGTCTTATCAATTTCTGCTGAACCCAATGGAAAGCCTTCCACCTTCTCGCCCTTTCGTACACCTCTGCCCGCTCCTCGGTTCGCGCCACTTTTTTTCCATCCCGGTCCCCTTATCCGTCTCAAATAACTGGACTGGCCCACACTCGGCGCATTCGCGCCGGCAACACCTACCTAAATACGTCTCCGGCCGTGTGTGTCCCCGACGCGCTCGACGCATTCCCAGCTTTCTCATTAGTGCATGTACCATCCCGGGGATTCAATGCAGCGCGGTGAAACACGACGGAATAGCGCGATCCGGAGGGTTTACACGGTCGTTCGGGCTTGATTTAGTACGGTGGCCGGGTAACGACACGGTCACGATCCGATTACGATTCGTACAAATGTTAACTGAACGGTTTAGAGCCGGAGTCGCTGGCTGGCCGCGCGCGCTTGAAGAGCATCGGATGATATTTGAATGGATTGTAACTGAATCGTGAGTGAACTCTGATTGTGGGGGGATTGCAGGCGTATATCGAGCCCTGGCTTATCCCCGTTCCGAAGACGAAGTCGTTGCACGCGACGACTTTATGCCCCTGACTCCTCAGCCGCAATTCCGATGATCGCGATGTGTTTCTCTGTTCCGCGAAAGCTTCGATATAATTCGAACAGTGGAGCACGCGGATCTCGCTTAACCAGTACTTTACATCTACGTACTGGTAGCAGAGGTAATTATTCTTCGGTGCAATTACCGTGATTACCTCAACGTCTCATCCGTTTGAGGGTAGTTATACATAGTAACGCAACGTCGTAACGAAGATGCGAAACGGGACACTTGGAGATAATCTCGGGCGTTCAGTTAAAGGTCAATTAAAAATCGACTATATCCGGTGTTTAATGGACGGGAGGGACTTATTAGAAGAACCTGCGCACGTCGGCAGAGCATCCAGACGCTAATCGACCGAGGAATCCTGACAGCACGAGCGCCGGCTGCGCGCAAGCCCAGCGTGATCATGTTGATTATGAAAATTTCCCAGTTCCAAGTAATCTGCTGGAGCGGTTCGCGGGATTAAATTGCACGAGTGGAAGATAGGATGGCCCAGCGGACGTGGTATCGACGAGACGAATAACCGGTACGGGGAAAATGTGTTTCCAGTTGTTAGATGTGCCAGCCGCGCAGAGAGCCGGGCGGGTCGATCATCGATCGTCCAATGGGTAAATGTGCACGGCACAATCCCTCGGCTGTTATCAGCCGTGGCAGTTTTGACTCGCTTATATTCGCCGGGTGACAACTCGCCCTCGAATCGATCAGATATCAGGTCGCACACGTGTGGGATACTCGCGTGTCGGGACGAGTGACTCGACCGGTTCGAGGAAACCCCAACAACGGAATATCGGAGCGCGTATAATGAGAGAAGTCAGGCCGATCTCTTTCTTCCCTCCTTTCATTTTTTCTCCACGGTTTAACGAGATATCCTGCGAATGGAATTCTCGTGCCACGTGGACGCGCCGAATTTATGCGTTTCGCGATCATTAGCCCAGCGAAGTATCTAAATTTCGTTTCACAGCGTGAAGCCTTTTAAAGCTTTTTGCTTAATCGCTCGAGTGTCCGGCTCGGGCGACGATTCTTTCAGCTTTTTTACTTCTCGTTCGTCAATAAACGATTACCCCCGCGAGGGCGAGCACCGGGGACGCCGTGTCAACGGTAACATATTTTTGCTGGACGGGTTAATTTAAGGGAATGCAAAGTTGCGGGGCAAATTAGATGACAGAATAGTATCCAAGATTACACTCCCCTTCATGAATGAAATGAATGAAATGTCTATCCTAGACATAAAAGAGAAACATGTGCAGAAAATACCACCTAATAGTTTCAAAACGCCACGCAATGTCTAAAATTGCCTAAAACTCTTAAAGGTGCCTTGATCCATTAAGAAGAATCGAGGACAAGCAGTCCCCTTGAGGAGCGTGTTTAAATCGAAAGCTCGCGCGCGTCCAGTCGCCAGGAATCTGCGAAAAAGGACGAACGTCTCGGCGGAGGTTGCAATTGAGAATTCCACGGCGAATCGTGCGACAGATGGGGAGGGGGTGGCGCGGGGTGCCGGGCGCGTACGTGCAACGAGGAGGATCACCTTCGTCCTGGCCGATCTCGAAGAAGTTCAGGCAGCACCGAGTCGGGGATAATTGTATCGTGCCGCGTGCAGAACGATCCGTCTCTGTCGACTTTATCTTACCGCTAATTTGTTCGATAGGTCGAGGTGGGGCAGAGGGAGCGGGGCAGAGAACCCTGCCACCGCGACGGATCCACCTGGAGCAAATGCCGCTTGTATCTTTCCATCCGCGAATGTAACTAGACTAGATGATAGCCGGCCCGCACGACGCGCGCACCGCCACGATCAGCCGAAGAATTTATAGTAGCCACAGAGAATTACCATTGCCTGGCATCCCGCGGCCCGGGACCGTTCCCCCGCCCCTCCCCCGGGACTGATACTCATTCGAAGTTAAATTATGATCCGGTCTATGTGTATATACCTAACCACGAGGATGAAGTTAGAATGGCGTAGATAACTGACCATTCATAAATATCCACGTCGCTTTTACCGGGAGATTCTAGGGCCCCGTCTCTATCCCCTGGTCCCGTCGAGAATTTCGGATTAATTAGGTCGGTTTGATGGGGTCTCGGGGGTCTAAGGACTCGGGGAAAGCTCGGGTAGATCGAGGAGAAGGTTGGCATGAAAATTATACCTACTCAAAGTACATCCAACTTTTGTCTCCCTTGATTCAGCTACGAGTGTTTGAGCGTTTCAGTTACGATATGTCCCTACATAATATTAACAAGTTATTTTGTAAATGTGAGTGATAAAGGATTGGCCAGAAATAAGTAGCTGATGAGTACAAAAATTCTCATCACGCCTTTTCCTATCAAACAGCTACCCTGAAGATTGAAGAAGCTCGACGCGGAGCTCCGAGCAGCGTTCGACTACCATGGACGTTACACCTGCAGCCATTCCCCCCGCCTAGGCTGACCCTAATGACTCCGATCGCAATCGTAATAACAGCAATTGCTCGAATCGGATTCGGCCTGTCATAGCGGCGTATCGTGTTCCCCGTGTTATTTGCACACCACGGCACGCGGAGCACGCGATGTTGAGGCGCGCGTGTACGTGCGCCATGTAAATCGGCCAAGTGTCCGGGGAGCGTGGCAGTGTCCGTGCGCGGCTCTAATGCTCGTCGACGATAAGCACGCAGGGGGGACCGTGAGGCCCGGAGACAAATTTCCATTTACAAGTCCGTAGATCGGCGTTATTGGATAGAATCTGGCCCCCAGGACGGGGCTATCCTGCCGATGGAGGAGGGCACAGCGCGTGCAACCGCGGCGATACGATCGATATGGCGGCAGTAGTTTAGCGTAGAAAACTGCCAACGGGGGACTCGGCAGATCCGTGGATTGAGTTATGGCCGGGGCCTGGCCCCGGCCGAGTCCCCAGGGGCCCCGTGTGCCGTGCGTAGAAGGGCCTCTTTAAGCCGTATAAATAAACTAGTTAATAAATTAATATATCACTGGCGTATCTTTTCCCCCGTGGCGGGCAACTGCCCCTGCGAAAATCGCTAACAAGACCGGGGCCATTAATAATGGCTCGAGCGAGGCGATGAATTCGCGCCGCTTGTTCCTGCCCTCCTTATTAAGATGTAACCACTCATCGAGCGGGCCGATAAGTGTGATTCAGGAAAGTGCCACGATCCCCCCTCCAACGGTATGCTCTTTTTTTTCTGTCACTGTACCGTTCCAGCCAGCCGAGGAACATTGGCTGATTTATGCCCGGCTGGTCCAGTTATGATACCATCTATTCTCAGGCTCCGCTACACGATCCGGAACGGTCAACGCTGACGCGTGGCTGACTGTTCGAGGAATATCCATCGTGCCACGATCCTGTCAGCTCAAAGGAGAACAAAGGAGGAATAAAGGATTCAAATGTCTTCGGTGATGGCGATCTAACTATCGGTGATCAGAGTTTACACCTAGAGTTCAACTGCTTCCAATAATCGGTGTTAGCACCGCAGCATGGGAATGTCTATCAGCCCATCGAAAAAGGCACGATCCTTCGCATTTAACTGAAAGATGCCCAGAAAAACGTCATTCAGAATCCAATCGAACCGTTCGAAAAGGTCGATCCGTTCCGTTGAACAGTTGCCAGCATGACCTATGCGATTATGCGACTGAGAAGATGCTGAGATATCCCTGGGATCGCTGGACAAGAGTTCCAACGATCGTTCTCCGCCTGACATATTGCAATCGCGAAATCGGTGCTGTCGATAACGAAGGCCACGGCGAGAGTACACTTAAGCCACTCCGCGAAAGAAGGCTGCGGAGAGGATAAAGAAATTCCATGGGATCCTATCGTCAGATACGTATCGCCGGGCAGAGAGAAAGGTCGCATGGTGACTGCAGACTCTCGGAGGATTCTCCGTTTCTGGTAGAAAGCCTCGTGATGGGAAGCGACGAAAGGGGACACGTTGTCGCGTTCTGACGCCTAATGGGCACGCTTACGCGCGACTATGTAACCACCGTCGCCTGTTAAAAGCATCCGAGAAGCCGTAAATCATAGAGCCAGCATAACGAACGCTGTAAACGAGCCTCGACCATAGATCATGGATCTAACGCTAGGCGACCCCCCGTCGGCGCGACAGCGTGGCTACAAGCGATCCTGCAGTGACGCGGTTAATCGTATTACGCGTTGTACACAGGCTCCTCTTCAACTGTATTATTTAATGTTGCTCGTCTGAGGCACCTGTCACGGGGATGAGGGACTTAGGAGAACCCGGGTTCAGCCTCGTCGACGTACCTACGACCAACTACGCGATTTATTACGCGTACATGCACGCGTGAGCGAAGGGACACGATAATGGAGTGAGGACTGAGTTACAGCTATGCAAGTGTGCGTCGAACGTGTCTTTCGCTGTCTAGTTCTCAGCAGGAGCACCGGGACCAGTGTTTAGTTGTCATTGTCAATGGATATGAAGCGCGGCGAGGTACCATTGGCCCTTTATGTTCGGTGACTACTTAGGGAATTTATTTCGATATTGATTCCAGAAGGCATAGGATAATCCATCCAGTGAATAATCGAATTGTTGAATTTATGGACCTTTGAGATTAATAGGGGAAGTAGGGGCATGACGAGGTAGCGAGGTAAGATGGGGTATCTCCCTAAACCCTAATTAAAAGATGCTAGGCATGTGATAGATACATCATTAGCAAGCCACTGTATTATAATAATGTGGTCGCTGGCAAAAGCGAGTGGGGGGGGGGGGGCACGCGTTTTTTATTTATAGCTGTGAACCGGTTGCGTGCTGCGTCGATGTTATTTCGTCTGATAATGGGATTTGAAATAAATATATATTTAAGAACGGTAAATCTATTATTTTTCTTCTATGATAATCTCCATTTCATCTATTTTAATGTGACATATTCAAAATTTCAATATTTCTTTATTTGTCGTACAAATATATTAATCTTTGGAAAACTATGCTTTGAGGCAAGATGGGGTCCTTGATACCTAACCCTATTAGGGGTTAGGTCGGGGTACCCCATCATTCCCCGTATCATGGTTGTTCATGTGAGATTAAGCAACGTCATCGTTCTCTATTATAATTTAATTCAAATAAATCTCGTTATTTTTAGTTCGAATTATAAAATACTTAGGCAAATCATTTCGGTACCCCATTTTACCCCATTTTCGGTACCCCATTTTACCCCGCGGTAGGGGCAAGACGGTTTAATACCTTAGATGCCTGACCTCAGATAGTCAGAAGTATGTAACAAATGTTAAATCATTAATTTATAGTTGTACCTATTTGGAGTAATAAAGACTTAATTAATAGGTACAGTCATCACTTTATTTGCATTTTTCCTTAGCTTCCCCATCATGTCCCTACTTCCCCTACTTGAATATATTTATGTATAATATATACAACGAGAAGAAAAAAAGTTAAATTTTGTTGGACAGTGTTATTATACATAGATCAAGGAACTTACTATTTTGCATACATGTTTTGGTAGATGAATTCACTTGTATAACAGTGGATATATGTTACTTGTTAGAGTTCAGAGGGAGCAGGTGGTAGCACAAGGTTTGGTATAGGTGTTTCCATAAAAAAGAAGAAGCAAACGGTTCCACCACCGCTGCAGTGTTACGTTATTCCTATTGGTACAGCATTTCAAAGTTCGAGAGACAAATCACCAGACGAAGATTGCGTCTCCTCGTTTCGTAAAGATATGGAAGACTTTACGATCACAGCCAGGACACGTCGAGAGTGCATTGGCGGAGGCTCAGCCACGCTAATAATGCAAATTAATTCCATGACCCGCGCTGTAATTAGGTGCCTCAAAGAAGAATCAATTTATTGCGGTTGTCAGGCGTCTTGTCCGGGTTTGAACGTGTGTACTCGACTGCGTCATTCTAAATAACGAAACGAGATTGTTTTACGCAACAGGGTGCGCAATACCCGCGTTTCGATTGCGACATCCTGACTTCCGTTCGCTGACGTACGAAATAAGAAGAGGACGAGGGGAGAGGGATCGTCTCCTGGCAGTAAAACGTGAAACAGCATTTGCGTGGCAAAGACTTAACATCCGCCAGGGCGAAGCCTTCCCACAAGGCTACTGGCAAAATAATAACACTGACCAGCGAGACTTTATTTTTTAAATATCTTTATAAGATGAAGAAACGACAACTGTAATCTCTGCAAGCAGTTTGCTGCTCATAAAGGAGAAGAGAACATTCTTTCCGTAGAATTCTGATGAAAGAGGGAACGCAGGTTCTGCATCTTAGTGTCTGAGAAATAAAGATGACTCTGGTGTATCGCCCTCGCGGCAGATCGTATCGAAAACCTAGAGAATTCTAAAAGAATGCTTTAATTCAGAGCCAGTTACACTGGGATCTTTTGGTGCTGTTATGAGCTGTCCATTTATATTTACACTTAGGAAGATACCCGTGCTTCCCTGCGGTATTAACTAGCACCGCAGTTAATTTCGAATCTTGTGGCACAATTTTTCTTTAAAATTTTTCTGAGAAAATGTCAACGAACACTTTCAAACTTTCATACTTTTACTGCGAAATAAATGGAAGGAATGAAAGCAATGTTAAAATGTTTTTGAGAGTGTCTACAAAAAATGAATTATTTTCTAAAGATGCAAACTGAAAGACTGAAAAGCCCATCGAAATTGGGTTTCCCGTTCTTAACCTGTAAGCCATAAATGTCAAAACCTGAGTAAAGCTAAAGTGAACCTGAGGGCTTCCACTTTTCTTTACCTCATAACAGTGGCATTAACCGTATCCCGGATAAGCAACGTAGTGGACCGATTGAGCATCCGAAGGGGATTAAAACTGACTCCCCATCCTCCTCCGCGGAGCTCCCAATGAAAGCCAGTCACCTCTTTGCTTCGCTTAACCGAAAGATACCCGAATGTTAACAAACGAATAAAAGGTAAGGGAGCGCGGAGCGGTGTTTGTTACGGGGCCGGATCAGTTAAGAGAAAAATCAATTCAACCGCCCAGATCGTTAAGGGACCAAGGCCCGGCAGGAAAGGAACGGGCGTGCGAGGCAACCAAGTGGATTCGAATGCAAATTCAACAGCCGTGCTCGGATCGAACAAATGCTAAGTGGAGGCGTGTGTCTTAATTATAGTAATTGGTTAATTGTCTCGCTATCTGATCGAGTTCAACCTGTCCCGGTGAAGTACGGATACCGGTTGCATTTGTATTTATCAGATTCCTTCGGGACGACGTGATTTTCGTTGGGGCCAGACGGCGGCGAGGGGCGCCCTTCCTCCAAACGGAGAAAGAGAACGAGAACCGTGGCCCCTGTACAATTCGTTAAACTCGAATAAACTTGTTGATTGTGAATTCGTTATGAGCACTGGTGGTCCTCATTAGGAGCGTATAAAATTATTTATGGGCCCCGCGAAGATGCTGCGAACGAGTTTTTCGTTAAGCCCCGACCATTCGTGACTTTTGATCGGTGCTAATTGCGCTACGTCCCGTTCGCCATTCTCTGTTGCCTCTTTTTTTCTTCCCTCTTCGCAGCCCACACTTCCCCCGCGGGCAATGGGATATACGTGTATAATTTAATTTCGAACGTTAGCGCGAGGTGGGGTACGGATGGCGTTGATAATCACACGCGGGCTCGTTAATGATGGAGAATTTAGTACGGATATTGTGCCTGGAGGAAGAGATCAAATTAGCATGTTAAATTTCAATACATTCGTCCCCCGATGATGGATAAAAATATCTGTCACCGCACTCTGATTGTTGCTGTAAATGCTTTCGAGTTTAAGTGGCGGGTGTGGTGGATGGAATTACTTGCAGGCTGGTAAAATACACGCGTTTATGCGTTTAGAGGTCGACTAACCATTCGATAACTCTCCAGTGTCATTAAAATCCGCCTCGACTTTCAAAATTGATTAATCATCCAATAAACGTGCACGCTCAGATGAGCATAGATATGCGAAATGATAGAGTACCTACCTACAGTTTCCGGAGAATAATTACCACTCCCTGTCGATTAAAACTGTTAGGTAAATCGAATGGGTTCCATTCTTCAGAGACCAAAAAACATCACAGTAAGTAGTGAAACGTTAGTATGCTATAAATCGCAATTGTAGCTAACTACGAGGAGCGATGGGCATGCTTCGTTTCCGATTTGCGGCTCAAGGGCTCCCGGAGGCAATTGTCGTTCGGCATTTACGATGATTGAACAATGATTATTCATTGAACCGGTGGGGACCAGCGGTCGTCGATTGCTGGAGATTGCCACGCGACCGTAAAAGTTGTTCCTTCGTCCATCTCGAAGCCACCTACACGATCTTTTGTCTCTTCAGTGGCGCGAGACGCATCGCTTTCGCGCCATTGAAAACATTGAAGCCCCAAAAAGTACACGCTGCCACCTTCTTATTGACAATGCGCCATACATTTAACGATCATTCATCTTTCTTTTCATTGAGGAACACGTTGGCATTGAGACTTGCAAGGGAAGGAACGTCCTAACACGTTTTGAAACTAAGGGTTGTTTCGATACTACTTAGTATCTAGGTATCTAAAAATTCTCATACTGTTCTCTGCTTTCACATTGTAACTGTTACCGAATCTGGACCAGATTTCACAGAACTCGAATCGTCGAAGATGACGAGTCAACTGTAACGTGTGCTCGAAGCTCATCGTGTATGCAGTTTGTGATCGCAGCTTCTCTCCTTCGTTTTAGCTCGTTAAGGCTCGCCCTGCATTCGAGATAAAATCCATTTGTCACGCTTTCGTGTTACCAGCAATTTGGCGTTACTCGTTCGACGTTTCTTGCTTCTTTCACCTCGAAACAGCGCATCGCACGCACGTAAGAATTACATACTCCTATCTGATGCATCCCGATTACTCTTTCATTCACCTTTGTTCCCCCCAGAAGATGTTATCGCGTAGACGCATTATCCCCTAGATAACTGTCATTAGTTAAAGACGAAGACCTGCGCGGGATAGTATGCACCACGGATTCTCTGCCTAAAAGGACACGACGAGGCATCACCCTGCGCCGATAACTTCCCCGTGAAACTAACGACCCAAGGAATACTACACCGCGTCATTATTGATATTACCTTTCGCTTTCAGCAATCGCGCTGGCGTCCTTATACGCGTACGCCCGTTCCTCGTTTTTCACCACGTTTATTACTCTGATTCATGTTTCTGTTTGCATCACGCATTAACGCGTATCGAAGCGGCATGCTATTAATATGCATCGCGTTTAACGACCCGCTGCCGGATACTCGCGAATCGAAGTCGTACATTAATTTGAGGTTTAACGATGGCGAAAGACACAGCGCATTTACATATGAATAACTGCGAGAGCTAAACGAAGAGGAGGGAGTGAGATGGAGCAGCTACCCCCAGGATGAGAATCGAGAACACATTAATGTTCCGTTCGATCGATGTGCTTGTGGCGAAAGAACGAACCTCGATCAAAGAACCTACGAGAAATCGTTTCAATTCTATGATATTTTCTCAATCCACGAGCAATCTTCAGAGAAAGAGTTTGAAGAAACGAAACACATCGTCCAGTTGGTGGAGCGCAAGCTCTGTTAAAGGTAACGCGATGCAATGGATCTAGCATCGATCTGATCGCGTGGGCGCTGGTCGAATGATCGGTGACAAAACGCAGCTGGTCGCTAAAGGGCTGTTATTCGGCGAGGCGCGAGCGGACTTTCAAGCTCGCGCGTGGACAGAGGAAACGAGAGGGGCGAGAAGCGGGACGCCCTGTACGAGCGATCGCGGGAGGTGATGCCAGGTGTTGCTGCGAGCAGATAAATTTTTCTCACGGCAAAATAAAGATCTTGTCGGACACGAGAGCGTACAAGACGGAAACATTGGTGCGTGGTGGCAGGACATGCCTGTTCACCAAGATAACCTCGGGTTTCAACGGCCGCTCCTCTCGTTCTTCGTCCACGGCGCACTCTGCCTAAGCTTCCCTCGCTTTTTCTCCGCACCCACACGCGCGATTCTTCCCTAACGATCGCCGCGATTCACGAAAATATTCGGTGTCTCTCTGTACGTGACCCCTGCCGATTTCCTCTCTGCCAAAGGGTCTGCTGGTAGTTTGTAGGAAAAAGATGAATGGTGGTTGGTTGTGAATTCTAAGTAAAAAATAGCAAACCAGATTCCTAGTGTTTGTGATACTTTTTGATATTGAACTATTATGTACGTACACAATTTATTCTACCACTGCAATTTCAATCGTATTCTATCACAGCATAAAATACCTTTGAGTACCATATTGCGGAGAATATCAGACGTATGAATGGTTAAAGTACCTATATTGTGCAAAAGTTCTCAACAACGCTTCAGGTGTCAACGGTCGTCGTTGTTAGACAATTAGATTTCACCCTCGATGACGCAACGGAGGTGCGCGTTGATTATCCGATGTTCTAGCCATGTACAATTTCTGCTAGCAACTTTATTGTGACCCATTCGCAAGAACGAATGCCCGATAATAAATATCCGTCGCGGCGCGGCACCCACACGCTGGATTCGGCTTCAAGACAAGCCACTCAACTCGCCTTACAAGAATCAGTTTCAATTCATGGCTGTCCACGGTCTCGCTTGCAAAGTATCCGTTACAGAGCATGTATAGGTGCCCTATACGAAAGAAAAGAAAGATTTTGTCGAATCAATCGTAAACTACGAGGAGCTCGAAGCCGTCCGCGCGTGCTCGGCCTGTCTGCCAGCGTTTGCAACACGAGAAACTCTTGCATGTCGTAAATTCATTCCCCTATTCGGAATCTATTTTATTCTTTATATGGAAGTCCTTATACACCTAATAGGTTCTTCGGTTTATTTATATATCTATATAATATGATGTTAAGGGACGAAGAACACGCATACTATAAATACTAACAATTCCTTACGTTTTTCTCAAACTTTGAACATGGAAGAGATTTTGAGGGCCGTAGTACGCTTCGCTTATGTTGCTTCCTTTATGAAGTGAGAAGATTTAAAATTCGTGAATAGAAATTCACGCTTATGAAGTCTTTCAACGTTCATTTTGCTTCAAACCACAATCTCATTGAAATTCTTGCTACGTTGGCACCTTAATGTTCCCTTTTTTTAAAGAAGACCCGCTACATTTTATCGACACTCCATACACCAGCCCAAGACCACGTGCGAACGCTTCACATTATGCTGACATTTCACAAAGGTCATTATACAGATGTCAACACGATATTATCTATTCAAATGTACACCTTCCCACTGTTGCAACATTTCAATGCTCTTTATACTCAGCGAAGCGCCATTCAATCTTATTACAGCTGTCATCGGTTAACCAAATCTTGATACGAGAACGCGTAAGACTGTTAACTGTAACTCCGCGTACTTAGTCGTTCCCCTACACCGCGACAAGTAAATTGGAGTAGTTGCAACATTTTGCGCGAGCGTTAAAATTGAAATCGCACGGAAAGAGGAAATATAAATTATATTGACGTATGTCGATTATACGGAATATTGAATTTCATCGTGAATATCGAGTGGGATCTAGGAAAAAGGCTACCCAACAAACATATAGAATTACGAGACCGGTTTGCGCCAGAGAACATTATTAAATGGTGCGCGAATGCCTCGAAATCGCGCAAGGTTTGAAAGCGATTTCATGTTTCGTTTTGATTCCTGCTCCTTTGACAGGGGCGGATTTCAACACATATAAGCTAAGTAGGCTGCAGCCTAAGGGTACTTTTATGTTAGAGCTGCGATAAACGATCAGAGCGACGATAAGAGCGTAGCGTCGAAATACATTATATTGTTTTATAATGGAAGTGTTTATATTGGAGCAACGAGCAGATCTACGTTTTCTAAGAGCTGAGCAACGATAAAAGCGACCGATCGACGCGCTTATAGATTCTTTCCTACTTAGTTCCAACATAAACGTACCCTAAGGCAGCAAATTTTGGGCGAAATAAATTGAAAAAGGTAGCAAGGTTCTGCCCGTAATTTTTTATTTTTTAATCGACAATAATCGCATAGATTTATGTTATAAAATAAAATGCCTATCTATTTTCGCTAACACCGAAAGTGAAGGGTGGTCTTTAAACGCAGTGGCTTAGATAACTTTTAAGAACAATTCACTTCTTTCCATGTAGCAAATTAGCAACAGCTCATATGAGAGTAAAACTGTTGTCATATTGAATTAATTTTAAAATTGTCTCAACTCTTTTAAATTAAAATATTTTATGACATTTCGCGGAAAAGGCGGCAGAAGTTTGTTACCCCGGGGGCGCCAAATTTTCAAATTCGCCTCTATCCTTTGACGCGTGCAAATGTAAAGTTAAACTGAATTCTCAACAAAATCCAACATCCCCTTAAAATAACAAAGATAAATATTGAAATGATTACTCCAACTAACTTCCCTGCCTTTCATTATCCTACCTACAAGGAAATTTACTCGAAGCAAATGATCAGTTGACGAATGGATTAACCGGACGATTATGCTAATGAAAAACCTGTCCTTGGACTGGGTTCAGACTGCTCGTCAGACTACAACCTATCATAGAAGGAGACACTTTTCAATTCAATCGGTGGAACGTGAATTAATGCATAGACACTTGGTCACAATGGCTTCGTTAGGGTGTCTTGTCCCTAGGCAAAAAGACGAGAGAAGTGTTCCGCTGAATATAATGCTGGCTTATCTAGAAATCTTAAATTTATCTGAGATTGCTAATTTTTAATCAGAAGCTCATTTCCATTCTCACGATGTATAAAGTCTTGGAGATATCGCGAACCGTCCGAGGATCTCTCGTTCCCCGTTGCACGCGCAACGTATAATCGAGTTTCGTTACGATCTGCTTCTGGAGGGATAATAGAGTGGACTTTTTGCAAGTTAGCTCCAAGAGGAAACGCGATTTCAGTCTGCTGCCGGGGCACGCCCAACGGCGATGCGTTTCGTGTTAATGACTATTTAGAAGGCCGCTGCTCGCGTGCAGACCCGCAGGATTAATTTTAAATTCGGTACACCGGTGAGTCGCCGGCCGACCTGACTAACAAAAGAGAACGCTAATGACTAACTGTGGTCAACGGCAGGTCAACTTTTGCAACCCGGTCCCTGGAAGCTTCGCTTGGAATCGTTTCCGAGAGGTACCTACAATGAATCCTCGTTGACCTCGAAACAATTAATTTCACGGCGAAGGTCCTTGTCGTGGGGAATTCCAAATTGTTCGAATACCATGGGATCGTACCGATTCCCCGAACGGGGACGAATAAATAAAAAGAGAAAGGGAAAGGTGACTTGGACGGGCATCCTAGAAAGGACTTCCAAGAAAAGGAGGAAGAGATGGCCTGAAACTAGATCGTCCCGGACAAATTGAATCACCTTACGGACATCACTGCGATCTCGATCGAGCTGGGGGGAGGATCCAGCTGAACTAGAAACTTCTTTCCCCATTTTTTTACCATCCCGAAGGCGAGATGAAGAGACGGCGGCCGGGGGGGAAGGGATCCCGAGCGCGGTATTTTATTGCGCGACGCGATACGATCGTGCTCGTTACCTTTAATAAGATCGCTCGCGAGGGCATAAAATCGCGAGGGCATAATAATAACGTCCCGCGAGTGCATCGCCGGCCACGGACAATGTTATTGTAGGTGGAAGTGTGACGCATCACCGTTTGAAATACTGCTATCAACGTGACGTAGCAGCGGGCAGCGGGGATCCATGGAGAGGATGCGAGGGAACGCGAGATTTAGCGCTTGTCAGGACAGTATCGTTCCAGTTTTACCGCCGCGGGCGCCAGGAATCGCTCGTATATCGCGGCCCCGCTAATTAGCCGACAGCTAATTAGCGCGATACTCGCTCTCGCGGCTGGAACGCCCCGAATTCTCGGCCGTGTCGCCGATGATTCACGGAACGGGTCGCGGATCGGTCCGCGGATGGTGGACGTTTGAGAAATAAGAAAGGCTCGGGTGGGACTGGCTCTTCTCGATGATCCGATCGCGCGAAGAAATGCGCTCGATAGCGGCGTCTATAGACGGGAAATGGAACGGGGTTAAACGAAATGGGCGCCCATGGGGCCCAGGCTCTCTTCCGGTCGGAGAGATTTCACGATTATCGAGAGCGCAGCTCCATAAACGCGGGCGGTCATAAAGTAACGCTCTCGCCGCGGCGTAAATCATCGGTAGAGGTGTGCGTTAAGTCTGTAATGGGTCTAGATCGGTTACGTGTGAAAGTAAGATCCATTTGCCAACAGCTTGTAATGTTAAGTATTGAAATATGAGGTCCGTTCGGGGGGAACACGAGTGTCTTTGGCGCTGAATAGAGCCACGGTGTGTAACGTTTAGAGGAATATATAATGCAAACGTAATGGCATTATTTTCTGCGGCTGTGTCTTCGAGTTCAATGGAATACGGTAGAGTGGGCACGGAAGTTTTGCAGGAAAAAGAATTCTTGTGGGGGGTGTGAGTTCTAATTCTATATATTGACTCAAGATTATCCCGTTTTTGTAATAAAATGAATACCATAAATTATGTGTATGTTCCTGCTTTCGAGTCGTAATTTACAATTAATAACCTGTATTCTCCGATAATGGCTCTTTCACAAAGTTCTCTTCCATATTTCTAGAGATTTTCATAAATTTTGGAATGTTAACCACGGGCGTTCCGGGCGATTTGGGCGTAAGTGGACTTTGCCCACAATGGCTCGTATTAGTGTTACTTCGTTAAAGATTGTGACGAACGTTCCCCTCATTAGCGCACTGATTGCGTTTCCACGATCAAAAGGCGGAAGGTGCTCGAACGTTCGCGAACGTGGCAAAGTCGGAATCGTTATTATATTTATCATAAACGATCGCCCACGCCTAGAATGCTGCCGCTTATAAATTTCCTAGGCCCATTGCGCGACTCGCTCAAAACGCGATGACATAAATTAAAAGACGTACGTGTCTACCGATCGAGTGCGATTGCGAGTCGAACCTTTCCTTTTACGGCTTTGCTGCGTGGTTTATTTCCGCAGCCCACTGTTTACTGCTTGTGCGCCGATTTCAAACGACGCAGCGTCGACAGCCCCAGGTATCTTATTTTCATCAAAGACTCGGAACACAACGACGTCAGCATGACTGAAGAAACCAGGAAGCATCTAAACGGCGCCAACAAGTTTCGAATTTGCCACAGTTTCGATGCAACTCGTCCACTGCATCGCCAACAAAAATATAAAATTATCAATTCAACCCTCCGTGGGCACACTTTCTTATAATCACAATTGGTCATTTCCGAGTTACCATTTTCGTATTTTTGAATCTTTTAACTTTTGAGCGATAATTGTACATTCGTAATACTCTTAAAATCATGCTCTAATAGTCTCTTTCTAGAAATGTACATTTTGATATGTTGAAGACTTTGTTTGGAGGGTGAAAATGGGCCCAAATGATCCTTCTTCAGTAAGAAATAGCGTTGCAAGGTATAATTCACAACGTTCGACCATGCACACTGTAATATCTGTAGAACGGCAGAATATACAGTGTTTTATAGTGCGCTATACAAATAGATTGAGGTCTACTCTCCGGAATCGCCGTGTGTCGGGGCCTAATATGGAAGCGGTACTCATTTGGTGCGTTCACAATTTACAGCTGAAATGAATTTATGGAAAGGCCACCTCTCTTTTCTCCGCCCATTGAGCGGACGCCGACGAAACGATAAATATCCCCGTTACCCTCTTCCGACACTAAGTAGATGTACGCTCTGCCGTCCTTTGACATAAACACTCGGCATAAATTCATCAACCTTATGACCGATGTGCTCGCCTAACTGTCCCCCACGTCCCAGCGCAGTACAATCGGCCGTTCGTGCACGGGGAAACGACCTGTCCTTCGATAAATCGAAGGCACGCTTCGTGGAACCGTCGTTGCGAGGAGGAACGATGTTGCGAGGGTGACGCGTGTAGTTCTGTTGCCAATGGAAAACGACGATCGTCGACGTGACGATGTTTTTTAGACTACAGAACTGAATGACATGAGTTTTATAGGTATTATCCGCCTCTCCTTACGAAATTGATAACTCGAAAATCTGACACGCTAAAGTAGATAGTGTTTGTAGGCATTCGGCTCCGTTGCTTTCGGTATTTGTAGAGTTCGGAAAATAGTAATATCGCAGAAGTCGGCGTTGGCGGAATTGGTAACGCGACTGGCCAGTACGCCGAGGACCCCACAGATCTTTGGGTTCGAGTCCCATCGCCCGAGGCGCTTTTTTCGCCTTCATATTAATCTATAGTGCATAAAAAAATAATCATTTCCGAAGGTAATGAAAAGTCTAATTAATTGTGTAAGTACTTAAATTGTCCTAAAAGGAACGACGAAGTACGTTGATACGCAGGGAAGTTGGTTCGCGATAAATCAGACAAACGTTTATAGCTCCAGTAGGGAATAAGAAACGCGAAGTTTATAGGAGGACAACTTGAATGGGAAAAAGCGTAGTTACCGCTTTATTCAATGGAGAATATAAAAGAATTACTACAAAAACGCTCGCAAGGGGAGCTTCGATAAAAAATCCCTTCCAAGTAACCAACGACCTGCGGATCAGAAAAAACCATCATTGTGCTCCGTAAAGCGGAGCGATCTCTTCGTTCCTACCGAATCAGGTTCCGCTCGAAGAAAAGAAACACAGAGGCGCCAAAAGGAAGAGCGCTGTACGAGCGCGCAAACGGTAAGCACGGGATCGGGATCCTCTTGCCGGATCGTTTTCGACTCGGCGAGGATGTCGCGTGCTACATAAATTGGACGCATCGGGACACGCGGGAACGAGCGGCAGATACCGATCTCCTCGCTGGCGTCTTATAAATCAAGCAGTCGATCGTGGAGAGATACGGATCTCGAGGCCGCGTTATAAACCGTGACTACGAGTTGCCCGTGCCCGATCATGGCGCCCTGCATGATCGCCTCCGACGGGCGTGAATGCGTTCGTTTTCTTCCTCCGTCGGGCCGCGGCGAAGACGAGGATGATGCATCCGCAGCCTAAGGGACCGCTCACTGACAATAAGAACAGAAACGGGGTGGAGGCTACGTCGCGTTGCACTCGCGCGTGTAGGCAGCTGCACGCGATGCACTTTATCTAAGAGTTCCTGGCGTATCTCGTTCCGTTCGCACGTCATTTTCGCGCGAACAAGTAAAACAGAGCGGAAGGATGATTTAATTATTGAGACGGCATTGGAAGATCGGCGAGAACGTAGTGTTTCCTTGATGGATTACCAGTTCTCCTCTGTTATCGTTTTTCGCTAAGTAGTTTATTCGAGGTACAACGAGTAGGGGAGGTTTTAATTCTCTGATGTATTTAAAGAGTATTTAGAATGTGCATTGGGGTTTTACGAAGATGAATGTGGTGGTGAGTATTTTTCTTTTGATTTTGCTGTAGGTGAAAGTAGTTCTTGAATGTATGGGAAGTAGGTGGACATCGTCGAGCGGAGTTTTCTATATTATTATTAAACATGAATTATTCATATGTGCTCGATAAGTGTTCCCACGTTGATAGAGGATGCGTTATAGATTTTTAAAGGGTTCGTTGGGAAGATTCATATTCTACTCTAACTCATTACTCCCTCGAGGTGCTTTTCTCACTTCCGCGTTGATATCACGCCATTTTTACTCTACAGCATTCAATCATTTGTCTAACTACAAAGAAATTCGAATGAATACCCTTTTACTCAGTCTCGTTTACAGCCCCGTCGAAGTAATGCTCTATGCGGTCGTTAAAGTCACTGAACTTGAACGTGTTGTGTGCCTAAGAAGTAGTCAAGCGGCCATAGACATTGTGTTATAGCTATCCAATGAAACAAACGCGAATCAGATACATTTGAATGGATCGACTTCTACTTCATAAATAAATAATAAAAGGAACGACAATTATTTTGTCTACTTAGTTTCTCTTCAACTCTGAATATATTCAATAGCTCTCTCACAAAGCTCAGTTTCTTCTTAGAAATTCATAGAATTAACCACGCAAGGACATACAAAACGGTCGAATAATAATATTCCGATAATACTTCCATATTCTTTCATCTCCTAAATCAGTGGTGAGCAACCTTTTGTCCGAAGTGGGCCACAAGTGGAAACCTACTATTCTACGCGGGCCGCCTGAACATTGGCAATAACAAATTTAGCCCATAAATTAAAATTCTTGGATTAGTTATATATATATATATATATATATATATATATACAAAACATATACGGGCGATGTTCAGGTGGGCCAAACGTCAGCGGCTGGTGGGCCAAATGTGGCCCGCGGGCCGCCGGTTGCTCATCGCTGTCCTAAATGACCACCACCCCTAAAATATACAATAAAATTTATGCTTCTCACTCGACGGATACTGTAATTTCGCGACCGAGCAAAATCGCGCAGTAAAAATTACCATTTCCTTTCTCGAATATCCCACAAAGAAAGCATCCACTATTAAACGCGGGCCTTTTATGCTGACATAAGTTCGTCCCTTGAATAAAAGGGGCGGCATTTCGCGCGGCTGTAGGGGCAATTACGGCTGGGATCGCACTCGATTATGATCCCGGATAACGGGAAAAATGAAATCGAATGACTCGCGAAAGTGCACGTAGGTATATGTGTTTACTTTCACAATATGCAAGCCAGCGGAGCGCGTGTCGGTGACTATGAATTATAACCGTGGGCATAACAAACATCGACTCGGGTAGTATTATACGGCAACCGCGTGTAGGAAGATCCGCTGTAATTACAGTTAACCGGATCTTTTCAATCCCCGTGCCTCCAGCCGATGATGCGCGAATCGAAGCGGCGAAAGGGGCAGAAACGGACGCGTTAAATGAAAAGAACGATGTTACCTTTCGATATTCGCGACACGACGTTTCTCGCCTCTCGGCGATTTTCATTGTTGTGTGCCGCAATGAACGGCGATACCGACCGTTGCGATACGCTCGATGATTACTTCCATAGTTAATCTTCTAGACAGTCGATTTGTAATGTCTGCCTTACTGAGGATCCAAGTTGTACTTTGATAGTAATTCTCAACCACCAAAGCCAAGGAAAATAGCAAATGGTTCATGTACGACGCTCAAAGTACTTACCTAAGTAAAAGTCACTGCATTCCACTTTGCTTTAAAAATTTGGAACTTTGGGGAATTATCGTGATTCTGACCAACCCCGGTGCTTTGACTAGCACGTGGCAACTTAAGTATGTTTGCAATCGTATTTCCGTTTTACCGTTAAATATGTATCCGGAGTTTCTTTCGCGTTGAAAAGTCGAAGGATCTACAAGCTCTGTTGCATCATTGCAATTCAATTTTCGCGCCAGTGTAATCGTTCTCGCGCATCGGGAAGTTGGAAAAGTGTCCCCTCAGGGGGTGGGGTAAAAACTGAAAGAAACTTTCGAGGGGTCGAGTCGAAGAGATGGAGAGTATGTAACGATAAGACCCGACCGGCCGTGAAAATTGCACTGCCAAAGCGTGTAACCAGCGCCCCGGGGCCGGCTTACGGGTATATCGAGTTTTATTACGCGCGATAATTAGGCGTCGCGCGTAAAAGGCGATCTTGACGTTCGAATTAAAGTCGGCCGAGGTTGATGGCTGCCAAGCGAGCGCGAATCAACTCGGACACAGACTATCGCGTAGGTGTTCGGAACGACGACCGAGCATCGTCGTGGGGGGAAAAAAAGCAACATCGAGAAGAAAGGAACGCTCGGTAACTCATTCAGAATGGCAAACGAGCTGAAAGAGCTGCTCGGGTAATTAATTGTGCTCGCGCTTTACGCGGCTCTCTACGTGTGTCGGATAGCTGTAAATTAGTGTGACGGAAACGCTGGTGGACAATGTGGGTTTGCGGGGCTGATGTATCATGCTTGTCGGCAAAATGAAGTAGATCGGATCGCGGGACGCGTGGATTAAAACACGTCGCGTGCTTGGCGCGCAGGGATTGGAAACGCGAACTTCAAACTTAATAAATATCGACAGGAGATTGTGGACAAGCGAATCTTATACTTGTGACGAGAAGGAACTAGATGCAATGCGGTTTGAAATTAATGGCAATGACTGCGCGAGGAATATGATTCCTCGCCTCTTAGCCATCTTTCAAGATTTTTTCAAAATTCTCAGTTTATTACTACTAAAAGCACGACGAGTGAAATATTCCTGGCCGAAGTGTGTTTGCTGACCACCTGCGTAAAGTGTCTTATTAATTAAAACGCGGGAAATCGGTGTCCCAATTGGTGGAAATTGAAGAAAGCTTTCTCTGTTAAGCAATTCTGAACGTTAATAAGCACGGATTACTCTTGGCTCTTTGTAAAGAGATTTCTAACTTCTCAGGTGTATTGAATACGAACAAACATCTGAAGAAACATCCTGCCTGTCCATGTGAATGGAATGCTTCCAGCTGTCCCAAACAATAGTCCTAATTATCATCTTCTACAAAATCCCTTTCCGTTCCCGCGTTGCCCTTCAAAGTTTCGTAAACCGTAACCCTATCTGTCGCATAGTTGCGGCCCCGTTTCTCATAGCTTGAAATCCCTAGACACGTTTCCCACCTACCGCGCAAACTGGACAGACCTGCTCCAGTCGCTAGAACTAACAGGAAATTTCTCACTGATCTATTTCAGGAAGCAGGGAAGCAGCTTTCACGTACGCAATAAGTTCAGCGGGTGTAACGTACGCCGTGACCGCAGCTTGCAGCAGGGGCAACATCACCGCATGCGGTTGCGAACCCACCGTAAGGTAAACTGTCCTCTTTTGCTTTTGTGTTTTATTCAAGCTGGTTAAGCATTCATCGCCGACGTCGGCCTGTGTACGCTTCGATTGCTTTCGAAGGGCGACCTAGTTTCGGCATCTGATAGAATCACCCCCTATCCAGTTCGTTCTACATTGCCATTTTCAAAAGCCATTCCATCTTGTACCATGAGTTTGGATATAAATTATTAAAAGACTGATAATGGTCTTTACAAAAATTGTTAAAAGCTGCAAGAAGTTCAGGGCTCGAGGAGAAAGTGTAGCGATTAATATTTTGAAATATGAATTTACATGGTTATGAGTTAATAATACAGGGACTGTTTTCCGCAGGACGAGAAAGGAATTGCCGCCAAACGGCTGGGAATGGGGTGGTTGCAGCGCGGACGTCACCTACGGGATGAGGTGAGATAATTAAACCCGATCCGTAATGAATTCGTCGCCGGTACACGCGGCACCCTTTGCACGTGTCACGTGCGTGTAAAACTTACATGACGCTTGTGTACCTACGTCGCGGCAGTTGTCGTACAGGCATGGATTTTAATATTATAATTTAATGTTAGGTTCGCGCGTAGGTTTCTGGACGCGAGGGAGGTCGAGGGTGACGCAAGGAGTCTGATGAACCTTCATAATAACAAAGCTGGAAGGAAGGTGAGTAACGCGTGCTATTATTCAGACATGATTCACGATGCACGGAAAGTATGCGCATGAAATTTCATTTCAAATTCCCTACGTTCTTTCAGCACATGAAATATTATTCCCAAATTTATGTCTACCTCAATTCTCCACTTGGGAAACACTATACAACTGAATTGTGTAGAAACCCCTGCGATTCGATTCTTCGCAGGTTTATGACCCTATCGAGACCTAAGAATTTCCAGAATGCGTGTAGTTTCCTGGGGTAATATAATTTTATTGGGGGACATCAATTTGCGGGAGCCCCAATTTGTCTCCACGGTCGCGGACGATGCAAATTTTAAGAAGCCAGGTAGAACACGGCATTTAGAGTGCCCTGTTGTAATTTCCTAATCCCTAGACACTTGGTACAATGCGTTCGGTTTGCGCTTTTGTGCAATCCGTGGTACGGCTCGTTCTATACCTGCTGATTTTCTCGAATTACACCATAAATCGGTTACATTCGGTAATGACAGGTATACGTGACAGCAGGCACGCAAGATACCTAAGCGATCGCCATTACTATGCACGGTTTTCGCTCTTTGCGTTTGTGCAAAATGCGTTCAGCACACCCTGCTTGCCCAACATAATGGAATTCTTCGTAGGAAATTACAGCAATACTACAGAAACGTGAAAAATTACCGATCATATCGCTCTGAATGGTACAATGTACGATACTGGCTTTTTACCGATTTCGATCGAGTCCTATAACTACACTTTATTACTTTACTATCACTACCACATTGTACAAATACCATCTACATATGAATAAAATTAAAATGCTCCACCTTCTTGAATTCCTTTCCACCACCTTCAACGTAGAAGCTAGGATTACTTTCGATCCCACAAAATTCTTCGACATTCCTATAGAATGTAGGTACTTATACCTAACTGCTTTTCTAAAATGAAACTCGCTCCATTCGAACTTGTAAACATTTCGCGGTGCACCAATACGTGGGCGGTTCTTTTGATTGCCCACTCAAGATATAACTTCCCTTGAAATCCCTCGGAGCCATTGTTACCGTACCAATTCCAATTGGCCGGGTCTGAAATTAATTTCCTCGGATTCGAGGGTAATGCAGATCCGTGGAACAAGGTAGGGGAGGCAGGGTCGACGGTCGGGAAGGAACGTTTGTGAGAAAGGATCGGGCGTTGCGCCGCAGGTAGGGTACGCGAACGGGCGGCGTCTTAATTGGGGAAAGTTCGTCGAGCTTTCGTCTTCTTCGATGGGCTTTATTATCGAGGCGGCAATAAAAACGAGCATATATCGTGCCCTCCCCTTCTCCGCGCTCGCGTACCGATCTGTACGCGAGTATAGACACGCACTGGCTAACGATTTATTCTTACAGTCGTTGATCGCCTCGCCTTGCCACGCCGCATACTTTATGCCCCGACGATTTTTTTCTCAACCTCCCTCTGCCTCTCTTTCTTTCTCGCTCCCGATAATTCGAAATGTAAACCAGTTTTCTGAGCGTACGCGTTGCCCAGTAGACGCACAATGAGCGAGAAGACGGAGGAACACGCACTTCGAGGGAATTTACGAACAGCCTTCGTTTTAAATTGACAGCATACTCGCTGATGCTCAGATGAATTCTGACGTTACATAGTTTGCGTGGACACAGATTGGTCCGGAACTACATACTCATAGTAGAGGATGCACAATGGCCCGACAGAACAAGAATTTTTCCATCGTTTGCTTGAACTATTAAGGGTAGAAGTAACGGAGTCCGCTAGCAACATTGCCTATTCGCAAAACGTGGGGTGAAAACGCAATAATCAGGTGTGACGCTACGAGCTGCGACGGTACATGCTTCCAAACGTCAGGGTTTTGTGTCTAATAGAGAAATGAGCTTTGAAATTGCATTGCTTGCGTACACGGTATAATTTGCTAGTGGATAACGCGTGCATTGTTCCTTTCCAGATAGTTAAAGCCCTCCTGCAAACTGAATGCAAGTGCCACGGCGTGTCCGGCTCCTGCACGGTGAGGACCTGCTGGCGAACATTGCCTAGTTTTCGTCAGATTGGCGATGCACTGATGAAAAAATATTACAGAGCCAGGCCAGTCATAGCGATTACGCCGCCGCCGCCGCCCACGATGCAGGTAATCAATTACTTAATTGCTTACTCATTTGTATTGCAACCTGCGTGACGCTTGCCTTTTGCGCAGAGTTTAGACACGTTGCATTCGACGTCGGCGGAGATGGTCCCAATCTTGGGCAACGACGCGAAAACCCAAGGGAAACCGAACGAGGTTGGCAAGTCTCGGCACGATCGACAACCCCCGAAGAAAGCCGTTAAACCGAGGCGGCCGCACTTGGTGTTGAAGAGAACGAAATCTAGCGGCGGTTCGGCCATGGGGCAGAAAAGAATTCCAAAGAGGAACGAGCTGGTTTTTCTGCAGCCTTCTCCTAATTACTGCGAGCCAGATTTGGCGCAGGGCAGCCTGGGAACGCAGGGCAGATATTGTAATCGTACTAGTAAAGGTAAACCGAATCGAATGGCAATTCAAGGTGCTTGATCTTTGAAAATGGTGCAGAGACGTTCTCCTTAGAATGCGAACATATGTATATCTTGGTTCAAAAAGCTGAATTTGAATTTCCTTTATCACGATCGCCTCTGTCTAAGAACTTTCGTTCGAATATTAGTACCTTTACTGTTTTAACCTACCTATGCACATATATTATGAACTGTGTGCTACTTTTTCAGGAACCGACGGATGCGACTTGATGTGCTGCGGTCGCGGCTACAACACGCATCAATTCACAAGAACGTGGCAGTGCAGATGCAAATTTCACTGGTGTTGCAGAGTGCATTGTGAAACGTGCACCGAACGTACCGAAGAGTACACGTGCAAATAAACGTTGAACCGTGTTTGCAATTTCGGCACGCAGCGATTATGTAAATAGGTACTGGACGTAACCGACGGCAGAAGTGTTACTCGGCGTCGATAATAGACTCGCACGATTTATGAGATCGAGTACAACCGACAGAAATTTACAGCTCCACCGCGAAAAGTAATTTAATGTTGTCCCCCGAAACGAGATTTATGTAAAGTTAACGCGCATAATTAGTGATAGTCTACAGGGCGTTCGTTTTAGTGGTTAATTTAATCGATTCGTAAACATATAGGGATCTAATTACACGATCGGAGTCCTCGCAAGCTTTGTAAAGTTTTTTTTATTATTTAACATAGCCAATGATATTCCTAGTACGTAATTATGTAGACGATATTCACCGTGTCAGTGTATCTCGATATTCACGATTATTCAATCACATACGATCATGAAACTACATGAACTATTGTATTGAAATTTTTTCATCCGATGTCCATTTAGAGGTAGCTACGGGAGAGTAGATGTTGGAAGAGATTGAGTTACCATTTTGGAATCTTGAAGAATGTGGAATGACTTGAACAAACCGATAGTACTTAGAACTGAGTATACACAAATCAGTAATTAAGTAGTACGTGTTTATTATCAAACGATTATGACTATGGAATCCTAATATTGATTGCAAGCACATCTTTAAGCTTTCCATATTTTTAACTAAATTTTCAATTTACCCTTTTTACAGTTGTTAATATTACCTTGATTTCTCTGTTGTCATATAACTATTTTATAAACATAATATTCAGTAAAAGTATTATTATATTAAATTCACGATACTCCTATATATCATCCTTTCTATGTGATCTGAGAAATGTGATTCCCTGATAATTTTGAATAGTAGAATTCCTGAATATATTTTCCTGGGATTCTCCATGAACCAGCTGAGTCATTATCCCCACAGTTCCCTTATATTAATATGCAAACACTTCTGAACCCCCCCCCCCCCCGTGCAAAAATATATGCAAAGCGAAAAGATGCTGGTAATCCAACATCTAGGGTAGCTCAAATAACAATCCCAACAATCCCTACTTTACTGTATTTAGTCTGATGTAATACGCGCAAAGAATGAAGCATGCGGTCCTTCAATTGCGCGCGAAGTGATACAATTTATGTAATTACTATGCCCACGTAAATAATATACTCTAAGACGTAGCAAAGCGATAATCAGCTCGTTCGATTCTTTGAAATTCTATATGAATTACTGAATTGAACTTTATATCAAGGTACGCGTATAATTACCATTCGATCGATCACTGATTTTAGTAGCCCAGTGGTACGCAGGCTTTCCATGTTTCGTAGAATGCGTAAATTATTATTTATTAAAGACACGGCCGTAAATTATAAACGTAAGCGGTGTATTTGCTTAACTTCGACGACTAATAATAAACGGAATTGCATTTTTCTTGGCTGCGTTCTCATTCACCGTCCTTCCCGTAATTCTTACGTTCCTCCGATGGCCACCGAAATAGTTACGTTGCTATTACGAAACTACGTGGCGAATACCGCGACAACTGACCTGATAGGGCAGTAATAATGCTACCGTGGCAAACAGATTAGTAGGGGGCGGAAAAACCCAGGTATATAATATATACTTTATACCGCCGGAAGGATATGGAAGCTCTCGGAAGATGAAGTGGGGAGCAGGTAAAAGGACAATGCAGGGTAGACGAAAACTGGCTAACCCGACGACTATATAAGGTAGCGATTTACTCCGGGATATCATTTTCGGTGTAAGCACAGAGCAGTACATTTCGAGGTGTGAACGCTGCAACATTGCCGCGAGCGTCAGAGCTACACTTACCACGGTGAGTCTAACATCATTATCATATCTTTAACAATACTTTGACTTGCCAATAATATTGAAATCTACTCTTTCCATAATTTCCTTTTTTAGTCAAAAGCACTACACATAATTTTACATGTTATTTGTAATTGCGAAACTTTAATTTTCTGAAGCACCGTTTAAGTCGTGCATGAGTGTTGTCCTCTTCTTCCATAAAAATTCAATCAAATTTATTTGACGGAAACAGTAGAATGTTTAACGACTTAACGATAACAAACTTCTTCTCCCCGTTTCAGATTGTACGTTCGACTAGTATATCCACGATGGTGCCAATTTGGCAAAATCATTGCCAACACATGCCGGCGGAATTTCGCATCATGCCAACGCCGATGGTACCATTGCCACCGAATCACGTTTTACTGTACTGCTTTTGCTCGTGTGGGACACATAGGGCACACTTTACGATCCATCGGAACGTTCTGCTCGACCAAATGGCAAGAAATCAACTCGTAACGCAACACGTACAGCCGCTGCCGCTTATTCAGAGGCTGGCCGAGATGCAATTGCATGGAAGATTTCGACCATATCCGTATTACAGAGGACATCACATAGTAACGAGAATGGAGAGTGACGAGGAAGATATCGAACGCTAATAGTGACTGTTTCAATATAGACATTCTTCTGTGCAATTGTAATTAACTCGAGATTCCTATTGGTATCAATCGACGAAGTGATGAAGTACATTATGTACAAATATTCTCTGACTCCTGTTAAATAATTATAATTATAATATAAGTGCCGTGCATGGATACATAAGATATATTTAAGATGATAATTTTTAAGTGACTGTTTTAGGGATTGTAATGTTAAAAATCGGTTGTAAAATGCAAGGTGTAAACATATATTTCATGTGTTATTGTGGTGTACATGTATAAAAGTATCAAAAATATTACAATTGACGATTACCTTCGAGGTATGCGATATAATTACAGTAGTATTACACATTTTATTTTTAAACGCATTCTGAACATTTACAATTGTATTTGTCTTCTGCACATTCGCTGCTTATAATAATGCAGCACAATCGTCAGACACTTATCTTTTCACTCGATGTATGTATATGACTAAGAATGCTTGTATAAAAGTATTACCATAAAATGTTGGGACACAAACACATTTTCTTCTTAATAAATATACTTTGTATAAAAATGAATTCTTAGATTTATTTTGTGCCCTTAACCATTACCTCTCATCAAAAGCAGCTAAGCACTGATAATTAATTATTCTTTGTGCCACAGAATGTAAAATCTTTTGTGATCTTAGATATTTTTCAATACTTTCTGTGCCTCTTGCTTGGCATTCTGATCATCATCATTTTTAGTAGGATATTCAACTGTCATTTTCAAATACTTCAAAGCTTCTTCTTTTTTATTTAACTTCAAGTAAGTTTTCCCCAGCATTAATAAGTTGTGACTGTAGAAATTGGGATCAACTTCCTCTGCATTTTCAAAATATTTCAGAGCCTCCTCGAAGGAAGAAGTCGGCGGCTCACCAAATATTACAGCTGCAATCTTTCTTTGATACCATGCTAAATCGGAAACTTGGTAGCACCATGTACCCAACATGTACATAGTCGTTGCATCCATTGGGTTGAGTTCTATTGCCCTCTGCAATATCATGCACAGATATGCAAATTTCGGTATCATACTTTGTGTTATACAATGATAAATACATTATTTAAAAGCATATGTAACGTAAAATCTACCAGCATATGGTTTTTCACATTATACAATTCCCTTATTCGCACTTTCATGCCTTCGTAAGAACATTTGCTGTCGAGAATAATCGACATCCATTTGTGTACAGCCCAATGATCCTCTTTTAGCTTCAGAGCATTTTCCATCAAATCGTATGCTTCGTAAATCATCTTTTTCCCTTCTACTTCGCTGGCTATCTTAGCCATTTTATATAATGCTCTAGACAAGCGCCATATAATTTCAACGTCCCCTCTATCCTATAGAAGTCTAACGTATATTTTGAAAAGTCTTGGATGGGGTAAATGTACAATTTGAATAGAAGAATATATTTACTCTATAATGCGACAAAAGATCATATATTTCTTTATATTTTCCTTGTTCAAATAATGCATCCGCCTTCGCTATTACCACTTCCTTTGTTGTTATGCCCGTTTCACTTTCACTTTTCTTTTTCGCTAGACCCCACATACCCATAGCCGTAAAGGAAGACGCACCTATTAATTTTGTCACTAACCCATGGCGATTGTTCCTCTAATAATGAAAGGTAATTAAACACTCTCGGATAATGTCTTAAAGCTATACTTTTCATGGAAACTATTTATGTACTAAATTTACATATGATTGTGCATTGTAAAAGTCATGTTTGTTCGACAAATATCATGCTATACTATACGAATTAATGAAAAATAAACTGCAGTTACATTTATTTATGTATAATTGCAAACCTGTTGTGAAAACTGAGAACCTCTATGAATTAGCGATCTTTGCAATATATTTGCATTTCTTGTAAATCGTAACACCTTTTGTACCAACATGTTAAATTACAATATTTACAGAAAAACTAATATATTAGTTTTATTTACACAGAAACTAATAATGTAGTTAACATATGAAGCATTTAAATTTCAATGATAAGCCACTTTGTGTGCATACAAATTTATTTCGACAAATAAACGTATTATTCCACGTCACGCAGAAAACACTATACACATATTTGACATAATAAATGTAACTTATAGACATGCCGCATGTATCGATGCCAAGAATAATACAATATTGTTTATTTAATGTATAATTACGCTTCCGATGTATCAGTTAGTATATTTTAAAGCAGTTGGCGATGTATAATAATACTGCAAATGTTATAGATTTAGAAATTCTATAAATTTTGATTATTATTATAATTTAAATGATGTATCCCTGTGGTTAATGCTATTTGATTTTTCAAATTAACATTAAACTCCTTCATTCTCCCTTGGATCAAATTACATGGAAGCATTTCGTTTTGTACTAAATTTAACAAAATAATTGTAAACTAGTCGTAAAGATCTTTATTCGGTCAAAGTCTCGCAAAATCTCTCAGTTTCTATTTCCATGATGTTTAAATACTACAACTGATATATAGATAGTATAATGATAGAACATTAAAAAACAAATTTTAAAATCTGTAAACAATTTCCCTCTTATTTCCTAATAACTATGGCCTGTAAGGTGAATTCTCATTTAACTAATGAATTAATGTGTTCCCTACCCAGATAGCACACCTGGTCTTAGAGACGTCTAGTTTATGTCCATTTTAGGTCTGAACGTCTTGATTTGTAACAAGACGTCTTTAAGACGTCTTTAAGACGCCTTTTGGACGTCTTTAAGACTTTACCAGACGTTGTGCTATCTGGGTAGTTAGAGCATTTGTAAAGCACGCTAATCTCCTTTCCATATTGGTAAAGGAATCTACCACCGCGCGAACGGTGGCGCTAGTGTGACATAACAAATAGAGGGTCTCTAATAACAAATATGAACGACGGAAGTATACCTTCTACTATATGTTTATATGGATCCAGTAGTATAAAAGTTTATTTCAAAGTTATTTCTTACAGTAAATATGTTGACAATACATTTAGACACAATTGTGGAATATGTAAAAATATGTAATATGGACAATTTTAGTTACTCTACTTTTATGAAAACTTAAATTGAGATCATTGTTCATTCTAGCGTTACAATTTGTTATACAACATTTTTTTCTGCATACAGTTCGTCGATATTGTGAAAATTGGTAAACCGCAATAAATGGTATACTTGTGTCGGCCATTACTACTAGTTCGCGTACCGACTGCTAGTGTCGCATACTAATGTTCTACGCCCAATAAGAGCGGACCTATGCCCCTACCAATTTGCGACTGATCTGTGCAGCTCCCACGGATCTGACACACGCGATTGGTCGTAGCACTTTCGCGATTGGTCGCAGCACTTTCCCTGCCGGTTTCCTACCAATCAACAATACATCCCTGCGCGGAACGAGTCCACTTTGAAGTGGAATGCAGTATAATTCGCTCGTAAGAACTAAAAATTTCAATACACTTATCTGAAATCTATAATATATTTATTCCATGGTAAACTATGATAAATTACGCTTCAATGCATACATTTGAAACACACGTGCGCCAACGTGCACACTGTGCAGCGCACACACGTGTGTTTTATATTATGTACCAGGTTTAGGTTACAAGAGATCATAGGAAAAGCTTCGTGACGCTTTACTAACGCTTATTATGAAATATTTTCAACTACTTCTAGTCGTGACTTGATCATATTTGCCAAAATGGGTTTGTCAATTCCAAAACCTTTTTATTACTACTCTGGGGCCATATCTGTCGTCGGAGGGAGTTATATATTCAGGTAACACATTTATATTTTGTGATTAACGTATTGTCATTAAAAAATTATAGTTCCTTTTTCAAATACAAGGAACCAATAATACAAATGCCAGCGAAGATTAAATCAACTGCACGTTATATTATCATCGAATATGGATTTATACACAGTTTTCTGGTTGCAGGGATTACTTGAGTGGGCAGTTATACGAAAACGAGGAAACATTACGTGGCAAAGTAGTTATTGTAACGGGATCAAATACCGGAATCGGTAAAGAGATAGTACATGATTTAGCTAAACGCGACGCCAAAGTCATTATGGCATGCAGGGACATGGAAAAATGCGAAACGGTATTCTATTGTTGTTAGTATCTCATATGGCGAATTGAATTTGTGACGATATTGCCAGCATGAATTATGCCACTTAATTATTTTGATAGTAATTTTCTTTATATAATGTTTCTAGGCACGCCGTGACATAGTATTAGACACTGAGAACAAATATGTCTATTGCAGAAAATGTGATTTAGCCTCTCAAGAAAGTATCAGAAGTTTTGTGAAACAATTCAAAAAAGGTGCAGAATAATATTACAGCTGTGAATTCAATATTAATGTATAACAGTATATTGTTTCAGAGGCAGTCTAACAAAATTATCTTCAATTCAATTCCTCCTTTCAATTACAGAGCACTCGAAACTGAATATCCTCATAAACAATGCTGGAGTAATGAGGTGTCCTAAGAGCTACACCGAGGAAGGGATCGAGATGCAACTTGGAGTAAATCACATGGGACACTTCTTACTAACGAATTTATTATTGGATGTTCTAAAAGATTCTGCACCATCGAGAATTGTAAATCTTTCAAGTGCCGCGCACAAACGTGGTAAGATTAAATTGAAGGATTTGAACAATGCAGAGAATTACGATGCTTCCCAAGCATATGCCCAAAGTAAATTGGCCAATATTCTGTTCACGAAGGAGTTAGCAGATAGGTTAAAAGGTATGCAGGGATCATCCCGATGTCCTATGTAATATCCCTGAATAAGTTTGTTGAAATTTATCATTTGTTCACCTATATCTTTCTTTTTTTTTTTATTTAATGTTATTTAGGAACTGGCGTTACAGTGAATGCTGTTCATCCTGGTATAGTTCGTACAGATATAGTGCGACACATGAGCTTTTACCAAAACTACATTGCTCGAATATTTATAAAGTCGTTAACATGGCTGTTTGTCAAGCCACCCAAAAAGGGAGCGCAGCCAGTTCTATTTGTAGCATTAGATCCATCTTTGAAAGACGTAACCGGATCATATTTCAGGTGAGTTCTAATCCAGTTGATTAGAAATGACAGTGAATTATGTTGATACTCTTTATCTTATAGTAACTATACCGTGGCGGATGTCTCTGACGAAGCGAAGAACGATGGACTTGCAAAATGGTTGTGGGCAGCTAGTGAAAAGTGGACTAAATTAAATCCTGTGTAATTTAATGTAAATGTAATCAAGTCTTTGAAAATAAACGACTTTAAAACCATCTGTAACCTAATGAGAAATGCAGTCCACGACGAAATGTCGACAAGCGTCAACTTTTAGCGTGCGATGTATATCCTATGCTATCAGAACTAAAAAATATTTGATAATTCGTTTAACAGTTGCAATATAGATTTCATAGGATATTGCACCAATGAGACGAAAATCAGTTATGTACAAAATTATTCGCGTCTGTTGCAGCCAGAGGATCCAGTACCTTCTAATTCATTGCACATCTACGATCTTTCTCAAATTGTTTTTCATTTTCGAATTAGTGTTTAAACCGAAACCTTGAAAATGCACAGAGAGACCGAACATGTCGCTTGTTGATGCGCTTCAAATTTAAAACAATTGGTATGTATACGCATGCGCAACGAACATCTTTGACTAGCGGGATTCTAACGAATAGTTCAAATATTAGGTTGGTGCACATGAAACACCTTTTCTTTTATTTTAAATAAATATCAAAAGCACGTAACGTCCTTAAAACTCAATTATTTAAAAAAAAAAACAGTTTATCGGTGTTTATAATATGTACTACGCAATTGCAATTTATATTTAAAAAAATGTATGCGACAGATAAAATATAATTTTTAAAGAAAAATGCACAGAATACTGTTCTTAACTTCCTGATGTACATACTATATCTGTAGCACCGAAAGTAGATTACTTAAATTGTCAAATAAGTACGTAATGAGAATTTTCTTCCAGATCATATCAATCGAATAGAATCGCGCGCATGCGTGTTCAGCGATGTCTTTAGTTTTTTTTAAATTCACAGGATCAGAAGCAAAGGTTAGGTGACATTTCACGTGGTAGTGTATGTGTATTGTACTTACACCACACTTCGTAAGTGGTGCAACTTTAGCAATTTGATTGCGAGCAGAATACGAACAACAGATACGTTAATTTGCATTCTTGTCTTGTACAGAGCAAATTTATTGTAAATACAATGTTACTTGAAACGTGGGAGTCGGTGGATAAAATCGTGAAGAAGGAAGTAATAAAGCCTGGCCCGTTTTCCAAAAAGCCGACAGATTGTGCCATTTGCACAGTTGTTATTGAAAATATACATGCTGGAAACGCGTCTGTAGAGGATTTGAAGCATAAATTTCATTCGGAGATTTTAGATTGCTCAGCCAAAAAGCTAGTAGTCATAGGTGAAGCTAACTGTGAAATAGATAGACAAATTGAGCGAGCACTACAAATGATGATGGTCCTCGAGAAAAGCTTAATCACGCTGCGTCTAACGTTAGAAGGCGTTGATCGACCTGTAATTATCAAGTTTGAGATAACGCTAAATAAACTGCAGCCATATAAACCGATTTGGGAGTGGACGCCCGAAGAAAAGTATTCACTAACATTACAGTATAAAGAAACTGGTGTTATTTTATTTAAGGAATGTAGATGGGTAGACGCGTTTCGTAAATTTAGTAAAGCCTGTAAAATTCTTATAACGTTAGAGCCGATACCTGATTTAGAATTACAGGGAAAATTGGAGAGCGATATTAATAATCTGAGGCTCGTATTGTACAACAATATGGCTGGATGCCAGTTGAATCATAAGAATTATGAACACGTTGTTTCCTTGTGTACAAAAATTTTGAATAAAGAGAGCACCAATGTTAAAGCGTTGTATAGAAGGGGAGTAGCGCATGGAAATTTGAAAGACCTGGAGAAGGCTGTTGCTGACTTAAAAACTGCCACTACATTGGAGCCACATAATCGTGCCGCGAAAGAACAATTTTTAATTTATAATGCACAATTGCAGGAGGCAAATCAAAAGTTTGGAGACATGGTAAGAAGAATGTTTAAAACGTAAAGTACAATATTGTTTCGCTTGTCTGTGATGAAAAGAATATAGAATATTTGGTATCTAATAAATAGAAAAATATGCATTTATTTTTATCCACAATAATTGACACTACAATTAGATTAAGTTATTTAAATATCACAACTAAGAAAAATTAGTTGCAATACGCAACCTTATATTTATCCCACATTATTATCATTATTACAATGCTGTTATTACAAAAGTGTGCTTAAAATATTTATATTGTATACATGACAAATATATAAATGTTTATATTAACTAATTACATAACATTATTTGCCAGTAGGCCTTGTTTCGATAATCTGATACTGTCTCCTACCAACTTGCAAGATACATTAAAAATTTTTAAGTAAAATGCCTTAAAAGTTATTCCCATGCGTTTGTTTTTATTTTCTTTTATTTTTTATAATTCAACGGAATCGTCACGCTATTATTACATGCGAACAGTGATAAAAATACTTTTGTATCACGCAAGAATTTATTACGAGCTACATCACATATGAGGAGAGTACCTAAATTATCTTCTGTTTCCCAGCTGCAATTATATTGTAAAATTAATTGAACAACATACATATGTTTAGTGAACAATGCGAGATATAATAGTAATTTCGTTCATTTCCTATTTTTAGGTAAAGTATAAAGATACAATGAATTAGTTTATACTAATATATGGCTGAGAATAAACTAACTTTAAATATATGTAATGGCACCTTTACCATGATATACTTTCATTTAATTTCAGGAACGTTCGAATAAAAAACCTTTTCAATTATAATTCTCCTGACCAGAATATATAAATTTACGATTATGCAACTATTATACATTAAAAATATGCACTTCGGGGAATAATGGATACAAAAAATATTACGTTGATATCAGAGTAAAAGTGACCACTAATAAATTTGAAAATAATTGCTAAACAATGTTCTATTATTTAAACCACCACCACCGTAAAATCGTGTTACTCTTATGTGATTATATATTATAATGTAAAATATGAAAACATCAGATGTGAAAAACGTATACACATATAACAAATTGCTAAATGGATATAGTAATTAATTTCAAAGATAACGGTGTAATAACATGTACTCAAAGATGAATATTAATTACTGTCGTAGATAATTAATATTTGGTCAGCATCCGTTTTCAAATATGGCGTGAAAATGAAGTATACGTCGATATCTGTTTGGCAAGATAATAGTATTTTACTGTATTCTCGTAATTCCATTTTTACCAGAACTAACTACACGCTTCGATAGTATTGTTTATTATATCCACTTTTAATTGGCACTCATACAAACGATAAATTAATACAAATAACTAATTTTACTATGTCTATAACATCTATAATAAATGTATTTTCAAGGCAAAATAGTTAACAATCATCACATGTAATGTATAACTAAGTACCTTACCTTTTCTAACATTAATAATTAAAATTTATTAAGAATACTAACGATTTTATTAGGATAATTAACTCATACATATTCTCAATTTATAGATTGGTATTAAAATTTTAATGTGGCATATTTAATATGCATATTTGAGCACTATTAACACCATATTGACAATAAAATTCGTCATGCGACCGCCTTACGAATATTTCCCTTTTCGTCCTAAATATATGACAGATAGAAGAACTTCAACAGAAGAAGGAACGATGCGGTTTTTACAATCTTTCGTACATAATTTGTGGCCCACAATACAGTAAAAAAAAAAAAAAAAAACAGTATAATTATATTAGACTATTGTTGCCCATTTGTTAGTTGCGTTCAACAAAAATGTAGAATAAACTAAGTACATGGCATACGTGTATATTTCATTCATTGCAGTTACATACATACATCATGAATTTTGTTTAGAATTTGTTAAGTGTGAAAGACACTGAGAATTATTTACATTTTTGTTTATTAAAAAATTATTCAATACAATCGTAACTATTGTAGAATAAATCTGGCACAGATATAATTTACCTATGTTAGTTCATACATAGAACAATGCATAAATGTACAACATGTGTGTTTGTGTATTGCTTGAATTTTGCTTCTATAACGTTTCAATATGTACCTTTTCCGTGTTTCTGACCTCGAAATGCACTTAAACATGATTGCCTAATTAACGAGTTACACATGAATCTGGATATCAATAAATATAAAAATAAGTACTTGTATAGTGTGTTTTTAAAAATATACATTTCGATACAAAAGAAATAATTAAATCTAGTTACAAACATTAACAACCCCAAAAATAATAATTTCCGTTCAAATTATATCGTTTACCAGTAGTTACGGAATTTTATTTTTCTAATGATATAATGTTAATGATCAGAGATAATAGTAATAATCAAAATTTTCAGCAATCTAGCATGGAATAATAATGAAAATACGCTGTATATACATTCACAGTCACTTCAAATCAGTAGATACACAACGCGCTGCCTCTTGTTGTAACGTAACACACGAAAATCTATTTATGGCCTTAAATCGAATGGTCAAAACTAAAAATTTCTTCATGCCACTTACTGGGTGTAATACAATGATGTACGTTTTAATGGTCTTAAGAAATTGCGTTAGGAAGGGAATGAACGTTATGTTAGCTTAGGCTTGCCATTGGCAGTGATAGTGGCATTCATTGTTGTATTTGTAGCCATTTCAGCAGCTTGAGCCACTGCTACTGAAACTGATTTCTCCACAAATTGTTGGTAGAGTGGTTTCATGAACTGAAGAGAAACAAAAATTATTTTTGTATAATACTTAATATTGATTTACATAAAAGTATTACTAAAGTCTAAATGAACTATTATGATTATTATTAACACGACGACCCTGACGTCCTTCTAAAATTATGCAAATATTTCTTTCAGTGAAATCCGAATTATTTGTTAAGGGACAATACTTTCTCTTAATTCTAGAAATACGTAGAAAATTAGAATTACTTCTATGTTATCGATAAGCAAACGTCATACCTCTGATATATTCGCTCCTGTTAGTATTCAGCTTATGAGACAAATAAAAAATAAAAAAAAGAAACGGAAACAAGAGATAATGCCAAAAGAAAAAATGTTAACGGCTAAATTGGTATAATTAAAAAGCGTATCGCGAGAAGTGATATGATGTAAGTATCAAATAAATGATAAACACGAATACTGTAACGAGTGTAAAGAATGCAAAGAAAACATTTATACTGCACTTAAAGCAAATTATCCTGATTGCAAAAATGATTGTAAATATTTTTAAAAGAATTATATGTCTCATAGAACGCGGTAGTAAGGCCAAAATAAATATTTTGTAAATAACGTAATTTTTTGAAAGGAAGAATAGGTTTCTTTTCTCTAATTTCCTCTTCTTTAAGAAAATAATCATATATGTACGTTCTTAATGCAATAAGTAATAGTGCAGTAAGTATAAATACAGCATATGTATATACAGTTTTCCAGACCTGTAGAAATAAGAAATGGTAGGTATGAATTCGGCGACGCGATGCAATGAGGTGTGTTAATTACACATATAGAGTTATTTACATTTTGAAATTAATACGTGTTCCGTATAATGGTGTAGTAAAATAAAATATTTGCCCCCTTCCTTTAGCGTAGATAGTATTCTAAATACAAAGGGTTTTCATAAAAATCGAGGAAATTTTCCAGTTATAAATTCTAAACATTAAAACTGTAAAAAACACTCATACAAATTACTATTGATAAGACTATGTTTTCGTCTATACTTTTCGCTAGAGCTTTTCCATAATTAAAAATATGTCTTATTGAATATATTTTGAAAATGAAAACTATTATTTGTTACTGTTTTGACGCCTAGCAACAATAGAAAAAAAAAAAATAGTGCTCCTGATTTTGATCAAAATCCTGCATATTAACCGTTTCGCGACCGATGACACAGTACCACGTCTTTTCGTGAGATAAAGCATGTAGGTTTCGCACCGAATGCATGAAATTTTACAAGCATCTTTTACTAACCCTCGGACGGCTGTGGCCGGGTTATTTCTGACCCGTTCGTATTCCAAACTACGTCTATATGTGAGCACTGTATCCAATCTATATTTTTTTACTTGCAACAAGTGTTATTATTGTACAAGGATAGAGGAACGGATACCTATATTTATAAATTGTGTAAAAATAGATAATATTTATTATTATCGTTACAACTGTCATGGTAAACTTTTACTATACGGCAAAAACTATAGAAATTTTATAAAACAATGGATTCAGGCACGTCTTTCTTCCTCAAAATATATATCACGAAACAATACGTCACTGATCGCAGACCATAGACATATATAGACCTAGCGTCTTTAGGCGAGGGGGGGTCGTAGGATTGGAGGGGAAAGGCAGAGGTTCAGTAGTGGCACGTCGGTTAGCTTCGGATGCATTCGGCTCGTGTTGGTTCGTTATTAATGGCTGCGTTCAGAACATAACCGCTGTTGCTGTTTTATGAATAGTCAAACATGATTAGTAAAACTAAAACTGAGTGGAAAAAAGCTTTATACTATTTACTAATTCTATTAAATATATATAAACCACATGATATACCAAATGTTTAACGTACATTAAACTCTCGCTATCTCACCTATGCGTTAAGCGTTCGTTGCTATCCCCACCACTTCATGGAATCCTTCGGTGGAGGGTGAGAGAGCCCAAGAGCGAGCGAGAGGGGGCGAAAGAGTCGACACGACGTTACCGTCGGCTACGAAAGAGAGAAAGCATGATACCTTTCGTGCTTACGCGCCCTACGCTCGGTCTCTCTCTCGGGGCATCGGCGACTCGGAATCGTCGACGCTATACACGTTAAACGTTCGCCGGCAGCCACGAGCGCGCGTTTATAGCGAGAGTTTACTGCATATATTTTTTTTGTTTTACTATTTCTCATAACATATAACGTGATTGTATATCCGAATAGCACCGAAGAGGAACGGAGTTACCCGATTTACCACAACTAGCCCCCTTCCCGCGATTCTTACTCCCCCGCTGAGCTAAAGGTCCGCCTATATATGTCTATGGCACAGAAACTCGACGCTCTTCGCGTTTTCGTTATAAGGTAAAAGTCCGACGGCCACCGCCAACCGAGGGCTAATGCATTATTTACCACGCGCATACAACAAACAAAATACCCCTCAGGCTGAGATCCCTAAATTTGTAGATAAATAGTTGAAAATATATTACTTACATTATCCCATAAAACGTTAGCCACTTCATCTAGTACTGCACCACACGATCTGAAATTACCACTGTACCTGTGTAAATAAAAAGAATTTATTATCGAAGTACGGAGGCAAAGATGGGCTTTCGCGCGAGAAAGTTTTATATACCTTACGTATGTCCATAAAATAAGTGTTACTATACAAAGGCCAACGACAAAGTTACAAATATTTGCTAGTGGGTATAAACCAATAATACCAAACAGTCCGGATGAAAAGTACATAATGGCAGCAATTACGAAAAACACTGCCGGCGTTCGTGCTGCTTTAAATATATTTTTACTTTCATTGTGTGCTTTAAATTGAACGAAAGCTTCTTCCATATCCTGTAACAAGTAAAAGACTACTGTTTACATCACCGAAGTAACGACAACGAAGGCAAGCGAACATTCTTGTAGACTGTATTTATAATCGCAGATGTGGAAGTTTAATTACAAATGAAATATATACGAATCACTTCTTAGTGTATGTGTACCGTTAATACTCGCCTTTACTAACTTGTCCATGTACGTTTGACTAAATTCATCTCCTCCCATTTTCCGCTTATTTTGAAACAGACTAATAGCTCTATCGACACTGCGCATATGCTCTGATGTTAAATGCGCTGTTGCTAAAAATGGTTTTGCTCCTCCGCAAACCGTCTCCATTGATCGTAAGTAAAGATCTTTAGCTTCCGCTACCGCAGTTAAGTTATTTGCTTCTGCTGTTGCCTAAAGGCGAAATAGTACAGGCTTAAAATGTAATTAACAACATGGGCAATTGTACAATGAAGACTTACCACTAACATACTTTTAGGTTCAGGAAGTTCATCTCCCTTGTAAATTTTCATATAGCTCTTGAAGTACTCTAACAGATCTTTCGCTTTCACAACTTGGCCGTCAATCTTTTTCGTTACTAAATTTTCTGGATCCAGCAGCATCGGTATCAGCACCTTCAGCTGCTCTTTGAATTCCGATTGAATTTCGGATAGTCTCCCATCGAAATTGGGGTTGGTGGCAATATTGAGGCCCGGATGTGGCATGAGGAAGCAAGATATATCTGAGAAGCATGATTTAATATGCTTCCTCAAGCTCTGCAATTCAGGGTGCTGTCCGTTAGAAATTTCTAATCTTCTTTGTAATATCTCCTTCCCGCCGTTTGCGCCATACTCCGCTTCGTATGGATAACTCCAGTCTCTCACTAAGAATTGCAACTTTTGAAACGGCGTGCTTCCAGACTTCTCTAATGCCAGCCTACCATACTCGGTGAAAAGTTGCAAATGCTGAAGATCATCCTCTTGGATGTTTTGAGATAGATTATAAATTTGCACAGACGACAACATCGTGCTTAGAGCAAACACAGTTGCGCAATCTCTGACTGTGGATTGGCTATCGAAAGCACCTTGTGTATCCATTAAAATCACAGCAATCTTCTCGCCACTTGGTAAAGTACTAGGGAAAACTTTCGACCACATTAAAATTCCTGTTGTGTCTCTTTCAGAGCCTCCTTTCCACGAAAATCCACACAGAGGATCATCATCTTTACCCAACCAGGAATCGATTTTGTTATTGTTGTTATACTATTGTTCGTAATATTATTATATAACGAATTCCCAGGGTAAACATGAAAGAAAGTAATAGATCTTCAATAAACATATATATATAGTATTGTATTGGAATAATAATCGTTTACTAAATTATTTTCTTAGCAATTAAATAGGTAGCATGTAAAATCTTTGAATTATTTTTTTAACTATATAAAGACTTTCATATTATTGTACGTAAACGAATGATTGCTTGAGTTTTATCGATAACATACCTTACAATTCATGTAACGGAGGAAAAAATCAAGCAGGAAGCTTTTGCCTTTCCTAAAGGCACCTGCTACAGAGACGACAACTACACTCCTATCTTTAATATCATCTTGGAGGAGAATTTGCGCCAAGGCTTCTTCATTTAGTTCGAAGGTGTGGTCTGGATGAGCAAGTACAATTGGTACAGGTTTTCCTAGGTCCAATTTACTATCTTGACTAGCCATTGAGACCCGCTCAATCCTTTCTTGCCAACCTAAACGGTCTAACGAAGTCCACAATTCAAAGAATATATTTATTTAATTAACAGTATCCCATTCTTGTGCGTATGTGCTTAGTAGAACAATTTGAATTGTATGTACGAAGAGGACAGAAGTAAAAATTACCTCCACACACATTAATTACGAAGATGAGAAAGGATGACAGGGATCAGGTAGGTATTCATTACCACACTTGTAAACGAAAAGCAGAATTTCGTTGGTGATGACTGAGGATGACTTTCGAGAACTTTATTTCATGGGTGAACTATAAAATTGGATTCCTCGTCTGCGAAGAGAGGCATTGTTAAGTCCACGGATTCGCTTTGGATCAAAAAGTGGAGAAGGATCAGATGGTAGATACTATCTTCAGTCTAAACCTGAACACTAAGTGGTAACGCTCTTAAATATGAACCTGGAGTTCGTAATTTGGCTACCTGAAAGAACTAAGAGCTTTCCAAAGGTGCATCGGAATCGTTGCTCACCCTTTGTTCGAAAATGGCCCCTCCCTAGACTCAACATTCTTCCCCCTTCGCTATCTTACGATTAAGTTACATCGGAGCGAGATAGCCACGCGAATTTCGACCCGACACTCAGACATTCCTCGAAGTTATCTCGCAGGATCGTACTTGAGGGGAAGAGGAGACCGAGCAAGCCCCATCGTCGACTACGAGGAACTCGAGTAAGCTGGAGCGTTTGAATCCTATGTGACGAAACGTGTTCGGAAGGAGCCTCGAGCCCGGAGCGATTACTTATTGCTAGCGAACGGCCAATTATACTCGCGCGAACACTAATTCCGCCTCTTCTCTTCCGTCTTCTGCTTTTACGCCGGTCCCTCGTCACCGTCGTCGACGGCAAAACACACACCGTCAGACGCCAGCCACATCGGTGCCTTGCAATCTCGCATTTACACGAATCATTACCGCATTAAACTCGTAAATACAGGGCGTCGAATTTCTCATCTGGAACGAGACGCGCGGCTGCCGGCGAGAAAAACGAAATACGAGAATTTAATTAACCGAAGCACCCTGGCTGGCTGAATCGGAAAGAAGGAAATGTTGAAATGCAATTGGGCCAGTAAGAATGTATCGCGGAATAGGCGAGGCTTTGGAGCCCTGCCGATGCAGAAAATCCTGCATTCATACTGTGCTTACTAAGAGAGCTAAATGGGAATTAATTATTCGTACATTCGTTCTGCTTGAAGTACGAGGAAAGGTTTACAGGAACGATTAAACCGATGATACATCCTAAAATTGAACTTTGCACGCAGGTACCGATGGATGCCGCGTGTACAGTTGAGAGGTCGACATAAAAGGAGTCCAAAGTACACAATAAGTAAAAGAAAATGGATTTGTATCTGTTAGCAGCGGAAAAATGATTATGAAACTTTAATGCAAGCATATAATGCAAATTGTATATACGAACGCCAATTTGTTATCTTTCCTGGGTTGATGTGACTATTGTCTGTCAAAATAAAAATCTTGCGAAGCTTTAAACAGAATGAAAAGTACTCCACCCAAGAAATTGTACTTATAGGACAATATTAATATATTGGAAAAGCAGGTGCGCATAGGAAAGACCATGTCTATCTTTCGAAAACGTGAGATAGTTCTGGAAGTATGTATCAACAAATTCGTTCTTACTTCCTTCACACACCACAGTCATCAGCAACGATTAGAAGGCGATAGAAAGGTGCACGAAACACAATATTGAACAAGAGGGAACACTCACCCAGTGGTTCGTTTGTTGGATAAACCCGTGGCACACGGTTCACGTTTTCGTCAAGAGCCGTCATCGGAACTTTCTCGGCTGAAAATAAATGTTTGAACGCTCGTTTAGCCACATCTTTCCCATCCCGCCCTATCTACTTGGGTGTTTGGTGATTTGCTCGCAAATGTTTCCTAAATCTCACTCCGCGATGCATTTAATCGAGGTTTAATGCACGCTATAATTCCGAGCGGGCAAATTTCTATCGAGATCATAATCAAAACACCAAAAACTCGATAAATGAAAGCAATGGTTAGGTGGACGCGACTATCCGGGTTTTTGGTGGCAAGCCAATTTTCTTCAAAACCTAAACTGCACTACGCCTCCTATCGAAGCGATCTCCTCGTAGCATAATTTTATTTTGGGGTCTATGCTTGTCCGATCAACGACTCAATTACCACGAATCTGATAGCCAGAAGGGTTTTTTCTAATAAGCCAATTTCCATTGCAACTGAACTTTCAAATTGGATTGAAGCTAAGCTCTACTCGGTCTTCATACTTAAGCGGCCGCTTCGCGACATAATTGTATTTTAAGATTTACATTCCGATTGACAGGTCCCTTGTCACGAATCTGTTGCATTCTCAAGTAAGTACCTAGTAGCAAGCCAATTCCTTAAATTCGACTAAATCTAAATCCTACGCGGTCTCGCGTATCGATCATTTTACGTCACAGTCGTATTTTAAGATCTACGTTACAATTAGCGATTTCGTCAAGTTATCCAAATTTTGGTAACGAACCAATTCCCTTTAAAGCCAACGCTCTAGACTCGACGCAGCGTAAATCGTGCTCGGCTTCATACTCGGACGATCGTTTCGCGTCACGATTGTATTTCAAGGTTCCTATTTCAATTAACAACTCTGCTATCGCCGATCTGTCAGGTTCGGGAGTTTCTGGTAATCCGCCAATCGACATTCGCGATGGAATGTTCAGGATCGCCGGGACATTAGCTCTACGCAGTGTCGTGTTGTAAGCGATGGTGTAGTGTTACGGCTGTATTTTGTGCGCACCACGGTTCACACTGCGATGAACGGTGTTATTATCGCGGTTCGGTTGGGTTCTTGTCCTCGGTGGTCTGGTCGGCTCCCTTGGCCTGGTTAGCGGTTCCTCGGGTCGCCTCCGACTCGACGGTGTCTTTCTTTTCTCGCTCATCTTGTCCCTTCACATTCGCCGTGTCGAAAAACCGCGGATGAACGAAAAGTGTACGCGAGTGACGGGCCAGACGAGGAAACCAGGCGGCTCGGAGAGCATAGATGCTCCGTGCACACACGATCAAGTACTAAGTCGCGAGAGAGCCGACTAGAAATATCCTGGTGTGGTGGTGGCCAGCCGATGGGGCCGCGGTTAGCAGCGGAGTTCGCGAGTTGGCAGCATCCCACAATCAAGAAATACCGGTGAAACCTGGGTGACACGGTTGCGGCGTGCGTGTCACCTTGTGCTGCGACTGCCCGCCTATGGCATCACATTCTACACTATGTGCCCTTAATCGACCAGATCTATCACATAATCGGTTACTCAGCCTGTTCATATGCCTATCAATAGCCTATATTTATCTTTGAGAAGTGCTCACAGGTCGGAGAAACTCTGAGGTTCCCCATGAGTTATAAAACAGCCAAAGGGACACTTGATGTTTGCGTATAGGTGACTGGTGATTGGGAATTATGCGCAGAAAGATAGTTTCTGAAGTACTCGGAAGTTTTCTGTATTGCAATGAAGGTGATTGATAAATCCACGTGTGTACAAAGTAGAAGCCTGGATGGTCAATGATTGATCGACCATTGACGAATGGTCACGATACGCTATGATTTATGTTCACTATATGTACTTAGGCGAATGGGTCTTCCATAAAGTAAGTTAAAGAAATATGGAAATAGACAATGTTCGCAGGGGATATTATTTTGCGAGTAAATAACAATTTACGAAGAGCCGCTGATAGTTGGCATGATTCTACGATGGACGGATATTAGTGGCTGCTCGGTAAACGTAGCGTCCGTTCGCGTCGTATGTAGAATTCTACTCGAGGAAAGCCTATTTTTAACATTTGTCGTTATTTTTGCTCCAGTTTGCGCGCGTAAAGAACGGAAGGGAAAACAAATGCGGGACAAGATGAAAGATTAATGTGTATTCGAATGAGGCGTGAATTTGTTATAGACTACAAAGTGTATGAAAGAATGGCTGAACAAGTACAGCACAAGCAGAAATGAAGGAACAACGAAGATTCGAGGAAAAGAAATTTCGTGTCTTCCCGTCTCTATAAACATTACATAATTAAGCGATAACTGAACAGAGCTTCCTCGCGATAACATGCAAATAATTATCTGCCGCTACCGATTAAGAGAAATGTGCGAAGAGTGTGATAAAATAACGAAACAGTAGTGAGCAGTACAGAAAATCATATGACACAGATAATTGTATCAATAATCTGTTCTCGCACAGTGATACCGTATTCAGAAATGCGTCTCGCAACGCTGCGAGTGACCGGAATCTTTGACGATACAATCGATGATGTAAACAAGAATTTAAAAACCGAGTCGATCGAAGAGGAAACAAATATTTTTAAAGCGTGCGCGGCGAAAGTAATAAAAAAAATGTTTCTAAGATGATTCTTTGCTCACAGTATGTAAACAGCGGTCGGTTTCTTTACACGATTCACGGGGCGTTTAATATTTGAGTTAAGAGACGAACTGTGCTTTGGCAGGAACAAAGCAATCAATTTAAAATCTTTCCAAGTATTCGCCGCTGAACAGTGCGTTCGAGCGTTGCCGAGGTTCGAACCTTGAGCGTTCTTGACCTTTGATTCGTAACATTGAAATGGTTCCCTTTTTATACTCATTCACGTAATAACGCTGTGACGTCAGTTCGCTCGGCGCGGTAAATGAAAAGCGCGCATATTCGATCAGAATTTACTTGTTCAACTCGAAGCATACGTTACAGGAGAAGATTTCAAAAACGCGTTCCTGATTAAACCGCGCACCTAGCTGCCGAGCAAAATGCTTCGTTATTCGCTCTACATCCGCGTTATACTCTCTTCGCTCGCCATACCGCAAATGTTAGCAATTTATGAGCAGGCGTAGCGGAATAGACGCGATCGAAGCAGCGTGTCAGCGCCCACGGTTGCAGGAGCAGGGGATTTTAGATCGGGTACAGTTAGCACGAGCTGTAAAACCAGCGAGTTAACGATCAGAACCGGGATGATGCAGGGGGTCACGGCTTGCTTTCCCTCCCCGGTATATTTATTTTAGAAACTGCCCCTCTCTTATGGCGCGCCGCGTCTCCAAGGCAAATGTTTTATGTCAAACGGGGTTTATTGCGGGGGAAAAAGATGGAGGAGGGTCGAGGCATGACTAGCAAGATCGACAAGAAACGGCAGGGGAACGAGAGTAGCACGGCGAGGAGAGATCGGTCGTATCTCGGAGAGCACGATAGGATTATTATGCCTCCTCCAGGCACCCGAACTATCATTAATCTCATTTATGGCGGTATCTCGTGTAAGGGTTATTTATATTTCTCCGCGGCAGACGACGAGAGTAAGTGCGATTTCCGAAGTTTATGCAGTGCCATGCACGCGGTTCAATTACGAGTTCTGCAACAGCCGGAGGCTGTGCCCAGAATCCGGTGTCTACGACTCCCTGGTGGCGGCTTCTTAAGGTCGCTGCTCGCCCCAGAGAAACGCGGTTAGCAATGCAGCTAAGAGATCGATTAACAATGCAGCCAAGAAGTTATTTCTCTTCGCGCGGAGGAAAATACTTCCTCGTGTACCCGCGAGTGCGAAAAACGCTCGTGCCGTCGTGTTTACGACGAGCGGCCTGCGACTGCCGACACTGAAGCGGGCAGAACTTTTTTACGGGCATAAGTTGCGTGTTAATCAGGAACGCGGGGCATTGAACAGGGGCTCGATATTTAAGAAAGTAAAGTGAAAGGCGCGTACCGCGATTGACCAGTTAAAAAAACCATGACTTCGCTGTTCCTGCTTTTCTCTATAAATGTTCGTTTCAGGTAGAGTCACATGTCGATTTCGATATCGCAATCAACGGTCAGATTACAGATCCTTAACTGCAATGTGAAGAAAATGACGAAAGAAAAGCGACGTATCACGGACTGCCACTTTTTCTACATCGATAGTCGTGCGGCCGAGGCGAGCCACTCTGGTACGAGCAAAAACCGAGAAGAATGAATTTACGTCCGCGTCATTGCTTATCGCGCCACGTGCAAGAATACGTCGGTCATCGCGTGCAATTGCTCTCACACGCGTTTTACCGCGACCTCAGAGGACTAGCTCGATCTCGCGAGTCTTGCCGAGCGTGGGCGGCGTATGAGGGAAATATAGCCGCCTAAAAAATACAGCTACGATCGCGGTTTAAGTGTAAAAAACTGCCAGGGGTGGTAGGGACGATACGTGTTAAGGGGGTATACCCGTTTGAACGCTCGGAAAATGTGTACATTTTGTGGATTTGATGAAGATTTTCCGTTTTTGCATTATGTTTACACAGTATTATGAACTATCTAAAAAAAAATTTCAGTTTAACATGTGTTGTTTTTCGGAAGTTATAGATACTTATCCGAAACTCTCAATTTTAGACGGCTACACGGTGGCCCTGAAAAAAGCTGTATGTCGGTGTCTGAAATCAAAAACAGTAGGATTTTTTTTATAAAATATGTTAATAGCTATCGACCTACGACGCCTTTTTCATTCCCATTATCCGTTTATTATTTATAAAGAAATAAGTGGACTTTTCTCTTACAAAAATCTAACTTTATCTTTGATATCACCATTACTTTATTCTTCAAAATTTTCAAACTCGACGCCGTGAGTCGATAGTTATTAACATATTTTTTAAAAAAATGTACTGTTTTTGATTTCAGACATGACATGCAGCTTTTTTTAGGGCCACCGTGTGGCCGTCTAAAATCGAGAGAGTTTCGGATATGTATCCATAACTTCCGACAAACTATGGATTTTTAACTGAAACTTTTTTTTTAAGTAGTTCATAATACCACGTAAATATTATAGAAAGACGGAAAATCTAACCGTTAACTTGTAAGAAAATCCACCAAATGTACACATTTTCCGAGCGCTCAAACGGGTATACCCCGTCAAAGTCAATTTATACAGCCACCGACACAGGAAAAGCCCGGAAGGAAAAATCGCCAAAGTTGCGCTCAGATATGACACGGACAGGGCTCGTCGTCTCGACAAGCGCCCACCGAGTGTCGTCCGAGCGTCAAGCGCCCACCGATTTATCCGCTCGGATTGTTCCCGCGTCGGTGGCTGTATAAATTGACCTTTATCCGTGCACATCTTACGTGTATCGAACAGCGAGCGAGCTTTTATTTTACGACTTATCCGTCGCTATTCGGAACGCTCGATGCCAGACGTTATCGTTGACAACGTAAAAATCTTTTATACACTCGTAGTGAGATTCTGGAGGATGAAATCACAGGCACCCCCCCCCCCCCCCCTTGATCGTTAGTCGATCCGAAATTCGACGAAGAAACGTCGCAATTAACGGTGTGTGTGTACCGTGGATTGTCCCTGAATTCATTTGACTGAATAATGCGAGTTTAATTAACGAGGCATGGAAGTACGTGGGCGGCCGATGAAGTCCACCGTCTATCGCGTTGTAGAACAAGCGTGTGCACGCATTTCGAGGTGTATTGACACATTCGAGAGAGGAGAAACTCCTGGTATTAGACTTATTGGATTGCGACAAATGGGTTTACGAAGTTCTCGCTGGCAATTGACATAGTTCCCATTCATTACCCCGCGGCGTCTTTCTCTAATTACCATTCGACGAGGCCTAAGTCGAATTCTATGGAAGCTCAGTATTTAGGGTGGCAATGAACAGGTTTCTGGTCTTTATCAGGCAAATAAAATGATGGTCGTCCGTCAAAGGTCATATCAAGCTACAAATTGTCACATAACATCCAACTTCGTGTTAGCTAGTCATCAATTGTAATCTTCCAGTGGCCATGTGGATGACAACTGTCATACAGCATTGCCTCTATTATCGATGGATTCTTAACAGTAAGAAATTTTATTCATTCAAGCTACATATTTATCAAGTCCGAGCAGAAACACAAGTGGGCAACATTGTTTAGTTTGAATAAGGTAGGTATTTTGTTTGATTAATGAAAATTTGTTTGTCAAACTTGTAGCACTCGATCATTTATGGCTTTCCTCTATTTTGCGAAGAAAACTGTACATTCTTGCATATATTTATTTATTTATTTATTTATTTATTTATTTAACGGGACTAAGCCCAAAATATATGGTGTAGTAGCAGTGGTGCACTCAGGATTTAATCTTGGAGGGAGCCGAGTTGAACGGATAAAAATAGTTTTAACGCAAATTCAATAAAATTCATTAGTTGATTATAAAAATTTATTTAAAGAACGAAATCCAGTTTTCTTTTCTATTTACAAAGCCCCTTCTTTGGGGGTTACCGTGGCCCATTGCTCCCCTCCCGCTAATTCGTGTAGTAGATAGATATTTAAGATAACATCGGAAACCTATTACGAAATGATCTTCACGTGACCCTAATCGCGGAAATTGTACCCGAGGCGATTTTGACGTATCTTCCAAGATAATAAACAGCTGGTAAGTACTTTGTATTGCAAATGCGATAATCAAGATCGTAGTCAAAGAGGCGACTGTGATTGCGATAGGAAATACTCGATTCCCACAGCAATATTTTAAATGGGACAGCCTACGCATGCAGAAAGTTAACTTTGATTCTTCCGCAGCCACTTTCACTTAAAAAAAATAATAAATAACACTTATAAGAAGCCATTGCCTATTTCCTTTTCATGTTTCAAACGCGTCAGGCAAAATTATACAGTTCATGACTAATTGATCAAACGCGGAGCACAGTGTAAATAGGATATTTAACGCGGGTTATTGTTCCCCGCCGCGGAAATGAATATGTACGTACCGCGAACTATATACGGGGAAAACGAAACGACTCGTTTTCCACCGGACACGCGGTACATAAACCTATCGATAGTATTCAATAAAACACGCGGTGCGGAGAGAACTTGAATAGGTATGCCAACATGCGGGTCTCATTTCCAATCCCGAATATCACGCGCAATGCTGCACAGCGGTGCGCTGAACCGCTTTGAAACTCGCTGCCTGCCTTTGCCACCTGTTTCATTGTCGCTTGATTTCATTTAATGCGAGAAATCACGCTGCAACTTCCTCGCATAGCGTGCCGTCATTCATCGCCTTACGCGCTCAGAGGAATAAAACTGTTTTTTCTTTTTGTAGTTTCTACAGTACGAACACTGAATAATCGCGTATTTATGTGCGCCGCTGTCTAACTTTGGGGTCACTGCTTCAAATTTTATTCTATCATGCATTCCTTGGCGTTTCAACGAAGGCGGTTCTACGATATTTATCAGGGCTATATAGAAAAGGTTTTGGGAGGGTTTTCTGGTTATCGAAGAATATGTATTAAGAAGTACTGAACCAAGGTTTGATAAGGTGAAATTGAGCGCAAAGTTAAGATCTCATGTTGAACATCTAGTGAAGGATAATGGCAGTAAGTACCAGCTGTAAGATTGTGAAGCTTGTTAAAAAAATTTCGAGGATTTGTGAAGAAGCAACAAAAGAAAAAGGAGGTTAAATACATGTAAGTTGCGCGTTCTATTTTATGTGAATTTCTTTCAGCAGACTGTATACAATTTGACGGTTCTACAAAGCAATTATACATATTCCACATTATATTATACGTATTTTTATATTATAAAGGAAAATTTACAGACAAATTAATACTGTGCTGGAATCAATTCAAGCATTTTAGTAATATTTCACTGCACGCCATTTCGTCCTAATTTTAAATGCAGTTTCTTTCCCTACAATGTGATTTCCGTCGAGATTAAAACGCAGATTTCTGCACGATTAGTGAAACTGAATTGAAGTTCAATGTCCCGAAAGTTCCGTTACTGTTTTCCCTTATAATTATTCATCTCTCTATTACTTTCCCTCTTTTATACGAATACTAGACGCTTGTATATTTCCGCTTTAATTAAGTCTGAGAATCGCATACAATGCACCTGTTGCAATATGTAATTTTCACAGTTTCTTTTTTATCGTATCATCAATACCAATCACAACGCTAATAAATGAGTTTAAAGGATTATGTGAATAAGCATGACAAATAGAAATAAAAAGATCAAATCTGATAAAAGAAATACGAATTCGATATATAACTTCTAACATTAAAGTGCACAAGGAAATACTGAAACATTGGGTAAGAGGTGACAAGTTGTAAGAAACAATATTCTAAAATTGCTCGGAATTTATTTGATACCTAATTTGAGTACAGTTTTCATAAAAGTGTCCCTGTTTGTAAACTATATCATGTCATATTCTTTTATGTGCCGTGACCCGATAAATAAACCACGTTGTTCAGACAACGCGAGCAGCGGACTGGAACACCGTAACAAGTGGAATAATTATCAATCTTGCTGAGTAACAAGAAGCAAGGACGTACGCGCGACTGACTGACACAGTTTAAAGTTCCCTCGTTTTAAGGTGAGAAGTAAGAAAGATTCCCGCGAGGCGGCAGCACTTACGTGCCATGCTTCGAGCCTACGTCATCCTCCTTTGACAGAATATCGTGTTACTACGCGTAATTACAAATGCATAGCAAATTATCACGCTATTTATACTCTATCATGTCTCCAACGCAAAAAATTGAAAAGTCACACATCACTGACAAAAACTGCTTACGAGTCTTTTATAACCTCTAAGATCGCGAGCGTTACATGGCACTTTCCTTAATCTTTGCTCTCTTGCCATACATATGCATCCTCAGGGTGATTACTATAAATCCAGACACGTATAACTGTTAATAACCTGTACGCGGTGTGATTCACGAAGCCAGAGGCATGGAATTTTGAACGATGACTGAACGTACACCTGGCAGCACTCCCTCGCAAACTATATTTTTGTTGCGTGACTTATGGCGATTCACCACGTGGTTGGAATTCAATCGAAGTAACAGGGGTCATTAGCACGTGTCCTACTGAATTGAATATACACTTAAGCCGTTGACGAAACGTCAAAAAAAAGCACAAAGCATAACGGTCCGGGTTACATCTGGCACGCGATGCCCAGACCACGTCCCGCCGGTTACTGAACGGATTTTCCGATATCACTGTCGTATCTTGCACATTTCCCTATCGCACCGTCGTCGAATATTATAAAATGCAGACAATTCTTACCCACATACGAGCTCCTGTAATCGCCACTCTGTTTACGCTGTTTAGTCTCCGCCATGTTGGGATACGAATGACGCCACTTCCGTAACTGCGTGCAACTGTTTCACTACGTAGGTTAAAACGAACTTCGTCGCTGAGACTTTTACTTGCTCGTGGCAATGCGCACGGTTATGCTGGATAGTGGCACGTTAATTGAATGTAAATGCAGGGAATATAATAGTAATGAAAGTGAATCTGTTGTGTCGTGGGAAGCAACGGTAACACTTTCCCAGGGATACGCACCTTTCCCTCTCGCCGATTGAACAATAACAGCAGTTTCGAAACTTTGAATTGATAATCGATTAGATTAGATACACATCTAAAAATAAACTTCCTTCTGGAACAATTTTCTTCACACTTTTTTTTCTACACAGAACGCGGTTTTGCATTATTACAAAACGTTCGAATCACGGTTACTTTTTGCCATTCTGGTGAAACTCCGCATTCCTATTACAACTTTCACTAATTGCGGTCAGCTTCCCGGCGCTTAAGCATCCACGCATTGAAAAACATACTTATCGATCGCGCGCACGATACAGGAACGAGACAGTGCAATAGGTGAACAAACACTCGATAATTCTGTCTGCCACAATGGCGAAAGTAAACGGGTCCGGAGTCAGCATGCGTATGCGACAGTACAAAAGCCGCGCGCTGTTACCATTCGTAGATACGTGAAAACAATTTGTATTAATATCGATGACGGGAACTGTATTTACCCTCGCTTTTTCTATAACGTGTAACATTGACAGTTTCGTAACATTGACAATAATCGAAATTAAAAATAACAATATTATTCCCTTTTATAAAATATAACATAGCATAGTACAATGGTAAAGGCATGTGTAAACATACGACGTTGTAAAATCCAATTTGGAATTTAAGGCAGAAAATGATGTTCCCGACGAGACGCGTCGAGAAGAAAAAGATTCGACATCTGGTTCACTGTAATATCGGTGCGCGCAGCCGTTCTTTACCCGTTCATCTGATTCGCGGTTTCGGCGGAGCGCGGCACTACTTTCGCCGGCGGATGTGATTTGATCCCGGTGGTTGCGCGGTCGCAGATTCCCTATGGTGGAATGTGGATGCTGTGTGCGCGGTGGTTTGTTTCGTTCCGCGAATTCGAGGTCCGTTTTGCACGGCCGATCGAATGTGCCGACTCGCCGTGCGGATCATCCTCGGGAGCCGACGACAATTCCGTGGGACGATGCTGTTTGACAGAACGTACAGTGCGCATTGACAATTAACGCGCGAACCAGCGTCGAGTGGCCGAGAGAGCACGGGCTAGTAAACAAATGTCAGAACGGAGGACGAGAGGGAGAGAGAGGAAGGGAGGGAAACGAAACACTGTCGTGCCGTTCCAGCGCGAAACGGTGGCGCAACATCGATGCCTTTCGGCCGCGCTGCTTCATTCCCTCCGTCGTTAAAAACGGATACACGCGAAAAGTACGGGCGATTTTTTTCGGCCGGTCGGACGCGCGTGGAACGTGCCCGTGGTGCATTGTCGTGGTGACGTCCGGTGTCAAGAGAGGCCTCGTGCTCCCCCGTGTGCCAGCTGCACATTCATCCTGTCAACTTTCCGCTTCCGTTCCCTTTGACAGCGGATAACGAATTCGTCGGCCTACGTCTGGGAAGAGTTCACGCGCGCACGCCAAGCCGCCGCGCAACGCCAGCGAGACGGAGTTCCCGTGTGTGAAACGTGTGAGACGCGTGTGATGTCGCGTCCCGTGCACGGCTCACGGCTGACACGCGTGTGGAACTACTCCGGGGCCCTTTAAATCGCAGCCGCGGAAGGGTAACTACGTTCACGCGTATGACACAGCGGCGTACCCGTGCGGAGCCGACTAACGAGGCATTTAAATTTTTCAGCAGGCCTCGGCTCGTTTCGTGTCGTTTCGCTCCGTTTAAAAGCCCTTCGTGCATTATCGGCGCTATCTATCTCCCACCGATGCCGGCACTGCGCGACCGTGTTTACATCGCCCTTAGCCACCAGAACGAGATCGCCAAGTTCGACCGGGTTTTCAGGTGAGACGCGTCGGTACGCGGTCTCTTTTCACGCGCGCCTTCTTCCGTATGCCGTTTTGCTTTTTCACCCGGCCCCGTCGAGCTTTGAGGTTAGAAAATTATGTAACACCAAACGACCACTGAACCCGCCTCGCTCGGAATGTGGGATTTGTTTGCAGTTTTCGGCGAGACGTATTTAACTCGGTGAGTAATGCTCCTTTGTACACGCTGATCTTGTGTAACGTGCATGCTCGTGTGATGAATTATTTTACTCTTTTTCATGGGACTAGGATTTGTTTGAGACATTTGTTATGGGTACTATTACATTTTCTTTTTATGCGATTGAAAGACAGTGATATTATAAAGGGATCAGAAATGAATTTAGTGGTTCGGTATTTCGACTTCAGCCAAAGGCTCCGTTTGACCGGTAATTGATAGGGAACGTAGTAATTCAAAAGAGTGATATATAGTAGGCACGCGTTCCATTGGCCATGTGTCGCGAACTATTTTTACAAGAATCTCGCCACTGTAGTGTATTGTTACAAATGCGTGGAATGCTGGTACTTTTGCGCGACGTTTGCTTGAGCAGCCGTGAAATTCGAGATGGTTTAATTGTCACGTGGCGCGGAGTTGCATACACTCATACGCGCAAGTAATAGTCACGTCACGTCTTGGTGAAGTAGTGACGGACATTTTACAATTATCGATGGGATTAATTAAATGCGCTCGTGCACGACGTTGTAAGAAATAAATTTGTGGAATAATGATTGCGAATATGTCGACACTTGCGATTGCATTTTTGAGTGAAATTACTGTATATCAATCACCAGAAGAGTAGTCCAAATATTGATTTCGAAATTCAAGTGTAATGGTAAATAATATCAATCATTCGCGACAATTAATTTTAAAAGACAACAACTCCGCGCCGCGGACGTAGAAATTGCAGTACAAAATGCCAGTATATTTAACATCAGCGACCCGTAATTATCCGCGGCGCTTAATTACTATACTACAGTTTTTCGGGGTGGCTGCAACATTTTCTTCTTATTTGGTCCAGACGTGGAAAAGGAATTCACGCGTTGTCTCGTTTTTCACCGGTTCGGTCCTTTCACTTACGGGCTCATCAATCTCTTGCTCGGTTTTCCGACACGTCAGTGTTACCTATAGGAGCTCGTATGCAGTCACGAACCCTCATCACTAACCGTTTCTCTTTCCCTTTCTTCCTCAGACTTTCCGGTTCTGTTATGTAACTTTTCATTATTATTGCTCTCACGCTCGGAACATCGTGGAATTCAAGGAAACACGCCGTAAATCCACGTTTTTCAGCGGCGTCCATCGTTCTGCTCTCGTTTGCCATAAACACGCGATACGCGGAAAATTATCAGTTAAGTAGCCTTTGGTTGTGAGTCGAAGTAGTAGCAAAAAGATTTGTCGTTTGAAATGCGTATGGTAGCTGATATAATTGCGACATAATATGGACAAAGCAGTAAAAGAAGTATAGGAGGATATAACGTTAAAATATTATTATGATTAATTGATATTTAATTATTGTACACGTTACGTACTAAGTAGCTAACATTGAATGTTCTTCCCTGGCACATAATTAAGTGGCACAGGCTTCTGCTGTTATGTAAGAAAATTGATTACCTTCAAATATCTTATAAGTTATATAACATCTTTTATTAAATCAGATGCTGTTAAACACCTGATCCATGCACAATCGTAAAGTGTGCCTCACTTTTCTTGAACGGGATAACATTCAATTTAAATATTTAATAATTCAATTTGAATATTTTCTACGTTAAATATTTAACGTGTTAGTAGAATCACAAATTCTAATAGCAGCTGTCAAGTATTTACACATTATATTGCCACTGATACATTTAAGTTTCTTTTAAACGGTACGATACTATTTGCGTTCAAACGTAGCGGTTCTCATTTATCTAATTTGCACACATCATTAAAAGTACATTAAGCAAAATTAGATTGCCTTTCAAAGGACATTTGAAATCTTCTAGCGGACCTCTCTATATTCAAACGCTATTATCTAAAAAATGGTTGCAAACACAAAAAAATTATATATACAATAATTGTGGAAAATGGAATACTCTTTGAATATTATTTGAACAAAAATTCGATAGGGCTTACCATTTTTGAGAAATTCTTTAAATCCTAACTATTGATGAATTCTAAACTTTAAGGCCTGGTTGGCACCCTTTCCTGTTGTCCGACTGCAATAAACTTTTTCAGGGACTATTTTTTTATCAAATGGCACCGTTCTAGGGGGCGAGAGCAAAGAAAAACACAAAAAAAAAATTCGACACGTATAAATAAGGGCCACCTTAATGGAGAGCGTGGATCGCAGGTTATTTAAATATTATAAAAGGGGATCGCAACTCAGGAAAGGTTGGGAAACACTGTTCTAGTACACTGAATACTTGCGATTGAAACAAGATTCTTTAATTGTGTCGTAAGTGACGAATGGCACATGATATGAAACACAAAATTTATGTCACTGCTGAAATTTTCGGCATATAGTTTCGGCACACTGAACTCATTTTCAATCCCGGTACCCTCAGTCGATTCAGATTTAATTGGTCTCGCCGTAAACGCCACGCATTGCCTTTTCTCGATGCGATTACTCGTTCGACTTCGTCCTGAATCGGACTTTCCGTAGGCGATTTCAGCAATGGCCCCTGGCCATGGAGCGTTAACTATGTTGGCTAGGCAAACGCAGAACGAAGCGTCGCACGAACACGATTATACGTCCCCGGGAGATTGTATATTCACGCGAACCTATGCAAATGCAGAGGCGAATGTTTCACAATTTCTGGCTAGTTATCGTTTCCTTCGGTTCGAATTTAATTACACCGGTAGGTTCGTTACAAAATGCATCGCTATCGTTGCCGCGCGATTTCGTTATCACGAGGAACTCGCGCACGAACAAGCGGTACTTTTCCTTTAGTCGCGTGAAATTATCGAAGGCAATAACGCGTCTATGCAGCAATCAGCATATTAATTCTCGCTCGGGCTTATTAATTCCGTGTTTAGCAAGCCGTGCTTCGTTTTTATTTATGAACCCTCTGTGGTTCATCACACCCACGCGATAACTTCTTATCAGCTGACTTATTTCGGCTGATAAATAGGGTGAAATGTAAATTATTATATCGTAGAATCTTTTCTAAGTGGACAGCCCAAAGTATGTCTTTAGTTTTAAATTAGTTTCCTCATTCTCAAGTGATACCTAGAGTCTAAACTGAAGGAGAAACAGTCTATCAATAGTAATAAGGGTTCACCTTTTCTTCTTCTACATTGGCAATAGCCAGCATAATCTTTGTCACTGTGTCCTGTATCCAATGGAAAACTGTCTGCTCTACCACTGAAATACCTGCAAGTCTTTGCTTTATAATGTGTACCGAAGACTGCGCTTCTGAAATCCGAGTTTGCTCGCAGTTCGACGGCTGCACAGTAGTTAACTGACATTTTGCACGTCGTTTCTATTCATATTTTTGGAGGACATCGTAGAACTCTGTCATACGGTTCAACTGCGAACTTTGAAATACTAGGGTCTGACCTTTAGGTAATCCAATCGGAGTACGATTTTTAAATACACCCAATGTAATACAGGCGCAATAAATAATATCGGTTCGCGTTGATTATCGAATGGACATCTTCTCCCCTGAGGACACACACTATTTCAATGTGAGCAGCGCGACGGGAGAGATTCACGGTCTACCGGTGATAGCGTTGAAGTAATTGCAATTAAAATTTGTTTCGTGAAATTGGCTACCCACATCCTGTGCTCCAGCCTTCGCCCCTGTCCATCAGTTCGAGGCTTTTAGCGCGCAACCTGTTTTTCTTTTATTATTCTCTGGCAGATCGAAAATCGTAATTAGTAGCTCGTCAATGCTACGCATTCCCCCTCCTTTCTCCCGTTACAACTGTAATTAACTACGCGCGGCTGATAATTGCGGGCGCACTATGCGCTGCATCCTTCATCAATTCAAACGGACATGATTATTTTAGGCAACCCTGTCACTTTTATATAGCCCAACTCGATTCACCCCTCCATAGGGTAAAGACCGTTTAATTGAAATGTAAATTGTTTGATCGAACCACCAACGAAATGGTTGATTTAACGAAATATAGTCTTCCGCGGAAATTAAATTTGTCCGGCTGCCGGTCTTCGGTGAAGTGAAACCGTGCTGCGAAGTTACAACCGCGCGACACCCCGCTGATCCCGCGAAAAACGATATTTGATTGTTCTCGTGTTTCGGCAAACTTTAAATTAATTACCAATTATCTCACCCGAGACCTGAGTAATATCGTGTCAATTGGAACAGATAGTTCTTCATGGTATTCTTCTGTTTGCGTTAATATTCTCTCATCTACGAATATCCTAAAGGCGCGAATTCACGATGAGATTTTACATGAGACTTTTCTATCGCGAGACAAAAATCTCAGCAACAACTAACCGTAAATAATGGAAATAGTCAAGAGAGATGAGATTTTTGGAAATATAGGTTTCACGAGACTTGTCTTACGAGAGTCTAATTCCATGAATAGAATAAGAAAATAATTGTCTCATGAGATTCTTTCTTTTGTCTTCGGAAAACACACTCTTTTCATTGTTTTTATGCAGTGATTGAATAAAATCGTTTCCGAGCGGGAGCACATCGCCCTCTGTTTCCATCGACCGTTCGCGATCGCGGCGGAAAAGTGTGATTCGCGTGAAAACACAGGCCGTGTACTGATTACCAGCAATATTTCCGGCACGACTGCCCGTTAATAACGTTTCTATTATTAATGAACGGACTCCGGCGCGGCGTTAACGGCCGATACGTGGCAATACGTTGTAAGCTCCGATAATGCGCCTCGTGGGACGGCTGACGCGTAATTGTAAACTCGATCAAAAAGGCTCGTAGCTGCCAATGCAATTGTCGTTGCACTGGCGCACGGTTTCCTCTGTTCCCTTGTCCATTCCGTTGCTTCGATCTCGCTGGTTATTCACCGAGTTTTCGCGGTATTAAATAATCAGAATTGAATTCGAAGCGCGCACATCAGGGTGTAGTTTTCCACCCCCGCCATTTGAAATTCAATGCGACCAGTTCGAGGTTGTTCAAGTAGCTCGCCAGTACACTCGATATTTATCGCATCTTGGGGGAATTTGTCGAATATCAGGTTATCGGGATGTACCGATGGCGTTGCACGCCTATTCGGTTCTGCTAAATCGATCGGTTGTCAAAAACGTGGCGTTAATGGGGAGATAACTATTTGTCGGTATATACGTTTCTTATATATATTTTTTGTGGGCACACCTTCTTATAATCACAAATTGGTCACATGGTGTTTACTGCCTTCCAACATCATTTTTGAGTTACCATTTTCGTATTTTTTGATCTTTTAACTTTTGAGTGATAATTGTCCATTCTTAATATTTATACAGTCGTGTTCTAATAATCTTTCTCTAGCAATTTTCCATGGTTGTGGAGAAAAATGATTTTTTTATTTGATTTTTTTTACGATTTATACAGTCGTGTTGAAATCCTCTTTGAAAGTCGGAAAGACGCGACATTTGAGCTCGAAAATGGCTTTTGGGATGCGATACACTCCGTGTGACCACGAAGGGATATTGTCGTTGAGATTTAATTACAATACTGCTTTTGATCCCTCGGTGTTTAAAGCCTGAATAGTTCGAGGATCCAAAGGTCGAGGTTGCGGCTCTGATTCTGCGAAGGTTTGTGCTTCAATTGGGCCAAGTTATGCTCAAAATGCCAAAAAATTAATTAAACAAAGTAGTACGGATCCCATAATTTCGTGATCTGTATTTTGCAAAAAATTACTAATCCACAGAACAACTCTTACATTATACAATTATTAAAACTACCAAGTCATAGTTCCATTTTTAAAAAACAAAAACCACAGAAAATTGAAAATAAATTAATTACGCTACTCACTATTAAATAACCCATTCAAAAACCAAGAAATAAAATATACGCAATGCCAAAAATAAAGCTTATTTTCTTTAACAATTAAAATCTTCAAACTAAATTTACTCAATTTCAGATCAGCGAGGGTTGGTACCTTTCTGCATAACTTGGCCCAATTTTGAGTACTTGTATTCGTAAATTTCGAACTGTGGTAGGATAATAAAATTGATGGCAGTTTACGTTGATTCCCTTCGAATTACACGACTCAGAATACCATCGAAATTTATAAAGAATTACGTTTTATACCACTTACCTGACCCATTTTGAACGTTGACGATCGACGTTCGCCCTGTACATGCACGTGCCCGCGATATTTCAAGGATACTGGACCAGTTCAACGGGCGACCGTTATAAATCATAATAAAACGCTGCAGTTCGTGCTATCGTTCTCATACGAATGGTAAATTTCTCAGGGGCGTAATAACAACAGAAAGTGGTCGCCTTGGGGTGCGATTAATGTCTCCGCTGTAAAAAATGGCCGATACTCTCTTCTCCTTTAGTGGCATACCCCACGACACGAGCAACTCTTTTCCAACCCAGCGCTTAAACATTCGGTATACGTTGATTCTTAAGGAACAATAGGATAGAATTTATCACTGATCGGGAGGATATCGTTACGATAACACCACAGCCTTTTTGGAACTTATCTTTACTGTCCAGATGTAAGTACTCGGTTAAGTCGAGCAGCGCAATAGAAAGTAGAGGAGATTCGATGTAACAGGGACTGTGACGTTATAAGGAGATTTATAAGGTTTTCATGGGCCGCCATAAACCTTGAAAATTCTATTTATTTCGTGAATTTCGAGCCAAATGTGGGACGAACGCGCGATGAGATAAATTTACGATCCTTTTTAGGCATCAAATCTGGCGTGTCGGCGAAGTTTGGCTCGCGCCCAGCAGACCCGAGTCCGGCCAAATACACGTACAGATGTGCCCACCTATACCAGGAACACGCGAGCAGGGCATTATGAGATATTTAATTTGAGTTTCGCGCCGTTATATATCAGCCGGTGTTGATGGAACGGCTTGTTCCCTTGATTTCCGTTTTTGCACCCGTGTCGACCCGTGATTTACCGTAATTTCTATTAAGGATCCCTCGAAACGCGTGCCAATTTTTATTACTGCTTCCACCCTTCTCCTTCCCTTCGCTATTTCCTTCAAAGCCTTTTTGCTTTGGGCACGTGTACTTTCACTGGGCTAGTAATATTAGGCTCAATAAACGAGGATCGATTAAGTTAATCTCAATTTAGTGATTTTAATGTTCAATTCAAAATATGGCTACGAATTCAATGTCTCGCGGTGATGATGAACGCAATATTTTAGCCCGATGATTTCAATAGCAACCATGTCGTTTATCTGTACAATATCAAACAAATTCAAGTATAAAATGAGGAGTATTTCAATTGCAATTAGAGAAATACTTACACGTGAATTTTTGCAAGTAGTCTCGGGTTCATCTATTTACAAAGGAACTTTGGATGTCACCATTATTCCCACGAACAAGGGTCCCTCGTCTCACCCTAAATAATTCCGTTTCGTTTTCTGATCTTATGCAAGATTATTATCTCGGTTGACCGTGTACTCGGCTGACTATTGTTGCGGCTCATTGTACTGAAAGGTCGTGACTGGTGATCCACTGAGATATGCGACCAGCTCGTTTTGCAATAACGATCGACCGCGAGCGTTAGTTTACTGAACCGTTCATCACGATTCTGCAGAAACTTTCCTTAGATATTTCCTTTGCTCTATTGAATACCGAAGTACGCTGGAAGCCATTTAATTCGTCAGTTGGGAAACACTACTATCATCAGATATTACCTTTATATCCGAGCAATCGAGTTGATTAAAAAGTGCAGCGAAGTTTTAATTCATTCTCGTATAAGTGGATTGGGTATTGCCTAGCAACTTCGAGTGAACAGTACGATCATTGAAATTGATCCATAAAGTACCTATAGGTGAAAATATCACTTCGAGTTCGCGTGCACGTAAATCTAACAAAGCAATCTCTTGAAATTTATTTTGCAAAGAAAATTTGAAATTCCCTGCGACGCAGTAGTATCGAAAGCGATCGCTGCTTTGTATTCAACCGCAATTTATTTCCCGCAAAGCGGCCGGCGAAATTCGAGCGTGATTTCGCTACAGAGCCCGATTCACTCGATTATTTTTACCTACACTTTCGGGGCACACTTTGTGCACCATCTTTTCTTACTTTGGCACGGCTCGTAAGCGAGATAATTGCATTCCCCAGCAGCGCCGCAACGGTGTATCGCTTTTTCTCAAGAGTCTCGTTCCAGCTTTTTGTTTGACGAAGTTATCCTATCATTGATACGGTTACTCGAAGTATTCTGCAATTCCCCGAAGCACGAGGAGCAAGCTTAACAGTGCGTTAAACGTAATATGATTACGTCAGGGGATCCGCAACGCGTAAAGCCAGGCCAGAACGTTACTTCCCAATGAATTCGTGATTAATATGCAAATGTTGGTTAAGTTCGAGACTGGGATCGAGAATAATTTCCCTTTAGACGTTATTTGTCTTATTGCTCTCTGAACAGAGCACGTCGATAACGCTGTCGTCGATGTAATGCGAAAATAGCTCGGGTAACTGGATAAGAAACTCCTCTGTGCGATTCGAGGCGATTAATTGAAGGCGATATCGTTTAGGCTTATTCGCTTCATTAAGACTTGGCAGCGTCCCTTTGCTGTGCGACACGAGTCGAAGTTGAGCCTTAATAAATAAAGCTGGAAATCATTTTACAAAATAAATCTCGCTGTTTTAAGCTTGCACAAGCTTTGCCTCTCCTAAATCTTCCCAGTTGCCTCACAATTTACTTCCCAGAATTACTTCTTTCATTACGTAATAATTCATCTGATACATTGAAACCAGAGGTAGCAGCTATGAATCACCGAGAAACTACGCTCAAATGTACTAGTAGCACTTTGCGAACGCGGAATTAAAATAGGTGTCCATTAAAACTCGCCGACTTCTTGCGTGCACTTTCTCGCAGAAGCATCCTACGCGCGAGTTTCTGACTTTTACGAAATGTAGGCAACGGTGCCCCTTATTTGCTCGTCACTAGGTGAACCGGATCCTCGGTTGCTTCTGTATCTCCACCCTCGAAGAAGCTGTGCGCGAGCCGTAAAGCACCAGGCGCGGACTCCCTCGCTTCCATTGTCGCGAATACCTGCCAGGGAACTCCCCGTGAATAAGAAAAGAGGCTGTCCTGAATGACGCCCGTCGAAGCAAGTATAACACTTGGACGTGGCGCGTGAACGTGCGAGCGCTGATTCTGAAAGTGATTCGGGCCGTGGATCGCGTGCGAACGGACACGGGGGAAAAAGATGCCTGGACGGAACGTGAAAGTCTCCACGAAAGTTTACGCGCGTACACGGGGGCGTTCGCGGTTTCCTCGATCTTTATTCCGCTGGGCTCGTTTCTCGTTTGGACACGCTCCATCAATCATGTTAATAAACCTGTTCGAGCGTTTCCCGTATATAGATCGAGCCGCGTTACGAAAACCTTCGTACGAGCCGCGCTCGAAGGCTATCGGCTCGGAATACCTAAACGAGCGGTAGGTACCTAGACGAAGCGGCGTATCGGACTGCGAGATACGGGATTTGCATTTTCCCTGTGTCGAAACGAAAGCATTTCGTTCCTGCAACGAAACAACCGTGCGCTTTAGAGCGAGCGTCGCGTGCACTCGGCACGTGTAGTTGGGGGATTTTAATGTCTTGGTGTAAAGTAAAATTGATTTACATCTTTTTGCACTTTCGTTTAATGACATTTCTTTAACGGGCACTGAAGCTTCCGGTTCCACCTGGGCGGAATTTCGCAGCCTAAGGCGGTGCTTCCTGCAGCTTTTGATCGGGGAAAGGTAGTAGGCAATTTCCCAACTCGCAAGAATTAGATTGCTTAGAAGATAATAGCATTTGAAACGATTAACAACACGTTCGTTATTGCCTGCGATCGATCATAGGGTAAGCTTAGGACAGTCGGCTCACCTAATATAAAATGGCTATTGAAATTAAGACTGATATTATTTATTTTATCAGAATATACCTAATATGTTCAGAATTTTATGCTGATTCGGAAAATCTGGTCGATATTTGATTAAAGAGAATATTTACTGAAAATCGGTTGATAAGGTTAATATGGCCAAATACTTTTGCTGCGTTGTCCCTCAATACCTCTACTATCTTCTTATCCAAAAGATTAAACGGCAATAAAATTATACGTATATTTTAAATACGATTCTATAGACTAGTATAGACTATTGTTTTATAAAAGAGTTTAAATGTAACTTCAACTTATCTTTATAGATTATAAATCCTTAAAAACACAGAAAGAAGCGAAATAACGTTATTTATTCAACTGTTTGGCTTCTAGAGAAGCAATTGGTCTGCACCTTAAGAATGTATCGGGCGTTCAATATTAGACAAAAGTATATGAAATTTATAGTACTTGAATATCTACGTCTTATGCATAGTAAATCTAGATGTAAGTAACGCGAACGACAGTTGGAGCCTTAGTTTAACTCCCCGAAAGGTATTTTTCACTTTACAAATGCTTTTTCAAGCATTATTTGCTAAACTTTTGGCAGTGAAAATGCCCTGAATTCACAATTTTCTCAAGTTATAATTTATTTCTAAAAAACGGTATAGTGAAAACAATTGAAACTCGGCAGATATTTTCATCTATCCACATACTACATGTACAAAAAATTTGAAAACATTGGTACCATTTCTTCAACACGTTTTCAGTTGTTTTATCTGTCAAGATCGTCTCTTTCTATAAGAGTACTTGTAAAATCAGTGAAAATTAAAATCGTTGTAACTCAGCAACCGTTTAGAGAATTCGTTTAAATTTTTTGGAGCACATCAGGAAGATTATAAAGAACAATCTCAAAAATTGTCATCAACTTGGTACCATTTTGAAGATAGGTCCGATACATCCTTAACACGATTTTACGTATACACTTAGAGTCTGAAATATAGCGACTACGCCAACTCTTCTGCCCCACCGACTCACCTACATTTACCCTATTTCACATTAAAATCACCTGCAAAAATCGATTGAATTTGTTATACTAGTCCGTTATCGCATAAACTACCACGAACCGGTTACACGACATGTCAGCTTCAATTGTCACTTCGTTAAATCAGCAATGTCTTTGCTAATAGGTCGCAGTTAATTTGTTAAGCTTAAAATACATGAAACAGAAGTCTCTCTCTCTTTATAAACCAAAGTACCGACGTTCTAGCCCCGGTACTCTTCGAAGGGCCATTTCGTTATCGCGATACCGGTCCGCCGCCGAAACTCCCGTGCGTCGCACAGTGAAACAAACCGCAATTTTCATAAAAAAAATGTCAACTTTCACGTAGATTTTCAAGGTCAAAACTCGTTTCTCATACTTTCTTAATACTTTCCCCTTATTCTGTAACATCTTAGCTTTAACCATGAAAAAGATTCATCCCTCTATCTAACTTATATCAAAACTTCTACGATTTTGACACAAAAAAGTGCAGTTTGTCCCACTGTGCGTCGCCCCTCCGTCCAAAGAGGCAAAGGCTCGCAAGAGCTTGCATCACAGATTATTTTCGGAGGAGAGATGCAATAACAGAGCTGTGGGATGAACGGGCATAGCTCGGCGAATGGATTTTTCATCAGCTATAAGATGTTTGCATTTTCAATTTCTGCGAAAGAGGAAGACATTCGGTTGCTGCGTTTCATACGAATCTAAAAGGGTTTACGGGCCGCGGAATGAATACGCGACCCGATGCTCTCGAAGCTTTCGTGCAATAACGTGAGTAATCTACGAAAGCACGACGGCGGCTGCGAAACGCGGTGGCTGGGCGGGGGGGGGGGGGGGGTGAGGGGGGCAGGAGGAAAAAGTAGGGCACAGAACGGATCGAAGCATCGATCGTCGAAGTGCGATAATGACTCGATGGATTTGAAAGCGGAAGACGCCAGCCGGCGCTCACCTTTTCCACCGGCTCTCATTTTCTCCTCTCCCGACTTCCTCATTATTCCCAGATCGTTCGCTCTGCTTTTGATACAGAAGCAACGGCCGGCTCCGCGTGCATCGCAACACGGCTGCCGATGTGTTAGGATCCACGGTCCGCCTTTCCTCTGCACCCTCGTCCCTTTTCCGCGCGGATGTAGATTGCTTAAATTCTACAGCGGTTGGTGCGCAAAAAGACGCCTTAAATAGTTAAGAAACAGAGACCCGCTGAAGCCTTTTCCAAGCCTTGCTCCACTGTTACGCAGCCTGGCTAGCATTCCGAGTCTGAAATGTTTTCGGTTAAAGCTGAGTTCCAAAAGTTGGGCCATTATTCGTAATTACAACAGTGGTGCAGCTTTTGTGTTGGGCATTCTTGTGACAGAATATGTTTCCCAAATGTTTTCATGGTATGTATGTATAGGTACAAATCGATCATTTGCTGCAACAACGACACGACTCAAAATTTGCAGTTTTTCAGTTATTAGTATAGAAAAGGTGGTTGTTGTCTAACAGAACTTTCAAATCCGTTTCCCCTAAAATCGTGAATTTTGAGTAACGTCGTTGCAGCAAATGAGCGAAATGTTCTGCGCGTAGAATATGCTGAGAGTAATGGAGGTTTTACGAGTTCGGGAGTAAACACGATTTTCAGTCAGTGCTGATGCGTCTGGTAAAAAGGAAGATAATGTTACTTTAATAATCGAACCGCAATAAAACGACGAGTATGCAAATACAGAGGGTATCCTAAAGAGGTACGGCGGGGGGAGTAGCGGGAAAAGAAATAAGTTTGCTGCATAAAAGTTTCACGAGCCACGACACCCTTTTGTTGTATCTGCTCGTGATTCACTTCTCTTCTCCTTATTTTTAGTCTCGCGTGCTTCGATGTTTAGTGCTCCGATAAAGCAGCTTCAGCGATATAAGCAGCACCGAACAACAATTCCGTTTCTCTCTCACTCCCAATTGTTTCTTTTAGATGAGAGGAGACGTCCGTTTTGAATTATTTCTCTGGGCTTTCTGTTATCGCGTGGAAACTGAACATTGATCATTATCTTATTACTACTATATCGAAAGCACTCGACAGTCCAATAACTGCTATTATAAATCTAATAATGCTTGTCAAGTCTATGATGCGACATTCACCAGGATGCTTGATTTATTCTCGAATCTCTGTGACATGCAAAGGTGCCGTTTCAATAAAATTAGTATTATTTACATCCAAGCATGTTGCGACGATAAACGTTGCAACAATAGTATATCTTCCAACACATGCTTGCATTGGCGCACCCAGAGGGGGAGCCAAGGTGTCCTGCCCCCCCCCCCCTCCAAAGAAGAGCTTTGTAAAAAGAAAAGAAAACTGGATTTTATTCTGTAAACAAATTTTTATAATCACGTAATGAATTTGATTGAATTTGTATTCAAAATATTTTTATCCGTTCAACTCGGCTCCCCCCAAAATTAAAATGTATCTGTACCGTGGGAATTGTTCGTCTGTTATCTCGTACGATATCTTTTTCAAGAAATATTGGAATATTTCACAATCGAGTAGCATGATCTCGCTTATCCCACTTCGAAGTGCGATTTCCATACCTGCCGCATTAAATAATTTGCCTCCGCTTCGAATGCAGGCAGGGAAACTAGACTGTCTTCTATGTTAATATATTGAACAACGGGCGGGTCAAGTACATTTTAATCGACGTTTAATCGGTGTGCATGGTTCGCCTGTTCGATCCTAGTTCAGGGTCATGCGAGGAAGCTTTTGTCCTTTAACGATATACGGTACAAAGGGTCTGTCGAACGAGACATCGAGGCCGCTGGCTCTTCTTCGATCGTATCGTAAACGCGATACGAAAAGCGGTGGATGCATCTATCTGCAGAAGCGCGGACGAGGGCACAAGACGTGAATGTTGCGCTTCACCTTTCTACGCGGATTATCTCCAATGCGATGCATCTCGGTGCATTCATCTTTCTGTGCTGCATACATATTTAATACGTTCATCCCATCCGCGATCGGCCATTAGATTGCATCGTGTATCGGCCCGATCTACAACGAGACGGGAACGAAGAGACGTAAGACGTGATAACCATACGGTCGTATGTATGCGTCTCGTTGCAATGTTGCACCGAGTGCATGACAGAGGTGGTCAACCGGTTCCGACTGAGAATCATTTCATGTAGAGGCACTATTTCTTGCTGTGCGTCACTACGGTGTATATACTGCCTATTTTGCATCCTACATTTTGATATAACGATGGTAATAAAGCATTTTCATCGCGTTAAATTGAATAATGAGAGAATAGAATAGCAAGTGCGGAAGAAAGGATTATTTTATTGGATTTTTCATTCCACTCGACTTAATATCATTTCAGCAAGGTAAATATAGAATCGCGAAAGTGTAATTGAAACATTTTATATCGTTGTACCAGTCAGCATATAACATTTCGAGTACCGCGCTGTGGCCACCCCTGATGTACATCGCTTCTCGAATATTGACTTTGAAATATTCTCGAATCTCCATTCATAACATATTGGCGTTCCTTCGATGGGAACGTGTTTACTTTTTAATATTCCGCGTACGTTCTGGCGCGCTTTTAAACTTGAAAACTGGAATATGTATCGGCATTACGTATCGACGTCAAAGCGGCGATATCGATCGCTAAGTAGATAAATGTCCGAGCAAGTAATTTTATTTATGGGCGAGCATCACTTCAGGGAATTTGTTGTAAATATTGATAGCATCTTCGGCCGATTCGGACCAACAAACACCGTGTCGATCAAGATAATAATCGATTTTAATCGACTGTAATGTTCATCAATTTACTTCGCAGCTGACCCGCCGTCATCTCCTCTTCCCCGCCAAAATATTATCCCGATTAGCAAGGCGTTTACCCGTTACGAATCAAAATGTAGGAAAAATATATAGCGAAAATCTGTCAAACGGACCAGTGGTTGGCCGCCCGTCCATTCGAAGTTCACGCGAAATTAGATAAACCGACCGATACCGAGAAATATCGTTTTCCATTCGTTCGTACGATCTCTCGCGCACTCGAAGAAGCTTACTTTCGTATTTCCAGGCGATTTCACCGGTCGAACGGATTAGTTGCAGCGTATAAATTCCAGTTGCTTTCGCTGAGGGTGTGTGTTTTGTCTGCGGCCGTGGGCGCGGGAGAGGGAGGGGGGGGGGCGGAGGACGATTGTTATTAATTCTGTCTCCAGGGTGCCACTAATATTCATTTGGCGGACGGGCAGGGGACGTAGGTGGAGGAGGCAAGTGTGCCGTTGCCAGTCGAGCTTTTCTGGAAAACGAAGGTTCCACCTTCGGCGAATAACTCAATATCGACGCGGCTTATTCCGCGGGGACAAGACCTGCGGTCGTTCCTCTCGTATTTGCCTATTTGTTCCCTTTAGTCTCCTTCGTTTTCTCTTCTCGATAGCCGTTTTTATAGCTCTACATACACCGCCGATTATAAATTCAAAAACATTTCTTCGCGACACGATTCGCATAGCATGTGCTGATTACATCATTGGTGTGTGTATTCCAGTTTTATCTACCTGTGCGCAGAATTTTTCAGTCACTGAGCTTGGACATAGGGCTTAAACAGTGATTGCAGTATTTGGTCTACTGTCTTTCAAAGTGTAACAGTGCGGAATACAAGTGTCAACGGTGTTCGTAATTAAATTCGCGAGCATCTGGAATGATGATTTAAAATGAGAAAGGGGGAGGGGCAGAAGGAAGAAGAGCCGGACTTGTCCGATTCTCCCAGTTCGTATTTTTCTTCTTGAAATACGTTTCACGGCGAAGGATTTACCTGGCGCCATCCCTCCAGCAGCGACGTACATAAACCTCGAGAAATTAATCCCTCAGGATAAGACAGTATGACGAAGCGGGCGGAGAAGGAAGATGGAAGGCCTTTTTTAGTAGAGAGAAGCGCCTCCATGCCTCGTTTACCGAGCAACGATTAACCTAAAAAGTATACAATTTTCTCCTTCTATCGCATCCCTGTTTTTTTCTACTCATGCGGCTTCTTTATCGCTTCTGTTCTTTATTAGATAGTGCTCTCGGCCATTTGAACGTGGAATGCAATTCGTTGTCTTTAGTCACTATAATACCAATAAAGAGAAACTTAGATTTCTCACAGTACGAAAAACAACTTTGCACCACGTTTCCCATTTACTGACCCATAAAGCGACTTTATTCACCCGTTATTTTCTTTTCTAATGTTTCTCGACTGGGGCTACTCAAGAAGTTAAGTACGCCAATTAAGATGACGAGACTATATTACTCTGTAGGTATTAAACAAATAGTCGGTTAATTCACCATAAATTCTACAGATGTGTAACAATACAGTCTCCGCCGAAAGTTAATGAGATGTTGCGATCAGAAATATATCAGAGACACTATCGCGAGGAAAAGAGGATACACGCGTGGCAAACGAAAATATTTCCCGCATGGATGTCGTCGGCGTAAACTGTTATTGTTTTGGAAAATTATAGCCTCCGCGTTCTTCCTGCCGTTTCTCCTCTTCGTCGCAGCGAAAAGGGGCCCGGGAGTGGTAACGTCAGCAACCCCATCCAATCTATCATCCACCGAAACCGTTTGAGTTCCTCCGTTTTGCCCGCCCCCTTTTACCGTTGTTCTCCGGCTCTTTTCACCCCCGTCGATGGGCAGCTGTATCCCCTGCCATCTCCGATACTGTCTTCGATATCTCGAACAACATGCCGACAACTACGGATGTCCGCATACTTCTCCACTGGTCAATAACATCCGGGGCTGCTCGGAAACGGTGAAGTACTTGGAGTACTGTCGTTACATTCAGGCGCGGTGTATTCACTTTCGCGTTTACGTTCAGTGGAAGTGGGGGATGTCTGTTCTCTAGTTTGTAATCGTGGCGGTATCGAAACGGAGTTCGTATAGATACTTACTTTGTTTTGCGAAGTTGGAAGACAGGTGATTGGTGGCAGTTAATTTAGATTTATTTAGAATATTTAGGTTGTACGAGATGCAAACGTACAGTATACGTACTATTGATAGTAAACTAATAAGACCACAAACTAACGGTTCAGGACTGAGGGTGTCTTTTAGAAATGATTTTAATACTCACGGGATCCAACGTTGAGAACACTAGCCACGTGGGACTCATTGCAGATGACCTAAAGGCTTTAGGGTTCCGAGGGGGTTTGCAGGGTCTCGAGTCAGGTGTTGAGGGGGTTGCAGCGGTATCGATGTCCACCAGACGTCAACATCTCACCACCTCGATACGCCAATACTGCCCGCCACAGGTGGATGAGCGTTTTGGCATTCACTGGGCTGCAACAAGTGACGCGAAAGGCACTTGAAACACTCGAAACGAAAAGGAGTCGGGTCGGAGACGCGCATGGTCACGCCGGTGGTGATGTTCCGCGCCCGGGACTCGACGCAGGAGGCATCTCCGGTATCGCGAGGCTTCAACTTCCCCAAGTTGTAGCGATCTCTCATCGCGACGGGCATCAGAAATATTAATTAAACGTGTTATTGATGGGCGAGCCGCGCGAAGCAGGTGTTCCATCTCGTTACCCGGACGCTTCTCATCGAACAGTTGCAAGACCGTTTCCGCGATAATGGCCACCACTGCCATGTTACGGCCCCCGGCTAATTACTTTCACTATTTCAAACAATTAGCCAGCCCGAAAAGAGCGGGGAGCTTTATTAGCGGCCCCTTTCGCCGGCTCTCGTAGCTTGTATCATTTTCCGCGGGTAACCTTGCGCGTAAAGACCGCATTGTCGGGGCTGGGGCCCGTAAATAGAACGCGTCTCGCGAAAAGAGCAAAAATCCAAAGAGAATAATGAATCTGTGATGTTTCTGCCGGCGGAGCTTCCTTTTCCGCGGCGATCCGTACGCTATTACAGGACGAGCATGGCACGGTTGGGTGGCAAGGGGGGGAGGGGGGGGGGGGTGCGGGAGAAGTGGCTGGAGCAGAGGGAAAGGGTGGATTCGAGCTTTACGTCAGCAGCAGGGAAACTTCCATAATTCTCGTCGTTTTCGCTGGCGCAGGTTGCGCCGTAGACGCACTATCGTCGACCTGCGGAAGGTCGTTGCCGAGTAGTAGGTCGAGGGGGGATGAATGCGAGGCGCGGAAGGCGCGCGGGGTAAGAGGATCATTATGTGAGAAGGCAGGGCTGAAGGGTAAGAAAGGGAGGCACGATTAGAATGGTGGAACCGTGATGGTAGGGAGGGGTGCGGGGGGGTGGGGGGTGGTGGGGGTGGGGGGGGGGGTGGGGAGGAAGCCTGCAAACCGCGGAAGAATAAAAACGTGTCTTAGCCGGTTTCCTGTCTGCGACAGATATTTCATATACGTACATACGTGCGCTTGCGAGCGGGGCGGCGCGCGGCTCCTGTATGTAATCGTACGTAGGTATGTGTTACACGGGGAGGGTACGGTTTGTGTGCACGTCGCATTTGGCGGGAGGAGGTAAAATCTAAAGGGAATAATGGATTCGCGTAGTTGAAGCTTGCCGGTGGGCTCCAGCCGCGCTCTCCTTTTCCCCCGCGTCCCCGCGGCGTCTGAAGGGGCGGACGGGGAAAGAAAAGCGGAGGGCAGAAGGGTGGGACTTTAAGCTTCGCCTCGACAACTTTACCTTCGCAGAGAAAACTTCCATAATCCTCGTTCCGTGCGCCCATGTAGGTAGCGCGGGTCGTCAGAGGAGAAGGGTGAGCCGGAGGAAGGTCGGGAAGGGTGCGTAAGGAGCAAGGCACGCGGGTAAAAGGGTCTACGTGTAGGGGGCGGGCGGGTGAAAGGGCAAGGAAAAGGATGGAGCGGTCCGTCTCGCGGCGGGGACACGAGCGGCGAACCTCACCGCCGACTTGGGGCAATGGAAAAAAGGCTAAACAGAGGAGGGAGTCTGATCAGTGGAAGAGGAAAAGCTTCTGACCACACGAGTCAAGGAGTAGCGGAGGAAACGAACGGGGAGAGAGCAGGATGGCTTAGACGGGATTCACTTTCTTTGGATTCTGCGTTGGTCCACCACTCGTTCGATGCTGGTCCATCTTGCCTTTGTTTCCCCACCCGTCTCTCCACCTGGTTACTTCTTCAGTGCCTAGTTCTTTTTGCTGCCGCTCCTTGGTAAACGAGGGAATCGCAATGTATCTGCTATTTCACGCAACTCTTATTGATGACACAGTTGTTCTGTGAATTTAGACTACCCCTGTTTTTCGGATTCTATCTTTCGCTGGCTACTACTCAGGTTAGACGTGACTCTCCTAACTGGCATCCCTGTTTCATACACTGCTGAAAGTAATCAGAAGACTGTCTAAGCACATATGTGCGTTCTGTTTCCGTGATTTCTGAGGGAAGCACGCAATCAATCAATATTCCCTCCTTGTTCGCCTCCTCCGCTCTCGGTGCCTGTTAGCCATCTTTATCCCAGACGATCAAGCTGCGAACGTGTTTGAAAAATGATACTCCGAACCCATCAGTGATCATCCTAATCAGTGTCGCGTCCTCGAAATTACAGTCGACGAGCGGCCATGCGAATTCCACGCGACAGACAGAGGATATGTAACCAGAGGAGGAGTCGAGTTTCCTCGGCTTTGCAAGATTCCCGCTGAATCGAACACAATTTCTCCGTGGGGTTTTCGGGGCGCGGCGATTGCACGCACCAAATCCGAGCCACGCTTAAACGCTTTGCCGACGAGCATTACGATAATTGATTGCTCAGTTCCTGATTAGAGTTTCCGATCATTTGACACTCGCTCTGTCTACAATCTCCGCGCGTCTCGTCTCCACGAACCGGAGAACTAGTCGATCTCTCGAGCTTACGGCTAAGCTGCCCGTCCGCCTCTATTCTAGTCGTATCGAACTATGTATATATATCCTGGATATCCGGATTAACGTCACCCTTGCAAACGCTGCCAGGAGAATCTTCGCGTGGCTTGTTCTTCCGGTAAACGGTTCGAACGATTTTCTTTGCTGGTTGCCTCTCAAAATATTTGGCTGCCGCCGTTTACCGACGTCGATCCACGACGCAGCGTTACAACAGCCGAGTCGTATAAATAGGAAGCAACAAACATATATAGGTATGTACGTACCGGTGCGCTGTTTTTATTCACCTGTATTTCAATTGCACCGACAGGCTCGACCTTGTACAAAATTTCTTTCGCGCCAGAGTCTTGACTGTTCTCTCGGCATTATTAAGCAGGTGTTTACTTGTGGATTGTGTATTTCCACTCCCATGCAGTTTTCATTTTTCAGACGATTCCATAACTGTATCGTCTTTTCCGGTATCGCTTGATTAAACCCTGAATTATCTTCGCGTACGAGTCGATGCTCATGCGCCACGGCCACTGCGAGGACGGCGAAGATATTCTAATACGAGTAGCTTTAATTTAAAATGAAACGGGTTACTGATAACCAGAGGATTCTAAATCCGAAGCGAAGTATTAAGGGATTATTTCGTTCCCTTTAGAATCATGTACGTCTCGAATGAAATTTCACTCTGTTAATAAGCGTGAGTGGCGTAATAACGGAGATTTCAGAGAATTCTTATGAGTGCAGCAATCGGAGACAATGGAATATTATAAACATCGATTTCCCGTGGATGCACATTCATTCATACTCCGCTTAATCCCTACCGAATCGAACGGAATTAACCGCGTAGGTTCTATACGTATCCTGTTGTAGCAAACTCATCAGAGAATATCTTTCAATGCCTCGAAATTTATATACCTAATTCTTCTGCTATTTCTGTTGAAGAAAGATGCCCCAATCGATCACATCATTCACAATTGCACACTGGAAAATCGGAATATAAAACATCTGTGCGTTTCCTCATTACCTTATCGCCTACAAACACTTTACAATCGCCCTTCGCCCAAGTAGCAATTGCTGACCGAAAGCCTGTTTCCTCGAACGTATCGTTAAGCCCGAAAACTTGATCTCAGCTATCCGGAAAAAGAGCGCGACCAGTTTCCCTCCCCTGGCTGTCAGCCACGATTCAGCGTACCGTTCGTGTTCCTTTCATTGATCTTCGGTGTAGCTGGACGGTGGTTGGCCGTGCAGGTACACGCGGCTGCGGGAAAGCGTGCACAGGGAAAGATTTCTGTAATCCGCACACGTCCAGAACTCGTAAGCGTTCGGAACAAGCCGTCCAATTTTTCGGTACGGTCAAGTTTGCGCGGACTCCAATTCCTCGTTACCCGCCACCCCTCCGCTCTGGCCGTTCGTTTTTCCTCCCTATTCCACCTTCTTTCAGCGCGCCCAACCCCTACGACTTGACCCGTGCACCTACGTTGAATACAGGGCCACCTGCGATCGTTACGGAGCCAGAAAGTTTCGCGGATCGATCCTGTGCGGAAGAAACTCTTCCCACTTTTCTTCTCCCTTTATTCGTCCGGCCCCACCCTCCCTCTCTTCCTCCACCTCCCTTTCCTTCCCACCCCGTTTCTTTTTTCTCTCCCCAACGCCGTCGCTAGTTTTTCTACTTCCTCTTTCACCTTCGCCCGGGCTTTCTTCGTCCGGTCCCTGGGCCCGCCATTCTTTCAGAGCCACTATCGCCGACTTTTATCCACGGTTCTACCACCGAAATCCTTCTCTTTTGTTTCTTCCTATCCTTTGTTCGTACGTTAGCATGTAAAGCCCGCCGCGATGCCGCGTTTTTACGGGGACGATTTTCGCGCAAGAGATTGCGCGCCTGGCTCGGATCAGCGCGAAACAGATGTGTAAGTCTCGCGTGGGGAATTAAGCGCGGGAGGATCGACGATTTCTCGGTGTCCTCTCGGCGTGGCTGGTCAGCGTGTAACCTTGTTTCTGTAAATATAATCAAGGTTTCTTACATCGTTGCTCGTGCGTGTAATTTATTCGCCTGAGTTAGGTGCTAGAGCTATATAATTATAATAAATATAATAATTTATTGGAATAAGTGGAATATTCAAATAGCACGGAGTGCTTGAATATTAGAATAATTCTGAGTATTCGAATTCAATGTGTACGAATTTCGGATTGTAACGAATACGAATCTAATCGAGAAATATTTTTTCACTCTTCTTTGTGCTATTCTTTTCATAATGGCCTTCATAATTATTTGTTTTTCAAATGTTAAATTTGACACTTCATTCACTTTTGGTACAGTTATAAATTTTGAAACGAAAGATATAAGTTCTATTTAAATTTAAGGATGGCATCTATTCAGATGTTGAACCACAATGTGCATTAATAATAATAGTAGTCATTTTATTTTTACTATTCATACCAAAACCCGTTTTGGAGGAGAAAAACAAAAACATTAAAACATTAACGTTTTCTGGTGCAAGGCACCTTCTCTTTGCCGTTACAATAGGTATTCCCTGCTGTAGAGAACGTACGTTCTGATCCAGAAATCCTAAATATTCGAATTATTCGAATAATGTTCAAATTATTCGAATCTGAAATTCGAATTCTACTATTCGAATACTTAGAATATTCGAATACGTACTTAGAATACATATTCGAATATTCGTAACAGCCCTAATAGATACGCCGGGTGAACGTCACGTCGCTTCAGAAGATCATGAAATTCGAAGCAGTAAACTAAGAATCGGTGCAAGGAGTCGCGAGTAACGAATACCCGAAGGAATCGTTCATTGAACAGAGCAAAGTGTTTAGACTAATTCCTCCTTCGATTCAACATAAACACGGCAATTTTCAAATAGTAATTAACACGTCACGTATGTTTATTTCAATTACAAGACGATTTTAATTCGTTCACAATTGTATGCTGAAAATTCGAGGAACGAAAGGCACGTCGGCAAGTGTTAAAGACTCAGAAGTCGTTATATCGAATTGCAATACATTGGCAGGTTAATCGTTTCTAGTTACTACATTGCCGGTGTTATGTTCACGCATACTACCAGGGTCTGTCATCAAAGTGAATACGTGGCGTTCTAGTACATGATTTGAGTGGCACATAGGTGTAAGTAATATAAGCTGTCGCTTGTACAAACACAACAGAGATTCGTTGAGTACCTACCTATTTCGTTTAATGTGACTCTAACGCTCGATACATTATCACGGACATCTTATCGTACCGTAGTGCTATTCATTCTTTATTTCATCTTATTTTTCATTCTTAATGTATTCCATTCATCTGCATACATTATAAAATCTTTATACAAGATTATATAAGTCGTTAAACCGATCTCTGAGACTTGAGTCAGTCTGAAGAAGCACTCGTGAAACTGCTACACTTTCCCTGGAAATTTATCAGTACCGAGTACTTGCAAATTAATTAATTGTTCCTACGTTGCCCCGAGAAATAATGGTCGCGATAATTGTCAATGCAAAAATAATACATGATGGACGCGTCGTTGTATCGTGAAATTCATCCACTAATTAGATTGGAATTGCGTGTAGGTTACAGCATCGAGAACGATCGGATAACGTCACGAGCCAAACTAATCGAGCGTGGTCTCGACCTAAATTAATTTCTTGTCACCCTGTTAACGTTTGCAAATTCGATCCGCGTAGTCTTCCAGCGAATCGGGCGCAGTATCGTCGATGTGTACGCGTTTCAACGACTCGTAAATTCGTCCCTCCCTATGCTTCGCGCAGAACTGTTTGAAAATTGCATGCAAACGCAGAAACATTCGGCTTGGGCGCCCGCATCCTGATTTCTTATCGATTCGCAGCGCTCTCTTTTTCGCGTCTTTCATTCCCTACTATTTTCCACCAACTTTTTCCTCGATTAAATGCTCCGCGAGATAGAGCGGCGACGCTGCATCCAGGGATCGCACAAAAATTCTTATCGGTCCGTTCCTTATCAGCCTCCAGGCTTTACGACGACAATTCCCGAAATTATCGCGTGCCTGATATCTATTATATAAAACGACTTATCCGAATTAATGATTAATTATATAAATCATTCATTTTGACGCGTGTTAACATAATTAAAGATTTTGCTGAGACTCTACAGAATTGCAGAATAATGAAAAATATTTGACAATTATTTTTTGTTATCGGCAATCCTTCATGTTGCTGGGGTGAAAAGAGCCCCTAAAGTTGGAGCTCGAAAACATATTTTCTGAAATATCTCGGGAACTTAGGCGTAGAGCAATTTTTTTTTAAAGTGTGAGTTTTTTAAAGACGAATCCAACCCTTGCTCACTTTTTAGAAATGTTCAGAGAATATGACTCCAAGATTCCTGACTTTAGATGCTGTTTCCACCCCTTCGACATGGACGATTGCCGATAACAAAAGATACCTGTCAAATATTTTTCACTACTCAGCAAGTCTGTAGTATCATCAAAATCGGCGCGCGCGAGTTCGATATGTTCCCTTGTAAGTTCGTGTTTCACAGTTTTCTGATCGCCCCTTGTCACCTGATCTTGAACGAACTACGCCATAACACAGTTACTGCAGATAAATTCTGAACAATGAAGTTGCGAATAGGAGTATGTGCTCGATAATTTAGTTTCAAGCATGGTATACTTCTCGTGGAAACTTTTCAGAAGGCTGATAAAGATATCTAAAGTTCTGGCTTGCTCGTGTGGTGGTGTATCGACTTGCTAGTATGTAACAGGCTTAAAAGGGTGAAGAAAGTTTCTTGTACGTGAAGGGCGCTGCTTTGCCGAGTCCTGTATCGAGTTGGCCAGTGATACACTTGCCTACGTTTCTTTTCACAGTATTAAGACGTATTTCGTCCTTCAGTTCGTTATTATCCACGAGCGTTAAGATTTTTATTAACTCGTATTGGGTCTCTGGAAACTTGGTACGTTAGGCTGCCCTCGTGCTCGAATAAAATCCCAGATGTGAACACGTTCGTAAAAACGTAGGAGTGCAATCTGTCTGTGTCCTCGGCATTGACAGGCTTCCCTAGACCCATGCCATTTCTTCGAGATTTATAACAGATATTTCAAAAAGAAAATCGGAGAGACGTTTCGTTTTACGCGAAAGTACCTGCCACGGGGCGTATTGTACGATTCGATGCCAAGAACAGGTACGAATAATCCAGTCTAATTCACAAATTACTGTAAAATGCTCGTAATATTGCCGCACTGTCTGTTATGAAGAGATTTAAGCTTCAAAGTTTGCTTTTTCTACTTTTCGATCATAGCTAACAAAAGGTGCTAAGAAACATGAACTTAGAATTAGTACGTTCAGGTTAATCACTTGCTTTTTCAGTTGTTAGTGGTTACCACTCTCTTCCAAAAAACAGCCATGGTTTTCAGAATGTCCTGATAGAAGGATAGACAATTCCAACTTCCTTCTATGAGCACCTATTTAGTGTTACATAAAGCGCAGACGCAACTCTCACTCTCGTCATCAGCCCAAGCAGAGGTTCGACCTAGAGGACGAGGCTGAATCTCGTATTCGAGACTAAAAGACGAAGATAGAAGCTTAAGAACGTTAGTTCTTACGTAATCACGGCTCCGCCGTTGTCTGATCCCGGCTCTTTGAAGTTGCTGCCGCCTCTTTGTCGAGAATTGGTCTTAATGGGTGAATCATTAACGAGGAAGGTAAATGACGGTCCGTGATATTAAAGTTAGGCAGACATTAAAGTCGACTTGCTCGTCGTTATTCCTATATAAGATGAAAGGAAAGAGGGGTCGTGGATAGACGATGTTCCAAGTTTACCATTACTACGCCCGTTGTTATTACCGTCTTGTGACACTGGAACGGCTGAGAAATTGAGTGTCTTAATCATTACGTTCTTCGCCGTGCAGCGTGCGTCGAGAGACGATCTCGTCTTTCTCTGTGCGCTCTCCAGGAATACTCCCAGCCTCGTTTTCTATTTCGCGCCAGCGGCGCGCATTCAAATTTCTAGCTCAAAACACCTGAAACACGGCAGGCAAAGGAAACGTTGTTTTCCTGGATGCAGCCGGGGCACCTGCACAGAACAGGATGTAATATTGATGCTAAACTCACGACCCAAGATGCATAAAACACGTTTACAAGTTCTGCTGTTTGAAACAGCAGTCGTACCAAAGCCAACCAGCTGCCTAATTTTACAGAGCGGAGTTCTTGTATATGTGCATCAATCTGTTAATTAGGGCGGAGCTTAATATTTCAACTATGAAAACGTGATCTTGCCATCTCAATTTAGTACTTTTTATAAAATATAAAAACGAGCAGAATATGAACACAATTGATTTATATTTTGGGGTAGCTAGAGATTTTAGTAGAGAAGTAAGACTTATAAAAAAATGTTCAATTTCTTTTTTAACTTTTAAGCTGCACTCTATGTTCATTCAGAAGCTGAAGAAGATTACTCTTCGAAGGCACGGATTGCAGCTTAGCCTTCCTTGTACGGTGAATTAATTACTCTTGTCTAGCACGGAAAGCTTGATATTCCCAGCAGTAACAGTGTCATCATCGTCATTAGGATGACGAATCCTAGGGTAAAGGTCCCAAAACAGTAGGTGCATCTTTTTGTACCACTTTGCAACCGCTTGTACCTAGCAAGCAAAAGGTTCGCAGAGTCTCGTGGTAGTCTCATCTCCTGCTCTAGCTCTTTAAGTCGGTTTCTATGGGCCCGACTCAGGGGTCTAAGGAAACTGCAGGAAACTGTGCATTGTCGTGGCGGATGCTTCGAGACTTCCGACACTTCCTTTGTCTCTACTCTTCTATGCTACCGCACGGAGATCAACAGCAGCCGTGGAGTAGGAGCAGGTTACGGTTACGAGGTAAAACGGTAAACGGTAAAATTTGCTGGCTTTACTGTCGCAAGAAAACGATACCGTAACTGTTAACGCGCTGGCCGGGAGAAGAACGGCCGAGGAAAACTTGGGACAATTCGTATTTTCTATGTTAATGCAGAGGCATAAACTACAGCCGACACTAGGCACGGCGCTTCTCTCAGTTTGCTTTCTTCGGGGGAGGAGCAGCTGTAACCAATGTTGAAATACTCCGAGTGCAAGTTTATTTTGTCACGCAGGGTTCGCATATGCTATCTAACTTTTCGCGATCGTTGTAACGTTATAACCTTCATTATCTTGGGTTTCTTAGATGTATGTAGATTCGTTAGTACTTTTTGTATCATTCCTTTTGTCTCTTCGTTGAAGATGAATTTTAGCTAATCCGCATAGAAAACGTGACCACCCAGTTACGATTTTTAGGACTCATTCTTCTACCCTTTCCACCTAGGCTAAAATTAATAACTAGTCATATTATATATTAATAATTAATCCACCTTTCACTTTCCTTCGTTCATTTACAGGGTTTAGGTTTGATCCTTAAAAGAATGTGCGAAATCGACGTATAACAGCTTCCTCCGCATAAACAGGGTGTTCGTTAATCTTTATCGCGCATTTGGCTTCCCTCAGCTTACGAATTCATCTTGACTGGCCCGTTCACTTCAGCCTCTTCAATTTGCATCGCCCTTATTCTAACTTCCGACCGCGTAATATTATCCGGCAGCGTGGCTCGCTAAACTTTTTATACGTTTACGAGATTAAACTTCGGCCCCGTGGGTACAAGGTGCCCGTACGTACTTTCATTCTATTTCCCCTCGCCTCCTGCTTTTCTCCTTCTTCGACATAAGCGTAGTTTTCACGTAGTTGGTTACTCGAACGAGGTACTTAGTATAAGCACGACAGAGGAAATTCTCGGGTCGCGACTCGGCTTCCCTAGCAGTTTTCTAATACGACGTGCCACGATCATCGTGCTCTCCCGCCGGAAGTGACGCAATTTTTCCGAGCGATCTCGCGGGGATTCAATTACTTTCGCTGCAGTGACGGTCACCTGTTGCATTTCTAATTAATTGCAGTTATATCTTGGCTCGGCTTCCAGTGCAATTTTATAGGCATCCCAATCCAGAAGTACAATTAACGCCTCCGCTGGATCTGCTCCGCGTTGAACGCTGTTTCCAGGGGTGTCTTGGAATGTGGCGCGGAAAGCAGGGGGCAGGGCTGACAGTTTGTCTATTTCAAACCCGTCATATTCAACGTGCCTGCATTTCTAGTTGTAGAAAGAGAGTTTTTAGTTGTTGGCGATACTTGACGATTTTATGTCTGACTAGCGATAGTAATTTCCACTGTGGTTGGAGAAAAGGTGCATAGAAGAGCGCAGTGTGGAATCGATATCCAGCGAAATGAAGAATAGAACGATAATTCGTTCACCTTTCCTGTTCTCGGTTGGTTATGCATGCAGAAGCAACGGTCTTCTTCGGTTTACCATAGGAATTACAGAAACGTCCAATGCATCTTCGTTGCTCGCGCAGCTTCAGCGACAGTTCTCCCTTCCGTACTCATTTCAAGTTCAACGCGCTCTATTTTATCGGCTTTAAGGAAAGCTACGTCTCTGCCGAAGAAACGAAAGGCCCGAGAATTACACGAGGAGTCGCGTTTAAATTCACTCGTGTACCATGGTCCCCAGCCACCCGCGCCACGCGAAAGTCTCGTACCACGGGAAAAACCGTCGCGGCAGAGGCCTCGTAGCTAACCTAATTCCAGAGATAAATGCTAAGTAGAGGCAGAGATTTCTGAGATACGGAGACCGAGCCCCGACGACGTAGAGACGCCTTAACGCGAGGGGGATGTCTGCGCCTGCTTGTCTGAATTTCGTACTCGCCGAATTCGTGTGCAGGCATACAGCCGGCGTGTTCGTGCCCGTGACACTCTGTGTATGCGTCTCCCCGCGCATTTACGCGATGGATGGTGGGCCTGGAAGAAACTGGGAACGTCGCTTGAAAACAGACGAAGCAGTGGAAAATGGCAGCTCGTAACACTCAGCGTTTCAACTCACTTTCACTCGATCATTACTGGCGCACGAATGCTGAAATTTTGCTACTTAGTTAACACAAACACACAGTAACAAGGCTCTAACCTGAGATCGGAGCTTCCTCACCCTCAAACTCCATTCACCCTTCTGCAATAATTCATTACGAACCTTCATTATGTCACCACCTTTTCGAAAGCATTCCCCTTCCTGGTATCCCCAATTGTTGCACAGCTCCGCCATTTTGTGCACGAGCAAACTAATTCAAATTCACCGTTACACGACCCGCTGTTTTCTCTCCCTTCGCTCTTTTCGCCAGTGGAAAATTCTGTTCCGTCGAGCGGCGCCTCTCGCCCTTTCCCCTCCCCATTTTTTCACCTCGTTCGACCAGTATATTTCAGCGGCGTCGCGCGACAGCCTATTGTTCTCCCGCGCTGGTCAATCATCCAGTAGTTTGCGGGCCAACTATACAGGCAGAAACGCACGCGCTTCCGCCGGTGTACCTATATTATACGTATAAATGATGCATGCGGGTGGGCCGTCGATACACGCGCCCCCTCCATATGCGCGCACAAGCGCGCAACTATATTATTCCGTCGGCTAACAAAAGCGACGGTGGCACCGCATTTATCTGGCCAACCGTGAACGCAAATTTAGTTGCGGCCATCGCGGTGGACCGATAAATTCTTTCACCGCGACACGCCGGTCGGCACACGCGAGTGCAATCGACGGGTCCGTACTCGATTAAACGATAACAAAGAAAAAAGGAACACAGGTAGAGAGGGGAGGTTGGCGAGGAAGAGGGAAATGGAAATAGGAAAGGGAGAGAAGGAGAAGAACGGCCGGGGGAGGAGAAGCGAGAAATCCTTAAGGGTCGGGTCACCCTGCCAGATGTAAGGAGGCGAAGAAGTAGTCGCGAGTAGACGCGCTGAATTTTTCAACAGCGTTCTCCTATTCCGGGGGTCGCGGATTACGAGGGCCCGGCTTCGCGGTAATAACTTTTTTAAAAGTTTTTCATGCCACGAAATTCGTTTCACGGCCAGCCTCCGTGGGTGTTCATTAAAAATGAAACGAAACACGCCGGCCCGTAGGAGTTTTTAAGCGACAAGTTCCGCGTCGACGGATTAATATCGATGGCTCCTTTCGCGCCTTTTATCTCGTCCCGCACCCTCGATCTTTGCCTGGCGACGAAATACTCGCGAGGCAATTTATCCCTTTCACCGGGAGCGAAACGCCGGATATTTTATCCTTCGCCCTTCCCTTCCCTTCTTTTTTCTTCATTTTCTCCCTCTTTCATCGCGAAACGCCGTCTCGAAGACAGGGGTGGATGGGTTCGGTGACATCGTCGAACGCGCGACCCCGCGGCTCTCCCGTTTAAATACATATCTTTCTTGCGCGGCCGCCAAAGGAGAGCTCTGTTATTTGCATAATAGCCGGGAATTTGCATAATGGAAAAGAATGCATAATAGAGAGCCGCGCGAGCACGCGTGCATTAGAACGGAACAAGACCCTGCAGCACCCGCGACGGTCTCTGACAGTAATGAAGCTGAACAAAATAACACCGTTTAATCAATTAATGACGCTCACTGGAAGTCGATAAAGGCATCTCGGCAATTTGATTCCCATTCCGAACTTTTAGTACACATTTCTTTTTCAGTTCGTCAATTAGCGACGCAAGTTGAATGGCTACTCATTTAAGGGGTTATGCATACCTACCTGTGAGGACTGAAAAACATGTATGTTCGGGAATTTTGGGAAGAAGAACTTGAAGGCTTTTTTAATCAAACATTTATGTATTCGAAAGTGTACATATTAAACTATCTGTAGTAACTTTTGCAATGGAAAATATAAATAAATGATAGAAATATCAGCGATCTTCCGGCAGCGATTTTTTTTCCAGTAGTTTTCGGTGACCACTCTGATAATGTCCTGGTCTATCTGAAATAAAAAATTCGCGGGAATTTAGTTAGTATATTAGATGCTCTAGTCCTTAATCGTTCATTATTTCGAAAAATGAATTTGCTACAAAATGGCGGCTTCTCATAGCAAAAGTATCGATTTTCGCCACAGAATCGTTCTCATTGTTTATCATTTTTCATGTGTAAAATAAAAACTATACATTAAACGGAAATGAAAAACCCACGATTAAGAACTAGTTAATCTAATATACTAACTAAATTTGGTTGAATTTTTTATTTCTGATGAACCAGGTCAAAGCTACAGTGGTCACCGTAAAGTGCTAAAACAAAAAAACGCTGCCGCGAGATCGCCTATAATTCCATTATTTATTTAGATTGCAAAAAAAAAATACAAGAACTTTAAAATATATACTTTCGAATATACAACCGTTTATTTAAAAAAAGTCTTCAAGTTTAAAAAAAAAAAATCCCGTAAACACTTGTGTTTTCAGACCTTACAGGTAGGCATAACCCCTTAACTCATCTTACAATTAGGCATGTGACATGTCGCTGTATATAAAAGCAACGCAGTTTCTTCCCATAGCGTTTAAATTCGCATTAACGTAGGGATTACGTTACCCGACTGGTATAAAGGATTCGCAGCGACTTTTCATAAAGCAACGTCTGGTTTCCGATCGAGCCATAAAAAATGTAACGAAATTTTGTACGCTGGCCCGTGTACACCGGCCAACCCCCGTTGCTTTGCTGCTGGAATAACATGGAAGTTATTTCGTGGATCGTTGGCTCGTGTACGGATCGATGCTCCTTCCAAGATGTTATTTGAACGCCACCGGAAACTATGCCCGGAAATGTCGGTCCCGTTGATTAGTGATCGTATTTTGGCCCGGCCTGTACACGTCTGCGACGGTGTACGCGAGGGCGTTCGGCCGTCAGTATGGGTGCTTTAACACGCACACATCGCGGATTGGACACGAACGAGCGCCTCTCCTTCTCCACGAGCCGGTACAGGATTTAAGGGAGGAAGGTAGTATATTCGGCTGCCAGGTACCGCCCATCTCGTTTATGCGCCCTGCCTGACTCAGCAACCCCATAAAAGCCCTTCTTATTCGCGAAAAACGATTTCTCGCAGAGGATCTTGTTTGCTGCCAATATCATTCCTATCAAATCTCTCCGGGCGACTGTCTCCGTTGGATTCTCGAATGCGGTTTAAAGCGTGCCGCGCTACCCGAATGATTTTGAAAGCAGAGAAGTCTTCGTTTTGGGTCCCTTCCTTTTTTTTTTTGAACAGCTTATTGCTATTTACATAGACTAGCTTCAGGAATCTGCGTCTACGCGTTTGCGAGTGCCCGACTGTTTAGATAGTATTGATAAATAGATATTCCATTCTATTAGAAAGCATGCACCGTCGCACACGGTCCACCGAGCAATTAGCAAGGGAAGAAAACCCGTGAAACACCGCCACGGCGCAGATTAGTATTCCGTGCTGCAATTTTCTCCCGCGGCTCTAGGGACCATCAATATTTATGCGATCGGAGCGAGTGTGCCTGCAAATTACAGCACCGTGCGAGATTCTCCAGCTGACAGTGGCACGGTAACCCGTTGCAAAAACCCCACGGACGGGTCCTGCTGCTTCGGCGTGTAATCCCGCGGCGGTGAAAAAATAATATTATGCGAGCCGCCGGGCCAAAGTTGTCCGAGGCCATGGGAAAGTTATCACACGCTCTGACGAACTTACTTTCGCATTATCCATTGTCAGCCGCCACTTCCACGATGTCCAGCGCGTAAGAAGTCCCGCCGATAAGGGCGGCATCACTGTCCCGCGGTCTAAGGCTGCGCAGGATAACACAAAGCGTGCGCTTAATAACGATATTTTCCCTTATTCTATAAAGCTCGTCCCGTGGCTCGTCCGCTAGCACTTTCGACTTTTATCAGAGACGCGCGGGGAAGCGTTCGTAAACCTGACACGGGGGATACACGCTGTTAATGCGCGTTAATACGTGTCCCCGAGAATATACTCTCCATAAAGATGCAGCTTCCGCTTTAGTACGCTCACGCGTGTGTTTATCCGCCTGTTCTGATGCAGCGGCGGGTGTTTCTAACGTGCTTTAATGTTTCGAGTAATATGTGAATGAGGGAAAAGGTCTACTTTCGTTTCTTCTCAGCTCGGCGAGAGTTATGAAACAATATTTACATTTTTTTTAAAAAATATTTACCGCCTAGGAGGGCTCCTAGTGACATTTAAAATGCTGAAATGACTGGTTCATTTCTCGAGATATTTTCTTCGTACCTCTGTTTCGAAACGTTTATTGAATCGATAGCACGAATTTGTGGACGTGCAGCCGTCAGAAGAATGAGAAGGTAGTCAGAGAAGAGAAGGAAATAGGGGAGGAACGGAATAAGTGAAACACGGAGATCGGTATTTCAGTGAAATGTGGTAAAAGCTTATAATGCTTGAGTATAGTGGGACAGGGGGCTGCGGAGTGTAGGGGTAAGTTGGGACTGGTTGTAAGCTACTGTAAACTCGGCCCGAAGAGTTGACATTAATTGGACCGTCTTGACAACTTTCATTCATCCCCTAACAAGCTACATCCGTCTCTATTCGTATTACCGGTTATCCTTTCTGCTTGTTGTAAATTCGACCCGGCCTGGTACATGGAATCGAAGAACATATCGCACGGAGACATGGGTATCGAACTTTGCCGATAGAATTATCAATGGGCGCTCGTTTGCGCCAGCGATGATATTTAAATTTCACGCATTAAAAAGCGCAAACATTTCTACGTAACTGACATTTTAAACTCGTAAACAGCGAGCACCTAATTAAGAAATGTCTAGCGGCCACTGAAATTACAAACAAAATCGTATTTTAAAAGCTGCTCCATATCTCACCAGGAGCATCATGATTTTCGAAATTAAATCCCCTAGAAACATGTTACGTGCAGAGGGGGAGAAACAATGAATGGATGAAGATAAAAGAGCACACCTGAATATCATTATAATTTTTCACAGCAACCTTCACGAGTACATGGCTGCTTAAATTACGCATGAAAAATTAATAGAAGGTTATAAATATCGCAAGCTCGCGTTAAATACAGCTGTTGCAAAGTTATCTTTACGAAGGCTCGTTTACAAATAGCCGGCCGTATTTTACCAAGGTGGCTCGTTTAGTTTTCGTAATTAGCGCGAAGCGGCTACAGGACGTTCCCAAGACGCACACTTTCGGCGAATTAACGCGAACACGGGCGACGCATAGTTCGATGCACGGTCGGCCCCACATTGCCCCTGAATCGTGACACACGATGAATTTACAATCGGCGAAAACACGCTTTCGAGACAAACACTGTTCGCGAAGCTTTAGAGAGTGCCGTACGAAGGTTTGTTATAGCGGGGCTCAATTTGTATTATTACTAGCCCAATAAGTCAAGCAACAACGATAGCGAAATTCTTAGTAGCTTTCGTCTTCCGAGTGAAAAACGCAGGTATCATTGGAAAACTTTTGTTCACAGTCTTACTTATGGATTTCACGTGTGGTCATGTCTTAGCAGTCTTGCCATGGATCAGTGTTTCGTGTTCCCCTTTGGCACCCGTTTCATTGCGTTACGCAGCTGCGCCGAATGTTTTCCACATGGAAGTTTATGCTTTTACAGTCTCGTGGTAAACGTGGCAAAGTGGTTGCAAAAAGTCCGCGCTAGAGCTTGGCTATTTTTGCAGCAGTACTTTTAACGATGATTATTCCCTGACTACCAGGATGGTTCGTTAGACAGAAGAAGTTAATTGTAATTTTATGACGTGATGGAATCTTTGATTTTCAGCTTGATATTGTTTCTAATTCTTTTGGCTCACTATGATCGTTGGAAGTTTCACAGAAATTTATGGAGCAGAAGTGCATATATCTTTATAGAACTTCGGGGAGGGTCGTAAATCTTGACCCGGTTTATCGAACGCGTTGGAGATTACGCTGGTATACGCGTACGACATCACACTTGTGTATTCCACGGTGTATTAACTCCTCCAGAAATATTTCCTGAAAAAAATAACTTAACGCCGCTCTTTTCTCTGGATCGCCAGTGTTTACTTTCCATTTCCATCATATTCAGAGTGCGCTGAGCCGAGTCGGAAGCATTTCGCCGATCGAAGAACCAATCCACATACAGATCGGGAGGGATTTCGACAAGAATTCTGGGAAAGAGTTCTACGAGAACGTGGACGAGGAATTTGGAACACACCTACCAACCCCGTCGAGTTCTACTTCTTCTTTCTTCTCGCCCCCCCCCCCACCCCTGGCTCCTCGATGGTTCGCTACCCGCTTTGTCTCGCAAACCACTCGACATTCACGAATACGGAATGCTGTATCGGTTGCATCCTCGAGGACACCTGTGGCCGGAGCTCGGCATCTTTCGTTGTTTACGTGGTGATGCGGCAGCGGCTTGAAAGAGTTACATGGTCGTAGTAGGCCGTCATTCATAACTTTTCAAAAGCCTTTCATTCAGAATGCGACGGTGCTACAGCGTTGGTTAACAACCAGCCGCGTGCAACGATGCATCGTTAACGAGCACCCTTTTACACGGTGTGTCTTTTCACAGACAAACACCGGCTCGTCCACGCAACAACCGAGACCTCGAAATAGAATCGACCGCGTCTGATAATCAGATGGTAGAATTTCATCGATTATGCAGAATAATTATTTGACGGTTCGTAATATGCTTAATTAAAGATCGTATTTGCCCGACGAGGAGTTGACGTTTCCGATATAGGAGAGGTGTAAGTAGCAGGGAATACGTTGACTGTTTAAACGTGCTTCCCTTGATATATTCTGCACCCCGTGGTTGTTTATTAGGAAGAGCTTTTATCCATGAATCTTTCACCCCCGTTCATACAACTTCTAATACCAGCCAACCTCGTAACCCGCTTAAATTATCCTGAACCTTGAATTCTATGTATCGCCTTTCGTTCGTCCCAGGAAAGAAAATATTTCTTTCACTCGTTTCCCGTGCTGGGCGGGGTAAAATGGCACGGCGGGTACGCGTCACCGCCGGTAAAAGCCTGTACACACTTTTCCTTTCGCGACGGAAAACGAGCGCGCACTCGAGCACAATCGTGGCCCCCACCGAGGGGGAGGGCCGTGAGTGGGTGGCGAAAAAGAGGGCACGGATTCTATTTGTCACGCGGTGGAGACTTGTGCAGCAACGTAACGTCGTATTACGGTAATTTGCTCGACTCGCGGAACGTCATAACGCGGGCGCATTAATATTCCCGCCACGTCACCCCTACCTAGAGGTTTCCACCGTGCTGTTTCCCTCCCTCTCGATAGAGTCAATAGAGGTAGAAGCCGTGGCTGGGAGCCCCCGCGACATTTCGTTTCTAATTCGAATTCCACGAAATCCTTTCCACGAAGCCAATCCAGCCTTATTCTCCCGCGGGCTCCCAGCACGCGTACGTACGTTTCAAAGGGGGCACATATATAGATTCCTGAAAAGTTCTCAACGTCGACGGCCCGGCTCCGAGGTAAAGGCAGCGGCAGGGTGAAAAAGGAAAAGCCCGGAATAGGACGAAACTTGTGGGAGGCGCCACGCAGTTCTCGGATGTTTTGCGTTCTATCTTTCTCTCGATTCTCCGTTTCTCTCGCTTCACTCCGTTCTCCATTTCTCCTCACGCTCCTCCCTTTCATTTTCCCTTCTTTCTATCTGGCGGCTCCTTGTAAGACGGGCTTAAGCGAGTACCCGGATGGTAGGTGCTGTTCGCTCGACGATAGAGAAGCAGAACTCTTCCCCGGTGTTCCAGTCTGACTCTGCACCCAGCTTTACTACTGGCAACGCCGACCCTTAGGTCTCGCGGCACCGTCGTTTCTGTTTCTCCTTCCGCTATCACGCTCCGCGTAATACCTCCCTGCTCCTCTTACTTCCCGCCGGAGGTGGTTCGGCCTTTCTGCTCACCTGACTTTTCTGTAAGTGTGCCCGCAGAATTAGGCCCTGCGGCGTTGATAGCGCTCACCGTTCGCCGCGATGTCTTAATCGCACCGCTGAAGATCGGTATTTTTGGGCCCGTGGAAGCGTCGGCGCGGTAAACACAGCCACTCCCAGGTTCTTCTACTTTGTGCTCCCTCTGGACCTTCACTCTTATGTTCGAAATCCGCCCGGAGAATTTAACTGATTATCGCCGATTACCGGTCGATGATCGTTAGCAAAAACGGTTGGTCGTGATCGATTCAGGTTTCCATTCGGGGCACAGAGAAATCACATGTCCATACGTAAGTGAAATTGCATCGGGCATTACTCACCGTAGCTAACCGACGCGCAGAGCTAGTCAAAGCCTATCGCCGGTCTGCCCCAATCAATCGGTTAAGCTCTTGTAACTAAGCATTTACGTCTCGCAGATGTTGTAACCCGATTATGTTGCGCGAATTAATCCCGTAGAACGTCTATTCGCGGAGAAGCAAATCCTCTGGCAATGTGCGCGTATAGAAGTCGTGGGACGATCGATAGACGCGGGTCGCTCTCGATCGCGAGAACCGATGGGGCCCCGGCTCTCTGTTCGGCCGAGCTTCATCCGGCTGCACCGCGCCCGAACATCTCCATTTCTGGAGCCGTGTCTGCATGTTTATTCCATTCCCGACTTACCAGCGCGTTGGTAATTCCTCCAGTCAAAGGCTCTTCGTTCCTCGCCCTTCCTTTGTTCCCTGGTATCGAGTTATAACTTCCGCGCTCGTTCGCCGCCGCGAATTCACGGTGCCGCCCCTGCTCGATCGTAACAGTTCCCTCGCTCGTAGTTACCGCGAAAACCTACCTACACGCTTTTCTAACCGACGTCTGGAAACGCTGCAGGGCATGAAACTTGAGCGCGCTCGCGAAGTGTTTATGACCATCGGCTGGTACGCGCCGCGCGCATTCTACTTGCGTACTTGCCACTCGAACGACGAGCACGTCGGCATAGACAGTTTCTGGCAATGTTATGGTTGAACAATTCTTAGAGGTTCGGTTGAGTTCGCTAGTTTTTAGGTAGCACTGATAACGCAGAGGAGTTGATCGAAGCATTTGCTAAGTATCTGTGTTCCCAGAAGCTGGATCAGTCCGATCGCTGTTCCATAAATCAGTTTCACACGAGTTTATCTGCGAGTCTAATATCAAAGGTCCTCGGACATAGTCGGTTTTTCCCTTTCATCCCCGGCAATTATCTGGCGATCGTTTCGCGCGATGCTCGCCTGCCTTTGACACTGTCAAAAGACGACGCCGGGTGCTAGAGGTTCTGGGAGCAGGAGCTGGGAACAGAAGGGGCGAGCGAGAGCGGCGACGTTGAAAGAAAATCGCGATTCATTAAAGTCCCGGCCTCTGCGCGTCGCCGTTTTATTATATGTTGAACGTTGATTTAGGGATCGCGGCGGGGAGCAACCAACCACGGTGCATTGTCTCGGCACTCGCCTCATGCTGGGCATTGTTAGCCCTTCCATTGTCCGGTACATCGCCCCCCCCCCCCCTCGCCCCCTTCAACCCCTACAGCCAACGGCTACTACCCATCGCGAGCGCGTATGCGTGTAACTCTGCCGGCCAGCGTCGAGTGACGTGAAGAGTATTTTCCAGCGATTAATTGTTTTCCACGCTCGCTCCTTTTTCTGCTGCATCGCTACTTCGATAACGAATGATCGTTGTTCCTGAAACCTTCGATCGTCGTCAAAGTTCCCCTTTTTTCTCTCCACGCCTCTGGTTACGATACGACAGGAGTTCTCCCTTCTTGCATCCAGATCGCCGTCTCTATCTTCAGGACAACCTTCCAGGACCTTGTGCCTGTATTATTAAACGATACTGCAGGCAGAAGGTTTACAACGTGGCAAATGGGACTCACAACGGGTGTATTAAGTAACTCTTTTCAAGGCACAAGCTGCGGAATGTGCTTTTTATTACCCATTACACCTCAGTCCTTTGACATGCGAGTGTCTGGATGGTGTACCAAACGAGTTCTCAGGCTCTTGACTCTCGTTACTGAAGCACACCACCGTCTTCAGCCGTCTACATCCTCGATCTCACTGTATTTCTTTCACCCCTGATACCTACACGTTGCATAGCACCTATTCCAACGGCATTCCTGGCTCCCAGAAGACACGAGCTCAGAGTAAATCAAGCAGACCAGGGTGAGTAAAGAGTAGTTCCTTGTATCTGGTCAGCGTTTAATCGTCAGCGTTTCAGCGAACGCTGCGATGCTTGCTCCCGCATCAGCCACAGGTCAGGGCAAATAGCGTAACAGTGGTTCGCCGCGTATGAATGTCGTGTTATCGCGCGTTCTACTGGCCACCCGGAACCCTGTGCCTCAGTGGAACAATGCGTCGTTGAGACGATCGGAGTTGTACACACATCGGCGACCACCCTCTGGCCAGCGCGCACTGCGTGTGCCGTAGCTCTTGTCGTCGCGTCCCTGTTCGGGACAACGCATCGTCGCAATTCACGATGACCGATCCTTCGCGTAGCCTCCGTTGGTACACGCGGCAGCGGTTCCGCGCCGCGCTGCCCGTGTACTCGTTCAGCGGGGTTCGAGCATCGCGAGACCATCGATATCCGTCGCGCTTTCGACCCGCCTGACAGACGCACACGCGGGTTATCCGCGAGCAACGATATCGACGGCTCCCTGCACTTTTTTCAGGCGCACCCCCTTGTTTTTTGTTTTGCAATCTCCCTGCGGTAGACGTGACTGCGTCTGAGGAGTTGACTGTTTGCAATGCCAGATAATAGCATTAGTGATAGCATTAGTGATAATATTAGTGATGGTATTATTAGTAATAGTAATAGTGTAGAAGCGGAGCAGAAGTTATGGAAACTTTATATTTTTATCGAATATAAACCCGACTTTTCACTGTAGCAAAGTATACCTACGCGCAATAGACGCAAAGGCTGACGCTTCTGCGTTTTCGACATCGTGATTCATATAGACAGGCCGTAAAGGAAGTATCGCGATTGGAGCCGCAGAGTTTTTCATCAACGGAAGGAAATTGATTTCGGGGAAGCATTCTAAAAAACGTAACGACTTGTCCTTCCTTTAAGAGGCCCTGCTGCACGACAGGAAATTGATTTACCTACACGCGGAGATTCATCTTTACCCTGGAAAAATAGTCTCTCATCCTCGTTCATCTTACTGTATCGATCATCAACGCGTCCTTGCTCGTGGCGTTTATATTCCCCGTTTTTTTTTGTGCAAAATAATTTTTAAACAGCGCTTGACGATCGCGTAACTAGCTTGGATATCAAAGGGAAAGAGCGTTATTTTATCTAAAATGTACCTAGAAGCTTTTCGAGATTATAAACTCTACTACAGAATATATTCGGCCAATTAAAAGCTCAACGTTAATACCGATATCATATAGGTATGTACCTGTCTAATGTCCGTAGGTAAAAACGTTTTTCAACGATGTAACAATAAATCTTGCCGAACCAGTAACGAGTTAGAAATCTCGGAGCCTCCGCAGGATAAGATTATTCGCCGATGCATCCCTCATTCTTAATAGAATTGCCCCTGAATCGAGAGCTTTCAATCGACCAGCGATCTCTGTAATCCCGTCGGACTTTAGTTCGGGGACATCGGGTCGTAAAACCACAGAAATTTCAACCAAATCGATGCCGGGGCGTGTGGGGTCCCAACTACCGTTTTTAATCACGTTAATTCCGGTGCTGGCCACGATACGATGGATCCACGGAATTCGACTTATTACGGGAATACATGCCGGTGTGTACGCGCCTGTGTGCGCGCCCGCGCGTACCACGCCTGCTCTTAGGTTACAATCAGTTCGACAAGTAGTAACGTGCCAGGAACTGATTGTGCCAATATACTTCGGCGTTTCTGTCCGACCGCTACATCCAATCGATTCCCATCTACCCTCTCTCTCTCTCTCTCTCTCTCTCTCTCTCTCTCTCTCTCTCTCTCTCTCTCTCTCTCTCTCTCTCTCTCGCCCCTCCGCCATATCTGATCCTCTCTGTCGCCGTGCGTTTCCCCCGCTTCCGGTGAATTTTCCCTTTCGCCCCGTCTTCGATCTACTTCCCTTTTCCGCCTTCTAGCCCGACCTCCCGCCTTCGTTGCCCCTCTCCCCCTCTCGTCGTCTCATTCATCCGTCTCTTTACTTGGCTATCTACCTATCCGCTCGTCCCATCCGCGTCACCTTTGCGCGCTCCCGTCCACCCTCCCCCGCCTCGATCTGCGCCCGTTCCTGCTTTCTTTCATCCCCGACGGGCCGAGCGCCTGTTCGCAAACTTAGCTTCAAAGACCGGATGCAATTAGCGAGGAAAAAAAGGCCACGCGGAGGAAAAGCAGGAACGGTGCTCACGGGTCGGGGGTGGGAGGCATGAGAGGGGGGGGGGGGGTTGGTTCCTTGAACGAACGAGATTTTCGCGGAATCACGATCACGTCCCTCATCAGCCCGGCTGCAGAAGTAATTGCTACTACTGCGAATTCGCGTAATTGATCCGAAAAACGCTTTACGGCGGGACGTCGCCGACGACGATAGATAGATCGCCTGGAAGGCTTCCCCGAGGAAGGTAATCATCGTGTCGGGCGTGTATCTACAGGGCGTTTCAAACTTGCTGGTCGAATCGTTGGGCACGAGTTGATTGCACCAAAAGTGCTTCTGTGGGCTTGTTTTCTTTTTAATCTACTTGATCATTCACTGGGAGCAGTTTCTACGAAGACACTGTCCAAATCGTGGAATAATCATTGCAGTTCACCGTCACCACGTTATTCTCATGTTAGGTTATACACTTTTCATGAACCATTCGTGCACCCAGTGCAAAGTCACCCCGTCGACTCAAACTCCACGTGCAACTGTTTCACTTCGACTACAACCTTGGCCGATATCTTTGAGGCATCCTGTACACGCGCCGGATACCGTGGACCATTCGGAAAGAAAGTCTGCCCCGCTCGTTACAAAACTCTTTTCGATATCCGCGCGCGGAAAGCGAGGAAGCGGGCGAACGATAATTAATTAGCCGACTAACAGACTTGCTGCTTCGCGAAATAGGAAGGAAGCAGCGGCGACCTTTGATCCTTGATTTCGATCGAGATTACGCCGACGTGCCTGCCGCGACGAGTTCAACTTTGATTTGTGAAAAAAAAAAACGAGGACCTGCGAAGAGGGTGGTGGGGAACGAGGAGGAGGAGGAGGGTTGGCCCAGGCGTGTAGAAAAGTTGCATCGGCGCTGTGGCCTGGTTGGCTGCCACTACCACTCTCAAAGCCGCAAGTAATTAGAGAAAAAGTCGCGACCCAGATGTGGGCGGCCATGTCGATCGATTACACAGCCCGGCCCCGGCTCTTTCCTGCGCCCAGGAAAATTTCCCCTTCGAGGAGCCGGACGCTCGCGGGAATGTCAAAAAGATGGATGAATCTTTCAGGGCTGCACCTTCGTCGCCCGCTCCTCTCTGTTCCCGGCTGTTAATTAGAATGAAAGGAATTTACCTTCGCGCGTTTCCCTTTGACGCCGCTTTGTGCGAGCCAGAAACGTCGCCGCGGAAGCCTCCTACCTTTTTCTTTCGCTCCCCCCGCGATTCTTTTGTGGCCGTCGTTGTCGGAACGATTAAGAAAAATGGCCGCCGCGCGTCGTTGTAAACCGTGCAGCAGCTTTTTTTTTACCGCGCTAAAGCTCCTAGGACCTAAATCCCGCGTTTTTAAGGGAAGTGGCTGCCGTGATAATAAAAGGATGGCTCGCGATCGATAGTGGCTGTTTATATTGCCGGAGCGAAGGAAGAATTTTCAAACTGCCCAGAAGCCCGGCTCCTTAGCTCTCGTCGGTCAAGTTGAACAGCGGCGGAGCCTGGCATGCTCACGCGCGTCCATTATACTCGCATAAAGGATTCCATCCGGGCGTGTTCCCATTATCTCGTAAAAATTCGACTCTCCTTGGATGGGGCGTCGGGGGTGGGGGAAAGGTCGCGATTATTTATACCGCGATTTAATACCAGATTAACGAGGCAATTTGCGTCAAAGGAAGGAGGGTCGTTTAATCGCCGGAGACGGCTAATTTGTCATCGACATCGATACCCATCTACTCGTAATTTCGTATCGGATAATTCCTGCGGCTCGTAGATCGGCCGCCGTGCAGCTTCGCCCCCTTCGTCAACGATCTATAAAACTAATAGATCTCGGCCTTCGACGTTTTTACCCCCGGCGGCCGGGTCCAACGTGACCCGATCGATCTTCCCATCCCCGACGGCGACACTTCGGTTTGGTAATTAGAGCGAAATATTTTTAACGCTCCCAAGCCGGCGCTCGCTGTTCTGTTCTAATTGATAATTAACGCGTGTAATTAGTCCCATTTCTACAATGCGCTTTCTTCGGGCTCGTATCGTGTGTTACGTGTTTACGGGAAATTAATTAGCCTCGGTATACATCCATCACGACCGATCGAATCGTAATAAATTTAAAAGGCCTCCGCCACGCTCCCGTGGCTCCGCGTCAGTTAACCATTATCGAAATTATCTATACGCAACGGTCCAACGATTGTAATTAATTTACTATGGAATGACTGCTGGTTACTGAGTTCTGGGGTAATTGCCATGATCGATGCTTGAAATGCGTTTTCTATCCGAGGCTTCCCCTATTGTTACGGGAACACTGCTGACACCTGATGATTGGAGTTTAGTGAGCAATTGGTCATCAGCAGTTGTAACAACATTCCACGTAGTTTTAATTTTAATAATATTCAGCGACATTCGCAAATTATTCGGTATAGGTACAGAGGGAAAGTGACGAAATATTCAGTAAGGTCTCCTTTTGTGTGGTCTGTTAGCTCATCGACTAATCTCCTTTGAATTTGATAGATCGATAGATTATACAATTGTATAAATCCCTACTCCACTATCATTCAAAGTCGACGCACACTTCCAAGCCGACAACGCTTGCAAATATCGCGCACCAGTGATTCATGGTTGCAGAGTTACACATAGAAGTTACACGTTCGTAAATTCGAACCCCTGAGAATCTTTGGCAGCTAGCGAGCATATATTGAAAAGAGATATCCGTGATTGACACTCGGACCGAATTGTAGCGGTGGAAGGACGCCGTAACGGTCCAATTCATGGGGAGATTATCCGGGGATGCAAATGACGCGTGTCGTAGCGTAACCATTTCCCTGAATCTTGAATTAGAGACGTTTCTGGACGTTCGTCAAGCGACAACGCGGCGACTCTTTACGACCAGTTCCAGACGTATCGCAGCCCCTGGTTTCGACGGATGTCGCTCCCTTGCGGCTGGTCAGCAGGGAGTTTTACGCGCGTACGTGCGGTATTGATCGTTACACCGCACCGGCACGACGGTTTTTACCGGCCATGAAATTTTCCCTAGATTACCGTGGATTTGGTCTACGCTGCTCCAGGGGCCCTGCACGCCGTATGGCGGTTGCTCGTATTTAATGGATAGTTAAGTAGAGGTTTCCTACGTGGCTCGAATATCCGCGGCGGTCTCCACCGGCGTCACATGTGTTGCGAATACGCGCGCTAGTTCAGAAGCACGCAGCAACATCGGAAATAGATATGCGCCAGTTTCTGCGTTTGCTAGCACGGTTCAACCAACTGGCCATTGGAAACTCTTGCCCACATCCCCCAAAAATCCCTTCCCAAAAGCCCAGCGCAGCGGCGGTTAAACAAGCCAACTAACATACATAGTTTAACTTGGCCTCGCGCGCTCGAGTTAACCCGAGTTTCTTTACGCTCCACGCGCTCCATTTGTATACACGTGGCACACTTTCTCAGCCCGAGAGTTTACATCCGACAGTCTGCCCAGCCAAGGACGCAACGACACTAATGCGAGATTTAATCGTTATCGAGAATTATCGGCTACTCGGCGCCCAGCATCGAAATACGTTCGTTAACCGTTCAAAGACTTGGTCCAGGACCAGCTTGGCGCGCGCAGCCGGAACGATGAGCGGTTCAGTTAAACGCGGGCCAGGGGATCGATGTGGGATGGGAAAGGATCGATTATTCCGCGTTTTATCTCCGGCGAAAAATCGCTTATCCGCCGGTTGTGTCCGTAATTGTGGAGCGGCCAGGGCATAGAAACGACCCCGCGTGTTCGCTTTGGAGCATAACCACACCAAACACGTATTCCCCCGGACCGTTCCGGACCCAGAGGCGCGCTCGCGCGCGTCGATATAGCGCCAGGATTCGTATAGACGCTTTTACGGCCTGCTTTAGATTATACGCCTGAGATAACGGGCGAAGGAGCGGGAAGCGAGCCTTTATTTGCAGTCGGTGGAAGGTATGCGAGCCCACCTCCTCGCTTTTTCCCGTAATGCGGCTGGCCCGGTCTCCTGTTAGCCCTTTCCCTTCCGGAACTGCGACTTCTTTCTACTCCCAGCCTTGAGATCCGCGGGCGAGCTTCAACTCCAAGTTCTCGGAGAGGGGTGATTTATCCTGAGGATGAACGGGGCACACCCCTCCCGGCCCGGAATTGGCGGTTTTTGGTTGCCCGTTTTATTTCCCCTTGTCTCCCGCGGGCAGAAGCATCTCCGACTCTGCTTCACCTTTGGGGTCCTAAGGTCGTTGATTGCATGAAGAGCGCTAGCTTCTCAGGGAAACGCGTTTGCCCGAAGAGCTTTCTTAGGAAAGATTTCCTCGTGGCGATGAGTCTAAGCGGATTTGAATCATGGGATTGATAATTGAGCATTACATGAAAGTCCGAAGGACGTGTGATTGGGCGATTGGAATGAATAAAGTGAAGTATCAAATGTACTGTATCTGTGCATCTTCTAGTTTAAATGGTATCTATAAAATCGTTTCGTTTCACCGTTGCAGCGGACGTGTTTTCCCAAATTTCAATTCACCAGTATAACAGACATTCCCTTCATTCCGAGCTGTTTCATTTGCTTGTTAAGTGTTGATTATCTGGCTACATGGGATCCATGGGGATTCGTATGCATAGCGCTTAATAGGAAATTCCGTTTTCCTATCAGGCGTTTCACCTATCGGCGGAATTCTTTCGTTACCCCGTCCCAACCTTTCCTCCTCCCTATCTTTTCTGAATTGCAGCTTCCCTTTGCTTCTAGGATCGCGGTCACGTTCCAGTTAAGTTCAATCGTACGTGCAAAAGGGCGATTTATCTTGGGGATGAAGGAAAAACCTAGATCGAGGTATTTACATTTCGGTTTTTCGCCGTTAATCTTTCAGCTGAAGTTATTGTCTGTTTGATCGCGCTTATCAGGGCGCAGTTGCGTTGGGAATTAGGCGAACTGTGCACTCTATCTATTTCTTTGAATGGGGACAAGTGGAGCTCCTTGAACCGGTCGGGAGTGAAAAGATTTAGGTGACTCGATACGCTTCTCGCAATTGAGCGTTAGTAAAACCCACTCTTGATGGTTCCGCGGAGCTTCTTCTGTTGGGGAACCGACTGCTGCAACGATAGCGATTATCGAGCAGATCCGCTGGGCGAGTTCATGCCGTGCTCATACGTTACCAGCGCTATTCCGTGAAAACTTAAGGTTGGCTACACATTGGCTCGCAAAGTGCCCCTTGAGCTCGTAAAAACCAGCTTGATCCCTTTATCGCTACCACCCTTACTGTTCCGCTGCGGATTACGTTCGCGGAATCCGGCACGGCCAATATCAATAACGGTTTCATCGTTGCGCCGCTGGTCGCCCTCGTAATGGCCCGTTTGTTTGAGCACCATGGTGGCTCGCGTTTTGATGTAAGTAACAGTGGAAGGAACTAGCTGTAGGAATATTCGTTTGGGAAAGGGAAATGGAGATAGTCGAACGAATTCTCTGGCAATATATTCTTGTCACGATCCCGTGTTGTCTACCCAAAGAGTTTCATTTATAGTCAAGTGAAATTAGGATTTGCCTGGAGAATAATTCTCAGTTCCATTTTGGGCCTTTATTTCGTCGCTTTAAATAATATATCAAAAGTCCCCATCGATCCGATACCTGGTAAAAATTTTATAGACAGTTGAAGGTAAATAGAAACAGTTTTTCGCGAATATCTCGTTACCTATCAGTTCTTCGACAAAAATAGTTATTATAAAATTTGTAGCTTAGGAAATTATCTACGAAAAAGTTTGGATGTGTTCTTTTCGTAGGTGTAACCATTTTCATGTATGGCGACTTACAAAGCTTCAACCCTTACTTTGACGAGGGAAGATCCTGAACCCGGAAACTCAAAAAGTTGTGGAACTTTGTGGATATGTAGGGGACATCCTCCTGGATACAATACAATTTTTTTTACCGCCCAAATTCACTCCAAGAGGGTGAAATTGACCTCTGAAGATTTTTCGATTTTGTGTTATTACTTCCGAACTGTAAAAGATAGAAAAAAAGTGTTTAGAAAAAAGTTACTTCTTTTAATTAAGACTATCATTTGGTAAGTTACAGTTCTGACAGTTCTTACAGTTCGCGAGTTATAACAGAAAATCGGAAAATTGCCGGATTTTCAGTGGTCAATTTCACCCCTTTAGAGTGAATAAACTAAAACTTTAATCTTTGGGGATATGTAGAGGATATATAGATATGTATGACGCAATTTTATTGCTGCCCAAATTCACTCTGGCTGATGCTTTCAAGAAATAGTAACTTATCGACATCTTGCGTATCAATTTAAACAGAAAATATTTCTGGAATTAAAGAACTACGGTTTATACTTTAAATTATATTCAACGAAGATTATCCGAGATTAAGTGTATTTCGTTGAGCTTGACACACAATTTTTCTTCCCAACGTTCCCCCATCTCTTTTTTCAATTTCTCTCGAGCCTGTCCTCCGTTCGATCTGTTTCTCCCTGGATTTTCCCTCGCTTCTATCGCGTTTCTATCTTTCCCTCTCGGTGGCTGTTGCTCCGAATTCCCTGCCATTCTTCTTTCAAACCGATGGAGCCGGAGTTCGAGGTCGGATATCGATTTGCCGCGTTGGCACCCTCGAATCCTCGTAAAGTCTCATGCTTCATACGCATCGTCGAGAAATTGAAAGATATCGCGTCCTTGTTCGGAGGAAGGCTACCGCGATACGTTTCGCTGAAAATCGAAAATTGCATGTCAAGAGGCGCGCGCATTTTAAGTGATACTTCAACCACCCCCACCCTCCCCCGCGGTATGCAACAACGAATTTAAATTGCCTTTTTCACCTGAGGCATTTCGTTTCTGCAAGCTCTGCTGTCGCGTAAGATTACATAGAAACGTGGCATCCTGTGTGCAACGATTTCGTAGCAGCGTATGCCGATGGAAACGTCAAGGCGCAACGATCGAATCGAGCGCTGCTTTGATTTTGGGCCCCCGCGGGACCTGTGTTTCCCTCCGCCGTGAAACTTTCATCGACGCCGTGTTTGGCGCGCAATGGTACACAGAGAATAAAAAATTCCGTAGCGTAATGAGTTTGTGTTTCGTTGATCGTGCCCGGCGCACACCGAGCTCCTTTTTTCTGACCTGTCTCCTCTGCCGGCCGCGTCCATTTTCGTGAAATAAACGCGAAACGTGCCGGCGGGAGTTCGCGGAAACTTTTTTTCCGCTCTAATAGCCACGTTCGGTCTCGCAGTTTGCAATCTGAACGTGACACGTACGCGGGGTCGCGGCCCGCTATCTTCCGCAGCCTCGCAGGACACGTGCCTGATAACCTCGATAATTCACGGAGATACAAAGAACTAATTTTCAACGCGGTCCCCGCTGGCCTTTCACGGGACACTGCCGAGAACGCCTGGTAATTTCGTTCGCGCCGACGGTGGAAATTTCAGGCTCGCAGGCCTCCTCTGCGAGTTGCGTGCTGGCCACGTGCATGCCGGGATTGAGGGATCGGCGAGATAGCTCGTGAATAGACGCGATACGAGACTGTTGCCTGCACTTTTGCTTGCGGTTTGCTCGAGTGTTTCGAGCGGTGAAAGTAGTATGTTGGATTACTCGAAGCCTGACGATGTGTTACAAGCTGCCCTCGCGAGAATTAGCGAGAAAAATAACGAAATTCTTTTAGTTTTAGTATTTTAGGATTAGTTGGGGTTATTTCTGTACGAGTATCTGACTGTCCCCAAAGACGGCAGACAATTTTTATGACCGATAATAAAATAGCGTATTCACTGGTAATATACTTGTAGCAAATCTGGAAACGTAACGTCGAGCGCGACCACGGTAGGAGGAATTACTGTGCGTCTGACCACATACGGGACGCTACTACTTGTCTTCGCCGTAAGAGGTCACGAGTAAGAAATCTTTCTCTCGTTCCCTTAACCATTACTTTTTTATTGCGAACTTACTACATCCTCGAAGGTTAATATATTAATATACTCGTCAAGAAATGGTGCAGAAGCTTCGGTACTCAGAAATGTTCGACGCTATTCCACAAACTAACGATTTTCCTATCGCCTATACCTCTCCATTTCGAAACCGAATCGTCCCAGTTTTAAAGATGTCCGTCTGCGACATCCTTAACTTCGCATTGTACACAGGCGCGCCATGGAGCAACTCGACTACCCCCATCCCTCCTTCAAACCGTAGCTGCAAGCGACGCAACGGTGCCGATAAAAGATTTAAAACTGTTGACGTGTAATAGCGTGCCGTACACAGGTGACACGAACGTAAAAATGGTCGCAACGTCTACCGAGGCGGGGGATGCCGGCGCGATATGTAAAAGCGATGCTCGAGTAGTTAGAGGGCCGTCGAATTGAAACGGGGCGAGAGAGCCAGGGGCGGCTGAAGCTTGAGTAAAGGTAACAGGTGCTATCTATAACGGCTGTAACAGTCGTGTGTAAGCCGAAATGATGCTGTTTCCGGGAAAGTGCGGCCTGGTTCCATCCCGTCTACCGTATAGAAATACGTGCATTGCTCTCTTGCCGCATCTTCTGTCCTCATCGCCGACTAATCGCTCCGATTGTTCGCACTCGGATGCAGTTTCGACCGTCTCCTGCACCGAGCAAGGGAAATCCGTGCTTTTACTGTATGCGCGTCGAGGGTCTAACAAATCTTCAGATTTTGTATCAACTCGATTTTACTTTTGGAGAAACGCCTCTCCCACTGTGATACTTTAGTGGACCATATAGGTATGTAGGTGTTTTTTCCGAATTTTTCGAATACGATATTTAGATTAGAAGTAGTATTATATAGCAGAATCAGTCATAGTAGGTACTTTAGTTAGCTGTTCTTGTGTACATTTTGCGAAAAAATATCCCAAAACTTCAAGGAAATATAGTAGAAGGAACTTAGACGTTAGGATTGTTGAAAAGTTCGAACTTGAAAATGGAAATAGAGTTTATCTGCCCGGAGCAGAACCTCGGCCGAGCTTCCGGAACCTAGAACAAGGGCGACCGTCCGGAGGAGACGCGAATGGCGGGAAGATCGATGAACGGTTGCACTGTTTCGTGCATTTGACGTATTGGAAATTCTATTTTCCGCGGCGGTGAGTCGCGGGGAATATTTTACATTTCGGACGGGTATTTTTCCTTCGGAGGGGAGGGGGGGGGGAGGGCAACGGATGCCTCCGCCGGGCGCGAATGTCTTTTCATATGTATCGGGATCGCGGAAGGGCCGCGAGAACGGAAACGGGTACGTTTACGTCGTAAGCCCGACTCAATATTCCGGTGCGCTGCACCTTTCGTTGGAGTCGCTTTCCTATAAGCCCTTGGCCGATCTCGAATATATATGGGGAATTTTATTGAAATGCATTGCGTTTCCCGTCTCATCTGCGACAACCGAGCTATCTGCTGCGCGCCCCCTTTGTGTTTTCCTGCCGTTTCGCTCCGTGTTCCTCGCGCTTTGTGCCCCGACAAATCCTTCTTTCATTTCGTCAAATCCCTATAGCCTGTGCGCGAATTCGATGCCCTCGCGATTGTCGATTTAAGGAGGGAAAGGGTGCCTACCGAGGGAAAGGGGATCTACTGTCGCCCATTTTTGGGATTTTCTCTTCAATTTTTTCGTGGCACGGCAGTGCCGATTGTTCGAATTGCGATGTCGCCATTCCAAATCGTAATTTGTCCTTGTCCTCGCGAGCTTTTCATTACCCAATGATCTCTTTGAATATATCCTGCATCTTGTGTGTACTTTATATTTCCTCTGTAAACGTAACTGGCGAGTCTACCGCGCATCAGTCAGGAAATATTGGCCGTCCGGCGTCACTGAGCGGCTGGCGATTTTATTAAAATTTATTCGATGCAAGTTAAAACTTGATCCTTCTTCGGAGCACACCATTTCCGTGTATTTGTTTTCCATTTCGTCGTATTTTTCTAATATATTATTTTTGGATTTACGTCACCCCTCTCGTAAAAGCGTGGCACGTCGATCGATCGAGCGCAGTAAAAGCTTGTGTACTTAATCTTTCATGTGTGCGCCACATAAAAGTGCATCGCCATTTACAGCGCTGAACAGAATTTTTTTTGTCAACGCTCCGTTCCGCGCCGCGGCGTAGAGAAACTTGATCGGTGGAAAATTACAAATTACTATCCGTTTTCGTGATTAACTCATGCGCCACCTTTCGAACGGTGTTTGTTTTAGATTTCCCATTATTCCGATGATTTTAAGTCTCCGGGGGTTCCGCGTCGTAATTAAAATTCATTTTGATTTACTACACGCGTCAGTGGCACCGGTATTAAATTTTCTATCGAAAATAAAGTGTCACCGAAAAAAATACAACAGAGAACGGGGGGCGGCTGGTGTCAGAGATTGTTCGATATTCTCGGATGAAAACGTGTGTCGTATAAATTTTAACGCTGCCCGTCGGTTCATGGAAAAAAGCCCGTTGCACAATATATACCACCCTTTAAATTTACATCGGCCCTTTTATCCTGGCTGCGCAAATTTCTATGCCTGTCTGAAACACTCCGTGCGGCTTTTTCATTTGTATTTGTAGCGGTGGTTAAGATATTCGTTAAATAAAGTGAAGGCGAAGACCCACGTCGTTAACGTACGAGTAGTTATAATCGGATTACACCCTAGGATTTTCAACGTCTTAGAGATAAAGTTCATAAGATAAAGCTCATAATAATCAACACACGTAAAGCTGCAGTGACGATCAAAGACAAATTGAGAAGGCGAAGAAGAAGCTGAAACATCAGAATTTAACGAGAATGAACTATGTCCCTACCCATCTCATGGAGTATAGTCACCGACATGCTTCGTACAAGTAAAGTGTGGCATTACATTGATTTATACGCGCATATAAAAGTATCATTTTTAAACGTTCTATCGATCATCGCCTCGTACCTAGCGTCACTCGTTTCACCACGTGTGCCGTCTAGATATTATTAACGGCAAACAATAACCGAGCCAGCGAAACGGCGTGTTGGACAGAGTAAACAATAATTTATCTGCGGTTGGCTGCTCGTACCAACGAAACGGAAGCCCGAAAGAAGAATAAGTGGAAGACGGTGGATGGCCGGAGCGGGTGTATAAATTGATGGCGGGGGTGGACAAAGAGGGAGCGAGAGGGGAGGACGTGAAAGCGGCGGGCGCGAGGGAGACAGGAAGCGAAAGAAAAAAAAAAAAGAGGGAAATGGCAGGCTTTTCGGGTGGTGGCCGGTCGCTTTTGGCCGTCGTCCAATTTCGGGCGTTTTGAACGTCGGTCGGGAGAAAAGGAACCACGGGAAAGAGAGGTCCGCAGGAGAAAAAGAGAAAATTCGGCCCGCGTTCACACCCAGGTGTACACAGAGCGATGCACGGAGGGGAGGGGGATGGGGTTACCGGGGGAAAAAAGAGTTACGCTGGCTAAGTAAAGCGAAGCCAGGCTTTGAAGGGAACGTCCTTCTGAAGGGAGCGGTACTTCTTCATTAAAATTAACGGCACCTCTTTGAAGAGTCGGTCGCGTGGAGGGCCTCTCGTCAGAAGTGTATAAACATTCAACGTTATAATTCGCGGAGAAAAGACTGATTCAACGCGAAGGCGCTAAATAACCCTCGTCAGCTCAAGTCACTCTCATCCCTGAAGATTGTTTAAATCGCGACGTAAACCACACGATTAATACGACGGCCATGCGTAATCCATTATATTCTCTATCAATGGTCGTCTCCGTTCGGTGTAATTACAGTTCACCGAGGGAGCATTTGGGTTATCGACAAATACAGTATCGAGGGAGGACACTTCCGTATAAACAATTACAGCTGCACCTGCATAAGAATATAACTCATGTAAAGTTGTGTCACCAACTGAAATTTCATGCCACATCCTCGGTTCACTATTTTTCACAACGAGTGACCGTTTTTTGGCCGCAACACGAAGCACCAGGAAACACGGTGTAGCTGATGGATCCCCGATGAGCCAGCTCGCGGCCATGCGGATGTAAATCCTACTTTCTGGCCCGATAATTTGCCGGCTCGCTCGGACGTAAGTAACGTTCCGTCGTTGAGGACGCTTAACGACCGCGGGATACGAAGTCACGTTGCATGTGCATCCAGATGGACGTTTGGATGCGGTCTCGCCGGTTCCTGGATGCACACAGGGATCGCCGGGGCTCGGGCGTGTTTATGCGAGCGGCCGTGCACGCTCGGCCGGAGCTGGCTGGCTACGCGCTCGCCTACACCGCTCGTCCTCCCAAACGAATTGCAAACTCGCGGCTCCTCGTCAGAATTGCAAATGCCACGTGCCGGGGGTATATTTTAAAACGAGTGCTCCCCGATAATAGCCTCGGCCCGGAATTTCATCGACACGAATCCTCGCGCGGATGGGATCGCGGGAACTGAAAAAAGCTTGTTTCCCGATTTCACGCTCCCCTTCTTCCACACGGCTCCCGAACTTCTTCATAGCCAGTTTCATGGCACGGGAAACAGAGGCGCAGCTATTTTTTACCAGCACGGCATGGAGAATCAGTCGTTTTGCTCTGTGTAGCTTAACGAGAAGCGAAGGATCCGGAAGTGGATTAGCAGAGGACTTTCACTTTTTGTAGACCACTTCTGCCGCTTTGTTCCATCGTTTTAGGTAATGCTGGACACGCCTTAAGGGGTTACACACGTTTAGCCACGGCGAAAATGATAGATTTTAGGATTTTTTTAGGATTTTTTAGGATTTTTTATTAGAAAAAATAAAACAAAATACTTATTACACATGATTTATTAGCCCATAAAGTGCACGAAAAGATTTATTTACAATAATTTTTGTATTACATTATTCATGCTTTTTGAGGTTCTTTAGACCACTGCACAAAAAATGGTCAGCAGAAATGATATTCTTATAAAATAATGTAGCCATTATTGGCTGACGGGACCAATTTTTTAATTTAAAAAAGAAAATAAAGAATGTATCGCACTTTAAATCTAAATGAATTTTTTTCGTGCAAAATTTTACTCTGCAATTGTGCATAAAAAATTAATTAAACATAATATAAAGAAAAATGGACCCTCAAATCTACGAGGTGGTACTCGATACGAGTCAAGCTCAATAGAGTCTCATCTCTTGGGGTCCAAGTTCCCGTACAGTTCCCGCCTTGGCATTTAATAACAGACAAGCTCCAACATCTTTTTGCACAGTCCACAGGCAGGCTCCGCAATAAAGACCGATACTGTCACTTAAATTTAGCGCGAATTGGAAAAATTGGCGCGACAGGAACGGTACCAGGAACTCGTGCCAGTTTCTAGGTTGGCTGAATTTCGTAGAAGGCTACTCGCGCCGAGTGGATCGCGGCTGCCGCGCTGAGAGGGGAGGGGGCAGGCAGTGGGGCAACTATTATTCACGAAGTGACGTCGCGTGCGGCTCGTAATTGTGCATCTTTTTGTCGCATCTGCGCTGTCGCTCAGACGGAGAATGGCCGATGTCCAGTTGTCTTCTTACGAGCCAATTTCGGCTCTTCGTTAAAGCCGTCGAATTTGGCCGCGGCTGGCCGAATTCCGTCTCGGTCGGCGTACGCACACGTCCGTCCACGCTCCGTTTCGCGACGCGGGCTCCGGTACACGTGTACGGCCCGTGCAGAAACGCGGCCGTTCGTCTTTGTCGTCCGCGCGCCCGGGCGTTTCTTGTCCCCTCGGCCTGCGCAAATCGGGCACGGGATCTAACTCATTTAGCCTTTCGCGCCACATTTGCGACTGATACAAAGGTAAAATTGCTTTTCCCGTTGACCGCGCGCGCGCTGGACGCTTCTTGGAAACCAAAGGCACCGTATTTCCGCAGTTTTTCGCGGCGACGGTGGAGCTCGCGGGTTTAGGATTGCAAAGTGAAGCCCGTCTCCGTTCCGTTTCACGATCCCGGCCGGGTCCCCGCGAAATTTTACTCTGCCACATCAATTCATCAGACTTTATAGTTCCTCTTTAAACGAGTTATACGAGAGTTGACGATTTGAGAATACGCTGATGCGGAGAGATTTGTAGAAGCTGTAAATCATTTTCCAGCCCACTGCCGTTTGCATGCTCTCTACCAGATCTCGATATTTTAATCTTGCAGCATTATCCTCTTATCGAGGAATAAGTCTGTCTATTAATTACTCCGGCGTCAGATTTATTCGCGCCATATGGCGCTCCGTGCGATCCCCTGCGTTCGCTGAAACTACATCACACGTGTTAGCCTTCGTTCTCATATTTTGCACTTAACGCGGTCCCGTGTTAGCGTGTTCCCACCGATGCCGCGATAAAATAGGTCAAAGCGAAATTACGAATTTATTTGACTCGGCGCCCACATTCTTATAATCGAACGTTGCCTCTCCGCGTATCAACCATTCGATAGCCATTCTTGAACGTAACCAGATTTGGTCGCACCCCCATTCGAGGGAAAGACAAATGCGCCACCGGCAACCGGCTATTTTGTCGAGCCCGACAAATTTGTATCCTCATTATCGACTGTCGCATTCGTTCCCCGTCGCTTCGACAAATTCCCTCGGTGATTTTCGTGCTATTTCGTTGCTATTGAAAGCGACAGGGACGGTCGTGGAGGGGCGCGAGCAAAATCGCCGATAGAAGATTTATCGAACCGCTCCAGCAACGAGTGGTGCACCCTCTGTAGGGTACAGGCGCGATCCTGGCGAAAATAACGCCAGCCCTTTCGACCCGTATCAATTTCGCCCCGTGGCCGTGATAAGGGATCAGGTGGATCGCGCTTATTTCGTCTCGGGGCCACGGTAAATCGTGCACGTGCGTGCCGCTGGAGCGTGCACGGCCTTAACGCGCGTACCCACGAACGCCCGCGATGCTGCCGGCTAGAAATGGATGCGGCAATTAGGATTCGAACGAATTACGTTCCCGGGAAATTGTAATCGTGTACACACGGGGGACGCGTGTCGGTGTTGCTTTATAATTACGCCCGCACCCTGTCGTATGTTCTTGGATGATAAGACTGCGGGGCACAGCGATAGGGTAGGCAGGCTTTCGAATTACGAGTGGAGACACTTGGTAAAAATATACAGGGCGAGAGGGAACGCGTGGTACAGCTGGGATGAAGGCGATACCGGGCATAGAAGTAGGTCGAAGAGATGGAATAAATGTTTCTCGTAAGGGCTTCGTGTTGGAGGGAAACAACGTTGGAGAAACTATCTTCTCTTTGTAAGCGGAAAGTGATCGCGTAACATTTGACTTCTTTCTTTATGTTTTTTTCGCTTAATAAATGGTTATAAACGCCTACATTTTTCGCGTACTGTAGCGCCTGCGAAAGAGCTACGTAGCTTTAGACGGGCTTAAAGAGTTCACCGCAATTGGTTAGCGTGGACGAAGAAGGCGAAATAATTAAAGCGTACGTTGCTCCGTGCATTTTACACTTTTAGCTCTTGGTGCACGTTTCGCGGCACATTTGCATCCGTTAAAGGGCCGTGCACGCCGTTTTTTTATCCCTCGGGTCCAGCAAAGGGTGCAGTTGTAATTTTCAGAAGCGTGCAGTATCACGTTTCTGTAATTTCCCGTGGAAGGAAAGTTCGCGGGAAGTATGGAGCTGCTCTTGCTTCGCTCGGTCGCTATTTACTGCGGAAGCCCTCGTGTTACCAATTTTTTATTCCGGCTTCATGCTGGCGCTCATTCCAGTCGCACGTGTAGATAGAAATGACTCTTTTTTTTTAAAGAGTACGAGTAATAGAATTTTTTTAAAATTGAATTGAATATAAAATCGGGGAGAATGAAGTTGGAAATCGCAGCGTTACTTTTACGTTTTCCTTTAATTAATAGTCCAGTCGTGATATTGAATTTAATAGGTGATTAGTAAGAATTTAAATGAACCTGGCCAGATGAAATTGTGCCCTGGGAATAATTAGCGGGCAGCACTCGAGCTACGAGTACTCTTATGCCTGCAACGAGTTCCGAATAGTATTGCATTTTGAAACTCGCTAAATCTCTGTTAAATTGATATTTCAAATGGCATCGTTGCAGTGTAATCGCCGGGGCTTATAATATTCTCAATTTATATCTCTCTACATTCTCTATACTTCCCTTAATATTTCATCCCTCCTTATTGAAAACCCACTCTTAGGTAGGAAAATAACGAAACCTCTGATATCTGATAAACCACGAATTTACACCGATAACTTTGAATTATTCAAACTTGAGGAATATTGCTCTTCCTGTAACAATCTTTCCTACCTCATTTCTGCATACTTCTTCCACTACCTCTGATTGATTAACGATACCTTTCATTTATGAATCACTTGTGAACAAAGCGTTTTCCACATCCAGAAACGAGAATCGTTTTTGATTTACAGCTCATTCGGCTTCAGATTCCAGCAGGACACAATTTTCAACGTTCTCAGTGTTTTAAGAGGCGTTCCAGTGTTTTGCCGTGTAACCTGGAAACGAATTTCCAAGGATCTGGTAGACGAGACACGTGAAGGGCAGAGAGCTGGTATCGCGTTGTTCGCATCCTACGCCCCCGCTGCGTCTACCCATGGGCGAGTCGTGAGCTAGTGGCTAGGTACGGAGACAAACTGTGTGTTTGCCCCTTCATTACCCCCGAGTAAATACCAGCCGATTTTAATTACGGCCTCCGTCGTGCAACTATATCTCTTCTTGCTTGTTATTTACTCGCACGCCCGCCTAGGCCATCTAACTTTCTTGCTGACGGTTAAATGGGGGCCGCGCGACCGAGGACGTGATTTTCCTAATCTTTTCGGCTTCATCCAGTGGTGCTTCACGCATCTCTGCCTGTGGGTGGTTGAATTCCTCTGTTTCGCGGATTTATCGTTCCCGATTTACTCTGCCAGCAATCAGGCAACAATGATGCTGAAGGAATCGAAAATTCCTTCTCGGATCATTGTATTTCCATTATCATCACTGTACCGAATGGTAACTGGTCGATAAACGCAATTTCAGTTAGGTATATGAAAAATACTGGGGACCCATTCTAGCTCAAACAGTTAACCCACTCTTTCCTTCTGCCATTATCAGGCAAAGGTACAGATAGCGTGTAAATTTCGGAAATCTGGCGGACACGGAATTATTAAGTCGTCCCGTGCTATCAGTTAATTATATCTCGCGTTATTCCGCGATATCTCTCGCGCGATCGAAGCCGAAGTTGCACGCCTCCCCGTCGCGTTGATCCTCGGAGTTGGCCAGCACTTTTTGCCGTCCTAACAAGCGATTCGCGGATTAAGCCGGATTCCCAGAGGCCGGCGATAAAATCGCGAGGCCTCTCTTTCCGCTGCTTCTCCGTTGCTCTGGGGAAAGTAAGTAAGGGGGCGAAGGTTAAGGAGCGATAACATCTCCGGAATTCCGCCCCTCGTCGATATTTCTCGCGGACGCGCCTATTACGGATCCCTCTCTGCACCGAGCACTCGGTCTTCTTTATCAGCAGCGCTCTCTCTCCCCCGCGCCATCCATCCCTTCTTCCTTTCCGTATTTCCGTTATCTAATGTTTATGGACGAGCTGATCCGCTGTACAGCAGCCGATCGCTCTTTAAACGCAGCCACCCGAATTTATTCCCCGCCGTTTCACGCTTCCTCCATCTCTCCGCGGCTACACGGCAAGATTGTTCAAGTCTAGCCGACGGATCTGCTCGGTTTCCCCGGTTTAAACGTCACTTTCGACGCCACGCAGCGATGGAGATGCAGAGGACCTCGTTCTTCGTTCCGAATCCTGCCGGACGAACCGATGTTCCTATACCGATTAGAGGATCGTCTGCAAGCCTCACTGTGAAGCTACCTGAATGCTTTAAGGGTATCCCCCGGTTGAAATTTTTCAGAAAATCAATTTTTTTATAGGATATAGTTTTGTAGTATAACACGTCGAGAACGCCCTGTGAAAGTTTCACACCAAAATTCGTAATGGTATAGATTCTACAGTCGTATAACTAATTCATATTCCAAACGCAGGTATGAGCCGAGTACACTTTGAAGACGTTTTTCATCAAAACACGATATTTCGAAATGGTAACCACGATTTCAGAAGAACTAATGTACCCTATAAAAAATATCCTTGACTCAAAAATACCCTTAAAAAATTACTCTCTAACTTATTGTTAGTAGCTTGACAAACATAGTGATTCTTGAAATAGCATGGTGCCTCTGTACATAGTTTTCGGTTGCTGAAGCGTAACTGGACTCCATGCCAGCCACACGAGAAAAACGATTGTCGAAATTTTCTGGAATTGACAATGAGTAATGACATAATTAGTTACTCGAATTCCACGAGTGCAGTTCCTTTGCATAGTCAAAGCTCACGGATGGATACTCTGTAAATGTCTTATCAAAGTTCTAAATCCATTATCAGTAACTGAAGCATAATACGAAACACGCCAAGCCCTACAAACCGCCCACAAGTACAAAGAATTACCGCGCAGCCAGAATTGACAGAGTGGCGTTCTCGCCGCATCGCAGCCAATTGCGAAATATCGATGGGACGTTAACCGTTCCGCCGGTTAATTTACTCTGGCGGGACTCGAATTGGAATTCCTGCCTAGGGGGGCTAAGCAACGACGTATCTAAATGGTAATGGGTTCGCGTCACGCTAAAGAAGCGGAGCCGGCTCTCGTCTAGCTAAAACGTACAAACGAAGCGCCAGCAGCCGTCAGGTGGCATGCCTCCATTGGTGATTCGCGAAACATCAGCGAATACTGAATATCGTCTGCGTGATACACCGGGGCTTTACGGTCTGTCAATTACCACACGCAAGAAAACACGCGAAAATGCCAGGCAAGACGGAGCAGAAGGTTTTGCCTCTCGAAAGCCATTTGCCGCGCTATAGGAGCAACGATGTTGAATATGTTAAGAGACAGCGGAGGGAAGGACTTACGTTAACGAGGTTCGACGATCCTTTGCGCGCAGAAAATAGCCGTGAAATTTTGGGAAAATTGCGCGAGTGATAATTTTATGGCGCGGTTGTTCGTTGCAGTTGGTCCAACTGGGAAGTAATTAAACTTGGATTATGTTTATCTTGTAGACTGTAAGTGGGTAACAGAACTAATAAATGTCGATTACACAATCTTCTTTTAAAGAAATTTTCCATGTGTACCTTTTGGACCTCTATTTGTGAAATTTATATAGACTTTGCTTTTCTTATCAAGTCTCCACAGTAATCAGTCAGTGCTTTCGTAGGGGCTGCCCTTATTAACATGTGCTTCGTCTCGCGAAATATTGAATTTAATGTCGCCTCGAAACTTATCTCGCATAGCTCCTCTTCCCTGGCTTCTCGTTTGATACTAAATGAAATACTTGGTTCATCGCGAAGACATTGTACCATCTCTCAGCGATAAGTAATATCGTAGCGGAGTGCATAAAGTTCATAACACGTGTATGCTTTGGTAACTCTCCATTCAGCCGATGTTCGCATGATGGAAGCACGTCAAAGGGTAAACTTTATTCGACGGCATTCCTTGTGCAGTGGCTCCGACCGAGTCGGATAATCGAGACTCTATTGTGCTGCTAATAATATTAGCTCTCGAGACAAGCACCGCGTTTTCCGTCGTTCCACGCCAGCAATTCGCAAATGCCGCTCTCAAAAGGAAATTATAGTATTTGACATTTTCAATTTACTCGTTTCCAGCTAAGAAAACTCCAAATTGTAATCAGTGTCTGCAGATATTTTGGAGTGAAGTTCTGAAAAATACAAGCCTATCTTTTTCACAATTAAGAATATAGTGTACTCATACTGTACCTTGTTCAAGCTTGTCCAGTGGCGGACTGAGTCTACAAATATTGGTTGCCAGGAGGCAAAGGAGGCCCACCCATAACATAAGGCTATCATTTAATTTTTATAAGAAATAAATAACATTTTCAAAAAATACATAAGTGGCGAAAAGGTACAGTTAAAACTTTTGCGAAACAAATGTATATTTTTTAGTAATTATAATGTTTAAGGGGACTCATAGGGTCCACTTGCCATCGGGTAAGTTGACACCCTTGCCAATCGGCCACTGAGCTTGCCATTAAACGAGTGTTAATCAACCAAAGACCAGTTATAACATCTCAATTAAACGTGCCAACATTAAAGTCCCGGTGCACCTCTTACAAGCTAGGTACTTCGCTTCAATCAAAGTTACATGGTATCGTTCAGGATTCCAGAACCCCCAGGCAGCTTTGAAAAGACTTTTCGCAAAGATTCTGCCCGCCACTTTCAAAAGTCGTTGCTTTGATGAACACGGCACGAGAATCGCGCAGCTCGCAACTCGATGGGGTAGACGAGAGTAGAACGTTTCCTTCGAGATCGCGGCCACGAAATCGGCGAGGAAGTAGAGGAGAGAGGGGCGTGTATAATATACTGATTTTCGCGTCTATGCGGAAGGGATATACATATTCGCCTCACGTCCGTGCCAGATTTCCTTGAGTTATACCAGCAAATGCCGAGGAAAATATGTTGTTCGGAACGTTGCAGCTTCACGGCGACAAATTTTTCACGGCTGTACATCTGGCGCACGATGTTTTACACTCGCGGACAGAACGTTTGCAGCTTTGTCGCGAGCCCCAATTTATTCTTTGATTGCGCCATTGTGCGCTCTCCCGTCCCCCTTTATGTACTCCCAGCAAGAAAAGGAAGGCCGGAGTAGATAGAGGCGTTATCAGTGTTTCAGCGGCGGTTGCCTTCCTTTCTCTGGCAAATTCGAGCGCGATATGAATTGCGCGGTAGGTATATACGTGACCCCGCGGACGGCGAAAATTGTTGCGGCAGGCATTTTCATTTCGATCGGAAGCTGGAGCAGCGCGCTATCTCGGACACGCGGCGCGTCGGCTCGCGAAATGGAACGAGTAATTCTGTGCTGCCTATCGCAGTGCAGAAACTTCTTTCACGATTGCGCTTAACCAGATTTGGCGTGACAATAAATTCTTCATTCCGATCTACTTCTTCTACGGCGCGCGGCCCGCCATGCGGAACCGTCCGGTTCTACAGTCGGTTTAGAGTGGCCGTGCCTTTTGCGGTAGACAGAGGCGACCTTTTTAACTGTGCTCCGTTACGCATAATTTACGTTCATTATCTTTAATGGGCGGGCTATTAAGAGGGGCGCGAGTAATAGTATGGCAATACCACTAATGCTTCCGCTCCTCTTACTTTATACCGTCCTTCCCCTTTCCCTCCCACCCCGTGCCCCTTTCCCCGCTCCTTTCAGCCAGCCGGTCGTTTCGCCATTTTTCTGCCAGCCACGGTTTAGAGGTCCGCGCGAGGAAAACGATGCCCGCTGCCAGTGGAGAGGGGGCATTACTCTTCGCCCGGGAGAATGCAATAATCGGTACGGACGATCGTTCCCGCCGAATAAAAGTATTTTTTACACGGCGGAACCGTTCGAACGGGTAATTCGATAGGAATCGATGGACGCTCGTTTTTCTTCCTTTGTTCATCGATGTCCACGCGTTTCACCGGCGATAACGAGCGCATAAATCTGCGCGGCGCTTTCTCTGGAGGCGGCTGCGAAATCCTCTTCGACCCCTCCAGGGCTCCATCGCGATTCATCAACGCGCGCCGTTCCCGTAAATTCGCCGAGGCGAGGGCCGTGCTGCGCCCAGCACCTCGATAATTAGTTCATTCACGGATGGTAGGTATCACGGGATGGGGGGATTTTCTTGGAGGGTGTTCGAACCCGCTGGTCATCGTACATTCATTTTCCGGATTCCTGACACAATGGCCATCGGGGACAATTAGAGGACTTTACTCTTTTCATGGGCTTGGTACTTGTCAGGACATATTTGTTTAGTTTTATTGCATGCTAGCAAAATACCCCGCGCTTCGCTCCGGGCCTAAGAGGTATTAAGGACTCCATGAAAACACAGTTTACTCCTTTTCACCCCCTTATAGGGTTGGTTAGTGCAAAAACCTGAAATTGATTTTCGGGGATTTGTGTGAGAAACCTTTGTATGTAAAAACCAAGTTGATATCTAATCGGGCCTAAGAGATACCTATTAAGGAATCCGAGAAAATACATTTTACCCCTTTTCACCCCCTTGGGGTCGGAATTTAAAAAAAAATTTCACGTTCCTAGGTTAAATGGTTCGAGGTGGGCGTTGATGAGTCAGTCAGTCGGGACTTCTTGTTTTATATATATAGCTTCGGCTATGATAGAAGTATGGTTATAGATAGAACGGAAGGAGAGAAAAGGAAAGTGCATTTTGTCCTGGACCTGCTAGTGGACTCATCGATAAGGATTACTTAGCAGGGTATTAGAATGTAGGACGACTACATAGAACTGGGATATATAGGAATAAGTAGATAAGGGAGAATTTGCGAGAGAGCGGAATCGGTCGAGTGGCCCTCTTGTGGCGGAGTCCGGAGGTACCGCTACGCATAGAAAACTAGTGATAGAGAGAAGACCAGATTCTCTCTCTGAACAAACCCACGATCATATCGTCGCCGTACAATACACTTACTCTGGTGTCGTGTAAATACGTCGAGCTTGCTGTAACTTTGGCGCGCAACGGGTCCCACTCGTCACATCGTATCTTATTCCAACTAGCCCCAACGACATAAATATATCGCGCAAGCATCGCGGGGGAGGATCGATCAGCACCCATTTGCGACACTGCACGTACCACAAGAACATGATTTCACGCGACTCGTTTCATTGCTGCCCTTCACCCTCGCAAAAATATATCCCCAAGTTTCACGGCGCACGATGATTCGTCGCCGTTCAGCGGATTCGCCCGGCCGCCGGTGCAGCATCCTGGCACGAGTATCTCCGAATGTCTTTCACCCTGTCACTTAGCGTCCCAAAGAAATAACATTTCCTCCTTCAGCATCAGCGCGACATTGTCGACGTCGTCGTGGCCGTTGTCGCGGGCGCTCGTTGTCCGTCTCCTCCTCATCGGACATCCCCAGTTTCTCTTCTTTCTGGACGACACCGCGGCGAGCGGATCCCTGTCCCGCCGTATTTTTGTTCTTCCACCAGCCATTCCTGCCCGACCGTAGACCCCACCCTTGCTAAGCGTTGCGCAAGTGTCAGCTTGAATAATACATGTGTGCGCGCTGCTCTGTGTATTCCGCTTGACGTTGCTTGTCCTGCACGAGGCTGGCTAAGCGGGCTCGGTGCGGTTAGTGTGTACAACGAGCCGTAGTGCGAGGATTACGCGTATCGAGGAAACTCGAATGTGTTCGTACGGTCCTCGACAATGGTATATATTTGGATACCTAAGTCGTAAGAGCCTCTGCGAAGAGAGCAACAGTGGCGCAATTTATTCTGCTGCGACGTACCAATCTCTGCCCATTCAAGCTCTCTGATTCTAAGAATAGGGTGGATTAGCTCACAAGGGAAGATCCCCAACCCAGAAATTCAAAAGATTATGAAACTTTGGGGATATGTAGAAGATACATGGATGTGTGCTGTCCAAATTTACTCTAAGGGGGTGAAATTGACCCCTGAAAATTCGGCTATTTCCGATTTCGTCTTATAACTTGCGAACTGTAGGAACTGTAAGTTACCAGATGATACTCCTAATTAACAGGAGTAACTTTTATCGGGAAACTTTTTTGTATCCCCTCCAGTTCGCGAGTTATAACACAAAATCGGAAAATAACCGGATTTTCAGGGTTCAATAATTTCACCCCCCTCAGAGTGAATTTGGGCAGCAAAAAAATTACGTACATGTATGTACCTATATATCCTCTACAGATCCCCAAAGTTTCATAATTTTTTGAATTTGTGGAGATTCACAATGATTTGGTTTAGGGTTCAGTTAGTTCAGTGTCTTAATTTTGTTTCAACGCTGAATCTTTTTACCATGGTTGCGTGTGTAGCAACACGAACGCAGCATTTATATGAGGCAGTCAGAGCAACAACGGACCAACCCACATTAAAAAAAAATTTTCTTCCTATTTTATATGGTTAGTAGACACTATTGGAATGCGTTATTGCTATTAATTCAATTTCGAAAAAAAGTGGGTTAGTTGCTCTGACTGCCTCATATATAATTGTGTCGTTTCAATTTCCAATAGGTTCTGCTAATAGTTCACGTCGTTACATGACTGTATATATGTTCCAGGGATTGCCTTCGACGTGAATTGGATGCAGTGACTTCCGCAGGAGCTTGCTACGCGGTAAGTGCATCTTATTTGTGACGATTGTAACTTCACCGTAATATAGAATAAGCTTTGACCTCTAAACAAAGTGGAGAGTGAACAGCAATGGGAAGAAGTAAAGGCAACAGCGGTCCGAGGGAAATAGAAGACAAGCGGTGATCCTATGCTTCTTCTACCTTTTATCCCTCTCTATTTGTACTAGCATGTAGTACCTAAATTATAGTCACCTATAGCCATTGTGTTATATACAACTCCAATATTTACAGTCTGTTTGTAAGACAGAGATAGGTTCACCACTTATTTCCCCCCTTTCTCGGACCAGCCGTCATTGCGCTGTTCACTCTCCAGTTTGTTTAGAACTCAATGAGAATAAGCAATGACACAAAGATAGCACAAAGAACACTCTGAATTTCCAAAAAAAGGTTCCACTGTCCACGTTACCTCAAGAAAACTTACCGCTCATAATTATAGAAACAATAATCTGCCTCTCCAAATCCATGTCAACGTTCTCTGCATACCGCCAACGAGCTTTTCCCGAGCGCCTCTTAAAATCGTGAAGCAGGCCAAGCTCGCCGAAAATTCCGTGACGTTGGAACATTCGGTGCACGATTTCGCGTGGAAACGATTCATTCAAGTGTCAGAAACTCGGCTCCCTATCGGGGGCCCGGAGAAAGGGCTGAAACGAGAATAAAAGGAGCGGGGAAAAAAACACGCGATCCAAGAAAGCAGCGCCGCTCCAGTAGGTAAAATACACCTTAACACGGTTAGCCGAGCCATGAATAAATTTAGCGCGGCGACCGAGATTACCAGCCCGAGAAAGTAATGATATATAGGGGAATAGACGCGACCTTACCCCTTTCCAGCATCGCGACGACGTTATCGAGCAGCCCCCGCGCGCCAGCCCCTCCGAGCGCTCAGGCAGCCCCGCTATGCGCGTGTACACGCTCACCATCGGCGACACGTATGAAACGTTCACGGGAAAGCCCGAGTCAAAAGCCTGGGGAGAGGCTGGATGGGTGAGCGGAGAGAGAAAGAAAGCCTCATCCTGAGGGGCAGGGGGGGGGGGGGGGGTGAGTCGCTCGAAAACATTTGCAGCGAATCGGATTAACGCGGGTATTTAATCCCGCCCGCGGCTTTCTCGTCGGCAAAATGAAAAGCGGGCCAGGTAAAAAGGTGTATTAAAAAATAGAGGCTAGAGGAGGAGTGGGAGGGAAGGGACAGGGGGAGAACATGGCGGTGTACACGGATACTGGTAAATGGCGAAGCAACGCGAGGGGGGAAGAGGAGGGAGGAGAGAGGAAGAGAAAGGAAGGATGAAGGAAGGAGATACAGAGGACCTTCGATGAAATCTCATCTCTTTAATGGGAGAAACTTTTCCGGCGAGCCAAGTCATCTCCCTTGAGCTTTCTCATCGAGTGTCGGATTTCTGGCTGATCACGCTGCCAACGACACAGACTCGCAGACACCCTTGAATCTGCGTCGGGGAGGGGCACGTTGCCTTTTCTTTTCTTTCCTTTGCCTCTCATCCGCCCTTGTTTTTTGTTTTCGTGAGAGTTAACGCCGAAAGGGGGCACGTCGTGTTTTTTAATCATCTCGAAAAGGAGCCCGCGCCGCGTCCTGTCTTGCGTTGGAATCGACGCGCGCTGCAGCCCGTTACCGCGTCGATGGCGAGGGTGAGCGACAGGTCGTTAACGTTAATCTGTTAGAGGGGTGTTCGGCGCGAACACGAGTTTCACCGTCGGGGCTCGGGTTTTCCGAAAATTACCTGAAAACTGTTTGGTAGGTTTTAAACACTTGACGTTTTTGTCGCGTTAACTCGGTATGCCGAGTGAACCCGAGCGTTTCATCGCTGTATTCTTGGCAATGGAACAAATGTGCCTTTATAGAGATATTCTTCTCAATATTCATTTCCAGGTTCGTCAACATTGTGTCAGAATTATCGTTCAGTTGCAACGCTACCGCACGGAAATCCTTGAGTTTCTAAAATATATAAATCACGCGAGAGCAGCTTTCAGACACCTACGCCGAAGATCGTGCACTTTTCAGTTACTCTTTAGGTGGGAAAACAAGTTCTTGCTTCTTAAGATCAATGTTCGTATCAGTTTTCCCCGGCTTTAGAAACACTCCGAAAGAGCAGTTTACTCGGCGCCTTTAAAGGCGCGCGGAGGAATGGCGAGTAAACTTGAAAAAGGAAGCCCGTGGTGAAAACTGGGATAAATGTAATGTGTATCCTTGGATGAGATGGCTTCGAAATAAAAGCCGCGTTACGATGATTTCTCCCTGGAAAACCAGTGAACTAAGCTTTTTAATAACCGGGAATGAGAATCCAGCTCGAAGGACGTCGATGTATTACGCGACGTAGTTATCTTTGTTCGAGTCAATCCCGAGAGCAAGCGCAGACCTCGGGAGCATTTGAATTTGCCGGAGCAACTATAAGGAGCATCTTGGAAAGCGCCTTTGCGATTCGTCTAGCCTCTAGCGCGTAAGGATGGTAATTTGAAGGCTGTGACGAAACCAAAGAGCGACCAACTTGCTTCGAATACGCGTTTGCGCCGCACAATCACGAATACGTTTACGTGAATGCGATGCGAGCACGGTTCGTTGGAAACTGGCATCGCAAAGTCATAATTAGTTTAATTAGTTTCCCCTCTGCTTGCCGCGTTTCCTCGCAGCGTCTTGCGTCACGGGGCGCTTTCTTCGTTCTCAGATCGTTCTTTCCGCTTGCGCTGAACTCGCTAAGGCGAGTCGGAATTCGTGGAAACTCTATTTCAAACGCATCCAACGGGTCACAGACGTGTGAAAAAGGCGATTTAGGAGGGGCGATGCTTGGAGATATTCTTGTCAATCGTAAATGCTGTCTGTCCCTTTTCACAGCTGATCTTCCACGATCCGTGTGCCGTAACAAACACCCCCGCTCGTTGTTTGTCGCTCACAAGGTTTTACGCTGAGATAGGTGCACGTGCCCGTGCTTTGTTCGCTTTCGTATAAGTCAAATTGACACCTCAATTCTCCTTTCCTTCGATACTACCTTATACACAGGAAGGGGACATTCCTGTCAATTTAGCAGATAAATAGATAGGTATCTTGTCCGCTTACCAATTGCGAAGGAAACAGAAGTGTAATTAGAAGGGGGCTAAAAAAAAATGTTATTTCATTAAATAAAGAAATTAGCAGCTCATCACTTCATCCCCAACTTCCTCGAAAACCCACCTACGCAACCCCAATCGAAATTTCCTTCCACCCCATACCCGATACGTTCAACGCCCGACGTTCGCATGACTCCGTTTCCAAATCCACGGCGGTCTCTCGCGTATCTCACGGCGCTCCGTAAGGCCAGTTATTTACCATTCTGCCGGCGTATTTCGCGCACTTGGACCAGACCTGCAACCCCCGCCTTCGCATTCGGATAGACCGCAATGGCCGCGAGTCGAGTCGTCCGTAACCTCGAAATCGGCTTTGCCGAGTATCGAGGAGCCCCGGGCAGCACGATCCGCACGTATCGTTGGAACATTCGACCGCACTTGCTAGCTACTTCGCGGCAGGCATTCGCGATTCGTCCGCACAGTTTCCTACCTCCTCCACCCTCCGTCGCCCCCCCCCCCCTCCCGGTATCAGCCCGTTCGTATCTCGCGGCACTGATGGAGAACGTAGGTTTTACGTCTTATCGACGCGGCGGGGAGCGTAATCGTAGCCGGGCCGATCTCGTGGCCGCGGCCATGGATCTACGATCGGGCCAGCCGGTGAAAAATGGACCGTCCTGGACCTTATACGGGGGCGGGCCTGGCCACGCGAGCACAGCGCGCTACGTGACCCCGGCAAGACTTCATAAATCCGGCATCAATATCGACGAGAAACGTGTGCCTGGCCCGGCGTCGCCTTTTCCTCTCACGTTCTCCGCGCACGCTACGCTACTCGCGCGTAATTTATTACGATCGCCGCTGCTCCCCGCTCTCTCGCTGGCCGACTTCACGCCAGCCCCACGATTAATAGAATCTGTCTATCGCACAACGCTTCGCGTCCCTTCTTTCTCCTGGATCTCGTAGTCTCAGGGATTAAATCGATGGGTTGCTTTCGAGATATCAAACGGCGCCGCTGTGACCATTCTGGGGGTTCCTAAGGGTGGTGATGTTTGGGGTGTTGGGAAATGTAAGGGGTTTGGTGAGGTATTTTCTTGTTTACGAATGGTGGGAAGTACTTCACTCGTGATTGTGTGGATTGCCGGGTGATCTGAGGGTGAAATCCTCCCATCTGGTATGCAGGTTTTTATACCAGAATCCCGCGGTGGCCATTGTAAGTCTCTTAATTGTTCATTCGAGGCGAATAAAGTAAAGCTTCGGTGGATCAAAAGTAGTATAAACGGCGCCGCGGGCGAAAAAAAGGCGGGTCGCTTCGCGGGATGCATATTTCATCGCATCGACGCAATCCTTGACTTCCGCGAGGCGTTCAGGTCTCTCGAGGGATCCTGGGAGAGATGTCTTTTGCAATCGAACGAGCCACCGGTCTACATCTTGATTAAAGCGATTGTTTCACGAGGGATCGCCTTTGTCGGCGACGCTACCTTTTTTTCTCTTCCTCCGAGCACGGCTCTGGCCTGCCGTTTTTCTTCGGGGGAACGTCCGAGTGCGATATCTACTTAATTACCGAAGCTTTTGTAAGCGAAACGAGGCGAATGCTCGAGGAAAAAAGGCGGAGGGGTATTGCGTTGATACCAAATGCTGGAAAAGGCTGGAGGAAATGTCCGTGGGTAAGGAGCATTTACATGTAAATGGTCCCACGGTTACGAAAGTCTCGTCGGCCAGGGGGAGGAGGGGCGAAGTTAATGAGGCCCGATCGCGAGGAGGAAGAAGAGAACGACTGCCAGATGGAAGAAACGGCTGCGCCGAGGAAAGAAACGCTGCTCCGTTTCGTTTCGGTTCGGACTTTCGTCTGTCGTTAACATCCCTCAAGCCTCTTGCTTTCCCGCCGTTCTTGCCTGCTTCGCGCCCCCGAAGGATGTCAGCCTTTTTGTGCCGCGCAGCCAATACAGACTCCAGAGAAAATCAAACTCCCATTGACGACCCACTGTTTCTTCCTCCGCTGCTATTTACGCCTGGCCCCCTTTCCTTCTCACTAATACCTCTCTATCCTTGCCAGCATTTAGTGAATGCAATTACTGCGAGAAGGGTGTGCGCGAGTAGAGGCCTTCAAGTGGAGTCATCGTTAGCTGTCCACTGGTGGTCTGTGGTTTAATAAACGCATTATATAATAATTAAGATAAGGTGAGGATCGTGTCTAGATGTACAGGATAGTTAGACGGTGACTTTTGTCGCGTGATGTGCCTCTGATATCTCTTAGGTCGTACACTGAAAATAGAACCATGACAGACGTACGAAGGACTTGGTGTGTATTACGTTCAAGCGAGTGTCAGGCTTGGCTGGACCAGCAAATAGTTGGAAGCTTTACGCTCGTATATCATCGGGGCAGGATTTGTGCGATGCACAAACTCGCGTGTACGTACGGCTGTGTTGGCTGAAGTGAAGGTAACGCCGCGTATGGAACTATAAGTCATGAACAGTTTTCGTTGTATGAACAGCGCTGCGTTTGACATGTCGAGGCGCTGGTGCCTACATGTTGCACTTTACGTTTAAGGAAAAACAAACAGTTTCGTAATCGGTTTATCGTTGGGGAAGTTATGGCTCGTATTAAAAGGCTATGACTGTGGATTGTCTTTGCGATACGAACGTTATAGAATCCTGACTTTTCGGATCATCGGTTTGTATGCTTCTTCAGTGCAATAAAAGCGAAAAAAAATTCAATTCTAATCAAGACTCTGAGGATTTAAAATTCCCTTTTTGCTTCTGCAGAAAGATTGATGACAACGACCAATTTCACTTTTACGTTAATGTTAATGTTAATCATTCTTTCCTCTTCGAGGCTAGTAGCAAGTGGCATTAAATTACGAAAGTACACGATGCACTTATATTTCCTCTCGCAAAAGCTCGCCATTCCAGTCAGTGGAATTGATGCGTCGAAATTTCATTCTTAGACCACACGAAATCTTGCATTAACCAGCTAGAGGTCCGTTATGAATCCGAGGCATGATGAATACGCTTCAGAAGCATCTACCTGACGTCAATCTGTAATTGCGTTTCCCGTGACGTGTGGATGCATTTTGGTCGAATTGCGCCGGATTATCTGTTCTCGATGCACGATAGGTTTCACGTTAGAGCTGACGCTGGCCTAGACCTAACTGGCAGGTAGCTGCATCAAGCGAGCTTTTCGGGAGGCTTTGCTCTTAATTGAGAATTATCTTGCAATTAAAACGATGCCTGCCTGGCCCTTTGGCAATGAATTCAAGCGATACCAATAGAACTCAAATCAGGCAACCCTTTCCAACTGGAATTCCGTGCGTCCATTCGTAGTCGATAGTGAATCATCGTTCATCCATTAAAACAATCGACACGGCTCACGTCCTCCTCAATTACCATGTCACACATGGACGAAAAGATCCGACGACGGTTCCCGGTCCAGCCCCAAGGATGTCACCATTTTTCCACCTTATCCGTTCGACGTCGTGCCCACGGTACCAGGGATAAAATAGAGCAGCTGAGACGGGGACGCGGTTGTAGGCCGAATATACCGAGAGAGGAGCGATGGACACGATAGATTCGTAGACATTGAATCGGCCCCGTGTAGCCAATCATTGGAGGATCCTCCCATTCCCTGTTTAATCGTCTCAGCAACCTGGGTTCCGGCGGGCCGATAATGAATACGCCCCGTAGCGCAGTTAGGTACATCTGCAGCCGACCACCGAGACACTCTCGCGAAGATTTCGAAAAGTTTGATACTCGAGGCTGGCTGCGAAACGGGATCAACTTTCCCCGCGGTCTAGAGAAACGGGAGGAACGCCATCAACGCGGAAACGAATTATCGAAACTATCTGCGGGTGGTCTGGAATTTTTTCGTCGATAAAAAGGGCACTTTGAACCAGGGGCTGGGTTGGCGGTAGCTTCAAACGTGGCAGGCCTGATTTCGTGCATCTGAGAATTATCTTTTAAATTACGATTCGATTTCTTTACGTTCCTCTATGGAAAGGATAATTATAAGTATTGCAGAACGTGGGTAGTTTCTGTTGGAATAGGTCCAAAGGTCCCTGCATCTGTCGGATCAGGGTTAATGACCTTCAGTGCGATTTCGATCCTGAAGCCTTCTTTTTAATGAATGACATGTAAGAAAGGGGAACTGTGGGCATGCTGTATTATTGGTGGATTTCTAGCTCGCTTAATGACGAAAGTTTTTCTATTGCCACACGATGTACAGTGAATGATGTAGGTATAGGCTGTGTATAGTTTCGTGTGCTCAGATGGGATGCCCGTTTTCAAGCAATTCGCGAGAACCACTCTTAGAAAATGTTTCCGTCAGCCGCAAGTTGTTGTATAAACTTACAGCTGATCGGTAAATTCATCTCTTTTTCCTAGTTCCTGTTCAAACACGGAAAATGTTTCACACGGGGAAGGGGTTGTTTGAGTGTACCTATCGATACCTCGAGTTGCTGCAGCAACATACACTTGTATTTCACCAAGAAATGACTGGTAGGGGAGTATATTAGAATTGATAGGAAATGGAATTTTAAGAGTACATTCTCGTGTAATCCCTTAAAAAAATTAGGATTTTTTTGATAAGACAGTGTAACACAGAGGGTAAAAAGTCTTTTTGGTATTGGTTTATACATATTTTCAAATGATAAAAAAAATTAATTTAAAAAATAGCTATACCTAACTCTGACGGGGATAAAAAAATGATGTACATAAAAACAAAAAACTAATTGACGGATTTAAAAAATTCTTTTGGGATTCTTTTCGTAAATGAACTCGGTATCGTATTTACAACTTTTATAAGTTTTGATCCGCCCGATTCGATTTTATTCGGCATAAAAAATTACCAGTTTCAGGGCACCAACCATCTAATTTTCATTATTTTGCAGTGACGCCTGGTGATACGATAACCACACTTATATATTTTAAGAAAAACTTTCGATTTTGGATTTCAGATTAGCCCGTCTTGAAATATCATGCACACCGTTTTTTTTTATTACCGTCGGAGTTAGGCATACCTATTTTTTAAATGAAATTTTTTATCATCTTAAAATATGTATAAATCAATACCAAAAAGACTTTATACCTTGTCTGTTACAGTTTTCTTTCAAAGAAGTCCCAAATTTTTTAAGGTACTGCGCGAGAATGTACCCTTGTGGCATTTTCTGGTTCCCAATCTCTGTATTTGCAACAGCGTACTGTCACAGATTTCAACTTCCGACGTAGCAAGTTAATTGTAATTCAACCAAGTACCGATGAAGAAAGTACCTACTTGCCCCGATCGTAGGTATATTAACAGTGAAGCATATTTCTCGATGGCAGAGTTTAATTCAGAAAACTACCTCTCATACTACGCTGAACTCTTTTATTCGGCAAGTAATTAGCAATTTCCATTGAATATTCCATCGTCAAACGATACCTATCACATAGGCCGACACAACACGCGGCACGTACAATTCGTCCCTGCCGTCGGCTGTCAACGTAATTACACGTACGGGGACCATTAGACACGCGCGACGCTTACAAACGACTCAAACCACCTGCGAAATCGTCACTTTGTTCCGCAGTTAAATCATGCCAAACTCGGGGCCCCAGCGCTAGCAGATGCATCGCCTGTGCACTTCACCCTCGTTCCAAACGGTGCACCATGCACACTATCGACATTAATCTTGCTGCGTGTAGAATCGTCAAAACGTGCGCGTAGGAAAATTGCACTAGGAAAGTTGGAGGATCACTATAAAATTAAAAGTTCGAGTCGATTGGACAAACTCCGATGTGACAGAGCTTTCTGTCAAATTGATGCAACAGTGTTTCCTTAGTTTGTACATCTATGCATATTAGATTGTCTTCGAGAAATTAAAAGAAATGAGGGGCTATTCCAGCATAAAGTGGTAAATTTTTTCGACGATCCAATTAGCTCAATTAACAAATAATTCGTTCGAAGTCGCGTAACAATTACGTTTGCAGAAATTTCAGATTTAAATTTCTCGATCTTTGTGGTCAGAAATATTTACAGTCGTTCATTCGAAGGTAAAAGATGGCAGTGTATCGCCCGAAGCTACATTAAGTTTTCCCTCTGTAAATAGTTTCTAACCGGTGGGTTGCAGCAAACAGGGTAAACACTTGTGTCTAGTTTCACGGATACATGCTCGTTCAGAGGTTACGCTGCGTATATAGGTACGCGGATATACTACATTGACCATCTCTAGAATTCCGTAGGGACGAAGGCCACATCTGCGAACACGCACGTACAAGCACTTACGCGTGTTTGTATGTAAATGGAGCTATAAGCGACGATAACGCTAAATTCGCCCACGCTTCTGTAACATCTGGAACATGAAATACTCGCTCGATCAATAATACTTTCACGAACGATTCTAGTTTATCCTTTCTAACCACGGAGCACAGAACATATGTAAACGGGTTTACTTCATACAATCATAATTATCCTAAGGTGTTACACAGACGAACCAAGTGTCTGTAAGTTTATCACACAACAGGAGCAGCTTTTCCAAAGCGTATCTTTACGAAGGGGCGAGATTAACGTTACAAGTATCGCTCTGAAGATGTATTAGCGATGGATGCACGTCATCGAGCCGGCCGTCGAGCAAGGATTCGATTTCACGAGGGGAGGTCTCAATTCCGCGCATTTGTATCTACTGTGCCGGGCTGCACGTGACGTTACGTGGCTCGACATTCCGCACGGTTTGCTGATTCGCGAGCGTGCTGCACGCTCGCCCACGCGTGCATTTCCGTGTAAACGAAACGCCCCGGCCGTGACGAAAGAGTATCGTCCGTGTTTCGAGGCGGCTGGCGCGTGTGCAGGCGAAATCATGCTTCGGCCGCCGCGCCGCCTGGATTTATGCTCGACCTGTTCTTCACGGCCTCGCATACTTCTCCTGCGTTATGGCAAAATTGCCTGGCACGTGTGAACGAGCAGCCGCGCGCGAGGAGCGCGTGTGAAGTGCACCAAGGATCTCTGTATCGCGTCTTTACCGGCTGGGGCTGGTCGTTAGCCTGTGCAAAAGTGTGGAACGTAACGCAGGAAAGTGGCAATTTGTCGCTGGAACGTCAGAAGATATTATCTGTTTGGGAACACGTTTTTTTTTTTCGCCAACAGATCTGAGCTTCATTCACGATTTCTCTATTTCTCTCATCAGATCAATGGGATCGATGCAAATGTATAGGCGTAAGTTTGTAGAGTGCAAGGATGTAAACGACGAGGAAAAGAATCGTGCAACACCCCAGTGCGCACCTTCGCACGAAACCTAATTACTTCCCGTGAAATTTTCTTTATCGCGCGTCGAATGTTGGCCAGAGGAAAGTTGAGAATTCAACCAGTAGTAGTGCTTAATAATACCTCAGCATGTACTGAATCGCAAATAGACGAATCGTTTGGGAAGAAGGAACTTTCGCAATGAAGTTATAGCAGTGTGCTTCCCTTGCTACAGTTGCTGCCCTCTCGAAATTGGCCTGAATTACAATTGCAATTAACAAGACAGTCGAGACGCTGAGAGGAGCCCTTAGATCAGCGCAGCCGTTGGGCATTAGACACAACTGCAGCTCGCAGATTCGGATCTACCGGCGGGCAGAGGTGGCGGAAAATCGGAGTAGACGTTTTGCTACGTGAGCACGAAACTCGCATGCATGATCCCTGGGGCATGTCAGCCTGATCGGACAAGAATGTCAGGTGGTCACGTCACGGACCACCGGCTGTCCATCAATCCTGTCCATGGGGTACATGGGGGCCCCCGTCTCATTTCGATTACGTCGGCATACGGGTTGGATTTCACGTGTAAACTACGACTTACTCCCTTCGGCATTATCTGCCCTTCTCCCGCTCGCTTCTCACCTTATGACGCCGTCACGGTTCATAATAGACTTTCTGGATCGCTAGAGGTGTTTCTAGCCACGCATTCCGTAATTTCCGGTGCCCATGAGTAAGTAGGTAAGAATGTACGAAAGTAACAAAGCTTAAACGGAGGCTTGGAATGCAAACGCATACAATGGCGATATGCAATTCTAATTCCCCCAAGACGATGGGACTCTAAGATTCTCTTAAACCTAGGCTATAAAAACCTGCGATCCTCCACGCTTTCTGGTACTCATTTAGTTCCAACTTGATTGTTGATTGATCGAGCGTTTCAACTTGACCGTCGAATAAGATTTTCAACTTTCACTTTGACTGTAACTTCAACTTTAATTTTAACTGTATTCGACGTTGAATGTAGTTAAAGTTGAAGAAGTTAAAACCGAAGAAGTTAAGGTAGCAGAAGTTAAAGTTGAAGAAGTTAAAGTTGGAGAAGTTAAAGTTGAAGAAGTTAAAGTTGAAGAAGTTAAAGTTGAAGAAGTTAAAGTTGAAGAAGTTAAAGATGAAGAAGTTAAAGTTGAAGAAGTGAAAGTTGAATAATATAAAGTTGAAGAAGTTAAGGTTGAAAAAGTCAATGTTTAAGTTAAAGTTGAAAAACTTATTCGACGCTCAAGTTGAAACACTCGACGAATAAGAAATTTAACTTCACTCCTCGAATACAATCTCGTCGAATAAAATTAGCCCGGAGTCAACTTTATTCGACACGTGACGAATAATTTTTTGAACTTCTATTCGTTATTCAATATTTTTATTCAAATAAAAAAGTTTGCCCAACTATGGCTTCAACCTACTATCCACCCATGCATACAAGAGCCTATCGGCTTCAAAGGTGTGGACCTCCATCAGCGAACGAATTTACCCGAAGAACAGCGAACACGCGTTTCAAGGAGCTGTTCGTGCACCGTTAACGATACCGGGAGTCTAATCGCCGCAACCCGAGCCGCCTGCCTTCTCATGTAACAAAGACGTTGGCAAACTGCAGCCAAATTCTTTATGCACGAGGGTTAGGCCAGTTCAGCGGACGCAGTCGCTCTCAGCCGCGAGTGAACTGCACCAAAACACAGCGGCCCTCCCGTTCCAACACGGCGGCCGAGTGTGTTCGATAATATCTCGCCCAATTTCACTCGATCCTTTGCATGCTTTGTAAGCCTGCCTGCGCCGCCTGCATACTCGTGGCTCTCTGATCTTTCGTCGTCGACGCTCCGGGCACCAGCCAATCCGGCATATCAATATTGAAGCTGCATCTCGCCGATGCAACCCTCGTTCCTGCGATCGGACTCCCGTCAATCCTCTTTTCGCCCTTGGCTCCAGTTCACACCCATTCCTCCACGACTCGCCAGTGCTTTTAAGAATGTAGCTATTGGGGGTAAATTGTCTGGAGGGTGCGGTTTCAGAAGAACTCCTTAATTTTAATTGGCACACCGCCGATGGAGAATCAAATACGATGAATGCATCGGGAAGCTTAAGATATGTGGACAATGCGGAAAACTCGATTCGCATGCAGGGGCGTGAACTTTAACAAACTTACCGATCCAACGCAGAAATAACGCTGGAATAATTACGCGCGGCGCTCCACGTGCACGTGTACGTGCTCGAAATGATATTACGCGTTACGTTTACGCGATTAACAGTCTGACGTTCGTCGAGGGCGCGAACCTTCGCCCTCCCATTAGCATTCCACGCGGCGAAAAAGGAAGAGGAAGAAAGGGTGCGCACCACGCGGCGGCGGCGCAAGGGTTAAATCAATTCGCGCGGTTCCCTGGAACAATAAAATTCGCGGCGGTGTCGAATTTTAAAATTCAATTCCGCTCGGCCCGTTGGAGCGGCGTGGAGGGGCGCGGGAAGAAGCGCGGCGGCGGTCGGGAGCGTGCGAAAGCTCGGGGATTTAGCCGTGTGCGCGGAAATATTTTCCACATTGGCATGCGCCACGCGATTACCAGTATATTTCAAAAGCCCGGTACAAATTGTTCCCGCTTCCGGCTCTGGACCAGCCCTGTATCCGTGTCTCCGCGGCCGTTTAAAATTCCACGCGCGGCCCATCCAGACGCGATCCAGGATTTTGATTCTCACCGTTCGACGCCGCTTAGCGGCAACCAATACTCGCCGGATATCCATCCCCCTGTTCCACGGGAGGAGGGTGGTGCACCCGGGGGTCGCGGGTCGGACTGCACCGCCTCGAGACTCCCTTACGATCATCGTTTGCCCAGGCTGCTTCTCTTTTTCTCGTCGCTCCCGTGTGTACTTACGTGATCGAATACGCAAGCAGCCGGCTTTCTGCTTCTTTTACCACGAATTCCTCGATTCCGCCCCGACTCGCCCTTCCGCCCACCGCCCCACGGTCCGCTCGATCCAGGATGGAAATCCAGATAGAACTCCAGTTCTTTGCTGGGGTATTTTAGCTACGTCGGCGTGGAGTAACGTCTCGATCTTTCTGTACCCTCGTCTGTTCGTCGTTTCGCTCCCGATTGGATTTCCCAGCTACGTACCTTCTTCTGTTGCGTGACTATAATAACGATGCCGGCGCGCCAGGTGGAGGGCCGTAATGCGTCGATCGCGAGCTTTTTCGGCGGTTTTTCGTTGATGAGAGACGACGCTACGGGATTTGCGAACGGGGAGGGTAATGCGTGTTCTGTGTTTCTGATGAATGCTGTATGCGAACCACTTCATTTTTTCTATGTAAATTACTACGAAGCTTTTTCCACAGAGTGAAGCTCGGTAGACAGCAATTCATGTAAAATTCGCCAAAGATATTTCGCAATTGAAACCGGAGGACGATTTTCCAGATGGATTTGTGTCTCCGTAGTTATTTACTCGAGAAAGTCGTTGACGACCCTCGATAACTAATGACTCGAGAATGCTGTATTAGCTAACTGCTGGAGAAACGAGGGTGACGTCGTGGATGTGTCAGAGAGAATGAGCAATTTGTAGCGAGCTACCGAGTAAAGGTTGATGCGAGTTATTTCCGATGAATCGGATATAGAGATGAAAAGAACGTGGATAGGCGGGGGTGCAGAGTGGATTGGAACACTGTTGAATTCGTGAGACCCGCGGAAAGCTTTTCAGAATTGCATACCGCCGAATTTTATTGAATACATTACTCAACGGCGGCGTAGTTTTCTCCATTCAAATTTATGAAAGCCAGACGTTAGTAGTACATAAAAAGGAATGGGAACTGAATTAATATATTTTCTATATTCTATCACTGCGCGATATTAAATAACACTTGTATCATTCGACTGCTTTGTAAATAGTTTAATTAGCACCTCATACATATAGTACTTTACAGGAAACATGGCATACGAGATTCTGTTAAGTACCTATATTGTTTTTTTCAAGCGTGTCACTCGATATTCACTTGATGTTGAATATCTGGACGACCTCCTCCGTAAAATGATATACCTAGCGATCCTCTGAGGATATTGCAAACGCGCCTCCTGCCGCAAAGTAGAAGTCACATGTGTGTTGGTGGCCGTGCGATTGTTTCCGGTCGCGATCGATTCGCCTAATGAGGTTCCACGTGAAAATGATGGCAGAGACCCGCTGCACGGCAAATTGTGCAGTACTGTATACAGAATGATGATCGAGTTTCGTGTTTGCCCGACATCCATATTCGAAAGGACTTTGATCTTGCTCGCGTCGAAGTATCAAGTTTCTCCTCTCAAGAGTTTATGTTTCAATTAATTTAAATTCCCTAAACACCGCGCGAAATTTCTACTTAGAACAAAAAAAAACAGAAATAAACTCACCAAGGCAATTCACATTCGAACATCCATGAAACTATCAACGACGATACTTTCCGTTTTGTCGGATATACTCGGGCACTCTGACGCGCCACATCACAGAGATGCTTCTTTTGAATGTGCCCAATGGAAATCTTATATTTCTCGAAGATGGTAAAGGACCCTTCTACAGTTGTAGTATTCACTCATAAATAATTTTGCTTTGTTCTTTGTTATATTTCCATGAATAATTATGTGAAACCATCTCCCCCGGCACCTTGGGAGAGATGGTCAGATGCCATGACTTCAGCTTTCAACCCGATTTCCAGCAAATATTGTTTTAAAGCAAATATCGAACAGTTTTTTCCGAATCAGAATAAAATTCTAAAGTTTTATTCTGATAAAATAAATAATATCAGTAGGCATTAGTTTTAATAGTTATTTTATGGTAGGTCAACCGACTGTCCCAGACTTACCCTCTTTCGTGAAAAATATACAAATGCCAGACGTCCAGGCCAACTCGTGAAGAGGGCAAACATGTAAGAGCCATAATTCATTAAAAGTAACTCCGTCGCCTACAAGAGGTACAGTGGTTGCTCCAAATTCTATCTACTACTCTGAACGCCATGAAGATTCGCCTCGACTGTCACCACCTACCAAACACACCTTTTTCGAAACGATGATCCTCTGCGCTAAGAGCGACAAAAGGAAGATGAAGCAGCGTTCGCCTGTAATCCTGGTACCGCCAATAACGGCCGGCCGAGTGTCCAGCGACAGGCAAACGAGGAATCGTCCGTGGAAACGTCGATACGGAACACTTACGGCAATTCGACGGCAGTTAGGCGCGTCCGAATCAATGGCACTCGGCTGGCACGCATTATCTTTCCTCTTCATCCATGCGAGGTGGGCCGCAGAGTACGCCCCGATAATTATAATCAGTCAGAAGGGGGCCTGGATTCGGTGGCAGGGGTTAGCGTAGATCGTCGGGGTCACCCGGGGGGTTGGTCTGGCGTGGGAAGAGAGAGGGAAGTTGTGTGTCGTCTCTCCTCGCTGCGACAGAGGGTGGACAGAGCATTTACATCATTTAATTTATGACCCTCTCCGCTGCACCGACAACGCGCTGCACGAGAAAGCTGTACGTGCACGGGGCCGGAGCGCGAGCACAGTCACGCTCGGCCGGCTACCACGACACACGTACACCAATGCACCCGGCAGAATAAATTTGCATATGCATGTGACGGTGCGCGGACGCGCGCCGCTCCTCGCCCAGGGAAAGAGGGACAAACGGGAGTCCAGCGGGGAAGAAGCTGAATGGCACGCCGATGATTCCCAATCGAACATCGAGCCGCACCACGGACCGTCCCCGAGTGCCAGCCAGTTGGGCAGTAGAAATGATATCAATACCGCAAGATGCGAATGCGACATTGCGTTGTTTTAATCAGTCGCGTGGGGTATCAGTCGGGAGAGTTTAAGATGGCACAGTGTGGCGAGAGGAACTTGTTTTACTATTCCTACTTGTGAAGGGAGGGAAGAATGTGTAGATTAAATGCGGGAAGAGGGAATACTGTGTCGTGGGTTTGTGTATCGTAATTTAAATTTAATTTATTCTCTGCTGGACTGTGTTCTTGCAGAAAAATGTAGCTTTGAATATGCTGTGAGAGAGGTGGGAATTGTAGGATTAGAACTGTCGAGGCTAAGGAAACATACGCTCTCAAGCATAACCCATAACGTATAAGCGGAATATTTGGCTTCGGGATTACCAGTGCTCAAACTTTGATTGGCCGTGAACGGCGTATCAAGTTTTGGCGAGGTGGATGGAACTTCAGCTTACTCGCCAACGTCTACAATACGCCGCAGCTTTGCGGTGCCATAGGCGAATTTGATCAAACAACACATTCTTCATTTGCATTACGGTTCCTCGTCGAATTACATATGTACTCTCAGCGATTCATACTGTCATTCTTAATATTGCTAGAATTAAAGGAGCAATTTTTATCTCTCTGGACAATCATCCTTCAGCGGATATAAATAATTTCCGTCGCTTCTGTCAACAGCTTGTTTCACTCCCACACATCTCATGAGCCGCCTGAAAGCGACCCTATTGCGCTAAATTGCGATACCTACGCTGTATCGAGGGAAAGATAAGCTTCTCCTTCGCGGACAATGGCGGAGACATTCAATTCATCAGCTGGACGAATTACAAATTCAATGTGCTCGATTCTTGCTCACAGTGGCGGTCCAATTAAAGTGTCAACAAAGGGAGGGCTAAATTCGGGGCCGCTTCATTTTCGTCGGCAGTCGCCAGTAAAGTACAGCAGTCTGCTGCCCGGCCGAACGAAGACGTAATTCTTTTAATTACTAGGTAGCTTAAAATACAGCTTTCTCTTAAAGCGCGTGAGAAACGAAGGGGCGGCGGTAGCGCCGCGAGCAGCGAGCACGAACCCGCCTAGAGAGAGAGAGCACTTTCGCGAGGCTTCAAATTAAAACGCGTAATTACGCCGGGCGAATTTAGTTCCAATTAGTTTACGATTACCTTTCAACTTGCTCCCACAACCTGCCCTCCCCTCCCGCCTCGGATGCTCCACGCTTCGTTCGCCAGCGAAATTTCCGAAATTGATTCTCGTCTGCTAGACGGCGCCCATGTAATGCTCGTTCTGCCCACGCTATCAGTCTGATGTAATTCTCAAACAGACATGTCCGCAGTGAAATCAGTGAAACGCTTGAATACTTTGAAATTGGATTTGTCACTGATCACCCTCCTGTGAATTTCTGTGAATGGGAAAGATATGCACACATTTCCTGCGTCGACCCAATTTTTAATCGCTATTGGTATTCTACGATTCGGCTGCTTCGATGTAAAGTATTCTATCAAGGACCTTTGTTGTAATCGGGTAGTTTTTCTAATTTAAATTTGAAGATCATTATCCCTGTGTTTAAAGTTTAGTTAGTTAAATTCTCGTTATAGGCTCCATGCTCGGGGCTGCCGCCGAGCATACAACGCATAGTCGACATGAGTTTATAACGAGAATTCACTGTAATTATATTTTTATTATTCACTAATCGGTAACGTAACCGATCGCGAGCAGTTGGGGCTTCAACGTTGGAAATTTCTAATCGTTCCTTTATATTACATTCATATTATTATATTAAATACAATCTGATAGACTTGAACAGTGTAATTCATCCAAAAAGACCAAGATATCTAGTGATTGATTGAAAATAATATTTCCAACAAAAGTGAAGTATAATCTAGGTTGGACCGGAATAGAAGTACTTAGTGGGCCGGTACCTATTGAAACTCAATGCCAAACAATTTCTGTTGCAGAATGTCAAAAGGCAGCCCAGATTGCAGTTGGCTATGGCTCGCTTAGCGAAATCTCAGATCCCGCCGTCCGAGCCGCCCCTCATCTCTCCATGGCAGCTACAGTGAGTAAATTGACGCTAAAACATTGTTAACCAGAGATGCCTCGTTGCTCCTTATGGAACTCTATGCCAACAGCCTGTCCGCTCCCCCACGGGTCTCCGTCTTGATCTTAATAAGTGCACGGCAATGAAATTAGTTTTGTTAGCCGAGAATCCCGTGTGTCCCTTCTCGCGTGCCTTCCGTTTTTGCTAACGGTTATTCGTTTACTTCGACCGCGTTTTTACGTCGTCGCTGACCCTCATCAAATTTTTCTCGCCCGGTACTTTCACAGAAACCGCGTTCAAGTATCAGATTGATCGTTCCGAGTATTTCACATCGTGGCCGTTTGACCATTGCATTTGTAATTCTGCGTTCGTCGCACAAAATTCTGCTTCCAACCAGTCCACTTACGTCATTTGCTAGAAACGTCAGCATTAGTCGCAACTCAGCAAAGAGATCGGACATCTTCACGGATAAGTGTGATTTAAGACATGCAACACTCTTTCCTTCAACGTCAAGTTCGATAAGTCCTATGCATTTGGATCCCAGTGACTGGACTTTCTGTGATCGAGTGGTACACAGAGAATATGTATGAGGATACTGGAGACACTATCAGGGGATGCTAGTCAAAGGATTAACTAGGACGTCAGGGCGATAGGCTAGAATAGTCTGCGCAGTTGGTTACATGTATAATTACAAGCTATCGATTGGCAAAGTTCGCATTCTGCTGTCATTCAAGGCTACCGTTGGTAGCTACACATATGTACATTATTGTACATACGCAGTTTCCAACAAACATGTCAGTCTTAATTGTGAGAAACGGAGGGGCCAGAGATTTCAAGTCACCCCGTCCTCATCCACTTGCTTCACAATGACCGTGGGCTTTTCATCGAGTTACACGTGTTCCCCGCGCCCCGCGGACTAAAAGTTGCTTTCAAGAACGTAACGTTATCCGTTTCGTGCCAGTGCGCCAAAATACACCACCGGCGGCCCTCCCCCGTCGGGCATTACGATTCGACCCGTTGTTGTTTACCCCTCTCGAGAACGACCCTCTCTCGAGTTTATATCGAGCTCTCCGTCACGAAGTCCAGTTGGAAGGACTGTTTGTCAGCGTGCACGTGCACGCGTGCGTGTGCAGAGGAGGAGATAGACACTTTGCTCTCGCCCCACGATCGCTCGACCAGAGTCCACGGCTCCAGACCGCCCCTTCCGGATATTCGTTCCTCGTATATCTCCAGCTCGCCTGGCTGTGCCCTCCAATAGCTACGAGGCTCGGTTGCTGGGTCAAAAGGGAGAAGCGCGGCCCGCGTACTCGAATTACGTGCGCCAGTTTAAGGAGAGCAACTAGGAATGGTCGCTGGTACCTGCATCGTCCTTGATAACCTGCCAAACGCCCGACTTGTCGTCTCTTCGCCCTTTCTGCAACCTGTGCTGGACTAGCCGGAGATTCATGACTGTTTGATCTTTCAGAGATTCTTTGATTTTTTTACGGTTCTTTGTCGTCATCAAATGAAGGGAAAGGGGGGAGGTGTCCATTTTTAGTGATTCTACGGTGTATAACGTATTTTGTTTGTGGCAAGTGGGACCACAGAACTGTCGAATCACAAAGGGTTACAAAGTAAAAATGTGCACATAAGATAACGTTAATGATTTGGTGTACTGATAATCGGTAAAAACAGGAAATCCTACTTCCTACTTGCACTATTTCTGACTAATTTAAGCTTGCACTACGTCAGGAGCCCTCGGACGTCACTGTGCACGCATCCTTGTTTTGATTATTATTATTATTAAATAGAAGTGGACATTTATTTTATTACAGTATTCTGCAGTGTTCCACTTGAAAGAAATTACAAAAAGTTAAACAATTATCTGTTCGCTTAATAATTTCTGATGCCTAATTAGAGTATAAACTTCATGTTATGAACAATACTGTTAAGTTCATTGAACCTTGCTTCTTTACTGTTGGATTAATGTATAAAAACTTGGTATTCTTGATAAAGCTGTTTCGTGACATTCCTGTTTTTTCCCCCTTACCCTTCAAATATGGTCGTTGTGATTGAATTAATTACGATTCAGTGTTGATTAGCTTGATCACCAATTTCATGAGAATGTTTATCGCGCAAACAATTTGTGTTGAAAGCATGTCCCCCATATTTTCCATCGTCGCTGTAAAACGTGATGAAAAGCACCGTCCCCGAGCGCAAAATATATGTACGTTGAACGTTTGCCAATGACAATTATTGCCCGGCAATTCATTGGACAGCATCGATAATTACTCTGTACCGTATAAAACTTGAAATCCAGGCATTAGTGTGTAATCTTTGCATCGGCAGGCTCACATTTGCAGAATTAAACGTATTAACAAATATGCATCGTGCTTTCCTCTTCTGCGTATGACGCGCATCCCCTCGTAATCCCAATCCGAACGGAAAGCGGAATCGGCCTGGCACCCGTTCACGCACGCAAGGGGAATTTAACGACGAACGCGCCGACGGCCATGGCGTTTGCAACGCCGGCGAAGACCAGAGAAATTAGAATTCGAACGACTTCCTATTACGGGTGTTTTTTTTTTGCTCGCAGGATTCCTCGCATTGTCACTTCAAAATTTATTGAACACCTTTGATGAACCCAGTGCAACATTTCCTGATGGATATTCATAACAGGGCATTAAGGGGCGATTTGAAGAATTTTTTTCGGTGGAGAAATATTTTTATCAAAGGAACATTATATATATCAAAAAGGTTATACTTTTGCCTATAAAATGTAAAATTTTCATTAAAAAAGGATAAATTATTCTTAAAGTAGGCCAAAAAACTAGTACTTGTCGCAGCTGATTTTGGATTTTTCAATTTTTTCGCAAAAAGGCGGGCATTTGAACATAGAAGTCGACTTTATGACTTTTCAAATTTTCAGTCATCTCCTTCGAAAAAAAATTCAAATCCATCCTATTCTTTCGCCTTCTAGATGTATGTTGCACCTTAACAGAAAGCGAAGCAGGAGTAAAGGAATTACATATCGTGCCATTGAAAATAATCTCTTCCTAATACAAACAGGTATCCATCTGTCTCCATTTTAACCCTAACTGATATACAATTCTTCGAACCCACCGATATAGATCCAAACGAAACACAAATAGTAGCCGTTCCTTAAATACTTCAAACAGTGCAGAAATGCGCAAGTTAATTCCGTATGCAAAGGATTACAGAACGCGAATGTGTATCTGCTCGCAACGACAAACATTCGCATCCTTTCATCCCTCTGCCCGAACGATTCTGAAACTTTCCAGCAGACCTTGCAGAGTAGCTTCACACCCGCCTATCGGAGCTCATTACAGCAACGCACACAGAATTTTCGTGGGTGTGCGCGCCCTTGAACAGAGCCACGAATACGTTTAAGCTCGTGTACGTTCCTTTCTCAAGCGAATTTCCCTGGTGGCCGCAGCGGGTGCCCGTGAACTCGAGGGGGTGCATGCATCAGGTACTGGAAGGGTGGCGCGCGGACTTTGCTGAATGTGCGGTGGCCGGGCGATTAATAGTTATTGGTTTAATCGTTGCCTGGCCCACCCTCCGCGCTCCTTCGTTCGGGGCAGCATCGCTCGGAGCCGACGGATCCTAGCAACGTTAATCGCCCTTGAATCGCGGCACCGGTACGTAGCTGGCCGGCCAGAGAAATGCTCTGGCGACTGGTCAGAGGGAGGTTTCTGGTAGCTGGGGGATCTAATTGGGCGGCTAGGAAGCGGAGGGCCTCGCTATCGGCACGAACATCCATTTTGATCGTTGGCGGCCGCAGCCGCGCCACCCGCCGTTGCTGGCCGACTTACCCCTATGCTGGCTCCCGTACACGTCCTATCGATGTATTGATCGGACGTTTATCGCTGGTCGATAACACGCGACACGCACCTGCGCCAGCCGAATCCTACCACCCTGCGACCCCTCGGCCGAGGTCGCTGTCGACCCTGTCTTTGTCTTTGTCTTCGTGCGCCCTGCGATTTTAGTTTACAATTGAATGTTCAGTCGGAAGTCGTTATTTGAGTTGGTACTGGGATCTGTAAGCTGTCAAGTAGCTTTGAAGAAGGGAGATTAGTTTGCTGCATATTGTTCATGAGGGTAGTTTATTAGTTAGCCTGTGCTGGGGCTACGAAGCTTCTGACTCATTCATCATTATATGTTTATTTGATTATTTGTTTAGATTTTTTGAAAAGTCGCAGGTAATCTTTTCTGGTTCAGGAACTCAAGGAGGTAAGGTGGTATGTGTATAGCTGCGAATGCAGTGTACGTACATTCTGCAGTAGTATGATACAGTATAAGTCATACGAGATAATTATTTTCTTGTATGTCCTGTTCTATGTTAAAAATATATTATTGCAGGAATAATTTGGTACCATCATATTTACAGTTTATTTTGTATGTGCTACTTTATACACAGTTAGCTTGTTATTCTGTAGATATTATTCGTGACTTGTGCTCGCCATTGAAATTCACCATTTTACTCCCATAAATTCAACTGCGCTTGGACTTGGCACTGTTTGCTACCCCAATTCCTATTATTACAGATTGAATCGCTGGTTGCTGACTCGTTCTGCCGTCGATATGTTGATAAGCGTCTACATTCCCAAGAAAACATCCGACTATCTTTCTACGACAGAGTTCCATTCGACTTCCATTCTGCCAGATCTTCCATGGCAGAATAGCCATCCTCGGGCAGTCTAACCGTGCAGATGTCTACGAGATTGAATTTTCTAGCGAGGAAAATAAAACTGTAAACTCTGCTCGTTCTCCGTGGCCTCTTTTCCACTTTTGAATCGTTGATGAGTAAAGATAGCAAACGTTTCGTGTAATACCACTTAATTCGATCGCGAAGATGGTAAGGGGAAATTTTATTTTTTTCTCCCTTTTCCGAGCGTGCACTCACAGTTTCAAGTTCGTACTTTCGAGTCAATCCAAGAGCGGTCTAGAGTTCTCAGGCCCGTAAATCCTTTAAGTGTCTCCTCGCTTTTACCACTCAACCCTTGGAGTGTAGATAACAGAGTGAGGAGGAGTAAAGCGAAGTACCTGTACAGTTGTACCATTTTTCTTCGCGCGAGAGCGCGTCCGCGACTACGGCTCCGTACGTGGTATTTTTTATGCGCACACTCGGAAGTAATTTCGCCGGGAGAGGTAAATGAATATTCTTTGACACGTGGTGCAGCCCGCGCTCGTTCTATTTACAATGCGTGAAACGAAATTGTTCTCGTTTAGCGCGGCCGTTGTTTATCGTGCACGCCACGCCTTCGTTGTCGCATTTTCCAAAGACATTTTCCCTCCACTCATAATTATGTGCGGCACACAAAGGAATAGAAACGTTGAGGTTGGCCAATGTAGCCCACATTTTCGTAAAAATGAGTTCACATTTAAGAGCCAGTGTGTGTTATATATATATTTGGTTTATAAAAAATTGCAAATTGGAAAAGGATTGGATTATACAATTTTCTCTTCGAAGGTTTTCTGAGAGTGAGCAAAGTGCGAACGAAACTCAATTTCAATGATACCTGTTTTAAAAATTTGGTGAGGGTATCGATAAAAATGGGAAGAAATGCGGCGAAAGTTTGCGTTACTCAGGGAGAAAAAACAGTCGAAAATAGGTTTAATATATTTTTAAGTTAATCTGTTTATGAGCTTTTAAATTCGCGCAAACAGTTTGTAGTCGCTTGATTCCCTATGTGATTACACGCAGGGCGAAAGTGACAAGTGGAATAGCCCTGGATTTGTCAGACAATACCGTACCGCAGGAGAATTGACCGATGTTTGCTATGTCAATCTATCTGTGTATTTATTATTCATTAAATGTAGTTTGTTAGCGCAGATCGCGTCAATATTTAACGTAACAATACCGTAATCAATGTTCCCATGTAGGCATGTGTAATTCTAGCAGTAATATTTGACGTTAGACGTGATTAACATGAAAACGTGTTTCTCCAAAGTCCCAGTTATTCAAAACAAGTGCTTTAAAACAAGTACACATTATAAACCAACCTACGATGTTCCTTGAAACTCAAAATCTCTCTCAAATTGACTAGTGATTATCAGTGATCGAAACATAGGCAATATTCAACCAAACAAAGCCACTCTTCCTTTCAATATCCAATCAAAGTAGAGTTACCAGAAAACAAATGAGAATGAAAAATCAAGTAAAATTTCTACACTTCTCGTAATCCCGTTTCCGAATCCTAAAATTCGAGACCAACCCGAACACATAGCAAATAAAACCGCGAGCTGCAACACCCGTTCACTTTCCCCACCCCTTACAAACCGAGCGATATTTCGAATTCAATATTCATCTATCACCGCACCGACCTCCGCACACGAAACCACGAATTTCGGCAACCGAGAACTGTTTCTGCAGCTGGATCTTCGAAAGGAGAGCCCCTCGAAATCTGAAAAATTAGTTCGACCGGGTTGCCAGAGCCACCAGGGTCCAAGTCGCGAAGAAACTCGGCCTGGACCAGCGGGTGAAAGAGCTGCCGCGTGAAAAACTCCGTCCATCCGAGCATCGGCGGTGCGGTATAGCCGTTCATCGTAGCGCGACGAGACCGAGCCGAACACTAATTAAGTGGTCGGTGAAAAGGGGAGCAGCTGCCTCCCTGCCTTCCTGCCTTCCTGCCATGCCGTCCGAATCGCGAAATGATCAGCGAGGCGGAGCGGGAAGCGGCCACGAGGGTCCTCGGCGTACAGGTCGGCGAGCGTGGGTTCGCGGCCCGCCAAGAAATAATTGTAGCCAGCTTTCGAGCCCGCTCAGGCGGCGTTTGCGCGGGTGTTCGGTCGCACAGCACACAGAGAACACGCCACACGCCACGTGCAGGGGCGGCCACGAGTTACTTTGTAGCCTGTTCTCGAGGAGGCCGATGGCGTCGCCGTTCCTGCCGAGCACTCCAGCCCTCCCCTCCCGTGATTGTAATATAGGTCAACGTTTACACAGCTGCTTTAAGCTGGATTTACTGAAGAGCTTTCGCCGTGCCATGCCAACCAGGGCAAACTGGGACGGCAAATACATTTTTTCCCTTCTTTTTTTTTCCCTCCTTTTCCGTACACCCACGTACGCGCACCGAGCCCGATCTCCCGTGTGTGCACGTACGCTCGCGGGGGGGGGGAGGGGCGGGGGAGGGGCGGCGGGGGAGGGGAGCGCGCTCTTCGCGTTGAAGCGCGCGCGCTCGGAATATTTAAAAGGATAAATTGGTCAAATTATATCGCACGCTATTATAGGTGCGAGGTCGTGACTTACATGAGCAATTTTTTTCGTACGAAACTAACGTATCGCTGGATGTCCCTTAGCAGCGTTGCGTACGCTGGCTATTGTCAGCGTTACTCATTGTCAGTTTAAACAAAGAGCAAATAACGCGCACTCTTCGAATCGAGCTGTATAAAAACCGGGAAACGTACTCGCGTCTCCTATTTTCGCACATTTTATCCCGGTTTTTTTTTTTGCCCATCCCCCACACCCCCCGCCGGTGTTTCGGAGTTTCCATTGAAATAACAGTAATAAATTACAAGCCCGAAAACGTTTGTCACGTTTGGAGATCCATTACTCATCAGGCGGATAGATAACAGAAAAGTTGCAGCCACTGTTAATCAAATGAATTATACACGCTTTTCTCTCGCATTCACGGCGGGCCCGGTGTCCCGCATAATTAATTTACGGGGGCGATCCCGCGCAATGATAGAATTATTATATCTACAAATGGCATCGCTAATGTCGCGCGAATTATGTCGCATCTGCGGTATCGCGTGTTCTTCGCCCCGCGGTTCAATCATTGCCGAGATACACGCGCGCGCTTCTATTTCCGTAGCGCTCCGGCAGCTTCCGGGGAGCGTTTTCTAAACTCGATTTCAGGGTAAACGCGAGGCGTGCTCGGGATTACGCGATTTAAACGAACTTAAAGCGGCGCGTATCGATCGAGGCCACGCGTCGACGGAAGGAGGAGAGCAGTCGGGGTTTCGCGTGACTCGTCTTTGACGGTACGTCTCCGTCGACGGAAAGCGTCGGAAGCTGCGTGTCTCGAATAGAACAGCACTGGGCGCACCACGCATCTTCAAAGGGGGCCCAAGTCCTTTGCGATTCTAGTTCGCGTCACGCGAAACGCAATCATATCCTATTTCGAAACTCGCGGCCCGGCGAAGTGAATCCAGTCGTGCGTTCGCCAGCCGAGTAACGCCGCTCGCGTCTCGATTGTTCCATTGTTTTCTGTTCTGTTCGATTAGAAAGGCGTAACGATCCATTAAATGAAGGTCCAACTATCCCAACGCCCAATAATCACGGCATAGTAGATGGAGATCTAAAGAGTATTTCATTAGAGAGGTCAGATGGCTCTTCTGATATAATTGATTGATAGAAACTCATGCTGACTTGGCACAACACGTAGCACGGTGCCAATGAACCTAAACGCGCGTGCACTAAAATATCTAGACGTGCGTTGACGGTTCTCAGTTTATAACGAAGAAAACATATTGCAAGATCATCGTAGGCTGTGTTGTTTTTGTTAATTCCTGAAAATATTTCGAAGCTCGGCGTTCTGTTAGCCGGGTGCGCCAAGGTACACAGCTTGCAGTTGGCAAGAAAAAGGGAGAAAGTTTCGCGTGCCCAAGCAGCTTCGCCACTTGATAAACCGTGTAGCTTTCCCCGAGCGTTTTCTTTCCCTCGCCACGGCGACAGAGGGTGATTTTCCTTTCGGAACGTGCCGCGCGAAATTCTAACTAGCAAAGTTTCCCAGCGGCGGCGGTGCCGCGATAGTAAGAGGAAAATGAGGGAGACAGAGGGTAGAAAGAGCAGTTGACAACTTTTTAATCTTCTTGGAATCTCATTGGATCCATCCGCTGGAACAACGAGGCGAAATTCGCGCCGCTGGCAAACAAATTTCGTTCGCCGGCTGCCTGTTGGCGCCGCGCTAATACGCGCTCGCTATTCCCTTGATTTCGCGACTCGCCCATTTCTGCGGATAATTCACAGACGCGTTTCTCTCTTTTCCCCTTATCGCCACCGTCTCAATTCGTTGATTGTGCAGCGGCAGCGTCTTGAAATGTGCGAAAATTAGACTGGCAAAGGAAAATGACAAACAATTCCGTTTCTCACCTAAAAACTATTGAAATCGTTCCTCGATATTTCTGTAGGCGTGCGATGCCTGCTAGACGATAGCTAGGAAACAGCTTCTAGAATCCTGGCTAATAGAGCAACGTATTTTCCTCCCGCGTTCGCTCTAACGCTCCGCCATAAACTTGAACAGTGTATTCCTCCTATCTCACGTCACGGGGTCTAAATTAACGCGAACAGAAGCATTCAGGAGCTCGCGCACAACTGCAACAAATCTCTAACAGCGTACAATGTTTTCAACGCGAGGGAGTAATACTCCGTCGAATTTATGCCCGTTGCTGGATCCAAAAACGAACGCGACTACTGCGAAGCGCGATACGGGAGCCAGCCTCCACTTAACGCGAGCACGAAATTTACTTCTGAAGCGAGTGGCAACTTCAAACTTCTTAAACATGCCAGCGTCTGAAAGCCCGGGGATCGCGTTCCACGGTGCTTCCTGAAAACAGTCGAGCGCGAACGAAAAATGCTCCGAGCACGGTGATTCGAGGCGGCGATACGCCATGTTCCAATTTCCAAGGGCTTCTTCGTTCGGGGCGATCGTAAACGCTGCACGGTTATGGAAACGCGTCGTGCAAGCATAAGAAATGTTTTCGATGATGGACGCGTTCTTTTTGTCGCGATCTGCGTTCGAGACCCACGAAGGTAACAAGCGAATTGGACGCGTGGAGGACTTTCGGAAATTTCTCGCGTTCTTCCTTTTCGAATCCTCTTTCACGCGCCAGTATTCAAAGCCGTATTTCAACTAGCGAGGCTGATTCGATGCATCTTTTGAAATAGAGTTTCGAGCGAATTAATCGTTCAGAAGTTTCGGAAGCGTTCGGAGAACGCTGCAGGACTCGCGGAGTTGTCGATGGTATTGCATAATTTAGAAGTTCCGGCCTGAGGCGAGAGTATCGGGGATTTACTTGCCACCTATTTATGACACGGATGCGCGCACTTCTTCGTTATTGATACTTTAAGTTCAGTAGAATGGGGCAATTGTTTAAACTTTGGTGATTGCATTGTGTGCGGTGTAAAGTGTCGGGAAAGCTTCATTCAACAGGGACGTGTATTTCTTATCTTACTACATTTTCACTCCGTGATATGATTCACCAGTGTATCGTGGTAAATTCATATTTTTCGTAAGATTGTAAAAAGTGATGGCACAAGTAGATTGCGATATTTAGTTACAGAAAAATAGTAGTTACGTTATGTGAGGACTAATCCACATTTATTGCGAAATTGCGTTAGTAATGTATTGCAATATTTTCAACAGGCTGCACTAATCATATAAAATAGGAAAATTTTTTTTTTTTCAATGTCGGTTGGTCTGTGTTTGCTCTTAAGGGGTCTCTGTACCTTGAGAGACGGAAAATGATGCGAACTTTGGAAATTTTTTAAAACAAAACCATTGAATATATTTACTTCCAGCTTTGTGGCTTCATTTGTCAATCTTAAATCGTCAATCTTAAAAAGTAAATCGGGTGATTGGTTTTTGAGATATCATGCTAACTAATTCGAAAACATCGTTTTGAGAAAAACGCGTTTATAGTTTCAGGAACCGTTTTTTAATTAATTTTTTTTTAAATGTTGCCTAAATGTGTATAAATATAGGCATACAGTTTTTAATTAATCAAATTTGAGGGTTTCTCTTAAAAAAAATTCCAAATATCGCCCTCCTTTTCAGGCCGTCAAAGTAGGGAGACACCGTTAATGCCTCATATTCTTCATAATTCCAGGAGAATTGAGAAATACTCTCTCGATGAATTTCCTTGGCCACCGAAGTCCCACGTGGCACGGGACGCGTTAATTATGATCCTTTCCTTGGCGAGCACCTAGAGTGCTGCTTGTCCACGAGAAACGCGTGACTGGTTCCGTCTTACGCGCCGAAACACACGGCGTGTTCTCTGGGTACGATTCCAAGCTATCTTTGAACGGAGGTGAGATCGCGTTGTCGGGGGCGCACGTAAATGAAAGACGTTCTTGTGTTATCGACGGCCACGGGTAGGGGTTGTTTGCTCGTACACCTGTCCTTATATTCGAGCCGCGGCCCAGGACCACACCGTGACACGGGATCCCAGTGTAGCCATGGCAACTTTTGATTATGTCTCACCGTGCGTCGCTTCGTTCAAGTGTAGGCTCCTGGTGAGCATTCGTCGCTACTCCCTCGGATGCCTCCCGCGTGGAAATATGCGGAAAGGTGTCTCAGCTTCGTCGCGACGCCGAGCAGGCTGAGAATAAGGGATGGATGGGCAGGCTGCGCGCGGTCCTTGCCGAGCGAGTGAACTTTGCCCGACAATTGACAGCGAAATTGCCGCGTACGGATCGTGTATTTGTCCGCGTTTGAAGTCGCAGTCGGTAAATATTGATCGACGCTCTCCAATACAGTGCGAAACTCTTTTAACGGGGTCTCAAGGCGCCCGAGATGGGGAATCCTTTATAGCGTGTGCTCCGTTCTAAGGAATGCATGTATTAAAGTATATTATAAAGATCCACGAGCGCTCGAGGTAACGCCTTCAGACGTAATTCTAGAAACAGCGACAAGCACATATTCCCTTTCAAAGAGGGGTGCAATGAGGCGTTGCGATTTTCCAGGAAACAATATCACTAAAAATTGAACGGTCCTTGTAGAAAACACTGTAAGTGCCAAAAATCAAATTTTTCAGGAGAAACAAAAAGCTCCCCTGACTTCAAATTATGTACAAAATTTGATTTATTTTGATTGCTAAATGTGCTTAGGTATGCATTAACCCAGATACATCACTAAACTTTCTACTCTTCGCAATAATGTAGTCCAAACTCATGAAGAAAAGAATTGTATTCGTAGAAAACCCTGTATGTGCCACCTCAGCAGAGAAAACTGAATGTGCCATTCATTTAAATTTCCAAGCACTGTAATGGCTAAACTTATTTAGCTGTTACATACCAGAACTATTGGTAACTTATTCACAAAGGGAAATTGCATTAAAATTAGTATTACCATTGGCACGTACATTTTCCGATAAAATTTTCATTTTTAATTTTGCCACTTAGGTACACTGTTTTCTACAAGGACTCTTGAATTACGTTTCATCGCGACGTGTTCGGTCGCGCAATGCTCGTCGAAACAATGTGAACGTTTGGCGAGGTGGAGAGCGAAGGCAGGCTCGCACAATATTGATCGGAATGGGTTAAAATCACTTTCGATGTCTCGTTGGACGAGAGGGGGTTCGCGGGGGAGGGGGGGTGGAGTCGGCGGGGGTTGGACTCGATTCGAAAATCGATAGCACGAAAGCCGCTTGATTTAGGCTGATATCAGTGAGGGGATAATGTATGGTAAAGCCAACGAGTACGAGCACGCATAAACGATAAGCGGCGTGCTCGTCCCTTGTATGCGTGCTCTCGTGTACGAACCGCGAACGCGAGGGAGGCGCGATTTACATACCAATTAGAGCACGCTCCCTCCTTCTGCCCTTCGGCCCCTCCCGATCCCACCCCTCCGCGGCCCTCGATGTAACCGTAATAAAATCTCCGCGATACACCGCGTGGTCATATAATAAGCAATTTGCATAAGCCCCTTCGATTCGGCCGCGACAACCGGGCCAGCTCGTAAAACGAATGGACTTTTTAAGCATTCGGCGGGAGGGGGGAGGCGAATCGACGCGACGCCATTCACCCGCCTCGTTATCTATCCGCTGTCCCATTGTGGAACGTTGTTTGCGAAACCGTGTCAGGGGATTTACATTTGAAAGGAACCAACCCCGGGGCGTCTTTTCACGATATAATATCAATTTGCGTCGGTTCGTCTACAATTGTAATTGATGTTACAGGACTTCTTGAAATTAAAAATCTTCTCTTCTGATAAATAGTAGTCTTACCGCCTTCGCCAGTAGCATAATAGCATTACTAAGAGGGTGTTTGAAGTCTCGACGGCGCTTGATCTTGAATTGCTAATCCATCGTTTACTTTAAACGCGTGGTGGAATTTTGTGCACATAGTATACTTCATACAACATCTCCATTGCATACATATTTTACAATGACTGGAATAACTGGATTGCTTGGAATTCTTGACTCAGAGCTGTGAGCCAGCATTCTTGAAATTGCAGTACATCGAGAACCGATTTTCTGAAGAAGGAAAAGGAATTCCTTTTACTTCAATTCCTTTTGCTCCGATTCCTTTTCCGCCAAATTCAAGTGATAACTATATATATCTATATATACTACATCATTCCTACGTTATTATTACCTACACACCTGTTTCTCTTCTTGAAGACTTTATTCCTCATCGTTGATTTATCGTCCCCTCAACAACCACCCATTTTTCAGTTGCACCCATACTTCTGCTTCCTCCGCCAGCAGTACCAGAACGCCCCAGGGCAGACACGTCTAAACCAATAGTTTCGCAAAGTTACTTTAAAGATCTATCGAGGAAGGTTTTCCATTCACCCCAATCGAGGGCATAAATGGTCGCTGTTGCCCGGTAGGCACACGCAGAGTCGAGACAGCCAGCTTTCATTAGCGTGGCCCTTAATCGTTGCGGCATGATCAACGACCGATCGAGGCTCGTTTAGGTGGAATCGACCGCGTACCTGGTGCAGTCGAACGCTTCCACCCCCGCGTCAAAGTTGCTCGCAGTGGCCTGGCCTAACCCTGGTAATTTACGGGCGCGCTGCACCCCCGGGGGAGGGAATTAAATATGTCCGGGGGACCGAAATCCGTTTCCGCGCGGTGGCGCACACGCGGCAACTTCCCGATAAGCCGATAGCCGCTTTAACTTTTCTTTAACCGGAAGATTGAATTTCGCTCCCAGCCATCGCCTCTCCCTTCGCTTCTTTTCCATCGGACGCCGGCAACTTTCGCGAGGAAAGGTATACGACCATTGTTATACCGCCACTCAGCGAAATTTCCTTGAAAATCACTGTGGATCACGGATTTATGTCATTTACGCCACCGCACTGGCGGTTGGCGATGAACTGACTGCCCTAGTCTGAAATCCTGTGACCTACACCCGTGGCAGTTGGTTAAATCGAAGGCCATACAGTATTACGAATTGTATAATAATTTACTGATTTACCTTAGTCGATTCTGGTGAACCACGATCGCTACTCCAGTGATCTGGAAACGTACGACGCGACCGTCGATTTAGGGTAAAGGACCCAATTACTGCCACCCTAAGCTGTTTTACGTAAAATAACGAATAAATCTTATAAAATGATGCATAAAAAAAATGTAGTATACAATTCAAACTGTTATTTATACGATACAAAAAACAGTACTTCATTTTTTCATCGTTAATTTGTATAAAACGATAAAAAATGTTAAGGGCATATTAGGAGAATGGAAACGATGACTTCCTTACTAACGAAAGAGAAAACAAGGCGTTAAAGAAAATGCTGTAATTGTAATATTTAAGCTATTAGCATAACAAAATATAATGTTTTAAATAATATAAGCATCATAGAAAGTAATAAAGATCCGAATTCAACGATTCGTTAAGTCGTTTTACTTATTAATTGGGTGACAGTGATTGGTACAAGCGTTTCAAGCATTTTAGTATTACTGTCATAGCAGTAGTTGCTCATGTACATGACACGACGTAACCTTAAAATGACATAAACAGAATTAGTCAAATACATTTGAAGGGTGTCAGTAATAGATCCCCAAATATATTTTTGAAATTGATGAATTTATACATAAAAATCGAAGTTTTAAGATCCACCAAATTTTTTTCATCAAGTAAACATATTAAACAATAATAAATAACAACAACGCCATATACTTTTAGTCTATAAGTACAAAACTATAAGATAATGTCAGCGTCAATGCTTAATTGTGTCAGTAATTGGGTCCGTTACCCTACGTCGCTAAAGAGGCAGCTAAAAAGGAACGATCGGAGTAAAATCGAGATGCCTCTGACCTTATGCGTCCGCCGATATGCTCGTACATTCGGGGATACGGATGTAATTGCCGAAGGGAAATAAAAGGTCGGCTTTCGGCGAAGTCTGTGCGTTTTTCCGCATTCTTCAGGATCTTATTGCCGTTACTCGGTCCAAGCCAGTAACAATGCTACTCGGGGCATTATTCGCGGAGAATTTTCAATCTTATGTACCAATATCTAGCCTCCTGTAAGGAATGGCGCGTAGCTGTTCACCTACACTCCTACGTTCATCTTTTCTCCGCTATCTACCGTGTCGCTATTCGAAGAGAAGTATTTGACGCGCCACTTACCACGTCTCGGAAAGCTCCAATTGCTGACACCGAAGATAGACACCAAAATGTAGGTTCAGTCTTTCCTTCTTGTCGTGCTGTTTCGTGCCCCGTCACGCGTTATATCCCAGTCATTCGAATTCCGGCGATTCGCGTGTGGGGATTACGCACCGCTGACGGAGAATTTAATGCGTTATTGATTGCCAGGGGGCGGTGTGTACGGTGGCGGATAACGAGTCTTGGAAACATAAAAATTCAATACACCCTCGTTAGATGGGCAGAGGCGCGATTACGAGAGAGCCCTACCCCGGTAACGTCGCATTTGCATACGAAAATTATCCCGTTGAATGTCTCACCTTCGTTAAAGCTGCAAGAAGAGGGAAATAAGAGAGGTAAACCGGGCGGGAAATTGAAAATGAAGACGCGACAGAATTGCAATGTCGGGGCTTTGCAACGCGGACCAAAATCCACCGGCGAATTTTCGATGAATTTTCACTTTTCTTTACCCCCCCTCTTCCGTCGTTGTTGCACGACATTGTCTCGCAACCGTAGTTAGAGACACGTAGATTGAAAGGAACGTTCGCTTCGAGTTGAATGGAAAAATAGAAAACAGAAATCGTGCAATTTCACGTGAGCTCCTTTCGTGAAGAATCGGGGATATGCTTGACTACAACTCTGCGGCGAAGATGAAAGGTTTAAGAAGAATATTGAAAAGTGTAGAGAAATATGCAAGAGAACTGTGCCTCTTGGTGTAGAAAGAAATCTCTTGTTACACTCTGGGATATCGCGCGGTAAAGTGCAATAACCCGGCGCGTTTATGCGACAGTTTCTCTTTTTAAAGAACCTCCCCTCGAGCCGTAAAAACATGGTATAAATAACTTACGCGCGGCCACATTCTTTAAAAAGTAACGCTCCGATTATTAACAGCGACGTAACGATATTATCCGCGATAAAATCCAGATACCCTAGCGTCATGCATAGGTGCACGGCCGCGTTATACGGCGATACATTTTTTATGCAGGCCGTCTGGAGAAGGCGCTATAATCCGGGAAAGTTCGGGTAACGTATGTACTCCGCAATATGCCCGGGAAAGTTTGCTCGTTCGTTGCCGAAGAACCGAAAAATATGCTTCCATTTCATAGGCCACTTAATTTGAAAGGAGGTGGCCACTGCGGGCCAGATGCTCGCGGCGCAAAATGCCCTTCGCGGGTGATAATGTTTAAACGCTGTCCAGCTGCCAGCGAGCCCTTTGTCCCGATGCTCTCTGCCGGGTGAGCGTCGGCGAAAGGTTCGACGTTGATGTTGGCATAACGCGATAAAACTAAGGGATGCATATTTACTTTGTGCCACTGGAGGCTTCAGTGTGAAGAAGAGTGAAACTTTCGAGGGTAGTTTCACCCCCTTCGAGTGTTATCTTGGAAACTGTTGGAAGAACAAGATGGAAGTTTTCTTTTCGGAAACTGTACTACAATCTTGGGTGCACACGCGATCTATAGACTGGCGAATGTGTACATAACAGGAAATTTCAAAGTAATTCGCATTTGCCTAGATGTGAATGAGACATTACGCGAAGTGGAACAGATATACCTACCTATCGCATTTTTCACGGAGACTTAAGATATGATTAGTGAAATCGCAATGAAATCTGAACGCACGTTTATTCAGAATTCCACCACTAATGAACATGATTTAGTTCCAACAAGTTGCAAAATCTGAATTGTCGAAAATAGCGTGGAATCTCGCTGGATCATTTAATAGGGTTGTAAAATCCTGGGTATAAAAGCTGACCATTATTACGGAAGTGGCGGTTTCCTCCCATTCAACCCGCTCAATTAATATATTAAACATTAAAGTTCCACGCGATTCATACGCGGAGGGGCACGGCCGCTAATTCGCGTAATACTCTCTCGCAGCTTTTACATCGGCCATGCAGGCAGTGACGTTTAGTGTTAAAGAGATCCCAGCGTTATTTTCACTTTTAATCCCCCGTTAATCCGAATGGAAACTGAAGGGAACCGCTTGCGCGGCACAAAGCGTGCTTTATTGGCGATAATGTTTAACCGGGCCCGGTAGGCGCTAATGATATATCGCAAATTGTTTGCATTCACACGGAAATCGACCTATCCCGCTCCTCTCTTTTATTTGCTCGAACACGCCAAGCGAATTGCCCTGGAATTGGATTCCACTGGCGAGGCTGAATGCAAATTACTGGGTTTCGCGAGAAGAAGAAAGCCCGTTACACTATATTTCATGTATCTCGCGTATTTGTTTTGGCAAATTTCTTCTGGGGATAGGTAGACTCGTATATCGAGCACCTTGCAAGCACCAGAAAAGCTATCCTTTATTTCCAAAATGGATAATTACAGTGCAAACGTAAGGGATGATTAGAGTAGAAACTACAGACTTTGCTACCTTTAACTTGCGTCTTCATTTCGCGACTAAATAATTACCGAACTATCGTTTGCCTTTCACTACCTATGGGATAAAATAATTTTCTCAAACCCATCTCGAAGACCACTCGATCAAAGGAGTTCTTGTCAAGCGTTATTCAGCGGAGAAAAAAGGAACTGTTGGAGTCGTTCGACGGGGATCCCCGGTTAACGAGCGAGATTTATCGAAGCTCGACGTCTGGCCGGTAAAAGTACAATTAAACCGTGGATAATGTATTCCTGGCTTCCAGGAGGACGGTACATCTGCAAGGGAAACCCGGCTCTTCCCTCTGTCGCGATGGAGCGAGGAGAAAACGAGTTCACAGCAGAATTAACTCAGCCTCAGGAAATAATACCAGGGTGGATTTTATCGCGCGTTAACCACGAATAAACGACAGTTTCTCCTCGAAATCAATCTTTCCATATATGTACGGAGGTTTCGTTTGTGTTACACAGCCTGTGGTTTTATAATCCAGAGGGACCATTCCTTCCACGTGCATATGCGAATCTCCAAGAATGATTGCCCACGAGATCGACGACGATAAAATAATTTCTAAGCCTCTATGGTCTACCAATTTCGGAAATTACTCCACGACGGTATTCGGAATTAACGATGTTTTGTCTACGCCATGAATCCCGCCGCCGAGAGATTCCAACAACCGCGAGTGTTCTAAAGCCATCGTTGACATCCACGACGATCGCGGCGGTGGACCGCGGCTGTGTCGCAGACATCGTTGGGGTGCGTTTTCTGCGGGCCATTGTGCGCTATCGATTACCGATGTCCGTCGTATTTAGTCGACGAGGCCCGCAGTTTCCTCCGTGAGCACGCTATTTTCTGTTCATTGGCCGCCTTATCGCGTGCCACCCCTGCCGCCCCTTGTCGCTGGTTCTCCGGCTGAGGCCACTCGGAACTCGGCCGAAGGAGAGACGGCAGGTTCAAATTGTTTGCATTGTGCGGATCTCCGATGATATTAGCCATTATATTAAACTCTGAAGAGTCCAGTCGAAAGGGAGCACGACGTGAATGGCGCTTCCACCGCGTGCCGCGAAGAGGGTTGATGCTTCCTTCCGCTCCAAACCGAATCACTTCTTGCCTATTGCCTCTGCACGGATAAATTTCGTGGCCCCTGGGTCGTCTACGAGCCCCCTTTTTTGCGCATTTCGAAAAGAAGATCTTTCAGGGGGATGAAGCACACTGGGGGACGAGTTGGATGGTTTTTTGAAGAGACTCTTCCGGCTGATACACTGTCTCTGACCTAACTGAACGAGACATGGTTGACGTATGAATTGTACCATATGCTGGAAAACTGATTTTAGGCCTCGAGAGGGATATCGTGGGCGTGGAGGGGTTTCCGAGGGTGTCACTGAATTGTTTGAAAGGAAGTTTTGCATGGGTGTTGTGTAGGGGTGAATTCTTAAAGGATGTGGATGCTTGTAGCCAATCTTTTCAGAGTGTTTAGTATAAATTAATATTAAATACCCGCTGTACCTATTTAAAATGCTCAACTTCCCAACGACTGGCTCAGATTGCACCTATCTTCTTTTACTCAGAGAACGCCGGCCGCGTTCATTAAATTTCCGTAGGGCTTCGTATTTAAATTGCTGCTCGAAAGAAAGGGATGTACGAGGAAGATTACGCCGGACGTAAAATAAAGGATGAAAACGGCAATTCGTAATCCAGACATTTACTTCTAGAATCACGCCCAGTCACTTTATTTCAGCTTCCGCGTTGGCTTTTTATCTGAGCTCCCTTGGAAGACTATGCATATACCGAAGCCGCTCGCATGCGCGCGGTTCTTTATTCAATTTCGTTGAACCCGTCCTCTTCGAGCTCTCCGTGCACGCGTTCCACGTTCTCTTCGATCGCTGCTGCATCTTCCGCGAAATATCCTCTCCGTGCATCCGCATTAATTTGCAGATTGCGAGCGGGGACGGGCGGAAGCGCGGTACGCATAGGTAACTATTATTAGTCGCCCTACGGACGTGGATTCGCTCCGCGTCGACTTCTCCTGTTTGCGAAATTGGAAAAACTGGGGCAGAGCTGCCAGGGCAGTATTTTTACGTGCAGCTGCGGCCCTTTGAGGGCGGGACATTTCGCCGTGTTACGTAAGCAAGGGACGTGGTCGTGCTGAAAACGCATGGAATGAGCGAGGGCACGTTCCAGCGTCGCTCCAGCAACGCTTGCTGTGCTCATTTCTACGACTTCAGTGGACAAATTCTTTGCTCCTTTCTCTTGATGACGTTTAAGAGGACTGCCAGCCTGGTTATAAGAATAAACGTTTTCTCGTGTCGTCGAAAGCGGCAATTAGGGTTGCCAACTTCTTTACGGATTTTTACCCAGTAAAACCCCACAGCCACCATGAAATGTTTAATAATTTACATTTAAATATCTCTATTATTAAAACCTATACTTATTTTCGACATAGATCCATCGTGCCAAAGCTCATGAAAATCGATGTCTACCACAGCCTGTCCTCCCCTTGTTAGTCTTTAATAAATATGTCGAAAGTTTGATTGTACTGAACGTCCAAATTAACATATCTATATGAGGAGCTCACTTTTTATGAGAGACAGACTGGTTCTGTTTCTTTCTCCCCGCCACTTCATATTCACTGTAGAAACAATCCTCTCCGTGAAACTTTTAATTCGCAAATTATTATTTTGATGTTGCCATACAATAAAAGAATATGTGAAAATTGTGTTGTTACGTACTATATCTTTAAGAATATAGTAAAATACTTTACATTACAGCACGGTTGTCAACCCTTAGTTCCAATATTAGGCGATGCACACCTATTTGTTTAAGTATCATTTAGGTACAAGCAGTTCCTTTTTGTTAAGAAAATCAAGTTGCTCTAGAGGCTAGTGACCAAAACGAGCGACGGTCCCTTTGCGCCGTTCTCATCCCACCTTCAAAACGATCTCCCAAGCGAGACTCTGGCGCACGTCGCCATTTAAAACTTTCCAAGTGCTTGCCACGTCTCTCACGCAAAACGCACGGCGCAAAGAACACGTCGATCTCGCATTTTATACGCCCCTCGAAGCTATATTATGCAGCTGCTGAACACTCGGTCTCGACGATACGAATAAAAGCGACACGGTGGACGGGGGGAGCTCGTCGCCTGTGTATCCGCCGAGATTCCCTATCATCGTGAAGATACACGCTCGTTTTTCGCCGCCCGTACTCGTGTTTTTTGCCTCGAACAGGGCCGAGCGAAATGGCTTTTGACTTGTTGCATTTTCGGTTGGAAGGGAGCAAAGCGCGATGGAGCGCTGGTCGCACGGGCAAATCGGAAGTGGATTTTCGCTGAAATCCCGCCCGCGTTGTGCACGCGCGCGCGCGCGCGCTCGCGCCATTAGCGCTTAAGCGTCTACACAAACTCCGATAACAGACGAATTGTTTACGCGTTTTACGCCCGCCGGAAGGACGATCAAAAGTTCATTTGCGATAAGCAACGTTTCGACAGCGACCGTCCACCCTCCCCCCGACCTCCACCGCCATCCCCTCGCTGCAACGACGACACCCGCCGCAAATGTGACTTTGATCGTTTTACCTTTTGATGTTCATCGTCGATATCTGACAATCTATCCGTACTTCCATCCGGTTATCGATTATCGCCCGTGGCGTAGAATGAATACGCGCTGACTGTTCGATGACGCGGCGCGCTCTGTCGTGCATGCGATTTGTCGCGCCATTGCTTCGTAAATGCCGATCGAAAATACGTTATTATTCGCTCGCCCTCGCATCCGGCGTGCTCGCTGCGAATCCTTTGCGCAGCTCAAAAACGGATTGGAAAGCTGTGGCTGCAGATCGGATGGGGAGATGCGCGGGCATTAGCGGAGGCATATTCGAAATCCATTTCCACCTCCACTCGACTGAATTTTTGAAGTGTACGTTATTCATCCGTAATGTTTGAGTTTTTATTCAATTCTGACGAGGTCATGTGACGTTTCATTTTAAAACCCTCAGCTACGGTTTCACCATTAGGATCCGATTCGACATCCACTCACACGAGTGCAGGCTACATACACGCCAAAGGGGGTGAATGAAACGCGCTCGGCTGCTCCACCCCTCCAACTTACGAGTAATATTTTCGAATCGTTGCTTCATGTCGGGTCAGGCATTCGTCAAGTTTATCGCGAGGCCGTATCTTTAAATCCAATTACACAGGCTGGGCGGGCGGGCGCGCGCGCGCAACCCTCCGTGCATCGATGGCCCGGGGCCCAGGGTGCGCGGTCGCGGCCATCGATCACCGGCCGATCGATCCTTCCACAATCAATCCGGCGAGCCGATCAATCGCGTCGATCCATTCATCGGTCAAAACGACGCGGCGCGTAGCAGGCGTCGGCCTAACGAACGGATGCCCGCGCCTCCACGAATTATATATGCAGAGGATATAATAAGCCGCCGGTCCTCGAGATATCGACGAATTATGGCCGCCCTAATGGCTCGTAGTGCTTGATTTATAACGCGGCATCCGCGCGTCTCCCTTCGCCTCGCGTGCACCACCAGCGCGCAGGAAGCCTTCGCGGCGATATCCTTGACCTCGACTACTTGCGTCACACTCCAGTTCACGGCCCGCTCTTAAAAACGTGCCATCCTGTCGCGGTTGTTCGAGATGGTAATTTCTCTCGGTGCAACTCGCTCGCGCACGCCTCTGCTTCGTCTCCAACAGATCTTTCCCACTGACCATCAGTTGGCAGACAATTCAAAATCTGGTTTGAAGGAAGCGCTGATTTTGGCGTGGGTGGCAACTGCTCGATTAGATTTATGAAAGGTTACCTGAGCAGCAATCGTTTAGTTGGACGTTTTCGTGATGTTTGGGAAACATTCAAGTACCTATCTGTTTATTTGGCTAACAGATATGTGTGATGGTAGTTTCTAACATTCTAGAGTCTAGAGTATAGAGATCTCCTTGTGTTAATAACGTTCTTCTGTGTTTTATTACCTGTTTGAGCTGTGTTATCTATTAGAGCATAGAGCTCCCTTTCTGTTAATAATGCTCTTCAGTGTTTTCTCGGAAATAGTATATCCAAAACTGTAATTGCTTGTGGAAATGTGGTAACAGGTGAATACTACGGTTCCTGATACCTGCACCTCCTGCTGGCTTTAATGCCTTTGCTCTGTATTGATTTTTCCATGACGTTGCAATAAACTCGTGTGTACTAGGGTACGAGTTAGGCACATACCATTGCACAACCTGTACGTAACGCACTCCAAACAGATTCTATACAAGAGCCTGAAGCACACTCTTGGGTACAAGTAGCAGGCAGATAAAAATAGGTTAATCTATATACGGTCGAGACAGACTTGGTTAATAACGAGTACGCTGGCTGGGAATAAAATTCAGACACTGAATGTCAACTAAGCAACTGCTTAAAATTTCGCGGTGAAACTGACTTCGATTTAAAAAAAATAGATAAAACGCATGTGTGTATTATTTTAAAATTAACAATTCGACAAGTACTTTGAGTAAACTGTTCAGGTGATTAGTTTGTATGGTATTTGTAGCTTTGTAGTAACCACTAAACTGATGGAACCTCGAATTAAAATAATTGCTGGCAGCAGAAAAGGAGGATAAAAACAAAGTAATTACTTAGATTGAGGCAAACGGGAAGCGATGGAAATCGGGGGACACTCGTGTTTCAGGGGAAATTTAAAGAGATAATCTTTATTGCGAAAGCAGCTCACTGTGATATTCTGTAATTTTTCAAATAGGAGAGTCGCGGAGTTGCACTAGCTTAGTAAATACATTATTCTTCTCAAAGGAGTTTAATTACTCAAACGAGAGTGGCGCCGCAACGATCACGATATGTATATCCGACTTTGAAAGAGAATATTGATATAACGTATGAAAAGTTTAACCAAGTAAACCAGTAAAGCCTAGTTTCTCTTTCTAGTACTCTGATCAATTGAATTAGCGCGAGAACGATCAATGAAGATACCATTCGATCATTAAACTTCGCGCTTTCTATTCGTATCATTTATATTACCAACTTAATCGTTTTTCATCAAATCGCACGTTAAAGGCAACACCATTCACGTATGTCCAGCATACATGACGACCTTACGCTTTTATTATGCGCCTGCATCGTGTACATATCGATCATCGAAAATTGCGCCCAGTAAAAATTGTATAATGTATTACTCGTTCGCCAGTGTTCCTCCGCTATAATGCTATCATTTTAAGCGTGGAGTTTCGTCCTTTGCGCGTGCATCCAATACGAAATTTCGCTTGGTATTCAAACTACCTCACTTACACCAGTGTACAATTATGAGAGCGAGCCCACGTGCTCCGGAATCGAACGCCAAATAGCGATGCAGCCGTGAATTGGCTGATCGAGCGTGCTTCGATAAGAGAAAACGACGTAATGAAACCAAATGCTCTGGCCGATGCCAAAAGCACTGCTTTTTTTCCATGCAGAAAGGTGCATGTTCGAAGAACCTGTCGTCGTGACACTTTAAGGGTACGACGCAGTCGTTTTTGTCGAAAATGAAGCATTTTTTTTCAATTAATTACGAAAAAATAAATTGAAGCTGAGGCATGTTCTTTGACACAAAGTTTATTAATGTTGTAAGGTTTAAAAAAATATGTTTGTTCCGCGAAAATATGCATTATAGATGATACTAGAGATCCATTTTTAAAGAGGCTTTTTAAAAATTTTTTTTTTGTTTTTTTAGTGATAACTCAGAAACGGAGGTCCCAGTCGATTCAAATCAAATTCGAGTATAGTCACAAAATGTGTATTTAGTTTCGGCCTGAACCTAAATTGTAGTTAATAACAACTCTTATTTTTTATGAAAAGAAACTAAAACCTCATCTTTGTTTAAAGAAAAACGCAGTTTTTTTTTTAAATCGCCATTTCATAGCTGTCATTTTCATAGTTTTGCTTCTTTTATACGTTCAGTGCAGAACCAGAGGTACTCTCAAGCAGAATTTACAAGCAGGTCGCTGAATTTCGTTCCGTTTCGTAAAAATCGTTGCAAAAGAAAAGAAACTTTTTTAATACGTCTCTTTAATGACCCATTTCTTTGTTTTTTAGCAATACAAATTGTTTTTTTTTTAAACATTAAGATGTTAATAAACATTGTGTCAAAGAACAAATCTCACCTTCACTCTACTTCTCTGTAATTAATTCAGGAAGAAATGCTTTATTTTCGACAAAAACGACTGCTTAGTACCCTTAACACTAAACTTCCTACCCTCGATCTCATTGTTCAATAACTAAAAAGAATAGACGCATAAACACAATGTAATCCAACCATATTACATACTCATAAAACAATAACAGTCTTTCTCCACATTTGCCACCAACAGATCATCATTGGAGCCACAAAAAATGCAAAGAAACACCAAAGCACGTTGGCCTGAAGCACCTATTTCACGCAACTCGCGTTCCACGTCACTTTCCACCGGTATTTAACGTTTCCCCACCGCAATAGAACGCTCGGAACTCCGAATAAACCGACGTCCAAGTGAATGTAAAGATCGAGGAAGACCGACACCGATCAAACTTCCAAAAAAAGCCGCTACAATTTCCCGTCCCGCCTCGTACATCACCCCGATTCCCGTTCGATCCACGTCACGATAAATCTTCGCGTCCTTCCGACGATCAACGTTACGCCCGTACCTGTCGACGAAGGAATTGGTTATTCGAGCCATCGGTTTCCAGCCCGGCTGCGTTGTTGTTGTTGCTGCTGCTGCTGCGGACGGATACGACAGAGGAGAGAAAAAAAAAAAATGGAAAGGAGAAGAAAAACGGGAAAAACGAGAACGGCGAAGCGTCGTTCAGAAGTATCGCATGAAATTCGATTACACCGCGCCCCCTGCGTACATACGTCGTGTGTTTCCACCCTCTCCCGGCCATCTCATCCGCCGTGGGATGTAATAGCATCGTCGATGTTATTTCTCCGCGCGATAACGTGCACGCTACGGGGCACGCTCCCGGTAAAGAAGGTCTTTTGATCAACGCGAAGGCTCTCGAAGCTTTTTGCACCGGCGCGGCTGCATTATGCAGAACGAGCGCCGCCACTCGCGCGTGAACTCGCGGTTACGCAACCCGCGGGATGTTTGCTGGCTGCCTTGACGCATCGCCACCAGAAAACTATCGATCGTTAAATATCTATCCCGCTGGCGAAGTTTAACGTCGCTCGAAATTTTCAGGCGCTCCTACGTCGACGTCCACCGCACCTTCGTGGCCCATTAGCCAATTCGCGTTATCTTTTCTCCCGTTTAATATTCTTCGCGCTCGAGGCGCTTTTCACCGCGATATACTCTTTTACCGTGTTATTCCTGAGCTGGGAACGGAAATATAACGGGAAACAAAAGGTATTATTTCTAAATGTTCGTGCGTTGAATGCTTCTCCGGGGGAAGGAGAAGAAATCGGATGGAGGGATGAAAAATCAAATGAAGTTGATGATGAAATGTAACTTGTATGTAGAACGATATTGTGTCTTTGTATTTTCGTTGGGAGGTAATTTGCATCAAGTGGCGTGCTTTCGCGTCCATTTTGTTTATGAGATTTAATATGGTTCAAGCTATTATACTGAGCTTATTGATGCGTGTTTTAAGAACGTCATCCATCATCCATTCGTGCTTTTTCCTCTGTTTAATATTCCCTTCCCTGGTTTACTTCTCGTAACGTTTTTTTTTTTTTTTCATACAACCTTTCTTCTACCGCGCCCGCTTTCTTGCGTCGCCTTTCTTGCTTTGCCTTTGCGTCCCATTGCTCCGTTTCATTTCGTTTCTTTCTTCGGTACACTCGTTTCTCGTATTCCATTATCCTTGTGATGCACGAGACGACTTTCGTTTTTTCCCCCCGACTAGTTTGCGTAATTTCTACTTGGAAGGTTTACACTGGCCGCCCTAGATTCCACGAATTCAGTGCAACTTTCGAAGAAGATTCTGCCGTCTGTTTGAAAATGCGATATAAAGCATCCGCGTTGCAGTAATATTGTCTCCTCGAGCATTGCGCTCGCTTTATTCGCGACATCTTGGGAGGAAGTCCTCCGTTTCGCGTGGAAAGGTCGAGCGCGCTCGTTCGAAAGGCGAGCGTATTAGCCGCGAAGCGTACACGCGTGCTCGCTCCTCTTCTCTTCGGTCTGTTCCTACCCCCGTTTCTATTTCTCGTCGTCGAGTCTGGTTATGCAAGCCGCCGATCGAAAATAGAAGAAGGTGCCGTCATCGTCGACGACGCGACAACGGAGGGGGACCAGTTGATACGTCTTCTTGGAATTGCAGAGGAATGAGACGAATCGACTCCGGCGAATCGAGAAACAACAATATCTACGGAATTCAGAGCGTGGAACGCTTAAATTCTTGTACGGAAATTAGGCTATTTTCACCCAAAATCGAGTCACAAATCCTTATTCCTCTTTTACTAATATATTATTTAATATTTGGACTGAAACTCCTTCATATCCTCAAATAAATAATAACCGTCAATAATAAATAGTAATGATTTTTTTACAAAATTTTATTCTAGAAATTTAATAAGTTCTTAAAATATTAAACCGTAGTAATTAAATGAACTGAGTTTTATTTTTGTATGCTTGTTTCTTGTAAATATATGATATTGAAATCAGTTTTACCAAAATTTACTTATCCGTAAGTTAAGTTAACCTTTACAAATTCCGTATAAGAGTTAAGAAATAGAAGAGAGTGGATAAAGTAGGAGTGAACAACTAGTATCGATTTTTCGTTCGTTGATTAATTATTTTTCAAATAATACAAATCAAACGTCTTTTCTTCTTCTGAAACCTTGACTTTCATTGCATCGCTCATACTGGCGTCTATAATTCTACAAAATACCAGATGCGAATGCTATGGACACTTCTAGTAGCCTTATCGACCCATTCAACGACAGTCACAACAGCAAGCATCCTTTTTATCGAGGCTCGAACTTAACGTGCCCGCGTGAAAATTGCTGAAATTTAATTAGCGGAAGCGATAATGCTAATGGTAGTAATAATATCAAATGGCAACGCCCAAACTGGAACAATATTAGCAGTGCGTCAAACGCGTTAATTGCAAATCATTCGCGAATGAATCATCGGCACTCAATGTTAGTTGGACGCGGCGTGTATTAAATCAGAAGCCCCGTTAATTATACCTTTTGCGCGGCTGCATTGTTTTACGGGATAATATTGCCCCGTAGTAGTATTTGTGCAGAAATTGGTGCCGCGCTGCTTTGTCGACGGAACAAAGTGATCGACAGCCAGTCGAAATGTTAACAAACGGTCGAATCTTGCAACAGTGTGCTCGTAGACAGCCGTTGAAATAGAAAGTCCGCTGATCTTCGATCAGTCCAAAAATCACTGCATTATTCCCCTCGCGTTCTCCATTCGTTTAATGAGCGATAGTGGCAGAGGCTAATCGGATAATTCATTAGTGTGCCCGGTAAATTGAATCGCCATTGTAGTTGTGCACGACGAGCAATCACTGTTATCGATCCGTCTATAAGTCTTTTTTCCTTCATTCGAATATCCACATTTGTAAATCAGAGATCTGTGACATTTGGGAACGGGACCCATCGGCCGGAGATAATTTTAAATAATCAGTAACGTATCGATACGCGCCGCGTTAATTACATCGTAGCTTAAAATTGCTCGGACCGGTAATGAACGTTATCAAATATGTCAAATTGCCATCCCCGAAAATTTGATTAGTGAATTATGGATGCCCGACATTAATTTCGCCTGCACGAAAACTATAATTTGAAACGGCCCGATGTATTCTTGATAGTGCTCGTTAATCAAACGTTCTCAGCGTTCTTGATTAATACTTCACGGTTTCAATAATGCAGCGTATAAAATGGGATTACGTGGACACGTGCACGGGCAATTATCGCGAGGCAGACATTTAGGCTACAGAATTCATCCACCTTACCTACTATCAAATCTGTGGTGGGCAGGCAAACAGGTATAAATCAGAATTATCAGTTTTGCAGGGAGACACTTGGAATATTTAAAGTGCTTTGTAAGATCAGGTGTTAAATTTTGGACGTAAAAGTTAATATATGTATATGTTAACCCTACAGTGCACAGATGAACAGTTCTCATGATATAGAAAAAGATTCAGATAACGATGACTCGTAGTGTTAAAGAGATATTTCTTCAGTATTTCATTCTGTTATTAAATATTTTTGATAATAAAGATTGAATGCAAGAGATTACGCGCAGTCTAAACATTTTTTTCTCAAAATGTCCTTGTATTTCTTGATTTTGAGATATGGGCCCGTAAGCCCCGACGTGTGCAATGGTGTAATTTTAATTTTAAAATAATCTTTTTATTTTCAACCTCGATTTACAGAAATGAACAAAAAAGAATCTGTTTAAGCTCGAGGTAAAATACTTACAGGTTACTCGTTTGCCCGTTCAGCAGAGAAATATTCCAAAAGCTTCTTCAAAGATTCAAGCACATATTTCGAGCATCGAGCATCGTTTCCCCTTGACTCGCCCTTAAAAGACAAACGCATATATTTTCTCCATAAAGCGAAAGCACTTTTATTCGTATACCGCTGACGAGCGTAGCGCAAGAATAGGAGTAAACACAATGAATGAACACGTCGCAGTTCGTTCGCGAAGAATAGCAGAGAAAAAAAAAGCGCGAATGATGGTCCAGCGAGCCGGTGGAAGCGTGGGAGGCGATTTTTCAGAGAAAAATGTTCACGAGCAGCCAGTGGCGATCGCGCGTAATTTGTTGCGAAGCGATTCGGTGATTATGGCCCCCCCTCTCTCTTTCTCCCTCCAATGGCAGGCTAGGCGACATCGCGCGCGGCGCATTAATTAATAATACGCGATACGGGGATGGGCGATCGTTATCGGTAAATACGCGCGAATACTTTCCGGATGCTGGCTGGAGATCGTTGCGCGGCACGGCTGGAACGTTTTGAAATATCGTAACGCTACGCGGTCGGCTGATAAATAAATTTCCCGTGCCCGGGTTGGGGCGTATTTCAGCGGAAGGGGCGTTTGGTCCTCGCTGGTTTTTCCTCCCAGCGAAAGTTCGCCCCCAACACGGCGCATATTCGTTGCAAGACACGGACTCGCATTCCTTTTTTCTGGCGCCCGCTCGGATGGATAAATGCACTCGAGGAGGAATGGTTACGTTAACCGCGCGTGGTTCCAGCCGCGTGAATAATGCTGCAAGCCCCGATAAAATATGCCGGCCAGCTTTCGAACGTACCCCGGTTACAGGGCCTCATGATTATCTTCTGACGGTGGTACTTGGACGCTGGAGCATGAAACTTTAAACGCGCCCCGCCGTGTGCATCTATCCCCGAGATTAATTTTTGCAAGCTTCCCGGAGCATGCCAGATGGTTGCTGAAATTACTGCGCCTCGTTACGGGGCGTTTGTAAATAATCGTGATGGTCGGAAATGGGACAATAGGTGTGCGCAACGTTTCGTGTCGAGCAACTGTTGGGAATTGAATCGATAGATAACTTCGGAATATTCGGAGTTAGGCGGGCTGTCTTTAATGGGCTGTGGGTTGTAGAAGTTCTTGGTGCACGCTGCTTGATTTACGAAATATGTTTTTCTAATTGACTGATGATCGCTTGATAAGTGGTGGGTTACAAAATTTTAAAAGCGAATTACGTTTTAGGACCAATAATTTTGATACAAAATTGTATTTTTGCTTTTACGAAATTGTGGAAATAGTAGAAGGTTCGTTTTATATTCAAGGAAGTAAAGATTCTCTTTACCCTCTGTTTTTCCCTCTCAATTATAATATTTTCTGTCTGCAGCCCCGTTCGATTCTGTTCGCTTCGTGTAAAGCGTTTCATCGATTCGCAAACTCGCACGAACGCTTCTCACATTCCAGACAATTATAATGGCTGGCAGAGCGACGAACAAATTTGTCGCGCGAGAGCGTACATATTCCGTTCCGCGTTGCATTCGATTCTTTGAACGGGGGTGCTCGTTGCTGGAACAAGACAGGAGGGGTGCACGCAGCTTCGCGTGGCTGGAAAACCAATGTTTGTCGGTGGAGAAATTAAACTGAAGCTTGTGTCAATATCGTTGTCGGCTTTCGTCCCTGTTTCCGCCCCATCCGCACCTGTGCCACGTTTTTCCGCGTCGCGACGTAATCGTTCTGGGCAGCTTTCGCGCGAAAATTATTATCCCCGAGGCTTTGTCTCCTTTCAGTTATCGCTGTTTCTAATTACCAACGAATCCGATTCCTTGTCGACTAACAGTTATCATTTATTTATGTGTTTAACTCTCGTTAAATTCTATAGATTCTTCTTCACCTTCACCTTTGTTTTATTTACTATGACTTTGCTTCTCCTAATTTCAAGTTTCCCATGTCTGCTACTTTAAATGTGTCTTCAAATCTTCCCCTGATACTTTTCAGTGTACACGTTTCATACAAGGGACGGAGAATCAAATTTCAAAAAACATCTCGTATTCGGAGGTAAAAGCACATCTTTTCAAGCTGACCCACTTTGCATTTTGCACGCAACGTAACAGGAGTTTCTTAGAAGTCTAAAGACCCTTAGTTTACCATCTGACGCAGATTCGCGAATAAATTCGATTACCGAATTTTTTTTAAAGAGAACGAAGGAAATACCCTACGGATTGAGTTCGAGTTTCAAAGACTTATCTAAGATATAAAAACTGGGGGGGGGGGGGGGGTAGAGGGGTGAGAGAGTGGGTGGTGACTTGAACTTCTTATCGTGAAGTTTCCTAAGAATCTCAAGAAGAGTTTTTAATTCAAAAAGCAACTATGCGATCACCGTATACCGCGTTCGTAAACCAAAATTATTTAACAAACTCACCTTTGTGTATTCAGTATTCCTAATTACCTGGCTTGCTTTATTCCGATCCTCCCTCAAGCGCGCCCACCGTTTTATCGATTATTAACATCTCTCTGCACACGTACCACCGAGATTGACGAAGTGGGGGCTCCGCGAGCTGAATGGGAGCATAAAAATGCTCGAGGATCAAACGTAACCATGTCCATTTTTCGGTCGCCGGAGAGGTCCATTGAAAGGGACATTTCTATGCGCGTGCATTCACGTTCCGATTGACGATTTCGTCTTGATCGGGGGCAGAGGACTCTCGGCATCCTGGACTTTTCGGCCCCCTCTTCCTCATTTCTTTCCGTCCATTTCCATCGGGGCTTTCCCGATTATCGGCGGACCCGGCACCTTTGTGCGCATCGGACGATCGCGACACAATGCTCGGCTACAATGCCGTCGCATCCACCCGTAAAACCATAGACTTGAAAGTCGTAAAGCGACCCGAAGCGTAATGCACGCGTGCACTGCGCGCCGTGTGTGCAGCGCGGGGCAACGATTTAAACAGCCCGTAGCGCGAGCTGTGCAACCCTTCGCGCTTGAGGAATTTCTCGCAGCCTGCGATTGCTAACAGGAAGGTGTAGTCTGGAAACTGATAAAAACGCAGACTGCACGGGTAATTTACCCGAGAAAATTATTTTTATTCTGTGTTATGCTACTTTCTTAAGTGACTCGGTTGACTGTCAATGTTCCGGCAAATTAGGAAAAATAATAAATTGTAAAAGCCAGTGCCGTCAAATGGGTTAAGTTTAAAACACAGATTTTAAAACAAATTCCTCTAGCATTTGTTGTGTAACAAGTATTATTATTCAGAAAAACTGCATCTTGATCTAATAGGTACTTAAAGCTGTCCAAGGCACTTTGTCTGAGAATAATACTTGCTATAGGATGGTAGAGAAATTTGTTTTAAAATCTAATTTTGTGGTCAAAGTTATCCAATTTGACGGTACTCTGCTTTACTGTTTGATTCCTTGATAGACAACATTAATCCCATAATTTTAATATGAAAACGTGGCAGCCTTTCGTGAACAAATTGAACAACACTTCGTCTTCCATCTTCGCTTTTTGAAATTACAATATAACAATGCTAATAGCTTCAGTAAAAAACTAAACGCACAATTTAGTGTCCATTAATGGTCCCTCAAGCTAGAATGCCCATTTTCTATCGATGTTCGAAGCAATCATCCCTTGGCCCTTTTCGCCTGTACTACAGACTTCTGCTTTCCGTGGCGCAAGACGTCACTTTGAAAGAGCATTGAAATCCAGCCGCCTTTTACCATCGTCCACGCGAATTCACGCGTCACCTTCGTTCATCCATTATGCAAGCAGGGCGACGGGGACGCCGACCGTCAGACAGAAGTCGATTAACGCGAAGAAATAAATTCCTTCGTTTAACGAGTCGAGCGATGGCGCGGGCACGCCGCTTTTCAATTCCCCGCGAGGGTAGATTGGGGGTGGTCGTGGAAGCGGGGCAACACAAAGCCGCGGAATTGGTGACGGATTACGTTTCGAATATTCGTTTCACGCCCGCTGTTCCCCTGCTCCTCGACGCGCCTCTTCCTCGTCCACGCACAAGTAGCGACCTGTGTGGAGGGGCGGAACGATTCCGAACGACGGAACCGTGGGTTCCACCTCTGTGCGCGTATCGAGCGACCCTCAGGAGGTCAAACGCTCGCGCGAGGTGATATTCGCGGGAGGGCAAGAAAAAGGGGTTAGGGGAGGTAGCGGAAGAGCTGGGGCGCGAATCGCGACAAGTAACTTACAGTAATTAAAACCAGGACACCGTAATCCCGCTCGACAAATTTCATTTCGGCGCTGCGCGTTCTCCTCGCGTCGCGGGGAAGCGCATTCCGCGCCTGGGGCTCGTCGGGAATTGTTGGTCCTCGCGCGTAAAATCGTCGCCGGAATTCGCTCGGGGACTGTCGATACAATTTAAGCACGTCCCTCGTCGTTCAATTCGCGGGTTTGCCAAAGGACCAGCCCTTATACGCTACAATGACCCCAAACCACGTGAAAATTTCATTGAAAAGTTACGCGGGACCTTGCGCGAAGTCGCGTGTTAATGGGTTCGCCGCGAAACAGGCTTGGTAGTTTGCGATCGATGCTCGTTAGGCTGCTGACTTGCTCGACCTATTCGATTCAGCTCGTTAGAGAGCGCTGAAGGTGGATTCACGTGGTTGCAGATTAAAGACTGGGGGAAAACGTCACGAGTACATGATCGAAACTATTTTTCCTGGTAGACCTAGTTTGAGACTGGACACCCAGTGGATCTTAACCGTCGGACGGTGGAATGTCCGACAGTTAGACAGAGGCGGGATTGAGTCACTTCTGACCCACTATGTGTATTTTGATATATAAAAATGAAAATTCCGTACACTGAAATACACGGATTTATGAAGTGCTATTGTGCTGGTCTCTTGTAGGGTAATGGTTACCCAGAAATGAACACAACACTGGGTTGGTAGCTTCATTTATCGGCCAAACAAAGTAGACTGACTCCTTAATAGGGGCTTCTCGTGTAACAGCCCCAGAAGTAACTGATATTTATGATTTTTTAAGGAAAAAAATATTGTTAATATTGGATTAAACTCTTTTGGGGTATAAGGAGGTATCTTTAAACTTGCAGAATTTTTTTTTATGTCGATTCCTCTCATCATTTATTAATTATTGTGGAATCTTGTTAACCTCTTCGACGATGTAACTCCTGCTGGCGTGACGTGTAGCACCTGGCACAGACACCTCGTGTGAAATCTGTATCCGTACCCGCAAGCTAAAATTCGTTGGCCACGATATTCTGGCTTTTTCACTGACGTTGCCTTGAAATCGCTTGAATGGGGTCTTGTTCATGACCGTGAAGTGTTCCCGGGTCGAAGCGCTCGAGGGTCCCAATCTCTAGAGTTCTAAACACAAACACAGCAATAGGCATTCAGAAATGGAAACGTTAATTTCTATATTTCGTATTAGATCTTCATAGAAGTATCACAAATGGATTGCTGGTGTATTTGTAATGGAACACCGAATGTGATATAATTCTGATTATTTTTCATGATTGTAACGAGCCAGACAAGGCCTGTTGTAGAGTACAGATACCTCTGAGTAGTTGTCAGTGACATCAGTGGACACGAAACTGACACAGATCTGATGTGTGCCCAGGCCTTTATACAATTAGCGCTCTCTCTCTTAACCATAAAAAGCACCCAATGACCGTTCCCCAAACACATTGTACGATTTATTCACGAATCATACGCACCCTATGACTCCTCTGCTAACATAGATGGGCATGGGGACAGTTAAGGGAGTACGCGTGGTTGAGGTTCTGTCAAAACAAATTAATGCCCCGTTCTGCTCGCAATGGTACCGACATACGTTCATAATAGCACGCGCACTCCGTTCTCACGAGCTCGATTATCGCATCCCCGCGACATGTTCGTCCTGCTCGGTACGGAGTGATTTCCTCAGTTAACAGGTTAATGGGGTGGCAGCGGCGAGGAAGAGAGCGTTAGCCTTGAACGCGGCCAGGAAACTGCTGCCTGGTACAAGGTGGCGAGCTTGTAAAAGTTTCGATCGCCGGCGAGGGATCTCGCGCGAGCGTGGATCGTTTGCAGCGGCGCGCACGCACCCGGCGCGGCCGTCGGATGTACACCGCGCCGCGTGGAGCACGGGCCGAGCGGAGAGCGTGTGCTGGCGGTTGAATATAGCGTCGCGGATGGGTCGATAACGCGCAACTCTCTCGCTCATCGCGGAGTCGCCAATGCCACGCTGTAGCGCTCCTAAGCCGAGCTTTCCTCTCATTCCGTCGTAAGCCCGCACTCTGGCACATCCATCCGCCACCGCCACCTGCACCGACCGACCACCGCCACCATACCTACCGCCAACCACCACCATTACCATCGCCGCTGCCGCTATTATCGCTACCGCCAGCGTGACACTCACCCTCCCGTCGCCAGGAGCAGCGGCCACCCTCACCCACCAGCAAGGACACCCACAGCAGTTGTCATCTCGCGACCGTCCTCGCTCCAAGCTCCAACGAGTCACGAGCTTCCTCGAAAAATCTGCTCAGAACCGCCAAAGCTCAACTGGCTTCGAGTTCGAGGACAGTTCCCGACACCGTGCCCCGAGTTCCCTCGAATAAAGTGTACTGATTCTTCCGCGTCGGGGGTTCCGGTGGAGGGAAATCGGTCAGAGGCCGGTGCGTCGACTGCTGAACAGAGATCGAGATACTAGAGATACCTACTACGGCAAGATCTGTCCCCCCTCGTTCGACGCAGCTCTATCAAGACCGACGCGTGCCTCGCGCGCTCTAGTACGCCGCCAGGTGATTAACAGGTTGTTGTCGCCGTGCCTTCGTTGTCGCGCGTCGTGCCTGGACACCGAGGATACTTTCTGTCGGTCGGTTCGGTTGCGTTCGGTAGTGGCTGCGGTTCTAGGCTGTGCTGGGCTGTTTGCATCGGTGCAGGCGAACACGTCGATGGAGGGTCGCTGGTGAGTGCTCGCGATAGTGGCTCGAGTGATCTGTCGCGGGTGCCGGTCGACGAGCGTCGGGATACTGTGCCCGCGTGTACCGAAGCGTCTCGTCAGCTCGCGGACGAACGGATGCGAGGAGATGCGTGAACGAGCCTCGAGGAAGCCTTCCTACGCTCGACGATCGTGGACAAGCGGAGCAGACAAGCAGGCGCCGAGTGAAAGTGATTCGTGCCTCGCTGCCAATGATGACGAGACAACCGACCAGCCCCTTTAAGATCCTCCACGCTTGATCCGCTCGAGCGAGATAGAGGCTTCGGTGGACGGACAGCGGTGCTCGCGAGTGCTTAGTGTCGTGACCTGTGGTAAGCTGAGGAATCGGGTGGCCGCGATGCGAAGGTTTCCGGTAAAGAGCGAAACGACAAGCGCCAGTCGAACCGATCGGCTTCGGACATCGACTCGGAGCGGCTTTTAATCACTCCCCCGAATGTCGAGCGTGCTGCTGGGGATCGTTGGCTAGCCGACGCTTCGTTAGACTCCAGAGGCTACCGACCATACTGCGAGAACGTAGCGCGGGTCGAGCATTCATCATCGTCTCGCTGAAGCGCCCCTCTTCCTTGGCGCGTCCTGAAAGCGTCGCTGTACGTTGGAGGCTGCAAGGTGGCGCGGAATTCATCGACGTGAAAGATTCAGCGAGCAGGCACGTGCATCGACGGGTTATGAATGTTGCTGGACGTACATGGTCGACCAAGCGGCTGGTTCGGGCGTCACTTTTACGAGCGCTTCGGAACTTTAATGTCCAGCGTGGGGCGGCAATTAAAGACGCCCGGTCGGTCAGCTACGTGGCCGTGCGATCGCAACAGATGTTCCCTCGCCTAGAAAAGCCCCGGCCCGCGTTGTTCGAGCCTGGACCGCGCCGCTCGTCCGCTAACGATAACGAGTGCCATTTGCAAGCGCGGCGATCGCGCGGTCATTGTCGCGCGCGGTTTTGTGGCGCAGTTGAATCACCAAGCAGTGAAACATTAGTGCCCCACGGGAAGATGAGGAGGTCCTGTTCGTTCTTCACCTCAAGGTAGGACATATTCTAGTTTCTTTATGGCTTTATAGCCCCTCTCCTTCTCTCGGCCGCCGCGCGTACCGAACTTTTCCATCCCTTATTCGTCCGCCCGTTTTGCACACCGCGACCGCCTCGAATGATAAATCTCTCCCTTTGGGGCACGCCGACCTATCCGCCACGTACGTGGCCTCTCGCGTGAATTTTAATGGCGTGCCCCTCGGCCTCCCCACCGTTGCGGGGATAATCTAACGCGGCGAACAGCTCCGGGATGAATCCTCCTTCTGGATGCCTCTTAAAAGGTACACGAACGGCGAGGCTACGTGATTGCCAGCGACGAGTTGGTGGCTAGATTTTATTGGGCTGTAAGCGAGCGTTTATTGGTCGCGCCACGATCGCCGGAACCCTCGTCGTTGTTGCTTTTTGTGCGTTCTTTGATGATGGAGGATTTTGTTTGCTCGATGTCTAAATGGTTCTCTTATAAATACGTACCTTTGCGATGCGTGGTTTTCTTGGGGGTAGAGTTACGAGGACAAGTTTCTTTTAGCGTGATGCAATTGCTGTTTGATTAAAGCTGATAGAAAAATAAATTGTTAAAATCCCTTTAGGAAGATCTTCTTTACATCTTGAGAATATAATTAAGTGTTTTCCAACTCTTCCATCTTGGCGTCTGAAGTTTCATGCCAAACCAAATATTTCACATGTCAGATTTCACCCTCAGTTTTTATCAATAGTCTCACATTGAGCACAATGGTGTATCAATTTAATTAATCAGAAACACAGTGGAGAGTAAGAATCGAAAAAAATATTTCTGAGTACAGTGGCGCAATCAGGATTTGATCTTGAGGGGAGCCGAGTTGAAGGGGTAAAAATATTATTAAAGCAAATTCAGTGATATTCAGTAGGTGATTATAAAAATTTATTCAAACAATAAAATTCAGTTTTCTTTGCTTTTTACAACGCCTTTTCTTTGAGGGGTACCAGGACCATTATACTGAGTTAGCAAACAGTGAACTAAGGGTTCATCGCTGTGAAATTGATATACCAGAATGAAATATCTCTCGTAGCATCCCATTATCATGACAAAACAATTTTTCGATGACCATTTTCCAGGCGCGTGGGCGTGGATAGTCACAAGTTCAATTTTAGCTCGCTTACCATGAAGAATAATGGAATAAGTCAGATTTTAGAGCTGAGCGTGTCAAACAACGTCCTAATTAATATCGCAGCTCGCTTTTCGTTCCGCCAGTAACGCGTAATTTTTCGTCCGCGAGCCTCGCCCGTCAAACAAGTTAAATGTCCACTCACACGAACCACGATATGATTAATGTCCGCGTCGAGTTCGTTCAGACGGCGTTCACCTTACGCAATCCGTGGAATGCGGACGCTGCCGAAATTTAATGTCGACGAGGCAGACAGGGGCAGAATTTCTTCTTGCCTTGTAATTAGCTGGCACGGCCAGCGCATTCAAAACGTCGCTCGCGAAGACGTCTTGAAATTCCAACGACCAGGAATCGTGGCAATGCTTTGTCCCCTTAATTGCGAAAAATTGCACGAGGAGTTACTTGTTTCTCGGCTGCTCCTTTGAATTTGACACCACTGGCGCGCATCGTCGCCTGTGCGAATTACGTTCGTTGTAATTGCGACCGAAATTGCACAGGTACCAGAATACAAAATATAGTAGAGAAGGGATAACAAGCGTTACAAATTTCGCAATGAATTCAGGATTTAAAATAGTAAACAATATAAGTGCCAAAGAAATAAAAAAATACTTTCTTAGTAGTAAAGTATGTAAATTCCCTGCCGAACGCGGTGGTAAACGCTGTGAGCGTTAGAATAATTTATTTTAGTTTTTAGAGCTGTCGCAAGATAGAACTGAAATCACAAGTACCAACGCCGCTGTGGTTGAAAAAAAAACAAATTACCATTTCAACTCCTCAATTATGAAGTCTCCACCTAATCGAAGGATAGATATTATCGCATAGAATTTTTCAACTCCCGCCTTTATCCGATAAAAAATACAAGTATAGGTATATATAACTAGAGAATGTGAGAATCCACACACTTGAATGTTGCGAAACGATTAACCTTTCGCCGATCTGTCATTTTTATGTAAGAGGAGGGAGCGCAAGTTGTATACACGTGTTGCGTGACTGATCCCTCGCAGTTTTGCGTAGCACATTCTCGCTGTAGAGTATACTAATTGTAGTTAGCAGGGAAGCAGGGTGGTTGCGAAATTTGCGACGCGCCATATTCGAGCGCGCTGCAAGTTTCACGATAGCACCCACCAGGGTACATTCGACGATAAATGGAAAGTATCGTATACCAAGGGGTCGTGTGCTCGACACTGGTAATATTTCGTTTGAAAACGATCGGTGAACCGTCCGGTTGTAAGTGGACACTGAGAAAACAACAGGTCCGACTACGTCAGTGGTCACTTTGAAACCGGACGCACGTGACGAGAAGTGATGCTTTGGTTACTATAAACAAACGGGATCAAAGAAACAGCGTGCCACGTCGGTGATATGCCCGCGACGCAGGTACTTGCTGGATATTCGTGTTTAGACTGTCCGTTCCCAAAAAGTTTCTTCGTGGAAGCAAGCGAAGGGACGCGCGCAAAAATCTTTGGCGGCGTAGCACTTGGAAACTCGGAAAATGTGGCGCATGAGAAAAACTTCTCAGCGATCGAGTTTTATATTAACGATCTAGGTATTAACCAATTAGCATGGATATTTCGCGATAACTTCTCTTTTGAAGTATATTTTTATTCAGAGCTTTTCAGCGCTGATAGGTGCATTGTGATTTGAAAAATTTCGAAGGGAGAGTTGGACGTCACCGTGAAAATGTAATAAAATTTGTTTGACCCTGCTTCTAAACCTAAAACGTAGTGGTGAATGTTTCGTTCAAAGTAGGCACGACGCTCGATGTTCGAGCGAACAGTTTTCTCCTCGCGTTGAAGGGTAGAATTCTAGAAACGACTCGAAGCGTTTAGTGGCTGTCGCGAGCAGTTTCCCCCTCGATATTTTCGAAAATCCGGGGAGCAACGTGTCACGGTGTAACTTCTCGCGGAGTCGGCGATGCGTGCTCGGGGTGCTTTCGCTCAGCTGTGCTCGCGCGAAAATCAATCAAAATCAGAACGTCATCGCGGAACGCCGGGCAAATGGGAATTCGTGCGCGTGCGCGAAATCCGCCGGCGTGTGTATCGATGTATCGGGGCGGGCTTCGATTTTGCGTTTTCCACCGCGAGGGGCTGCAGATTTTCGTAATAACGTCACGTACACAACCGTCGAGGCTCCGTTGGTCGATGGATCAAAGGAGGAAGCTGGCTCCTAGCAATTCGTGCTTTTAATTTAGCTCACGAACCATTTGGCCCACGGCTGCCAGGTCGTGGTTGGCTCATCCTTGTAAGGAATAACCAAAAAGCTTCAACCCCACGGGCTGCGAAATTTGTAGCCTACATTTCGGAATGCTACTTTGTGCTCGCGTTTCACCTTCGTGTCGCTGCCAGCTGCACGGGCCTGACTTCTGCACGGAATACGTGTATCAGGTTAGGTTAGACGGTACTCGGTTGGGTTTAAATTTCTTGAATTTGAAGAGTTTTTTTTCAGAGAAATGTTTGTTCAAGTTGAGACAGGTTTTGTTGGGTGTTCTAGTTCTATTAAGCACAGTGTGTATGATAGTGTTAAGTTGCAAATCCAGCATGAGATTTTACATGAGGCAAAATTCTCTGTAACAACATGTAAATAATGAAAATAGTCGCGAGAGATGAGATATCTGAAATATATTATGAAACTTGTTTCATGAGCGTCTAGTTTCATGAAACTAATGACAAAATAATTTCGAAATAATAAAAATATTTAATATGAAAAAATAATAATTGTCTCATGTGATTAATGTGAATACGTGACTAAAGTTTCAGGTGAGACACGATATTTTTGTCTCACATGAGAGTTTAATCTCATGATACAATTGTATTATTTTATAATTTTTATATTACTTTGTCATTAGTTTCATGAAACTAGACTCTCGCGAGGCAAGTTTCATGATATATTTTCAAAAATCTCATCGCTCGCGACTATTTCCATTATTTACATGTTGTTGCAGAGATTTTTGTCTCATAATAGAAAAGTCTCATGTAAAATCCCATCGTGGAATCGCACGAATCCAATGCTAATACAATATTGTGTAGCCCATTAATCATCTAATCGTTTCATTCATATTAAGCTAGAATACTTTAATCGAAAATAAAAAAAAACTACGTTACAAAGAAGCGTTTCCATAAAGTATATTGTCAAAACAATTACAATGTACAAGGTACAAAAAACGAGTAACCTAGAAGAACGAGTGCTCTAATTCTGCGCACACAAGTTCCTTAACTATGTAAGAAATATTTAATATAAAACTTATACTGAAAAACATTCAGAAACGTAAATAACTTAACGATTGCGGTAAACTCGGTCACTAACACGGTGACGATAAAGTGTAAAGGGAAGTACGAACAAGTCCTTGAAATGCTTTTTAAAGCTTCTAAACGGCAATAATGAAGGTGATTCGAAACGTTGCGTGACGAAATTGCAGGAGGCAACTTCGTTACTTTAGCACGGTTTTGGTATCGTTAACCCATACTCAGCCTCGCCGATGAGACTGCAAATTCGAATCTTCAACGTCGCCTGGATGTGCTGCGGGAACGTCGACACTGTCATCGCCATACTCTCGAAGAACGCTCGCGTAGAATCGGTCACATTCTGCGTTTTTGCCTGGGTTTTACCGCCGGTAGTATTCGCCAGTCCTCTCACGTCACTTTCAAGGGTTTCCTTCGAAGATAGGAACAAGGAGTTAGACAACGCATTCGAGGGTGACTTCCTCGATGAAAGATGCACTTATTCGGCGAAAAATATTTCTGGTAAATTGTGTTTCATACATGGGTCGCGTGTTACTATCGATCGATTAGAAATACACTGCTCCAACTAATTAGGAAGTCACGAATCTAGTGGGGGACTTTATCGTCGAGCAGTAGGCGTGACACTAATAGTATAACTTCAGTGGAAATTAGGTAGGGGAGAAGGTGTAAATATGCACCAGGTACTTATTTCTCTGCTAAGTGCTGCGACATGTCGGGAACTGAAATAAACACAACAATTAGTGTCCTCTAACATCACCAGACGGAAAGTGTCTGTTTTTGTTCGTGCAAAAATTTTTTCATGGTAAGATTTATTAATTTTTTCTCATACTAATTGACAAATGTAATGTGTTAGTTATAGGGGCATAATTAGTCACAAGGTTGAGTTTCGAAATGCTGGATTTAGTTATTTGGAAATATCTTCGTGACGCCGAGATTTTTACCTTATTCTGAAAAAAGGCGGGAGGTGACAATATGGACCTCGGCTCCGTACAGAAACACGTTTTTGTGTTGCCATTTTGTGTATGTTTTTGTAGGATTGCTCAGGACACTATAGAATTAAAATTTTGCTATACAAGAAGTGGTTTTGGTTAAAATGTCAATTCACCCAAAATTGTGGGTTACGCCACTATTGCGCTGATAGCCTCACGTGTACCTAATTACTTCAAACGTTAAAAACTTATTTTAATGTTAAATTATAAAATCTGTACAAAATCAACTATTTCTTCCTTTTTTTAACCTTTTCAGCTCTGGTCCATATTACCACCTCAATTTCTGAATCTATGTTCCTGACAAAATTTTGTAGAAATCGTATACCTTCGAAATTATTGAATCTACACGCTAAAGAGCTATTATACATTATCCCAGATCTATGAGCTACCATTTCCACCTTTTGTTTATGCAATCTTTCAATTTTTATTATGTGCTTTCCTCGGAACAAAGAGTGGTGCATATTTACCTTCTCCCCTACATTATCGTTACCATCGCATAGAACGTCGATGTATTACTCAGTTGAAAGAAGAATATCGAATTTGAATATGTAAGAAAGGAATATACCGTTCCGAGGAGTAAATTTAAGCTGTGGATATTCGTACTTATGAGACATTGTCATAGATTAATAATATGCCCACGAAATCGTGGCAATGAAAAAACATTCTTAGTTATTGTTTATCTTGGTTATAAGGAATGTGCGTTTTATACCCAGAAATTTGACCGATCGAAGTCTGTTTCTACCTGATTCATCGTGTTTCAGTATGTGTACGTGATATGGTTGATTCGATCACTGGAGTTACTCACCTGCGCGCTGGATTCCTTCGGCTGCGTTTTGTTAATCGCGACAGCGCTTTTCTGGCCAGAAGTGCTCATCCTGGTCCTCGTTTTCGACTCGGCCGGCTTCGATCGCGGGGCAGAGTGCACTGGTAGCGCAGAGCTACTGCGCTCCGTCTCCGAGGCCATCGATTGGCGAGATCCCGATCGTGTGGATCGTTTCCCATCTTCTTTCGGCGAGCTGCAGTTGCTGCTCGCGCAGCTGTTGTCGTTTGACAGGTCCAACCTGAGCGAATTTCTCGTTGAGCCGTCAGTTAATCGGGAAAACGAACCGTGCCTATCCTGACGTTACGCAAATACGCTCGCGGCGGACTAAGTTTAGCGCTTTCGGTCGAACGCCGCTGCTTAAATTCGCATTTTCGGGGGCCGACGCGGGGCGTGCGGGCAGAATTTTCAAATACATCGGCCAACTGACACGGTACGCGTCCTTCGACGAAGAAGAATATTGATCGCCTCGGGAGAATCGAGAGTCTTCGAGCGTTAATCAGCGAGGCAACTGTTTGTTATTCGTGGTACTTCGTCACGATGGCGGAGGGTATCGAATATATAGTCTCGTTTGTAATTAGTCGAGTAATAGTGAGGGGATTTAATTTTATCTCAACTGAGTAGCTATTCTTTGAATTAACGAATGAATTGCTACTCACGAAGGTGGAAGCAGGAAGTTAAGGTTGTACATGGATCTCAAGCTCTTCCGCCTGACATTAGACTCCTTCATGTTGACCCATTTCAACTTCACCGCATCCACTGAAATTCATTCAGCGTATGCTACGTTAAATATTCTTCATAGGTGTATCGTAACTTCCATTCAGTTACAGTTTCGTTATAATAATAATAATAATTATTAACGACGGAGGAATTAAAGCTTGCTGAAAGCTGAAGTCCTCACCTGGCGCACATAACTTGTCGGCTATCTCCTCCCATAGGGCTTCTACCATCCCATCGTTTGCATCCGCATTTGGATCGTGCAACAGTGGATTATGTTGGACAAATTTTATGAGTTCCGACTCGTTAATGTCGTATTGGCTTTGCCTCATGCTTCTTGCAGACTTCGACATCTTCTCTCTCCCGAAAAGAAGAAACAGGAAAACGAATCTTCGGCCTCGGGCACGTCAAAACTGTTGCGGTGGTAGCAGGACAATGGAGCGTTTTGAGGAAATGTCTCTTCTCGCTCGCCTTCACTCTGTTTAGTCACTTGGTAACGAGATCCTGAAGTGTGTTGTAAATTCAGGACAAGCCCGCGAACGCTGTGTTTCACGAGTGCAGCCATGAAGTGAGCATTAACAGAAAGCATGGTTCAAATTTAATATAATTGTCCGGCCTGATTGGAATTTATTGAGCCTTCACAAAACTGCGAGACGTAATTGCACTTTTTAGGGGAATAAAAAATCATTTTTTTAAGACTTCACTGGGACGTAAAGCACTTACACATTTTGTCCCAGTCGTTAGAACTGAAAAAGGAAAAAACATGAGGGCGAAATGTTTCTCTAATTACGAGAAACAAATATTTTCATCTCAAATAAAAACTGTTCACCTTTGCACTTGACGTCAATGTATTTATTTTGAATATCGATGCATTCATTTTAACTTGTTTCGCGGCAGAAGTACATGTACCTACTTAGTAACTGACGAATGCAAGCAACTAAAATTTGCAAACTTTTGTGTAATCTTAAATTCAAAATATCAGCACTCCTAGCTTTAGTCGTGCTACAGAAATCTACGTGTTCAATTTCCGAGTGTAAACGGAATTTGCAATGTTGAATGGTCGTCGCGGGACAATGAAACCGAAATGCAGTGTTGCTCGAAAAAGAAAAAAATGTTAGGATTTCAAAGAATTCGTGCAGAACTGTATAAACTCAGTTGTACGGTCAGGGTTGCTACAGAAAGTCACAAGTAGAAGCGTTTTTAGTATTTCAAGGCAGATATTGTTCCTCGTTGAAAGGGGGTCTCCGAGTAGAGCGCAAAGTTGCCAGTGGAATGTAGGAAGCTGGCCCTCAGGGTAATTCTAATTATCAAAGTTGAGGAAAAAATTACATAAAGCGGGTATGCCGATCCTCTGGGACATCTCGAAAGTGGCGTCATTAACTGAAATGAGCGGTTCTTCCTTCACCCTTCCAACCATGGACCGTCCTTTGACTACCCTAATTTTTCTCCGCTCCGAAGCAGCCCGCGTCTTTCGACTTCCGGTGTTATCGTCGAGAACTCCAGGGGCTGCAGAAAGGGGGTCGCGTTTAAAACTCTCGTCTGTCCCGATTAAATTAAGTGCTCCTCGCCCTTGTTGTCATTAATCTTCCTTTCTGACGTGCTGCTAGGAATCGCGTAACGCGAGGATCGCGTGTATCTCTGTAATTGCACGGTACATATCCCGTTTCCCAGGCGCGCGAAACTGTTACGTAGGTAAATGTAACATACGTCGTGCCATCTGCTTACCGCGGAATCACTGGTGCCTGGGTATTATCGTTACTGTTAATGGCGTTGGGCATTTTCTGTCCTCTCTAAAAGGATAATTTCTATCGACCGTAACATTAATGTAACGGAAAACGACTATCATTTAATCATAAATCATGATCGCAAAATACCTACCTTTCTTAAGGGGTTACATACCCCCGACCGATCGGAAAATAGGGTTATTTTTATGATTTTTTTTCATATAAAGAAACGTTATATTTAAAAAGCAAGATATACACCTTGATGTGTATAAATTAAGCTGTATTCTCTTCTAAAGAAATTTGATACAGCTTGCTAATCTGCTTTAAATAAATTTTAAAAAATCAATTCGTATAACTTAAATATCGAATAGTAAGTCCTGAAAGATTCAAAAAGATTCATTAAGTATGTAGTTTGCTTTTAATAATTTTCCAAAGATACCTTTAATTTTTTAGCAATTACCCTGTTGTCTCCCCTTAAGACTATAATCTAGTACTTCAGGAGACGATTTTCCGATTAGTGTCTTATTTTGCATTTTATTAACAAAAGAAGATTCGAGTACCTGTCACTTTTAAAAAAATAAATCTCAAAATCGGCGCCGGCAAGAGTATGTAACGACCCCCCCCCCCCGCCCCTCCCCTCCATCGAAAGTAGAAACGTGTGCGTAAACGAGCCCACTCCCGCAGCTGTAACCCTCCCCCATCGGCTGTTCACCATCGTCAGACGAATCGCGGTTTAATCACGTGATTCGCCGCGACTGCGTTTCGGTGGTCGTCGGGTTCCGTCGAACGAAGCGAGGAAGAACAACCCTATCTCGCTGGAGAAGTTCCGTCCCGACGGGGAAACGGATAAGGACAGGCAGGGGTGGCGTGGGTGGATGGCGGCATTATGGCGTAGCCTGCTTCTAATGGCATAACTCGTTGACGAGATTATAATCAGCCGGCAGACATTAAAGCTAGAGGGACACCGGCGCGCAGGGGGGCTGAACTACCCTGGCGGCGAGCGCTCACGTATGCACGCGTGCTCGCGCTAGAGGCCAACGTGTTGCGCGGGGGTGTGCGTCTCACACGAAGATAACATTCATACGTTTGCAGTGGCTTTGTTCATCGGCCGTAGATCCTCGGGTACCGAGGGTTTCCGCGGGCTTTTCGTTAATCGCGTCAGCCCACTCGCCTTTGATCCCGGCTTACCCCGTAAACATCCTTTTATTGAGCCTTCGTTAGGGGGCATCGAGTGAAACTGCAACGACGCTGTAGCCCGCCCCCCACAAAGGGCTGCACGAGAAAAGGAAAAAAAAAAAGGTCGCGTCTCCTCTGGAACACTGGCTTCCGGCTTCTCCCGCGTTTTGATTAAAAACTTTCGTCGAAGGGAGGGGGCCGCAGGTTTTCCGGCGTGTCCAGTTAAATAGCTCGTTAATTACGAGGGCCCCTATGTTGAATCGGTTTAAGCTGCATTCGGGCTATCCAGAAGTTAATCTCGTCCGGCGAAACGGTGGGATTTGGATCGATTAGCAGGCCGGAGAATGGCGTCGCGTAGAAGAACTTTTATTGAAGAGCGAGCGACGCGAGTTGTGTTCAACGGGGACCACGCTCGAATGTCGCGATAAGTCGTTTTGACTTTGACTATTCTCTTAGTATACATCAGGATCTGTTCATATTCATACCAATTAAAATATCGAACGATTTACGAGCAGCCCTTTCGCAAGAAACAAAACCACCCCCTGTCGATGGTTCAGGGCTCCTCTGACAAGTCCTTCGATTATACGAGGTCGACCTTCGACCGCTATCGAAATCCCTGGAATCTGATTCGCGAGTTTACGATTTCGTGCTCGGGACTGGCGGTGCAGCCAGCTCGAGCCGGGCGAAGAGGAAGATGAAGAAGAAGTTGTAAACCCGTGCTTAAGCCGCGCGATAAAAACTTTCGAGGGCAGCACAGCCACGAACGTATTTCCGGCCCTCGTCCGGTAACAACTGCGTCCACGGGCGGAGGGCGAGGGGTTGGGAAGGGGGGAGAAAGGATGGCGGGAGCTTCGAGGGTGGGGGACAATGAAAAAGATGAACGTATACCAGGGAAAGTTTTTCGTTTGTAACGTCGTTGCGCCTCGCTTGAAGCGAATTGGACGGTGCACGGCTACCTGTAATCTTCCCTTGCTGTTCGTCTACACAGAAGCCCCGCTGGACTTGTTGATTTGTACCTTTATAATACTCTGCCCGGAGCCTGGCGTGTCGGGGGCGAAATAATGCAGGCGAAGCAAAGGTTGTGGGGCTGAGTTTATGATCAATTGAAGCTGAACGATTAATCGTGCGTTCTCCGTCCCTTTATCCCCCTCTTCATTTTTGGAAAGTATGGCACTCCATTGTTGCGAAATCTTTTCGCGACGAGTGAGAATCGGGGATGCATTCTTGGGAATATTTTATTTCATATGCGTTATTTCAGTGCTGGTTACCAGACTTTCAGTTCCAACCACCGATTCATTTAGCTAGAGTATACACCTGTTAGACTTCGGGGCGTGGACGATGCGTTAAATTGCTGGTGGTCCATCGAGCTTTCACCCTCCATTGATAAAGCATCACAGAAATATCCAGTATCTTTGAACATGCTCAAAGGAAAAATTGCCAAAAGCGTACCTACTCCGTCCATTTAACATTTGATAGCAGAATATGAGGGAAATGGCTGATTCAAGGCCGTCGTGATGGTAATTTACGCGCAAGCCGGCTTTCGTCGTAATTCAACGGAGATTTCTCGCATCTGCCCGTTCGAAATTAACGCTCGGACGAGCGAAGAGGACGCGAGCTGGAAAAATCGCCCGCAGCGAAAGAGAAAAAAGCACGGTGAATAAATTTTTGTTTATTCTCATCATAAATCTCGGTTACATCCTGCGCTCTCCCGTACCCAGCGCGATCGTTCCGTAAGGATTCGTTTGCGCGTATTTATCCCGGCAGCGCTCGCGGACTAAACGAATGAATTTGGATCGCGGGGAGGATACGCGGAGGGGGCGGTGCGGCAGGAGGGAGCGAGGCAGATTTTTACGAAGCAGATAATGGCGGCTGCAATTTAAATCCCCGGTGCAGAAGAAGAGGAGGAAGAAGTTATAAACTTCGGCTTAAGCCACGCGATGTTTCCGACCGGCGGCCTGAAAATGTCCGTGAAACTGGAAGACGCAATAAGAACCGGGCGATTCGCGAGCTAAAGGATTTCTCTGTCGGTTAGCTTGCCCCGCGGAGCCACTCTCGTGCCACCTTTGGTAATCGATTCACCTGGGATTACAGGAAGGAGAACGATACCGATCAAACGGACTTTTGTGCCGCGAAACGCTCGAACGTCGCGTAACAATTCATTGAAAACAGAAACCAGCGATCCTGTCGATTGCCGGTGACTAGTAACGAGGAAACTATTCGCCCACTCTGTTACCGCCCAGCTACCACACAGCGTTCCCGCGAACCCTTCAAAGCCATCAACATTACCGTCAAATCCATCGTGCTGTCGCAAGACCCGCGACCCCAAAAAGTCCAACGGCAATAAATAGAAACACTGCAGCGACCGGGGTGTAGCGCCTACGACTCGCGGCAGAACTATTGACGAAAGATCAAACGATTTCGCCCAATTTCCGCCGTGGACCGCTGTAACCAAGGAAACTTTCCCCGACTCGAAGCTAACAGCGTAAGCGCTGTAATTACCGTGCACCCCGTTTCCACGATTCTGGCTTCGTAATGTGTATTCGCCGTTTTCCTTCTTCCCGTTCTTGCCTCGCCGCGTGTACAGACGCGCAAACAACGCCAGAAACCCCGGACGGGGGCGAAGATGCGAAGGGGAGGAGGTCGCGGGTGCACCGAATTTCAGAGTTCGCAGTTTATCTTGGCGCATTTGCCGAGGCACGAGTTAGACACGCGAAGGTAGCCCACGTAGCGGCAGGACTAGCCGGGCGAGGAGAGGGACGCGTTTATTCGCGATGTATACGGGAAGACGGAGGGAGGGTTGAAGAAGGAAAAGGGGGGAAAATTGTCCGCGGTGATTGCTCGAGTGGGTGCGCAAATTGCTCGGGGGACGGGACAGTGGGGCAGGTTAGGGTGTGAAAAATTATTTTCATGCGTCGCGACGGTGCAGATGCCGGGGGAATAGCGAGGGGGAGAATCAGTGACTTTTGAGGGCGCGGCTGTCTTTGGAGAATCGGTCCCGGTACTTATCAAAGTGCTGCTGTAAACGGAGATTTGAAGTTTGTAGGAGAATGAATTCGCACGAGGGAGTTTTGTCTGCAGTTAGGAAAGCCTCTGCGCGAGCCGACAAGCGCGACGAGGCATGCAGCGTCAAATTGCAAATCGAGATTCGATCCCTTCACCCTGGTAACGTTTCGGTTCAGCGGCTGGCACTTCTTCTGAAAAATCGCCGACACCAACAGCCTGCTTAAGTTTTCCTTGGCATTTGCCCGGTACACGTATCCGCGCAGCACGTGCGGCTACGTGCGCGTACTCTCGTCCTCGCTATCGCGCCCGTCCGTGTCCCCGCCGGAACGTCTGTGTCGGTGTTCACTCTCATCGAATTTTCATGCCGCGATTCCGACGCGGCGAGATTTATATTTTCTGCCCGTTATCGGGCTTCCCCTTTTGTGCTGGCCCGTCGTTGCGTCCATTCGACCCCATTTTCGAGGCTGGCACACGAGCCGTTCCGTTCGGGAAAGCACCCTTCTTATATAAATAGCCCCGCGTAGCGCCGTGACAATAACGATTCAACCGTCGTCAGATGGAGCGCTTTTTATCGTCTCCTCGCAGTTGTACGGTCTATTTCGAGAAAATCGGGAATAACGATTCGTAGCTCTTGATACCCGACGCGGGCTGTCGTTCCCTTCTCACGCGGAACGATCCCCTTTACTTCCATTCTCTGGAACCCTTTCCCTTCCGGCTCCTCCTTGAGTGGCCCCCTTACCTTCTGGCTGGGATCCAGGCCCGTGTTATCGGATCCCTTTGACGCCAATTACGTGATTTTTCAAAATGACGACGCTACCTTGACTCTCGAGTGGCGTCTGATCGCTCCAACGGCGAACAGGGAGCGCTGGATATATGTAAGTACATACGCACGTACATACATACGTTCGTATGACTAATTGTAAGCGACGCGTGTTATTTCGGACGGAATACCTTCGGTTCGGCTGAAAAATTTGTCTTTAATTATCTGCACTGGCGGAGCATGGAGTGCTGAATCGTAGGAGATATGGTAATGGTTGGTAGAACACTCGAGCTCTTAGATTTGGGTGCCAAAAGCAGACGCATGGATCAGGTTTACGACGCAGACGTGATTCCTTAGCTGATTTTGGGGCTGTGGATTTCTATGCATGTGAGAATTAACGGTATCTGTATGTAAATGCGTGGGTGTGTCAATGTGTCATGCGCGTTTCATGAAGTAGGCTCCGCTGGTTTGCTGAAAGTGAAAGTGTGAGGCGAGTGGAGTTTAACTCAAATTTTATCGGAAATTATGCTCATTGATTTCGAGTGGAATTCAAAATCAGAATTTCAAAAGGATAATAATTGCAAAAATCAAGATTCTGAGTGTGATATAGATGATTTGTCGAAGTTAAAATTGGAACATTTGAAATTTCTCGATGAATTCATTTGGTTTATGTCGAAAAGTACACATTCCGCAGGGATGCATTTTCTAGTATCGGAAGTTCGTCATGGGCTCGCAAACGATCTGCACAAACGTCTGTCAGCGCTCGTCCATAAAATTCTTTTAATTAGTTTCCGCGATAACGAGGACGGAGGCTACCGTTTGTTCACAGAGGCATTAACGAGGCTAATTTTCTATTTAACTTTATACGCTTGCGAGTGCCATTCAGATGATTACGGATTTGTACTTTTCCCATCCTCTAACGATTCACCTTCTCGCCTTTACTTTTCTGCTCGTTAAGTAGTCGTTTGTGAAATTTATACTCGCGCACGTGGAAATCTGCTGAACGTAGGAGACATTATGCCAGTATAATGGGTCAAGCGTAGGACAGTAATTCACGGTGATACTGAGTACGAAAAAGTGTAATTCTTCGAAACTAATGACTTTTAAAGTTCAAGTAAAGACTTTCGGCGATAAATTAAAATTATTATTTAGCGTGAAATCAGCTGTGTTCTCTTTAAAGAAGCTTTACAGTTACAGTTTAAGGATTATTGTTTCTTTTGGGGGCAATAAAGAGCATTGAATGAAATCAGGCGGACAGCGCAAGTAGTAACGGTGCGTCTGTGGTCAGACGCGCCTTGCGTTCAGCGCACTACTTAGACGCTATAAGTGCCTGTAACTCCTAACCCACACATTGTTTCGAAGATTCATTTAAATAATAATGAATCAAATTAATAGAAATTTTGAAATTAATTACAGAAATGTTATAAAATTTAAGGGGGGACACCACAGTAAAAAATCAGAAAAATCGATTTTTCTTTTTCACATTTTCTGAAAGACATACGTTTCAAGAATGCTCTCTCCAAATTTTATAAAGAAATTCGTAAAATTGACATAGTATTTTCCGTGAAGCGGGGTCAAGCGCGCGACTAAGCCGAGCGGAACGTGGAACTCGTTTTTCTCAGAATGACATTTTTCAACCGCGTTGACAGTATACAGAGGAAACTATACGTCCAATTGACATGAGCAAAGCCATTTATTGTACGAAAAACCCGCCTCTACTACGTGACGATCAGTTTTTTGAATTAACGGCCTCCTATTTTTTTTTATTAACATCTTTACCTCAAAAATGATTTTTTTTTCAGTGGCCCGCCATTTTGTTATCTTTTGCGATATCGACTTTTTTTTATCGTTACCTAATAGATGTAGGCTTTTAGTTTCTAAATATTTTTGTCTTTTTGAATTCGGATTAACCATATAGCTAAGGCACAGTCAACGCTACAGTAACGATTTTGCCGCAGCGCATATTTTGGCGAAGAGTAGATATACCGGAAACGGATTTATGAATTTGATAGAAAAAAAAATTTTCCACCCTTCAATATGTACATATTAACTACACTAAGCAGTATATTGATTTACTTGCGTTGTTTGGTTGAAAAAAAATCCGAAAACACGGAACTACTTAGTGTAACTGTCCGTTTTTCAACGCCATCATCGGGAATTTATTTAACAAAAACTATAAATTTATACTTCCCATCATCCTCCACGAAGGAATAACAAATGTCTCATACTGTCTAACCAACAACCCACATCCATACACCACGTTCGCGCACAAAAGTGATAAAAATCGAGCCGCAGCTCTGTATAACCGCCCCTATACCACTCGCGCTTCTCCAACCTCTAGAAACTCACTTCGAGTCGCAATACCGACGAACACGAAACATACTTGAGCGGTTTTCGGGGGCAAGTATATGAAGTAGAACTGCGAGCCATCTGTAACTCGCGCGACACAGAGGCCCTCGTTGAATAACATTATTTGTGCACGCCGCCCTAAGACACCGGGTTGCCTGGGGCCGCCTCAAAGATAACCGTTTCACATGCAGAAGTCAAAGACAGTCCGCGTGCTCGGGATCTAATTAGTTGCCTCCTAACGAGCCGGGCCGGATTGTATTTCGTCATAGAGCGAAATTAACGAGGCCAATTTTACATTTAACTTCGTACGCCCGACGAGCCGGTGATTACGCCGGGAGACGCGTCTCTTTCCCAGTTTCGCGACAGTCCATCCAGCCCTGTCGGTCCTCGTACGTGCCCCGTAACTGTATCAACCTGCCGCGCAGCCATGTGGATGGCAAGGGGGACGTGAGTTTACGTTCGTTTGCCTAATGTCTGCTGCAGTGCCTTTGGATATGGCTACGGGCTCCTTTCTCCGTGGCGTGTCTATTAATTAACCCCGAGACGTTAATTGCGTCGCGCCCCACGGGGGCCAAGTTTTCTCATCCCCCGTGCCGCCCTACCCGCCCTCCATGTCCCACACGTGTCGCGCCACGTATTTCCGGATCTTCAGCCGGTCTGCCTGGCTCCCCTGCGCACCTCTTCGCTTAACCTTGCACCTGCAACCGCGAACAGGACGCCCAACCATGCGAAGACACGCGATGGCTTCTGAGAACCGTGCGTTCCGGGGGATGATCGAACGTCGAGATTCTCTGTCAGACAGTCTTCGAATTCTGCTATTAGACAGCCGCCTATGGCGTCTTGTCCCATTTGCACGTCGCGTTCGTGTCGCAAACTTGGTCCATTGAATCCTCGATCGCGAAACAAGCTGTGCAGGGTTTCGAGCGAGCAGCGGGGATTGGTAGCGCGGAGCGGACAAAGCCAGGGACGAGCACGGAGCTTAATTAACCGCGACGAGCGCGAGTGTCGTTCCCCGTTCCCCGATTAATTAATTTCCAGAAAACGTTTCGCTCGTTACCGCGAAATCAGTCGGCGCGTGCACGCTCGAGTCCGCGCGTCTCTCGCGGCCCGTGAGCGTCCCGTTACCGACGACGCCGCGCGGAGCGAAGCTCGGTAGAGCGGCAGGATGCTCGTTTCGGAGCTGATCGATGCGCCTATCGGTCGAAGTTACGTTAATTGGACGTTTTCGAGGGCAGCGAGACAGTTTTCTATGCTGCGTCGAACGTACCGGTTCGTCAAGAGAGAAAAACGGGCGGATGAAAGATGGAACGAAGGGAGGAAGGGACGAAGGGACAGGGCGAAGTAAAGGTGAAAGGGAGAGAAGGACGGATGAGGAAGAGCGAGGAATAGAGGGGCGATGGGAAAAGGGAGCAAGAGGGATGAGATGGAGGATGGCTTGAGTGGAAGGATAGCCAAGGGGGTAGGGAAAACGTGCGCACGGTCCCATTGGGTCGTAGCGAACGTGGTGCCCTTCGCCACGGTAACGCCGGCTCTCCATGTATCGATTCGTCTTTCAAACTTCGAATTTCAGGCAGCGCGCGCGCGCGCACACACTGGTCCTCGCAGGTACGCACGTGCGTACGTGTAGTACACACGGCGGGCGCATTAATGCGCGCACCGTCGGGACGAGTAACGGGATTTCAAGCCATTCGAAAATCCGTACCGGCGACCGTTTTATCGCAGCTTCGATTTGAATTATGTCCGAGGAGCAATTGTATCGGGTCGCTGCCATTTTGCCCGCGCTGTTTGCGATCGAGTCCGGACCCGCTAGAGCTGATACCGGCGCAAATGGGATCGAGCGTGCCGCGATGTCTCCCAGATCTGTTCGAATCAGACAGACAACACAGTCATTTATTGCGATTGTGCTTTGCACTGTTTTGTACTTTGCATTGGGACTCTCTCTCTCTCTCTCGTGGGTGTTGGAAGCTGTGCAAATGGAACGCGGAAGTGTTTGAATGCTTGCAGATGGAATGTTTGGGGAAGAATGGTGGGGGGTTCTTGATCCCTGATTAGAGTTCGTGGCGAATCAACTGATATGTCGAACAATGAGTACATAATACTGGCGAGTATTGTGTTTCGATGCCTTAGTACGTTTTATTTATGAGATTAGGTAGCATTTCATTTGTTCGAGCATAAGTTATTGTTTTTTTAATTATTAAAGAAAAGTGTGAAGGGAGGGGATTCTCGTTAAATTATGTGTGGTGCAGGGAAGTAAACGTTCTAGAAGATAGTGACATGTTTTTTTGGAAAGTGATCGTATCCCGAGGCAGAGTACTCGTATATCGATTAGTTTTTCAAACTTTCAACACGGAAACGCATGCGCACGGCTCGTCTGGTGCGTACGTATATATTCTACTGCGAGTATCAAGCAATGGATAAAGGTTTAAGTAGACAAGGACGTTGCTTGGGTAAAGCAGTAGCAGATTTCAGACCAAGGAGTTGCTGCGCAATTATAGCTAAAGCGTCTTGTACTCCGCATATTAATCGTCTAATGCTGTTTGTTGCCATGAATATCTTATTAAGCAACTTTAACAGTAAGTCGTTATTACCTTTACAGTTTACTGTGTGCCTTATTGCCTACTATATTTAGGAAGAAGGCATTGTTTTATAAGAAAATATTTCAAGTAATATTTACATCACTATCATATAATACTTCTGTGGAAATATAAATTGTAATTGGGCAGAAGAAAGTAAAATACCATCAAGGTACATTAATAGTTAAATCAGATAAACAGCAAGAATGTAGGATATGCTCGAATCTAATTAAAACGATTTCAGCAACTCGTTAGCCGTTCACTATTGCGTCGTTTAAGTTGTTTCCGTAAATTCTGGATAGTTCAACTGTAATTTTGAGGCGACTAGGCAGTCAAATCGCTCGAAAATCAAGTATTTTCTGTGAATTAATTACATGGAGATGTACACAAACAGACGTTTCCTTTTACACAATGTTTAAGAGGATCTCTGAAAAAATTGAACCAAAATTATTAAAATAGCAACTAGGAGAAGGCGATTTGTAACCTAAATGTCGATTTTCGTGGTGCACAGAAGGTTGTTTTTTTTTATCTTAAAACTACAGTTTTTACACTTAATCCCGAGCGCCTCTCCAAAAAGGAATATATTTCGAACATGCTGTAAAAATTTCAAGTGGATCCGAACTATGGTATTTTCGCAATCAAGGCAAAACCACAGAAAAAAACGCCCGCAAATCAGACGGCTGTAGCGCCGTTCATATATATTCATGTATATATTATCAACAGAAAAATAATTTTTTACAGTTTTTAGTATTGATAAACATTACACAAATGTACTAGCCACAATTTGTATTCATCTCCTTGTAATTAATCCGTAAAAAAATAGTTTTCGAGCGGTTCGACTGTCCCCTTAAGTAGCCTGACTAGTTCCCTTATAAATTAAGAGGGCCTGATGTATTTCGAGTGAGTGTTTCGAAGCCAGTGCCAGAAACTTGATTCACCCCGAAAATATTTAGTCGTGTACATTGCCTGCCGGAGATGCTGTGTCTGAAGGTTGCGAGAAACACGTGATTGAGTGATAAAATTCTTATTGTTCCGCCACGACAAGTGTCCAAGTTTATCATCGAATCTTCAGGACGCAGCTTTAAACAACGAGAAGCACACCTTTCTTTTTAAATAAAGTGCAATAATGACGCATGTAGGAATATTTATTTTCACTACACATGCTCTGCTTTCAAAACGAATCCCGGAAAAGAGAAGAAAATTTCGAGCACAGAGAACGCGTATATATTTTGATGGACATTTTTCTCCATCGTCATTTAACCCCTTCTGCGTTGATAATCACACGTATTGCGAACACTCTCGCAGAGTCGAGCGCATTTATTTGGTCACACGCGTCGATACGCACGCCATTATCCTTTTACAGTGTGTTTGCAGCCTAACAGGATTGAAGTGGTTCGAAAATTCAGGCTCGGCCGCTTCGTGCCTCGTCATGCGAATTTTATCGGCGGCGCTGGCCCGGGTGCGGGAGGAGGGCGCAATTTCGAAGCTTTGATTATACTTCAAAAGCAATTGTATGGGTTCCGAGCTTTGCACGCAAAGCTTTTACCAATCACCGCTACGACTTGTTGCTTGAAAAGGCGCGAAATTACAATGTATCAATTTGATGCGCGTCGACGTATTAATTTTATGAATATATTTCAAAGAACCGCCTTTTACACAAGGCCGGCCGCATTGTGCAAATTTACTTTGCGCAAACGAATTTTCCGCTGCAAACTTCGGCTGCCGCTCGTTCGTTATGTTTCTCGGCTATTCTCTGTTTAACGGCGTCCAGTATCGCACGCCCCGTTTTACAATAATAATTATCGATCGAGGACTTGACTATCGAGGGACTACAACATACGATAATTATTCTGTTTTCGATCGTTCTGTGTCAGCTCTGTACGTAAAACATATAGATTCCCTTTTGCACGTTTAAATACCCGTGAGAAAAAGATAAAACACGTATTTTAAGTTTCCTCTTAAATTAATTTCATCTGTTTATCGTTGATCTTTTTTATAAACCTTCAGTCAATCTTCCTTTGATACTAGATTCAGATCCTCGTTTGATGCTATTCCCACTTGTTGATGGCTCAAGTGATCTCTGTTCTTTTCGTAATTCACGACAGTTAAATCCATAAAAATAACGTGCCACAGTTTTATCGTATAATGCACTCGTGTGCGCATTATAGGAAGGGTTGAAACTGCTCCGAAGTGAAAGGCTCGGAAAATTGCAATCACACACGGCCAGACCACTTCGCTCTCTCCCATTCCTCCCAGTTTCGCTTCTTCCCGAGGAAGAACCGGGGAAAACAAGCCGTGTGCTGGTGCAGTAACGCGATACATACCCGAGAGCCGCGAATTTGACGTTTTCAAAGCTTCCGCGTGGGTGTTTACAGCGCGGACAGATGATTGCGTCAAAACGCTGCGATAAGCACCCACTTTGGAAAATATCCGTCGCTGCTCGAAACGAGAGCAGCAGGGGAGGATACATCGAAACGAACCGGTCTCGCCCATTTTGATAAATGTCCGCTGGCAAGTGTCGCTCTTCATTCGATATCCGAAGCCAACCAGTCGCTGTTTCAGTTCCACGCTCTCCCCTATTAATCCCCTCCCTCTTGCTCTCCTGTGCGCTATCTAGGAGGGTGTATACAGCAGCGTGCGTCGTTTAGCCCCGTGCAACTATTATATTGACCTTCCCCCGACGGAAACAGACCAATAGCTGGGGATACTGTTTCGCGCGGGTCGAATCGAGAAACACTAGACCCGGCGTGATGTAAGTGTAGAGCTTGGCCGATTTCACTTGAAATTGCTGTCTTGCTCCGCGGTAACTGGTCCCTTAAATTTACCGAAACGATCCAACGCTCGATCTGGATCTCCAAATTGTCCCCGCTCGCGTTGCTCTTGGCCGTTGCCGTTCGCGCTGCGGCTGACGTTGAAACTAATATGAGGATCAAGGAAATGGATACCGGGCATCGAGCACGGTGCTGTACGAGCAGCGAGGTATTTATGATAGATGGGCTTTTAATAAAATGTTAACGGTGCACTCGAAGGTAAGCTTAAAGCGTATCAAGGCGAAGTCAAAGAGTCCTCGTGTGTATCTCGCAGTTGCCCGAGCATCTCGCTCTCTTTTCACCGCCTTTTATGGGAATGAACGGCGAACGTTATTATATTCGTTCTACGCAATTTCGCGGGAAAAAACTTTGCAGCGAGATTAACTAGTCGACGTTCCATTTGCATGAGAAAAAGGAGACCCGCTTTGAATTCCCGCTGAAATATCTCCCGGTTGGAACTTCGCCTCGCTTCGCTGACTTAGGTTTGTTCGACATACTAAAGGACTTGGACGGAATAAATTAGAAGCGGAGGCAATTAGCCTCGTCGATCAAAGACGGTTCTATTTCATTCGTCCAGATATTAGGTATATAGGTATGTAAGAAGTGCACTTTATCTCTGCTCCAGTCGCCATTGCGAAGAAGATGAATGTTCATTTATTTAAAGTTTCAGTCATTTAGGTGACAGAGGAACACAGTAACCCACACAAGATCATGCAAACTTCTAATAATCGAACTGAATTTAAAATGTGAAGTTTTGTCTTTGATGGATTCTCGTAGCTTCGCTAACAATAGCGAGCCCTTATCTCAGACGTTACGCTGTGCTCCGCAGCAAAGTTGCTTGCAACCCAAGTACAATCTGAAAATCGTGGCCATCGTCCGCGGCAAAATGGAGAACCGCAATTCACTCTCCGACCAGATAATGCTTCTGAAACTACTTACTATCGACACAATAGCGACAAAGCCGCACGCTAACCGAGCCTATAGACGCAGGGATGCCCACGTTAATGTCCCGCGCAAGCGGCCGCATTCGTCACGTGTCGATACCGCAAATGCACGCGGCTCTTTTACGAAATATCACCAGCCATTCCCGCTCGCTCGATCCTCTTCCTGCCATTAGCCTCGAGCCGTCCAAGTAGAATAGCTACGCGATATCCGTGGCGCGGACTGCGCGCCGAGAAGCGTCGACTGTCGCCCTAGAAGCCTGGACGAACGGCTCTAATGGGGATAGATCTTGGCATAAATGCAGACGAGTTATAGAGGATTGTTTAGAGGACTGGTACTCGTCGGTCGCCAGACTCAAGTGACGGTCACGATCGACGAAAATGAACCGGAGGAACTTGGAAATGCAAAGAGGAGTTAACTTCTTTGCGTTAAATGTTAGATCTGTCCCGCAGGCGTCTCATCCGTGGCATAAATTAGGTGACCGATGATAAATTGCGTGGCACGATCGAACGGAGGCAGAAGGGGTGGAGCTGGAGGGAAGAGAAACGGCTTTGAAGGGAATGCAGCTGGGGATGCAAAAAGTGATTGTCAAGAGAGATGGATGCCTTGGGATCTTCGTAGGGTTCCATCGCGATGCACCAGGGCAACTTTGACCATCGCGAAAGTTCCCCTTGCCTGTATTCGAGTGCCAATCTACTGATAGTTCTCAGCCAACGATAACGTGACTTTGCTTTGTGGGCTAGTTCTTTTGAATATTTTACGAGTCACTTGGTTGTGGCTGATGGATCCACAGAATGGGGCACTTTTTGTGTCGAAGAGGAGAGTTTTTATTGGCCTCTTTGGTTGCACGATGGAGGCGGATGGATGCGGTAAGTTCATTGATACGAGTTCGTTTTTCTGTGACCGCATTTGAGGTTGAGAAGTAATTTCTGGGGACCTCGAAGGGCCGTGTACCGATCTGCTGAGATTCGTTTCAACGCCATGCTTGATATAAGAGAAAAATAAGTAGTCTATGAAAATCTGTCGTAGTGTTTGAACTATAGCGTCGTTAATATTAACGGGCGCTAGTGCGTAAGTAGAAATATCGAGCGATAGACAGACACGTACGCCAGCACGCACTACGCTGTATACGAGCTCGATGAATTTTCGAATATAATTTTCTCGTAAAACGTGTATTCTACACTTCCAATTTGTTTATAACCCATATTCTCATATCCTATGCCATGGAAAATAATAGTAAACATAAATTTAAAGTTAATGGACAGTGAGATACATCGACAAACCTATGCACCGAGAATTTCCAGACTAGAAAATTCAGAATAACGTTTATCAAGCGAAGGGAGGCAGCAATTATAATTAGAAATGTCACAATTTACCAGAATTCAGTTAAAAAATCAGGCTTCCTCAGTTTCTATGAACGCTTCAACGTCTCCACTACTTAAAACTCGACTCGCATCAGTGACCCACTAAAATCGTACGCGGATTTTCGTTGTCTAATTGGAAAGCATCGGGAGTTGACAAGTTTCGTCTGTGTAAGAGCGAACGACGATTTCCAAGCAGCCCTCTGAATTTCATCGTTCAGTTCTGCACGATGTTCGACGGAAATCGGAACTCGCTGGAGTACTTCCCCCGGCATCTCATCCCTTTCACGGAAACGGGAGCATCTTCCTTCCTATTTATTGCACGTTTATTTCCTACGATTTCCCCGACGTTCGCTGTGCACTCACTTAGATACGACCCGGTTCCTAGCAAAGGCTTATCTCGCGTCCCGTCCCGCTAATGCCCCGTTTGCCTTGATTTCCCGAGAAATATTGCGAGATTAACATGAGACGCTCGTATACAGAGGCGGATCGCTCTCTCTGGCGCGTATCAAAAAGCCCCTCGCCTATCGTAATTCTTTCCGAATACCGTCCCAGCAGATAAATCTGCGGACGTTGGAGCGGCGAGGACGCCCTGATGCTCCTTTCCCCTTCAATTTATTCAGTCGACCTATTGTCGGGAATATAAACGATTCGCGCGCCAAGATCTATCTGTGCACTGGCAGCGGCTCTTGATCGCGGTAAAAGTAAAATTCCCGAGATTCCGCCGCGGCTTCGGGCAATTGTTGCTCGTAGACACTTTTCGACAGCGTTCGGAGTGTCCAGGAATTATTGGGAACGAGGTTATCGTAATCGACGTTTACAGGGTAAAGTGTTTGAAGAAGAAGAAGTAATGTTTAAAAACGAGGGCGTTAGGAATACTTGTCAGTGAAAATTCTGCGAGCATCGATCACTTCTGATACTTTGCAACGTAATTTTTGGAAACTCTTCTCCCTAAATCGCGTGCAGGCGCTAATTAGCAGCGACAACTCTATAAGTTCATCGAACGTTGAAATTACGAATGGGGTCGATGGGAAAGGAAGGAGGAGAGTGAAAATGCGAAAGACGTCCCTTTCGTTCCGCCGCTTTGTTCGACGACGAAAGAACGATAGGTTCTCGCTCTGATTTTCTTTTCGTTTCGCTTTTTTCCAGCGCAACGATTTCCTGCCTCTGACACGGCCGGACTTTTAATTTTAATCATCGACCGGGAAATTATAAAAGTTGCTGCCGCTCGAGGACGCTTTCAATTAAGGATTTCCGTTCCTCTCGGGGCGATCGGTCTCGTTTGAGGGAAAGAGCGGCTAGAGAAACGGCCGTGGAAAGTACGAGACAGCATTGCCTCCCTTCTTTCTGTCCTTTCTCGTCTTCCGCTATCTCCTTCGCCCCGTAAGAAGCTAACCAACGTTGGTCAGGCATGCGTGGAAAAAGATTTTATATCTGGCGATCGAGGAAAAAGGCTTCTCAGAAAATTTTTAATGAGAGTATCCCCTTCAATGTATCATAAATAAAGCAATTTGGATAAAAAAAGCTCGAGATGAACCTGCTCGGAAACAAATATATCCATGTCTGGCAGGGTTGTCCCTGAATTTCGAGATGTAGAATTCGATTGGAATTTTGCTGACACCCCTTTAGGCTCACCCCTGCGCGGATTCCCGTGTCGTTGGTCCGGTGAAATACGATAACGAAATAATACGTCTGCTCCGCGCTGGCCCCCGCTAATGCGTTGGTTGTTAGGCGCGGATTCCGCGTGCACGTTGCGAGCTATTAAGGCGTGCTGCACGCGTCTTTCCATGGAGGCACCGACCGAACGCTTGCACGGGCCAAGATATTATTCTTCCCGAAAGACTTATGCGAAGCAGCTGCGCCAGCGTCGCGGTTTCTCTCGGTCGAAACTACAATTACGCCGGGCCAATCTCGACGCAAACATCGTTTCATTGCCGATGAAACAGCGCCCCGTTTCTTCTATAACTATATATAACAATTATTCGATCGTTACCGTGCTTTATTGCGCCCGACTAACGTCACGGCGGATAAATCACGAGGCGACGAACGAGACCGCGTTTAAGGGTGAACGCAACTGGGACGTATTCTGAAACCGTTCGACGAACGAGGCCTCGCGGAGGCGTTTCAAGGGCCCCAGGGGGTCAGTAAAACGTTGTAAAAGCTGCGGGGTCGACGTCGTTGCGGGGCTTCTTTATGAACGATGGTTAGCACGCCGTTCGAAGAGAGGAGGCTCGGTATAGCGTTGCTAGTTTAAATTTCTCGATAATCCAGCGGTCGAAATACATCGCCAGTTCAGCGTAGTTCTGATTGTCGGTTGAGAAAGGCGAGTTAATTTATATCGCGACACGTGCAAAACATGTTAATTCGTCCGCGATTAGTTTCAAACACACGGCAGTTACATCTGTCGGTGAAATGACCCAGTAAACTTACTTCTCCTCTACCCTCCACTGCAATAATGTCTGCATATTTATCGAATTCAAAATCGCATTACGTACTCGTCCAACTGATAACAATCTGCAGAAGCTAATTTCTATGAATGCTGTGGTCGAGAGGCAAGCTGACGCCCACAGATGTCAGCCTTCGTCGACCCAATGGACTCTTCCTCCTTCGTTATTATTTTGCCTGGCTTCGTCCGGAAAAGAGATTCCTGTCGTCTAAGCCGCGGCACTCGGTCCCTTGATAGAGGGAAAGGGTCGCCTCTAGTAGTCGAGTGACAAAGCAGTAGGGGCAAGGCGGCGAATTAGCCTGGGGGGCAGCAAATTAAACGTCAACGCGATTACTCGCAAACACGACGGGGCCGCGGTGGATTTCGACGGTGGTCGCATTCTCTTTGTGCAACCGGATATCCAAGTTCGCGTTAATCTTGCGCTTCTCCACTGAGCACGCGCGTCTTACAGGAATCCGACCGTGGCTTATTCAAGGGTTTGCATAATACCACGGCGAATCGTGGTGCGTCCTGAGGCCGAGACACTTTCCACGCATACGCCAGAAAAGCTCATTGGTCAGTGGCTTTTACGGGCGAGCAATTTCTGTGACTCGGATGTGTCAGCTTTGCAGAGAGATGTGTGGTAGGTTATGGTTAGGTGGGGGTTATTTGACACCAAAAAATTATTATAAATTATTATATAGGGTCACTCGGGGTAATATGCCACTTTTCAATAATTTTTTAAATAATGCACAGATGGCGTTATATTTGCACTAATTCCGTTCAATTTAGTGTAACTGTTAAGACGACAATGGATTTTGGCTTTTACCTTCTTTTATTTTCAGTAAATCCTGGTAAGTTATAAAAGTATCGTCTTGATCTAATATCACACTGTAACTAGAATGCAGATTCTACATTTGTGTGAAAAGTTCTATAAAAAGTCAATAGATTATGATAAAGTAAACTAACAAACGAATTTTATAACCTCTCACACATGCGTTAAAACTATGTACTTTGTGGGGAGATTTTCAATCCGTCTTTTTATGGCCGTGTAGAGTAATATGCCACATGTTGTGTCGATATAATATGCCACAAACTCGTATCTTTATAACTTTTTCTATTTAATGCCATCGAGTTGTTTTTTCGTATTAAAACCATGCCTAAGAAGTATGCGGGAACTTCAAACCTCGCTGCTTGGTCAGAAGAAAGTTTAAAGGAAGCCATTCGAATGGTGAAGGTAACGTGGCTCGCATTACAATATAGAACAAATTTTGAGAATGTAGATATTTCTTATGACGTTTCGATTGATGCAGAAAATGACAACTACTGTGCAATATGTGAACTATAATTATTAAGATTAAAAACGACCTAAATGTGACTGAGTAAAAACTACTTGTTGCAAAATGTGGGTCCATGAAGACTGCGTAGAGATTGGAGACTGTTTAGTTTGTAAGAAATAGCTATTTTTTCAAATATATTTACGTTTCATCGAGTTCAAATATTTGTTATTAGTTCCTAATAGCCTAAATAATTTAAAATATTGTCGATTCTCCAAAATTTGAGCGATTAGTTCGCACTTCATAACTTCTGGCATTTTACCTCAGACCTTGTGGCATGTTTACCCACCGCTTGCATGTTTACTTATTAGTCAATACACAGAATTAGTTACATTTTCATATGGTTTTATCTTTTTCACTGTATCTACTTATACTTGCGAGATATTACGTTTCAAAGTTGACTGTGGCATATTCCTCCGAATGACCGTAAGTAATTTGGTATTAATTTTTTTTTTAGTACAATGAACAGAAATATTATTTTTGACAAATTTATGAAGTAGATATAAATGTGATTTTTATACAGCATAAAGAAACAGTCAAGAATTATTTTTTTCATATAAAAACTCAAATTTCACAAAAAGTGGACGTACAATATTTGTGCACTAAACCATCGATATCGCAGCGAGTCTTGATAGCGTCCTCCATTGAGTTGATTTGTTGATTGAAGCGCGTAATAAATGCTCTCCAAAGGCGCGAATTACCCGCTTGCATGTCTGTACCTATCGACAGAAGCGGCACGGTGTAGCAGAAATCGAGCAACTTGACCAAAGTTATTAGTCACGCGAGCACGGGGACTTTAACTGTTTCGTTCTCGGGACTTCCTGTACGCGCGTATAAATACGTCTATACGTATTTATGTTACCCGGGACGCTTCTGCACTCTTAGAAGCGGCTAGGAACGCCCAAGTTCCAGGCCCGGGAACTTTGCAAATTTGTTAAATTGCCAATTTACCTTGGAAACTGGCGGCCACCCCCTGACGTCTTCGCCGCCATTCCGGTGTTCTTTTCCTCGGCTGCACGTCGACCTCCGCGTTCCTCTGTCCCTGCCTATTTCTTTTCCGCTTTGTCTCTTGTTAGCGGACCAGCGAACTTTTTAATCTTCATTTCCGTCCAATTAGCCGCGGGAATTAATTAGGAATCCGTCGGGGATGGGGGGAGGGGATTGCCTTTTTCTGGACGCTGCGTGTCTGCAAATTTTCAGATTAACTACCACGTACCGCCGGACGGAACGCGCACACGATGGGACGGAAGTTGAACGTGTCGATCGATGATGGTGGTGACCAGGTCGTTGCAGTTCATTATCAGTCACAATTATTCGTGACGGCTGGCCAACTTGGAATCGCGCTGCAACGAGCAAGCGCGGAGTGTCGCGTTATGTGATCATTCAAATAATAGCTTTTACAATTCGCGATATTGTGGCAATGAATTTTCAATTGTCCCGCGAGACAGAGATTACCAGATCTCGGTGGATTTTCAGATTAGGTTTAACGAAAAGTAAGGAATTGCTTTGAATATGTAGGTACCTATTGAATGATACCTGCGCATCCGGAGTCTTTGAAAGGGAACTCTGAATTACATAATTTTAATTCCTTTAATTTCGTGCCTGCCTCCGACGCGGGCGAATATAAACGGTAAAAGCATGCGCGCTCGTATTCTGCGTGACCCAATTTTATTTCGGTTATAATTTTCTGTATTTTCAGCATCCTCGACTCGCCTCTATCTTTTTTTTTTACGATTCTATAAAAACGTGAGTAACTATTCACTGAAAACAGAATTACTACCCTGCCCAGTGAAATTTGCGCGGGATGGAGAGCTGTAATTGTGTCGAAACAAAGCGCGTAATTAGACTAATAAAGCAAAGCAAAAGCATTAAACCTTTGTTCCATTTTCTTTTGACATATCCTCTAAACGAGTTTCACATTTTTCAAGCGTATTATTCCGCGTGTCATCGTCGCTGAAATGCCGACGGTTCATCTATTTAAATGATACAACACATATTCGTTTCTTCGTTTAACATGGCTCAACATCAGTGGATGATGAAACCCCGGCAAGCATCAAATTGATTCCAATTCATGTGTGCACGTGGATCCTATTGATCCCACGACCATTGAACACTCGCAGGCACGGCAGACCGGAACAGTGGAAGATGGGTGGTTATGTGCCTCTGGATAAGGATCCCTGGATGTAGAACATTCTGTAAACGAGTTTCATGCATTTACATTGCCAGTGCCATTACTCGTTTATCTATCGACCCTTCGAGTATCTCAGGGGAGCTTAGTGACCGCTCGTCCAGCTCGATAGTTACACAGTACTCTGAGCGAATCGATTCGTGTAATTGAACGAGATCAACGAAAGATAGAAGCATACCGCCAGTTTTTTTTCTGCCTCGTTATCGGGATATCCGAATGTTTGATTAGAGCTGATCGACATATGCATCTCACCCACATCGACGATCAAAAGCGCCTCATTTCGAGGCTGCGTGGTTGCTTTGATCAGCCAGTGTCTGGAATTGCATTACTTTTATTTAGGTTGGTTAATTAATATTAGAAATCTCTAGAAAATTTGATCTTTCGGAAAATGATAGTATCGATATGTGATAAATATCGCGTGGATAGTTAATGGCGAAATGGGTGCTGCTCAGCTCGCAGAGCCGCGTATTGCCGCCGAAATTCTGTCCTAGAATTTGAAGTAATTAATAGCAAAGTCTACCGAAACTCGTAAGAAGCTTACATCACGCCAAAAATAAACCGCAATTTCAGTTAAATTACCGTGCTGTCGATAGTATTAATACACTAACAGGCTGAATAGAGCGATGAGACTACTCCTCGAACGGCAGGGTATTATGACTCGGAGGAAACTTCGCCCGGAAGCTTAATTAGATTGCCATAGAATATGCCCCAATTGTTATACCGCCGGTGGAATCCTTGAAAAGTTTGCATCCCCGTATATTTCCTAAAACTTCCCTCGCATTCACTCGATATCTCCTATCTCCGCCGTGTATCGATCAAATTACCCCCTCCCGTATCCACGGCGATGAGTGAATATCTGAAATATGACGCGAGAGACTCGATACTCTAAACATGTACACGCGCATATCTCAATTACTCTAACTGCGGCGAGTCAATACGCGCATTCAGAGGATATTACAGTATTCTATAACTATCCTAAGTGGTAGGTACTCGCTAAGTACCGTTTCACGCGATTTTAATTCAGAGTTCGACGAATTCCCACATCCAGGACGTTGAAATCTTCATGCTTCGATTATTTAACGTGCATCGCCGTTCAGGCTGCACACGCGACGCCATGTTTCTTTCCTCCCCCGTATTCCCCGTCGCGTCGGTGTTAAGATCCATCGGCAGAGGACGGGCACCCTCGACGCGAAATAGGGAGATACGTTTAGAGGCACAGGGCACTGGAATGCTGGACGCTTCGCAGAGAAGTTGGGCGGACTAGCGGAGCGGCATCGTGTCCAGCTATCTATCGGGCAGGAGGGTGAGGGGCGGGGGAGGGCGAGCACCGTTGGACGACGAGTGCCTCTAGGAAGCTTAGCTGTCCCGCCGTACAATGTAGCAATTGCAGTGGACCGTGGGGCCTGGGCATGTGTAATTAAATGCAATCAGGGAACAGAGTGCTCCGAATTGCCGGCGTTTAGCTCACTCTCTGCCGGCTGTTGCTCCTCTTTCCCTCTTAACGTTGCTTTCCACGGGCACATAGACACGGGGAGGGGAGGGGGGGGGGGCTGCGTGCACGTGTAGACGACGGCCACCCCCCCTCGATCCTGTCTATTCGGCATTTCATCTGACGGTGAGCCCCGGGAAAGGGCCACGCTGAAAGGCTTTCAATTCGATAAAACGCTCTCAGCAAACTTCAGTTCGGAGCAATTAACGGAAATTAATTCTCGTTTCTTTTTCCACCCGCTTCTGCATCTTACGCCCGCCCCTATCCAGTAACCACCACCCCGCCCCACCCTCCGGGATTTTCTCCGTCGCGATTTACCATTCCCGCGCGACGAATCGCGCGATCGCGTCCACCTAGGACCTAGATGCTCGAAATTACTATGGAATTGGACTCTTGCCGTTCGATCGCCGTTCAGCGCTGCGAATTCATGGAATTCCACCGCTCGCTGCCGATTTCGAGTCGATTGAACGCGTTCAATGCGGGGCCAGCCGCGCGCGAACGATCGCGAGTAATTAATAATTTACGCGCCACCTGGAAAATTGACGGCCCCCGGCGCCAGCCTGCGACGCGACCTGCGCGCAACGAAAGTGGCGATAGCGCGACGGATGTGACGAACTGATATAGGTACCGTCAGGAAAGAATTGCTAAGAGCCTCGCCGCTAGTTTCGTTCCTTTGTGACGTGCCGCGGGTCTGTAGTTCCGCTGCTTTCTTACCCAACTCCGGTAAAGGGACCGAAAGACATTTTCAATCGCCCCAAAGGGAACTTCATCCCCAAAGGATTAAGTTTCCCAACTGGACGCGAGCTTTTCCAAGGAAATTCTCGGCGCTCGCGTCACTGCTCCAAAAGTTGCCAGGATATTTTGAACGGTAATTGTCATTAAACGCAATAATAAGTCCGGAAAGTTCTGTAATTGCGTTTCAGCTTGCCATTCCTTTGCGTCGTCCTATCCGGCGCGAAAGGTAAACGCGGCCACCACTCGTAAATCGTATTTTGCGGGTTATTTATTTATCGAGTCCGTGAGTTTATACGAATCGTAGGAAACTCTTCACCCATCTTCTGCATTCTACTTTCCATGCGGCGCGGTAACCACGTCAAATCCTTCGATTTAAATGCTGAATGCGGCGTGACGTCGCGCGGCACCCACGTTCCAGCAATTGTCTTCGCGCCGTTACTTAACAATTAGAGTAACGTCTCGGAGTTCCCAAGGCCACGCTCCACTTTATATTATCTTTGTAAAGTGTCCTCGGAGAGAAACTAAGCGTACCCACACAGCGGGAGGCTGGCGCACACGTATTGTTCTTGGGATTCGGTAAGTGGGCCGACGGTGGCTCGCGCGTTCTTGAATAAAAGAACGCTTCAGGTATTTCCAGAAGACTTTTCGCGGGAGGCCATTATTCTCACCTTTCCCCTATTCTTCGCGGTATTCTCGTTCCGACGCACAGGTAACAATGATCGCGGAGGAACTTCTTCGTCCCAATAATCCGAGAACTCGATCGACCGAGCTACCTATAATACGCCATTTTTTTTTGTCACGGAAAGATCTGATAATCTGTAGAACAGTAATTCCCCCACTCCTTCTGGTATCGAGAAAAAATACTGTTTCGTTTCTTCGCGATTAGCTGGTGCTTATTTCTTAAGGGGAGAAAAAACACTGTAATGGTCTGAAAAGTAAGGGTATTTTCGGGATTTTTTTTCAACCAAACAACGCAAGTAAATCAATGCATTGCTTAGTATAGTTAATATGTACATATTGAAGAGTAAAAATGTTTTTTTTCAAGCAAATTCATGCATCCGTTTTCGATACACGCTTCATCAAAATTTCATGTAAATTCAAAACATCAAAAATATTTGGAAACTAGAAGCCTGTGTCTATTACAGGACGCGGAGAAAAATTAATACCGTAAAAGCTAACAAAGTGGCGGACCACTGAAAAAAATTCATATTTTAGGGTAAAATGTTAATAAAAAAGTAGGAGACCGTTAATTAAAAAATCCTGAACGTTCTGTAATAGAGACGGGCTTTTCGTTCAATAAATGGCCTCACTCATGTGAATTGGATGTATAGATTTCTTTATATACTGTCGACGCGGTTGAAAAATGTCATTCTGAGAAAAATTCGTTGAAAGTGCCGCTCGGTTCGGTCGCCTGCTCGACACCGCTTCACGGAAGATACTATATCTCCGCCAATTTTACGAATTTCTTCATAAAACTTGAAGAGAGCATTCTTGAAACGTGTCTTTCAGAAAATGTATAAAATCGATTTTTCCGATTTCTTACAGTGTAATCCCACCTTAAGCCAAAACTAGAGAATCTCTGCATAATCTACCTACTAGGTAATATGATTTTCCACTGAATCTTGTCACATCGAATTCTTCGTGGACAATATCTCGCATACAGGAAATAGGAACACTTTGCGTCCGCATCGCGGCAATGAAAATGTTAAGCGAGGCCTCAATCGCTTCGCAGGAAGCCCGTAAACGAAGGGGCTGGGCGGGCGGCGTTTTCGCGACAATAAAGCCGCGCTTTCTTCGGGAAGAAGGGAGCACAGACGACGTAGAGGGTAGCCGCGAGGGGGGGGGGGGGGGGGGAACAGAGGCAGGAGGAAAAGACAGGCGTTCCAGCAAGCAAAACAAAAGCGGACCGAAAATCACGAGCGACGTTGGTAGGGTGGCGAGTGGGGGTGGTGGGTCTCGAATCCACGACAGGAAAAGCGCAGACAAAAGGGTTTAGAGGCGGCCTATAATTCAGGCTTGATGGCTGGATGGACGTAGCAGGGGGTGGACGGAGAAAACCGTGGGGTGGAGGAACAGTGGCGCACTAGGTGAAGAGGGGTTGGAAGGGAGAATTACGAGGTCACTTCCGGTGGCGCCTGCACGAGCATCCGGTTCCGGTCGCGCTGCGCTATCCCTCCTGCTTTCACCCTCGTGATGTCTTCCTCTTCCCTCCGCCGCGTGCCTGTCGCTCCCCCTTTTCTAACCCCTTTTTCATTTCGCTCCACCCCCCTCGTTTCTGTCTGACTCTTTGTCTCGCCCGTTCGTTCCTCTGTTGCGTCCGCTGCTACCTGCCCTCTCTGTCTCTCTCGGCCGCCAACCCCTCTGACTGTCTCCACCGTCCCGAACCACCCCCGTTCCCCCTCGAATCGCACGCTACGCGACTGGTACTCGCAATTGCACGCAGCGCAGCGCGCGTGCAGGCCGCTCTGTGCGACCGAACTTCGCACAATGGCGTAACTTGGCCATTACTATCGCGTGCCCCTGCCTCGGTCATGCCCTATCGCTTCTGCTGGTCTCTTAGCCGAGAGCTAGCACCCCTTCCTCCGCTGTTATGCGCAACTACCCCGACGGGGCAGGGCCAGACAAATGGGGAAGCGACCCGCGGCTTTTCGGTGCCGGCCCCGCAGCACGCGTACGTACATCTATAATATAAACCGGTACGGGGGTGTCAGGAGTGGTGCAGCAGCTCCGCAAGTTTCCCCATGGAGTGCGCAGGTGACTCTATTCGGGCGTAAATTAGAGTTAGAGCCGGGCCAATACCGCTGGGTGGACAAGTTGCGTTCGCCGATGCGAGAACAGCGTCGTTTCGGAATCGATGACTGGTATAGTTATAAGACAGTTTGTTTAGTTTATGTAGGATTAGAAGAAGGTACGGGTGACTTATTAAACGGGCGAACCACGGGAGTGCGCGCGCAGGGAGTGAAATGGATTTTTACTCGAGAATCTTTGCGATAGGATTGCATCAAAGAAGCTTGTGAAGGTAGCGGGAGAGATAGCTTTGAGAAGTTGGGAAGAAACGATTCTATCGAGGCACGGAAATACGTTCCCCCGTTTCAAATTTCCTGTGTTTCAATTACAGTGCCCACATCTCGCGAAACGTGATACACGCGGAATGCGTTACACCATTATACTGAATTCGTGTACAGACTCGCGTAGACCAGAGGATACGAGGGATCACGCAATTTTGGCAGATATTAAATTTTACAACGGAATATGTAATAAACTACATGATACGTAGGCATCGACGAAGCATGATGAAAAGCCACACGGCACGCCAAGTAGAATAAATATTTATGACAGGCTCCCGGGTGAACTTTTTCCACCGCGTGCTCGACCATCGCGTTAGAGAGAATTGCAAAGCGGTGCATTAATTATATCGCGAATTCGACGTGGCCACGGGAAGAGCGTGCATTACGCGCAACCTAATCACGCTGAAATTTATCAAGCGGGCCCGGGGCCACGGGAATTAATTATATACGGTAATCCAGGGAAAAGCTCGAAAAATCTCTCGTAATTTACAATCTCGTGTGGCTGCGCGGCCGCGATACGCTCGTCCGTGGAATAATTGCTCGCGTAAAAATTTCCCCCTTTTGATAGCCGCACGAAGAAAGGATGGGAACGAAGCAGGAGCGGGAGAGGGAGATGGAAGGAAAAGGAAACCGGGGGGGGGGGGAATTGTTGGAGTGAAAAGGGAAGAATCACCGTTGTGACCGCGCTTTTTTCCACATCCGTTGCGTAGGAAACGCCGGCGCGAATAAACGGGAACGTATCTCGAGGTAAGTGGGTCACGATGCAAATAGTCGGGCGCAATTTGTGCAGCATCGTGGCACACGTCGCGACCGTGTCGCTTTTCGCTCGCGAAAGACGCGACGCGAGGGCAGCCGCGCCGAAAATACGCGGATCCGCGTCGCAATGGAACAATGAGAGTTGCTCGGTCGCGTTTACGCGGTCGACCGCGACGGCAAAAACGAGAAACCGAGCAGAAACGAGACGGAGATAAAATTCTAATCCTGTTTCATTTCGACGTGCCACGGAACGCGTACCCCTTAATTGGCCCCCCGGACTGGTCTGTGGCGTTGCTAATAACGGAATAACACATTGAATGGCGCGGGGTTTTAAGAAACGCTCTTTCCACTCGGGCAGGCCATTCTGAGCGAGGAAGACTTGCCTAACTCGCATGGAGCAAACATTCGGGACACACGAACAATAACTTCGATGCTTTCCGGAATATGTATACGTAAAAGCAAGCCAGAACCGTGCGCAGATTGCAAACGCCTCGACGAGGAAACGCGCTGACGCCAGTCAGTAAATAGTTAAATTTTCGTAGTGTAGAATAAAACAAGTTTTATTGTTTAAATTTGTTTATTAACAAAAGTGATATTGTATACAGTGGGAAAAAGCAAATCTGTAGGCTTTAAACTTTTGCGGGGTACGTCCCTGTACCATGAAGGTTCTGCGCAGAGTAAAAGAAAACTGTCGCCTCCGCACCCTTCCCTGAGTCTCTTCTGTCATTAAAACAAGACAAAGAATCATGGAAAAATCCTATATGTCAAAAGGCCCAACGCTCTTCTACTGTTCTTCAACTCTTCTTCTATGCGTAAATATCATTGAATTCCAACAGAAGTGATCAAATGATGATTCTTATCTGTCGTTATCAAATGCATCTTATTCTCCCTCCACCCTGATCCAAGATGGTTCAGATGAATAATTAATTGTTTTTTTTTTATTTGAGCTCAAAGGAACTTTCTATGGAAAGTTATAAAGTTTTACATGGATCTTTTCATTTGTTTAATAAACAATTATTTAGGATAAAGACACCAGTAGTTGACCATGTATCAGTAGTTGACGACTTTTCAGAAAAACATGAAAAATAAGGTTTTTAGAAGTGGCGATCTTTTGAACAAAGTGCAGTTCTCTAACTTATATCTAGTGGTAGACGCAGTTTGCATTTATTTAATTTCGTAATTAATTCTATTCTTTGGTTATCAACCAAGGGGCATTGCCAGACTATATGATTTAAATCTTGTTTTCATAATTACAATTGCATTTCGCTTCGTTTATAATACGAGAATAATTAATTGTGAAAGCCACTGCCTCGCTTTTGCTTTTTTTTGACACCTAATCTTTGATTAAAGACATTATCTCTAATGTCTTTATTACATGACCAATTACAAATAATTGACAACTAAGTAGAATCAGCATTACTGCCATTTTAATACCTAACCCTGTACACTTAAAGCTAAAAGATGGACAGACGAATCTAGGACAAGGAGACAAGAAGTACATATAAGAAAGTTAAGGAAAGTGGATAAGAATAAAGGAGCGGGTAGCGCGTTTGAAAGTGGAGAGGGATGACAACGCCCGAATTTCCAAGGAAATACAATTATAATAACAGGAAGATACATAAAAGAAGAATGAAGTAAATTTAACAGTACGACGGGTTGGCAGAGCCAAGTCAACCCATCGCCTGCTCCTTAATTCCAACACGAGAGATGAGATTACGCGTGTGATGACGTCGCATGAACGTGGCAGAATTTCGCGAAGAAATTCGTAATTGTCTGTATCTTCCACGCGTGTAGGCGACAATTCTCGTCCGTTCAGCCGCTGAAGCTGCGCGAAGGCAAACGTGACTTGTAGCTACCGCAGTCATCGACACAGAAAAGCAGCGTTTAAAAAGCAGGCTCGAGTGTCAGGTATAGCCGCGTGTCGTTATCAGCGTCGTTTATTCTTACGTGAACGTTGTTAATGGCCGAGCGGGGACAGGCGGCCGCGTGATTCGCGTATAACGAACGATCGTAATTACGGTTAACCTGCCGGGCAATTTCCACGGTTACAGTGACCGTGAAACGATTATTGGTCCTGTAGGGGCTGTTCGTCCCGGCGAAATTACGATTAGGCCAATCGACTTGGCTCGCCTCGCGTTCGCAACAGCGGCTCTCGCCATCGCCACGCGCGGCCTCCACTCGATTCGTTTGCACGGGGAAGTTAATTACCGAGCTGCAAAGCGACGCCGTCGGATGCCGTTGCCGGGAACAACCGAGGCGACTGGCCCGTCGATGATCCACGCCATGCGAACCGTTCAATGGAAAGGTGAACCGGTCTCTAAACAGTTTGCGATCCCCTCGCTCCCAGCGAAACGAGATTTAATTGCGCTCGAGCTCCAAGGACGCCGGTGAAATTAGTCGATCCAACGATCGCTCGCCACACGGGGATCCACTCCGTTTTCACGTTTACGTTTTCGTGACGAGGCACGGCTCGGTCGTCTCCGAACCTCAAGTAAATCGTGGAATTGTTGGCGCTGCTACCGCCCGCTGCCTGGGACTATTGTGTTTCTAGTTTCTACCGCTCTGTTGGATGGAACCCGACAGTAGCCGAGCATCGAGAGGAGAACGATACTTCTTGCAGTCGTTGAATTTTATTTCATTGCAATTATGAAGCATCGATCCACTTGTCCAGCGAATTACTTCTGGATGGGGACAATTAGCGCCGGCAGTTTTCGGATCTGACCGGGCGCCGGTGAGCGATAACTCGCGAAACGTAGCGCGGATGGCGCGCGGGGCGAATACGGCGCTCGTAAAAATCTAAATGCGGCACTAGTTTACACGAGGGGTCGTTACTCGCAGGCGGAGGCGCAGGTCAGGTCGGATTACGTGTGGCCGTCGTTTCTTTTCTCGTGTTTTACCGCGCGCACAGTTTAAGAGAAGAAGGTTAGCGGTGCATCGCAGGCCTCCAACACGCTTCCACACGCGGCCACGGCGCGCTGACTACGGTGAATTAGGTATTCGACGAATAGAAAAGCCCGGTTCGGGCAGCCGGCCAAGGTATGCAGACGCGGTCGCGGATGTGCCGGGACCTATCGCAACAACCCTAAAACCACCGCCGCGAGGAGGGGGAGAAAAAAAAAAGAAGAAACGAGCGATGTTAACGCGCGATGAAAGCTACTACGCCGCGGCACGACCCATCGACCCGATTTCCTCCTTCAATTTCGAGCTGCTTCTCGGCCAATTCGCTGATCACATTTGCCCCCCTCGCACGGGGACTCGTGATTACGTAATCGATAATTGTGCCGCGGCCACGAAAGGAGAAATCAGTCCTCAATTGTCCCGTGAAAGATGGCTGTTAATGTTGCGTGTTAAGGGTGGGAGAGTTTAGGAGAGATTTTAGAATATTTGCGAGGTAATTGGTGGTGAATTTTGGACTGTTATCGTTGGAGGGATGATAATGTCTTAATGAATTAATTTGGGCTTGATGTGGCGTCTGGTACTTATGCCAAGAGGTTTGAATTCAGTAGAAGATATCAATAATTATGCTACTGTCTTGTACTCGACTGTTATCTTGCCTCCACCGTCGAATAAATTCAACGATTTTCAAGTATTTATTGCGACGATAATAGTTATAGTATCTAATGGAATAAAACTTTTTCTATTTATTAAATTACATTTCTACAGTAAATAAAAAATATAAAAGTAATAAAATTATTGCTTTTCAAATGTCTTTGAAAGCGGTCTTGATGACATGTTTAAAAATTCATGCCTCGCTCGTGAAGGCGATTTCAGCTGTTCGACTTATCTGAACTCAAAAATCTAAACAGATTTTTACTATAATTAGTGATGTATTTTCAAAATTAGCAAAATGGTGGGTAAAATGCAAGAAAAATGTATTTTCTGCTTTTTTCTTTTGCTATTTTCAATTATAAAAGTAGATTAGGCTCACTGAAAATGCTTGGTTGTAGTCCCTGCGAGAGTCACAGTTGTGCAGAATAAGCTTTTGAGATTTTATCTTCACGATGTGGACAAATGACATTTCGAGAAAAACACGTCTGTGCGCTCCCTAAAAAATGCCTCTGTAGGAGCTAAAATAATCGGAATTTTTTCATGAAAATTTAACAGTACACTGTTGAGGATGTGTGTTTTCGAAAAATGTTTTAAAAAATCGATTTTTTCAACCCGTCTAACCGGAATGACCCCTTAAGGTGTGCATTGATACATGCTTAAGGAATAGATAGATATCAACTGGTCTGGGTTGCAATGCAGTATTTGAAATTGAAGTTGTCGGGAAAATTCAAGTTTTATGCGAAACCGTGTAGTCATTTAAGATGTAATTCCAAGACTTTCGGTTAATTTAATTATTTTAGGTGATGCAAGAACGGAGGCTCTGTAGGTAGATAGTTGGTCATTCGTCACAGTCAGCAATCGTGGATTGTAATAACTGTACCGTGCCGTTCTGTGATATATTGTTCCGCTAGAGGGAGTGTTAACTTGACAGGAGGAACGTCGATTGTCTTAACAGCCGATAACTTTCCAAAATTGTTTCCAAAGACACAGCGCCAGCGTGAGGATAGCTTTGAAGATGGGAAACGAATTGCCTGACGACGTTTGAAATGGGTATATCGATAATGGCTCCTCAGTCTTTTGGCAGCAGTGGTACAAAACAGAAACGAAGGAGAAGTGTCGAACTGAAAGAAAAAACTATACCATCCTTTCTGTAAATTCACTAATTAAATCGGTGCACACAGGGTAAAATAAATACTTGGACTATGGAATTCGAATTACCAAAGTTTCTATTACCTTCATTATTTTCAAACAGAGAAACCTCCCAACGGAATTACACACCAGGCTACAGCCCAGTTGTCAAACTCGTCGGAAACCCTCAAAACATGAACCTACGTCGACCACTGTAGCCCTTTTGAACTGGTCCATCGGAGCAGGCTAGAGGAATAGTGAAAGCTTCACAAGAAAATAGTCGGCCATTCGTCAGCAGACGACGATCGTGGACCATAATATAGCGGGTCGGCGGATAAGTTACTGCGAGGGACAGGCATTAATTTGGGGCTGAGTTGGCGCGCGAGGCACCGTGCCGCGCCGTGAGCTCGGTCTGTACGCTTCAGGATCTCTCCCCCGAGGCTATTCCGTCCCGTTAACGGATAGCCGTTGCCCTTAGACGAATCGATCCTTCTTAGGCGGAGCACTGCCGGGGAAAGACGGAGATCCGCTGCCGCGGGGTGGCTGTAGATGGGCTTCTTCAACGAAAAACAAACATTCGACTCGATCCTCTTCTTTTGAAGTGTCCCTCATCCTCGGAGAAGCTTCAACTTTTCGACATCCTGAGGTATACGAGGCTGTGTCTCTTGGTGGACAGTGGGTTGCTTTCGATACTGGAAAAGTGGTATGAGAAGGTTCGCTGTCAGCCATTATTTACTTGCTTCTGGTCGGAGAGATCGACATTCTAGGAAGTGGTAGTGAAATATTAACTTTTAAAAAGTCATTATAATGATTCGAACAATTGTAGAGTCTTCTACAATTCACCCTTAGTCAAGTTCGATTCTACCTTACCCTGGCTGTCAGTTTAACGATGTATTAGCCAAATAATATTCAACAGCCCTGATGCGTTCGCACATTTCTCAAGCACTTGACACAGATTAACCGCGCGTGCATAGAATCCAAGGAACACCAAGGTCTGCCGAACAGCTTTCAACGTCTCCATTCGAATAGCGACGACCCAGCATCGCCAGCAGAGTCGCTGCGGCGTTCCTACACGGCCTCGTTTAAATCGCCACGCGAGCTACGGATTTTTGACCGTCTAAGTAGCGGCGTAGCACGAAGGTAACGCGAAGGGGGAAGAAAGAGCAATTCACCTCCCTTCCCGGCCTGCCTTCGGAACGACCCTGAAACTCTCGCAGTCACGCAAGCCCGCGGAACGCCGGTACGTATATTCTTTCCCCGACGTACTCTCAGACACTTGCAGGAGAGCCCTAACGATGCTGCGGAATTTTAATTCGATTTGCGCCGCCGCGACGGCAAGAGGAAACGCCACGCCGTCTGCGAGCCGGCGGAGGAATCAGAATCCCTCCTTGCATTCTTCGCGCAATAAATCCTCGCGCGATATAACCCAATTACTTCTGGCTGGGAGTGCTCGCGTGTAGCGCAAGGCTTTCCCCCAGCCCTGCCGTGCGGAATCGCGGGAAGTCCTTTATCAGACGTTAATTGGAAAATGGCAACGCCCGGCTCGAAGGAAAAGTTATCTGGCGAAGGCGGGAGCTACGGGCAAGGGGCCCCACAGGACGGCGAACGCTCCCCTAGCTGTGGGCTCGCTGTATTCCTGGATCGTATCAAAACCGGGGGCCGAATGGTTTAAATCTACCCGGACGATGCGGGAAGTTTTTATCTCGACGAAACTTTTTCTCGTATGCCTTATCTGAGATGATTGCCCCTGCTACGGTTACCTTTCTTGTAGATCTGCATAATATCGTTTGTAGGCAATTTATGTGTCCCGGAAGAAGCATCGCGGTAGCTCCTCCGCGGTTCTCGAGTCGTGACTAGCCTCTCTCAGTTACCGTGCCGCATGTCGGACGATTTCTTGCTCGGCAGCGTGCTAAAGAGGTCAGGTAAGAGGGGACTGTTATAATCGAAGAAGTGAATTTTAGGGAACAACGAAGGGGCTCAGTGGAAAATGGCACATGTCTCATAGCATTTTTCGCTTCTAGTTAACTCGTTCCTGCAAGGTAGTGTAATCCTACCACCTCTCGATATTATAGCGCGTACGTTTCACAGAGTCGAATAATATTAAGGGGTTATGACTACCTGCGAGGTCGGAAAAGACATGTATATTCGGGAATTTTTCGGGGAAAAACTTTAAGGCTTTTTTAATCAGACCTTTATGTATTCGAAAGTGTACATGTTAAATTACTTGTAGTAATTTTTGCGATGGAAAATATAAATAAATCAAAGAAATATCAAAGTTCTGTAGTTTGCGTTGACCACTCTAATTTTGAACTGGTTCATCTGAAATAAAAAATTCGCGGGAATTTAGTTAGTATATTAGATTATGTAGTCCTTAATCGTTCATTATCTCGAAAAATTAATGTGCTACTAAATGGCGGCTTCTCATAGCAAAAGTATCGATTTTCGCCACAGAATCCCTGTCAATTTTCATCATTTTTCATCTGTAAAATGAAAACTACGCGACGGAAATGAAAAAGCCACGATTAAGGATTAGACAATCTAATATACTAACTAAATTTAGTCGAATTTTATATTTCGGATGAACCAGGTCAATGCTACAGTAGTCGCCTTATAGTGCTTAAATAAAAAACACTTGCGGGAGACCGCCTATAATTCTATTATTTATTTAGATATCGCATTGCAAAAAATTACAAGAACTTAAAAATATATACTTTCTAATATACAACCGTTTATTTCAAAAAGTCTTCAAGATTTTGAAAATAAATATCCTGAAAATACTTTCAGACCTTACAGGTAGGTAGGCATAAACCCTTAAATAAAAAGCAAGTGCGTATTGGAAAACGCTACATGCCACTGAAGTGGCCCATGCCACTCGGCTCTTTGGGTACACGAGTCCTAATAAATTTAATTATTCAGATAAAATTTTATAGTAGTCGTTATTCAACATCTAACTCAAATACTGTTTAAATTAATTAGAATGTTGTACCGCATTCGCCATAAAAACAATTTTTCCTTCAACTTGCTTTCCTCTAAATCATAAAACGGTGGCACGGTTAAGTGAAGATCTCCCAATTCTTGCTGATATTTTGAGCTGCACGAAACCCTGACTATTCAAGTCGGATATGATTAATATAATAGCAACAATGTATCGAAGCAGTCACTGATAATTTTACAGTCACGAAGGACACGTAAGCTGGTAATCAGCCTCGAGTAATTACCGAAACGCCAACACCAAGCAGTAATCATCGAAAAATGAAACAAAGGATGAACGCGGGGGGTGGGGGCAGATTAAAAATTCCATTTGCGAAACGGGGGGAAAAGTTGAAGCTGCACGGGCAGGGCATCTCATTAAAACAGTTCGATGGACGGTGACGCGAAGCTGAACACGATGACGAAAGGATTAACGTAGCAGAAGCTCGGAGAGAGACCGGAATGACGGTAATAACAGACCCGTCCGTCAAAACCGAAATTCCATGGCCCCGCACAGTAATCTACGGGCTTCGCCGACGGTAACACCATTCAGTCCGGCTATCTGTCAGCTATTTTTTCACGTTTCACCGTTCCTCGTCCGCACAATTGGCCTCTTCGAGAATTACCGGCGGAGCCTCGGGAATTTTCGAAAACGAGGGGCTTTCGTTGGGATGCTGTCGACTCGGCTCACGGACCGATTTTGTTTTCCGTGATAACAGACGCGGAGGGAAGGTGGTCGGAGTTTTCCGCGTTATTTGGTGGCAGCTGATAGGGAACGAGGATCGAAGTTCAGCTGTCAATGATTCCCTGCTGTGATGGGTGAATCTCGGAGTGACTTCTGGGGGATTTTCATCGAATTCAAACGTTCATAATTGACCATGCAAATGCAAAATGTGAGATAATTTACTGATATTTGGTTAAATGCAGGTAGTCCAGGTGTTTAATTATAGATATTATAGATCTTGGCTTCATGTAAGTAAAAATTAAATTTAGGTGACAGTAGACACTTGGACTGCACAGCAGAAGATTCATATTTAACCACAAGTAGTCGACTTTTCAGAATACACGTTGCTCCATGGAATCGCCATGCCTCGGCTTCCGGAAGCAGCGTGTGGGGGTGGTTGTTAGGGACTTGGCGAAATATCCCGTACACCCAATATACATAGGATAATACCTGCCACTGTGATCTCCATCTCATGCAAAGTTTTCTTCGTGGAACCGTACGGCTACGTGGAACAACTCAAATTAGACTAATCCGCGCTGTGTCATCAACTCGTAGATGATGCATTAAGTTACTCCATTTGAAACAATGGTCCGTGATACGCGGGTAACTGGGCGTGAGCGGCCAACTGCGGTACTGGAAGTTTATTGCGCGCTGCGCCCATCCTTGGTCGATGGAACTTACATTTCGTGTGGGAAAATTGAAATATAAAAAAGATATTCACTGCTTCGTCACGATCAATATTAGACACTTCGAGGGTGCCTTCTGCTGATAGAAGATACGTGAGGTTTGACGAAGGATGTTTCATCTAACTTCCTCCAACAAAAATTTACGGTGTTAATATATCTACTTGCTATATTATCCAATTTAAATACTTGCAGTTCTATTATCAACATTTTGACAATACTTTCGCTTTAGAGTTTTCCCGTATTTTTTTAATTGAATATTTTTCACACACCTTTGTACGCATTGCCGCGCATGTGTGTTCAAAAAGACCAGTATAGCGAGCTTCGACATTTGTGGCACGCAAAGTTTAATTTCGACCGTGTCTGACACGGAACGCGCTTTAACTAGCTAATATTAACACCATATTTCAGCGGATAACGAGAGGACGCGATGGTAAACGTGTACTGCCTATAGTATACGCAACGTATAACGGCGATTTCGCGAAAGCTCCCAACGTACGTCAGCGAAAATTTCCAGTAATGGCTGGTAAGCTCTTCTCGCTTGGTGTACGATATTCCAATGAATTTTGGGGGTACATTCCGTGCTCGCGCGTCACACGAATGGCCCGCTGTAAGCCTCGCGGACTTAACAAAATGACCCGCGATGAATGAAAACGTTACTTTAACCGTAGAGGTTCGGAACGAACGTCATTTCGAAGCCAAAAATGTTCTCGTTTTGCTTCGCTGAGTGTTTGCCAGAAATTTTCGTGGGATCTCGTCGATATGATATTCCTCTAGGAATAAATACACAAATGAGTAGGCATCCATCTATTTTGGCTTCGATGCAATCGTTCTCGATGACGTCAAATGACGATATTCGAATTTTCATTTATTTAATTTGATGTTCCCCGCGTGGAATTATACGGATACTTCGTACTTTGATCAGCAATTTATCTAGCATTTATGTTGAAAGACTTCACATCTTTTGTGGAGAATAATTAATTTTTACTGCGTAACGCTGGGAAACTTATGCTGTAGATATAAATATCAATGAAATTGCAATAGCGCCTTCATCCTTGCATCCTGCATGTAAAGACGAGTCAATTAATTCGAACGCCTTTCATCTTGTTCCCTTTATCGTTAAACAGTTTTAATATACGTCATATCGATTTACTTGCGCCTCAGAAGGAGACGTAGGTTCACGGCCTTTTCCCACAGCGTTTCGCAAAATGAATGTTATACTCGAAAGAATACAGCCCCCCGTACTTCATGTCGGCATAAGAAGCGCATAGAATATTTTAATTAAATTCAAGCCCTCCGAGAATCTCGGCGAAAGGAAAGAAAATGTATATAGCGGGAGTCGACTGCCTTGAGGAGATTTATTACCGTACTTGGTCAGACTAAAACGCGACCGAGTAAATAGGCGGGGAACGTGCAGTTTATTCGACGCTGTTAAAAAATTCTTCAAGTACCTTCGCCGGGGAAGATCGGTTTAGCGGTTGATAATTAATTAGAAATATGTGCCTTTAGAATTTTGCTGGAACGTTTCCTCGGGGAGCACGGCGCAATCACGTTGATTAAGAAGGTGTGACGAAGCGGGTAACGTTTGAAGTTTCAAGTGGAATTCGCGTTATCGATCCAATGGTGTCTATTAGTCTCCATGCCTTCATAATGTGGGATTCTGAACTATAAAGGAGGACGGAATTAGACGTTCCGCAACGAATCACGAATAATACATCCGGGCGGCCCGTGCCAAACTGCAATTTGCTTAAAAGAACAGCGCTGCGCTGCGCGATTAGGAATGCTCCGCGAACCTCGCGACGCGAGGGCAAATATAATTCATAGTAAACGAAGTTCCGCTAGTTAGTAAGCACACCTGAAGATACTTCATCACGAACCGCGATGCTCAATTTTCTCAGATAAAGATTTAAGGCCCTAGGGCGCACGGTCCACCTCGGTGGTCACGGTAGGCGCAGCGCGGCATAAATTGCAAGTCTAATTCGGTTCGACCGATTCCGACAGCCGTGCACAAAAATGTAACCGTTTGATACAAGTTATTTCGACGCTGTACGCGCGCACATAAATCACGCTCATCGAGGTGTTGGCAACTATTTACGAGACTATTAAAGATCCGAGCGCTGTGTCCAAATTGCTGAGAGCATAACACTTTATGAACGAGCGATTACCCTCGCTTTCACGTATTCTTTCTAAAAATACGATATCACGGAGAAAACGGCACGCGGATGCGCCGCGCCTGCTGCCGAAATTAATGGACGAACGTCTCGTTAACATCGGCGGCGAAATTGTTATTAAATCGGCTGACTTTATTTGGTCCTGCAGCGACAGTTAATTAGGTGAGCGAGACAAATGGCTGGACGATCTTTCCTCACTTCGTAAATCCGTTAGCGCTCACTCTCTAAATTCTCGGCTCCATCCCCGTGGACCGAGAATTTGGCAAAAAGTTCTCCGACTACCTACTCCGGCAAAAAGAGTGTCCCGGTAGCGACGCCATTATAGCGATTTACTGTCGTGTTTTTTCACCGTCGTTAGACTCCTGGCCGTTCGTCGATCGCAATTTTCTTGGCTAATGTGCTTAGGCATCGTCAATTCGTTCCTCTTCTATCGACGCGCCTCGTCGATGCCGTCCCACCAACCGAAATAGAACTTCTCATCTCCGTGTCGATTCTGTCTTTTCCGAGCAGGCGATATGGCCTTTTCTAAATAAATTTCATTCAAGGATCCAGCTTCTTAGAGTATTTCACTACACTGTACTTTCGCGAAGGAGATTCGAGAGTTTTCTTGGTGTCAGATTGATCTCCGAGATAACTTATTTATTTTACTATGTCCATGTTTTCTGTTACAAGAACATATTTGAAGAGTCCTTTTAGAAAACACTGTAGGTGTCAAAATTAAAAAAGAAAATGATTGGAAAACGTTCTTTGTGACAGTGCGAATACTATAGTAGAGAATTTTATTTGGCACTTACAGTGTTTTCTACAAGGGTCTTTCAATTATTTATTCATCATATAGAAACTGGAAACTTTGGTGAGATCTTTTGAACTCTTGGTTATGACTTTAATGTAACCACGTAATAAATCTGTCCTTATGCGAGGGTTAACCGAACCTTTCCTGGGCATCGATTTTTATTCAATCCAGACATTATGCAATCTCAAATTTATAGCTCACAACAGTTATATTCGTGGTATGTATCCAGAAATGAATACGTAGCTGCCTAATTACACACGTATAACGTCTGATCATAACTTTAAGCATCACTTCAATCTTTAATCCCACTTTAGTACTCATATCTTCCAGTAGACTCGTTCAATTACGACTCGCCAGCGTAAAACGCTTGTACATAATTTGTGTTTTACAGTTGGACTTTGTTCAGAGATAGGAAAGCAACGTTGTCGACGCGAACGACGATTCTTTATTACAGACCAGTCGTTTCGAGGAGTACGCTGCGAAATATGCTTCGCTGTCCGAACGACGAGTATTCGGAATAAATAGGACGGTGCTGAGAATGGGAGGAACAATAGTGAATGTTGATACTCGTGAGGAAGTTACGTGGACGGGACAAAACATACCCAAGAGACAGGTGAAGGAATCACAGACCGGATATTAAGAGTGTAACATCGGCGGGATAAAAAGAGAAAACAAACAGGACAGATAATTGCCGGTGGGATTATTTACAGTATGGGTCAGGGAATCTCCCTTGCGCGTTGACAATTAACAGAAGCTCTACGTCAAGCGGATTTGCTTTTCCACGATCATTAGTAAGGTTACACGAGAAAATTTCCCTTAATCCGTGTTTACGATGGCCTGGAGCTGCTGTATGTCCGTTTCCTCTATCTTCTCGTTAAGAAACGAGAAGCTTACCAGATGCTGCATTTTTTCGTAAACGAGTGCCGAGGCCCGTATAAGAAACCGCGGCAAAATGCTGCGCCTAACGTTTCACCCACACACGTAGACGCTCGTGATATACTACTAAGTGCAAATCGTTTTGCAACCGTGAATCATTTTTTACTGTCCTCAACGCAGCGCTCTGTTATCCCCGCCAGGAATAAACGAAACACAGTGAGTCATAAACTTGGCACTGACTGTAAAGTGGATCACAGGCCTCTGTTCTCCCATGTGTACCTACGTCATTTTCAGATTTCAGATTTAAGCACCCTAGTGTCTACGATTCTACGCAAAATCGATCACTTTTTGCACTGCTTGTCGGGATTTTTGGTGAAACCAAAATATCGTGTAGTTCATATAAAATTAAAGGGGGTTTAAGTAATCACTTTACTGGGTTTGAAGTTGTTTAAAAAATACACGCCTTGGAGTTTGCAATTTTTTCATATTGCACTAAAACTAACAAACAAAAGCTTTACATAATATTAAACAACACACTTTTGTTTATAGCCGACAAAATGTTACCACTTTTGAAAAGTAATAAATAATTTAGTATTTTGTAGGGTTCTTTTGTTTTTAGGACGGCCTAAAAAGTTACCAAAAGTGGTGGCTCTCTTGTAGGTCCCAAAAATGTGTTGTCCCTTTTAATGACCTATGAAACTTTTGTTTGTTAGTTAATTAAATTCAACTTTAACTGGGTTTTATACAGCTTTCAATTCTCCATCACAATATGTATATTAAACACATACCACAGATCCAAGTTGATGCTAAAAAATAACAAAAATAAAACAAATCGAAAAAGTGGTAACTTTTTTATCCGCTACTGTAAGTATTTACGATTATCGACCGAATGACACCAAAGTGACACTGTAAAAATTTTCTTATCCCCAACCGTTACCAAAGGGACCGTGACGTTTGCGAGGATCTTGCTACCCCACGGTGAATAGGAGAGAACTTTCAAATTCGACTACATCCCCGTTTATAGAGCGGCGCTCGAAAAGAGAAGCGTTCTAAAAAGAACGACGTGGCCCGTGTGCGCGATAACGTCGCGCGCGCGGAAGGGCAGTCTGTCTTCGGGAGAGGGGAAAGGGGTGAGCACCACAGGTGGTGGGCGTCCCGACGACGTCGTCGTGAGCTTCGCGGCGCAGCGCGACGAGCGACTAAAAACCTCGGCCACGAACGAACATCCGACTTATCGCGTTCATCCATTCACAGTACCCATCTGTAAGTGGTATAAGTCGTCGTTGCGACGGACCGAAGGCATCAAGCGTCCGTCAGTTTCGAGTTCAGTCTGTTGGTCTCTCGCGCGCGTGCTCTCCCCCCTTCCTCTCTCTCTCTCCGTTTCCCTTTCTAGCGTACGCGCAGCGTACATTCCCTCCCTTTAATACACATAATATACACAGATACGCGTACAGTGGCGTACGCAGATCTGTAGCCTACGGTGCCCATAGTATTCCTACGGTGCACGCGCACCTGATCTACCTGTATCCCTCCCTTTCCAGCATCCCCCTTCTGCGCTCTTTCGCCCACCTTCCGTCCCTCTCCCTCTCCCTCTCCCGCCCCGTGGGGGATCGCTTCGACGAGATACCGCGTAGTGGCGCACTGGTCGCCACGAGAGCGACGTGCTCTCCGTCGGTGGTCATGAATCGTGCGGCGGAAGAGGTCCTCGCGAGCCGGCCGCCGCCGTCGTCGTCGTAGTCGCGTCGTCCTAGTCAACGTCGCCGCGCCGTCGTGCTGCTCGTCCTCGACCGTGCCGTCGCCGCGTTGTTTATTGTTCCCGTGACCGCGCGGGGGGTGGTGGACACCGGGGACGATCGTCGTTGAACGCGTTCGATTATCGAGCGCGACCGTACCGATCGAACTCCGCGGCCCGTTTCTCGTTTCGCCGAGCGACCGATCGACAGTAGTGGTGTTTCCGCGAGAGGAAAATGGGCATTGGTGGGCTCGTGCCGCGTCGCGGTGAACAACGTCGGGTCGCTGATCGTCGCCGACAGCGGCGCCATAACGGGGCGCGTTCGCACGCGAACGCGGTGTGAGACGAGGGAGGAAGAGGAGGCGGGCGAGAAGGAAGAGAAAAAAAGTGACCAGCCGGTTACACGCCGGCGGAGCGACGCCGGAGGAGGGCCGCGAGGGCCACCGGCGCTTACGGCCTTTGGTTCCTTCCCAGTTCTTTTATTGGAGTGAAGTGTCGTCGGTGATCGTGACCGCGTGCGAGCCACGTTCGCGCGGGCATCGTGTGCTGTGCCCCGAGCGGGGGAACGAGAACGAAAGCGAGAGCGCGCCGAGGGCTGAAAATGTGAAGGAATTGTTGCTGCAACTGGTTGGCGGGACACCGTGCGATCTCGTCGACAAGGTAATGCGATACAGGCCGCGCAGCATTTTTACGCGCCAAATGAAACGAACGGCGCGCGACGGGCCCGTGATTCACCCGATTCAGGCGCCCCGCCGCGGCTTCCCGCGGAACGCGCGCGCCGCTAATTACACGATTTGCGAACTAGCCTTTTCTCGTCCGCCGCTCGTATTTTTTATCACCGTCCGCGGAACGGCCGCGCAGCGTGCTCGCGCACGTTTCGGCTGCTAGTGTGCTTTCGCGCGAAAACGTGACGGTGACGGTGCTCGAAATGGCAGAACCGCGGTCGGGAACGATTAGCGTAATTGTCAATCGCGCGTTGGACAGTGATCGATCGTAATACAGTGCGACGCGGTTACGAGTGGAAAGTGGGGGCCGCGTAATATGCGTCGTTCGATGACAGATGTTGGATAAGCTAGTTGATCTTGGAAAGTTGGCCTAACCTTTTCTAGCGTCACTTGTCTTGGTGCAGTTACGTACGCGGCTGGTTGTCTTCGCGCCTTTTAAAGATGGCTACCGGCGTCGGCTCGAAAATCCTTCCTCGACCCGTCTTTGAATCGTCGCGCCACTTTCTACGGTATGTCGAATCAATTTACGTGCACGTTGCATCGCTTCCAATTCTTTGAAGCGTTTTGTACTTGTGCCTGGAGCAACATGATGTGCAGATTTTTCGAGCACTATGCGCTCGCGCGATTGTTGCTCCGACTGTCGAAAGTACGAAATTTAATTTAAAAGAGGGGTTATGATTAACGTGATCATTTATTTTTTCCTCAAAACGGGACATCTATTAATTTTCAAGTAATAGTATTTGTATTCAAGAAAATGCATATTTCTTTATAGTTTTTGTTTATTAATGAAAAGAACAGGAATGAACACGTGAAAATAAATAATTTATTTGGTTTTATGTTTTTCTGAAGAACAAATTTGCTTAAGTATATTTGGTGTTGATTTCAAATAAGAATGAAATTCTTGGCAGGATTTCTTAAACTTTACTTTGGTAATTAACATTTCTTTAAGAATTGCGACTTGCAACTGTGTTTTTCGCTCGTCCATAACTTATTCATAAGATAAAAGACACTTTCTACGGGTGCATTAGTGCCGGGCAGATCATAAAATATATTCAGTAATTAATCAATAGTTGCTCTCTTTCTGAAAACGGGACATTTTGGCGGCCCGAAGCTGTGCTTGCGGACAACGGGATAGGCTACCTAAACACGGGACGTACGGTCGCGTTAGTTATAACAGTAGGTTTGAATTTTAATTACTACTGTCATTTGTAGAGAAGCTAAACTGTTGGATTTGCCAATCTTCGATACGTGTTTTTGTTGGAAAGGAGTTATAGATTAAAATGAATGTCTTGATATAAAAAGTAAGTGAAAAACTCTGGCCTCGTATGTCGAATAAGAACTCTACCAATTAGTGAGATTATTAAAGCACGTTTTAATCATAAATTTTAGAAATAACATTGAAATTTCTGTAAGGAATAGTCTCATAAAGAATTAAAATCTAAGATCATTTCAATTAAATAACTGTCTTATATTTCTAGTAATTGTGAAAAAAGCAAAAGCTGGAGTTGTAATTCATAAATCAGTAGTTTTCTGTATGATTGCACCTACAGTCGAATCTTATTTCGGGCATTCTTTTCTAATAATGAATATTGCTATTAGGTTCATTTGCACCAGACGAGTTGGTTTTTGGCGTTAAGGCTACCATCCCTACCGAATTCCCTAGGCAGTAACCACCCAGAACATTTGTTGATTATTTATTTTTGCGGCAAACAAGCAAAGGAAAAGAGTAAATTATATTACAATAAAAATATTAATCCTCGTCAATTTATGGGTAGGAGATTTATGATAATTTAAATATAGAAATACAGATTAAGACAAATAAATTCAAGTTCATAGAAATAAACTTAAGCTGGGTCGTGCATTCAAAATATATTCCTAACAAGAATTATCAATTCTTCTAAAAAATTCTGTACTCGCATCACATAGAAGGAAAGCTAGCTTCGTCAGTGCAAGTAGGTGTATCAAATAACGTTTACTTACTTCGCTGGGGTAGGACGTACCCGCGGAATTGGGCGAGGCAAATGAGAAATAATTGATCGGACGTTCGTTCCTCGGCGCGTAACACGGAAAACACGCTGTTGTTTTCCACCAGCGAGAACCAAACGGTTTTGCCGGAGCACGGAATCGTCGACGAGTAAAGAGACTCGACAAACAGGCGGTAGCTTTGGCCGTTCGGGACTTGGAATTGCTGTTTACGCGCGTGAGCATAAACAGGGGAGTAAAATTTTGCTCCGCGGATCGTTCAGGTGACCCGTGACTCTTTTGGGATCGATACGGAGTCAAGGTTGCCATCATGGCCGCAGAAAAATAATGTATATACAGAGGGGGTGGGGCGGGGTGAACGGAACGAAAGAAACACAAGGGTGGAACGATGGACGTGGCGCGAGAGTAACGCGTTACGCTCCCTGTTGCTCCGCAGATTGTTCCATATTTGTCCGGCTTCGGTGACCCTATCGGAAAAGCGCTATAAATAGAGAACGATTTCCAATTTTACACAGAAAGGCAGGCAACGCACCAACTGCAGACGAGATGTGCGACTCTCGAGTGCGCCAGACGTTTCCTTTCGTAATTAGGTCAATCTGTACCTAATGAGACGTTACTCGCGCGCTTCTGTACAGCCGTTCGCGTCGTTTCGCCTCATTTCAGACGGCGAGATCGTTCCCTCGGATCGAATGATTTTAATTAAAGGTTATACCTACCGTGCCACGGGATTCCACGACGGCCACGAGCAAATTGGTCGCGCGTTACCACATCATCCTTCCTTCGCGCCGCTTCTTCCCCGTTCTTTTTTCTCAGTTCAAGCATTATCGTCATGCCTCTCCCTCTGGCCGACGAGGAATCTTCGATCTCGACGTACCATCACCCGTGGGTATCAATTTTCACGGAAGAAGAACGCGAACAGCCGTAACAGCTTATAACAATGTATCTTCCCTGGAACACCGTAATTTCGTACCTACGTGTACCATCGGTATCTCGTAAATCTCTCGTCTTCTGTAAACACCGTGCGTCTTTTGTGTCGGGCCGAAATTGAATTCAGCTTATCGATATTCATCGATAACAGCTTCACCGGCGTCCCACCTCCGGAGCTCGAACCCGCGCGTAAAACGCGGCATTTATCGCTGCTCGCGTCTACGCTGTTTATAAATAGAAGATTATATTGTATCCGCTGGTCGACTCTCGCCGGAGATCACCCGGCTATCGAATTATTACGGAATATTACGGAGCGCTGTGTCGCAACCGCGGCCACCCTCGGTATTCGTTGCATTCTTCGCTCGGCGTCCGCGTCACCGACGAGGAAGTCGGTGGCGGCGCATTTGCGCGCGTGGCGCTTTAAAATAGTCGCCGGTAAATATATACGTGCACGCACACGCGCGGGGGCAGGGAGCGGAACACTTTTATTTATCGCGGCTACTACGTGCCGTATCTGATTGACGGGCATTAGCTGCCGGTCACTCCGGCTTCTAATCGAAACGCAGCCGAACATTTGCGGGAAACTTCCGCGGGGGCCGGACACTCGCGAGGAATCTCGAAATTTCGGATCGGTTGGCGGGGTCTGTGGGAAAGCTGACCGATTGGCAGACGTGCTTGAGTGATTCCTTCCTGAAGCAAAGTCTTGGGAGGTTTGTAGTGTCGAGATGAAAGGTTTCGCCTTTGTTAGTTTGTACTACTGATTTTACACTTTATTGAGCTGTGATGTGCTTGCTTCGTCCGCTGTCAGGAGAGTCTTTACAGCAGTGATTCTCAACCTGTGGGTCGCGAAGTGTTTTCTGGGAGGGTCGCCACGGTTTTTGGTTTTTTTTTTTTAATATTATTAAGTTGGAATTATATTTTGAAATACCTGATTGTAATACCTTTTAATGTTTTCTGTACTAAATTAAATTTACCTGATGTTATATTTTGGGAGGAGGGGGTGGGTTATTTGAATTTTATAAATTGGGATCGTGACTCAAAAAAGGTTGGGAGACACTGCAGTTTATAGGCTTATTTCGTGTTTGTTATTGGGAAACGTGTAGGATTGGATGGAACTTAAGCTTACCTATAAGATGCTGTTGGAAATGTGTTGAGGGAGGAATGAACAGTTGGGAAGTTTGCTTCGAAATATGTAGACAGTAAGGTGTTAGGAATGGATATGTTAAAGGAGGAAGAAAGTATTATTTTTGTGAGTCAGTTTCTTTCAACCAATGAATTCTATAAACTCGTGAATCTTGGATCTTCCTTAGATCTTGACTCTTTTTATTATTCTCTCTTAATAAATCGTACAATTATTTCTGCTGAAGGTCCACATCATGATCCAGCGTCTCTTTGTTGAAGCTTTTATTATCCACTCACGTACCACTGGTCATAATTCGTTTTATTGTATACCTCGATGTACCAGACTTCAGGTTGCAAGCGATGCATTTCAAAAATTGGTAGTAAGCATGGTTCTGAATAATCGAATACGAAAGAAACGTGAGAATAGTGCTGCCTTGTCAGAAATGCCTTATCTTTGTGGTAACCTGCAGTATTCTTTCGAAAGGTACATCTTCTCCATCTGTTCCACTTTCTTTGGATCGATTCAAACGTGTATCATTCTTGTCAATTTCCTTTCTGAATCCAGTAAGTCTGCATTATTGCACAACACTTTTCGTGCCTCTTTAAAATCCAAATTACAACACAAAAAAGTGACTCATAGATTACGTAAATCAATAACAATTACCATCAATTTTACATGGTTTTAGTGTGCAATAATGGTAGAATTAATGTACTAAAAAAACTTGGTCAATTATTATAGAAACATCCTACAATATCTTTACTAGTCACCCGCGGGTTACGATTGTCTGACCACTACATTCCTTATCTACTAATTTCTTACTTGGCGCACTATCTTAAAAGGAGTCTCCATAAAATTCAATACATAGCTGTGCCTAAGTCAGAAGAGATCGATTTTATACTCATTCACAAGTTATTCCAACAGACTATAGTTACATCGCATGATACACAATCATCAATGAAGATCAATTTGAGTGGTGTTAGATTATGATACTTGATTTAACTTGGCAAAATTGACACGGGGTTAGTCAACGTCTTACATTAACCATTATTTTGCAGTATCGAACCGCTTCGTAGAAAATCCACAGTTTTCATGTTAAAAATTATTCGTCAGTTTGGCGAGTCGACCGAACGAAATCAATTTCCACGCGACAGCGCTAGAAAACCACGGATGCAAAAGGGCGGAAGGGCAGAATACACGGTTTAAACTTCAACGTTTCTCTTTCCGTTGTGTCAGGGGGTTTTACCTGCGATTCATTTCCGGCTGCACGGGTTAGAGGTTAGAGCGCCGGATTAGCCGAGCTTTTTCCCTGGCTTGCGTGCTTCCTGCTATTTTTTTCACGTTCCTTCCTCCGTCCGTGATAAATAATTCCGCGTCGATTTGACTCATTTCGATATTCAGTCGCGAGCGGGAATTGGCAGAACTCGTTACGGTGGCTCGCTACAGGCGAGGAACCCAATGTTGTCTGAATATGAAAATCGAGAGAAGGACGGATAAAAGGAGCGGACGTTCCTCTACCACTCTTTTGCGCCCAGGCATTATCAATCGTTACCGGCGAATTTGCCTGCAGCCTCGCCCGAATCTCTCGAGCCTGTTCCGGAATCGCAAAAAATAATTGCCGCGCTGCAGGCGGCTATCGCTAGCACGCGAAGCCGAAACGGGGTAGAGCGTTTCTCTGCTTTCCAGCTAAAATTGCTTCGCTTATTAAACCTTTTAATATTGGGATTCGAGCTTCCTTTGAAGTCACCTTCAAGCACCAGGCACGAAGCATGCAAATGTTTGAGCCTGTGTACGAATATAAACAGGGATAGGGGTGGAAATTAAAAGTTTCGTGTAAGGTGTACAGCGTGGATCGTAGGACAGAGACTTTCTTTCCATTTTGTGGTGTATACTCGAGAGTAATGTAACAGGTACACAGTTTGTACGCGAATAAATTGACAAATTGCTTATTACGATACAGAGTAATAGTCGCATTGGTCGCCCGATCACGAGAGATGAGAGATAGGAGCGACGAGAAGTGGAGCACGAGCACGATTTCCACATGTAAACGTAATAGAGTAATCGCGCTGATAATTAACCACTAGCATCTCGTTCAATGTTACGGTTTTTCGAGCACGCGGATCACGACTGCTGGGATGACGAATGCTACGGATTTAGCTGCATCTCGCCGACGGGGTCTGCGGTAATTTGCAAAGCCAGTTGTCCGATGTCGTGCGTACTGACCGTAATGCATTGTTTCGCATCTGCGATTTCGTGACAGGGGACAATTCGTTGGCAGGCCACGAAGACCTCGAGGAACGGTGTTGGTGGTAGCTAACAGAGCCTGTTTGGATTAGCTTTTGTCAGCTAGCGCTTTGGGCGATTTTATATTTCGTGTGCACACGCTTCGGGGACGTGGCGTTTTCTGTCAGCAGCAGTGTGTTACGATTTCATAACGATGACGACAGGGAGATTCGAATCTGAACAAGTAAAGTAGGGCGTATCGATTCGACTTCTCTGTGTTTCGTAATGCAGAAGAAACGCGCGAATACCTCCGAGGAAAGATTTGCTTGGCAAAAATTGAATTCCAGTCGTCTCGCATAGGTGAAATTGTAGATAGGCATAATTTATGGAGTCGTAGATAAATGTGTTCGCGGAGGATTGTCAGGAACGAAGCTAGACCTTGAACCTTCATGTTTTCAGAAACTAGGACGGTCGTTTAAACGCGTTAATTAAAGTATCTAAAGTATTTGATGGTAACACTGATATCGATCCACCTGATTATCACGCACGCGTCAAATGCCACAGAAATATCCATCCAGAAGACGAGAAATGAGAACAGCTGTCGATGCTTGGCCCCGATGCGCTCGCTATGTCGTTAAACGCACGTGACAGCTGCATGTCACGTACATACCTATGCTCTTTTTCGTCGTTTCCATCTGTAATACACGAACAACTAGGACCACCTATTCTGTGCACCCTGTGTCCCTAAAATGGAAGAAGTAATTCGAATGGTTTGCATCCGAATCTGTCGGGTTATAACCACAAGGCGAATTTCCGTTCTGCGATACGGTTATGGCAAAACTTGAAGTTGGGGCTGAAAATCAGAATCCTCTAAAGGATTCGAGTTTACAGAATTTTTCGACTTACTATTATAATTCTTCCTAAACGAATTCAAAATTCATACCAATTCCACTAATATTGCGTGATACGTTGTCCCCCGACAATAATTCCAATTCGTTGCAGAAACCAATTCATGTTTTTATAAATCTGCTGCATTTGTAATTACTGATATTAAGTTTGTAAGTTATATTCTCGAGTATTTCATTCCACTGCATCCAGGGATTATTCCTACTTCTTCCCTCTATTCGAATAAGTAATCTGCGCGGTGGGGAAATTGAACAATGCCATGGGAGGATTATTAAAACATTATTCTCTATACCGATAGATTATCAGGTGCTTACGAATAAGAACAGCTAAGTGGTAATTGTATCTGTTTCTTCATTGTGTTCTAAATGGTGGCGTTGGTGTTAATTTCATGGCCAGGCGTGTATTCCTCGGCGCCACGTTACGATGGGAAATGACCAGAACCATTCACTCCTAGAATTGTAAAAGGATCCGAGTACGTTCGCTCCGAGGCAACAATTTCACGCGGAGATGGGAGGCGCCCAGGACGAGCCCGTTGTTTAACTGTCCCACGTCTACGCGAACAATAATAACGTCGTTCTTCCACTTTCCTCTCTCAATCGCCGGCGGTTGATCGTGCGTGCAAAATGACGAGGTTTCTTCCTGCTAATGCCCCTCGTCGTATTCTTTAACGGTTATCACATTGCTGGTTGACGATCGCTTTAAACCGTGCACGATATCTTCGCTTTAATGATCCTCTTAATTGCTTGCTATAGCACAAGCCACTCGGAAGTTTTCACGACGTCCTTACGCCGTACTAGCTAGCTACTTGAACCTGACAATTCTCGCCGGATACTGTTCGCTCCACTGAAATAATATCGTAGAAATTCGCCAAGCTAATGAAGAGCCTGTCCTTATACGCGTAATCGATACAGAAGCTATCAGAATTCGCGTTTCCTCGCTGCGATGACCATTCATCTTCAGATAGAATCGACGGCAGTTAATCTTGTGAAAGTAGAACGGGTCAATGTTAAGCAGAAGCGTGGAAGTGGTTATTAATTGAATCACTTGTTACGGGGTGAATGTACCTAATTCCGCCCAGGTTCTTAATATCGCCACTCATTATGTCTCGCAAAGCAAGCACTAAAATTTATCGGTCATGAACTGGACTGGTACCTAAACATATGTGAGAAGACAATAACAATTACAGAAAGGGGAGTATTTTAGTGACTCTTAACAGTAGCAAAATGTTCTCTTTACTTTCAAACAAATTGCATACAAAAATATCAATTATTATTCAATTGAAAGCGATTTAACTTTTGCTAGGCGACATTGAGTCAACATTTTTATATACCCTCCAAAGTTTAACAATAGAGAAAATAGAAAACGTATCCGACTTCTCATTAATCAGCTGGGTTTAGTGAATTGCAATCATCTCTTTGAACGAAGAGATGGTTCTTGAGATTCTGATTCCACCCGACTAGATAAAAATTAAAACGTTGCAACGCATCTGTACCACTAATTCCATCAAAGCAACGCTCCTCAATGAAACATTCCGCGAGTACGAAAAATTCGCGCAGCCCCCGCCGCCGATGGCCAGCGAATATTAAATTGGCGCAGAAGTTGCGTCGTGATCGTTCATTGCTGAAACAACAAACCGAGCGAAACGTTCGCGTCAATTATAACTCGCTAACCGGTTGGGAACTTTTTAATTGAACTCGAAACTCCGTACTCCCCGAGTTCCCTCCCGGCGAACATTCGCGAGCACTTGGAATCAGCGGGAAGACGTTCCGTCGCGCGCGGAACAGCCGAGCGGCGAACGTTTCGCAAGTTCAGGCCGCGTGTCGAAGCCATTCGCGTGCCTTCGGGCGCGTTCACCGCCGCGACGAACACGGTTGAAAATTCTCGCGGATGTTTCCGAATATGAGGCGGGCCCGCCAGGAGCCGTGCGAAATTAAGCGAAGTTCGCGAGGCGGGACTCGGTCTGTGGAACGCGTGACGCGAAATTTCTCAGGAGACCATTGTCGTGTACTCTTGAATCATGAAGCAACTTTCGGAGGCTTCTCTTCTTGGAAGAAAAACCTGAGACCGCTTTCCGACTAGTTTCACCCTTTCTTTGTATTTTGGTACTATCTTCGTGACGCTCGTAATTCTTTTTGAGAATGTGACTTGTACTTTCAGTTCTCCCACTTGTTAGCAGCCGTACGAATGAATTTCTGCAAATGGAGAGGGAGAACCTTAGGACAAGATTTATTACATTTAATTTCTATTTATTCCTCCGAAAGTATTTTTAATATTTCATACATTTTTGAGGCACGATTCACTGGAGCATTCAGTGACTGAGGTATCCCGATAGTGTCCTCGAGCATCAAAAAGGGGAGCATTAGGATCTAAAGCCTCCCCCACACAATCGTTCGTTCTTATCTGTAAGATAGATAAATAGGTGAATGTGGCGGCCGCGGAAGATCCGACAGATACGTGCTCTCTGTAAACAATATCCGTGCGTTGCAGCGAGTCGCGCTGCAAAATGTGTTTCCCCCAAAGGATCGGTAGAGATATTCAGCGTTGCATCGAATCGCCTTGCATGCGCTTGTTCCGTCTTGTGTGACTGCGCCTGTCTGTGCGGGGAATTGGAAAGCGAAACATATCTCTTTTCAATCGATCTCGCGAGCTCTTGCACGTTTTCTCTGAGCCATGACGGCCGACGAGCAGACGTCTAAAAATCAAAGAGCGAACGATCGCCCCAGGCAACGGTGCGGATTATCAAGGAAACACGAGAGGGCCGATAAAATCGTGGAGAATGTTGACTGCAACGGCCGATCGTCGTTCGGTCGTTCGCCTTTAAAACCCTCCTCGATAACCGGCCGCGGAGAACTGTCTTTGGACCAGTCATTCCCTTGAAATCCTCGTGGTCAACTGGGATATCTGGCGCACCTCGTAGATTCTCGCCGGCAGAATGTTCGAACGGATTCGCCGATATTCTTCCCTCTAAGAATAACCTCGATGGATTTCCCTTTGAAGCTCTTAACCCTCCTTTGGCTCCGCGCGAGGAATTTACGAGCCCAGCGCGCGATCGGCAACCGGAAACCATGTTCTCGCGCTTCATCGCTTAATGCCTTAATGCCTCTGTCGTTAAACTTCCGCAGCTTTTTGCGCCGTTCAAGTTTTCTTCCAGGGAACAGCGCGAGCAATGAAAATGCGTTTCAGTGAGATTTAGTGCGACAGGGGGAATTAAATCAAGCGACGTGTAAGTATCGGATCGTGCGATTAAAAGTGAATTTCCATTCTCCAGTGCATTCGGTATAGATTCCGTTATCCGTGGTTCGTTTAAGAAAATCTTTTCTGTGATCGAATATTTCTCAAAGTCATCCTCCACTTGTTGCACTTATACAGAAATTAGGGATACCACCAGACAAGGATCTGAAAAATCATTAATTTCTGCGCCGTCGGAATATATGTTCGCGTCGCTATTAGAGAGAAAATTATCTCTCGTTTTTGACTAAGCCACGAGTCACGGCCGAGACTGTGTGCAACGGGGTTGACTCCAAACCGCATTCCACTTATTGCACCGATTTAACGCGTTAAAAATACAGCGATGATAGGATTACCGCCTGGTGGCAAGGTGTTGAGCGCAGAATACCCTCGGTTTCACGTCCCCGCCAATGAATCACGTTCCCTTAGCAGCGGGAAGCTTGTACAAAGTAGCACAGAGAGTTTGCTGGTGTCGGTGACGGATGTCAGCGGCGATATTAAGAGATGCACGGTGACCTTCGTCGCCGGCAGGCCTTTAATTTCGGCCTGGACGGGCTGCCCGGTCACAAAGTGGTATACAAATAAAGCTGCTGGAGTGCCACGGACAGTGTAACCCGCGAAAACTGCCTCCGTCTAGATATCTCGCCTGGTATCCTGTGGGTGTGGACGGTGTCGAGCACTCTTGGCTCTCGCCTCCTCGCTGTCGGGGGTGATGGAGGCGGAGGAAACGGGCGGATAAGAGACGCGAGAAACGATCGAGAGAGGCAGAAAAGAGAAGTGGGAGAAGAGGTGTGCCGTGTTTTTGACGATAGATAGGGTCGGTTCTAGTATTCTGGCGACACTCCAGCCTCTATATAAATACCACCGGGAGTCACCACTCCGTCCCTCTTGCGCGTTTCTCTTCTGCTTCCCGCGTACTCGACACGCTTCATTATTTCTCTTCTTCTTCGTGGTCGTGGCCGCCTTCCACGGCTTCCCTTTCCTTTTTACGCGTCGTGTGTCGCACCGCGCTTTTTGCCGCCGTTAACCGGCCGCAAACTGCGAGCAGCGAGCGCCCCTGGACACCGTCGAAACTAATAACGAAGCGGTGCACGAGCGACAAATGAGGCACTCTCCCCGGATCGATAATACTCGCGAACGTCCAGCATTTTGTTTCTCCACCTTCTTTTTTGTTTTTATATTCGCTCCGCTTTTTTCTGCCCGCGTGTTTGGTCGGGATTAATCGGCAACGCGCGAGGTTTGGAAAGTTTTATTGGTGGCAGGGATCTCTGGTTTTGTGACGAGCGATTAACGATGCGGTTGGAATGAAACTGGCGTCGGCTTTCTTTTTTTAAGGGTGTAGTTGTTGGCGAGTTATTTTCGTTGAATGATCGTTTTTAGACTTCACGATGTATGTACATTTATTTTTCTGAATTTATTTACGAATGCAGTTAATCGTTGGTGGTGGTGTGTGCATAGGAGCTTCATTGGATGAATCGTTATTCTCGCCTTCTCATCTTGGAACAAAGTTGGACGCGAGGATTTCAGAGAAACGGAGGTAACGCGCGCGTGAGAGCGAGAGGTAGATCCGCAATTTCGTTACGACGCGAGTTTCTTCCCAAACGGCACGTTGCGCGGTGTCGTTCTCTTCCCCCATGGCGGATCCTCCACTTTGACTCGAAATCCAGCCGCGAGTTATATACACGTATGAAAAATGACAGTCCAGCCGGAGGAGCAGCCACTTCCCTGCGGCATCCTCGATATTCGCGTATTCTCGAAGGACGTAGCTTCTTGCGAACGGTTGAATGGGCCGACACAAGGCGCACAGGTATTCGCTGGAAAGCGTATAAAGACGTCGCGAAAGCAAGTACGCCCGGATCCACCTGGGAAATTTAAGAGAACATTCTATCGTGCAGTTATCACGAGGATACGTGGCGGCCGTCCCGGCAACGTTACTGCTACTACTACTTCTTCTTCTTGACCTCGTTCAAGTTTCGCGAAAGCCCGTGGAACCGCTCGACCGCTTCGTTTCCAGAATTTATGTGCGACGTTAAACGCGGCCGCGCGTCCCGATCGATGCGAGTCACGACAATTCCGCCGATTTTCTTCCCCACTCTCGCGTGTTGCGCGTCGACGGAAGTTCAGTCTTCTCTCGAGATTCTAACACGGGATGATCACCTGCCTCCGTCGATCAAATTATTCGTGTTTTTTGGAAATAAAGGTAATTATTCGCTTTATGGTTTCATCACCGATTTTGATGAAATTTAGATATGTTGTGAAACTCCACATTTTTAATAACCTTTTCCTATACATGTTACCGCCGCTCCCAAATCTAGCTCCATACCTACATCGATATCTCGGAAACGATCAACGCAGGTGTACCGGATTCCGAATAAACACCAAAATATTTTTCGTAATATCTCGCAAACTAAAGCCAAGCGGCGGTAACACGTGTAGGAAAAGGTTATTGAGAAGCATGCTCCTAAGAATATATCTAAATTACATCAAATTCGGTGATGAAACCCTAAAGCAAATAATTACCGTAATAAATTTAGCATAATTGTAGTGGAAAACAATGTAAAGCATTGCACACATTCGATGGAAAGATATAATCACAAGATTGAAAATTCTTGTGAACAAGCTTGAAGAATGGATTGCATACGATTGCAGGCAGCCGAGCAGCAGTGTCTAGAATCGAGAGGGAAAGTAGCGTGACCGAGAATATGTACCTATCGCCCATTGGGAAAGCACGGTGGTCTTGTAGTAATTTCCCAACTTAAATCCCCATTAGCCGTCGACTGTTAGTACACGCGTGTAAATCTGAAATTCTGTGTCAGTGCTCCGAGCGAGAAAAAAACCGTTTAAGTGATGAAAATGTTCAAGGTGCTTCGGTCGCTCTACATTCTGCGAATAGTGAATAATGGACGCGTCGTTTACCCGCGGCGTTACTGCATCCTCCGTTTTACTCAATTAACGGAGTCTCGTCGTTTTATTAATAGATTTGTAGACACCCGAGGAGTGCGTAACACGCCAGTGAGTCCCACTAGCCGCATGTTCTAGACTCCGTAAAAATATTGCTCTGGTAGAGTCGTTGGAATGTAAACGAACGTCTCCGAATTATAGACCGAGCAGGTGTAGAACCGTTTCGTCGTTTCGACGAATGACGCGCCGGCTGCGTCACGAGGTTAGTCGTTGGAACCTCGCAACCTCCACTGGCACGTGAACGTTTACGATCGTCGGTCAGGCCAGTTGTACTTCCCATAAAAACGATGCCCGCTTTTAATATCACCCGCGAAATCTTAGAGAGCGACTCACGTCGCAGTTCTTTTCAATTTCGCGGCATAATTCCTTTTATCCCGCGAGACGTCGACGCGACCCGATTCCCAGGCGATCCTCAATTCGAAGTCGCGACGCCGGAGATACTTAGCTTGATTAATCAGCCGTATTATTGACGACCGCGTATTCCGCGGGCGAATGAATGTATCGAGCGGAAAAGTATTAATGGAGCATTTTTTCCGTCCTATCCTTTGCTTTTGTTCCGTTGTTACGGTCGCCCACGTCGAGCGAATTAATTTAATCAGCCCGATTCACCGCGGGGGAGGGCATTGTTCATTCGATCAGCGGATGATTATTGACGGAATTTCGTAATAAAGCGGACGGAACGCGGGAAATTTCGTTGTTTAATTGCACAGCTTTATTGTACAGCGCCGCGCCGCGGGAATTTCTCCGCCCTGTAGAACATTTACGCCCGACAATTATTATCAAAAATTCCGCAGTTTCGCGCGGGCGTTGTCGCCTAATGAAATTTCAGCGCAGTGTGACGAGAGCCGCGGGCCTCTGACGCACGAATGCAAACAAGAAATTACAAAAATCCACTGTGAGATATTTTAATTGGGGGTACACTGGGCACTCGACAAGTTCGTGTACTTCACCGTGTATAATTTCTTATTTCCCTTTGTATTATTGCTTCCCTTTTGTACCTCACATTTGTTGAATTTGGGGCATGTTACGCCGGCAAACTTCGAGGCAGACGTTGCAGAGCATACCCTTCAAAATTATACATACACACAGTCACAAAGGAGAAGTACAGGTGTTTGAAAATGTCAAGTATATTTGAATTTGGAAGATAATGTAAAAGCACGTTATGTTCCTTGAAATATTACCTTTAGTAACTGCTCCAATTTGACGAAATATTCCACTTCTTAAACCTCGCACAAATGCATAGTTTCCTCATCCGTGGAAGGAGCAACGCGCACCAGCGGTGCAAAATTTTCGCATCGCTGCAAGATAAATTCGCGCCCAGTGTTTTATCGCTTGATACGGGAATCGCGGCTTCCGGGGGTGCAGAAAAACCATGACACGTGAACTAGACGCACGGCCGTATAACCGCACAATTTGCCAAGAAGTCGGTGGTGCGTTAGGCGACAAATCAAGGCCAGCGTATTCTCCCCGTGGCAATTTGCGCTCGGCGATGCTCTTGCTCCGCTTAAAGGAATTATAAATCGCGTGGCTCGTTCACTGGCTGCCCGGCCAAGTGTATACGCCCGTGCACGTGCACGTCTGTGTCTGTATATAAATCTCGGGGAGTACTTCTGTGTATTTTCACAGGGCGTATCAACAAGTCCGTCGTCGTACAATTAGATCTCTCAACGCGCGCACCGTGATTGTTGTTGCAGACGATGCCGCGTGCCCGTGCAGATTCGCGCATCGCCAGTTTTCTTTCCTCGACAGGTCTCAATGTTGCAGAATCTCGCCAAAGTACCATCATTACCTTCGGTATATCAGCAGAGTATTAAAGAGTCGATCAGAGGAAACAAAAATAAGATTATCAAGGATCGAAAACTCCTTCATTCCATTCCAAGTTTCTACTACTACAATCTAGCAACCAGGTTCCTCAGCTTCAGTTTCTAGGTACTTGGCGTTTGGGAAACGGCGTATGGTGCGATTGGCAAATAGGTGGCGCCCTGGCGGTTTGGTATATGAGTTCGGAAGAGACTAACCTCGGAGTGTCGGCGTTAGGGGAATCGGCTAATGCGGCGGCTAGCGCGCAGCGGATCCGAAGATCCGTAGGTTCGAGTCCCACATCACCTTGAGACTTTCTTTTTCTGTCTTCTACAAGTTCAAATTCGTGCCACTCCCATTCACCCGCACAAAATCAAGCACAGATTATTCTCAGGCTCTGTGAACACCGATTCAGGAGACTCCTCACAGTTTAACGTCACCGTTGTCAACACGTGCTCGATCACGGCGAACTATCCTGGGTTTCGCGTGATTGTGGCAAACTCTCGTAAAGCAGCCCTCCCAATTTGATATTGAATATTCGTCTCTGATCTTCCCGCCCCCTCTCTTCTTTCCCGACTGTCGTTCACGGGAAGCTTTACAGTAACCACCCACGCGCGACTCCGCGAAGCTCGTGGCACACGTGCACGCGCGTCGCAGAGGACGTGGCTGAAACGACTGCGTGATTACGTGGTGCTTAAAAGCCGCTCGGCCGTGTATGCGTCGGGTTACGTTATTAAGGAAACACCGCCGGCAAAATGCTCGTACAAAGGACCGACCGGCTGGGAAAGCGTGCTTGAAAGGACGAAGAGGAGAAAAACGAGAGGGCGCGCGAGCGGAGGCGGGCCAGGCAAAGCAGCGATGATCGATGACTCTATACCACGCGCTATTAGCATGACAATACGCGCGTCTGCGTGCACTGTCGCGCTCGGGACTGCTTCCTCTTGCAACTTCGTCCCTGCCTTTCGTCATTCATTGTTCACCGCCCGCGCGAACCGTGTTGGCCGCGCCTAATGCTCATCCCGATCGAGATCGTCGGCAGAGGCAGTGGTCGTGGTTTTCGTAGTTAGTGTGGGCATCTATGAACATTTGCTAAAAACATATTCTACTGCAACTGCTGCCGTGACTTTGTAAGTTAGGGCGTAGCTTTTGTTTGGTAAGGATCCTGTTTGGCAAAGGGAATCGTGAATGTTAGGATCAAAGTGTTAATTATGTAGGGAGTGGTTCATTTTGGCTGTTGGAGGAATATGGGATAATTAATTAAGTATTCTAGAAATGTATCTTCCAGCGGAAGAAACTTGTGTAATGTTACAGCTCGACAAGTGGGAGACTTGGATTATAGGGAGAGTTAGGGATTAGGGGGTTAGGCCACCCTGAGACGCTCAAACCAACACCAAATTTCACGAATTTTTTTTATGATACTATGAGGTTGAAAATTATTTCTATACTTCTTATGTTTAGGCCATGCATTAAGGATGTACTCTAGTGTAACTTCCCGTTTTGCACCGCCATCTTTGATAAGTTATTTAATAAAAACTATAAGGTTATACTATCTAGCGTTTTGCTTGTATATTAAGGTATGTTTGAAGTAATACTCAAAATTTTTGGTCCGTGGTTCCAACCATAGCGACAAACATAATACAGAAAAAAAATCTTAGTTTTTCCATTTTGAATGATTAGAACAGTTCCCACACCAACGCCCGTCGGAAAAGAATTTATTTTGAAGATTATGCCACCGACTATATCTATGTATATGTGCAATAAACTAGATAAAAAAAATCTGAGTGTTACTTCAAACCTACCTTAATATGCAGGCAAAGCGCCAGATAGTATAAACTTATAGTTTTTGTTAAATAAATTCCCGAAGATGGCGTTGGGAAACGGGCAGTTACACTAGAGTACCCCCTTAATGAATTTATTGTATAAATATTGTACTGAAATATTAAAAAATGGCCGTGCTATGTATTCTCCTTCGCGAGAGCGGCGTATCAAATTATAACGCTCAATCTAATTCGTCTAAAATTAGAAATACCATGATTTTATTGTTCATAGATAAAATATCTAAAATGTAGCATACGATTTTTTTGATGCGATAAGCCTTAACTCCGGACGCGCCTAATGCCGGACATTAGCTATATGTGTGATATTTGAAACGCCACTGAGCTGTTATTCCGCGTAAACCGTAGAGGGGGTAGAAAAAATAACCATTAGGTTTCAACACATTCCAGTCGCGGTTTCACAGCTAAGGAGATTGATTTAATATTATTCCTTTCTTCTTACTTGAGAAAAACCTTAGCGTCCGGCAGTAGGGGAACTTCCCCTATGTTCCTGTGACGCAATTGTGTCTCTGGCTGACTAATGCATAACGTTTCTACTGTCCGCTCGCGTCTGTCTTGTTTCCAATACCACTGCCTGTGCGCGCACGCGGTCGTATCGTTTCTCAGATACTTAAATCTAAATAGAACGTGAATTATGAGTATGTGTAGGTATAGTTTTTCCATTGACCATTCGCAACGTGCGAAGTCATGCGCTCTATTCGCGTAAGCGATCCTGGAGTTATTTTCAGCAGTGTATTCTCTCTTCCACTGGATTGTAGCACAAGAATCAGAGAAATGGGTCCCCGCAGTAGCTTCAGACTTAACTGTGACCCATTTCTTCGTTACCCCTTCAATCACAGAGGAAAATCGATTCGCGCTACCGCGACGAGTTAATCAGTCTCTGAAAGTCCATTCCAATGAAAAGTTTGAAATTCTTCGTCGATCCTAATCACGTCCGAAGTCGTTACTGCGGCCACATTGCTCCTCTCCGTTCCCCTCTCCTCCCGCTCCCCTCTCGCGCGTACTCTCTGACTCACCGTTCGTCCACAAATATTGAACGAACTCGTAAACAGGCCCGTTTATTATCGCCGATTATTCAGCCGGTGGATCCCGGGGTTCATATACGCTCCGGATGTATATTAGCCGTCGCGCGAATACTCTTCCCCCGTATTTTATCGTCTCGCCGATCGTGTAACGGATTACGCTCACCTTCGACCGTGAATCTCGCCCTCCGCCGCTACGTACTCCATTCCTCTTCGCCCAGCGACAGCTGGGAATTATTCAAGCCCGGATTTTCCGTCCTCCACGGTGCACCGGCTTCTGGAAAAACTCCGGCACAGTGGTGCTATGTCGGGTGCGGGGCGTTCTGACGTTCGGATCCCTTCGAGGACTTTCCGCGGGCTTTTTCTAAGCTCGCCGGGTCGCGCGGCGCTGCATCCCCATGAATCATAAGTTTAAATTAAAGCCCGGCAAAACGCCCGTGACGAATGACGCGAGGCTGCTTAATTATGCGCTAAAAAGCGGCTGTGACGTTTGCCAGGGGGGAGGTGGGCTGGAAGAATAGAACGGAATGAGGAAGAGAGAAGGCGTGAGAGGGGGAGGTGGAGCACGAGGCAAGACCGTGGAAAACTTTTCATCTTCGCTCTCGCGGTGTCTCTTGTTACCCGATGCCGCCGATGTCTGACAACCACGGGGCCATCTAATCTTCGCCGCTCCCTATTTTTAACACCCCCGGCGCGTGTCGAGGCGGAAACAGAGAGAGCAGTGGAAGGAAGAGAGAGGGAGACACAGGGTGCGCTAGTGAATTATAGTCGAGACAGCGCGTGTTCACTTCCACTGACAATCGGTCGGCCATCAATCATCCCACGCACTTCCGTTTGTAGAACGACCGGCGGCTACCACTTTCTGTCGACCAACGTGACAACTTTTTAATGCACACGACTCTTCTCGTTACCCCGACGGCGTAACAAACACGTGGAAAGCTTTCGGTGTTCGTCAGGGGTGCCGTTTTCGTTTCTCCTCAATCAGATGATTTTACATTGACGACGAACTTGGATAAGTATTCCCTCGAAGGTGGTGGAGTAACGGCCAACTGTATACTGTATTTCCCATTCGTTCGCAGAGATTCTGACAGAAATTTGTTGGCCGTTTATCGAGCTAGGAATGTGGAGAGGTGTTTTAACTTTTTGAAATGACCGATTTCGCTGGCAGTGTTCAACGAACAAGATTCTCTCTGAAATATAAGCGATTTCTATCACGTCATAAGTATTTTTCCTCGCCGGTGTTATCAGCCACGTCACCGTGGCGCTGGAATTACATTTTGATTTTCCTTATCGATACCGTGCCCCGTCGTTGAACAAGAATCTCCATTTTTACGACCGCGCTCTTTGATTCGCCGAGGCTTGGGAGAGATAAAGAGAATGAAAGACGAACTACAAGTGGATGGAATCCGGAGAAATGTAGCAGAGAAGACGACGGGGATAGGGAAGGGACAGAACGGTGGGCTGAAACTCGAAGGGCGAAAAGACGCTAAGCCGTCCCCGAGGTTCCTCCTATAAATTGAAGAACTCCGACCTTTCAGGCCACACGCGGGAGGAACTTCTCACGGAATTATTTAAATCATCCCCGAAGTCCCCTTAATATTGAAGTATCACTGTAGCAGATGACAAACGACTGGGGAGACATTGTAACTGGCTGAAAAGACTGCTACCCGAGGTCGTTGAACGCGTTTCTCCTTAAACGAGACAGCTTCGCGATACTTTCTTGCGCACTGATTACAGGCGGAGATAATTCTAACCAGAACACAGCTGTTCTTTTTAGTCTTCTTTCGCTAACAGACGCGCGAAAGTCAATTATTGCCTGCGTTATCGACTTCGTTCGTTTTCCTTCGTATTCTCGCCTTCGTGATTACGAGCGATCACGGTGTTCCTTTCGCCGATCTATAATTATCGTTCACGTGGAGTAGATGGATAGTCGAGAAAGTTAGAGATGTACACCGGTAATGATGCTTGCGTAACCATCGGCTCTACGTGCTTCTGTCGACTCCAGATCACCTTTTCACGTTCGATCCGCAACACTGCGCTCGTCGTTGTGCATCCTTTCGTTTGGTGATTTAACCTGTCAGCAGGATAAATTTCATTATAGTACCAAATCCTTGCAACAGTTTAACCCTCCATCCTCCTTTTTAAAGTTGCTCAATTCTTACTTTGGAACACTGCAATCTCTGCATCAAATATTTATTTTAACGAATATCGTATCAGTTCGTAGGATTTTGTACCACCAGTAGTTTACTCTGCGACGATGGCGAGGAACGGTATAACACGAACATATGTGCGTCTAAAGTAATTGTGCTTCCATCGTGTCCCTAATCCAGCGATGGGAACGTAGCCGCGATATCGCTCGAGATTACGGGTATTCGGCCGGGGATCGCTCGACGATTCTGTAAGTAAATAGGTCGCAGTGGAGATCGATAATTGGCTCTCGTAAATTCCTGACTCGCCGCGAGACGGTTTTCACGAGCGACGGTAGCTTCGCCGACGAAAAGTGGTCGATCTTATGCTGCATCGTAAATTACTCCGGCTGGCTCATAATTCCGTTTACGATGTCCGTCCCCCCCGTTTCAGTTCGACTTCAAATCTTTCGAGCGTTTCACTGCGTCGGGTGTCACCTCAGCTAAGCTAAAAAGCGCCTTCGGTCCTGGATGTGTCATAACACCGGCCAACTTGATGGGTGCATTTAAAACAGGAGCGATAGTAATTGCACCACAATAGAAGGGACTAGGGGATCGTGGGGAGTTTTATACCGCAACTTGGACTTGGGAATGCTTCCTCGCGCGTAAAATTGAGTACTCCGCGCCGCCGCTCCTCGATAATGCGCACCATCTTCCGCATTATCCGATTTCATGTCACTTTTTATGCAACACTAAAATCTCCTACATCTATCGTAGTTCTAAGAGTACTACGAAGACTCTCGTTTCGAGCTTAATTGCCCCCATAAAATCGTGGACATCAATTCGTGACCACGGGGTGCAAGGCAATTAATATAAGACAACACGAGGGGGCTACTGGTTTCTCTCAAAACTTGTCTCAAAATTCATTCACTATGGTGTTCTGTGTTATACTTTTTTCCCTTCGTTTTAATATATTTTTCTCGATAAGGGGATGGGAGTCTTCAAGAGCAATGACGTGACGTATTCTGTTATACGTCAGTCACGACACGAGATCACGTAAAAAGTAAGAGTATATATTGATCATTGATCGAGCCTGCTTTGTGAATGCGCGTGCCGCGCGTGGTTTCAAGCAAAATCCCCTGGCTCGCCACACTTGACGATGCAACCGGAGTGCAAAATGCAGTTTGTCGAGGGACCGTTACTGGCGAGCCAGCGGGCGAGGCAAATAGCGCCATTAACGTGCTGGCCGGAGCACTTCCGGGGGCGAACTTCCGCCTCGCAAACAAAATACAACCCAGTTTCGTATCTTTCAAGGTTCCCGATTCCTGCCAACTTTCGGCCCCGCCGCAAGACACGTCTTTGAATCATTTAGCCCCGGCTAACATCCCCGCGTGCACTTAATTTTTCTGTACCGCCGTCTCGGGCCATCTATCTTCCCTAATGTTCCTCAGCCAGCGGCCGCGCAGTAAGGAGCCCGGGGCTCGCCGAGGGCGAGAGCTAATAAATTACCGTACTGGAAATAAAGTGAAACTCGGAGTTCCACCGACTGGTTTAATGGCTGATAGTTCGATCGACTTTGCTGGATTTCCATTGGAACCTCTACACTTCTGCAGCGTGTTGCGCCAGCGCGCAGTTACACGGTCCTCCAATCAAAATAAATTGATAATCGTTAAAGTCCGCCGATCGCGAGTCAGCTGCTGCGTTCGGGAATATGTAAAATCGAAGCTACCGTTGCAGGAACACCGATTCGTCGAGATCGTCGCCGTTTAACGTCCCTAGCCGATAAGAGCGCTCCGTGGAATCGTCTGGGCCGACGTGGCGAGGATTAAAAACGAGCCGACGTTCGTTTAAACCCCCGTTTTACGAGCGCGTCGTGACTAAACCCCGCCGACCATCGGATCCGACGATTTCCTCCTTCGCCCCGAACCGCATCGCTCTTTCATCCGTTAGCTTTGACTAACCTTGCCCCGGCGCGGGAACGGAGGCAGGCTAAACGGGTGGAAAAATGGTGTGGACGGGCGAACGAGGACACGGCGGGTTCGCGCGGAGTTTGACACGTAAATTTATTCGAGCATAACCGATCTGGCAGACGTTCAAGACGGACGCTCCAGCCTCCGCCACCTCCGCGGAAGTCCAGCGCTGTTTTACGATCAAAGTTCAGAACGACATTTGCACCGGGCAGGGGGAAGGCTCTTTCGCCTCGGTTCCGTGGCCGACGACGTCGTCGCCTTTGTGCTATTTCTTCTTCGCGGTGCTTCCCGTCCCGACGCCCCCGCCTCGCGGCACGCTTCGATGCTTCCGCGGGGCGAGCACCAGCGGTCGTTTCCGTCGAGCATCGAGCAGAACTGAATTTCCATGTCGATAATCCTGACCGGTATTCACCGTGACCTCGCAACGCCGCTCTGGACCGAAAGAGCACACCGTTTCTCCTCCGGACGAATTACGACTTGAGTTTAGGGTGGGATCGATCCGTTTCATCAGCTTCGTCGAGGTGAACGATCGTTCGTTGCTTCGGAAATCTGTAGTCGTGTGGACGGTTTTATTAACCCTCCCTTGTTACTGCTGTGGCCGGGGTACGTGCCCTGTACTCGCGAAAGGGATGGCTCTTTCCTATTCTAGTAGCTTTAGGCTCTGGTAGAAGGACGGCGAACGTGATAACGTGATTCTCTGCTTGGAGTGTATGGCTGGAGTCTGTGGAACAGTGAGTTATTAGATTTATAATTTACTGTTCGAAGTGAGTGGAGTAAGTTTGAATAATCCTCGAGGGTGACTTGAATATGCAGTGACGGGATTCGGATGTACAACAGAATTTGGCTCGTGTAGAACAGGGGGTTGTGTATCGTAGGTAGAATCTTCACAGTTCGGATAGAACTCGCTGAAAGGAACAGAAATGGCTTGGTAAACTTATTCCCGGAAATTCAGCGTTTCCGAGATATCAAGTAAGGTATACGTGTAAGTAGTATGAGTACGTAAAAGTCAGACTATCGTGTCACACTGCAAACGGATGACAAAGGTGTGTATATATGTACATAATGTACTTCGTACTGTAGGGTGATGATGTAAACATATATTTATGATTAATATGGCCTCTGTTTTTACAGGCAGATTATCATAAGAAAGTGTTATATTCTATCAACCAATTAGCATTGCAAAAATGAGTGTAATATTTTTCTCTCGCACAAGATTTTCATATATTTCGAATAATATCTAATCTGTGCGGCTAACAGTGAAACTTTCATGTTATTCTAGTAATGCAGAGTCGTCTAATTAATATCCTAATTTAACGAGGCGAACTTGAGAGCCGAATACGAAATATTTGCGATTATAAAAGGTCAGCGTTAAGTCCACTTGCGTTACCGTCCGTTTACTTTCGTTCTGTGAATTTGTGGCGTAAAAACTTTTTCTGTTTCCCTCTTTTTATGCCTATCACGTTTGGTAAGCGTAGAAACTGGGGAACTTTGTTAGCCTCTGACATATGTATTCGGATCATCAGTTGTACATTATTCATCTGTACTTTTCCTTCTGGCACAAACATTTTGATACGCTGTTGAGAAAAAAGATTACAAATCGATGATTGGTTAGCCTTGGCTAGTTGATCATCAAAATAAGTTACCTTGCCCTTTTTCCACTACTTCCGCATTTATACTGTGATTCTCATGTTAATCGACAATTTTTTTCTTTTTTGTTGTAGAGTGACAGCGGGCTAGTGGACACAGATCCTGGTCGAGTTACCAGCATGACAGCCATCAACTCGGTATGTAATTGGCTTCCTTCAATAAACGCTGATACACTAGACGCATGTCCTGTCTTCAATTACCAAACCTAAGAATTAAGGAAATTGGAAGACAATGAGGAGGAAATAAGGAAATTTTCTTATCCATTTTATATTTGCAACAAGCGAAATATTGAAGTCTTCGCGGACTTAAAGATTTCTGTATTTTATTTGGTACCATGTTCCTATTTCAATAGAGTTAGTTTCTTCAGAGCGTTTTCTGCAATTAATACTTCACCAAAGAATGAAATTCACTTTCGTTTCGACCTGAGCGTTCTAATGAAACTCGATGACCATCAAATATTGATTCGCAATGCTCCTCCACACTTGCGACGTCACCACGAAAAAGGGTGCTGATAATACGTCCATCCCCTTCGAACTGTGTTCCATCAAATATGTAACTAATCTCCTCGTAAAGGGCGCATACAAGGTTTGCCTCTATCAATAATTCCGTAGGTAATGTCAGCAACGTGACTGAGTGAGTTCTGGGAAAAGCCATATTTGTCACGTCATTGAAAAAGTATACCCTTCCCTTCTATTAATTAGATTCTCGGTATCCATCTTTTGCAGGAATGCAATTACCAGCAACTTTCCCCAATAACAATTTTAACCCTTCGTTGACACACCTGTTTTTTCGATCAACTTTGACATACCTGGGTGGCTCACACCCAGAGCAATTTTTGCACGACTGCCATTCTCATTTAAAAAATCCAATCGTAATGAAAAAAGTCATGAGCCGATTTCAAGGTCTCTAGAATGTATTCCAATAGTTTTTTTATTGAAATTTTATCACAGTTTTTTTTAAAGAAAATCTAGATTATCATATGTCAAGAAAAAACGAAACAAATCTTTAAAAAAATTGTAACATTTACAAATTTCAATATCAGAAGCTAAAAATCTACGGAGTTGTTGTTTAGATATAATATTTTCGAACAAAAAATAGTTTGTAAGTCGGCTTTGGAAAAAGGGTATTTATTTTGCATATAGAAGGTACAGAGTGTCAAAATCAGTTTATGGCTGGCTCACACCCACAGTGTCAACGAAAGGTTAACGTTCTAATCTATTTTCCTGAACTGGTAGTTACTAATTTACTATAATGCCTATAAGATTATCGAAACACCCATATTCTCTCTAACACTACAAATTTGTTACGTGCCCATAGGCTTTTCTAATTGCTCGTGTTGAAACACACACCACATGCAAGCCCACTTCCAAATCCTCCACTGAACACGCTGCTCCAGTCATTCTACCCTCAGACATTCTTGTTATTCGCGAATGATGACGTATTAGGAGCGACGAACTCTCTCCCAGCTACACCCTCTGCTGCACGTCGGGGTTGCGATAAATCAGGCTGCCTTTTCTCTAATCCAAAGACGCCCGTTCACGCGATTCCAAGAGTTGCTTCGTCGTGTCGCTGCACCTGACGCGGCCTGCACGCCTGCATTGTGTCTCGACCCGTGGAAATTCCCCGTTCGCTCGACGGAGACAGGCCCCTCGCGATATGGAAATGAGCAGGTTGCATCGAGGAACGTGGGTGGTGCTCCTCGTGGGAACCGTCTATAAAGCGACACAACGTACTCGACGGTTTACACGGGCCGCTGCCGCGACTTTTTTCACCGAAAGATGTCGGAGCGCGTGTCCATCGAGAGGAAGGGGCGCTGGCGGTACCATGGAATTCCATTGGACCTTTCAGCGATTCGTTTCTCCACCCTCTCGTCCTCCGCCGATTCTTCCTGTTCGTTTGTCGCGTTTCACGGAATTCGGTGCACCAGCACTTTTCCACGAGGTTGTCCCATCACGTTGCAGCTCCTTTGTCTGGAGAAAACGTACAGCCCCTGGTCCGATACTCCGTCCCCGCCCAACGGATTGGTTTTATTTGTTGGAATGGCCTTCGTTAAGGATTTTCAGACAGATCCATCGTCTCGCGTCGGACAATGTCCGATCATTTGGCTCGCGTTACGGTGTGGGGGTAAAGATTGGCGCCTAATCGCGACACTAGCGTTTCAAGAGACTCGTGAGTGTAAAGTGAAACACACGGGTTGTCGAAAACCCGTTTCAATATGTGAAACGCTCTTAGCAGCACCGCCGGGCAAGCACTCGCACTTTGGGTGCCATATTTTAGGCGACGGCTTGTACGCGAGCCGTAAGTTTCGGCGCACTTTCAGCGTACGTTGTTTTAAGATCGCATTCGTTATAGACTTCGAGAAACAGTCCACAGAATTGTTTGCTGATCTTTCAATGCGTGAAACAATAGTTTATATCATAGCACGGCGAGCATGGTCGGTGCGTGTTGCTTTGAAAGTTGAATTTTAAACGATCAATCTTTTAGAAGATTGTGTTAAGGGATAAAACCAGGGCGACGGTTTGAAAAAAAACATATTTTTTAATGTTTGGAGTCGCAATAATGTGCTCTTAAATTATTCAAGTAAAATTCGAAGAAATAACGGAGTTATAGATGGTTTAGTGCAAGTAGTACAACGCTCGAAATCTGCCGTATGCAGACGATCCGAGCTCCTTCTAAAATTTTAAACGCGTTTTGCTCGAAACTACGTTTTTCAAACTGGACTAAGGAAATGTATAAATATTTTATTAAAAATAATTCTAAGAAAATGTTATAAATATTTTTATGTGTCATTTTGGGGAAAATTATGTTCAAGATATGTACTTTTTAATACCAATACAGATATTCTATAAAAACTTATAATTTACCAAAACCAGAGCCTCGAAATTATCCTTTTTTCCGGCAAGCACCTTGGTTTCCCCCCTTAAAGCTGCAGATTTTGCTTCGCAACTCAACGCTTCAAGTTCCGAAGAATGCTAATTCCAGTCAACACTCTATTTCGAAATAATATATTAACAATACTAAAGCTTCCCCCCTCCATTGTTGTCCCTCGAGCGAAGGAGCCACGCCAATTCGTAACCGATGCCTCTTTTAATGAAATTGTAGCCGAAAGACGGCACTAAAGAGCGCCGGGGAGGAAACCAAGTTTAAATAAAGACCGCGCATGTGGGTCAGCCGGCGTGGCGTGGCGTGCGTCGTGCGTGTGCGTTACGCAAGCCGATTCTACTGCGTGCATCACTTGCACCGAGCTTTGTTCCGATGCATTTACGCTGCACACATGCCGCACCGAACGGACCCACTGCTAATAGGCTCGAAAAGGTCGTGGAAATTTATTCCTCCCGTTTGTTGCATCGAGTAATGCCAAATACCAGATCCTCCAGCACATTTAAACTTTCGAATAGTCCGTTCTTTCGTTTCCATAGTTAAGAATAATTCGACGATTAGGGCCAATTCTTACACGAGGCTTTCCTAACTGCCGAGAAACGCGAGCTCCAATTCGAGCTAGATGCACGCATACATGCGCCGGCGCGGCCACTGAAAACAGCATTTATTTGCAGCACTTTTAAGCGTATAGATAGCCAGCTATCCGCAGACAAAGGGGCGTACATAATTAAGAGCAATTTACGACGGGTGACACGGCTGGCTCGGAATAATTTACGAGACCATTATATTCGATTTTTCTTGGAAGCGTCGTATTGGCGCGGTGTCCCGCTCGTTTTGCTCGCTTTTACAAGCTGACAACGCTCCTGGGCTCGTTCCGCAATAGGCTTTTGCTCGGCGGGCTCGTAAACCCGCCCTATCTCCGTGGCGCAGGAGGGCGTGGAGGGAGAAGGGAAGGAAAAAGGCGACGGCTCGTAGCGTGTCACGTAACGCGAGGCTCGTCGCGTCATCTTTGAAAACTGTAACGTGACGAACCTCGTGACTCGGAAAACGTGCGGGTAAATATTTAGCTGGACGGCGCAGGGAGCACGTGGCGTCCTCGGTCAATTTCTTGGTTTCCTGGCTTCCACGCTCGTTTCGGTGCACTTCCCTCTGCCGTTCTCCCGGACGTGGCACGACCCGCCGTGAGAAAATGCTCACCGTGAAACGGTCGCGGGACCGCCGTCATTTTGCTTCGCGACGTAAACGAGATACCACTCCAAACAGTACAGGAAATTGTCGCTCGAACGACTGTGTAAGATTGTTAAAACTTCAAGACGGCGATAACGGAGACTGTTTCAAGCTCAAAGCTGCTTGAATTATTTTATACATCGAGACCACCCAGCCTGCGTATTTCATAGATACCGATAGATCGTGGAAGCTCTATAAATCGGCGAAGTCCTTCCGCCCCAGAACGGTCCACGGTGTCCCTGGAGATGGACCCAGGTGGTGCGATCCTACAGAAGTTAAAATCCTTCTGTGCGTCCCTCTTATTCCTCCCGTTCATTTCCATCGCCGCGTCCTCTCCGGCTTCTCTCCGTCCCCCTATATTATCTCGCACGTCGAACCCACGAGAAGCAGAGGGGCACGCGAAATGAACTGCACCCGGCGTCTTGAAAGAGAGAAGAGAAGTCGGGCCGATTCTTCTGGAACTGCGCCGCGAGATTTATTTCCTCGATGGAGCGGAAGCAGCTGGTTAATGCCGTCGACTTTGTTATACGGCGCGGTCTGAGCTGAACGACGGGGCAGAATGGAATTAGATTCTGTAAGCACGGTCGAATACAGGAAACGTGGCGTTTAATCGCGACGCTCCGGGACATTCAATTCCGCGTGGCGGAGTGGCAATTAATCCCTTTACGCGATTATTTTTCCACTGTATCACTGCCCCTGCAATCCACTATTGTTACACGGCTCTCCGTCTCCTAAAATGGCCCCCGCTTTCTGCGGTACGATTGTCACCGCGGTCTTCATAAATAACGCCGGCGTTATTTATGACACTGCACTCTGCATTCTGCGAGGGTGATACTCAGGGCGCATTGTTGGCCATTTTCGCGAGTAGAATATCGATTTGCATTCAGGTAGGAGTATAATAGCGCGGAGAAGAATTGACACTGAAAGGATCTACGTAGGGCGCCGCGCGTAGACGCGTGCTGCTAAAAGGAATATAAATAAAGAAGATTCGCGTTGTCTTCGTGATTAATGGGCATCGTTCCCGTGGCAGGTGTAGCTTACCACTGACGAGTGCCAGCAGTTCCAAAATACTGGAACCCGCGACTTTCATCGGTGATCATCTTCAACAAGCAATTAATTATTCTACACACGTGTCGCGTCCTTAATGGATGTTCCAGCAACGCTTACAGCTTCTCGCCTCCGTTCTAGATTACACCGAGAGTTTATTTTAAATCTATGTCGAACATACCACGTCACATGACGAATGCTACAGGCCGAGTGTTAAGTAGTTTCAAAACACGCATAAAAATCCTTCAGCGCTCGTTTCGTCCAGCGTTCCTCGCGACTGAACGCTGTACCCTTCTACCTCAACAATGTTTCAACTTCTGCGCGGAGTCTTGAGAGCTCGGTCACTCGATATAAAGCAGAGATATGCAGAGATAGTTCAATTGTTCGACTCGTTTCACTGACGCCGCTCTCGCTCTCGTCAGCTCGTTTGCAGAACTTCGTTCCGCGTCCCAGAACGTTCACTTACTCGGAACGGCGTTCACAAGGGCAGGCTTTCGCTGGCCTGTCAACAGCTGCACGCTGTTAACACCTCCGAACGATTGAGGAGAATATAGATACACTTGTATTTAAAGGCGGACCGTTTCCCATCATGCCGCCAGGGTCCAGGGGAAAGTGTCTGACGCGTAACGCAAAGCAGCGGGCCAAGCTCGCGGATATTTTTTCTCGCTCCGCTCGTCGGGATCCCCGATCGGGGGGGCTGGTTTTTTACGATGATGCGTTTTAATGGGCGCGCGTGTAACGTTAACGAGGCTAACATCGCCTTAATTACAGCCTCGATTATATTTCAATTTCAGCGTCCCCGGGTTAAACGAGTCGGCGTTCGTGTTTGCTTTCCGTGTCATGGAGGCATTTCGAAAGTCACGCAACCCCGAAATTCAATTTACCGCGATATACTACGCCGTGATTAAATTAATCTCCCTGTTGCGTGATTTTTCCTCTGGCTTACGTTAGTTCTCGCCCACAGCCGCGTGGATTATTCTACCTTCGTCGAGTGGAATAAAATGCTCGCCTATCGGGAAGTTCCCTAATTGGGGGTGTGTTTGTTGAAACATAGCGCTCTTCATATTGTTGTCGCTACTGCGGGATATAGGAACTCTGCAAGGATAAGAATATCGGCAGATGCACTGATTCGTTAGAATATAATACACTCCGTGTAAAAATTAAAGGAACACGCCACGAGGTGGCATCGTGTTTTCTAAAAAATGGTAAATATGATTAGAAAAAAATGGCATTGAATTGGCAACTAAACGTGCTGAAAGGAAACTTTCTTAGCTTTCCAAAATACTCATGAAAATTTGTGTACGATCATGAGTTCGCAAGTTACAGATGTTCAGAGTGAAAAGTACCTTTTTTGCTTTATCGCGAATAATTCGAGCAATTAAAATCATACAACAAAACCAAAAAAAATTAAATTGAAGAGAAATGTTTGCTCTATAAGAGCTACTCGTTGGATTTACCGGAAAAAAACTTGTTTGGCCCGTGCATACGTTCAAACTAGGCAAAAATGTCTGAAACTTCGTTTCCTGCACTTCATCTTGATAAAACAGTATCATAATGGATGAAAAAAATTGAGTCCATGGTTCAAAAGCTAGAAACTTCAAGCGTTACAATGTTTTTTCAAAATATTTTTTGCGACCATTTTTCGCAGAGATACAGCCATTTGAAAATTACCAAAATTTTCGCGAAATTATAGTTTTCCTTTAATTTTGACGCGGAGTATACATGGAAGAACGATTTATTGTCTGTTGACAGCTTGCTCAGTAGCAGGACGAGGGAAAATTTGAAATAGTTTGAGACAAAATTCTAAAAGCTGAAAAATTTCCTTAAGCAAATACTATTTGAAAATATTATTTCATTAAATGCTTAAATTAAGAGCATTAAATTAAAATGCATTAAATTAAGAGCAAAAACTATTTACTATTTACACTCGGATTCGAATATAGGAAATAGGGGATCGAAAATTAGAGATACAAACTTCAAAACCTTCTTAAGATTACATATATTTGGGTAAATATTTCTTGCAAGTATTTCTGAACGCAGGTATCTATGTTTACATAAATTTTTTGCGTTGTCAGTCAATCAGTCAATATTTGAAATATTAGATATTGTTTGAAATACTATTTTCTTATATTTCAATGAAATACTCATTTCACAATAGTATTTGTATGAGTTAATATTAAAATATATATTTGAAATACTATTTCTTTATGTACTAACTATTTCAAAGAAAAGTTTATTTGTCAAATCCTGTATCACTCGAAGAAATAAAGATATTTATTTCTATTTATCTATTTTAAAAATATATTTTCCTCAGCCCTGCTCAGTAGTACAGGTCAATCTATGAATCGTAGCTGCAGTTTATTAGCAATATTGATTTCTATAATTGATTGATGGCCTCACGTTGACAGGCCATTTTTCGTCTTCCTTTTGTATACTACATGTTCTCAAATTCTTTAATCTTCTTCTTAAATCACTGTCTGTAAACTTATTCACGTTCCTCTTTCAAGACTTCCATATCGTCACAAAAATTCTCGATTGCCTCGTGTCTTTATGGACGACTGAAATAGAGCTACACTCAAAGATATTACGTTTAAAGGGGTGTTGAAATGCCGCTCGTATCTCACCCTTTCGCTGACGATACCGCATAGAGCAGGAATCGGAAAAGCAGGTTTCCGTCGGCGAAGCTGCGTCGCACGTGCCGACGCGACGTCGCCTCTAACAATAAATCACGGATTCACTTTCCCGTGCCGTCTAATGGCAACAATTGTCCGAAATAACGCGATTACGCGGTCGGAGGCGATGATTTATTATTAGTCGATGCGTCAGGGCATTCCATTAGGAGCGTTAGTCAGCGCGCGGAGCGCTTCCCCTTCCGCCCCGAAACCGGCGACTGCACAAACAATTAAGAGTTGAAGCGCGATTGGCGGTTAATAATCGTAAACGAAAAGCCTCGGAGGCGGGCAGACGGTAAAAGATGTGGACGCACCGTCGAATTCCCCATGGTCCACGTCGCCCGCGTATTTTCGTCCCCGTCTTCGCGACGCGCTGAACACACTCTAATCATCGTTCGAGACTCCACAGTAATGCTTCTTATACATAAATATTTCCACTATACTGTGTCTCAACTTGCTTCCAGTCGTCTTTACACAATAACTTCATCCGGCTTTATATTTTTAATCTCCATGTACCAAAGGAGATGAAAGATAAATGTCTGACATGAAACGAACGTTCGCCATCAGCCGGTTCCATATTTTCCATTATACTTTAATCTCCTATTATTATAAAGTCCGTCTGATTTCTCCATTTAAGAACTGGAGCTGAAAATGTAACCGTTCAGAAAGTTTCGCCCGTCACTGAACCCGACAAGCTCATTCTCCATTTTTCTTGCGAGAAAACTCGTTGGAGGATCATCTGGAACACGTCCGTCCCGCGAAGATGTCATCCGAGCTCATCGCATCCCCGCTAGGGAAGTAATATCGCGTCGCTCCCAGCGCGCAACTGGCGGCTCGCTGTTTTCTCGGCAAATAACATTATTCGGGGGCACGGTGCCTCGATGCGTTTCGCGATATCACGGGCTGCATTATGTATCGCCGCGTAACGCAACTTCGAACGACACATTAATGGAGAAACTTGTGTTTGTCTGGCGGATGATGAAACGACTCGGCGGGAGAGACCCATCGGGCAACTTTCTCCCGCGAGGGACGCGTGGGATCATCCTCCTGTTCCGACTTGTTATTAAGTTCCACGGAAGACGCGAACTTCTCCCTTCCAATGAACCCGTCGATTTTATGATGCTCGCCCTTTTCTTCCATCCAGCTCATCGGGGTCATGCAAAAAGCTCGTTGCGCGATATCCCCCTTCAGGAAACTGGAACACGCGTCGCAACGACCCTAATTTCCCCCTTTCGTGTCGTGCTTTCCACGTTTTTCCCGCGACGCGATGTGGGTCGATCCCTCCTACCTGGACCCCGAAGATGAATCGGCGCACGCGAACGACGTGGCTCGAGCAGGAAGCCGGGCATTTCGCGAAATCACTTTGCCAGTTTGAATTGTTTCGCTACGAGAGTCTGGAACTTGCGTAAAGTGATCGTTTGTCGAACTGGATGAATGTGTCCGTTTGGACGTTCTTCTGTGCTACCATTTGTGGCAGGAGAAATTTGATTCGCTCTCGGAGAGGATGGACGTAGGTATACTAGGTATGCCCAGAAAGAGATCAAGAGCGATTGGTGGGTTTCGTGGTGGAAGAAGTTTTCTTTGTTAATGGCATACTTAGAATTGCTTTGATTTAACAAAAAGTTGCCCAAAATTTGGTTTACGGCTCCCCTCGTTTAAGAGTGAATATATCGTCCAGAGGCCAGTGCATGTTTGTCTAATAAATGTCCGTGGAAGTCAAGTAGCGGAGCGGTAACCTTGCCAGCCGAGGGGGAAAACGTCTCCTTAAACAAGAGAGGTAGATTTCTCCCCGATGTATAGCGAAGTAGACGAGGTCGTCCATCCGGAAAATAACCTTCGCCAAAACAACCATCCCTCCACTCCCAATTCACATTCCAGCTCCTTTTTACCGCGCAACGTCGTTCTTGTTCATCCCGGCCTCTCGACGTTCCTCCCTCGACTCCATTCCAGGTGGTCACCGATCAGCCCTTTTTCCAAACAGCCTCTTTCCATGCGGCTACGACGCCCTTTATCGCGCCGATGGAGCTTCCTCTTCCTTGTCGATCCAGTTCCGACCCGTGGCTGGTATCGCGTCTTCCCTGCTCCAAGACATTTTCGGACGCTCTAATATCACCGAGGCTAATAACAGTATCGCTTCGGGAAACCTCACCGCAACTTGTATACCATTTTCGGCCACTGGACGTGCGTCCTGTTGCGCAGTTAATTCTAATTCAGCTCCTTCGTCGAGGATCGTGCTGAAGATGAAGATTACAGTGTCTTGCTTTGGTAGAACAAGGAGAGCTGAGAATCTCTGTTAACGCAAATTCAGTAAAATTCATTAGGCGAATATAAGATTTATTTAAAGAATAAAATTCAGTTTTATTTTCTTTTTACAAAGCTCTTGAATTATTTCAGTCGTCGTTAGAGATTAATCTCCTTTTTGCCAGGGTCCCTTGGTCCCCTCTCTGGTTGCGCCAGTGCTGCTTGTATATTTTATTTAAAACGTGTAGTAGTATTTCTTGTATTTTTCAAGAGAGAATGGATAGATCTGTTCTGCATACTCAGTGCAGCCATTCTCGCTGATGGAGAAAGGTACGATTCAAATCCGCGACATTTCTTTCTGAAATCCTAGCACGCGAAACAGAGTGTGGCAATAACGATGGGAGAAATGATGGTGCAATCCATCGCCAGCTTTCCCGCGGGTGTCCTTTATCCTACGGCTCGGTCAGAGGACATTTCTATGCATCATTTACGAGTATGCCTTCTATGCTGCCTACTGCAGTCCAATCGGAAGCGACTAATGGCTTTTTTATTCGACTAGAAAAATCCTTTTATATGAAACGCGATACCAACGGGAGAACGTTTCAACACGCTCCGCTCTACGATCCTACTTTCCTGGTACAGTTTTTCTTCCTCCTTTATCCAGCCCCTCCATCGACACTCATTTTTTCCATCTTCTACGCCCCATTTGTTTCTTCGCCAGGGAATAATCTTCGCCGGTGAAGCCCTCCTCCCTTCGTAACGATTCTCTTCTCCGCCGTGCCCCCGTTCTTGGCGTATTAGCAGGGGGATCTGATCAACTGGAAGCTTGACGCTCGATAAGTGTGAATAGACCGAAGGAATTTTCGTGGATCGCGATCCCCTCGAGTTCCCTAACAGCGCATTTCATCAAACGAAACTGACAACCTTTTAACCGACGAGTTATTAAGACCTACACACGTTCATCATATACTCCGACATTGCGTTTCTATTTCTGTTCAATCGCATTTCATTTGCGGAACGTTCGACTGCGAAGGGAGATCGATGCGAAACAAAATTTGTCTCACTTTCCGTTCTGCTGATTTCCACGCTCGTTTTCAATCCACGGAATTTTCAGTCTCGAAAGTGGTCGAAGGTCAAGATCAGTTGTAGCGAGAGCGAGTAGATCACGGGAAGACAGGCACCCGAAATGCTGTTAAAAACTCGAGCGCAAATAGCGGCACGCGGATCGGTGCATTGTTACCGCGCGCTGGAATTTCGGAAGAGCAAATAAAACGGGATCGCCCACTCGACCGACTTCCAACGAAACATCCAGGCTTTCGAAAAGGAAATGGTTCGAGGTGTATTTACATGATCGGAGCGCGCGCCGAACCGCAATTCAGTATCTCAATGGAATCGGTAACAGCGTCGCTCTTGCAAACAGATAGTGATTTACGATTCGCCGATGGAAATAAAGTAGAATGATGACTGCATCTCGCACATCTGTGAAAATTCAGGAGTTACAACATTAAATTCCTGCTCCAAAGCCAGAAATTCAAGTGGGTCGAATTCGAGCACTGAAAGGCACACGCGAGTGTGTCAAAGAAGGATCTTAATCGGAAAGGACCGTTAATTAAAGGCCCGTTATCCTCTCGAGCCCTAATATCAGAACAACGTGGAAAGTTTTGAAACAATTCTTCCCTCCATTGCCCCCGTTGATTCTCGCGGCTCGAAGACGCAGCAAGCCGCATCGACGCCGAAGTTTCGCGCCCGTTCGTCAAAGGCCCCGCAGCAATTGCGATACGCGTCCCCGGTGTGCGCCGATTAATCTCCGAAACTGCATATCGCTGGTATAAAAGCGACGCTCGCGGGGACGATCAGCCCTCCCGTTAGAAGCGCAGACGGAGGGAAAGTAAGGCGGCCCCCTCTGCTGTAACACGCGAGATAACAGCCACCCGCACGCGATCGGCTGGCTTGTTTATTTCGCGTAAAACTCCATAAATATATATATATATATATATATATATATATATATTATATATATATATAGTGGCGCCTGCCGCGCGTAGGGTTACGGGTACGCGCATCTGCCGTTTCACGTATTTTCCGTGGCGCACGGGCGCGAGCGCGTTACGCGGCCACCACGCTCTTCCTTTCCTCGCCGAGCCGGGCTTTTCTAAATTCGTTTCTGCTCCATTAACCTCGCCCCGTTCCGCGCTCGTGCCTCTCTCTCTCTCTTTCTTTCTCCTCCTCGTCCTTCCGTTCGACCTTCCACTGGCTTGGCCGATGTCGTTTCTTTCTGTCGTGCCTCCCTGTTCCTTATAAACGAACGACTTCTCCGGGAGGCAGGCGAGGCAGGCAGAGGGACATAAGTCCTCGCTGGTAATATCCATTTGCTGAAACGTGGGCGGGCAGGTGGAATGACGCTGCCCCTTTACGGTCCTCAGCCTCTCCTCTATATGGCCCTCCATATGGTCCGAGTTTGCGAAAGCTCGTTCCATCCGATTCCCCCTATCCCCCCCCCCCCGATGCCGCCACCGTGAGCTTCTCTGTCGTCGTCGCCCGCCAGAGATTCGTCTTCGCCGCCCCGTCAGACGCGCGCGGCCTTCTTCCCCTCGAGTCTGTGCCCCGGCGGTACGCTTCTACTTGCTCGTTTCACCGATATCCGAGGCAACCGGCTTTCGTGAAACGCGCTTCGGGCCGTGGGAAACGTTCCTTTCGGCCTGTTGTGTCGGTTCGTGCTCGGAGGAGCTTCTTCGGGGGTTTACTCGTGGACGCAGCATCAGGCCACTCGCTAGGAGACGGATTAGGAGTGCGGTTGGATTTCGCGTAGTTTCTTCACTCCTCTGATCGATGGGGGCTTCCGTGTTGCTTTGAGCCGCTGCCTGCGCCCTGGGATAGGGTGCTCTGCGATTTTTGCGATACCATAGGAGCTTATCTCGTTAAGGGTAGGTTTCGTATTTGATGGTTGTAATGCTGGTTTAATGATTGAACGAGGCACAGAGATAATTATGCAGCTTCGTAGTGAAGCTGATATTATAGAAGATTGTTTATTTTGTAACGCATTGTTGGGGCAAGAATCGCGAAGCATTTGAAATATTTGCTCTAGTACTTGGAATTTTGGTTAATTAGAAAATATAAGGCATCGTCAGAATCCTGTCTCGCGTTACATCGATATAAACGCGCAAACAGCAAGTCGTTTCTTGTTTTTCATATGCGAAACTAGAATTGGAATGCTCAAACTTCCGCGACCGGGGCTCCGATCGTTACTTAATCTCCGAGCTTTCTCTCTGGGACGACACGCGAAACGAGATACATCGTGCTGCGCGTTTACGTTCCCTGTTTCCTTCTACTCCGCCGTTCTCGGCTTAATGGTCCCAAAGAGCGTGCTATTTTTCAGCTTAGAATGCTTTGAACGCGATAAATTCAACGAAAATTGCGTTTCACTGGTTCAATCGGGAGTTGAAAGCGTAACTCTGAAAGCCTCTAGAGTCTAGACACACTCAATCAGAATTTAGGCTATTAAATAAAAAAATAAAATGTCCGGGATTCTAAACATTTGGCCGCCTCTTCTTCATCTTAAGAATTGCAAGTTCTGCAACGTTGATATCTTACGAATAGAAACTCTTGCACTTTTCTTAAGGGGTTATACCTAGTCAGGCGGCCGAAAAGAGGCAAATGGTTGTGAATTTTTTTTTGAAAAAGCGGAAGCATATATTTTTACAGAACTTATTGCACTTAAAAGAGCAACGTTTAAAGAATACTTGGTAACTTTTTCGTAGAAAAATATTTACGTTTATAATAAAGTAACATCCACAAAGCTTTTTTAAAAATTTGATTTTTCGATGGGCCCTGCTATTCGGAACCAGATTATCTAAAATCAAAAAACAAAAAAGATTTCGTTAGTATATTAACGTATCCTCTGATTAACGGAGGGAATTTCTGAAGTATTAATTTAAAACAAAATGGCCGCTATTTAAAGTTGAAAAATCACGCGAAAAAATCAGGACTTACCAAGTAAAGCAGTTGGCAGGTAACTGATAGAATGAGTTTTGCTGTTGACAGGTAGTTTTAATTTTGCATTTTACTATAACTGCAGGTTAATATTACAAACCCAGCAGGGCTAGATCAATCTAAATTTTATCCTTTTTCGCGGTAGCCAGTATTACGTGCAATCTGTTTAACACAGTCAACAAACAGGAGCATATTGAAAACCAGTCAACTCCATATTGCTAGGGAATCGAAGTTTCAGGAAGCTCTTCAGAACCCACGAGTTCGCCCAAAGTATGCTAAGCTCGCGCGAGCCAGGCACCAGCTCTTCCGATGCTCGTAATACTTTGAAGATAACAGCGGAGGCTGTTAGAAAGCTTGCCATCCGGGACTCGCATTAACCAGAAACGTAACGCAACATTAACGCAACGTTAACACGATTTTTACCGTCGCGTTTGTTACAGCCACGTTCACCCGGCGCTGGTCCAAATGAAATTATTCAACGGCCCCGCGAAATGCCTCGGATTTCCGGGCGAAATTCGAAAAGATTATTTCGTCCTGTGGAACAGGAGTTATTCCGCCACCCCCGCCGTCCACCCCCCAAACTAATTTGTTCCAGCCATATTTTCGTGCGATCCGCGTTCGTGTAACATCTCGGTATTAGCATTAAAATCCTCTATTTCGTTCGTCCATAAAAAAAGGGGAGGACGAAAAAACGAGGAAGCGGGGGGGAGGTTAACAGAGAAAAACCTCGGTATTATCCAGGCTTCGCGGTTGCATTACCGGGCGCGAATGATAGAATCTCTCTCATAAAGAGGCCAGCGCGCACGTAACATGCAGAGAAGCGGCGGCGGTTCGGGCGGGGGCGGTTTATGGTAATGAAATCTAGATTACATTTTCGGTTATCAGGCGCGCAACGGAATCTGACGCGCGCGCACGTCCGGCTGTCAAAAAAATACGTTACGCGCGTGCAGATAAAACGGAGATGACGGAAACGAGAAAAAAAAAATACGCGGAGAGAGAAAGAGCAAAACAAAAGAGAAGGAAAACGGGAAAGAATCGAAACGAAAAAACGGGAAACGCGTCGCGTGTTTCGCGCGCAGATATATCTTCCACCCCTCCCCCCCCCCCCCGTTCGCCCCTTCGTGCCAGTTCTGTTTTTTTGTTCCCCATTTTCGTGAACGTCGCGCGGCATTTGCATCCCGCGTTTTGCATACTTTATGATTTTCCGCGGTCGTGCGCCCGCTCGACGCTCTCGCCGCGCTGCGCGCGCTCCGCCCGGCGCCCCGTTGCGCTCGTGTGTGCATTCCGTTGGATTTGAATTTAAATTTTCTAAAATGAAATAGCCCCCGCCGACGCCACGGCGGCGCTCCTCTCCTTCGGACCCTCGTCAACCCTCCCGCCCCCTCGGGGGACAATTTTAATTTGTAATCAGGAATTTGCATACGGCCGGCGGCGGCGGGCCGCCGTCCAGTCCTCGCCCTTCGTCCTTTCGCCGCCCTGCCCCTGCCGCGTACCCCCTTGAACTCGCATTATCATTCGAATTAGTCCCCGGCCGAGGTGAATTGAAATCACGGCGGATGCAAATTCCTCGGATCCTCGGTGTACCGCTCGACACCGGATACCCGTCGATGCACCACCGTCGCCGAAACGCTCGCGGGGGGGAAAGTCGCCGACGGGGCGTTCGGGCAGAGGGGGGCCGCTTCGCCCACACGCACGCGCGCGTATCACGTTTCCACGCCCGCATTTGTACACGGCGACTTTCCGCGGATAACGCGGTTCCCGCATGAATTTTCTGCAAGCGCGATACAGCCGCGACCCTGCACCGAAATGCTCGATAACGGCTGTCCTTCCATCCAGGCGAGCCTAGATTATATTATCGCTGCAGGTCCGTGGAGAAACCATGCAATCGGAGCCTGATAGGGTTTTTGGATCGACGCAGTATTTCCAGCGTACGAGAGACTGGGCTGTGGGAAATGTTTGAATGGTCCTCCTAATTCAAACCTGCCGAAATGTAGGCGATTCTGTGTATCGCGGCATTTGCACCCTTATAGCCAATGTGTTTCTATCGGTATAAATTACTCGGGTATGTGTTGCGTGGAAATGAATCCAATGTATCATGCTAGGTTGCAGCGAACTTGCGGCAATGCTTCTTAACCCGAAGTTTATGCTTTGAGTTATTTATTACATTGTTGTTACTCATACTTCATTCGGGATATTACGTACGGCTTGTTTGGAGAATGACACAGAGATTGAAGCAGCTTCGTGATACAAGTTGGATGGGAGGATGGTTTTTACTGAAATTTTATGTTAAAGTAATTGATTGAGTTTCTTTTTAGAGAATGATAGGTAATTCGTATAAATAACAGGTTTCATATTCAGATGTTTTTATGTTGTCACACTCTGTATATTACACCATCACACAATTGTCAAAGTGTTCTTTCTGTACCTGTTTCGGAAGAGAAAGCCATGTCCGCTCTTTGCAGCTCGTTGTGCTGCACACGTAACACTGAATGCCATTTTCCAACATATAGAACATCTCAATATATATTTTCAATTAGAAGTCTCTACTTATCATTGGCCCAAACGTGCAAAAAGGTACTTACATATGTTACAGAATCAGCCGTTTATAACCTACTAGCTTTACTATCCGGCTTCGCCCGGAATTTAGATTCTAATTTTATAGAATTTTTGTTTTTTTTTTGGGGGAAAATAGTCACATTCATCTGGATTGGCCAGGCATAAAGAGTTGAGGCACATTTCGTGACACCAGAGTTTACCGTTCGAAAGTTTTTAGGCGACAGACAAACACACAAACATAAACTTTCTGCTTTATATATTAGGATCTAAATCAGTATAACATGTTCAATACTCAATCGCGATTACTTTAACTGTGTTTAGGTAACTTTAGTTCTTTTTCTTTGTATTAGTTTCAGTTTAGTTCTTAGTTCTAGGTACACAATGGTTAGGCTTATCAACAGTATTGCTACTGCAGCCTCGCCATTACTTTAGTTATTTATTTTTATTATTATTCATTTTATATGTATTACATCATTTATTTTCTATGAGTAAGAAAGACGTAATAATAATAATAATAATGCTCAAATACAACTTATCACACTGTAATATAGTACTAAGTCTCGTTACGTATAGTCAATACAGTTTTTGACACTAACACAACTGTTTAGAAATACTACGTGGAGTTTACATTCTCTGGTACGCTTAAGTTTGCCAACCTTTTCCCTGGAAAATATAATACTTTACGGCCAAATGTGATAAAAATGTGTACTTATCAGAGGAAAGTACTACAAAATAAAACTACATTAAAATAACCACATCTTATTTCATAAATGTATATTTTTATGTACATTTTGCATTATTAATTAACTTATTGCCCTTGCCAAATATGTCGAAGGTTTGATTGTACTGAAAGCCCAAATTATCGGGGTTTAATACATTGGTCCTGTTTCTCCCTTCAAACCACTTCACATGCATTATAGAAAAACTCCTCTCTACTAAAGTTTTAATTCGCAAATTAAAATTTTGATGTTGCCGTAGAATAACATAGAAATAAAAATTGTAGAACTTTATCGATGTATCGGAAATATTGTATTCTTACATACTATATATATTTTTACCAGTATATACTACACTAGACAAAAATAGGGTTGGCAACCCTAGGTACGTCCCCTGTCGCAAGTCTTATCTGAAACCGAGGTCCGAGCGGACTGCTTCCCCCCTGAATTAAAAAACTTGCCGCGTAGCGCATTGAATCGGTTAGTTCTGTCCGGATATAAAAAGTTGGGGACAAATCCTGAAGGCTGGGCTTCTGGGAACGAATCGATCAGCGTTAACCGGCGCGTAAATCATGCTCGACGAGGCGCGCGTAAATCTGCCTCGAGAATTTTTCCGTGGCCCGTCCTCAAGTTCGTCTTTGTCGCGGCGGGACATTATTAAGTGCGATTTTACGTCGGGACGCGCCGACGGAATTGGCATCGGCGTGAAATTGTCTCGCGGGGACCGCTCCGCCCGAGGTGTGCGCCTCGCCTCGTAATAATATGCCGGCCGAGGCATAAATCAGTGTCTATTTTTGAACCGCGTCCAAAATCTTTATTCAAATTTATTCTGCCCCGCGTTACATCAACGGGGATGTAGAGGCAGCCGTGCGTGTACGGACGGGGTGAAGCGTCGTCGTTACCGTCGGCGCGTAATTAACGACGGCTCCGCGTGGCCCTCGTTGAGTCCCCGACCCCGTGGGACTCCTCGTTTTCGAATCCAGAGATCCTGGCTGAAAAGTCCGCCTGAAATTCGGCCGACCGTTAAACAATGGCCGTGCTACCTCGCGTGTCTCCATGGACTCTGATATTTCTGTTCGCATTGGACGTCGCCTCGTCCCGCCGTTAAAGGTTGTCGTGTCGTTTTTCCACATGTTTTTGGTGCTCTCGTACGAACACTGCTTCGTGCTTCTACGAGCTCGTTAGAATTGTTAGAATTGTAGATTAGGTATACAGTTTCATCGCATGAATCACTATAGGGGAACGTGGGGCAAGGCGGACTGGCGGATTAAGATAGGCAAGTATTGTTTATAAAAAATGGAAGGCACTACAGTATATACGTCAACATATCAGCGAGTTCGGTGCAAAAGAACATCGGTCTGGAAAAAGCAGTGGAAAAGACCACGTGTGTCACGAGTTATGACGAGAAATAACATTTTTTTAATAACGATATAATTATCCAGGAAGTTTGTAAGTGTCAGTTTATTTATGTGTATATTCTTTAACTAAAGTTGCTAAGCTAATTTTCCTTATTAATTAGCTACTTTTTCATAAATTTAGAGTATTCACTAAGAAATTATTAAGGTTTTTTTTTACAAAAAGCATGTGAAGTATTAAATACGTATTGTGGCAAGACGGGATCGGGCGGGAAGTGCAAGATGGCACTTCGAAAAATTGTCATCGGAAAACTTCTTTCCATAATGATTCGCACACAGTAGATGTGTCTACTCCAGTAACAGCATCTCGCAACTTAAATTATTCTCCCTTCAATGTTTCAACATGAGACATTATGCCCATCGTCAAGATACAGACAAAAAAAAACTGATACAGAGGAAAAGATAACAAACTCTAAAATACGGAAATGGGCTCCAGGAAAATTAAGAATACCGCTATTTAAAAAAGGTAATATAATTTCTTCACTTTCAAATTTGTTTCTTTATGATGTTTCTTCATGTTTCATCTTGCCCCCACAGCAGTCAGGAAAATTTAGTTACTTACGAAAAAGTTGTTTATTTAAGTTTTTGGTTCCTGTGACCTCATTTTTATTGCTTAAATTTGAAGATGAATTGGTTCTAAAAATGCTGTAATAAAAGTTACATAAAGAATATATATTTGATTTTTATTACGTTTCTTCTTCGCGCTACCGCTTGCCTCACATTCCCAATAAACGTAGAAACAATCTCGAAATATCACAAAAGTTAATAACAACTCGTACCTAATTTTCCCTGCAGCAAATTACCTATAATTAATCAGAAACTGTTATGTGTATACCGATGGCATAAACGGTCCTGGCCCTATGGGCCTCAATCGGTGCCGCTGCTCGAGTGGAAAATTTACGAGCTATATGTATCACCGCGTCGAATTATACAGCGTCTAGAATCTAGAAGCTGAAGGGGTACTTGTGGGACACTTTGTGGTCCCTCGATCCTCGTCGTTTAAACGTACCAAATGTAAACAGACCTCCAGTTCGATAGGAATAATTCACTTTCAAATACCCAACAAAGAATGCCCGGAGTCAGGACACTCGAACGCGTGGAGATCCGTCGGTCGTAGGTTCGACGGCTTAACGCGGAAAATAGTCCCGCAATTTATTCATAGCTGCCGAAAGCAACTCGACCGTGCCGTGAAAATAGCGCGAGTAGGCGATTTATTCGTCCTGTACGTCGCGAAAATAAATTCGCAGGGCGGCGTGGGGACCCGAGTGAAAACTCGCGAGTCGGCCAGAATGTTTCCAGGCTCGAGAATATACGAGATGTACGGGCGTCGGGCGTTATATCGATCCCCGGCGTCTTGCGCTGCCGAATCAGAAGTTCTCGGGAAGAAGCGTCGCGTGTCGTCGGCGTGTTTAATGGCGCCCATTACGAGCGGCGCTATGCCGTTTCAGGGGGGACAAGGGGAAAAAACGAAGCGACGCTGTTGCGGCCGATAGATAACCAATTTGCCCGTTAATCCGCGCCACCTCGTTTACCATCTTCCCTTTGTCCGTGCCTCATCTCGGTTAGTTACCCCTTCCGAGCGCTCGTCCCACCCCCGTGTCCTGTAAGGGTGGTGTACTCGCTCGAAAACCGCCCTCCGGGGTGTCGTTAAACTGGCTGCCTTCGAGCGAAGCACGTCGACGCTCCCTTCCGCTCGAAAATTCTCGCGAAAAGCGCTCCCCGACCGCGTCTCGGGCTGCAGCCTCGTCTTCCCGAGGAATATCAAAATGGCAGGGTAATAATGCTCCGCCGTTTGTAACTCTTGTCGCTGTAGCGTAGGTCTTAGGTACTCTGGTGGTGTGTTAGGGGCGGCAGGGGGGGGGGGATTAAGTGGTTTTGGTAAATATTCCGGTTCAAGCTTGCAGTAGTTCGCTGGCAAATTAAGGCTACCCGTCCATTGAAGAGTAGGTCTAATTTTGAGGATTTTTTTCGCCGCGATATCAGTTAATTGTAGCCACATTTTACTCTACGCAGATTACGGAATTCTAATCCTTTCAAAATGCCCGAGAACTCCGAAGGCAACGGCGAGATTTCCACAGCTCGTGGATTTCCTCTTTGTCAAGCATTCTTCATTCGGAGAGAACGTAAAATTCCAATGGGACAAAGGAATAGAATGTGTTAGCGCCAGCGTGCATTGCTTCGCGCGGAAAACAACGTATCGCTCGTACGTCGTCAAGGGACAGAGTCGCGATCCTATTTCGAAGCAATCGACCGACCGTTGAAAGCAAACTTTCCAGGGGTGGGTGCAGACTTGAACGAAATTTTTTCTCGGGTTATCCGCCGCGTGCCGTCGGGCGAATCGATCCCCCGTCGCTCGATACAGGCGGCCAGGTGAATTACGTTTAATTGAATGTAGAAGCTTTATCTATGATTTCGAATGGATCGTACGAAGCAGGCCGCCGCTCGAATCGCGCATATCCCATATTTGCCGAGTGTATTTGCACGGCACACAGTATCGGCCGACATTCCCGTAGCTTCCCAACAGTTTTAAACCCGGATTCCCAGCGATAATTAATGATGAAGCCGTGTTTGTTCGAAGATTATTAAGTTACGTTGCGGAGCGCTTCCATCGGTCTGGGACTCAATCAATTCTCTCCCCCTCTCCCTCTGTCTCTTTGTCGAAACCCCCTGCGAGACCTACATCGAAATTCGAAGTAGTAATTCGACATCTCTGTATTGTCGCGTTTGCGCGCGATACTCGATCGCCGGGTCACATGGCCGATACGTGCAGAAATTAATGGACGAGGTCGAAGTAGACCGTCAGAGTGTAAGCTTTCCGTACACGGGACGTTGAGAGATGAGTTTAGGATTTAGCGATAGTTTATCTTACGGTGACAGTGAATTTAATAGCTATACTATGGTTATGGCGAAATATGAAGACTACCAAGCAGATCGGTCCTAATATTTTCGTGACTCGATGTAGGTCTCAGAATTCAAGGTGCGAATCCACGAAGAGACAAAAATATCGTGTCTCGCATGAGACTTTATTCTCATGAGACAACTATTTCATTGTTTTATTATTTTTCAATTATTTTGCCATTAGTTTCGTAAAACTAGACTCTCCGGAAACAAATTCCAGGGTATATTTTTTAAAATCTCATCTCTCGTGACTATTTCCATTATTTGAAGGGTATGGGGAAAATGGGGAATGTCACAAAACAGCGTTATCTACAAAATTAAGTTTTAATACTTTAGTCCACCAGCAAAGAAACAAGATTCAATGAATTTAATTACTTATATAATTTTCTTCTTAAATAATTTCTCGATTTACCTTGAAGACAGAAGCTCATGCTTAGGCAAAGAGTGGGGGATATTCCTAATTTTGTTCCAGTGCAGAGTGGACATTTCCTGTTTTTAACCAATATACTAAATCTTTAACGTTATTTTACAGGGGTATTTGAACTTTATAGCCCTTTGTGATTGAACAGTTCTGTAACCCCAGTTGCCACCAGCAAAATAGTAAAGAATTATGGAGCGAGAAGTTCAGTGGTTCATTTAGGAAGACGAAAATGGCCTTCGTGACATGCTTGACACCTCAAATTGCCTATTTTTCTTCATGAAGTGTTAGTAACTGCTTTCGTCTCCTCCACCTGGTCTATTCGGTCTCGTTAAAATAAGACACCCCGTGTATCATGAAAGCAGTACCAGGGATTACCATGAAATTCTTCGCGCCTAACATTAAACTATTTTTAGTGTAACCGTCCCGCGCGCAATGATGAAGAGAGGAAGAGAACAGGCTAGATCGACGAGGGCAAGAACAATCTCGCCCGCCGCGAAATAAACATCGCGCGGTATCGATCGCGTATTAATGGCGTGTAAATTGACCGATCGCCTGTAGAACGTCCGCAAAACTGTTTCCCCCGTGAGCGTAATAAAATCGTAATTACCTTTGCCGGCAGGGCGGCGGTAACCAGAGCATTGTTTTTTCTCCCTTTCAACGTAGCTGGGCGAAAGGCGCGTCGATTGGAGTTTAATTACGAAAAGGTGAAATATGGAAAAAAGTGGCGGTCCGTGCCGTTTGTATCGCTGTACGTGGCCCCGGTGACAAATTGCAAATGGTAGAGGGGGAGGGCGAGAGAGTGCCAGTAAAACGCCAGCGGAGAGCCATTTCGCGCGCGATCGAGTGGCTTCATCTTGCGACTATTAATAAAACTCTACGCGCTCGAATTTGATCTATTTCGAAAGGGACTTCCGTGCCGTGGACGCGGTCGTCGATATATTTCATGGTATTGGACATTCCGCCACGGTTGTCCATTTTTTTCTCCGCGTATTACACGATTGCTACCTACGCGGAGCGATTAGCTTGATTTTCCAAAGAGAAACGGGAACAATTGGAATGTGAATGGGATTATTTAATAAAAGAATTTCCATAGAAGATGAATGGTGATTGGACAAGAGATTTCGAATAAGATGGTAGACAAAGTTAAAGCTGTACTTTAAACAAATATAGATTGTAGGTGACAAGGATAATCCGGTTAGTTAGAAAGACGTCTCGTTGCTCGATGTTTCTTCTTAAAAATTTTCTTCGCCTCTATTTCAATGGTCCACGCGATGCTTTGAGAATTCCTGGTTGACTGAAACAAGGAAGCTTGGTTTATCGCGCTTAGCGCATACCTTTATTGCCCAGCTCCTCGAACCTGGTGTCATCGAGCCACAGCTCCCCGAGAAATTCCCGACCAGTTAAATTTCAACTGTCCGTCGAATCGAAGGGCCGTTGCGCGCACGTACCTCCGCGCGCCGGTTTAAATTTGGCCGGGCTCCCTTTCGAACCAGCAGAGTACAATTCCTTGTAATCGCGTGTGTAGCTGCGAGCAAAGCGCTGTCAGGTATTTCAGACAACCGGCGCTAAATCAATTTGTCCGTCTGAGGCCCGGTGTTTCTCTTGGACCTGTGCGAAGGCGCCTGCCATCGTTCCACTGACCAACGATCGGTCCAATCCCGTTGCCTGGCCTGCCACAGTTCACGGAGAAAATGCACACGCTTGTTTATTGGGCAAGTGTGCTGGGCGTGGATGACACTCGCGCAAGGATGCAGAGAGTCACGCCGCGATGTGGTAATCGCGGATCGAGCGGACCTCTGTGCCAAGAATTGAGTCATCCTCGAATCTTCCTCTGCTACCCGCTTGTCGCCTCCACTCCGGCACACGCCCTCCCTGCTTTCTCGAAACTTGTGTGTGAAATCAACGTGCTCGCGTATATACACTCGCGGCATTTGTTAACTTGGAGGAATTTTCGGCGACGCGAGTGATTGTGGGGTGTATGTACGTGGAAAGGAAAGGATGGGGTAGCTTGCAAGATTCACTGACAAGAGAAGTTCGCTTTCGAAACTGTGCAGGTTTATAGAGGACCTCGAAAGGAGTATCTGGCAATTTTTCGTTTGTGCCCATTTTCGGTTCTTCCGGGTGAAAACGCCCCGTAGAGGTGAATGTGTGATTTCCTATTTTCCCGTATATCTTCAAAACTATAGTAGATATAGAAAAATTATTACATTGGAAATTTAACTGCTTTCTGTGCCCTATATAACTGTATAATCAAATTTTTTAAATTTGTCGTTTGAACAGGAAAACGTTCCCAACCGCAAATTGTAAACAATTCCATTACCTACATAGTTTCATACAACATAAAAAATATGTTGTATGAATAAAAATCTTTATAACAATTTTTTTATATCTACTAAAGTTCTCAAGGACACAATGGACACACAAAAAATTGCCCGATACTTCTATTGAGGTCCTCTACGAACGTGCCCAGTTTAAAAAATTTCGGAATGTTTGGATAACCGAACTTCCCTTGTTCCTTCCGTTGTAGAATCCAATTTACTGAATTTATCCATCTGCATACTTGGAATCCCCATCTCTTTCATTTTCTCTCCAATTCCTTAGCGCTCGAAATAAACAGCCGCGTATTTTATTAAAAAACAGAGGAACTAGTGTCACTCCTAGAATTCAAGCTTGTACAAACAGAATATAGCTCGCTGTGCATATCTGAATCAGATGCAGAGTTAAAATTGCTAGGTAAAAAGGGTTCTCGAGTCGTAGAATGGGCGTTGAAATCGCGTTGAAATCGCGGTTGGAATCGTCGAGCGCGACAGATTGCAGCTGAACAATGGGAGCGTACGTGCACGAAGGAAACGCATGATTTAGTCGGCTGTTGTACGTTATAAGCGGCGCGCGAAGTTCGTCCTGTAAAAACAGCCGGGCGTTTGGCGAGCACGTCGAAAGCACATGCTTCTGCCACGGTTGCCTCGGCGTGCATGCACAATTCCGAGAAGATCCGGCCGACGTCCGAACCCCGTCGACGTGGACAAATGGCCTCTCGTTACAATAAAGTTACGAGTAAAACAGGGACACGGAAGGCTTGACGGCCGTTCGTTCGTTCCACTTACAGCACGAGAATCCGTTCTTACGGGCGGAACGTGTATGCAATCCGTGCCAGGGGCGGAACGTTGCTTTTCCCTTTTACCCCACGCGCCCGAGTCTTTGATACCTTTGTTGCGCGTGCAACGCGTTACAGTTGCACAAAAGCGTTGTAAAATCTGGATCGATTCTCTCTTTAAACGGAGTAGTAGGTCGTTTTAATGCCGTACACTGAAATGGAAAGGTTGCTGGAACTTCTCAGCATTGTGTGGCGATTGGAGAGGCAGGCTTCCATAGTTATTATTATCGTTTAGTAGTTATGAATAGATTCAGGGCTATATTTCATTTATTTGAGCATTTGTAGTCGATCCCGTATTATTTTCCTTTACTTTGCTGCACGGAAGGTGGGAAGATCAAATCTATTGAATGTAAAGTGTAAGGTGATGAATATGCAGTCTAGTTATACAGAGAGGCAGTGGTATTTTTATCTCGTGCCCTGATTTTCGTGATCTCAATTAGTTTTGTAATTCAAAAATGGAGAAGTGGAACGAAGGGGGTGTCGAGTTCGAGGGTTGATCGGCTTTACCCCAGCGAATTCGAAAGAAATTCTGCGTCCGCGAATTATCATCCAACAAAGTAGTACCAAATTTCGTAATGGGCGTCAATAATTTAGGATAGACGTGTTTAGCTTGGCTTCAGAGAATCCTGTTCTCGCGAACGACAATTGTAGGCCACACATTCTATTTTTGGTGCGCGCGAACTACTGAAGCCGCGATCGTTGGAAATGCCACCCGAAACATTTGCCTTCGTTTTCGTTAGGTACGCGCTTGAAAATCGACTAACGAACAAGGGAACATATCGGAACTCGCGCTCGCCGATTTTGATGAGACTCTGCAGATTTGCAGAATATTGAAAAATATTTGACACTTATGTTTTGTTATCGGGAATCGTCCATGTTGAAGGGGTGAAAACAGCCCCTAAAGTCGGGAGACGAAAACATATATTCTGGGATATCTCGGGAACTATGAGGCGTAGGACAAATTTGTTTACAAAGTGTGAGTTTTTAAATGACGAATCCAGACTCCTGCTCAGTTTTAGAACATTTCAGAAAATTATATTTCGACCCCCAACGTTAGGGGATCTTTTCAACCCTTCCACGTGGACGATTGCCGATAACAAAAAATACGTGACAAATATTTTCACTATTCTGCAAATCTGCATAGTCGATATCTGCTCGAACCTTCCTTCATTTTCACTGTATATAAAATGTCGAATTTTCTCAACGTCTAACACATGTAGACAAACCTTGGCCTCCAAAGTCAGCTGCCGTTTCGACATTCTCGAGAAAACCACACCTAATATTAGAAAAGAATCGACAGCAACACCAGCTTCGAATTCACCTCTAGCATCTATCCACAGATCATAAGTCAGAAACAACAATTTATTACTCTGCCAGTCTCTAACATCTAACAGACCTATATTTTCAAGTATCGAATACATCTAATCAATGAAATCCTCCGATTATTTTTAACACTCGACAATTAGAATTGAATCCCGCTATACGTCCGAGAATATACGCACCGCCTTTATCAAATTGCACGAAGATTCAGCCTGTTGGCGATTAATCGGAGCCCAGAGTCGTCAGAAGCAGCAGAGCGCCAACGTCCGCTAATCGATATCTCAATCTCGCATCATTTCTTCCCCCCCGCGTTTCCTTTACGCCGAACGCCGTCACGGCTGACGAATTCTATAATACCTTCCCAGATCAATCTCTCGTCCTTACATCGCCCGGCTTTGGTACCTACCTCGGTTCTCGGCAGGGATCGCTAATAAAGCGACGGCGCGCCCGAGGACCGCCGCAAAGGCAGGAAATCGCGCCCGTTCCCTTTCCACGTTCGACGACTGTCACCGATGGCAGCGGCAAAGGATAACGGCGGTGAGGGGGGGGGGGGGGGCGTTGGAAGCGAAGGGTGGCGGGAAGAAAAAGGATTTCCCTTTTTCTCGGGGCAATCCCAGATAGAGCGGCCGGAAAGAGTGGAAATATCGACGCGGATGGAGGACGAGAGAAAAGGGACACTCGATTGAATATTTTTACATGTATGAGATTTTTATTCCCGCGATGCGATTGGCCGGGGCCGAGGCTTCATCCTTTGTCTCCTCTGTTCTCATCCCCTCCTGTCGCCTGTTTCTACTTGCGCTCTTCCATCCCCCCTCGACGAGGCGAGAACAGTGCGCTAAGGAGTAGCGAGCGCTTCGCGTCGTAGGGGGACCCGAAGCTATGCCCGGAAGGTAAACCTTCGTCGATTTACGCCTCGAATCGTCGGCTACGTCGGGACTTTGAGACCGTTTTGTTTTTTTTTTCCTTACCCCGCCGGCGACGGCGCGCCTTCGTTCGAGCCTCCACGGCGACGCGAATTGCTCTCTGGATTTTGAATGTGGCCTCCCCCTCGGGTAATTTGGGGCTCTTATCGGTTACTCCGGCAAGTGGTCGTTAGATACGATCTCGAGTGTACGGATGTATTAGGCCCGGGGTGCACGTTTTAGAGAGATTCTTTGAGTCCGGGGCTCGCTAATTGATGGGAACTCGTCCTCGTTTTAAGCCCCGCGTCGAGGAAACTGCGCTTTCAGAGCCGTACGTAAACCAGACTTTATTCAGGGTTCGTTGGTGGAAATTAGTCAGCCGTTATCGACAAGTGCTTGTTGATGGATATTAACTCCTTAGCTGTGACATGTACACCATGTCCGTTCAGATTTCAGCTACCTTTGCTCAAATACTAAAATACTTTAACCTGGAGGCAATGTAAAGTCTGTGGCATAAGAACATGGCGCGCTCGCATCTCTGAAAGGAATCATTAGATTTAAAAAAAAAATCTATATTGCCAAAAAGTACGTTTTATGAACTAATACGCAATTACCTAAGTAATGTATGGTCTTCGTTGCCAATGATAATCGCTTGCCACCGTTTAGGCATGCTTTCAACTAACTTTTCTGTATACTCCGAAGATAACGACCATAGCTCTCGAATTTGTCAAGATAACTGTTTGACCGTGAATATACGTTTTCCTTGAAGCATGTGCTTTATGAGACCCCAAATGTTTTCATCTGGATTACGGAGCACTCATTTTAAAAATCGCCTGTTTTCTACGGAACCGCAAACTAAAATGCCACACGTGTTGATCAGCGTAGGGAAAGACACTTTTCTCTCCCGAAGTCTCAAGGACCCACCCCTTCCTAAAGTACAGGACCGTAGCTACGAGCGCCACCCTCTTGCCGGAGAGGCTGTATTCTAAAACAGATTGCATTTACAATGTATCATAGTGTTGAAATTTAGATTTCGAAATCTCGCGCTTCAAGTCCCACATTAGGGCGAGGCGCCACCTTCTATATTTGAATATATTCACATATACGTTTTCTCTTTTACGCAGTATTACTTTTACTTTTGTATCCACGCATTTTTATACGCAATAAAGTTTGCTAAAGATTTCTATATCAAGCATAAGTGTCTACTTCGTTATATTCCCTCCAGGAGCAAACTGGATTGAATTTGGTTGCTCAGAAGATTTAAATCCCAACACATACTTTTTAAATATTCTTCCGTTTACCACTGTGTAAGTGGTATTCCTCAGCGTGACCACTTAGTATTTAATATTCCAGGTATACACGGAAAGGTAAATGCTTGTAATTCCTTTTTTGCTGCACACGATCGCAGCTTATGGACTCGCGTGCAAGGGCTATCAGTATCCAGGAAAATCTGAATATCGTGTGGTTCTTTCCTGAAACGCATCCCTGGTTTCACACGGTCGATCTGCGCGCGTTAACGTTCTTCCTCCTCCTAGCATTTTCTCCTCCCTTTCCTACCGTGACCTCCTTCGTTTCCCCCGCTGTTTCACCTCTCGTTGCGAGGATTATTGAATTTCCTGTCATTTCCAGAAGAAATACGCTCTATTTACTTTGCCGTGGTATGAGGGCGGTTTCACCCGGCCCGGACGTGCAAGAGAAATAAGAAATATACGGAGGAGCCGCAACGAACCGAGCCCTTCTGCAGCTCGTGTCCCGAGCAAATCAACGACACGGTATTTGTAGCGATGACGGCTCTGGAATCGTGAGAACTTGCTCCTTAGGACGTTGCCCGTAAACGTGTACGCTCCGAGTGATCGTTCCGACCCTGTCGGGGGTCTCGCGGAGGCGTGCAAACGAAATTCCGCGTTGCTTTTCCGTCGCCGTTCGAATTCCCAACGACGAGACTCGTCGGTGAACAAGAAACTTCCCAAAAGATGCTAGAATACCATGAAATCCCACGACTACCCTATTTCTGTATTAATTCTACCCCTCAACTGTAACGAAGGGGTACATTTCGAAGCTAGCACCGCGGACACATTCATGAAAATAAGTTCATTTCATTGATCACGCAATGATTACAAAAAAAAACAACTGATCGAGACAGTCTGGGATTAGTATCCCAGTGGAAGAACCTAAAATTGATCCGACACTGAAGTGATATCGAGAATTGATACACCAAATTAATACTAACTTGATATTAAACGCGTCCTTGAAATACTCAGACCTTATAAAAACCCCAATCTCGTAAATCCCCTTTGGAAATTTCCCAACGATTGTTTTCTCAACCCTCCCTGCGTGCCCCTACTTTGAAAATACCGTCTCGAGAGTCGAAGCTCGCCGAGCGACAAATGGCGGCGCTTTTACGAGCGAACTTTCCTCCTGCCCCGGTGATCCTCGATTATAATATTCCCGTCAGGTGCCGCAAGACACGAAAAGAAAACGAAGGGGGTGGTGCAGTCGGGTATCGTCGCGAAAGCGTGGGCGGCAAGAAAAGCCGCGGTTAAGGGGAGGGGGCGCCGTGGCGTTTCTGACCCCGAAATTCGTTCCAACCGGAGATCCCCCCGACTGGGTCTCTCTCACCTTCTTCAGGGACCCGGAACCAAGGGAGATTCCGGTCCGTCGCGATATTCGAGACACGTACGAGGAATTTATTCGCGGAAAGACGGCTCGCGTATGCAGCCCGCCATGCTCATCTCCGTCCGAGTTTCCGGCGCAGTTTTACCCGTGGCGCGATACGCCACGCCGTCAACTTGTTCCTCGACTTCTGCTTCGATTTCCGCGTCTTGACAACCGGTCGATCGGGGCTTTAGATTGCGCCGTGTCGGGACACCGGCGTCTCGCTTCGAGGGCTATCGTCGATTCAAAAGCTGGGTCCTTGGCTCCTCTTACCTGTGGGGGATTGAACTTTGCGTTCTGGGGTTGTGTCGCTGGTTTTGAGAGTGGCAGGTCGCAGGGGCTTGGGAAGAAGCTATTATTTCGCAGCTTTGCTTGGGTACATATTATTAATTGAGAATTAATTACGTGTGTAGTATTGGTATTAGTACATCTGCAGGTGTGTTGCGATGAGAGCTCTGGAATAATTTAGGTAGGACAGTAAGGACTTTGCAGCAAGAGGGGTGCACCTCCCTGTTTGACAGTTTTTGAGTTACAACAAATGAGCGATTTATTGCAAATAAATAAAAACAGAAATATTAATATTAATATTATAGAATATTTTTTGCCAAAAATAGAAATAAAAAATTAGCATCTCAATAACTATTACTTATTGTGTGAAAATATGTATATTTCAATTAATGTTTTCTTTTTAATGTTAAGTGAAAGCAATAATTTCATAAACAGTTTTTTCTAATTTGCTTGAAGTTGGTAAAAATGCAGTTGCATCCCTTCTGCCTCCATCGGGAGCTTGTGATATATCTATTTGTTTGAGAAAAGAAGGTGGAATGTAGGAAACATGTGAAAATATTTGCTTGGATAATATTATGTAAGTACTGCAGAGTGATTGAAGATTTTCTAAATAGAGTGTATCTTGCTTGCTGCTGAGGCTGTTTTATTTAAGCATGATCGACTCGCGTAAACAACCGACTTAATTAAAATAACCAATTTTCCTTGACTGTCTGTAGTAGAGTGGCCAGTAAGTTCTGGAGCGACTTGAAAGTTGCACAACTTTTCGAGAACTCGATAATTTCTGTAACCTTCCGCCAGAACTGAACGCCGTCTCCTCTAGATTTAATTACACTTCACTGAACTCGCGGCGGCTTGTTAACCCCGTTAAAAGCTGTGTACTTAATAATCCTTTTCAACCGATCGGAACTTCCCGAGGGTTTTGCTTTCCCGTTCGTTTTTTCCCCAATACAGCGTTACCTTGGTCGCCAGGGAGCTCCAGTTTTTTGCGGTTAACCCCGTTAAGAAACAATTACGGGATCCTTGTAACAAGAAAACTTGTTACAAGGAACTTGGGGCTGGAAGATTATTAGATAGCCTCGACCATAAACGCTGGGCTACCGACTCATGAGGAGCAGGTATAAAATCGATGGTACTTCAGTCCCAGTTCGGGAAACACGATTTTATCGTTAAATAGATTGCAAACTCTTGAGTGCCTACGCGAACAACCAAAATATAAGTCTAATATCATATACTTCTCCACTTGTCCCTGAAGTTTCTTTGAAATCCTTGGTGTACACTTCCTTGTGGTTCTTGAACGAGTGTCCGAGTAATTATTCCTCTTTATTACTGTATCATGCCTTTCATATCCTATCAGCATTTTGCTACAGCAGCTGCTTGCAAGGCGAACAACGTATTTGCTGTTTGCTTTCACGCTACAAGTAATGTGCCACTTTTCTTCACACTGGGTCTTCAGCTGCACTCGTTGCATGCTAGGATTTCACGAGAGTGTGCAAGATATTTTTCCTATTCAAAAGGAGTAGTTCAACACCGCTGTGGGAAGGAGCGAAATCGTTTCGTCGTTTGTTACTTCTTCACACTGTCCTCCGACCATGTTAAGCATTTTTACATCAAAATGCACGCAGCTCGTTTCTTAATAGGAAGAAATTGTTCAGGTAGAAGTAAATCTAATTTACTCGAGCAGACGAGGAGTATCGACTATTCCGTCTCGACGGAAATATGACGAGGATTGTGTATCTCGTAGCCGGTTGAACGTAGCCGGAAGACGATGAAGATATATTTATTTCCGACTCCTCTTACATCACTTGCAAACCTGTCGATGTACAGCGTTGCCCAGTACATTTACATTCTTCAAAGGAAATGTAATGTCGCACCTTACTTTCGCATTATCGTAGTAAATATTTCTTCGATATTATTCCATGGTTAAATCACTTCGGACCCCAAATTCATTCTGAAGCCGCGTAAATAGTTATATGCACAATGAAAGCTTTCGACAATTCTGCGCGACGTTTTATGATCGAACGTAAAAAACTTTCAATATCGTCCTGCACTCGTGAATGCGGAAGAAAACAGCAATTGAAACGCGAATGTGAACCACGACACTCCAGCTCGCAATATTTTAGCGGAACGCGGTAAATAGGTTTCGTAATTTACCAACGAGCGCCGGGAATTATTGCCATCGTGACGTAAATATATGCTAATGGTTGCCACCGAAAGAGCTCAATTTTTCTGTCACGCAGCTACAATATTTCTTTCTTCGCGCATATATTTTCCTTTGACACGATGGCGTTCAATCTAAATCACGGGGCGCTCGATCGCAAATCTCAATGTTAGACAGAGCATGTTTAACCTTACAATTTGTTGTTTCCATTAACTAACAGAGATTTGTAGCAGCAATTCCTCGATGATCACTGATCGCGCGTTATTCATGCTGAACAAGGTACTTTCTCGCAGAGACATAATTATCTGAACAATGATACTGAGTGGTCAGAGACTACTTTAGTGAACGGTTACACGACAACTTCATATTCGTTTTACATTGTGTTATAAGAATTTCATTTAGGTAAAAATGGTCCAATCGAGATTTCGCAAACGAATAGAAAGCTATAACAGAATATCTTGTCACGAGTTCGCGTGGATCCATCACATAAACAAACTTTAATTTCATTAATTTTGGACCATTAAGTGCTCAGTGAAGTACAAGCTATTGTTCAGCACAAATTGAAGAACCTATTTAATATCACAGATTCTTTAGCACCTCTAAAACATTATCTTCTCCGTTTTAAATTTCAAGTTACTCCAGAGCGATCCATTGATCACCCGCCGAGAGTAATCCTTTTCCAGAAGAATATTATTCAATCTCTGAACTGCGCGAGGCACAGTGAATTTGAATCGTCAGAAATTTTATTGTATTTCTCACTCCAGCTACAAAATCTTTCTCTGCCGTTGAGAGTAATGATCCAATATTACTGGATGAAACGACACGTAGGCGAAGGTATCGGGGATGCATAGGAACATTATTAGATAACGAAAACGGCGACGGGGCGCGCTCGAGACCGGCGTTCGCGTCTAGTTGGCTTTATTTTAGCGGATCCATCGTAGCAAATGCTTTTTGTCAAATCGTGCGAAAAGATAAAGCAGGAAGCATCTTAAAGCGGCAACGAGATTCGCTCCATCAACTCTCCCTTCGTCGACTGTAAAGGTTGACTAACGATGCCGCGCTCCTCCCCCGCGTAGAATCGAGATTGCGAAACTGTTCCGTTTCAAGGATATTGCGCTTCCAACGTGCCTCTTCTACGCTATCATTCTCATCCTGTATCGCGACACTGTGACATACTGTGCACGCTTAATGCATTTCTGTTTTACGAAGTGTCTGTGCGAAAAATATCATTCTCTGACGATGCCATCTTCGCCCCGGGTACTGTTCCTTCGTAGTTACATTAGGTCTCTGTGTAAAGTTCAGTTTCTTCTCTGATATGACGTTGCTCAGTTGCTTCTTTATTTTAGTATTCTCTCCATTTGTTCGATGATGAATGGTGTCAAACATGGATTCGATGTTCTCTTACATCGTTTTCGCTTGGGTTGCGTGATTTATCGTTAGATATATTTATTTGATTCAGAAGCGTAATTACCTGTAAAATAATTAAGGGCAGTTTATATAGCAAGCAGTTTTGTCGTAAATATAAACGATTCGTATTGAACGCGTAAATGTTCAGTACCAGATCGTATTTTTCATAATACGTCATCTGTACACGGATACGTGATTTTCGTACATTTATTTAACGCGACTCACTGGTAATTCTGCTTTCGAAAAACATGCAATTTTATTTTCGATATATACCGCCTATATGCCGATGGGATATTTGTCGTCATTAAATTTCATCGTCGCTTGTTCACTCGATACGATTTCTGATATTTTTATCCGAAAAATCTCGCCATGAAAGCGGAATGGGATTTAATTTTCGTTGTGATTTCAACCAAATTTTATCTAAATTTAATGATCCATCGTGTGTACGCTGTGTACCGTAGTTTTTCGAAAACTGTTCTCGTAGTTGGAGGAAACTCACTTTCAAAATATCGCTCGCAAGTTTCATGTGTATCACGACAGTTGAGAATTGCTTCCCAAAATATAACAAGAATAATGTGTACAAATATATCCTTTATAATGTAAAACTTTTCCATATTTCCTGCCTAATAAACAAACGCTGCCCCTTCCAGCAGGTGTCTTTAAAAAAAATATCTTGCCATTCGATACCTCTAGTAAAAAGATAAAATCTGCAATATTATCTGTAATCTTTCCATCAGTTGCTCCAATCTAGTGATGTGTGATATTCGTTCCAACTATCGATAATGCTTATCGATGTATATTTGTTCGTTCTATATCGATACATGAAATATATTATTGAAAAAGTATTGATATTGATAATATCAATTTACCAAGTAAAAAATAAGCATATATTCAACAAAATATCATTTTGAATTAAAAGGAATATTCTAGGATAAAATTTTTTATATAGTATTAAGACATTATTTTATTTAAATTAAGATTCAAATAGTATATAGTATTAAGACATTATTTTACTTAAATTTAGATTTAAAATATTAAAATGAAGAGAAGTAATTTACTTTTCAAATCATATTTATACAGGAACCTAGAATTAATATTTTAATAATAAACATCATGGGTATCATTGAATATAACAGTATGAAAAATAAATACCGAATTTCATTTACACGTGGTAATTCGAAAATTATTAGCTTGAATTGGCTTGAACGAAAGATGGTGCAGTCAAAATTATCAATAGATACCTGTAATTATTAGTGTTGTTCAAAAAAATGTAAATACATCCACAAGTAAATATCGATATATACCTACAGTTATCGATAGATATCGCTCATCGCAATCCACCCCTGCAGCAGGACTAAAACTAAAGCAGCAAGTAGAATAGTTCCCAGTTTCTCACATCCCCCCGCGACGTCACTGATTCGTCTACTTTCGTTTGCATATCCGTATACTGCACGCTTCGCATTCATCATCGTGCTCGCTAGCGCTTCAGGCGGCGATGAGGACCTCGCGCGCCGATTCTGCTATTAACGAGAGGAGCTAGTTCCGAATTCTCCTCGAAAACCCCCTTACTTGCGGCGAAACTTCTATCCCACACCTCCCGCGCCCTTCGCGCCTCTCGCAGCCGCGTTTCCTGCGAGTTTTACAGCTCCGCGCGGAAGTAGTTCCGCGCAACTAATTCCCAATGGCGGCTGCACAGCGCGAGGATCCACGGTCGTCCCGTGCATCTTCGCGGATGTTGCGGCGTCGCAGGGGTTGGAGGCGCGACGCCTGCCGATCCTTGTCTCGCGGGCTTGTTCCTTTAATAGAATACCAAGTTATTTCCCCCTTGCAATTCGAATCGAAACTCCGCGGCGTCTCGCCGCGCCTCTACGCTTCTACGACTCGGTTCGCGCAACGTTGACGGCGGAGCTCGATTTTAGAGGATTCCTAGGGTTCTCAAAGGGGAATCTCCCTCGGAGGATGGGACGTTACAGCCGTAGAATTCGAGTACCGAACCTAAAAATGAGAAGTTGGAAATAACTCGAAGCATCCGTGGTTTCTTGCATACTTCTGGGTACCCCGATCGCACGGAGTATCCTGGAATAGTTTTCATGTGATGGAAAACTCGCGCGGGAGGGGAAAGGGGGTGGCGGAGCCTCGAGCGAGGTGAAAGATCGCGTCTGCCGTAGAACGTTTGACGTGCACGCGTGTCGACAGCGATGGAACCGGCAGATTTTTCTTGAGAACGCGAGGGGGTGACGCGGGAGGGCCTGCAGAATATTATTGGTGGAAAATCGCAGGGGGAACGTGATAGCTGGGGACGCTAAGGAAAATCGTTTTAACGTGTGCTCGTGACCAGTAATGGAATCAAGTATGTCGCAGGTAGCATCGAAATGTGTCACATCTGAGATATTCAGAACTTACAGTATTTCTTAAAAAAATTCTATGAATTTAAATATACTAACTGAAATTCCACTGTCACGGTGTAAATAATTCACCGTTCAAGCTGAATAAGGATCCATTAGTCGATCGAGTTCTATCTGCCAGGTTTTACATTAAGGCATGAAATAGAAAAGTGATCCAGCAGAAAGCGTGTCAGAGCGATACGAAGAACGTGGCGGCAGAGAAAGGAATACTGTCGTGGGTGTACGACGCTATTATTTACGCCGGGGCGAGAATAAATATTACATTTTCAAACCGTCCCGTTCCACCCGTTCCTTGTCTTCTTTTTCCACCCTCCTGGCCCCCCCCCCTCACCGCGCTCGCCCAAGTAACCACCCTTTCGTTTCTTGAGGAGCGATGCCGAGGTGAACACTGCTCTCCATTACCATTTATAGTGATTCTCGAACCACCCACCTTGGAACCTAACCAAGCTATGCACGCTCAAAAACGCATATTTGCGTATGGGTGTTTGTGCACGTTGAATTGCAAAGTCACATGTGTGACAGCCTCTCTGGTAGACTGTCGAATCACTGTCTCCCTAGTTTTTCCCGAAGCACCACAGTGATTCCGTGGTTTCCTCAGGTTATCTGCTTTGATGCTTTCTCCTCATCGTCACCGACGTCAACGAAACGATTGTACGTTGATCAACGCGATCAGGAGTATCATTAGCTAATTACACATTACGCAGTCTCTTTCTCGGCGGTGCATTACGGCATTAAAATAGCGAAGAAACGGTATTTAACCTCCAGAGATCGCGAAGCAGTTTCAAGCGTAATCGCCAGTGAAAGGTTGACGACCCGCAGGCCGCATCGCGGAAAATTCGTTTCGCTTACGCGGGACAGCGTCGAACCGCGTATTTTAAACACGCCATTACGCAAATTAACTTTTGTAGCGCCGGCGGCGTTCGCGCGCGCGCGCGCGCGCGCCACCGAGCAACAAAGAGGAGCAGGACATCCCCTTTGGCTGGCGGCCAGACGTTTACTCGCCCGTCGCGATGTTTTTACACTCGTCGCTAGCGAAATCCCCCGGCGTATATTTTCCTTGTTCCCCGTATTGCCCGCTGAAAACACCGGAATCGCGTTCCACCGGCGCGGATAAAGCCGACGCTGCCGCCTAACGCGTTCGATCCCTGAGTTTGATGTCGCCGGGCACCAAGACCTCTGAGGTATTGCGTTTCGCTTCTGGCATGATGTAACTGGATTTGGAGGATTATGCAAGAAGCGTATCGCAGACGTAACTGGACAGGGTCGGGCGGCAACGCAGCGACGGCTGCCAGATAATGTATTGCGGAATAATCTCTGCGAACTGCGGTGGTTATTTCTGCGACAAGGAATTCCTTGTGCTAGCACCAGCACAGACAATCGTTCTTTAATCGATCCCCACTTTTGTTAAACCAGTAGAATTTATACGAGGAATGATACTGCGATGAAGTAACTTTCCCTTAATGATAAAACACTCAAAACACGGCGGCTATATTCTTGCACCCTTACACAATTACCAACCACAGATGACAGCATCTCATCCCGGAAAACTGTACGAATATATTTATAACCTACATTTTCTGGTTCTCACGTCGGAGGAAACGTAGCAATGCGTTTCCCAGTATCTAAGTTCCCCTCCAGCTTGCACAGTTCCCAAAGCTTGTCGCTCTTCGGTGCCGTTATACGACGAGAACGGGGAAAAGACACGGAAGAGACGTGCATAAACACCGGTATTCGTGCACTTACATCAAGCTGGCGGGGTAGAGAGCAGCCAGGGGAACAGGAGACGCCAGCCAAACACGACACTGTCTTATCTGTCCCCAAGGGATGCGTATCTCGCAGAGTCCCGCCGCGTAGGACGTTTTGCGCGCCCGCGCGACCTGCCGGAACCCGGCGCTGCAGCGTATACCGGTGACCAGAGGCCCGTGGAGTAACTTGCCACCGTGGAGTTAAATATTCCCACGTGAAAATGTCCTGGTCTGTGCAAAGAGGGGCTGGTAGAAGGGGCTGACTGATGCGAGAATATGACTAATGCAGCGTCCCCGAGGACTACGACCTAGCCCACCCACGGAGGCTTCCGACAGTCTGCGTTTTAAACTCTCGCAGTTCAAGCTGTTTACGACGGTCTTCTTTGCCCAGTCCATGTCAATTTGTATTTTTCGCCATTTGCGTTGAGTTCAATCCAAGGGCGCAGAGCAGGGGGTTAAATCTTCGTTTCCGTTTCCTCTATGTTCTCGTCCGCTTGTTCCTCCCTTCATCCACTCTCCTGTTCGCCCTCTCTAGCCATCCACGCTCTCGCGAAGCACAATCCATCAAATGGTCCGTTAAATATGAATGATTGCGTCTGTGCCAGCGAGGGACTGCGAATCAACGTTCCAAGCTTCCCACGAACCCACGGCTGCTAATGAATTAACGAAATCTGAGGACCAGGGACTTCTAATGGGGGGTGCGCGTTCGTTGGGATTCGTTTACGTACGATTGAAACCAGGCGGTTTCGCTGCGCAGCTCGGTAATGGTCCCCGGTTCACTGTAACTCTTTACTGTGGTGTTCTGCAGGTCTGGAAGTTCAAAGACGCGTAGGTGGGATGCAGAACATGGGGCGAGCTGTGATTAGTCGAGGATGAACTTTAACCCTGTCTGGGAAGAGGTTCCTAGAGATCATATGCTAGATACTGTACAAGTTCTTTTGCAACTTACCGTCAGCTAGGACAACTATTAGCCTGGTAAGATGGTTGATGATCAAAAAGGAAGCACTATAAAATACATACTTCCAGGAATTCCCCTAGGATCGATTCGCCACCCCGATAACACCATTCCACGAAACTTCTGTTTCCTATAAGGAGCCCCGTCATTTGTATCCCTTTATCGCGCCCCCAGAAACTCTTCCCTTCGCAGCAGCGTACATTCGCCGCACCCCCGCAAATATAGGATCTTTTTGTCGCGGGGACAATACCAGCGTCCCGTTAGTTAGCATTTGCCGTCGGCCGGGGTAGAATATGGCGGAGTAGCGACGCTTAAACGCGCAGATACGTATCTCGAGCGCGCCTCGCTGCCGTGGCGTGCGTGCCTCCATAGCGGAATGGCCCGTTAAGAAGCGGCGCGGGTAATTAAGTTGAAAATATTTGCGGGTTCCTTATCATCCGCGTGCTTTTGTCTCGAAGCTTGGTAAGCGGCGGGGCGACGACATTTTTCATCGTTTACCCGTAACAGGCCTCGCCCTCTTGCTTCTTCTTCTTCTTCTTCCTTCGGCTCCAGCTCCGAGCGCCCTTAACGGGGCGGCTCCATTTCCTTTCTCACCCTTCGCCGGCGCGCACGGCGACTGCATGTTTATTCAAGAGGCTCACGTACAAAAGATATTCCGCGCGAGGAAAACGTGGCGCGGCCTCTCTCCTCCCCTCGCTTTCCCGCCGGGGACCGCAGGGAGGAAGCCCCGCGCAGAACCGGAAGACGCTGGGAAATGAAAAAGTTATGCTTCGACCTGCAACCCCGCGCCGCGTGCTTCCGCCTTTTTTCCCCTCTTTCCGCCGACTGGCCTGCTTCGCTGGATCCAAGCTGGGAACGCTCGCTGCCAGGCGCACACGCTGGAAGAACGGGCGCTGTAACGAGCACTCGTGCACTAAGACGATTGTTGCGTCGCGAGGACTGGCGCAGCCGAGAAAAACCTCGCGGAGGAAATTTGACGTGGCGGAAACCCGAGCCTAATCGCGTACACACTGTGCCTCCTGATCTTTAATAATCAGAGGTCGCTACTGTTGGATGTTAAGCTCGCCGTAGGGACGGCAACACGTCGACTAAGGGCTGTCTGAGAAGCTTTGAAATAAGCCGAGGGGAATGGTTTCTTTCAGGCTTTCAGCAATCCCATTTCGAACCGGGGCATCGAAGAACTGATGGTATTAGTTCTCTAATCATTTATTCACACAGTCCACAGGCGCAAAGTGTTTTCCCATCAACAGTTTCGATCGTCATCCCAGGTTCACCGCATTAAGCGAGGAGCATTAGTGTTTAATGGTTTTAAAAAGTCATCGAACACTCGGTTTTACGAGCTGAGAAAATTCCTGGAACTGTATTTTTAAACCCACGGCTTCCGCTCCTTGAGCCGGAAATCTTGAAGGGCTCCCTGCAAGTTTCAAGCGACCGTCCTCAGCCCGCCGTTGGACAATCCTCGGGCGTGCAATTCCGCGCAGCGACTCGGGCCCGAAGTGTCGCGTTTAAAGGCCGTAAACGGCGCTCGTTAATTCGATATCGCCCGCTGTATCAGTTTGCATTAACGAACACGGAAGTGCAAACGCGAGCGGCGTAGGACAAAACGGGCGTTTTCACCGGCGACGAGGTCATTAAGCTGCATTTTTAAAAGCTGTCCCCTGGCGGGCCGCCGACGGAAATAGCAGCCGGGGCAAAAAGAATGCGCCACTATATCGCGAGACTGTCTAACGACTACGATTCTCTGGATGCTCTTGGACTCTCGAGCTTAAGTGCACGCCACCAGAAACGCATCTGCTGGCCTCTCTGGCATCCTAAATACCCTAGGTCTCTCGACTCGAGCCGAGGTATTCAGGGCTGTTTAACGTCGACGTGGACAAACTGAAGGCACTGATGGGACGATTTCATGTCCTCTTCCCTTTTAATGGCGAAGAGGATCCCGACCGCCGCGGTAAACCGGTAGAACGGACGAAATGAAAGGGGCCTTATCTGGATCGTTGATTTGTACATGATTAGTTCGGGGAACGTTTGATTTCCCGCGAGCGTAATTAAGTTGCCCGCGCGCCTACAATTAAAACGTTTGATCCAAATCGACGAGGCAGTTACTACGGAAAACATGGGGGCTTTGGTTGATCAAAAGCCAACGTTAATAAGAACCATCGGTCAGCTCATATTCCATGATCTGTTCAAGCTGTTTCAATTACCAACGATGTACTAAGAGAATGTAAATTAAAATCAGAAAGAGTGCCCGAGGATATTCATCAATCAATACCAGGCTTGCCGGGGTTTCCGTTTCTAACGTGTCATTAACGGGGCATCCAGCGTTTCCGGTTACGTCAAAGTACCTCCATATTCCGCGTCCGAAATACGCAAAGCTGGGGAGTTGATCCAGTAGTATCACGAGTAAAACATTCGCGAAATGCATTGAATAACAGTTGGCTTGTGCACACTCTGACGGGCACGATACACACGGCACATCGGATTACGTGTTTAGTTGCGTCCGGGGGGGGATTAAAACACGGGGACCGCGCGTGGAGGTGTGCAGAAGATAGCATTAAAATAGCGATGAGGAGGCGGATAGCAGGGGCCTGGCAGGTACACGATGGGGAACTTTTATTCCACAGGATTTGCCCGCGAGGCAGGCTAACCTAGAAAGCTGACTGAAAGCGGAACAGGCGAACACCACCGGAAGCTTGTAACGCCGCTTTCGCCAGGCCAGTAATTATTTCGCGTTAGCCGAGAAAGTTTCGATGAACCGTTGCTCCAGCATTGAGCCGATCAGCGGCTGGATAATTTCCAACTTACTTCGCGGGCTTGAATGATGCATTTGTAAGTACGTGGGCGGAACTCTTCCCAACGTTAGCAATAATACAGAGTAATACGGCTTTGAGGTTTCGAGGGAAGAGAATTCAGTTCGTCAGATTCGTCTTCTACGCTCGTCTGTGTTCCGTTCCATGCACCCTGTTCGTATCCCAGAATCCATCAGCGACGATGTTCAAGCGTTCCGTTCCTCGTGACTGACAACGCGCACTTTGTACAGGCCGCTGGCAGCGGGTTTGAAAGGATGCAGCCTGTCCATGAGAATCGGGTATTTTTCTTGGACAGCGGCCCGCGCTCGTCGGCTTACGTGTGTACGCGTGCTTGCGCGTGTGCGCCGGCCTTCATTAAGCAGACCACGATGAGGCTTTTCTCCTGAGCACCTGTGCGAGAACTGTTCTCATTATATTCGATTACACGCGCGCTACGCCTGGCCAGTGGCGATTCACGGCTAATGCGAACTAATTACCAGCCGGCCGGAAGTTAAAAAGTGTGGACAAGCCACCGCTGGCATCCGCTCGTGCTGCCTCCGGCCGCTTTATGGACAATTCCCAGGGAACGAAAGTTTGCTGCCGCGGTTACCCGTACGTCCAGTTTTCGCTGCAATTGCTACTGCTTTGGCCGTCCGCGTAACGGGCGCCGTGTGTTTTAATCCTCGAAAGGGTCACGGTTAGGAAGAGACCTAACAGGGTGCCACTATCCAACGTTTCGAAAAGGATTTAGCATGGTGGGAGCTGAACACTTAGCGGAAACTATTAAGACAGCTTTTTGTTGGCATTCGGCGTCTGGAACGGCTTATGGTGCAATTGGCACATTGGTGGCGCTCAGTTGGCTTCGTTATTTGTAAAGATCTTGGGTATTATTATTATTATTATTATTTATTTCAACGGGTAAAGACCCTTTAGTTTACAATTAACAAATAAACAAATAAACAATGTAAAAGAAAATTAAACAGATGAAAAGGCAGTAGATACATGAACTATGATGCAATAAAATAATGGAACTAATGAACTAATACAATTAACATTAGAATTGAAATTAACGGGCGTGTACAAAGGTATGAGTTCCATCGCCCGAGGATCTCTTTTTCGCCTACACTTTGGACCGGCGAATTTGGACGCAAGGAAATCATAGGTTTTGTTTAGCCTTTTTTTTTTTCAAATAACGAACTCAATCGAAAATCTGATTAATGGCATTTGTTATCAATTTTGAACAAAATGACGCTGCTACGGCCGCTACGCGGTGCGTCCTTTACAATTGACTTGCCAATCAGCGTCGCGCGGATTTCAGAGACTATTCACTGGATTGACTGGAAATTTTCAGAAAATATTCCTTTTTTGTTAATCTAAAGCAGTACATGTGGATTTTAAGATCGCTTGGAAATATTTTTAGCTGCAGACATTTTTGTAATAAAATTTTTCTCCTAAAAATCACAATTTTTCTTCAAATACTCACCAGTTCCACAAAAATGTTTATTTCGAAATATCCGTATTTACTTCTTTAGTTTATGTCATGTAACGTGTCAAATGACGTTTCGAGAAAAACGCATTTAAAGATTTCATCTATAGAGGCTTAGCCTCTGCGCTCCCTACAAAATGCTTCTGTAGAAGCTAAAATAATCGGAATTTTTCCATAAAAATTTAACAGTACATTTTTGAGGATATGTAATTCGAAAAATGTTTTAAAAAAAATCGATTTTTGTCAACCCGTCTAACCGTCCAACCCTTAAAGCAAAGATGTTCCCCGACGGCCTTCCGCATCCAATTTAAAAAAATCAGCAAGCGTTCTTGACACCGAGGATCCAACAGACACGCGTCTCCAGAAAGAGTGGAATAAGCCCCACAGCGCAGTCCTTTCGACTCGAAATGGTCTGCCTCACGTGCTGGGAAAGTTTCTCGGTTGCACCCTGTACGCGCGGCTCTAAGTGCGACAGATACGTACGCGATTCACGAAAAGTCTTGCTGCCGTGCTCTCGCCTCTCAAAGGGACATAGTACGACTATTATTGTCGCTACCAGTGGATCCTGCTACGGCTGCCTGGTATTCCTAGCTACTACAATTCGCTCCCCGTCCCTCTCTCTCCCCCCCTTGGTTCCAATGCCTCGTTCCCTCACACGTACACGGACGCGCGCACGCAGGGAGTGGGGGATCTGTTGTTGGAGCTTTAACCACCGAGTGGAAGGCAGGGTAACTTCGCCGAGGCGGAATTGTATTGGAGAGCTCGGAGGGCTGCAGGGCTCGCTGGTTTCCTCGGTGTAGGTAACAGAGAAACGAGGGGTTTTTCGGGGGCTGGTAGCTGGGGGAATGGAGCTGGTTCGACGGAGGCGGTGGAAGGGAACGTTTAAGCAGCTTTCGTCGCGAAGCTCTCGCAAGCTCGGCAACGCCAGTTTTCGTACTAATATTTGCCACTTGACCCCCCCTCCCCACAGACTCCAGGTTTCAGGCTGCAGCCCATGCGACGTTCCTTCGTTTGGTTTCTCTCTTCAAACCCCCCCCATCTAACTCTCTTTCTCCCTTTCGTCAAGCTTATTCCCCTGCACAAACACACAGCCTGTTCGTACACCTCTCTACACGGATGAAATTTGAGGCTCCGGCTACTGTGGCACCAGGATATTTCCAGTACCTTTTTCTTCTATACGGTTTCTCGAGTGGGCGGACATTACTCTCTCTCTCCCCCTCTCTCTCTCACTCTGCAGAGGTGCTCGCGTTTTTGTGATACCCTCGTTCCGGGACAATATGTGGCTGGTGGTAATCGATCCAAATTGGAGATTTACCGTTTAGCCTCGTTTCGGTTAAGTATTTTAGTGGCACAGTGTTTTGAGAAATGTCCCTTCGAGTTTGTCAGCTATTTCCTAGCAATTGCTTGCGACGAAACCACGCACAGGATGCAGATCTATGTATTTAATTCTTCTTTGTTTTTAATGGAAGACCTCTTTAGTTATTGGAACCTATCGGTATACAAGGTTGAGACCGATTTCCAAATATCGGGCACCGAAACGCGTGCAGGGCGTTTCTTATTCGAGGGAAGCGGGGCAAACAATTCTGTGAACGCTTCGGAACGCGTCTACGTCATATTTGCCGAGTCCTCGATCGATAAATTCCACAGGAGCGCGCAGGTAAACAAACCAGCACGACTTCTCGGTAGTACAAAGTCAAAGCGGAACAGGGAGGAAGACAGGCCGGTGGAACGAACGTAAATTGCAAAACGCCGGCGTTCCTTCGCCGGGAGAAATTGCAAAACTAAATTAATTACCTGTGAAGTCGCGCGCTCGCGTGCACCGTGCGCGAGTTACGCGAAAGAAAATGGAGCTAATAAAAGCAAAAGGAGAAGAGAAGAGGAAGACGAAGATGAAGAAGAAGAAGAAGAAGAAGAAGTAAGAAGAAGCAGATGGAGAAAAGGAAGGGCTAGAACTAAAGTTGCTTGTACAAAGCGGGAGGGGCGGCTCAGGATAGCCCTATTACCCCTTGCCTCATTAAATGCGCAACAATTATTTTCGCAATTAAGTTTCCTGAAAATGGGCGGGCCGCGCCTTGCACCGATCGTTTCCTCACTTTTCTGCAATTGGCAGGCGCCTCTGGGAACTGTTGTTTCTAATTCATAGACAAAAGACCGCCAAATGCTTCCGATTATAAGAGCATTACGCACATTGGGGAAACGAAGCTGATTGTTCAGCCGTTCATCCTAACCCCTTTCAATGCTTTATTCATCCATAATGGCGGGGAAGTATTGCATCCTCTTAAACAGGGCTGAGCAAATCGGGGAAAGAGTTGCTTTTGTTGTAGCTGACATTATTACAGAGGCTCCTAATACCTACCGTAACAAAATTTGATAATAATGTTGATGGATGAGAAAGAAGTGCATTTGCGAGTTACCCTTTACAATTATACTGAACGAGGCGAATCTGTAGGTTCCTCCCCTTTGGACGTCAAACGTTACATAAAAATATTATTGTTAAATGAATATAAATACAAGCTTGTCTCTGCAGGCGATCGGCGTTTAATTGAGACACGGCCTATCGTGCAGGTTTGGGCAGACAGGTGGCGCTCCGTTCGTTGTGTTTATGGTATGTTCACTTGGAGAAGAGTCGTCGTCGGCTCTGGGTAGCCTAGTGGTTAAAGCACTCGCCTGGTAAGCGAAAGATCCCGGGTTCGATTCCCGGTCCAGGCTTCCGATCGGCCGAGACTCCTTTTTCTCCTACACCTCGATGATGATTTTTCTTTAACGAATATTATCACGCGTGAATTTACGCTGCGATCCGCGTCTCGTATCGTTACGGTCCTCGAAATTGATCCATTTCCCGGGGAGGATCGGCCCAAGACAACGTTCGACGAAGAAGGGTTGCAGAGGGACCTCGCGAAAGAGGGCGACCCCGGTGATCCCATCGCCTTTCGTCTCATTAAATATGCAACAATTATTTCCGTTACGTGGCCAGGCACGTAGCCGTTCCCCGCCGTTCCGTGATGCTTCGAGGCGACCCTTATTCAGGTTCCACGGGGCACTGGGAAAATGGTAAATTTTCCGCGAGGAAATTGGTGCCACGACGGCGTGACCCTGTTACCTCACGCCTCATTAAATATGCAACAATTATTTCCGTACGTTCCCGGACACGTAGCCCGCGGAGTTGCCGGTGCAGCCGGGCGCAATCCTTCGTCCTTGCGTCACGAACACCCCACCGCCTTGAGAAATTCATCCGTAAATGCAATCGAGCTGGCGGAAGTAACGCTACCCCGTCGCGTGAGCCACTTTGCTCGAGCTTTGCGGTCCGTTTCCCCTCGATTTCGGTATTAGATACGTTTTAGAGGCGCTTGCGATTCCCTTCATCTTCACGTTTCACCACTGCCAGCCGTGCGACTCTTCCGACACGTGGTAATCGTGATCGCTGGTTCTTTCTTTAACATTTTCACAACGCTTTGGCCGAAAAAAGGGTACAAGTGAGGAGTGCATGCAGAAGTGCGACAATTTTCAGAGATTTACCTCGTGCAGCAAGTTTGATAATTACTTGAGATCGATTGAAGTATTCGGAGCAACTGCGAAGTATTCTGTTTTGAACAAAGTTGCATTTTCCGAGCGAAAACATTTGCGGTACAGTATATTTAGCCAGTAGTGCGGGATTTAATGAGGGATTACTTAGTATTTCCCAGGAAATGCATATTCGTTGGTAGTCTTTGCTTTGATATTTTACAATATTTTAAAAGCTGCTCAGCGGTATATTACTCGAATACGAGAATGGTGCTCCACCTTCATGCATCGTACCAGCAATGTGTCTCGGTCATGGTCGATCGACATTTCTCCCCTCGGCTCGGCGTGCGCGAGCGCTAAATACCTCTCACACGGATGATGCTCGAAAATATTTTGCTTCCCAGCAGCGTGGTTCATCGTGCCAAGCTCCGCAGAATTCGCTTGTTTATGCGAATGGACGGCCGTTGCGTAACGCTGCTTGCGTAACCCGATTGTCACGTCGTAAAGCACGAAACGAAAACTCTGGCTCAACGTTTATCATCACCTTTACCAAATGGTAGCATAGGGTAACGCTTAAGGAGGTTCGATACCACACTACCTCACTTGCGGGATAGGTGACGAGAGGGGTAAGCTTATGCTTATACATGAGAGCTCTGCAGTGACACCAATCTGAGATAAACAAAATTATGTAGACAAAAATGTTATTTACATGTCTATTCCTAATAAAATTATTGCTACATATTTTGTTTTTGAATTCAATTAAACAAAAATTATGTTTCGTGCAGCTAGACATTATTAAGCTATTTTTATTAAAAGTAGCGTAAAATATGTGAGTGAAATGCGGCAACGTCGCTTTGCGTCCATCTTTTTCCCTCTTTCCATCTCACAAGGAGAGTATTTTAGGTGTCCGCCTCCGATCATTTCGATTTTTGGATATGTTATAGAGGACCGAAAAATAAGAAATACGTGTTTTTTTATTTTTCCCCGTTTTCATATTTGGGGGGTGAAAACTGCGTTCAAAGTTAGGGTTGAAAAATCATTTTTGTGGAATATCTCGAGAACTATTAGAGATAGGGGAATAGTGTCAATGGACGAATTTTGTGTCTTTGAATGCGAAATATGACTGACTCACCAGATTTTCAAAAAGTCCATTTTTTCCACAAAAATGATTTTTCAACCCTAACTTTGAACGCAGTTTTCACCCTCCAAATATGAAAACGGGGAAAAATAAAAAAACACGTATTTCTTATTTTTCGGTCCTCTATAACATATCCAAAAATCAAAATGATCGGAGGCGGACACCTAAAATACTCTCCTTGTCAGACTTGTGGTGTCCTATTGCGTGTTCGTAACTTTTTTCGACCAAAAAAATAAATAAAATACAATAAAAGAACATTAATAGGTATAGGGCACTGTGACAAGGACATCTACCCTATATATATATATACATCACTACCCGGCGTACAGCGTTGCCACGTTCCAAACAGTTCCTTCGGGCAGTTCCAAAAACACGTGTACATTGCTGTCTATTTACTCAATTATCTAATAAACCGGTACGGTTCATGTCCGATTTTCTTTTTTAGAATTTTCACAGGAATGTTTAAGCTTTTCATTGCTACATTTGTTTAGAGCTTTTTCATTATTTTTAACCCTTTGGGTACGGATTTATATTGGAAGATTTTTTGCATATGGATTGGATTTAGTTTTGTGATGTATGCTTTTTTTTTGTTTATGTGCATAACGAGTGTGAGTCGTCAAATGTGCCCAAAGGGTTATGGACTCTGTATAACATTTTATAGAAATGTTATCGCTTCTCCCATAAGAGCCTGTGTATAAGAGCGCAACTTTGATTGCAATATTTTAAAAACCCGTGCGGTCAATCTACTTGAAGTTTTGACACAATGCGAGCTCCACTTTTAACATTAGATTAAAATACATTTCAAAGATTTCTTATCATTTTTGTTCCGGTATCAAACCTCCTTAAGAACCATTTACATATGGAAGCGATGAAGGCTACATATAGCTACAAGTGTGGCTGTGCAGTAGGGTGGTCCTTATTTATCAACTTCCGATTTCTTTTCGTCTTACTTCACTTTTTTTAGAAAATGGCAACGTTCTTTTATTAAAAAATATTCACTGATACCTACAAAATAGCCGAACAAAATTATGACCCCGATAGCTGAGGACCACCCTAATAAACAGTATTGTAAAATGCTTGAAAACGTCTGTTACAGAGGAAAAGACTATTGTAACATAAATTGTCGCCTGTCGCAAATACTTAAAACTGAATTCCTTGAAAGGCATTGTCATCGACACTCCCCGGCAGCGTCTTTTATCCGCATCGGCTGTCTGCTGAAACATTAACGACTGTTCGGTCGAAGCGTCCGGCCAGCCTTCGAGCATCGGCGTTGCGTTATATCGGGCGCAGACCGCTGGGTGGAGTTACATCTTCTGGATGCATTATGGATACCGTATCCCGGGCCTGGTAAAATACGCCCCGGAGCCGTGTGCCCGAGCGGCACGAAATTATGGCCGAGGAATATTATTTCGCCCTGCACGCTCCTCGCCCTACCGTTGGCCGCTCGCGCTTCGAGTTATGCAGGATACCTTCCAAGTATCGCACTATATTACGAAGGATATGGTCATCGCGGCCGCGCTCTGATATTCCGCTGCATATTTAACCAACCGTAAGTACGAGGAATTTAGCGTACTTTATGCGGTTTACGTTCTTTCTCTCCCTCCCTGCACCCCCTTCCTGGCCCCCCGCATGGACGTCTCTCTATCATTCTGTTTCTGCCGGCCGACCGCTCTTCCTCGTTTTTCGCGAACGCGGGAAATCGTGGCACCAGCGAGGCCCTCCCTGAAATATCGTTGAAGCGTGTTCCTTCGACGAATATATTACTGGATGCTTAGGGGGGCGGTCAATTGCAGTGCAACACGATGGAGGCATCGATCACAGGGCCACCGAATCACCATTTCGCTGGATCTGTTCCGCGGGCTTGTTCGAAATTGAAATTCACTTGTAGGCTTCTTTGAGGAGTATTGAGTTGTTTCGTGGACAGTTTCGTCGAATGGCGGGGAAGGGGGTATTGTATTGACTCCTCGAGTTAATTCAAGTAGATGATATATTAATAGATCTCTTATTGCATGGAGATTTGTCGAAAAATGAACGTTTGCTGATATACTATGTACACGGATTTATTTTCTATTTTGTATTGCTAATTTTATATCTACGTGTAAAAAGTCTTTGAACGGAGAAGAAAGGAATGAGAAAATATACTCGCTTCTCGTTTTATTTGAATGTTGATGCAACATACAGGGAAATAGGGATTAAGTTACACTTCATCGCTGTCAAGTATCTTTAATGGTAGTGTAATTAATTGGCTTGTGTCTATGGTATAATTACTTGCCAGAAGTTTGTGTTCTCTTGCTAAACAATCTTCCACGTAAGCTCTGACGCCGTACTTCATATAATACTGGCACGAAGACTTGTAAGATGTTGGGAGGAAGGAAAATTCTGGAACATCCTCCATCAATTTCTCATCGCTTTACTCGAAACATCCAAGTTTTCCTCATCACGAAAGAATAATCTCCATTCATCTTACAAGGCATTCTTATTCATTACTTTAAGATCCAATCTATTAATTCCACTTCCCCCCTTCTTCTCACTTCGGTGTCCAATACCTCCAATTACACCACCTCCGAAATAAAGAAGCGAAAGCTGCATCGTCTTCTGAAACAATCACCAAAGAAGATCGCGCCCGGTCCCCGGCAATATCTCCCCTGGACCCGTGTAAACGCGGACCATCCCCTTTATTCCCCTGGCAGCGTCGGAGATTCTAAAGAACAACAGCCCCGATTCGACGAGGTGCGAATACCGAATCTCGACCAGGAGAGTTGAATTCCCATTGTTGCGTGATCGGGCTGGGCCTAAGGCGGAGAACTTCTCATGTCGCGACAACAACAAACGAGAAGCTTTTTCTTTTCTTCGGGTCGCCTCCTCGGAACCGTTCTCCCCCTTGCTTCTTTCTATCGGCGTCGAAGTTTAACGGGGCCACGAATTTCTTCTGCCGCCCGTTGGATCGCGGCCAAACGGGTTTCGTATTTCCTCCTTCCCTCTTGTCTCGGTGACCGCGTCTCTTCTGTTTGTGTTACTCGCCGCCCGAAGAAACGATCGCGAGGCACCGACGAAAACGCGCTGCCGCCCGAAAATTCCGCGACCGCGTGCTGCATCAATAATTTATAGGGGAGGACGCTGCGTTGGCCGCCATGGTCGATCCTTTATCTCGGTCTGCTTCTTCCCCGGCGATAAATCGATACAGTAAGGGCCAGCCGAAGCGGATGTCTTGCGCTGGTAAGCGAAGTGTGATGGAAACATGCTTCCTGACGCGACGTTTCGAGAAAAAACGTCGATCTTGTATAGGAATGAGGTGGATGTTATGCTTTTGGTCTGGATGCAAATGCACGCGCGGTTTGCGGGAGAAATATGCAGGCGCAGTATCGGCGCGCGAACCGTTGACCTTTACTACTGGATCGCCGCTGGCTTATAATTATCTTCTGCAAAATCAGTCGAATACTGTTATCTTATTAAATGGTTGTGTAGAGGTGTTTATCTAAGACTGGCTACAGGTGATTTAACTCGTTTGACTCGTTTGAATAAATATTTGAAAAGTAGTCGTGGATTGAACACGGTATACATAACCGTCGCAATATTTCTAAACATTCAATTCAAAGAAGTGTATTCATTCAAACGTCCAATATTGATTCGACAAAAGATTTCCAACAATAAGAATTACACATGATGTAATTCTCACTTGTGAGTCACTTCGATCAGAAGTGATCTTTACTCACTCGTAGATACAAAACAAATCGAAAAATAACACGGTGGTTAAACGTTCGCGATGAGTTACCTCGTCTTACCCGAACGTGCAGTAATTTCAAACGACGAATTAACTCGCCCCTTCCCACTTAACTGGTTACGCAGGTAATTAACAACCTTCCAGCTACACAGCAAACATTACACCCTCAATTTTCGTGTAACCTCTGCCAAAATGTATTCATTCCCCTCCATTATGGCACTCATTAAGCAAATATTTCGCAAAATTTCAACAGTACACTTGATATCCTTAAAGTGAGACGCTTGAGCTTCCTTTCCCTCGATCTCGTCTCAACGAATAAACAAAATCATAGGTCAAATCAGTCGATTGAAAATTACAGTCGTAACACGAACATGTGTAAGCGTGGTGAACCAAAAATTCATTTTCTCCCAATGAGAGTGGTGTGCAGATCTAAGGAGGGAGAGGGTTGCTACGCGGCTCAAGAGTTTCGAGGCCGCGAGCTTTTCGAATTGGCCAGTCGAGCGTTATAATTTCGCGCCCCCTGAAAGGAAAACGCCGCGGATAATTATCGGTAACTGCTAACTGGTTAAGTTTCGAGAAGGGCAGAGGAGCGCGCGGCAACGGGCTTCCAGCGTCGCTTAAATTAAGTATAGCGCTGCAATTTATAGCGGCGATATAATACGGCTTGTTTGCCGTTCGACCATTATTAGCCGGCGCTCCGATTCGCGGCTCGTTCGAGTGGGCCTTCCTCGAGGGAGCCCGTGCGTTCATAACGCTTCCCTCTCGTCCAGTTTTCCCTTGAAAATGCATGTTAGTTTAGCAGACGTTAGTTCAACAGAGATCGCTGGATCCCGCGTCCCTTCTGCCGGGTGGAAAGTCACGTCCCAGGTGTTCCTCTCGCGCTACCAAAACATCCACGACCTTTCAGTATATTCGAACGGAATTGGATGCTAAAAACGCGGTTCGATGGCTCTAGTGATTAATTATTTGTGGTAAATATTATTAATAGAAGCTGTTTCGTTCTTCATCATTTCCTTGATATGGAGGAGAGGATCCATTTTATGCAAATCTCGCGTAGGCATATGCCACGAGAAATTGTGAAGTAGGTACTTTTCTATTTTGCAACTTGAGATTTAAATATCACGCGAGAAATAAAGGTGGGGAGCTCGAGTTCCTGCGTATTTGAATTAGAGGCAGGTGGGAGGACAGACAGAATACGTACGTAGGTATTTCGGGGCAAACACTAATGTCTATCGAAGAAGCAGCCAGTATTATTTCGACCGCGGTAGAGCAAACATCTTTGATACACGAATGCAAGTCTAGAACCGTTCTAGTTTATACCTATTTAATCCTCCATTCACTCTCTCTCAACGATCGGAATACTTAATACTCATAAAACAATTCGTGTTTATCGCGCGAAAGTGCCTGTACCACCTGAGATTGAAACACCGCGCTGTGGGAATGGGATTTCAAAACTTCAGCTACCTACATCTCGAAAACGAAGTCTCACACTGCAAAACGGTGGGTAGCCTTGCGTTTCACGCGTATCGGATTGTTCCAAGCTTCTTCCTCGATTGATTAAAAAATAATCAATTAATCAAAGGGTACCCTCGTTAGCGAAGATCAGAAGCAATGACGAAAGTAACAGTTTTATCGGATGAAAGCAGCAAAGGAATGATTTCGTTGTAGAAAGGTATGAATTCTGCGTTAACCAAGCGTTCGTCAAGAACACCCACAGAATAATTCACCCCTAATGACGTCTAACGATCCAGGGCGACAGGCATCGGAACCTGGCAATCGCTAATCGACAGCTAATTACAAGGCTCGCCGGCAATCGTTTTCCCGATGAAGGAAAGGAAATCCGTATAATTTCCGCCCTCGTCGTGCCAACAATGGCGAGGGGGGGGGCGAAGGGGGAAGGGGGTACACAGACGCGGCAGCGATTTCTCTTTGGTCAAAGGGGGGGGGGGGGGGCGAAAAAATAGAAAAAGTTCCACGGCTGTCCTACGGTGGTCCTGTTTTTTTCGCATTGGCGAACGCAACGAACCGCAATAACGTTTAGCCGATATTCAATCGAACGGACTCCTCTGTGTCCGCCATTTCTGCCTCTTCCTCTCGCTTTTCCTTTTTCGTCCCTCTTCCCCTTTCTTTTCGCGTTTCATTCCAAGGCAGGGATACACGCCGCAGTCCTGTTCCCTGTCGCGTGAGTACGCCGTGCGTCGTCTCAGTCGCACTTCCCTTCAATCGAATCGTCGCCGTTGAACTCGCTCGATTTTTCCAGTATTATTCTAAGAGTGTCCCTCGCCGAGCGATAAACCGTAATTATTGTCCCGCTTGTCAAAGGGAACTCATTTGGCCGCCATGAAATATGCACGCTCGTCTGAAGCAGCTCTGTCGCTGAAGGAGCGTGAATCAGTCGATCGGCTTCGATTCAGAACGGCGAAAACCGTCCCCACCCTTAGCCGCTTTTCAACGAGTACATTGCACTGGAGATGTTCCGGGAATGCTTTCAGCTGGCTCTTGACGGAGGGTTTAGAAGGTATGGTGCTTTTATTATTTACAGCCTCGTTGGAGGAAGTATTTTGTCGACAATCTGTTGCTAATTATTACTCACAATAATTGAACGAATTTAGCATTTCTATAGGCCAGTGCTAAATTTACTTAAACACATTAAATTAACTTCGCTTCAGCTGTAAACTTTACAGACTCCTATCTGTGGACATTATGCATTGATCAGATTTTCCCCTTCAACCCTCAATTTGTCTATATTTATTTAAAACGTAGCACAGTCTCAACAATCTATTTCCATGCGTAGGATCAAATATAGGAAAATACCTTCACCTCCAATTATTTACAAACAGGCACCACCCACTTCCCAATAAAGATTCAACAAAAGGAAAAACGATTCTTGCATGCCAACATAAATAGGTATGCTCCTCATTACGAACGAGAGCAAAGGCTAAGAAGAAGGTGGAATTTTTTGCCGGCGAATCGTTTCAGCGCCCCGTCTACGCGTAATGGGGACGAGCTGTTAAATTGCCTTTGTATCTGCGTCGATTTAACGAGAGGGAATGAAGAACGCCGGAGACGCATAATTTTATGGCGCGGCTGTAATCCGTTGGAGGGGGCAGCAGGTTCGATAACGTTGCTTCCGGGGACGGCTACACCCCCGGGACACGACGGTAAATTTTGTAGCTGACAAAGCCACGGCACTTTGTTCCGCTTCCGGCGCGAGTAACGCGCTCGAAACCAGCGCGTAATTAGAGTCCGTCGCGCTCAATCCCGTCCGCGAGGGTTTTAATCGGCCGCGTGAAAGGTCCGCTTATTAATTACAATTCGTTAGCGGCGCTCGCCGGTTTTTACGCCCCCGTCACTTCATCACAACCGTACAGAGTGTCGCGAAAGTTTCCAGACCCCCTCGCAAATGTTCCTTGAACTGTGGACAGAGATTTCGGGTGTCGTTGTCTGGCACCTTTCTTGGTAATTCAATGGGCTAGAGTAAATAAATAAATGGCATTGGAACTATTTCCTCTAGATTCCATTTTATTGTGGCCCTTGGAAAAGTAAAAACTGTATTTGGAATGAAAATTGGTACAGGGTGTGGTTGAATATCGCGGACCAATCGAGGTAGAAGCAGTCGATGAATTAATTGCGTACGTGTGCGTCGTACATAGGACGTTTTATCGTCTTGATGGACTACTTAAGGAGACGTAACGTTGTTAAACCAGAAGAGACAACAAAGTTCTGACTATGGCACAAATTCCACCGCGTTACGTGTAATATTTTGTGCAAAAGCGGGTAATTTAGGCGCTCGTTCTCGTGTACGACACCGCGCGACAGGATGCAGCTGACATGGCTCGTCCATTAAAAAAGAATTTCGCGTCTAGGGTCGTCGAACGTGTGTAACTCAATTTCCACGTGTTTGTTTCCTTCGCGCGTTCACGCCCATCCATTTCCCTTTTCTTGGGGGGACGCGTACGTGTATGATAGATTGCTTCTTCTGGGCCCAATTTTCCGACACACGGTCCACGCCTAACACTGTCCGACACCCTCGTTCTCCCCGTGTTACGCCTCTTCCACTTTGCGCTTCGCTTTGTTTCCTCTCCCCCGTAAGAAGTTTCCACGAAGAGGATTTTTCATTCGACCCATGAGTCCTTTAAATAATAAACACATGGTGGTCGCTAAAGAAGCTTCAAACGAGTGCAGTCGAATAAAGCTTCATTTGCAAATGCCCATGGCGGTTAACCCAGACGAAATTCACTGTAGTTTTGTGTCACGTTCACAAAGCACAATTTCCAAAAGACCTCTGCCCTGAACTTCAATTACTTAATTACTCACACATGAATACTTAGCAACAGAATACAAGTGTCGAAGCTTCCTTCAATATTTGAGCAACTCTGTCCCGTTTGCTAGACAATATTCAAGTTACTATTCCAAAAATTATTTGCTTTTACACACCATGTCCAGAAAATTGGTCAGCGCCATCACAAGTCTTTTGAATTAGTTTCCTCGAGGACGATGCTTCTTACCGAAAGTCCTCGGCCCACAATTTCCACTTGTTTCCCCATGAAAAATCACCCTGCAGCCGGCCACGCCACGATTTTCAGCACTACCCCGTGAATACCAAAGCGAAGGTCGGCCGCGCTCGTATATTACCAGACGCGTGCACGTGTTACATCCCATATGAGCCCCATCGTTCATAAAGCCGCTGGCGCCGCGACGACACAACTCGGAACGTCACTGACGAGCATGCACGTGTATTCCGTCGTTTGCCAAACCGTGTCGCTAACGCCAAGACGATCCATTCGTCTTCCGTGTACGCTGCTTCTGTAAGCGTACGTAGATTCTTTTTGCGATTATTGCGTATCGTTGTGGGTTGAGGAAGGAGTCCTGACAGGTTATCAAAGATTTGATAGTAGTTAGGTCATTGATACAATAATGGTAGACCAAATTCAACAGAATCGATGGCACTTGTAAGTTCGAACTATTTGCGATTTTCTCAACAAATTTATTATGAATTTTTTACTTAAAGATATAGTGATGCTCTTTATTCCCCATCATAGCGTCGACCACCCCGCAAGTCCGTGTAAACGCCGTTATCACGCGAGGGTGGGTGTTGATTACACGTCTAGAGGGGACGAGAGACTCCGCCCACCTTGTAATTTTTCCTTCGTAAGGGAAAAGCGTCCCCTGGACGCGGTTTAATCATGCCGCGCGCAGGTAATCGCGAATAAGGAGCGCACCTGGCTGCGGAGTATGCTCCGTTCCAAGGCGTTTATCAAAAGAACGGGACCATTCGGAGATAGGCGGGGAAATATGGAGGAAGAAATCTTGCCCGACTGCTCCGAGAGGGAAATTGCATTTCTCGTCGTTAAAGTGTCCGCAAGGCGCGCGCGCGCGCGTGCATAATGCGCGCATAAGACGAGATTCCGCCATATCGATTCGCATTTTTATTCCGTTCTTCGGCCATATGATCATTCACATTTCTTTCTAGCACGCGAGATTCCCGTAACGACGAGATTTCGTTGCGTGCTACAGTTGGTACAAAATCAAGTGGTCACCGAAGAATTTTCCCCGTCGAATTATATATTTACCCAGGGTTGCGTTTATACTTTTGGGAGCCCTAGCCGCGACATCATTGCGAGATCTGAAAAGAACAAGTCTACTTCAGTTAAATTTTAAAATTGATTATATATTCATACACATTTTTAGAATTTGACCCCATAGAGCATGAGGCCCCAGCTTGCGCCTAATATTTACCCATCTTTCAATCCGTGATTTTTTTTTATCCCTTTTAAAATTCAATAAACAGCCTGCAAATTCAATAGCGGGGACCTCGAGGCATCTATTTTACAATATCCAGTATTCGAAGTGTAATAATTCAATGCTGTTGGTACACACAATGGAGACACTGCTCCAAATGAGAAACATAATTATTGTGGTCCCTGGTAGTCGGTGGAATCAAATTCTTCGCGTAGTAACGGGTATTGTTCGTCAGCGGTGGGAAATGCTCGTTAGCTGCGAACACGTACGCGTGCTCGGCCGTGATTTGTGTTATTCCTAGGATAAATGTTAGCGAGAGGTCCGTGCACGATTTATGCGAGCCCCCTCTGTGCATCTGCCGAACATAGTTACACAGCCGGTTATCGTATTTGCAAATATCATCGGGCATTTTTAATATTCAGTTTCTCCGACGGATCCGAACGCGGGATTTGTGAAGTGCGTCGGGTTTTTATTTCGACTGGCGCATAACGTTGTGCAATGCAAATCCCGGGGATGGAATGAAGTTTGATTAATATGGCGGCTATTTTCGCGCGGGCGTTAATTAGCGGTGACTCCCTGGGATATAGCCTTTTGTCGCTTCTGTACATTCACGTTTCATTACGTTTTTCTGGAGCGTGACGTACCTATCTAAAGATTAACAAAGACGATTTAAACAATTTAAATGCAATCCTTATTCAAGCGATTTTGCACTGACAAAATACAGAATCTTTGCTAAGCATGGGTGGTTGAAATTCCAGGTGAAGATAGTTAGGATAGTCATCTACCTTGTGCCATTTTTCGCAAAATTAAATGGCCTGCTTTCATATGTTATTGGCTTAACTCTACGATGCATGACTATGGCGTTCATCAGACTTACGTACCGTGGGTGAAAAAGACCCACAGCAGCTTACACAGAATAAAACAATTTTTTTTATTCATTAATTAGCACTATTATAAAAAAACCTATATAATATTAATATGAAAAATTATTCACTACATTTCGGACACATATAAATAGTAGGTATGTTCTTTACATTTCGCATTATTACATTTTACACAAACTCCCTCACATTTTCTGTCTTTTTGCGTAGTCAACTCTTTAAAAAATAGTCTTCTTTGATAACTTGTCTCTTTCTTATAATCAGAATTTTCATTCATAAAATATATTAAGTAAAAGCATTTAATGCAGCTACTTCAAATTACGAACGGCCATCTTTTTGTTTGTCTCTTGCAAGTATAATTTATTATCTTTTGATCCATTATATCCACTCCTCCTTTCGTCTTATTGTAAAAATGTATAATATCAGGCTTTGTTTTGCTACTGCTGTTATCGACTTCATCGTTATTATCCAGTGTACTCAACAGTATTACAGCTTTCTTTTTTTTAGGCACATAATTAACGAGTGTCATATTATTGTGAAATCCAAAACATGATGAATATATTGCTCTTTCCTTATAAGCTTGCACTTCGTATGGTATGTTTCGTTTATTTTTCCGAGTTGTCCTCACTGCACTAATCTTCATCGTTAATAATTTTTAAATTAGCTAATATTTTTTAAAATAGTTAATATTTCCAAGCAGTTGCAAGAGCAACGTCTACCGCCTATTCTCACGTGCACACACAGAAACAGCTGGTAGGTAGACAAACTGGCACGTAGGAGGCTCACGTGGGTGGGTCGCGAAGGGATGAAAGAGAAACAGTGCTCGCGGGTGGCTGTCGAAGTTGGGCTGGCCAGTTTATTGAGAAAACGAAGGTAGTAGGTCGCGACTGGCTACAAGGTGCGACTGCTTTCGTCGCGAATATTCCGCGTCTCTCTCTCTCTCCCTCCAACCCTCTTCGCCTCCCACCCCCTCTCTCCTATTCTCCTCGGCGGCCCTTTTGCAGTTTCCCTCCTTTTCTTGCGGCGCTGCCGCGTAATTACGTCAGAAATGAAAGAAAAGCGCTCGAGGGCGAGAGCGTTTCCGTGAAAGGCGACCCGTTTTATTATATGCGGCCCAGGGACGTTACCCCGATAGAAGCCAGACAACTTTTTACCCGAGAGCAGCCGCGAAAGACAGGCTGGCTCGTTTTTCTCCGCTTCCATGGGACGCCGCCGGAGAGAAAAGTCGCGTCTATAATTCGCGGTTAAAGCTCCCAGCCGCTGTTCCTGACGCGACGCCGTCTCTTCAGTAAGAGAGAGAGAGGGAGAGTGGGGAGGGGGATGGTGTTCGCTAAATTATTTCGCGATGTCGGTGCTGTTCCCACGCGATTCTTCGCTCACTTTTCGAGTGCGTTGCGCAAACAGCGGGTTGTAATTGTGTTACGTTATTGTGTCTTGATGAATCAGTGTCGAGGAACGGCGAGAGGGAGGAATATTAAACGAGCAGACCTTCGTTCGTGGTTTTTTGTTGTTGGGAGGAGAGAACACTATGTAGGTGCTGTAGTGTTCACGCAGTTGCGCGAATTGTGGGTTGCTTGCCAGCTGCCATGAGGGAATGCGTAGCTTGCTGCTGAGATAAATAATTGTTGCTCGGTTAACATCTGCGTCGTGCTCGAGTGTTTTGTGAATGTTGAAGTATCAGGAAGTGTGTAAGGTTGGTTGTTGGAAGTTGATTTAGAGAGTAACGGTGGTATGATAATAATTTTAAAAGTAATTGAATTTTAAAAGTTCTGGATTTCGTAGGTATGTCTATCTCTTGAGCAAGCTTTGCTGCGAACATTATAGCTGGTTGTCATTTATGTGGTGGAAATGGAGTTTCTTGAGGAATCATCTGTTGATTGGGATTTTAATTGAAGAAACGGCTCTTGTAAATACTGAGACAGAAGTATGGCAACCCACCTGAATTGCAATGGTGTTCTTACTAGAACGAGAGAAACCGGATTATAAAATGGACGTTTCATTTGTCAGCAACGATGGCATTAAATGCAGATTCCCTTCGGAGAAACAACAGGCCCGGCAGTAAGTTTAGTAATTACGTTTTTCATCAATCTTCGTCGACAGGACGGGTATCGACGGAACGACCAGGTTACATTTCGCGAAGCGTTCTCCCCATGGCAGCGCAATACGCGTGTTTTTATTTTTTAGTTATTGCCTTGCTTCTCGATCGTGACGCGCACGAATTACCGTGCGACTGTAATATTATTCTTTAATCGTGTTTGATGTTCTATTGATCGTTCAGTCCGATGGAAATATCCGATCATATCATACATAGGTAGGTATTCTTTTTTTTTTAACGGGTTACAGACCTTTTACAGGTCGGAAAATAGGATCATTTTTAATATTTTTTTTTCATATAGAGAATTGTCATATTTAAAAATGAAGATATATATCTTGTTGAGTATAAATTAAGCTGTATTCTCGGCAAAAAGAAATTTGATATCTTAAGAAATGTTGCCATAGCAGCCTCTTCTTCCAAGGCCGGTTCATAGTTAACACATTTGCGGTACCTACCAAAAATATCTCAGAGATTAGTGGACCGGTTTGAATGAAATTTTGCACGAATATTCTTAAGACTATAATCTAGTACTTGCCGCCGCCGATTTTGAAAAAATATTTTCGATTATTTTCTAAAAAATGGTAACTACCCGAATCTTCTTTTGTTAATAAGAAACAAAACAAGACACTATTCGAAAAATCGTCTCGATTTTCCGTCCTTTCAAGGGTAGTAACCCCTTAACACTTTCCAATACTTGAATCCTCAAATTCCCTGACCAACGAAACACAAAAATCCGCAAAAATCTAAAAACGCTATTAAATTGGGAAAACATCACCGTTTCACTGCTAAAAACTGTATTTAAATAATCATACAAAGAAGACCGAATATCGTGTCGTTGTGACGAAAGGGGCAGTTATTTAGACACCCTCGCCTCGCAGTTCCTCCCGCGTCCCAAAGATCCAACGCCCGGAGACACGCTCCTCTAAAGCAACGTTTTATTTCATCCAACAGCAAACGCGTTCCCCGCGGAAAGCTGCATTTTTCGGGCGTTTCCGCAGAAAACGAACGCCGAGTAAACGGGCTCGGTGGCGGCTAGATGGCGAATCGTAATTTCATGCGGATACGTTATTCCGTCGAAACAACCAATTCGCCCAGTCATTCCCGGTAATTGTGCTCCGCGGAGCGGCGGCCGCTGGTAGAAAAGCGTTGCCGCGCACAATGGCGGTTTAAAAATGTTAGTCGGCCCGGCGCATTGAAGTTTTTACACGGCGGATAATAACTTTTAATGAAAACAAACGGCCAGGCCGCGGCGGACGGTGCACCGCGGCTGTTCCTGTTCCGCGCTGGTTGTAACTGCGCCGTTATACTGCTTATACGGCCGTGGGACACGGGGAAAATTTGCTTGTCGGCTCGCCCGGCCGGAACCGATGCTGTTTTGATAACGAGAGCACGAAATGAACCGGCTAGCCGTGTTAACGCTTTTATGCGCGCCATGCCGCCGCATTCATCGGCGAGCGCCATGCAGTTGCATCGAGCGTGCATAACTCTCCCTCCCCTCTCGTATTCCAGCTCTATTACGCGGCCTAGACTCGTGCCCTCAGTGTGGGTGTTCTGTCTTTGATCAGGGGAACGAGAAAAACGGCATTTCCTTGTCCGTTTTGCGGAGGAGGAGTCGACGGGGTTGTTAATTAGAGGGAATGCGAGAAGTGGGGAACAGGAGTCTGTTGGCAGAGCTAGATGATAGAGGACAATTAGTATTTTTTGTGCAGAGTATAAAAGTTGGAGTGTTGGAGGTTGGCAGTGAGAGATGTCGAATTTTGATGTCTTCTGTTTGACTCTTCGACGATTCGCGATTTCAGAGAGACTCTAGAGATCGATGGTGCTTTAATTAAATTTTATAACCCAATTTAGCATTTTATTTTACTAGTTTTATCACGAGGGCAGGACTGTTTAAATATTTCATCGGTTAATTATCAGCTGATGATAATTACCCGAATCATTTATATTTGCCGGGGTTCGGGGCAACGGCGAGGGAGGCTGGCGAGCAATTTGCAAATATACGCTCTCGCTTCGAAGAATATTCGGCGAGCATAATTCAAACAGATTTTTACGTCGGCGAGTACCGAGCGCGGAATTAATTGTGTTCACATTACGTTTCCACCCGATGATATATATTCTGTTTTGTAATTAACGATACGTACAACAACATCCGATCCGATATTAACCGTATCTTTTCCTCCCCCTCGGCTCTGCGCGCCCCCGTTCCCATCCTACGCGTTTGTAGGAGTTCTCTAATTGCGATATCGTGAAAAGCAACGCCCGAAGCGGTATTACGCGAAATTAAATCATGCGACCAGCCTCGACTACGCCGCTGGAACATTTTAGGATCGATAACGCCGCGTTCCGGCTAAACGGGAATGAAATATTCATGGGGAACGCTGAAACGAAACTACACCGTGAACACTGACAATTAATACTTCAAAGGCACTACTCTGCGCTGGTCTTTTTGTTTTCTGTCTTTCCCGTTCGTTCGCTGCGTGGGGATGTTCGTGGGAGATTGGTCCCTAATTAACAGAAGTAATCTAAACAATTTGAAACTTTGTGTCTGGTTAATGAGACAGATGCAATGAATTCTTAATACTATCCTCAATATGATAATGGTGGGTTTATTATTGATACACACTACTTTGGAGCGTGGCGTTAAGCGTGTCTGACCATATATCAGATGTTTCTACTTGCCCCTTGTATTTAGTAGGGAAATTTCGCGCGGAGGGTTGAAAAAGAAATCTGTCCCCACCTTTTCCCCTCCAACCTTCCACTGTAATCACTCTATCACTGAAATGTTGCAGATATTTCACAATTTTCGACGCGAATCACGTTTCTTGGTCTTCATCCGCGTGAACAGGCACGTAATTCAAGAACAATGCAACTGTCGTCCATAAATTCGTAATCCGCGCCATCGTTCAACGCCACCACCCGTGTATCCCTATTTACCCTTCTATAGGGTCCATTCGGGATCACGTTGTCGCAACGCAAACAACGGAAACAAGAACTCGGCGTATCACGGGGGTGAAAAAAAGTGCGTTCGGTGTTCACAGGTGTCCGGTGCGCGAAAAAGCTGCAGAACAAAGCGCGTTACGTTGCATCAAGCCACGTGTACACAACGGTCCGCGTTTGTTGCCCTTGCAATTCGAACGCGACCGTTCCCCCCCCCCCCCTACCCCCGGCGATAATTCATCCCCGCGTCCGCCTTTGCGCGAAATTGCGTTCCGCCGGGAACGAGCGCTTTGCAGTCTTCGGAAAACTTTGCAACGTGGACGCCGGTGTCGTCTTTCCGCAGTTCGCGAAATATTCGAGCGCAGTTGCGCGCCGGCCGGGGTCGAAATTCTTACAAGTGCAGGCCATTTAATGGACCGGGAACGACGATGTGTTTCGATACCGTGAAGTTGTTAATTCGCGCTAGCCGCGCTCGTATCCGATGAACGAAGAGCAAATAGCGGTGTTCCGGTGCACTCGATGGAAAAGTAACTTGATATTTCCCGTGACTGATGGTGTAGCGGCGGAATTATTTGAGAATGAGCATGCTGCGGTAATATTCGCATCGTAGATGAATATTTCGTGGTAGAATTTCAGGAGGATACGTTGAATTTCCATTACTGCGTTCTCAGCATTGGATATGATGTTTCTTGAGTCTGCGCGTAAGTCATACACACGAGTAATGCGTCATTAGGGGATGTAAATCCACACGTCCCGCAGTACTGGAAACATATAATGTGCCACTCGAATATTAAACACGTTATCAGTTAGAGGAGCTGGGGGAAATACGTGCCAGTTAATGAAAAGTCAAAATATTTAATCAATCACTTTAAATATTTATTAGAATCATTGGCAATTCTTTAAATAAGTAATGAACAATTACATCAGAGCGGCCTTCTTCACCTGCCATCAACTCAAAATAAACTATAACATTTTTGTGGAAAAAAAAACAGTTTTGGCCCACCTTGCCCGGAAGTTGTGGGTAATCAGGGCCAAGCAGGTCTTCACACAGAACGCAGAAAATTATTTAGCCAAGAACAAAATTAAAATCTTCTCTTCTAATACTAAAAGGACAACAATTATTAGGGATCCATAAGAATCAGTACAACAATCAAGTTTAATGATTTGATTAATGTTTAACGAATTCTAATTAAGTGGATACATTTAGTTACAAAAATCGTATGTGGAACTACTTATTTGGTGTGTCACAACCTGTGCCAACCATTTTCAAGTTCTTGGCATCTTTAGGAAAAAAGCTGTCACTATTCAAAGCCTTTGTGGGGTAAGAAGCCACTTGACTCTCGTTACCCCCATGGCCGTTATATTATTTCTGCAAAAATAGCAGAATAACATTTGAAAGAAACACAAAATTGATGTTATTATAACAAAGTTTAACTATCGATCTTTCAAATTAAGCCTAAATAAAATATAATAGACAAAGGTTTTGTAGTTACTATTTCGTCGCAAATTTTAGAGAAATAACAGAAAAGACGTCCTTAACAAACAACGTTCTCTGTCATCGGTACGAACGCGACTAGCGAGACAAACAAATTCCCAACATCATTGGTGTGGCGAGGGATACCTTCCGACGGAAATACATCTTTGTTCGATTTACAATATTGTTAAAACTATACTGGCTCTTATTACCCACTGTCTCGAATTCCCCCTGCTACCCTACACCTCTCTTATTATTAGTACAAGGAAAATATTACTGTCAAATATTTATTAAGAAAATGTGTAGCCCTCTATTTTGGCCAAAATAGGTTAGCTGCGAATCATTTTATCAATCATATTGCTATGAAAATTGTGCGTACTACGTAAATGTTAGGGTGATGCGATAAATATTTCCAGTACAGTTTACACCTACAGGGGGTGTTTTAGAAAGGCATTCTTCACGTGGATCATAGAACGTTAGAATATTGTAGCAAAGCGCAGATTCGATCAATGGTCGTTCCATTGCAGCCATACGCTAGGAAGGTCTCGAGCATTTCGTTTAAATTCCGATTCGTTTCGTTCCCCGTGCTCCAACCAGCCGAAACGATCGACTGTTTAACTTTTACACAAAACGCCCATAGAAGGGAGCCACGAGCCCTCCCCTTCCGTGCACGGTCGCGCCGCAAAAATATAAACGTTGCGCTGGTGTGCGCCGACCAGATCGCGTAGTCGCGTCAGAATTTCTTTTTTTTTTTTTCAGCCGACCACGTATCGCGACCAACGTCACACCCTCTGTTTGCGAGCTTAATGCACTCCAGCGCTACGACAAAACGCACTTTAGGCGCGTACAGAAAAATGAGGGTACACGGGCGCGTGTCGCGCGCCGTGACACGGCGGTCAGATACTTTGTAAACAATGTGTCCAGCACTAGCCCCGGCTGGCTGCCCCCCCCCCCCCCCCCCCGTTACAAACTGGATATGGCCATTTCGCGGCAATAATTCATCCCCGCGAACATTCATGCGCGCCGACACGCCCTCCCCCTCCGCGTTCTGTTTTTATCCCCTCGCGCGCCATCGACGTGCCCCGCGTCTGCGTTGTCGCGGGGCCGTTTTTTATACGCTTTGAAAAATGTTCTATTGCCTCGTTCCGGTCGGACCCGTCTCGTCTCCACCGCGATCCTCCTCGCGCCTCGCCCCCTCGATTTACCTCGCGTCGATGGGAAACGGGATATCCCTATTTTTCCTCCTTTTTCATCCACCCCCCCCCCCCCTCCCTTTCCTTGTGGTTTTGAGCACCCCCCTTTTTGGCGTTCGAGAGATATACGATCGCGCACGGACGCCCGACTTGAAGCAGTATTTGGGGAAATCAGGGGTACGGGAGCGCGTGGTTTGATATGGACCGGTCGAACAGGTGAGTTATGGCACTGTGCTCGGGATCTGTTTCTACTGGGATTTCTAGAAACTCCAACGCTTCACGGGCTGGATTCTTAATCCCTTAAGGGGGGAGGCCAGCTAGAACGGTCAAAACAATATGCTTCTTTGGGAATTTTTTCTAGAAAAACCGATAAACTTTTATTATTAAACAGCAGCCTATTTGAAAGAGTACATCTTACGGATATTTCAGTATTTTTTGTGGTAAAAAGTATTGAAATCCAAAATTGAAAATGCGATTTTTTTTTAGATAATATATGAAATTATCTGGGCGCTATCGGGTCCGATTTTGGAAAAATTATTTTATGGCAAAATGACGGTTGCATGAAGTTGTAACATCGAAATGTGGCAAAAAATCGCTCGTTTTTCGAGTGTAAGAAAAGTCTGGGCAAAAAAACGGAAAAGATCCCGTTAGTGCTTAGATTTTTAACCCTAAAATATGCCTGCAAATCCTCGAGTAAATCGGTTCATTAATTTTTTAGTTATTTTTGTCACCGACTTTGAAAACACGATTTTGAGGAAAACGCGTTTAAAGTTTTGGGTCTGAGCGCTTTGTCAATTTTTGTCGGATTAACTTGACACTTTCAGGGAGTATTTTCAAGATGTACTTCAAGAAAATATAAAAATCAGAAAATCGATTTTTCAAAAATTTCAAGGCAGGCCTCTCCCCTTAAGTGGTTACATACACCTACTGGTGCAGCCCCTCTGTTTCTTTGGTGAGGAGTCTTTTACCTGTAACTCGTGTCGCATGGATCCACGCGTTGCTACATACTCTCTTCATGAAGCAAAGTAGTCTATCTCCTCCGAAGCAGTCCTCTTTCACCCTGCTACTTTATTCACTTCAGCGATTCGTTTAACATAATGTAAAATAACGGGAAACACACAAAGTCCCTTATGTTTTTCACATAGTTAAACGAACCCTCAAAGAAATGCACACACTACTGTGTCAAGAAAGGCCCAAGGGACACAGTAGTGTTAATGAAGAGACCAAGTCATCGTTGCTGATAACAATCAGCGACGCACCCCACACAGCCCAATACCTCATAAACTCCGCCGTCTACGTCCGCACCTGCCACTAATTACAATCGAAAGCAAGCCCTCGTAGACTCTGCAGCGCAGATAAGAATCACCCTGTCAGGAACGAGTAATCGTCCATGCAAAGCCTTCCCCAGCTGCACCCCTTATCATTCACGGAGTCACGCGATGCCAAGCGGACTCGCGGCCGCGTGTATTATCGCTCGCCGCACGAAACGATCCCTGAAGAATCGCCCGGTCCGCGAGTAGCGTCTCGCTCGCCGGCGTAATCAGATTCCCCGGAGTCGGACGACTCCGTCGCTGATAATTTTCCATGCATAGTAAATACGGAACGAAGAATTTGAATAATCCACTTTCACGCTATTTTCCCGTCTGATGAGTCATTAAGCTGCCGGACGAGCGGCGGCCGCGAGGAACTTAACGCGCGGCCGAGAGCAATCTGCTTTGTTCCGTTACTCCGCGACGCGTCCGCTTAAGCGAACGGGCGGAACGGGCGAGCGCGGGGAGATACTTGCACGGCTGGGAAAGAACAGAAGCCCGCTGGGTAGGAAGGATGCTGTGAAACAGAGAAAGAGGCGCTGTCGGCCAGGGGGTGGGCGTTGTTACGCGATCTCGCTTTGTGTGTTCGACGCGCACCCGGCGATCGCTCGTAGCTGGCAAATTTACGGTCCCCCGGCTCTCGCCTCGCGGCCAGCAAAATGTCGGCGCATCGTCATCGTTCTCGCCTGTTCGTCTACTCTCTCCGTCCGTCCGACTAACGTCCACAATTTCCCCCGTATTACCGTAATGTTCGCTTTAATGACTCGCGGCCGAACGATGGTGGCCAACAATGGGGACACCCCCTTCTCAGGCACGCTCCACCATGTCCGTCGATTTTCCACCGGGCTCTTCCCCTTTTTCCCCCTCCCGCCCTTACGATGCCGGACTCGCGTTAATTTCGACTCAGCGCTGGCGTTTCAATCGAAATTCGCGGGCGAACACGATGCGCGTGTAAGGTAAACGGGCGTATTAGTGGTGGCCTTGTGTGCAGAGGGGTGTGATCGTTAGAAGGTAAATGTGGTTCATGGGTACGTGGAAATAGGTGCACGGGCTGTGGATTGACGATCTTAATCGTTTGAGTGGACTCCCAACCTTTTTCGCGTTTCAATTTTATAATATTCAAATAACCTGCGACCCCCGCCTCCCCCCATATAAGGTAAGGTAAATATTTCCTTCCTTTCATTTATGAAAAATCAGTAACAGACATCTTTAAGAGACTATGGAAATGTAACCATATTAAAATAAATAAGAGCTAAAAATGGCCAACTAAAAATAACCGCGAATAACCCTCCAAAACACACCTCGTGACCCACAGGTTGACAATCACTGGCTTAAGGGGAGAACCTGGTTTTGCACGCTGCAAAAAGGTGATTTTGCGAATTTTTTTAACGCTGAAAAATAAAGTCCATCTTTCCAAAACTTTAGGGGTATTTTAATTACCTATATATTTATACAATGCAAAAAAAATTAAATTGGAAAATTTCAACTTCATCGCGCCGAAATTGATTGATCGTTGATGCGCCTCCCCACTGGCATTGTGAAATGGCGAGCAAAATTGAGTCTTCAATTCTTACCCGGAATACAAAAGCCGAAGTTTTTCTTAATTTTCATGAACTTATATTGTCGATGAATCAAAAAAATAAGAATCAAAACTGAAATTGACAAAATCATGGGACTTTAAAAAAAAATAGATCTGTCAAACAGTTTTTTTGCTATCTTTCCCGCCAACTGGAAAAATGATGTTTTGAGAAAATTGAAACTTTACGCTTTCCAATCAGGCACGTGCATTCTGCGCGACGCATAACTTCTCCCTTCGCTGAAACTTTAGGAATATATTCTCTAATAGTATTATTATCGATTAAAGCCAAAAAATAAAAATAAAAATTTCGATATTCTAAACCTGGTTCTTCCTTTAATAATATCGATTGCTGTTGTGAAGTCTAATGCCCCGTATTACCATCCACTTTTAAGTTATCAGATAAGCAACTATTCATTTTCATGTAACAGATATCTTTTCCACATTTCTCCATTTTTTATTCTGTCAATAGTTATTTTCTATCCGATTGCGGATGGGATACTGTATCACCGAAACCATTCGGTTACGTTTCTACTTTTGCCAGACATTTTTGCATATAGAATCCGCGTTCCCACAGAACCCGCGCGTGTAGGTTTTGCAAGTCACTGGTGATTTACTGAACACGCGAAATCGATTGCAGGGGATGAAACAAGCCCTGTTTGGTGGGCCGCGTTTACGTAGCAGCTTAGGAAACGTGCGTCTGCGGCGGCTGTGTTGTATCGGTGCTCGCGCGCACCCGGAAACGGGCATACAGAGGCGCCCTGGCTGCGTATCCGCATTGTTATGGCCACATTTCCGGTTGTTTGTGCCGGGAAGAGACAGCCTGGCATCTCCTCGTCAGCCATGCACATCCTGGCCCGGCCGTGTTCGATGATACTTGGCGGTTCGTGCACTTTTCAAACTCCCGTCGACACGCTCGTAAAGCTGTCCTATCGCGCTGACAACGCTGGAAGCCGTCTACCACGCCGGCGACCCACGAAAATGGCGAACCTTCGACTGTTGCGGATTTTCCAGCGTCGTAAATAATGGACGATCGCCGCTGGTCCGTTCCGGGACTTTAGATCAGGAACGTTGATTAATGTCCTGGAAATGCGATCCAGATAAAAGGGATTGTATTCGAGCCCCTGTCAATCTTTTTCAGAATATCGTGATTCTGGGGTCGTCTCTCCATTTGGATGCAGTGGATTGGGTTTTAGACTTGGCCAGGTTGAGGACTGGCTTCGGTTTTAGCTTGCCAGGCACTGGTCTCGATTATTTTTACATTTCAATATTTGAACGGATTAGAGTCCAGTTTTATTTCGTTTTCACGTGGCTACGGGGTGAACAGGTTTCTGAAAAGGCATTCCGAATTCTGTTTCAAGCGGAACGCGCGACCGCGAAATAGTTAACTCGCAGTAACGCGGACAGATAGAATTCCCAGGAGTGGTTAACGAATGATGGGTACGCGGAGAAAGAATGTTTAATTATAAGGAATTGGTAATGATCGTGTGTCCCATAGATTGCACAGTTTACGTACCAAGGGAGATTGATAATCCCCCATACGTTCTAAAATGGTTTCCGTAAAATATCTACATTCTAACCCTGCATCAACTGGATATCTAACTTCGACCTCACATGTCATTAAATTCTTTTCACTCAAAGTCCTATTCAGCATTCTCTCTTCTTATCACAATATTCCAGTAAATTATATTCTAAACACAGGCATGTAATTCTCGCACAAGTGCTAGTTACACCATCACACGGAACTCGCTCCATTACACTATTTAAGCTCACACTAAAAGGAAACACGCTTTCGATGAAATGCACCAACAAAACTCCATCTGCGAACAATTTATGCCACTTCTACCGTGCCAAAGTATTTCCACCAACCACGCACAAGTCAAAGCACAGCACCCTGTGCATTTAATAACACGAAACCTGGCTCCTGATAAGAAGGTCGTAAGTGCAGCAACGTCGGGGAAGTGGGGCTCTGATAAAATCCACGAAGCAGTTGTAAAACATAGGCGAGTGTTGTAAAAGCGTCCCATAAAAAGATTTGGTAAGGGGCCGCAAGCCCGTGAGAATCGCCAAGGTGTTTGCCGGTCCTTTGCCAGCCGTCCTGGGAGCAGTGCTCTCATCCAGGCGGGACTTTCGCCCTTGACCACGATCCCACGTGGTCGTGTGTATCGAGAGCAGCATCGATGTCCCAACTACGTGTCGGCGAGCACCAAGGGACCCGCTTCGTATCTGTTACCATGATCGACCAACCTGTCGACCAGAACCGCGGGACTTCCAAGTTCCTCGGGGTGAAAGTCAAATTGCGGGGGAAGTTGCCTTCCATGGAATGCGATTTAACTTGGAAAGATCGGGCCCATCGTGGGCAACGTTTCGTGCGATATGATCGTGGAAATTCTGTGTCGTGTATATGTATATCGTCTACTTTGACGGTTTCTGAAAGGGACACTCGGCTTAAGCTTCAGGAAAGGGCAATTTCCACGGGGAAATCAGGGAAATCATTTGAACCGCAGTGTGAGGAAAACGGGCCGTTATGTTTTTTTAACCTTCGGTTGACAGAAAATTTTAATTTAGGGTACAATATCTTTGACGCGTCATTGAAAATGGTACTACTGGATCGCGCCATGTAGTAGACAGTAATTTGAGGCACTGAGAGCAAAAACAGATTTACCCACAATTATATACAATAGGAAATTTATTTTTTCAATGTGGATTAGTCCGCTTTTGCTCTCAATGCTTCATTTCATGTATTCTCTACCGGTAGAAACGCTTCCCGATTGAGGAGTATTTTATTTAATGAGTTTTTTATTTTTTTATTTTATTAAAGTAACATATCTCGAGAATATAATCATAATTTTTTAGCTAAAAATATTCTAAATTGAAAAAGTTATGATTTTTTTAAGCAAAAGAACTTTTTCAGGAATTCTTTTCCTTTCAATTTTTTTCTTAAACATTACGATACTTTAAATATGAATTTTCAACGATGAGCATATATTCTACAATGTTAAGACTTTACCGCAAAATTTTTAAACAGCAGCTGATGGAAAATTCACTTGGGACCCAGTGTGACAACCGAGGGTTAATGAAATGTATTTCAGTTCGCAACTACATATAGGTACTACGACGATTTTCCATTCGGAAGTGGTATTTAATAAACAGGGGCATCGAGCAAAAACATCCGCGGTCGGTTGATAGGCAAGCATATATGTCAGAGCGCAGAGGATTAAAATTCGCCAATGAGTTGAATATTAGTTTGGAAAGCTCGTAGAGCTCTCCCGCGGTAGATCGAACGAATTTAAAGCACATGCGAGTGGGAATTTACCGGTTTGATTTGGCGATAGTTTTGGGGGATGCTTGGTTAATTAGCAGCGCACATATTACAAGTGTTGTGCACGGTTGTGGATAAATAAATGAGCGATTGAATTATATCGGGTCCGTCGATAGATTGACGAGTATTTTTCTTCATCCTCGTTTCTCATCGAAGAGAACATCTACCCTTTATTAGCGTTTTTAGGGAAGCCGACGTGGCCGGAGCGTTTGACGGCGAGCCGAGTGGCGGTACATCGAAATCCTTTCCCCACGCGACTCAGCAAATATTGACGTTCGCGAAGAGGAATTTGCATGGACGGTGGAATTGGCAAAATATTTCTGCTCGTAAAAGAACGCTCGACGGGGAGACGCGTACCGGGAAGAGAAACGGAGACCGGTCGACGAAAAAAGGACGACTGCGCGATTCCCTCCTGGGAATACGGCTGCTGGCCGAGGGAAAACTGAACCCTTAAATTTAATAATACGCGTTTCGTCGATTCGAAAACGTCCGTCATCTGAAATTCGACTGTACTCCCCCGTGCAAGAGAGGACTCAAATTCTCTGTAATCCTCCACCTCGAACCGAAGTGGAGACACTAATAGAACAGGCGTGGTAACGGGCGAGCACGGGAACATTGAAATCTGCGGTATAAAATAACAATAAACTCTTCTTCGCTAAAGCAAACAATTGCTTGTTCCCGCGTATCGGGGTCAAGATGCACTTGAATTCCTGGCTCCCTAAGCCCCACTTCTCGGAACCACTCCTAATGCTGTTCAAGCTTTTCCAACCCACTCCGTTGGAGCTATTATGTACTTTCTCATGGACCAGGATACTCGTAAAACTGAAACAAAAGCTCTTCTGCTACATCTCTGTAGTGATATCCCAAAACGTTCCACCTGTGAAACCGATTTCATGCAAAATGAACATGCATATTCTGTGGAGGCCGCGAGCATGGTACCAAAACAGTGCCTCGTTTGAAACTCGCCCAATCAACTCGCCGCGTCCCCTCGCAACCCTTTGCACCGACGAATATCAAACGTTGACTTGTCGATAGTCTGGCGGGGCTGATTCTTAACACGATTTGATCGTTTTTCAGGGTCCGGTCGGGGAAGTGGGCGGCGTCAGGCTGCCGTTGCAGTCATTACATGGGTACGGATCTGTGTTCATGTACTCGGCGTCGACGAGTCCCGGGGGTGGTGGTGGCCAAGGTGGTGGAGGCGGGGGTGAAGTCACCCTCCGCATCCGCGAACCCGAGGCCATTCCCGAAGAAGTTCTTGCACGCCTCGAGGACACCGCCACCCTCTCCATCTCCCTTCAAGGCGACGCTGTTCTGAGGCTAGGGGCGGCTGGCACAGGTGAGTTTTCTTCTGCTATATCAAGCACTTTCGCGTTTACTCCACAGCTCAATCATCAGTTGAAATTGATGTACTCGCGCGATCGAACTCGATTGTGGGATTCGAGAAAGTCGTATCCCGTTTTATACGTTTCTTACTGGGGGTGGCATCTATAATTAGTTGTTATTTTGTTAAAGATGTGGTAGAGTCTAAAGTTCTAAACGCATTACACGTACAAATTATTTTCCTGTTTAAGGCAACACTGGTGCCTAGTTATTTGACGTAAACTTCACCGCGGTCTCACTCGCAACATATCAGTAATCGGCGGTTGATGTTTTTCTGATGTAAAAGTAAAAGTTTCTTTAGTTTTCTAGGGCGGTTTGTGAGATAAAGTTATATACTAAGTGTGAAAATCTTGTATCATTAACGGAGCCCATATTCACCGCAAACGAGAATATATAACAAATAATCTTGATTGATTAGTTTCTTTGTTTTGTCGTGATTTTATAATATTTTATAATATATTTTACAACATAAGAAGTCTTAAATGGAACGTGCATTTCATGCGTGTCCCTTTCATACTTACTTAGGATGACTGTTCTGACTCGAGCATAGGCTTACGAAATTGAGCGAGACTATTAACAAATAATTCTGAAAATAATAAGTGCCATGTTTGTAATGAAAACCTTGCTACCAGTAAAGAAGATTGGTTCCAATGTAAAATTTGCAAAAGATGGGCACATGAGTCATGCGGGATAAAGGGTGTAGGTACACAACTTTTTTATTCTATGTGCTATTAATGATATTTTAACAATATTGATCTTATTTTCCTCTCAATTTGGTTAATTTCATTAACGTGTCCCATTCATGGCATTTAATGTCCAATTTATGACTACCTAGCCGTGAAAGGAACATTTCGACTTATTTGGAAGTCGAAGATTTTGTTATTATTAATGAGCTTGCAAGACATTTTTATTGGAGGCCAATAAGCATGCTTCCTATAAATGGACTTGCGTTTTAAATACCTATCACGATTCTATCAGAAATAGAAGCTAAATAAAATTATTCCTTTTGTAGCACCTCTCCAGTGTAATAGTTGAGCAAAAAGATTATAATTTTCAGAGCTTCCGTATTAAATAATCTAGAGGGGAAGCAGAATCGGACGTACACGTGAAATTTACAGATTTCGATATCGCCCAGGCGAAACTTGTTTCGATGAGTATTAAATCCGCTTATAGCGTTCGGTTATCAGCAGAGTTAGCTGGCAGCTGAAATTTTGCGTACATTTTTGATCGAGCTCTTCGGGCACCGAGCAGACTTCGAGCAGTTCGATATTCGGTTATTTTGAGAATTAGCGTAAATTAATTGCGATTGTATCTAATACAATATTTACGAATACTAAATCGTAATTGAACAATGATTTTATCAGTGAGCGCACGATTCTTCGTGGTCCAGTTGAAAAGTGTTAGGGGGGGTCAGACTTCCTGAGTCACGACGCCGCGGCGGCGATAAATAATTGGCTTATACGGCGCATAAATTCTGACAGGGTCACAGCCCTTCTGAAACTTACCCCTGAATTTATTATAATGGGCACCGTCCGCCCGTATTTTTGGGATCGCAATTAATTTTCACGTTTTCGAAGTCCGCTGCGTGGCTCTGGCTAGATTAGCCAACGCGTGCGCGCCCTAATACAGAATTATTTTGCTGAAATACGCTGATCCCTGCTTTGCATTATCGCCCGTACTTTTCTATGCGAACTATTTTTGCTGATAAGCTGGCCATTCGTTTCCCTTTATCGACGACGATGGGAATGGGGTATAGAATATTCTTTATCGCCCTGACTTTGAAAACGTACGAGTTTCAACATTCTTTATTTATTTTTTCACTAGGAGATGAGTCCAAAATTTGGAAGAAAATTTTCTCGTTCAATTCATCATTGTGTACCTGGTGCAATTTGAGGGATGTAGTTCCACTGTTTTCTTTGATTCGTTTATACAAAATCACTTTATACTCAACGAAGGAGTAGTCAATGATTTTCAGTGATTTCAGCTGAAAAATGAATTCAGCGTATAAGATGAAATTGCGTTGCTCTTATTGGAAACGAGTTGCTATAGACTTCTCTGCAATGTCTAAATGATATTCCCAAATATCGGACGTTCGATTTCGAAGCGCAAGTAAACTGTTACTTTAGCTGCCTCGCAACGATGTAAAAGACCATCGCGTTCGACGTTCTACGGCTTGGAATCGCTCCAATCGATTACGTTAACGATTAACCCTAAAGGAAATGGAGGCGTGCAGCCTCTACTTTCACGGAAGGCGGAACTTCCAGATCGCTTCAGTTTCGTGCATTTCCATTCAAGCTCTAAACGTCTGCTTTCGTTGGCTGACTGGGAAGGGCCGGAGTCGGTGGAAGGTTCATCTCAATAAATCGTTTTAAGCAGCCATTGCCAGCGAGTAGGATCGCGTTTCGAAGAATCCAGGAGGAAAATAAAAGTTTCCTTATTGTTCGAGTCAGGCTTCGCCAGCGCCGAGTTCGAGATCTCGCCTGTCTGCTTGCAAGATTTCTTACTCGTAGTCAGTTTCCAAACACTGTACAGTTCGTTACATTGTAGTTCCACAAGAGCTATTCAAATTGTTAAATGACCAAAAGTGACGAGAAAATTAGATTACAATATTTAATTATAGAAATGCAATATTCGTTTCTGATTTTTCGCAATGCAGCTTCGTCTTCCATTACTTCGACATCGATATCGATATGAAAAACACTTGTTCTTTGACTAAAAATTTTACTAACAATTATATTTTACAATGACTAAAAAGTTACTTTAACCTTTACGTTAAAATTTTTACTTAATTGCGTAAAATTTTACTGACCTAGAACGTGCTAAAATATCCCCAGAAATACTTTCCTATTATTTTTAATGTACGGATGACGACTAGGCCCTCGGTAATCGCAAATATATGTGTGCACAGAAAAAATGGTTTCATTTTCCTGGAACACGCCAGAATACCACTATAAAATGCTAAATCCACCTGCGCGATTCCTCCTTCTCGACCGTTCGCCTGTTTCACGAGCGAGCAGATTAACGCGGAAGTTTTGACGCCAGGCGAGGCACAAAAGAATCAAAGCAGCAGGATAGGAGGAGGCCTGAAAAGCCGCGCGGATCGGGGCCCCGCTTTTGAAGTAGCATTTCCTTGGCACAAACGACCCTCTTAATCAATCGCTAGCACCTTTATCGCGGCTCTCGAGCCACCCACACCGTCGCACCGCCGGAAGTGTAAAGCCTCCCCCGGGTAACAAGCCGCAACTTCGATAAATCTCGGCTCTTTCTCTTGCCCGCTTCTTTTACAGCCGGCCGATTTCGCGGGCATTAGCGTCGAACGAAAGTAAAAGACGAACGGTGGCGTACGGTAAATGACTCGATTACCGGCGGCGAGGAATCTGATAGCTTGACAAACAAATATATTTCATAGACGCATAAAAATATCTGCCGCGGACATGGGTTCCAAGAAACATTGATCCTTTTATTTACTTTGATCGTGTCAAGTGGTAAACGTGACATGAATATTTGCAATCAAGTTACGCTGACAAACTCCCACTGATGCCTATTAACAATCAGTTTTATGCTTCGTCTGTGGATGCGAGAAATATATGTTGACGAGGTAAGAAAGGAAAAAATTGACAGAACGTCGAATGCAATCGGGATTCAAGTTTATATCTGCAGGACATCAATCAGTGTTCACTCGTCCAAAGCCTGGGGAACGACGATACGCTTAGAATGCGAGGCGATGTGGATCGTGAAAGCTTTCGGGAGCTAGCCCCTGGTCGAGCAGAGGCTGCCGCTGAGAAGGAAACTTATGAAAATCCGGGATTTATCGCGGTGTGCGCGAGAGCCAGCCGCCTCCGCGGCTCTGACAAATCGTCCGGAAGTTAACGTTCGATCGTTTCCGAATCCTCTTTTCGGGGGGCAACCTCCGTGGATCCTCGGCCTCGCCGGCCAGCTGGCTTTTAGGAAACCCTGCTCAAAGTTTTAATCCGTTTCGCCGTTTTAGGCGACCACGGGGCCACGATTGTAGTTCCGTCCCGGGCGAATTTGTTTCTGGTGGTTATTTCCTTGGGAATATCTGAAATTGAAGAAACTCTGCGTGGCTTCATATGCACTTGCTTACGGGGTTACTCGCAGTCAAGAGGTAGAAAAAGAACGATTCTTTGGAAATTTATTTCAGAAAGTACATGCATAGGTTTTTGCACTCAGATGAGGGATAATTTAATATGTTATTATATTATGTTTTGGTACAAATGTATTTAATTATTGCAAATTTACAACTGGATTTCCCAGAAGCTGTTTTTAGAAATACGTTTCGCGGTGACGAATATTATTCGGAACTGGGTTATCTGAATTAAAAAAACGAAGAAGATTTAGTTAGTATAATAGTTTATCTAGTCAATAATCGTTCCATTTTATAAAATATAAAGGAGTATAAGTAGCGTAGGTACAGATATAGTCAGCCAACGTGTCACAAGTTGAAATTCGAACGTCGAAATTTAAACGCGATGGTTATTCCGGCTGTTTCTAAAGTGAGAAGGTAAAGGCAGTTGTATATTTCGAGCTGCGAAGCAGAAGATCGAAATAGGACAGAAATTTTCTCGGGCGTTGCGTCTGGAAGTGTGGCGTGGATTTCTCTGGCGTACGATTTTCAGAACGGGGATTTTCACGGGTGCTTGCAAACCAATGGGCGCCGTCAATTTACACGGGAATAATCGTGCGGCTCGTGTAAACCTTCCGGAAAGAATAATGGAAGCTACGTGAATTTCGTTGGGTTGCGGTCGCGTACGCAAAACGCGGATTACGTATCTCGAATGAATTTCATTAACGTTCGAGCGGCAGAGTAAATACTCAAATATATTTCAATCATCGGCCGGCCATAATTACGCGAATTCATTAGTCGCGTATTACTTTAAACATTTACAACGCGTACGAAAATAATTGATTGGTATTCTGCAACGATGATTATACAGCGGTTTGATTTAACGCGTTATTCGTTGCGCGATGATATCGTCATGCGTTCCGATTGGTGGCGAGGGAAATCTGATGCATTTCTGTGCTCCTTACGACCAAATGAATGCTCGACGGCTAAATTATACTTCAGAGCGACGGACAGTAGAAGGTATACATCCCCGTCAGGGACTGTATTTGCTTTTTCATCATTAAAACCGATAGATTTCGGCAAATTGGTTGATTAAATTAATCCTCAGAAAATTGGACTTCAGAATATTTCGCCTGTTAACTTAGAGCAACTTGGAAGTTAGAACTAAGATCACAGGACGTCTTGGAACTTCATAGGATACTGAAGGAGGGGGGGGGGGGGGGTAAGAAATCGCCAAAATTACTCTTACGTAATTCAAGGACGGCCTCCTGTCTAATCTCTACACTCTCCATTGAAGCATAGAAATATCTACTCACATCCAGCATAGAACTTCCTCGATTTATTACCTTGCTTCTCCCAACCCATTAACCAATAAGAATCAATGACCTCTTCACAACTGAACACCTACACTCGCGGATGAAGTTTGAGCGAGCACAAGCCAGTTCGTTCGCTTTCAATCAACTCCTCGCCCAAGCAATTCTATTTAAGAAACTACCCAGCCAACAGGTTAAATCCTCGAATCACTATCCCCCGCCGTCAATTTCTTAAGAATCTATCTACTTCGCGGCTTCCAAACAACCATCTCCCCAGATCCGTCACGCCTGGCAGGTTTCGGTGTATCCGCGGGAGCAGGGACGAGCTCGCGGCGACGTCGAGCGTCCCAAGGAACGTGGGGACGCGTGTAACGCCGGCTGCCGCGCGGTAATACCATAAACCGGGAAAGAATGAAACTAGGCGCAATAAAGGCAGCGGGGAATACTCGTCGCGCGGGGCAATAAGTCTGAAATATGCCAGCGTTTTATTCTCGCCGCGCGAATACCGGCGAGCAGCTGAGAAAAAGAGCACCGAGCCGCGAACGGCGGCGCGGAGGGTGGCTCGCGGGGGTTGGAGACGTGGATTTCCGCGCTGGCGGTGGGGATGGTGGAGGGAGGGCAACAAAAAAAAAGCGAAATGTCTGCGGGTACGGCGGTGGTTTACATGGCGAACACACCGGGGAGAGGGGGGGGGGGGGCGGGCGTGCACGCGAATAATTCTCGCGGAGCATGCGCCGCGTGAATGCGAGCCCAGCGGGGAAAAGGGCAAGGGAGAGTGTGGGCTGAACGGGATGAAGGGTTGCACACACGCGGGAAACTCGATGGATAGGGGAGAAAAATGGGGGCCTGCTGGAGGGGGGGGGGGGGAGTGTGTACACGCGAGACTCGGCCTGGAAAACTTTGCGGGCAGAGCAATTCTCGTTATAACTTCGGCCCTGCGGAAACTTAAACTGCTGCCAGCCGAACATGCAGAAGTTTCAGGCGTTTTCCTGCTCGGGACAATCGTTCCCTCCCCCCCCCCCCCTCCCTCTCCGCGGCGCCTGTCCTTTCAGGTAGATACGGGAGGTGAGAGAACGATCCTCTCTTCCCCCGTTCTTTTTCCTCCTGTTTTTCCACCGCACTTTCGGCGAAACGTGGCCCGCGAACCGCTGCCGGCTTCGCAGGAATTTTTCAAACTGGAGCTTCGCGGCGCGCTGGTCACCTTCCGCTTGGAGAACTTTGAAACGCTTTTTCGGAGCTACCAGCTGCGGCGTTTAATTGCGTGGGGGCGTTTAATAGCTTTTTATGGTTGAACTTTTAGCTGGGTCGTTCGCGGAAACGGGTGGAATGTTTAAAGTATTTTATATATATTAAACGAACCGGCGTTGCCCCGAATGCCCGATTCTCTACGTCTACGAGAACACAAACGTTGGACTTCCATTATTGGTATGAAAGATCGAAGCGTTATAAGCACAGTGCGCTAGAAGAGCATCCCTCAATCGTTCCCGTTACTCCGCTCCCCAGTGACACGCGGCGACCACAAACCACCCCCAGCTGCCAGCGACTGCCAGCACCGATAAACCAGCCGAATCGGCACACTTCCGCCCGCGAAACGGTGTAGTCGATAAAGCGGCCGAATTCATATTACGTGGCCGCGGGAGCGGCGTTAAAAGAGCCAGGCGAGAGCCGCGCTTATCTGAAATTTCGAGCCCGTCCCCACCGCCGTATCTCTCGCCCCCTTATCTGCCGCGAGATAACGGTTAATAGCGCGGCCTCCGGGAGCGGGCGCGGCGTCCGCTTTTTCTTCGAACTGTGATCACTGATCGAATCTTAATCCCGTGCGCGCACATGTCCTGCCAGCTCCCCGAGACGCTCACGGAATCCAACCAGCCGCCCGTTATCCCTGGCATCACGTATTTAAGAGGGAGTTAAGGGACACGTAGCAGTCGACCGTGTGCACGGGACCAACTTTCACCCCACTGCCCCCTAGCAGCCAACCCCCTCGTAGCTGGGCGGTCGCACGTGAACTGTGTGTTCCCGTGACTATCGAGCGCCAAGGGGATCTCCGGTGCCAGGCCCGTGGTAGGAGGCTAAGGGCGGAGAAGATTTAACCGGCGAGCTTGGAGCTTTTCGCGCGAACACGTGTGAGAGAGCTTGCAGCTCCCTTCGTTAAAGCTATTCAGCGTTCGCGCGAATCCTTTGCCGTCGATTCGCTCCTAAATTCTCGACGGTGCTGTCGCTTGGAAACTTCTTTCTCGCCTCGGCTCCCGACCACACGTCACCCCTTCTTCGAGATCACGTCCCCCCTTTGTCTGCGTCGAGATCCCAACTACGCTCGTTCAGCTCATCTTCACGTTCGTTCCTTCTAATCGAACCATCCCTTTCATCGATCGTTAGCGCGTTGTTCTGCGCGTCCCGCTGGCGTGATTTTGGCGATTGTGGAAGCCGGTGAAACGGGGTGCTACGTTAATCGACGACCTTGCAGCAAGAGGGCTGCGGCTCCATCTTTACCAACTTTGAGTAAATTAGAAAAAAATGTTTATAAAATTATTAGTTTGTGTTAACATTAAAAAGAGAACACTAATAGAAGAATAGTTGAGTTGTAGTTATTCACATCTTTTTCCACTAAAAATATTATTTTTCATTTTTCTTGCCACTTACATCGTTCACCATTCTAACTCCTCAATTCAGATTGAACATGGCACTATAGTTATCTGCGTTTGAAATTGTTTTGGTCGGTACTAAGCAGCACCAAGTCCCCACAGCAATAAGGAAACATTTCACAATTCTAATTTCATTCAATAAATAATCAGAGGACTATTATCTTCCCTTACTCCTTCCCGTTACATCCCCCTGCAATTTTCTAGTAATACATAAATAATTTACACCCCATAAACTGACCCTAAAATAGAGAATACCATAAGTTCTTAACCATGTTTCTCCCTGCGCCAGCAATTATTCGATGCCTCGTACAGCATCATTCAACTGGTACGCAATATTTAATTGTAAAACCGTTCCGTGCATGCAGGGCATGTAAAAACCAGCGTACCGTCGCAAAGATCGGCAGACGACGTTGGCAACAGCGGTGGCTGCATTCGATTTGAACAACGAAGTCGGTTGCTCGATCTTGCTGGACCAGAAGGGCCAGGTTTTGCGAGGGGGTAGAAACGCTCGGCGAAATTATTGTGATACTCGAGTACGCAGCAAACGGCGTTGCTTACCCGCCACGGCCACAGACGAAGCTACGTAAATTATGAACGCTGTTTGAATTCGTGCCAGCTACACCCCCGTAGCCGGTGACCAACCCTCCTCTGCGTTTCCCTCGCGGCTGCGGCGCGTGTGCGAGTGCGTGCGTAGTCCAGGAGGATAAATTTTCATAGAACGATGCACGGCTGCTCGCGACCGTAGCGGGATTCTATTTCTACCGAGCTTTTTCGAACGTTCCGAAGGGTGCAGGAGTGGGCAGTTGAACATAGGTACACGTTATTCTTTTTGTGATGTAATCGTGTGGTTTTAGACACGATTGATGTTTCTCTGAGTAGATGTTTGGAAACGAGTCTACAGGGTCGTGGGAATTTCATCGGCTGTGATACAGTTCTGTTAGTTGGCATTGCCAGTAGCGCGATGATTCAATGCAGGAATTGTAAGGAAATTAGGTACTATAAATATACGTGGGTTATTTAAACAAGGAAGCGCAGTTTGAGTAAACAATACCTCGAAACTGTGACCAATCACTTGACATTTCAAGGGGGTATTCTAGTTTACAACGCGCTCTTTTACACAATTTTTGGTATTTTTTTTTTATGGAGCATCAATAGAATTGTTTTCGTTAAATTTTGGTACATATATTTATCCATGTTTCAGTAATGTTTACTAATTTTTGTAGAGAGAAAAAATTGAAATTTGCGACAGTGCAAATAGAAAAGAAGTCTTCTAAAAAGAACTACTAAGCAAAATTACAGCACACGGATCGAAAAGGAATGCCGCAGCCTCCGTAACGGACCAGCGAATTCACCACTCCAGATTCCCAATACACGCGTTCAATCGATTCGCTCGTGCATGCGCCAGAAACGCAAAGCTCTCGTGCCACATCGAAAATAATAAAGGGCCGGCAGAGCCTGCCATTTACCCGCGGATACCAACCTGTGTCGAGCTTGATCCCAAGCAGATAAAGACATCCTAGCTCTATGCTCAAGGACAGCTTCCAGCGCGGATCGTTTAGTTTCAGCTCACCTGGGAAAAGATGAAAGAGCACGGGCAGTCTATCGGTGGCGTGGTTCTACTTGCTGCTGGCGCTGAAAACACTCTTCCGGGGGCTTTGCGCGTGCTTCTGCACCGCGATTACGCTTTTATCACGTGATTGCAGACTCTAGTGCACGGCTGCGAAATGGTGGAAGTTGGTGTAGGTCATTCAATTTTGGGTATTGAGATAAGATGTGGAAACTGTCAGGTATAGAGTCAGATTGTCATAAGATGCGGCATCGAATTTAATGTCTATGTAGACTTGCAAAGGGCTGCGGAGTAACTCCAGTTCTCTGTTAGAACGTTTGGTCAACTTCTTAAGCAGGTGATAAAGTCTCCTGGAATTTATGTGAAGCCGGAGTGTTTCTAGCGATGATGAATGGGAAATGCATTTGCAGAGGAGTATTGTTCGTAGAGGATGGCTGAGGCACTGGTCATCTTGTAGCATTTATTTTTGTATAAATGCAGTATGCAGTTGTTGCAAGGGCCAAGTTATGCCGAAAATTACCAACCCTCAATGATCTGAAATTGAGTAAATTTAGTTTGAAGATTTTAATTGTTAAAGAAAAGTATTTAGCTTAATTTCTATTGGATATATTTTATTTCTTGTTACTATTTTATAATGTTTTTTAACGGGTTATTTAATAGAAAGTAATAAGTATAATTAATATTATTTTAAATGTTTTGTAGTTTTTGTGTTTTAAGCCTAAAATGGAACTATTACTTGGTAGTTTTAATAATTGTATAATGTAAGGGTTGGTAATTTTTTGCGAAATAAAGATCACAAAATGATGGGATCCATACAGGGTTTAACTAATTTTTTTCATTTCGAGGGTTGGTAGGTTTCTGCATAACTTGGCCCACTTATTCCAGGCCTTATCGACAGTGGAAGTGTTAAAAGAATTGTCCGTATTGAATGACGTGAGTGACAAACAGCGAAATGTGATCAGTCAGCGAGTGAAAGGTTGCAGAAGTTTGCCAGCAATGCGATTCCTCCAGTAAACAATAGAAACCACTTGTGCTTCTAATTCCGGCCGACCTGGAGCGGCCACCGCCGTGGTCTTCAAGATTTATCGGGCGATAAATCGCAACTCTCTGAGAACGAGTTTACATGAAATTAAACCCGGTATATTCGAGCGGAATGCATGGTGTCCGGCTATTGTTCGCCAGTGGAGAGTCCGAATGCCTCGCGAGCGATCGTGGATCGTTCCTCACGCGTGATCACCGTGGTTTTACGTATCCAGTTCCGTGCTTAAAGGGCCACTTTCCCGCTGAATAAATCCGCCAAGTGATGACTTGCGCGCGTGTAACCAGATTACCGTGAACCCCGTGTCGCGGATGCTTTGGAGGTTGTACGTAACAGGATGTTGTACGCGGGACAGAAGCAAATTCACTGCGGGACATTGTGGAGTAGGAAAAGATTCAACGATGGTTAAACAGTTTTGTCAGTGATCGAATCTGTAATACTTCTCAAATGTTCGACGATGTTTGACAACGATTAGTCAATGCACGGAAACGGTCTAATTCTGGCAGGCAGTATAAATAGCTGTATTATTTTTCGTTCGACACATATTCCTGTTAGAACGGAGAAACCGTTATTTGTTACGCTCTAAACAAATGTGTCAACTCGACGATACCGTCTTCCTGCTGGATGACGTCAATAGACGTCAGAATCAGCACATTCTTCGGACGGTGGCCGTCGGACGACGCCCACTCCTCGACTTAGAGGCGCAGAAAGCCGAGACTGCGTTAAAAAATAACCAGTTGCGCCAAACTTTTGCGCGACTCACCTATGAATCACACGACGGCAGAACTGGATACACTTTGCTGGCGATTAACTGTCAGCGATCAATGGGATGTCGACCGCTCATTAAACAGAAAAACGTAGATAAAATATAAAACATATAACGAGTCAAATATTGTGATTAAAAATAATCTACTAGGTATTATATCCTTTTAAAATAATATGAAACTTCAGTTACAAAAGTGCAATATCTATAGGTATCATGAATTTCGGATACTCCACTTAAAATTTCACGGTACCAAGGAAACGTTAAAAGTACCAACATCCCAGAATCTTATTCAAGAGAGCGACGCACGAAATAATGAGAGAATCAGCAGCACGAAGCGAAAAATACGCGATCGCACGGAGCAAATTCCACCTGGCGAGCGAGCACCGGAGGTAAATCCGACAGAAAATTAGCTCGAAACATTTTTCCAAGCACCGTCGCTGCAAATTAAAGTTCATACACGCGGCTGCATCCGCATTCTCCCTTTTTTCCGCTTCGACTTGTTTCGGCGTCGCGCTGAAACAAATTCTTGCCCCTCCCACCGTTTCCCCTCCTCCCCCTTTACGCTGAATTCCGTCGTGCGGCGAGCAGATTAATCTGAAAATAACGAGCAGCGCGCAAAAGGAAACCCTTTCGGACGGTCGCGAGCCTGCTGCTCGCCCCCCTTCTCCCTTCGATCCTTCCCAATTCAACATTTAACGTCATCCCGAACGTCCATCTGTCAGTCATTCAAAGGAACCATTCAAAGGATGGACGCCCGCGCCGGGACGCGTGCGCCGTTAATTACGTTGAAACAAAACATGTGTATCTCGCTTAATGCCCCCGCGTAATTCCTGCACGCTTTCCACCACGAATTATTGATTTCCCCTCGGCGCCGTTCCGCGTCGTCGCTTCCGTCAGATTACCGTCGCTGTTGCACGGATCGGAGGTACAGTGACGTCTTCACCTCCCTTTCGAGACACGTTGCTCTCGTTTCTTTTGGAATCGCGAGAGGCGTTACACTTGCTGAGGAGCTTGGTCTTACAATCTGCAGCAGTCAATTTTCGCCTGTGGTTGATTATTCATTCGTTAATTTGTCGAGACAGCAAAAGAGCGTGATGCCTGGTCATTTCACCTTTAGAGGCTCATAGAGATAAAACGCGAAGGGTGGCTGACCAATATTTGCTCCAACGGGAGCACTAAACTTCCGCGGAACGATTGTCATAAACTTCTGCAACTCGTACTCGTAAACGTAAACATGATGTTTGGAACATTTCACGGTTCCTCGTTCTTATACGCAGAGGGGTGTACTTCTTAAACGCCTGGGGAAACTCTATTGTGTCGCTCTATTGATCGTAGTGTTGCAGTGAATGTGAGGAAATAATGATCCGTAACGGATAGTAATTACCCTAATTAGAAGAGGTGATTTCGGCGCAATGGTTCGGTCTATTAAATAATCAAATGAAAGCTATTTTGCAATTTTGAGAATTTTTATCAAATTCCAACGTTTCGGTCATTGATTATGAACATTCTCAAGGAAAGTTAGATAAAAAGAAATTAATAATTACCATCAAACAATCTTTTCCAGCCGCATTTAATCTCCAATTACTAACCAACCTTACGTTACATCCAGAGACACTGAATCTAGAGAAGACACGGCCTTCAACTGGATTTCCCCATAAAATTCGTAGCTACGCCTCTTGCACATTATCATCAGGGATTACAAAACGGTTAAGATATCGGTTTCGGTTCTTGAAACAGTTATAAGAACCGAAATAATCTTGAAACAGTTACGAGTGAAAAAGGTTTTAGCCTATGTAGAACCAAAACCGAAATCGATATGGACAGAAATTTCGCTTCCTTATAATAGTTATTCAGAATATAATTTCTTCATAACTATTTCAGTCAGAGCTGATACAAAACACTTTGAAACATTTATTTCGGAACCGTTTCAACCCCCGCTTATCATACCAAGTAAACACCACCTGCGTACAAAATTTTAACCAAATCCATGACCTCAAAATGAATGCACTCTCGTCGTTGACGAATGAAAATTCTAAGAAAACTTTACAAGCAACGCAACAAAATACCGGTACACCAAAAATCAGTTCCCAGCTTTAATACTTCATCAAAACCACCGGCTGGTGTTCACCTGGTGCGCAGATCCGAGCGTGTCACTTTGAAGCGGGATACGCGCCCCCACCTGCGGGCCAGCGCGGCAAAGACGTGCGAACGATTCGCGTTAGGGGATGGCCGGTCCGTTTAGAGTTGTCCCTGCTGCACCCTCCTCCCGTATTTACCGTGTAGTCTCGCGGGACTAGTTCGGGGCTGGTTATGACCTGGGGCACGTCGGTGTAATCGCCAGGACGCACGGGCTGCACGCGCGCGGGCGCGCGGCGCCTGCATGCCTACGGGCTAAAACAGATGAGCTGCCCGCGATACAAATTTTCCCCGGGCTTACCGCGATATTGGCGTGCTATCGAGGATACTGATATTCACCTTTGGGACAGCCCTACCTGTCCGTGCGCAACGGGGGGCCGTACGGACTGGGGGGGGGGGGGGAGGAGGAATCGGGGTGGTATCAGATAATGGCGCGAGAGGAATCGATTCCGAGGGAGGATCGTTCGCGAAGTTCGCGTTCCCAGGCGTTCCCGCTGCTGGCTGAGCTTCTGGCTGTTGAGCCCTTTATCCTCGGAATTAGCGGATTCTCGTGGAAGTTCTCTCTGTTCTTTAGACTTCCTCCTGCTTTCTTGTATCTTCTTTTACTTGAAAGCTGCGAGTGCCTGGGGCACGTGGGGTTGAAAGTCTTGTGGACGATGGAGGGTGATTGTGGGCAAATGGAGGCGTTGTATCGACGATTGCTTACTCTTCGCGCAGATTGGCTTGAGTTGGCATTAAAATGTAGAAATGTGGATCTTGGGATTCGATTTTGTTGGCGGTTGAGGGATTGTGCTCTGTCGAAGCTTTAGACTTGAACGAACTACGCTGTTGGAAGAGGTTTTGAATTAAATTCTTCGTGCTGCGTTCAGGGCTTGAGACGTGTTTCGTGGGTGTGTTAGCGTCACTGGATTTAGGGGTGGGGTCAAGGGTGGATGGACCCACGCGGTCCTGCCTTCGAGGGTTTTATGACAAGGACTTAGCCTGTGCGCGGTCCTGATGGAGGATACATTAGACTAATCAGTACTGGGGATGGCTGGTGACCACGTTGGGTCCTAGCTATCGAGTGTTGAAGGATTGATTGTATAGAGAGACAGAGAGAGAGAGAGAGAGAGAGAGAGAGAGAGAGAGAGAGAGAGAGAGAATGTGAATTCTCACATTCGGAAAGAGGCAAGAGGCCAAGAATGCCATATGGCTGAAGAATAGGGACTCTGTTCCTGGAGGATCTGACCACGGAGTGGGGTAGACTGTGCCTTTTAGTAACAGGACTGTGATGAACCACAGAGCACCTACCCCCGAACCGTCAAGGCTAGAAAGTCGATTCTGACAGGTGACTACTCACTCGGATGCATGTCCTTAAGAGGGGAATTAGCGATCCCGGGGCACTATATGCCTGAGCTGGCCCACCACTACTGGGACCGTGCAAGAGGAAATAAAATAGAATGAATTTCCATGTAAACACAAGTGCACCTAGAAATCTCTGCTAACGATATCGCCCTCAAAGCTCGTCGAGCAGACAGAATTAAGAGGGACGTATCTTTTTTAATCGAGACTTGGGCTTAAAGGAGGAAACTGCTATCTGAGAGCCTTCATCCGTCTGGGGCTATCTTGCCAGCTATTATAATATAAACTCACCTTTGAAACTTGATAGCCTCTTTCCGTTAGCTGTATAATTCCTTTATGCGCAGTGACATTGGACATATCGTAGCCAAAGGACGAAATACAGAAGAGTCTCCGCTGTTTGAGTGATCAAAATTTAAGATTTCTATTGTATATTCTTCTTAATCTCTAGCCCCACCTTTAAACTTTCAAAAACCTTCAATTAACCTCCAAGACATTCGACCTCGTGCAACCGATTCTTCTACGACGGATCCTCCCCATCGTTTTCGAATTCGAAACGCAGTAAATGCTCGGCATGCAGAACGTCAAAATAATCTGGCACGGGGCGAAGCTCCGCTAGGCGAGTAGTGGATCCGCCGGTCTGCGCGCGGCACGAAGGAACTTTCACGGCGAATACTTTGGCCGCGGAGCTAAACTCGTTCCGCGTTACGACGTAATGGACGCATTCAGCTAAAAGCGTGATTTCGCCGGTCAACGGAAAGTTATGGGCCGTAATTGAAGGCACGGTAACAAGAGTTACAGGAGCGGTTCAGCCTCGGGAGCGTTTACGAAAACTACGGCAGCGCGCGTAACTCTCGGCGAAGAGTGCGGCGACCATGAAGCGGGCTGGCAAGTGGCAGGGTTTAAATTCGAATTAGCCTACAGGCGAGAAATCCTGCTCCTCCACCCCTCCCCGGGACAAAGCCACCCACGGTATTAAGCCGTTAGACCGTAACGAGAGTTGATTAAGTGTGCTGGTCCACCAGCGCTCGGACGACAGAGAGGCCAGCCACGACACGCGAAAAACTACAGTATATTTTCGTAGGCACGAATAATGTGCAGGTGGAGGCCGAACCCCGCATCGAGGGGCATGAAATTGAGAAGAGAATTTCGTGGCTGCGATAAAATTTCTGATATCATCGACATTTCTTTCGATGATCGATTTCATCTTGTGACATTACTCGTTGAAGCTGCTTCTGTACGTTGCGTTCGAAAATAGTGGTGTTAATGTATGCAGTACTCTATTCCTCTATTGTGAGAGCTGTAATTTTACGAAAATTGTGACAGGGGTGTCAATAGAGGCGCGTGACTCTCAGAGAAACGTTAAATAAATATTTTGTGGCAAAGTGGTCAAGTATACAGTAAATTTTCATTATAAGCTCATTTCCACTATGCGCACACAGCGCGGTCGCTGTCCCCCACCATTTCTTGGAATCCTTCGGTGTGAGAGAACCCGTCTCGCTCACTCTCGGGTTCTCTCACACGCGTAACACTCTTATTAGCGGCTCGAAATAGTCGACGCTATGCGTTGTGAGCTCGCCGCCAGCCTTGATCGTGGAGCCTATAACGAGAATGTACTATAACCAGTTTAAGTATAACCTCTTTCACCAAGCCAAAGGTCCAAAGAGGACGACATTCCGCGAACCCATCGCCGTGAACACGCGCGAAAGCAATGGTCGCTCGATATTTCGAAGTAAACAGTTCGAAACGCTCCGGGGGTTTCCGCGATGGCCGTCGATTCGCGAATTCGCATGGATACCGCTCGCCGGAGAATGATAATTCGCCGCGGAATGCTGCGAGCAGATTGACAGGGGAGAAGCGTGCACGCGGCACTGCAGTGCGCGAAACTTATACGCTGGGAAATTATTTTCCTGCGCCCACGCTCGGACGAGGCTTTAATTTGCGATAGAAGCGGACTGCTGTCAAAGGGATGCCGTGCGGTTCCAACCACCCCTCGCTTCTCTCGCTCCCACAGCCCCCCCCCCCCCCCTCCTCCGCCACTAGGCTCACCAGCCGATTTAATTAATGTTCCCTCCATAGGTATAGCGTTGCACAGAAATCCCACCCTCCCCCCTCTCGCCCGCCCCTGAAACATCATTCCTCGCAGCTGCTGGCCAGGAGACAGAGTCCTGGGCACGCGAGTGTAATACGTATGCGCGGGAAACGAACGAAATTGCGTTCAGTTGGAAATTGCGTTTTTACGATGCCATAATGAGATGCTGGCGGGCGAGGGAACCCCGTGGTCGGGGTTTTTGCGGCGGCGACAGTACGTTATTTGAAATACGTTTTCGCCGAGGAAAAAGACCGGGCGGAACTGGGGGGGGGGGGGGGGCGGGCGTGTTGTAATTTTCGTATCGCGGGAATCTTGTTTGCTTGTTTTTTCTTCGCGGAAGCCCGGCTCTAAAAGCGCTTGCAATATAGCTCGTAAGTGTTTGCCCCATCCGCGTGGTTTATTTGTTGCCGAAAGTCCAGCAAGCTTCACGAAAATATCTTTTTGCGCCGGAGTGACTACTGGCAAGCAAAGACGATACAGTATTGGATCTGTGGGGAATGTTGCGAGTATGGAAAGCTGGAGTGAAAAAGATGGTAAACCGTTGCTTCGCGGCTTTACGATTACTAGTTGCTTAGAATTCTTTTTGGCTTTATTTGAAATAATTATTAGTTTATTCAGCATAATAATAATAATAATAAGTCTTTATTACACCATCAACTTATGAGACATTAATGTATAGTTAACTTTAATTAATATAGGTACATCTGTTTTTCTAATTTGTTGTTTGAGCCTGACTGATGATTCAAGATATTGGTGTTTTTTTTTTAGTGACAAGAGTGTATTGCAGTTTCAAAGGCGAATTACGAGATGAAAGTGTTAACATACGCGTATGAAAACTTTGGTGGGGAGGTTCATTAATAGAAACTTGCAGCTTTATTTCGAATACTTAATGTTTAGACCGAATTATGACATCATTATGCTCCTCACAACTTTCACAGAAGTATGTCCTTACCGTTATTTGATTCGTTGAGCATGGGGATCCGCTGGCAGTGTTGTTATTTGGGGAAAATGGATGAGCGACCTCAGACAAATTGTCCACTCAAGCTCTTCGGGAGCAGGAATCCCTTACTGTCCCTCCCTTTGCTACTCTCGTCCTGAAGGCAAAGTCCTGATCCGTAACTAGAAGCTGCTAGCATGTTGTACACGAACCTTGAACTCTAATTAGGTCCTACATACCCTCTCGAGTAATTGTTTCGAAGTCTGTGATCCTGGCGAAAGCGAGGAATACAAGTAAAATTGGCACGATCACAACGGCGGACGTTATGAATATCAAGACATATTTAAAATTGCAAATATGACCGTAAAACAAATAACAGTTTAATAGCAGTTTAATTTTTTAAGGAATTATACTTTAGGAATCATGTACTGTTTACTGGCAGAATTAATCGAGGGAGAGCACAGTTCCATCCATGTAATTGTTTACTCATATTTGATAAATATCTTGCATAATAATGAGTGAATTTCAACTTAAAGATACGTTCAGTCGAGGACTCATAACCGGAAGAATAATGAATATAAGTGGTTAACCACGCAATCCTTCGAATGGTGAATGAAACCAAGTAGTATGTGTCTGTATGTAGCCAGACAGCACTGGGAATTTATTGAATCGGAGAATGTTACTGAAAATTTCAGTGAAAGTGTAGCGTATACATAATCCCTTCTGTTTATTAAACTTTCACCCAAATTAGTATATTTATAAAACCCAGGGATTTCTCATAATCCAATACCAAACATTTTTTTCTGCAGGAAATAGAGTTCAGTTTTAAGACCAGCCTCGTATTTATGAATTCAAATATTTGAGATAGTGAGCATCTGACGTTTTCCCTTTTTCCTACTTTACATTTCGTTTCCCTTTATATTCACCGACCGTATTTTCACCCTTGTTAAACGGTCACGTTTACGGCACATCGGTTATACTTGGCATGCATGCGGCCATTTCTAAGCACCGTTTTCTACAGTGTCGATTCATTTTCGACGGCCGTTTCAATTTTCTACTACATTTTGCGATTCCATTTTTTTCATGGCCGACCCTGAACCTGCGGGTCGTTTTCGTAACATGGTAGTGGTAATATAGGGGAGCAATTGAAAGTTTATTGAACGGAGGGTCGAAGATCAGGTTAAAATTATATAAACCGTATGGCCGTTTTAGGATTTTACGTAAACTTGATCACTGAAAGTAATACAAACAGTTTACTCCAAATTAAAAAAAATTACAAAATCGTTCGTTACCATTGGCTCCTGTTTAACTGATAAATGCGACTCGTCCGAAATAATAACTCGAGAGATTCTTTGTCGTGTCTCCGCGATAAATCACCTCGAGCGAAGAATATTTTTAACGAGCCCTCTTTTTCCTCTTTAAAGAGATCCTCCTGCAAACAGCCATTCTGCTCCTCGTATATACACTGATCCTCTTCGGGTATAACTCGCGCTTAGTCATCCTTTGATTTCTTCAAGCGGATAAGGAGGATCCGGTGAGAATATTTTTCTTGCGAATCACCGTAATACGTAGGATACCTAAGATAATATTATCACAGACATTCGACAAAAAAACAAGGGCATTCTGCGACTCCCTGCGACCCTCCAACATCACTTCTCTTAAATTCTTATATACTTCCAATTTTAACTTACGCACTCCTTTTTGTATCAGATTTAAACACTCAAGTGTTCCACAATCGCACCATAAAAAAAAATGTTCGCGAGACTGAAACCCTGAAAAACACCTCGAATATGCACCGCATCCTAGTTTCAAGTCTAACTCGCTACGAAGGTCCAGCGATTCGAAGAGTTACGGTTAGAGGAGTCATTTCTGTCGAGGCAGTCGACAAAGTAGACTCGCGTCGGATTAAGAAACGGCGACGACGGGGGCGGAGGATAAAGGGAAAGCGGGAGAAGGAAAGAATTGGGAGGGGAATAGGAAACGGGGGCTAGTCTCATTTAAATGTACGATACCGCTCGCCTCTTATCGCATTATAGTAAATACGGACTATACTCGTTCCAGCGGAAACGAGGAGAGAACGGCTGCACCGCTGATTGCAAATTGACTTCGCTACCGAAATAATACCGGCGAGCCCGTTACTTGCGATTCTTATTGCACGAAGTTCGTTACGGTTATTCTTTTTCTCTGTTTCTCTCGTTCCGCACACACTCGTACCCTTCCCCTGTTTAAATGTACGCGCGTACATGCGCCCGCCCTTTCTCGCGTTACATACCGTACATATATATATATATATATATATATATTTTGAACCCCGTTATTTACCTGCAGCCTCCCTTGCACCATTCTTTGTCGCGGCGTGTCCGTCGAGGAGCATGTAATTCAATTCCTTTTTTCATCCCCGTTCCACCGTTCATCGGTGTCTCAAAGATTTTATCCCCTCTCTTGGGTCCCTTTCCTCCCCCGTTTTGCCGGATTCCTTAATTATCCGGGTCACTTAGCGGGTTCATAAAAAAATTCCTCATTAACAGTGGCGATATGTTTAGGGTACTTGTCGCGTGGCTGGCTAATGCGGGACCATTTCACTGAATACTGTGATAAGTTACCTTCTTCCTTGCTTCAGCGTCACCTTCTTGTTACCTTTGTATTTTGCGAGTGTTTTCAGAAGAACTTCACGCAACTGTGTCTATTGACAAGTCTAAATTATTACATTATTACAAACTTCACTCGAATCTGTCTCCAAAGAAGCTTCAGCAAAGAATTCCCGTTTCCGCTTCGAGCAGCCGTGTTACGGATACCCTAATTCGATGGAACGGACGACGTGCATCCTGCCGACGCGACGATCGCGCGACCTCGCCGCGAAAACGTTTAACCGACAATCACGGCTCGATTGTGGGACGTCCTATATTACCGCCTTAATTGCGGCACATTAATTATAATGGTATGATTATTGGGCCGTGAACGTGATTATCCCTGCCCGTCTCATCTGCGACGCCGATTAGGCCGTCTTTGTGCACGGGTCGGGAGCGACCCGTTAACTAATGCCGACACCGCCGAGGTGCCACCATTCGATCACCTGTCATCCACGGCGTGGGAGGAGGCAGTTAATCCTGCATGAACGCGTGGCCGTGCAACGTGTAATTCTTCTCCGACCTCTCCAATTTTTCTCCCTCTTACATTCCTGGAAAAGAAAAAAATGTCCCTCCTTCTGGAATCGACTGGATGACTTTTCTCGCTGCTTTGAGCCAGCGCGGCCATCGATTAAATAATTCCCCAGATTCAGTGTCGAATTACTCGCCGGTATGCGAATGCTCCCCGCAGCCGCGCGGGCTCCCTCTGAATTCGAAGCCCTCGTCAGCCCGATTCCACGTCCTCGTTCCTCCCCGGGCCGTTTAATTAACAGTCCCAAGCCGCAGAGAAATATTTCCCAAGGAAACGGCCGCGAACAAAGGCCACTCGGAGGATCAGCGGAATAGCGACGAAGGAGATTCCTCGGAGGATTCGCAAGGACGCGGAAAGGTGGCGGAGGGACGGGGAGCCTGGGCCCACCAGTTTAAGTTGCGAGGGTGGCCGAGATAATGGGTCGGGGGCTTACCGTGCACAAAGGGAGAACGCCAGCCGCAGCTCGCGACATTTGCGCGCTACGGCTTAAGTTTCGTAATACCACTCAAGCGGCCGTGATACAGCGTACACGCGATGCCGCTGGGCGGACACTTAATACAATTTGCATACCCGTCGGCTTGAAGAAATCGACCTTCGGCTGGAATCCGCCATACCGACGGGTGCATTGTTTTCGTCACTAAGGGAGATCGTCCCTGCAGCCGGGATCCAGGCCAAAGCCAGGTTTCGCTGTTCTCTTGCCTCTATTTCTTAGGGAAGTAGAATCTCGCTGGACTGGAATAAGGTGTTCGTTTACTTATTAGATGGAGTTGTTTGTCCGCTGGAAACGCCATTCTCTAACATACCAATGTTTTTGTCTCGAGTCACTCTATAAACCCACAAAGTTGCGTTCCAATCGGTGAGTCAGGGCTCGCGGTGTTTCATTCCTTTGTGCGATCATGATTGTTAAACTGTCTCGATGAGTTAAGTTAGGGATGGTTTTCCGTGATGTCTTCGCGGTGAAGTTCGAAAACAGCGCTTACCATTGACATAGCAACGCTGCAAAGGATATTTCATTTCGACTGTTTGACCAACATAATCATTTACGCCCGACACGCTCGGGAGTCCCGCCCGTCAAACGAAATACGATATTTTTCATAGAATCTGAATCAACTGCGGCCGCGCGATTCCGAATATCTTTTTACCGGGGAACGATCCCGGCTTCCCCGTAACGGTCAAACAAAAATCCAATGTAAATTGTGTACTCCCGTGCGCAATATTTTGTTAGCTTTACGTACGTGTAGCCACCGTTTGTTTTTGCAGCTTTGCAGCACGTCGATTCGACCTGAGATAGGGGATTTTAAATTTGACAGACAAAGATATTCGATCCGCGCGCGCACCTCAAATATTGATCGCGAACACAACGGTCGTTCGGTAATTCGTCCTTTTTACAATTCCAAATTCCTTCCTTCCCTCCCCTTTTTTTTTTAATCAAGCGACAAATATCGATGCAACGTTGAAAACGATTTCATTGGCAATTGTGCTCAGAATTATTCACAGCGGTGCGATATTTGAAATTATTTCGTGAATATTGCAAATATCCCAGCACGAGGAATGCTGTAATGAAATATTCTGCCGTGCGACTGTTATTTCTCTTCGCGTATCATCTGATATCCTGGAAGATACGCTTCTGTGTACCGCGGCTCCGTGTAACGACGTATTCAATGAGACAATGTAGCTGCAATGTATTGTTGTCGCAAGTAGCTCCCGAGTGGTCTTTACAATCCTGAAAGGACCCGCTGATGTAGTTAAAATGCGGGCGTGGTTCGCATAGTCGACGGTGTGGAATTAATAAAAGTAATCAAAAAATCCCCAGCCTCAGTCAACGAGCCTGACGCCTCGACGCGCGATCAGATAAAGCGTTCTACAATTCTTGGGTGACAGCACGATCGTCAATATTAACAGAGCTACAATTGACTGTTAACGCTGCCTCGCCGTGCCTGCGGCGAGGATAAATTTAACGTGCACGAGGAAATTGAAAACAGTTTACACTATCGAGCCATCGAACCTGAGCGGAGCAAAAAAAAAAAAACACCGAACGATCGGATCGCACGTAATTGTCAGCACATAGAGTTCGAAACCTTCATCCGACTGATAACGCATATCTGACAGGTTAGAATCCTGACAGCGCAGCTGCCGAAAGGTAAACAAAATTTGCGAGACTCGAATATTGGAAACGATCGATCGCTTCGGTGCTCGAGGGATGCTTGGGGGGTGTTTTCCTATTGTAACGGCACAGAACGCGTCCCCTCTGTCCCTATTAATTATAATATGATTAAAATTTCTTGTTTGTCCGCTTTCAGGAAACTTTCGACCCACCCCTTCCACGCAGATATAATGTTTCGATGGGGGGAAAAGGTGCGGAAAAAACGAGAATCCCGTTGCGCATCGTAACTACTCCTTTTTACACGTTCGTTCCCAGGAAACTTCGTTCCGCCGTGAATAACCTCAGTACTTGTGTTAGAACTTCGATTTAAACGATAATACGAAGTACTATTTGCAAAGTTTCGAGCACCACAGGCTTTCCATTTTGTGGTAATCTGTTGATCGTGGACTGAGAATCCTTGACTATCATTCGCAGTGTTTTTCATCAGAATTTAATTAATTAGAACTCCAAATCGTCTAACAAATTTTTCTATTTTCAAATGAATTTGATTTTTCGCGAATAATAACTATTGCCGAGCAGTTCGCTACGTTGGCCAAGAATTATTGAAGCCGGAATAATAAAAATAAAAATAAAACTGTTAAATGTTTCGTTCTAAATATTCAGCGAAAATGCACATTTATTGAGCTTCAAAACAATAGAGGCGCGGAGTGAGAACACGTCGACGGGGTGTACTATTCGGCTCCCGTGCCAGCAATGAAAATTTAAATAACGCGTTAACGAGCAGTATCGAGGCCTGCGAACGAAAATTACACCTGCCACCAGTTTTTCTTTTTTACCGTCATCGTTGCGTGCGCTACAATGGAATTCTTTCAGCAACGCGGCCTCCACGTTCGAACACATTTTCCAATGAAAATTGCAAACATTTGTGGCATGAACGAAATGCTAAACGTGAAAATATTTTTCATTTACGAGGGACCGATGCCTCATGTGTGCGATGTACCACAGTTATTGCACATTCTTGACTTACAGCTTCACACAAAATCATGCGTTTCCCAATTGACTCATCCACTTACAAAACACCCTATATAATCCACGCCATCGTGAAAGAATAGCCCAAATATCGCCAGCACTGCTTCCTGAGCTGGTAATAAATCAGATTTATTTTAGAGGGGCCTCCAGTGGTATAAAGAGTGTTCGGTAACTGGTGGTATCACTGGAAGAGGGGTGATTCTGAATGATAAAATAAGTCCAAAACATGGAACTATATTTTTTCATACGAAGCTTGGTTTTCGAGAAAATCGACTTTAACTATTCGCTGGGCGTCTGTGCACTTGATTTGTGTTTATTGTACTAGGTAATCGTGAATAAATTAAAACAGTAGAACACGCTAGAAAGCGTTCATTGAAATTTAGTTCGAAGTCTACTCTGATACAAAATATGTCGCATTTTTAGTTCTTAATGGGCTTGTCCCATAAGAAACTAAATAAATAAATAAATAAATAAAGAACAAGAGGCGTCGGAGTCGAAAGTTCCTTGCTTCGGTTTTAAAAAACGAATTCCTTTTGAAGCCGGAGCGTGGAGGATCGCGTGATGCATCTGTGCTGCGAGCGTGGATGGGATTTTAGAAGGGTTGCAGGGCTAAGGTAAACGATATTTGCGAAGCTTGGGGGATCGATAGCAATTTAACCACCCTTCGCCATTCTCTAAGAGCAACTACCCTCCGACCGAGGTCCAACGGGCGGCATCATTCCCATCGTGGCTACCGCTTTCTAGCCCCTTCCCCCCCGCCTTCCCTCGTTCCGCCTCTCTTTCTCTCTCCTCTTGGCTGCATGCGCCGTGGCCCAGTCGGAACTCATCCATATACATCGAGAAAATTAATATCTGGGCTTCGTTCGCGCGCTGAATAAACTCGGTTGCGCGCCCGCTTTCTTTTCGCCCCGTCCACCCCCGTGGGTTCCTGGCGACGGTGATCAACCCCTTGTTCTTCCTACACTCTCGTTCTCTCCAACGTCTTCCCTACCCCCTTCTCGCTGCAAGCACACCCCCGCTCCCGCGACGCGGCGAGATAAAGCGACTGCGTTTCTTAATGACTTGGCGAGGAGAACTTTAATTCCGAATCGACGGGGTTAGGTCTCATCTGGTGGAAGCGCCGATTGTTGGGCCGAGCGTGACCGTGGGGCGTGCACGTTTGCCCCGTCCATGTGTCTCTATTTTTGTAGACAAAGTAATTTGTTGGAGAGCGTACTTTGGAAAGTGTAGTGTCATCCAATGAGGGGTTCGAGCGAGAGACAAATGGAAAGTGGCAAATACTTATTTAGTTCAGGAATCTCTAGCTTTAAATCGAGGGTTATCCGTTTAGGTATAGGAACAGTGAAAGTGATGAGGGATGCACGGGAAACAAAAACTTTAACACTGATCGAGGAAATTTTGAATTGTAAGGTACACTCCAAAGGGATTTACTCGTGTATAGACTACTAGCTTTACTATTCGGCTTTGCCCGAAATTTACATTCTAATTTTATAAAAAAATATTTTGTTTAGTTTTTTTTTTGTGAAAATGGTCACATTCATCTGGATTAGTTAGGCAATTTGAGCTAAAGCACATTTCGTGATCCCAGAGTTTATCGTTCGAAAGTTTTTAGGCGACAGACAAACACAAACATATAGAAGCTTTCTGCTTTGTATATTAAGATTGGTTTAATTTAATTACCTAATAAATTGAGATGCACTGTAACCTGGAAGAATATTGGCAGGTTTTTTGTAACATTTTGTTATAGAATATAAAAATTAACATTCTTAAATCTGCTATGATTGCCCTACAAGTGTGAAAGTGCATACAATTTTTGTCCATTTCCTTCTTTAATACACGTTACTTAACTGTCCATGTTCCCCCAATTTATGACACGCAGCTTCTCGACATCCGTGCATCTTAACATTCCTTAAAATATCCCACAGAAGCTTGAACTGAACGGCGAGGCGATTAAACCAGGCACACTCACGCCAGCCATAAACGTCGAATTCTAAGAAACCACTAGCGACGTCTCATAATTTTCTCGAGCCCACGCTAGAGAGGGGTTAGCCTTCGAAACGAGGAAAACCAAAGCAGTTCGACTTAAGCCACGCTCGAGTGTGCCTCGCGTCCGTGCGCGCGTGTTAAATCGATCTCCCGTAACCGGCTAATGCGTCCAGCGTATTCCGCCGTTTGTATTTACGTATTTAACTAACCCAACAGCGTCGAACGTTAACACGAACGCGGAGCGGATCGCCCAGAATATGTTAATCCTGGACGTGGTGCATACCGCCGCTTTGAATTAACGCGGACACTCGTACGCGATTAATGCTGCTTCGTGCGATGACGGTCTTCCTCTCCAATCGCACCATTGCTGTTCTTAGCCTGATTTATTTTCTTCCAGTGCTAAATGTCCTCGTGAAATATCTCTGTTCATCGGGAGGTTCTCTTATTCTGGTGAAAACAAAGGTTAAAGTGTCGTCTCCAACAGATATGAATAAGAGTGGTGGTGCGAGGTAGATGGTTCTGTTCTTGTGGTCCATCAGTGTTCCGAAGTTTACAAGGCCCTTGTACTTGGACCACCATAACTGACAAGGTACCCGTCTCTCAATTTCGTTTTATACACTCAGAGACGTGCGCGGTGATGGTTCTCGAGAGCAGATTAAGCCCTGGATTCGTTCGTATCGTTAAGTAGAGGTTCCAGCTCGTAACAGGCAACGAAACGGTAGGACGTTAATATAGAGATTCTGCAGGATCGATTGCACGCCTGGGACAGCAGCTTCCTCGCGAGTTGGAAGCACGCTGTCCGCTGTAGTCGACGGCAATTCGTAACGGGGCTCTGTCGAGCGGAAACGACGGAGTTGAGGTCGTTTATCGCGAGGGGGGAGGGCTTTGTAACCTAAAATCCACAGCAGAAAGTTTGGTACCACTTGGCAGCAGTTGTCCTCGGATCGCGAAGGCCACCTAAGGTCTCGAGAGATCCTCCACTGGCTGCTAGTTCTTCTGAGTGTGCTCGAGCGTTGTTGTCAGTGCGCCGTGGAATATGCGAAAGCGACACTCCTCTCGTGCTTGAGGAGTTCTCGTTTAACTCTTTAGCTCCCTGTCGTCTAACTACGCCGTGTTCCTGTCGCTGATGATGAAAGTGATCGATGGACTCCTTCGGCTACTTTCTAGTCCTGCTCGAACGGCGATCTCTTCGCTCTGTTTGCTCTGCTTGCACAATCTAAGCCCTGCTACTGTAGTTCTCTTTCTTCGTAGCAGGGGAGCACGTGCATTCTGCAAGTTATTCTTTCCTGCCGAGAGTTCCAAACGAATCTATAGCTCGGCGGGTGAGTTAGAGAGACTGAGGGATTACAGTAACTGTCAGCTTGTATTATTAAAAAAATACGAAACATGTGTATCCACCAAGTGATTTTTAATTACGCTGGGAATGCTCAGTTATCTGCGAGTGATTAACCCAGCTTGGTAACAAGAGCGGGCACGTGTCCGTGGAGGCGTTACTACGATCCGCGGTGCGTTAGGATCATATCGCGAGGACCGATGCCAATTATTTTCGAGCCACTCGCCCTTCGTAACACGCGAGGAATCTTGTCCATCTGTTAGCACCGTTTGCCAACCTCGAGGTCGCTCAAGCTGGCATCGAGAGGGATCAACGACGCGCGAGATTTCGCTTCTGCGTGTAACGCGGCCGCAGAAAACCAGGGCGAACGTATTCGCGGCGAGAGAGGACGATGACGTGTGCACGCGCGTGCAATTTTTCACGTCGATTCATTAACCACGCTCCTGATTTCGACATCGATTCGCAGAAACCCGTCTGTCGGGAAATGATCGTGCTCCATTTTACATATAGACACTGCTCGGTGATTTGCTTGCTTCGTAACGCGAGCTCGTTATTATCTTCATTCAAGCTACTCTCACACGATGGTCGTTGCTTACAAGAATACGTACGTTGTACGAAATATTTGTTTGTACAAGCTACGATTTTAGTTTTGTGCATGCCAGTGCACCTTAATTAGTTTATTAATAAGCTGGTTTCGTTGTTGTTTGAAGAGAGTATGAAATTGAATAGTGATAAGTTTGAAATGCCAGTCAAGCAAAGAGATTAAATGTTTGTTGGTTTTTATGGGTTTCAGGCAACGGGAATTTGGAGTTGTTCGATAGTGAGAGCGGGCCGGACCTCACACTATCACCTCAGACCTTCACGTCGACGGCGGAGGCCTTCATCAATGACAATAGTGATAGTCTTGGTGTTCCAGGAGACAACGATACGGGTAAATAACGTTTTCACTGGTATTTTTACAGTAGTATATAGATCTCGCGCGGTTGTCTGGCCATTATCGACCTATTCTACTTGCTCCGTGGAGCATTAAATGCTTCTGCAAAACTCTCGCCGGATGAAAAGAAAAGGATATTTATAAGTAAAAATAATATTGAAGGACAATCAATTGAAGTGTTATTTACAGTCAGGAAATCGTGCGTGCAAGTCCAAAGAGAAACATAATCATTAATTCAGGCTTAATGATATTGAAATGTTTCGTTATGGGGAATATTCATTAATTTATTATTTGATGTGCCACTTTGAAAAGGATCATAATAAATTCAAAATATCTATGATTCATATTAAAGCAGAAATCTTGATGATACATATAGCATTGAAGATCATTAAAAGTCCATTTTGTTTTTGAAATATTATTTTTACTAAAAAGAGCACTGCAACCAAACATTTTAGTTTAAAAGGAAAACTGTAAAAATATAGTTGCTGCACATTCCATATCAAATTAAAGTACACTAGGCGAATTTAAGTAGAATTGCCTTGTATAAATCAGACACTGACTTCCTCCATTCTAGAACTAACATCGATTTCACAAAAATGATTATCGAAACAGTGTTATTTACTGCCGATTGTCCTTTATTATAAACGAAATACCAAAATCTGAAAATACAGTAACTCTCCATCTCAAAACGCGTTACAGTGAAAAAATAGTTTTTTCTGGATGCAGCTGGATTTTCCAGTAAAACGCTTTCAAAAGTCAATCATACATGCCTGCGCTTGACTGGGGTGTTCCAGTACATAGAGCACACGACTGCGCGTTACCAAATGTTGTTACACTTCAAATCGAAAAAAAAGTAATACCCCCGCATCAACTTTTTTCCTACTACACCACTACAATTTCCACGTAACCAATGTCTATATCCCCAGATGAGTATAGAAATATCTAGTATACCCCGTTGCAAACAGAATATCCTTGAAAAATTCCCAATACCCTCATACACCACTTATAATTACGATGCCTTACATTCTTCCCCGCGAAGTCCTTTTGTGTTCGTCCAAGCTCATTTAGCTCATTAAATTCGTCTCGGGAACGGATCAGGTATTTACGAGCCTCGAAGGGGCGAGTTTCGAAGTCGCGCGTTTTAATCCAGCCCCTTCTAATCCGGTTTTAATTTAATTGAGCGAAAGGGCAGGACGTCGATCGTTTTAGAGTCGTTAGACGAAGGAACCGGGGACAATGCATTAACGTAATTGTTGCGCTGGTCGTCAACGGGCACAGTTGAACAGTGAGTTACAACTAGTTCGAACATGTAGGGGGAGGCCATTTCCGTGCATACGCCTCGGTATATAATACCCATTGTTTCTGGCATGTACAAGGGGACCGTGCCCGTTGTACACTGGCTATAAAATGTCCGCATTGTTTCCTGGGGACACGTTGCACGGTAATCAAGACGCCTTTCTAGAGTGTTGGAGCCACTGCTAGACGTTTTAATCGAACCTCGTGCACCTTAACTCGTCCGCGCCCCATTTCTAGAACGGCTAAGCGATTCGGGATAGGTATATTTAAAGCAGGTATTTTAACAGTGTCCACAACTGTGTGTACCGCAGATGTATTTCAGAACAAAGCTTGAGTTTTGAAACAAAGGTATCAATAAGAATTGGCATAAGCATTGTACATAGTTCGGAGGTATCGGATAGTTATCTTCAGAGATTTTCTCGAAACGTAGACTTTTTAGTAAAATGGAATGCGAAATATCAGGCACAATCCCACAATCTTCCCCTGTCTTAAATAAATAACTGAAAGACACTGCCACGAAGTCTGGTGTTACGGATCTTCGATGTGCTAATTCTCCCGTCGACTGTGCTAGCATAAATCTCTCGAGAACGATCAAGGGGCCCGTAAATTACGAACGCTTTACACCGATGCACACGGACGTTGTCGCATCGGGGTGTATTTACGAGGAACGAAACTACGTGTCGAATCCTTCGTCGCGACACGTAATTGCAATAGAATGCAGTAACATCGTGCAATCTCTCATCCTTTGACGCGTGATTCACAGAGCCAGCGCCCCGGCCAAAAAAATATCGGGTTTCAAGGGGGCGAGCCAACAGCCGCGTGCCATCCGCCCGATGCCAAAACTGTGCTGCTCGGTTGGTCGTGTCGTACCTCGTGTTCGATTTGCTTTTTCTCGATACACGGACATCCTAATTGCCGTCGCGTGTCTCTGGGGTTGTTTTCTCCGGCGGAAGAAAGGCCCCAGGGGCGGAGGGGAGCACGGGGGAAACTGGGCTAATGATCCGCAAGCGGCTAAGTTGATTCGGGGATGGTCACTCGTTACATGGCGGTGATTATCAGTAATTAACTGCAATTTCACATTCTCAGCTTCTGTAATAGAATTGTGGCAATCGAATTCTAGTTAGGTATCACAAAATTGTCGATGCTTCCTGTAGTCACTTGGTTGCTGATACATCAATCGAATTCTTTCTGCAAATTGCAGATAGTCTTTTGCTTTCCTAAAAGTCCTTTTAGCACGTACACTTCTCCGGTTTGAAATTTAATTCTTCCAGCGTTGAAGATTCTTTCGCATGGTGTTTGAAAGAGCGAACGATTTAAGGCATAGCCCGACGCGAGAAACTCAGTGAGCATTTATAATAGAGAGAATCGATTTTTAAGCTTGGATTCGTCGCTAGCAAAAATTCGGACACAGTTAGTAGGGTGTAACTTTTGCACGGACGTAAGTTCATTACAACAATTTTGGGGAACACGAAATGCCCGGGGCGAACTTGGAGGCCGCAGCTATGAATAAATTTCGCCGTGACGATATGTCATTTGCATATTACCTGCTACGTGACGGTCGAAGCTTGGTCGTGCCGAATCTCGTGTCAGGGTTGGCCAGCTTGAAATGATTGACTCGAGGGAACTATGAGCAGCTATCTTTGCTCGTTCCTAGCGAAAACAGAAACTGTCAGTCTACAATTTAGCACCAAATGGCCTGAATTCTTATTTCTCGAATATTATGCCCTCTCAAAAGAATTAACTCAAATTTCGGCACTTTCCATTTAAACTTTTCGACCCAACAAAATAACCTCATCGCGAGCCACCCTTTCAGATATCGATACATGGTTTGTCAGAGTCGGGAAATGACTTTTCTGGTTGCGTTGGAGAATTCACTGGATACTGGATTTCCATTGTAGCTCGTTTGAATTGCAAGTCAAGTAAAAATCAGCTCTGCCAGGCATTACCATAATATCGTTTGTATACGTCCCCCGGGCGTTACTGTAATTCCGCGAATTAATATTCCGTGTCCGCAAGGTACTGGCCGTAAAAACGGGAAAGGGGATGGAAAGATGCTCTCGAAGATATTTCGCGGCATAATATCGACGTAACTCTCTTAGAAACCACGTTTATCGCTCAGCAACGTCGTCTTTCATATGCAGATCAACTATGGACGTTTATTCTGTGGCGGTTCTTTCACCGAAACGAGGAGGAATTGCAAAGTCTCGAAGGAATAAGAAGATTTTATGAGGAATCGATGTTTTTTCTTAGCAGTCGAAGGACTTTGAATGTAAAAACTTCGCCATGGAATCTGTTTATCGAATTCTTGCCTTTTGTGCGCGCGAGTTAAAGACTGCGCTTTCGTCGACCAGTTAAACTCTTTTACAATCAGTGGTTTGCACATTTATAACTATTTCTAAATAGAAATACAGTTTCTAACATTTTTCCTGAAATTACATATCATCTCCGCTCAGAGAGACATTGACGTAATTAATTACAATCATTTCTGCGGCCAATTTAGAATGGTACTCCTTCAACCCAGAAAAGCATCTTTTCCACCGCTTTATGAGTTCACATAATTATTCGTCGGCAACTGGCGTGTCGAAAATCCAAAGTGGGGCTAGCAAGCGAAGTTCGTCAGCGGTGCTGGTATATCCACGAAAATCTGATTGAGATGGAACTAGGTTGAATGGAGCGTTTCGAGCCGGCTCCCTCGGGACGATTCATTAAACGATTTCGCGGGAATGCCTCGTCAAACGGGGAGACAGCAAAAGTATTCCGTGGTGTCCGTATTAAATTCAAGCGGAACGCGAGGCAACGTCGTAATAAGACATCAGACTGGCACGCGGGGGGACGAACCGCCGGGATGGGGCTGGAAAAAATACGGGAATCGTTGTAGACAGAGGAAGAATATTGCATTCTTGTGTCGAAGCAATTACTCGCGCCGGGGTATCGTTCCTGTGTCGCCTTTTTCCAGGCGGAAACTTTCCGCGAAGAAAAAAGCCCCAGAGAGAGAAAGAGAGAAGAGGGAGAAAGAGGGGCCACTTTTCCACCACCATGGAATACTCGAGGCAAAGGATCCTATCTAGGACTCCTCGTTTACCTTTTCCCCTTTCTCGTTTTTTCTCCAGCCTCTCTGTCTTCTTCTCCGCGGCACAGAGCACGCTTGTCCTCGAAAGGACTTCATTTCTCGTTTTAAGCTGCCGTAATTCGTGCCCCATAAACGAGATACTCGGGCACGCGTGCTGTGTAGCATTTAGTGTCGTGGGACACGTATTTAATGAGCTCTGGTGTGAATTCTTTTTTAGAGCGAGTGGGTCATTCGACGTGGAATGTGAGAGCATATGAATTCATGGAGATAGTGGCGTGGAAGGGCTTAGGTGTCAGTATAGGGGAAAATCTTTTAGATGAAAATGATGTATTTTTTATAACAAGTTCAACCGCGTAATCAGATTCATAATACGTTAATTTGTTTGAAGAATATATAAAAAGGTACTCACTTTTCATTCGTTTTTCTTATAGATTGTTGGTCCATTTTCGCGTAAATTTGTCAGCGTAAGCTACAGTCTAGACCAAACTGTGAAATACAGATACTTTGAATTTTTCAATTTCGACTTTTCAGTAAAAATTAGATACACTATATTGAACTCGCTACGCGTCGGTAACGGAAGCCTCAGGGATACATTATCGTAAAGAATGTACAATTTCTTTTGGCAATAATAATAAAGATAATTAAGGATACAGAACACAATATAAAGACCCAAAATGTAATAAAATTTTACGTCCTTTACGATAATGTACCCCTGAGGCTACCGTTTCTATTAAAAAGTCGAAATTGAAAAATTCAAAGTATCCGTATTTCTCAGATTTGTTTGTACCTTACTTTTTAATATATTGTATAAATAAATTGACGTATTACGAATCTGATTACATGACTGAATTTGTTATTAAAATATACAGCATTTCCGTCTAAAAGATTTTTCTCTATAGTGCATACTTTTCGAGATATTGAGGCAAACGTGTTTTTCCACCCCCACTTTGCGGGCTAATTTCACCCCCTAGCTATGGATCAATGCCGATAAAAAAGTAGGTGTCAAATATTTTTTCGAGAACTATAATCTATGTACCTACTCTCATAAAAATCGACATGTAACAGTTGCGGAATGTCCCTTGTTAGCGAATTAAGAGGAATTGTATTGGTTAACTGGACAGATTGAGCTCTGTCAAGTGCAGTCAGTCGCAGGTGGTCAATTGGTAGATAGGTGTGAACCATTTTTTTCCTGAGAATTATATCATGTGAACCGTGAGATCGAGTTCTATACTTGTCTCTGTTCCGCATTTATTTTACCTTCCCTTTGCTTCGTTATTCCCCATGTTATTCTACGCTTGAAACTGTAACGGCTACACTCTTTTCAAGGTGTCAGTGTCAGAAGCACGGAGCGTAGAATGGTGGTTTTAATGGAGTTTCCAGCAAGACGCGTCTCGATATCTCTTCCCAGTAGATTGACTTTTCTTTTGTTCAACCATCTTGCCTCGATGTTCGCGGGCGTTTCACTGGTCCGCAGCCAAGAATCTACTATTTCCTGGCGTCCACCGGCAAAAAGAGGCTATACTTTGACAGAGTACCGCGTTACTAATTCCTAAAGTTGATATCAAGTAAAATATATCGTAGCAACATAGTTTCATTAAAAGTTCATTGATGTATCACTGTCTAGACGCGGTCTCGTAACTGCTCTTGCACATTAGACTTTTGTCTCTCGAGTTTGAGTGCCGTGGAAAGTTTCTAAACGCATTTCCACCATAAAACCTTCAATCTCTTCCTCCGCCATTCGTTTTATTAAAATTTCGACAATCTATTGACACTTATGCATTTTTTCCATCGTTCCTCAATTTCAGATCGATGCTGAATTAAATGTCCAGCCAAAAATAAATGATACAAGCGTCGGGAAACGAGTTACAGAAAAAGTTAGATACGAGTTAAGCTTGTTCTTTTTAACAATAAATTCTGCGCTCTTCTGTGCGCCCGTTTTACTATCAGAACTTTCGAACTTGTGCAGTTTCGAAAATATGGAACCACCCTATTTCTAGGTTGATTTTAGAGACGCCGAGCGAAAGATCAATTACGGGAAGCCGTAAACAGCGCACATAACCCAATTACGAGCGCATGTTTCGCGCTAAAAGTTTACGGGGCTGCTGTGGAATCGTTTCACCCGCCAGTTTATTGCCCGATATGATTGATCCTGTAGGTGTAGGTGGTACTCGCGTGTGCTATTGCCGCAATTCACCTGAGAGGGTGGCTACCATCTTGCTGGGCAGTGGTCGCTTTTAGGCCAGAGATAGGTGCATGGTTGAATTTCGCTCGAAGGTAAATAGCGTTTGAATGTACGATGGTTATGTTGTGGTAGCAAACTGCTTCTGCACTCTTCTGTTTACATTCCACACATTCGTCATCAAATTAATTCTGCTGAACATTGTTTCATGGGGCAGCAAACGGAGATGATGAGAGTTTTAATTATTCAATGAGAATGTATAGGAATTTTGTGGTGAATAATTGGTGATGGTGAGAAGTTGATTGTGAAAAGGAACATAAGAATTTTTTACTCAAAAATGCTTAATCTTCGTTTCAATTGTTTAGAGAATGTTTTTCTTACATTTCGTTTGGGGAAATTAATCTTTCGAACGAGTACAGAAATTACCAAATTTCTATAAAGTATGAATAAGGTTTCTGGAGATATTACGTATACCAAAGATACTTGATTTAAATTAATACAAGCTTTACTGGAACTTTTGCGCATGGTTGAAATTAGTATTGCTGACCGGATTAATTAATAGATCCCTTCGGTAACCTTATATATCTACGGATGGTGAGGCGTGGTACTTTGACGGAATCGTAAAAATCTTCGCCTGTTCTCGATCCTCCTTGGCTTCTCCGTCCAAGATGAACTCGTGCCAAGTTTTTACGACGCGACTTCCGGCCCTCCCTTGACAATGAAATCTACTGATACTCGCCCAGGGCATTACGTCAGTAGCCACTCCCACGTATTTTATGAATAGTAAGCTGGTCGTCTTGTTACGACGTCTTTGCATTCCGTATCAGCGTCCTAACGAGTAAACAGTGCAATAAAATTAAGTGTACACGGAAGAATATAGGAGAAAGCACCGCGCACATTATCCCCGCCTGATGATACTTTCAATTTTGTAAGAAGTATTACACGAAAATATAGTTTACACGTGTTTAAGATATTAACATTAAATCAAATTTACATTATTGAACGCTGATAAAGGAACTCATATTCTATATATATTGGTACTATATATTTGTTAAAGCATAACCAATCCTTCACCCTGGGCGATTACGAAGTAAATGAATAATCGATGTCCTAGAGCATTGTCTTACCATAAAAACGCTTAAATCTCGTGAAACTATAGTATACAAAAAATAGGAGATAACAGCTATAAATTCCACAAAATAAATCTACAATCGTCTAATTGAATAGCAAAGCAGCGAGCAACTAATACAAGGTGTGAATGTGCCCCCTGTCTTCCCCGCGAAATCGCGTATCAGCGTCAATCCCGCGGCGTGATTAAACTGGGGGCTCATTTCCACGGAAATTGGACCGGGAAAAATGCCGCTCGCGCGGACAGGCCGTCGGGGCTTTAACGATCGATGTCGAAAGTTCGACGAAAAACGATGGCCTGGCAGAAACCCGCGACCAGGCCACGAAGCATCATTTTACCCGGCGTTGGGCTTCGTGGAATCCGTTTCAATCATTTTTTTCCGCGCGATAATAGCGTTACTTTGGCGTAACGCGGGTGACGTGCACGTTGACCCAGATACCCCCGTCGCATTCAGGAGCAATTCGGTTTTGAAAAGTAACGAGGGCCGCGCAAAAGCTGCGACGAGTCGATATCGCCGCCCGCACAGGCACATGACGAGTGGGAAACACGCGGCAGAACGGTACCCGTCGCTGGGAAGCGCTAAAAAGGCTGGTTTTTTCGACGAGCTTCCAACGCGTCCCTCGGTCTCTGACGGTTCTTTTCAGCCCCTTCCCTTCTCCGTCGCCCAACGTCGGGGGGAAATCACTTTGCCAGCAGGCCCTTCGGGACTCCCGCGTCTTCAAACGCATCGGGATTACGCCGGAACTTATGGATTCCTTATCCAATCTCTGGAACTAGCACTCAGCCACCCCCTCCCCCGCCCCCTCGGCCCCTCCCGCGCGCCGGGGCTGCTCGTAAAAGCTCGAACCGTAATGAGAGAGGCGAGATCGTTGGCGTCGACGCAGCTGTCGCGGCGCTCGAGCTACGGTGAAATTGTTGGGACGAATGGGACAGACTATTTCGGAGAAGTTCCCTCGGCGGTGTCTACCTTGTCGATGACAAGGACGAACTTCGAACGAGAACGGCGCACGAATGTATGGCGGGCGGTGTGAATAATGGCGGAGGCTCTCAGATCTCGCGTCAGTCACGCGTTAATTTAAATGCCACCTTATAGCACCGTTCAAGTTCCTTCAACTTTTTAAAAGTGAAGGCATAATTAATTTGTATCACACCTATTTATTATTTACTTTTTATCCTGGCGGTAAATACTTTCTCACTGCTGCATCTGTGCCGGTGATTACGAAAGTTGTGGAAAGAGTGCCTTGGAGCGTGTTAAAAAATATTTTTTCATTATTGAACAAAATGTTTCACGAAATATATGCTCTTCTAACGTCAAACTTATATATCATTGTAAAATTGTACGTGCAACTTGTACGATAATGTGTTTTTTGGGTTCAAACGTAGTTTTTCGATCTTCACAATTTGATAAATTCAATGATTTTTTCGAATAAAAGCAATTTTTATATTTAAATACTTCGCCACTAATAACTTTACCATTTCTGGTAATGTATATTCTTTACTACTATTTCTCCTACTTTCTCTCATATTTTTAACACAATTCAGTATATATCCCGTTTTCTTTTTTCTCATTTCGTGCTTTTCTTAAGGTTAATACTCACAAATTACTTACAGAGAACAAATGACTTACACCACTATCGAAATAAACGTGACACAGTCGCAACGCATTATAAAAGTAACACTAAAAGTAACATTGCTTCCTTTACGGCTATTTTGCAACAATTTCTTCATAGTATTCAACTATAAATCAATATAACATAAAATAAGAGAAATCTCAATTTTTTGATCTTTTGACTTGAACCACTTTCGTAATCAACGGCACATATGTTCATAGCTCTGTAGGCATTCGGCGTTTGGGAACGGCCTGTGGTGCGATATTGGCACATAGGTGGTGCCCCGTTAGTTTGGGTTATGTAGACTTCGAAAGAGAGTCTTCTTGGAGAGTCGGCGTTGGCGGAGTTGGTTAGGCGCCACGCTAAAGATTGATGTAACAGTTCCGTGCCTCGCTGTGCAACATATCTAACAATCGAATTTTAGTAACACAAGCCTAGTTTGAGTATGATAATACAGCATTAAGTGCAATCTAAATAGTAGACTAGCGGTAAGACTGTGCGTGCTCCAGTGTTGGAGCCTTTAGTCTAACTTTCGAATACTGCGCCCTTAAAAACCTTTTACTCGTTATGTTTACTGTACCCCCGTTGTTACATATTACTCTTCCTTGTTCTGACACAATAAACGTTTGTTATAAAAAAAAAGTTGGTCAGGTGCCCGGCCAGTACTTACAGGATTGGCCGATCTTGGGTCCGAGTCCCGTCGCCCGAGGATCCCTTTTTCCGCCTACAACTCACACCTCATCACTGCATCTGTCAGATCCTAACCCAGGACACTAAAAATTCACCTCCACTTTAGAGCATTTCTTGCCCGAAATCTCATACTGTAAATCTCCGAAACTGTACAATAAAATACTCCTTGGTGCCCCCCAGTTCAATTACTCGAACAGTGATGCCTAGCATCCCTTGACAGCTCTCTCCCCCATCGTTTCTTTGACTGTGCACGCGTAATCGACGCAGTGCTTAGCATAAAGTCGACGAGGCAGCCTTGTAAGGGCCGATCGGGATCGCTCGCTATCGGGGCGCACCGGGTCATTTCTTTCCTCGGCTCCGTATCGGCTCCCATGTCCGCCACGGCGTTAATTCGCCTCGTAATCCATAAACTTCCGGAATTCCACGGCCCCTTCGCTTCCTATCTCGCCTCTGGTCCGTAAACAGCGTCGTAGAATGCTCGTTGGAGGGCGAGGGAGTTCTCTCGGTGTCGGAATGCAGGGTCCAGGGAGCGGAAGGAACGCCGTGGAAGGCTGAAGGGAGGAGGGTTGGGGAGGAGGGTGATGTCGGCGTAATGATACGGGGTGAACGGAGAAAGTGTGAGCGGGACCGGTGTGAGAGGTCGATGGTACAACCTCGTTGCCTCTAATGCGGGCTATTCAACTCCCACAATGCACTAGTAATACGATTTCGTCGTCTCGACATCCAGCGAGCTGCGTCCGCAGGCTCAGGTGTTGCTGGCGCGTGTGTGTGTGTGCGCGACACCTGCGCGGATATATTCGTACGGATTTCCGAAACGAACGTGATTATTCACGTAGATAAGGACGTCGATACGTGCGTAGGTGTCGGACCAGTGCATTTACGGTTAGACACCGAGCATCGCACGGACGCATCGTGAATCGAGTCTACTGTTCTGTTTGTGCCTGATGTCAAGTATGAAGTGGCATTGTTTTTACTTTCGAAATTGAGGGGCTTAGTGGGGAAGGGACACGTGCCACATCTACCTTATACAGATTTTTTGTTTTCTGTACTGTCAAGTGGCTCCTGCAATCTAGTGTTCATTCCACCAACTTCTATCACTGTGACATGTACTTGTTCCTGAACAGAAGCATATTAAAATTCCTTAATGTCGAAAGCAAACGAATACCTAGGGAGAAAGAGGCCCATGCCATCCTGTGTATGCTCCATCTTTTCAATTATCGAGGAGCGATGGAAGTGAAGGGAGACAAGAGACTTGAACATATGACGAAGAGTTAGGTTGAATAAAAATTTGTTGTACAGTTGAAATACAACGTAATAATATGCTGTGATTCTTACTTAGTGTCATTTCATGTATTTCTTTGTTATTTACCAAACATATCTAGCAATATAATATTCTAAACTGATTGAAAATATCAAAATAACGGGCTGATAAATCAATGATTTGTACAAAATGAGAATTTATGAGCCAAGATTTTATATTAGCTGCTATTTATCATTTAATTAAATTATCAGTTATAATAATTACAAATTTAGCACCACATTTCCTGAGAAAATTATTTCTTGTAAAAGTTGTATCTCAAGAAAATTTATAGTATTGTGGCATATGCCTGTTATCCACTGAGCCACTCAATTGTCAATGCGATAAATTAAAGTGTAGGAAGAATATTCTAGCTGCTGCACATGTCAACCCATTTGGTGTGATAAGAATATAAGGTCCCCAAAAGTCTGAAGAGGAAATGGTTTCTTATAATCGTTATTTAACACGTATATTTGGGTTATTTGAGTTCATTAATATGAAACATCTGCTTTGAACGTTCGAAGCTAGCGACAGGTTATTGGAATGTGACCGGGAAGAATGATCGAAAGGGATTGCGAAGGATGAAATTTTTTAAGTAGGTAGTCGAAGATGGTCCAAGTCTATTAAATTCCTTGAATTTCAGTTTTTTCGTATAAATCTACCCCCGAGCTAGGAAATTCGTAGTAGAGGAAGTCGCATGCGACGCGGGAACTTTATTTGAGAACGAACTCTCGAGAGCTCGGTAGTATCGATTTGTAATTATGAAGCGAGTTATTGGATATCGAATACCTTGGAGCACGTGTATATAGAAGGCTTTCTGGCGCACTGTTCGCGAGTCTGCTTTGCGTATTGGTTTTCCGTCGATCACACGACGTTTATTAACTTTTATCGCTATTTTTTAAGTGGAAAAGTCGATGCGTTCGGCATGCTTCCTGCAATCACATCGATCCTTGGAAACTATCGCGTGAATCGCCATCGCTGTTTTTCACGATAGAAATCTCTTTTCTAAACGTCATAGATCAGAGTACAATAGATTCTTCGAGTGTTTGCTACCGCTTGTAAACATCTTGTTTTCAAACTTGTTTGCCTCTCGATAAGCTTCCTTTTGGTTCAGTTATTTTTCCTCAGGAAATATGTTTCCCGTTAGTCAAAGGGGAAATAAAACGCAAACAATGACGCGCCGTCGAAAAGTATGCTTTATTGTTAAAAATAATACCAGTCGGCACGTGTTTCCAATTTCAATAGACTTTATTGCGCGTCGCCCGTTAATATATAAAATATTTTCCAACGTGGATCGGAATTTATAGACGCGAATATATCACCGGGATGATTGCGATCGCATTACAGTTTTATCGCTGTGTTTCGGCCGTATGAAAAATTGAAGCGCAAATACAATAGCGTGCCTGGGACGAACGCATAATTGTTTGAATTACTTTTACGTTAACTGCTTTTTTCGCCGGCATATATTTCACGGAATACGTACATTTGTCGCGTTGAATAATATACACAGAGAGGCACAATTCCTTTTTTATTGGAAACCTTCTTTTTTTAAATAAAGGGGAGAATCAATTATTTCGTGAAATATAAATGCTACAGCACGAAAAGTGCTGTTTATTAATTCAACGTCAACCAGTGATTAATTTTAGAAGAACCCTAGATTAATTGCAGGCAAATATAATATCTAATCAAGCTTAAGGGGTCTCCCTACTTTGACGGTCTGCAAAGGGGCGCGATATTTTGGATTTTTTAAGAGAAACCATCAAATTATATTAATTGAAAACTTTATGCCTATATTTGTACATATTTAGGCAATATTTAAAAAAAAATAATTAAAAAGTGTACGTAAGTAAAACTTTAATCGCGTGTTTCTCAAAACGATGTTTTTCGAATTGGTTAGCATAATATCTCAAAAACCAATCACCCGATTTACTTCAAACTTGGTATATATCATCAGTAGATGTCCCATTCTCGTCGTTGCTAAAACTAAGTCGGTTTTTGCAAAATAAGGTTTTACGACTTAAAAAACCAGCGAATTTTTTGCAGAAATCGATGTCTGTTCTAGACGCTGCCATTTTTTTTACTTTTCAGTGTTTCCCTTTTAATCTAGTTCAGACGATAGCCACATTCATACAGATTACACAAATTTTAAAATTTTCTATTTCAGACAACTACAACGGCTGATTTTATTCTAACCATGCGCATATGATTGTTGTAAAGCGCTCTATTTGAAGCACTATAACTCCGGATATATCCACTAAGTTTGCATACATTTTTTTTATCATATTCTCTAAAGATTGGCAAATAAAGCCACAAAGCTGGAAGTACACATGTTTAATGGTTTCGTTTTAAAAAATTCCCGAATTTCGTATCATTTTTTGTCCGTCAATGTAGGGAGACCCCTTAAGTCAGTATCAGAAATACCACTCGCACACCATAATTAAACATAACGTAGAGCGTTCTGTCCCGCTATCCAATTTTCATTTGGTAGAACGAAAACGTATTGCCACCATTACTTTATCTTCCATTACCTTCAACGCGAAGCGCGTCAATTCCCCGATCAATCCGACAATGTCGACCAGAATCCCGCGGTCGTTCCCGAAGATCCCCGCCAAGACCATAGAAGTTAATCAATGAAAGCCTTTCTTTGATCGTTCGAGGACACACAGACCCGGTGAAAAGCTTCTCGCAGCTGCCTCGCAAAGACGAACTTAAATTGAAAGTGTCCTTTACGGTGTAAGAGGAGAAAGAGCGGGAGGGGGAGTACCGTTGGAAGCTTGCGGGAAAGTACGCCAGAGAGTAGTTTTCTCCTCTCTTTTCCTCTGCCTCCTCCCCCCCCCCCCCCTTGCTCCCTCCTCGCCGCGTACGTACCACGTGGATTCTATCCTTCCTCTCGTCTACGGTGTAACGAGTAAATAGCTGAAAGAACGGGCCCGACTCCGTCGGGGAAGGGAAAGGAAGAACGGAAGCAGGAAGGGTAAAGAGGCCGGGCAAAAGGAGAAGTGGCGGTTGTAACCGACTTGCCGAGGACAAGAAAGAGTAGGAGAAAGGGGTGGCGCTGGATGAAGTGCATTTTAATAATCGCGGCAAAAGCGAGTGGCAGGCATCCGGCGATGCTCAAAGCCACGCGAATTGCCACTACGTTGCCTTCTGTCGCGAAAGTGGTGGAGTATTCAAATAAGTGCCGCCCAGCCGACCCTCTGTACGCGTGGATCCGTGAAAGGACATCCGTGGGTCCTTTTTAGAGGCAGGCAATCTGAATCGACGCGCGAAATCTTGCGCAATGCTTTCTCTCGTTTATGAATCGTCTGTCTCCTTGCCAAATGAACCATAGTATTCTGCGGGACGTGTAAGTTTCTTAACACGGGGTGGAGCATGAAAATTCAGGGGTGTGAATTGCATACGAGATGTACGAATGATTTTGCTGCGTGGTAGATTGGTTTTATTAGAGGGAAGCGCTGAAGTTGTGTCGTCTTAGACCAACTTGGGTTAATTTGCCAGGTCATCGTCTAAAGTTCACGATCCTACGATATTATCGATGAGCGACAGGGGTAGTACCTAGTTGCGACGTGATGATGAATTGTGGTGTAGACAGTTTCTGTGATTTATGAATTGGAGTTCCACTGATTTTGGACAGGCTTGAGATATCGCAGTTATCGAAATATATTTGTTAAGCGTCACTGTGACGACACATTCTGGCTTACGATCGTTGTTTATTGATTATTCCAACACGTTCGATTAACGATAGGTAAAACGAATAATACCGGAGGTGCGGAAAATGAAATTGGTAGTCGCGTGAGACTTCCAGTTTTCGTATTGTTAAATATCATATCGTGTGTAATTAATACTTGGGTTAATAATTGGATACCTTTAACGGAAAGGTAAATATTATATTATATCGAATGAACGGACCAGCTAAATAAACAGTGCTCGAAATATGGAAAGTCGAAAATGATTCCTCGATGATATTCTTAAATCTGCTCAATATTTATTAGAAACCCGGAAAAAATCCTCCGAATCATAGAACGCCAAAGACTTGAAACTTTCACTCCAAGAAATATAATATTACACAGCAAACATGGTTACCTACACTTACATCATGAATTCCTCATTTTAATCCCACTAAACAACCAATTCCATTCATTTCACCTTACTGATATCGAACTAGAACTGTATCGCACAGTTCTATATTAAAAAATAATTCGTTTCCTACGGACGAGAAGCAGAATCTCCCGTCCCTGTTCCTCTCGCGCTTCGGCTCGCAATCTACAATAAATTCGCTCACAGCGCCCCCTTTTCCTAATTGAACTTTATCCTGTTCTATCCATTCCGTTCGCCGAGCAGGTCCCATCCGTTGCCGGTGAAATCGAGCTGAAGACGCGAACGTTAGGCCGCGCGATGCCGTTCTGCAGGCAGCTCCTGGGCCAGGGTAACGAAAACAACAACGGGGCCGCGTTCCGCCGGCAACGGCGGAAGTCTACGGCGAAGTTTGCAGGAAATGAGCAGCTCCACGGATGGCTGGAGGATCCCCGCGAAACGATACGGTAACGACCCTCGTTTCACGGCGACTACCGCGGAACAATCGCGCGGAATGTCTGCGCGAGACAAATTGTGGGAGTTAGGGTGTACTACTAATTTTTCCTGCGGCAAAGTGGAGCGATTTTTCGTTGCCCCCGGCCGACAGAGGGGAGCAAAATATCGCGGGGAATTTTTAAGCCGCGCTTCTCTTTCACGCTTGAAACAACCGTGGATTAATGGCGCGTGCTGGCAAACTTTAGAGATTTATCATCTTCGCTGGATCTCCGTTGCAGAATTACCAGCTGGGAGCTCTGGGGCTCGGCTCGACAAGCTAGTTCTGCGCTTTTATTACTGTATGCTGCATTCCCAATAGGTCTACCACCGGTTGGCAACGCCATTGCGCGGACTTAAAACACGAATGGTTTCGACATACAATAGTTGATTGATTGGGAGCTCTATTTTCGATAACAACGACCGAAATACTGTACTGCAATTATAATATCGGCTCCATCGACTCAAGTGTGGTATCACCCCTCGGTTAACCGTTCACGCGCGTCTAATTGGAAAGAATTATTCCGTTTAGCCTGCCCGTTGGATGGGGGGGGGGGGGGGGGCGCTCGATACGGCAGCGGGGGCTAATAAAAATTCATCGTCGCGTGCCCGCGCTTTGCTAAATTGCCAGCTCCCATCCTCGCTCTTTTCCACCACCCGTGGACCCGTGGCAGCGGCTCTGTGCACGCGACCGAGCCTCCCTCCGCGATGCAGAGCGCGTCGCGAGTGCAGTGCGTCGCGGTGCATAACAGAAACTGTGGATATGTCATGGAGAAAGCCGGAACAGGAGGCTGGCTCGGTCGTCATCGCGCGTCGGTCGAATTTCATATCCCCCGCCGAGGACCCGTATCGCCCACCCCCTCCGCTTCGTCTCGATCAATTCGCTGCACGCCATCGCGGCTGCATATCAATGCGCCGCGGCATCGTGCATCCATCACCAGCGAAATCGTCCAGCGAAATGCCGCGTAATTAGGTATTCCTGCCGATGCTCGTCTCGCGGGGGGCCACGTCCCCGTTTCCGATTTAAATTCCTATTAATGCGTTTAGCGGCGTCGCCAGAGGGGATGCAGAGCGACGAGCCGTACCCCGGATCAACGTGCTCGCGATAATCGTTGATCTGCGAAAGAAGGCTTCGTGGTGCTCGAAGCGTGCCCGGCGAGCTCTGCTGCTTCAACCCCCTGCACTCTGCGAATGCCTCCCAGGCGTGTCGAAGTTTAACGCGTTGATGCTTGTGAACTTTGTGGAGATTTTAGTGATGGGTTTGATTTTATTCCAGAGTTTTATATTTAGTAAACGCGCCCCCAGGGCAAGAGACTTGTTGTTTCAAGGATGATTGTTCCCTTGAGGCATGTCCTCAAGTCATATGGAATTTTCAGGAGAATTTTAATTTTATTTCATTTACAATTAGTTCCAGAGTTGTTAGGAAAATGCTGCAGTGCTCGTTTAGTTGGACATTCGTTGTTCACTTCTCTCTGTTTCAAATGAAAGGTGGAGTTGAAAACATTAGATTTCTTATAATATAAGTTATTTATGTTTGATGTTACTTTATGAAATTTTACGTTGACGTTTAACGCATAGAAGAAATTGATATTACTACAGTGTACCTATAGTTTTATATAGGTTGCATATGTTTCACAATTTAGATGCATATTAGGCAGCTGATAGGAGCACACTAAATTCCTCCCTTTATACAACACTTTATTGCTGTACACTTGAGATTCCCCTGATAGTATGTCGAACTCGTGGCAACCTTTTATTAGGGTCTAGTGTGTCAATTTAAGCGACGGAAGTAGTAAAATGAGTTTCCTTCATGGGTTGTTATAAAATAGAACTGCATAATTTCTCTCATGCGATGATACGTCGTTCAGTGAAATTCATTTCACGAGTCTGTTTAATATCCGGAAAATTTATTTCTCGGGGAAAAAGAAGTTTCGTTCGAGAGATTTAATAACGAATGGCCCCTCAAAGGCGGTTTAAAATGGAAATCTTACGGAAAGCAATGTAGAGTCGCTAAAAATGAATTTTCACAAACAGGTAGAATGGCATTGCTCCAGAGTGTGCATAAACTTATTATAGTTGACTTAAAATATACTCCAAACTTTCCCGTTTCACTGAAAAAGCCTTGATCTGTTTCTACGAATATTCAATTGTAAAGACATTCCTTTTGACAGACTTTGTTATCATCTTTCCCAAAATTACTCGAGCACTGTGCACTGATTACAAAAGGCTAGCATCTTCAGCTGCTGTACTGCCCTCAGATATTCTTCCATGGTGAAACGATTATCGACAATTTCACAGGAACAAATCAAAGAATCAAAGTTTTTGATTTTCAAGGATTAAAGTAGGTCTTCTCACTTCTGTACACATTCCCGCGTGCTCTATTCTTCAATTCTCCATTTGACGATATACAGAGTGTCCCAAAATGTGTGGGCAATATTTTAGGGGCGACATCAACACATCTAAGTAATAAAAAAATTCATACAAAATGTTCTGCAGAGAATAGGTACCGAGTTCTTAGATTCATCTAACGAAAGAATTATTGCGATACAAAATTCGCTATAACTCGAAAGCAAAGTCAAATAGGACATATATTTATATAAACTTTTTTAATGTCTGGATGTTCTGAAGTCACCCCTAAAATATTTCCCAGTTCTGGGACTTTATCCAGTCGATACCATTCAATTTATACAATTACATTATAAACTCAGTGACTAAAATTAAGAGGAATCTATAATTGCATTCCCCACTCACTCCAGTAGGTACACCACCTGTCAACTCTCCAAGAAAATCTTACCAACTGACGGATCGCAAACAGCTCCAAACCTCATCCCATTCAACTTTCCACCGTTCAGCACCACTCCAATAGCCTCAACTGCACCTGAAGCTCATCCAGCACGTCTCCGCCCACCCCTAAGGCATCATCCATCCCTGTTCCATCGCATTTATTTCCCCCAGATGAGTGAGCATCACACCCACCGTCCGCCAAGGGCGCGCCCACGCTCGTGTTTCAACAGGTCCGTCTTCCCTTCGGCCGTTTTCACAGACATTACGCGGGGCATTAGGAGGTATAAACGGTATATGGTTAATTTTAAAGGAGCCTGGCCGCCGGTGCTCCGTATCCTGCGCGTTCCATTTACACCGCGCTCGGGAACGGATCACGGCGAGAGCAAGGGCGGATGGTTAGCTGGAGCGTCTCGACGCTGACCACGAGCAGCGGCACAAAGCCCAGAAAGAGGGACAGGCTCGGGGGGGGGGGGGGGGGTAGGGGGAGGATAGGGAAACGCGTGCAAGTTCTCCCGCGTATAATGGATTCGAGTATAAATATGAATTTCCGCGAAAGCGTATTTAATTATTCTGCCGCGGGAGTCCGAGCTTTTCTTTTTCCCCTTCGCCTCTCTCTTTATCCCCTTGTCCGCCGTTCCCTTCCACGCACTTGTTCCGCGGGGCGTTCTCTGTACCGGGTTAATGAAAACGTCACAAAGATTTGCAGAGACAGCGTGCACGCGGAGGACGGAAAGAGAGGATATCCCCTTTCCCGCGGCGAAAGCGGGCCGCGACGGGGTTGACCGGGGTGCGGGGCGCGCGAAAAGGAAGGACACGGCGTAATCAATTCAGCGCGATTCGCGCGACTCAATTAACCCGTCGTCGCGTCTGCGATCGCGCGCTTCACACCCTGTACTCCGTGTCACACGGCCGTATTTTCATTTTTCGATTGCTCCCCGTCATTGCTCCCTTTCCGCGCCGCCGATTCGCTCATTTCGCCGCTATTAATTGGAGATATTAATAGGGGACGCTTGGAGTCTCGCCATTTCAGCGGATCGGTTTTCGTTCGCGCAGCGACGGCCGGGTGTTCGGTTTGTTTACGATAAATTTATAAATTTCTGGGGCGATTTCAGGGGTCGGGTTTGAAGTATGAGGATATTTATATCTCGACGGTATTGTGAGATGGATATGTCTGCTAAATTGATCGTCACGTTCCAAGACTGTTTTGTCGTCTTTGAATGTCTTGGTATATCTCAAGCGTCAAGATTCTTGGTTCAAGAACCACCTAGGCGCCTGTTATTAATTAAACTTCACCCCCTCGCTGTTAATTTACAATTCAATGGGCGGTAGGGACCGCGCTGATAAGATTAGTCGCGTCGACGTTTCGCTGTTAATACATCCTCTCGTCTGAACTGATTTTTTAATCGATAGCGGAAGGAGTGGTAGGTAATATGGCCCCCCAGTTTTGTATATCTTCCTAAATTATATATATCCCGACACACAACACTTTTACTTTTTTAACCTACAAAAAATACTTCTTGGAGACGACGAAAAACTTTCGTTTTGTAGGTTGTTATGCTTATTAACAGCGTCGAATATACTCCACCTAATGTCAATATGTTTCTTTGTGTATATAGCTAATAGGTGCAGTATATAAAGCTATTAGCTGCTAAATATTTTTGTTTATAAAATAAAAATCACGAGTATCCCGAATTACCACCAGGGGCCATAATACCACCTTTTTCTCTACTTGCATTAATTGGGCAGCACACTGACGAAGCCAGTGTCTTTCATCCTTCGAGCTTCAATGTTTAGAAAAACCATTTTGAATCAATTGGATAGAATCGGCTTCAAATCAACACACTATTTAATCTGTCACACAGTAAAGCAGCTTCGGTCCTTTCAGTTTCATTTGTGGCTGTAATATGTTGAAGTTCATCCGAAATCCGTCACGGTGATGAAATTCGTCGCGGAGGATCGATCGAGTAAATCATCTTGCGGTGTTGTCACGATAAACTCAAACATTGCCGCTAACTACACGCCTCCTTAATAAAGAAAGTTATAATTAATATTTCACCCTCAAACACAGCAGAGGAGGGAAGCTCGAACCGTCGGCCTCGTTTATGCATGCGCAAACGAATTTCTCTCGCGCGCGTCCGCGTAAAAAAGGCGACGCGGAACGTTGAGGTCCTTTTTCAATGCTTGTCCCTCTCGGCCGCGGAGTCACGAAAAATTCTGGAAAACCATTCTTGCTACGCGCTGGCCGCACTTTTGTTTCGCTCCTCTATTTATCCGTAGAAATTTTCATGCCCCTTCGCGACACGGCCGTAATTAATTTTCCACCGTGTGCCGCGATCTTGGCGAGCGTCAAACGTTGTCGGTAACACGTGTTCCCTTATACAAAGCCAGCGGGAAAAAGGCCAGACGCGAATTCTTCGCGGACATATCATCACTGAATCGAGGAATCGTAACTTTGTGATGTTATTGCTGTAGAAATAGTGGACGATCTTACAGTGTGAGGCTCTTAAACCTGATAATCTTTTTTTAGATGATTCTATTGGCCGCTGCTAAAAATATAAGCTTGTAGAATCTTAATCTTTTGAGATGTCAAGAATTGACAAAGGTGCAACATGTTACAGAATAGCAGAGCATAGTTGTAGTTAAGTTTGTGTTGAATATACTAGTGAATTTGACGAAGATGGAGTTGCCACTTCGCAAAGCCACTTTTTCATTTTATATTAGCTGACTCCGTCGCGTGTATCCTTTAGAAAATATAGTAAAAAACTTTTTTTAAATACAAGCTTTTACTAAAATGTACTAAAAAGGAAAAAATAATTTATCTAACCAGATTAAAAGTCAAGACAAAATCATGCCGTTAGCAATTAGATTTTGCAAAACTCTTAGTATTCAATAGTTACGTCCCACGCTTTTATTTTTAGTCATATGAGGGACTTCTTTTAAGGCAGTTATTTAAGCCGGTATCAAAATTATTTTTTCCTTTTTAGTTCACTTTAATTAAAGCTTGTTTTTAAATTTTTTTTACTCTAAATTATTTTATGCATTTCAGCGAAAATATTGTATCGGCACCGGAACTAACGAGTGAAGTTGAATATAAAAGTTTATTTTCAAATAAATTTTTTACTATAAAATTATTTTATTCTTTTTAGTGAAAATATTGTGTATTGTCATCGGAACTAACAAGTGAAGTTAAATATATACGCCTGTTTTTAAAAAAAAAATTACTGTAAATCATTTTATGCTTTCTAGTGAAAAGTATGTGTGCAAAGTTTCAAGTCGATCGGATATGTGTAAGTGTGTGAAAATTAGCTTACAAGATTTCACCCTACAAAACTAACGAACTCACAAGTGAAGCTACAGAAATAAAAGCTTGTAAAAATGAAAGGGCAATGGTTTAAGGGACTCTAGTCTCGCTCTCTCTCTGTCGTCATCCCTTTCTCCTCTCTCTTCTCATTGCACATCGCGTTACATCCGTCGATGGCACTTTGATCCATTCGAAGTTCCTTCCTGCACCCCGGAAAAACACTATTTCCCGGTTTGCCTGGTCGACCCTGGATAGATCTCGAAGGGGAATGAGGGGGGATGCAGGGGCGGCAAGGAGAATCAAAAAGAGAAATGGCATTGGTAATAGTGACATACGAGGCAGGACGGTATCTGTCTGCAATGGTTATAGCAACGGGAAAGATAGCAGCCGCGATAGGTGCGACGGTAGCGACTGTAGCTAGTAGTAGAACACGACGATAGGGCAGGCGGACAAAGTGATCGATAGGCAAGTTCCACTGAAGACGGGCCATGCTTGTCGATAGCTGATAACGTGCCTTGTTCCAAGGGGAAAAAAGTAAGACGATGGCGCGTGCAGTTCGCAGCCGACGTTCGATTTACTTTCCACCTGGAATCCGCCGATGCACAACGATTTGGGTTAAGCACAGTCACCACGAATGCAAAGCGAAGAATGCTATACTTCGTCGTACCTTGAAAATTTTAGAATTTCAAACTGATTTAAGAAAAAATTATCAGAACCCTTTATAAATACAACAATACACTGTGGACCAGTATCAGAAGAGATCTTACATATGACCAGATAAATTTGTGATATCATACTGTTAGATTGTTGATTATATTATTTAAAAAAAAAGGAAGTTCTGCATTAGTAGCTGCATCGAAAAGCAGCCTCCATTAAACAGCTCTTAAGCTACCTTAAAGAACCTTCGTCTAAACTCTAAAGAGATATAAGCAATAAGATTGAAGACTGAATAAAAATGGATCCGAGCACCAGCTTGTCGACTGATCTCCCCGACGTAGAAGTATTCAATTCCCTCGACAGCTGCGTAGTTATTTAAATTTCATGACGCTTAATGTTACTTACGTCTCTTCAGATCTTCATGGCTCCGCTACTTCAATATTACTCTACCATTTTCTGATAAACCTTCCTGCTGCCTTTTCAACCTGCATACTAGAAACATCAAGTGTCCACCAGCAATCAAGATCGCGGGATGAAAGAAGCGTGGGAAAGGAGTGAAAAGCCGCCGCGACGATTAAGCGAGCGCTTAAATTTCCCCGTTGGCTTATTTCCCGAAATTACTCGGCTAATAAAGCGTGTCGTACGTCACCGCGTTGTCGCGTGGCGTAGAAGGGCACACAGGGTGGCCTGAGGAGCAAGCAGACCGTAGGGGGCGGGAACTGGGTGGAAACGTCGCGAGCGGTTTTGCTTGGCTCCGCTCCATAATTTTATTGTTTCATCTGTCGTGTTTACGACACGATGGAAAAAGACCGGGAAGAACGAAGCGGGGAGACAGTTTATTATGCACCGGGAGGAATTCTCATGGCCCCCTCGTCGGCGAAAAGAAACACGCGATTTCGAGCGAGTTTCGCGTAACTCTGACTCGCGGAACCAGCCTTAACGCGCGGTAGACATTTGGGCCTACCGCGACTTTCTCCAGAAACAACAACGAGTCACCCCGAACTCTCGCGTCGTCACACAGGATTCACCATTCTGAGTCATTAGCAGACTCTTCCTTACGTGCCCACCTATTTTCACGATATATAAGCTGGTCTCCCTTGACTTGGGATTAGGTATTTTAATAATATTAACGGCGAAGCTCTGTCGAGGACTTCTTGTGAAACGGGGACCGAGGTTACCGCGTACATTCCGAGTATATTGTATTTGTATATTATAACAAATATAGTAATCGGAGTGAAGTTAGTGGGTATATTAGGAATTTTTTATAATCACCTAACTCTTCGACAACTCCTTCTTAGGAACGTCTTGTTTCATGTTTCTTTGGAAACAATTTTGCGTTGTTTCCTTGGGTTATGAATACAGAAGAAGCGTCGTGAGGTTACTAATGAACTTTTCTACGGTGTTTGCTCGTGATTGGCACTTGCAACATGCATAGCTTTCATCTTCTTATCTGAAATACCAATCAAAAGTTCTTCTTCGATGACCATCGCGATGGACACTTCAATAATCTGCGATTATTTTTTCTTCCAGCGCCTATTACAGAAACTGTGTTACCGTAATCCTAATCCCCCGAATTCAATGCTGCATAGACGTTGGTTACGTTGATTCAACCGGATTGAATCGCAAATTCTAAATGTATAAGATCGCCAGACGTAGGTTTGTGCACCTGCAGAACGCGTCAGCTCGAGCATTCCTATAGTCCAGCGTCGTTGAGCGGAGATTTCGATGTCGATCTCTAAGCCATAGAGGATAACCGTTTCACGAGGGTCCGGCGAAAGAAAGCGTAGGCGGTCCGGAGCGGGCGGAGGCGTCGTGACGCGGGCGCGGCAAAGCGCAAACAGCCAGGACAATGGGGCAGAGACGGTTGTGCAACAACGAGAATCCAGCAGGCGCCTGGGACCGCGCTCATCCATTGTTGTCCCACCTCTCTCGATACGGGGCTCTAGGTGTTCTTTCCCCGGTATATACGACACTTGGAGGGCCGGTGGCACTTGTGCGAACGGCTGACCCGACAATGGACCACTCCACTCGAGGGTGAACCATTCCTATGCTAACAGCCTTTCACGCCAAGTGCAGACGCGCCCGGGCTTGCCTCATGCACGTGCACACCCAGACCCGACGGGGCTCTCCCCTGTGTTACCGCGATTCTCCGCGATGGTTATCCACTCTTTCTCTCCCTCGCCTCTTCTCTCTTGACTCCCAACGATGGATCAGGGAACTAGAACGAAAAACCATTTCCGGTCGGGATCAGCCAGCCGTGAAAGAGCCGATTCCTCGTGATACCCGATCGAGGAGATTGAGTTCCAGCTCACGCATAACACCAGCCCCCCCCCCCCCCCCGCCCCCGCGAGATCTACTTCCACCGAAGCAGGACACCGTTTTTTTAGCCGCTCCGCTTGGATCCTTTGAGAGACGATCCCACCAGGCGTGTTAAACGACCCCACCGACATCCGTCTCGCCCTCGCTGCGGACAAGATGCCCGCGCTGAAGGAGACTAATCGCGTGAGGTGGCATCTGGCCACATGGAATAACGTGAATCATCGCGACATTCGGTGTCACCAGACACCTACAACGTACGAGGCGCATAATACGTCACACTTGCGCATGTCCGCGGGATAATTGCGTGCGAACGCAGGAGGAACACCGAGTCGTTTCTAAGAAACCAACCATTTCACTGTTTAGACGTATCAATTACCGCGAAAGCGCACCCTTTGATTCGCATCCTCATTCTCAGAGCACTCGCACGTTTTTAACTCGCAGCGGCAATGAATCATCGAGTTGCTCCGTGGAGAATAATCGGGGCTGACCCAAGACAGAGCATTCCCCGCGATCCAAGCTCCCGAGTTGGGTTCTTCCTCTTGGACCATACGGGCCTACCGTGAGACTCGTTCCCAGAAGCATGACGCAAGCCAGCGCTCCTCTTCACATATCATCCACGCCCCGTCGGCAGCCTCCTCGTCGGGGCCTAATTATCCAAAAATACGCGACGATTTCTGCCAAGATAACAATACGTATAATTGCCCGCGACAGTATAACGGTTGGGCGTCTGGCCTGGCGCCAGGGACGCTCGTGGAATCCGACGTGGCCAGGATATTCGAGGCGGTGTGGATTCGACGCGCCGCGGCGCAGGTAGAAATTACCGTGGCCTCGCGCCTAAAACGGGGTTATTCGCGGCGTGTCGTCTGGCGGTAGCAACAAGTGGTAATAGGCTGCTCGCGCCTGCAAAACGGCGTATTCATTAGGCACCTTTTATCGGGGGGCCCCTCGTTACAGCCGCGAGGGGGAGGGGACGATGATAAATTAGACATTAGCCTGGGAATCTTTGGGTAGCGTGGGGCGTTCGAAAGTTCGGCACAGGAGCTGCGGAGCACGCCGCAAAGCCGTGAACACGCCGGCGAAGTAGAGCGTGGTAATAAAGTGGAGTAGTTTCCCGGGCAAAGTAGTTTCCTCGGCGGAGCTGGGCCGAGCGGAACGCGAAAGGGCTGTGCAACTTGCAGACTTCACTGACGCGGCTCCCTGTACAACGGGGCGACGGTGGAACGCGCTTTCACGACCGATCACCGTCGACTACGCGCGCGATATCACGGCGACGCTCGGGATCCAAGCCAGGGACCTTGGTTTCCAATGCGTCCGTCGGGTTTCGAGAATGGCTGCGCGCGGGGGCTGAGTTTTTGCCGATGCCCTCCGTGTGGAAGTTCGCAGTGGAAGCTGATGGCGCGGCGAGCTTCTTGGAGCTAGGTTCTCAGAGGATTGCGTCAGGATGTTCGAGACGCGTTTCATATGAATTCGTAGCTTATTTACACTGGTCTTTCGAAGTATTAGGACACCTGATGAATACTTATCTCTGCTTTTATTTTCTGGATTTCATTTAAAATAGCAAGTGAAACAAAATTTGTAGAGTTCTTCAAAAAAGATGTAACCTAAGTGTATTTAGTGCTAGATACTTTTCCCGATTTTAGAAGATGGTATTTCCCGGTTGGAACTAGAGCTGTAGGTAATTATTCGAATAATCAGGATTATTCGAAAATTCGAATAATCAGGGGAATTTGAATATTCGAATATTCCAAGTGATCGATTTTCGGATTGTACCGAATAGGAATCTGAATATGAAATATTTGTTCACACTTGATCGTGAAATTCTTTTCATATTGGTCTTTAGAATTATTTGTTTTTCAAACGATAAATTTGGAACTTTATTAATCTTTGGTAAAATACATTTTCAAACGGAAACAACCATGAGTTATTTATATTATTAGTCTAATAATAATGAGTGGTCAACCCCCCCCCCCCCCTCTAGGCCCATCGTTATCCCGCCATAAGCGGGTGAAAAACAGTACTATAAGCAGATTTTTAGTAGTAAGCTAAAACCCCATAACCGATTTTAAGGTACTATAATATTTTTTTTTCCCATTAGTATAACAAATATTCGAATACTTAGATTATTCGAATATTCGTTACAGCCCTGGTAGTAGATAGTATTCTGGATTTTTATAAATCCCTTGGATCTTTGCCACGTATTCGACGCTTAAAAGATTCACGCGCCATCTAGAATATTTAACTCAGCTCAACAGCACTTCCTAACCTAAAGTATCACTTGATCTCTCTCCCCGAACACTTACTCGCACCTGACGCACACTAAGTTCTTCCCCATACTTTTCTCTCGCTCTTCCATGCACCCAATAAATTACCCTGGAAACGATCGCGCGACCATTTGGGGGTATGGAAATTGAATTATCCACCGAAGTTAGTTCAAATACACGAAGCCCAGCCTTGGAAATGAATCATTAACCTACAATCGAAACACTCAACACGCAACGCGGGGCAACCAAGATTTAAGAATGCCAGCCAACATCGCTGGATTATTCAAAACTTATTGTTAGTACTAACCGCGAACTAGATCAAGAGTAGTGAACCAGCAGTGGTTGCCTCCAAGCTGGCGCAATTGTCCCGGATGCCTGAGCCTGCATGGAAACTGTTTTGCATATCGTTACGCACCCTTTCGCCTCGAACTACCACACTCGCGCGCAAAAGGCAGCTTTTCAAATATCGGGCGGTATTAGTGTCTATGGCGTCTACAGGGCGAAAGCGATTTGTTCTAACCGCGACGTACTCCCATCAGTCAAAGCGACCAGCTTCCCCGAGTTCCGAATGGATTTAACGATCGTCTCGAGACTTTGTCATTCCCCGGAATCTCTGACAGTGCCTGGCCCCGCGCCGCCGCCCCCTAGCTTCGCCCTGCTCCTCCCCTTTGCTTCTCCGCGTTGGGGAACCGCTTTGAGGAAACTCGTTAATCCAGCTCTCGAAACTGCGAGGGTACTCGAACTTCTCCAGTCGAAAATCGGCTCCGCCGGAAGATAGCGCGCGCAGGGGTGCACACGGACAAGCTCGGATACGCGCGCACACACGACCGGGACAGCGACTTGTCGACTGTAATTGGGAGTTTTGCGCGAGACACGCGCGCGTTCCTGTCGCTGCGATTGCTTCGCGGCCACGGAGGGGGATGCGAAACATTGATCGAAACGTGGTAAACCGTGTGGAGAAAGTGTCGGAGCTGTACCACGATTATTCGCTTGTTTGCTCGTTTCCACGCTCGCGTTTCTTTGCTAGGCGTTGACAGGATGTAGTCGACCTGGAGCTGACACGACAGGTAATTTAAAAAATGGGGGTTACAGCGCTACTCGTGGTAGAATTTGTAAAAACTAATAATTTCTAATTAATTACACAGTAGATGTTGTACGTCGTCTTCTACTATTTCTGCGCAAATTTCTGTTCTTCTTTACTTAATAAAAGAAGATACGTAGATCTGGTTCTCCTTCACCATTCATTATTAGATCGATCACTTCATTGTATGTACCTACAAGCGATAGCTCACTGTATTTTACGTTACATTCGTCTTTGAGATACTTTGAGGCCACAGGGTCTTCATAAATGAATCGTTATACAAGGACTCTGAATGGGGCTGGGTGTAATTACACGTCGTCGACGGAGGATGAAGCTCGTAGAGCAAACACTGAAACGGATACGATCGACGTACGGAAGACTGTCTTCAATGTAAAATATTGGTCCTCCGTTATCACGTTATCTCCGTGTTTGCTGAGTTAATAACGAACGGGCGATCTTTACGACCGATGGAAACTCGTTGATTTGTTTGCAGCGGACGTGGGGGAAACGTGAAACCCTGCGATCCGTCGCAAGAGATATAAGTAACGAGACAGTCGACAGTGATCGTCTGTCTTATGGTATATAAATTTTATAACGACAGTGATACAAGTGTTTGGTAGTAGAAGCGAAAAGCAATCGATTTTGAAATCAGTAAAATGTATTACGCTGGTCCGTAAGTAGATGCGGACAGTGTATGCACTGGCAGTAGTAACGGAATATTGTGGTCAGACGAGGTGCGAGGTGAACCTGCCTTTTTTTCGACTTTGAACGATTGTAACGTCAAGTAGGTATTTGTTATAAATGTGGAATATAAGTTTTCAGAGTGGATATCAAGGAAAACTCATAGAAAATTGGCGATAGAGGCGTTGCAGTGTCGATATAGGAAAAATAGATAATAAGTAGTACTAATTTTCTTACTAATAATAAGCCTACTAATTTTCCATCGCGAAGAAATATGTAATTTCAGATAATTGTAAGTCTTTGAGATTCGGTAGAATGATAATTAACAGTCGTTCAGGATTATAAGATGTTCCAGGTTGGTAAAAACGAATTGCTTCGATGTGAACACAGATCGAGAAGCCCGGGTAGTATCTTGTTCCTTGCGCGAGCAGGAACTTCTACGATCCATCTATAAAATGAAATTTAGGACGAAAAGGGGACAATGGCCAGCGCAAAAGGTAGCGTGTGCCCATGTGTCAACATAGCCTCGTGTCCTTTTCGTGGCCAGTAAGAGTGCCGGGTCTTTTTCCATTTCTAGGAATTATGTTCGAGGGATTCCCGTTTCTTTTCAATCCTGTGTCGTCCGCTTTCATCTTCGAGATATATCCTCGGTGGCGTGGGAGAGCTGACGTCCAAACGACAGAATAAAATGAAGGTATTCGACGAAACGACGCGAGAAATTCGACAAATTCAACTGAGCGACAAAACCTGATACGATGTAATAATAATTATATTTGGTCGAATTAACACAATAGTGTGTTCGAAAATTAGTTAAGCTATATATTTAGTAAACCATACATATTAACAATAACTTCCTTATATTTTTCTCTAAGCTAACAGACTCAAAGAAAAGAAAACGCGAATGTCGAGAATCGAAAGAAGTAACGAAATTAAATAACAAATAGTAAGAATACAGACAAAAGACTCTAACACCATTTAAGCATGCAAAACCTCTCATTCAGTGTCCCATTAAATGTCACAAGCAGCATATTCGTCAGTGATTCGAGCAGAGGGAAAGATTTTAATCTGGAGTATAAATTTTTACAGCGATCAAACGTATAACACGGTCCCTCATCGTCCAAGTAGCCGCAGTTTGCGCTGAGATGAAACCGCGCAAGGATTTCCCTCGTCCAGTTCTCGGTTTGGCTCCTCTTCCTCCCTTTGGAGCCCCTCTTGCTGCACGTAGGAAGCCGCGAGCTAATCCCTCGACAAAGGGGCCATCGAGTATCGATCGCTTATTCTCTTTGACGTGCCCGCCGCTATCTCTTGGCTGCACACTCGTCCATGATAAGAGCGCAAGTTTACTCACACGGGCAACAGCGAATCGTCACGTACCCCTTTGGCCGTCCCTCATGCAGCCGGTGTAAAGCCATTTTAAGAGGCGCCTCGATTCACTCGCACCTGAGCCCGTCTTATTTTCACTGGTCGACCAACGTTTCGCCCCCGCGATCGTTATCGATGCACCGCGCCCTTGCCTCTCATTATTGCTTCTCAGGGACCAGGGGGGGGGGGCGGGACGTAACGAGCCACCCGAGCAGGCTTTTAAATTCTTAGCAAGGTCGTTGGATTATTAATTTGGTGGCCGAGCCGGTGGAGGCGCCCCTTTTTGAATCTGTAACGAAGTACCCGGCAAGGGACCCTCTTAGGGTATTAGGACTGTTTGCTGTTGCAGAGGGAATTATTGATCAGCGATCGAACATCGACGACCTTTCATATTAAGATATGACACTGTAACCGAGTTCGGGAGGAGATTGCTACAATTGTTGTGCGCGCGAGTGTCGGATATATTACGCAGGAGTATTTATGTACTTACTTTCGGTGCATCAGTGACCTTGGAAGTCCTGAAAAGAATGACGTTGGTAACAGAGTTCCTCTCTTTGAAACCCTTTCGAATTAGCGGAGGAAGCATTTATTTTACGTATGCTCTGAAGGAGATAATTAGGTGACCCTTGTGGAGTAGCGCGCCCCTGTATGCTTTGAGCTCAGACTACCCGCGGAACTGAATGCATGGGGCACGGAGAAAAAAGCGGGCGTCGGGGCGTGAATAATACTCGCGAATTTCGCGCTACTCCGCGACCAATGCAATTACAGCACGGAACCCCCGAGAAGTCCTGAACGGACGAGAAATGGCAGAAGCGTTCACCTGCTGGGCAGGGGGTGCCGGGGGGCTGCATAATTTGGCGGCATAAATTAATACGTCCCTGGAAATCTCAGGTCTCTGACACAATTAGGCGGAGATTAATTAAACCCATTTCACATCTCGACGGACTTGCTCTCTCCCTTTATTGCTCTCCCTTTCTGGCCTCCCCCTCCCCCGACCCTTATCTCGTTCGCTCTTTGTCTTTATTCTGATTGTGCTGTCGCACGCTGGTCTTCTTATTGTGCTGGTAATTCTTTCTCCCCTTACCCGTGCCATTTTTCCATTAAGCTTTTCGTCGCGGGAAATTAGGCGCGCGCCGGGAATGATCGACGCGAGATTCGCTGCTGCGAGAAATTTCGAAGATCGAAGGGGGAATATAGGATAAACTGTGAAGCATCGTGGACGGGATTTGTTGGTTCGCTGATGTACCTTCTCCAGAATCCATTCTTTCGCAAGTGTAATAAGAAAATGGAGTGATACAATATGAATTCATCTGTGATATTTTTTATTTAAAATATATAAAATAGAGTTAATTAAACTTGATTGATTTTGTCAGGAGCTCGAAATTCGAGCTACAAGTGTAGCAATGTGAAAATAACAATGACCATAGTTATGTTGTATAAGTAGTATGACTGTGTGTGAGCTCCATATCAGCTTGTATTACTGAAAAATCAAGAGATGTTGGAGAATCATGCTTCTCGTTATGAATCTTATTTCTATTTCATTGATAATTATTTCAAACTAGATTATTTCAAACTAGATTATAGAATTATTTCAAACAATTCTCTAGTTGTCCTGTGCAGGGCTGGGGAAAATTTGAAATAGTTTGAGACAAAATACTGAAAACTGAAACATTTCCGTAAGCAGATACTGTTTGAAAATACTATTTCATTTAATGCTTAAATAAAATACTGTTTGAAAATACTGTTTCATTTAAAGCATAAATAAAATACTGTTTGAAAATAGTATTTCATTTAATGCTTAAATCAACTACCATTTGAAAATACTATTTCATTAAATGCTCAAATCATGAACAAATATTATTTACTATTTACACTCGGATTCAAATATAGGAAATAGGGGATTGAAAATATGAGATAGAAATTTCAAAACCAAACAGATCTCCCAAATGTCGCTCGCTATCTCCTTAAGATTACATAGATTCGGGTAAATATTCCTTGCAAGTATTTCTGAACCCAAGTGTGTATGTCAGTCAGTCAATCAGTTATTATTTAAAATACTAGATATTGTTTGAAATATTATTATTTGAAATACTAGATATTGTTTGAAATATTATTATTTGAAATACTATTTTCTTACGTTTCAATGAAATACTCATTTCACAATAGTATTTGTATGACTTAATATTAAAATATACATTTGGAATACTATTTCTTTATGTAACTACTATTTCGAAGAAATGTTTATTTGTCAAATCCTGTAGTACTCGAAGAAATAAATATATTTATTTCTATGTATCTATTTCAAAAATCTGTTTCCCCAGCCCTGGTCCTGTGTAGTATTAGTGCAGCCAGAATACTGCAATACATATTTCGGAGCTGGTAGCAGTTAGTGGTGCCTCGTCCCTTGTGTTCAACGTATAGATTGCTTTCCGTTGGTGTCTCCGCGATGCGTAATTAAGCAATAACTTACATCAGTTCAGCGGGCTGGAATTTCTAATGGCGATTAACTTCACTCCATTTCGAAGATCTTCGCTTCACTTCAGCCCCACGAGAGAATTTCGAGTTCACGATGTTAAGCGTCGCATCCGAGTCTCTCGTGTATTCCGCCAAGATCCATTAACTCATAACAATGGACACCTGCAAGCGTTAATGCAATACAGTTAGGAGTCCACCGACAGCCATTAAAAACTTCCACCTTAAACCTAAGCCGTAAAATGTACTTGCTTAGGCGAACGTGGCTGCGGTACTTCGCCCGTCCAACGACCATAAAGAGGAAAAGTGTTGCTGAAAGTTGCACACGCCAGCTTCGCCGCGTAATTGTTTCAAAAGTGAAACGCTTTCGCGCCCTCGAGAAATACGTAATATAAAATTTAATCCAGCTGTCACAGAAATAGCGAGAATCTTCTCTTAACGAGACAGGCATTACAATCATCTCGTTTTCTAAAGTATTGTGCTGTATAATTTTGCTCACTTCATAGCCTATCATTTTAATGGCAACGTCTTCTCATTTCATACATTGGTAAAACGCCCCACAACTCCTCGCCTATTAGACAAAATTCTCCAAGTTCGCTCGTTAATACTTCTCAATAGCGCCGATGTAGCCAAAGGCAGCAACACGAATCCAACATCCCGACGAATCAGCTTATTAATATCGATCATCACAGAAACATCATTGCCACTCGATCACGTCCCAGGAACGAAGTGCTTTCACCTCTCCCCGAAACTTCTCTGAAATTCCACGCGGATCATTCTTCGTCCCGACGGCGAAATTATCACCCCCCGTCGACGTCATTAATCAACCGTCCAGATTTTCAACTTCGTCGCTGCTCCGTCTCGCGGTGACGGCGTCTACATTAAACCATCATACTTGAGGCGCGCGAGCTTTTATTGTCGTCGAAGGGGGGTGGAGGGTAGACGGGAGGCACGGCAGCGGGAGATGGGGCGGTTGTGTCTTCATCCCCGTCGCCGTTGCTCCGGGGTATGTAAATTCGCGATAATAGCGGGGGATGCTTCATCCCCCTAGCCCCACCTTAACTCGGCCTTTATGAGTTAATAACTTGGGTTATCGAGAAATTCGCCTTGACTATATGCACCCCCTCGCGTCTTCTGACTCGGTGTCGCGGCACGTTCGTGTGCATACACACACACGTGCACACATGCGCGAGCTGGCAAGAATCTCGAACAGTCGTCGGCGAAGTGAATACCGAGGGGTATTCAGCGGTTAATAGGCGGACTTCGGCGTGATTTCAGTCAGACTTGAATTTACGGGCGAAAATCGTCAGCTAAGGCTCTCTGTCGTCGCGAAACGACACATCCGCCGGTTGCGTTCGTGGGATGGCTTCTATTTCTGGTTTGCTTGAATATGTTGCATGAAATGTGCGCTGCTAAGTGGAAGTCTACAGTCGCTCTAAATCTGCGGGATTATTTGCGTAGAAGAAGGGTGGAAGCTTGTAAAAGTTACTATTCCGGATTATACGTTCCATCGAATAGTAACATCTCCGATATCCTTGCTGGATTATCCTTCAGAGGGCCGGCTGACCACTGTAGTGGCCATTGAAAATTACAAAATTTGAACTTTAGTGTTCCTACGGGTATTTGATGTCGCTAATTGCGATTCTAAGGTCAGAGTATCGAAATTTTACACAGAAACAGTGTTGCCAACCTAAACAAGCCTAAATGAATAACAGCAGTTACGTTCATATATTTTTTTTCGTTTGGTGTTACTCAGAGCTAACGAAGTGGACGTAGAAAGTTTTGTAGGTTTTTGTCTTTTGGATTTTTTGTGTTATTTTTGTATTTTTTTGTATTTTATGGTTTTACTATTCATTATGCGAGCTGCAGTCGTGCAACTGATTAATGTCCATGCATTATTCAGAATGAATAATGAACGTGTATCTCTTTTTATGTTTTTTTTATCTGATTGACCTTTCAAATAAAAAAAAGAATGAATTTATATATTTATTATATTTTATTTGTAACGCCAAAGAAGAAATTTATAAGTAGGTACATGAATGTAACTGCTGTTTTTCATATTAGGCTTGTTTATAGGTTGGCAACACTGTTTCTCTGTAAAATTTCGATACTCTGACCTTAGAATCGTGATTAGCGATCTCAAAAACCCTTTGAACCGCTAAAGTTCAAATGTTAAAAATTTCTGTATATGCCATACCGTTCGTGGCCGGGCTAGCCACTATAGTGGCCACGTAAAAATCTGGATACTTTGCCAAACATGTTGGTGGTATACATGCGTCAATTTTAAGTGAATAAAATTTACAATTTCAATGAAAAAATCCCAGCCCTCTAAAGGTAATCGGTATGAAGAAACGCGTCAGCAAGTAGTAATTCCTTCGAAAGGTCAGACCTATCGACGGTGCCAAATTCCATCAGAACAAGCGCACTTTTTTCCATTCCACACATGCCAGATTTCTACGCAGGCACAGAGGTCCCCAGCATCCCCCCGAACATGCGCAGCGCGCGCTTCCATGTCCCCGTATTTGTATTCAAGGTAGGTCCAGCGGCGCGCGATCGTCGATACGAAATCGCCGTCTGTGTCGTAAATTATCCCCCCGTCGAAAAAAGCTTATCGATCCGTCCCGCGGTCGAACGAAACGGAAAGCGGGCCGTCGGTGCCGCGCGTAACAAGCGCCCGTCCCTCCCCCCCGTAAATACGTTTCGTTGTTTCGTATCGGGCGACGTCGCCGCGTCCAGCCGCGAGGCTACATATGCACGCGAGTGTTTATGCCCGCGCGGATAATGCGTCCCGTTATAAATTCTGCCGCCGCCACCACCTCCCTCCCTTGGCCCTCGACAGGGTAACGCGATCCGCGTGTCTATTTGCGAGAACACCGTCCCTCCCCGCGCTCAAACGACGGAGAGCGGGCCCCTTTGCAAATCCACCCCGCAAACTGGACACGTCGGAGCGTCACCGGTTCGCTAATTAACCCCCTTTTCAATTTTCCCGCAAATATTGACCCGCGCGCTGCCCTCCAGGCCCGCTCGGACCCGATTCAGTCGCGCGGAATCGCGAGACCTCGAATCGATTCGTTGACCCCCCTCCGCACCCTCTCTCTCTCTCTCTCCCCCTTTTTTTTTTATTCATCAACGAGGATCTCTGGCAAAGAGGCCGGATCCGCGGACTGTTTGTTCCGGAAACGCTCGTTGAATCTAGGACACTGGATCCCGAACCCCCACCCAGTGTTGACGTTATACCTCGTTTATTCGTTTCGTTACTTCCGCGGGGGGGGGGGGGGGGGGGGACTACGGAGATTCGCTTCGGGTGATTTTTACGGGAAGAAAGTGTGTACCCGATCTTGGACTGTTGTTCTGGTACATGGTATGATAATGAGGGGAGTGGTTTTACGATGGAATTTTAAATTCTCTGTTATATAGAACTGTGTTCATTAGCGAATGCTGTTTGACTATCAAGCCGACTTGGTCTTCGTCGAACTCGAAACAATTCCATGCCACTATTCCGGGGAGTGGAAAAGTATCTACCCCTTTCACGTATTTACGAGGAATATTATTAAAGGGCGGGGGGGGGGGGAGGGTGGAAGCTAGCCATACGTCCCGATTCAGGATTTAAGAGGGACCGACCAGCGCCGTATATATGTATATATAGGCGCATAAACGCGCCAGGCGAAATTCCATTATCGGCTACCGGCGATAAATATTATAAATTGGGGTGGTTGCTGTCGTTTCCCTCGGCTTACGCCCCCCCCCCCCCCAGGGTCCCGTTCCCCCGCTACACGAAACACACCCTCCACCTGCTTCTTCGTCCACTCTTCTCCTTTCCACCCCGCGGAGCGCGTTCTTCTTCCCTGGCGCGTTCACAAAGCCAGCTCCCACCCAAGTGGAGGACTCCGAATATATCGTCGTTCTTCGCTCGCTGCGCCATTTCCCCCCTCCCCCCATCTCTCTCTCTCCCTCTTCTGCTCCTTTTTTAAGCCCTTTCGCGATAAATCTAGCCCGCGGGGGGACGGTTTAAGCGATTTTAACGGCGGGGATGGTCCGCGCGTTATTGGCCGCCGGTATCGCTGCGCTGCCGTCGCTTTATTTCGCTTCTCATCCTTCTCCCAGGTCGATTCCTCTTTCCACCTCTCGATTCTCGCGTTACTCTACTCCCTCTTCCCTTTTCTTACTGTCCCTGCCCTCGCGCTGCCTTTGCCCGATCGTTCGATTCGGGATCCACTCGAGAACGGAGCTCCTACGAGGCTGAGACGAGGGTGGATGGTCCGGTTGGTATCGTCGCCGGCAGACGCGATGACGAGCGCGCGCTCGAAATGGCGCGGTGATAATGCTCGAGGGTGAGCGAGGAATTTCTGGAAGGGCGAGCGCGAGGGATCCGACGTTGCGTCTTTGGGGGTGGAACGGTGGACGATGTTGTTTTCAGAGCTGATAGTGACGGTTGTTTTGAAGGAACCGGGGGATGATTGGGGGCTCGTTTCAGACTAGATGCTTTTGGCCATTTCGCTGTTTTCTAAACTTCCCTTGTATTTCAAGGGAACCTTGAATTACACCTACGTGTAATTCAAGATGGTGATAATAATTTAGAAGAACTCGAGAAGCTAGGAATCGTAAGTTCGGGGTTGTATTTTCAGAACTTACTTAAAAATAAAGTTTGCGCTTCGCGGCAAAGAGGGCAACGGAAAAGTAGAATAGGTAACCACTGTCAAAAATGCGAGGGACGTCAAGCGCACTGAGCATGATCTGGTATCTGATTCCATGATACCATTCAATTTAAAATGAAATCCTGAAATGATTTTTAATCAGTTTTCCTCGAACGAAACGTTGAAAAGGGGGGAAAAAGTGCTATGCTTGTCAAAAACTGAATCGCGTAGAGCACAGTGGAAGCAGAGCCGACGAGAATCGAATGTCAAACATCGAATACAATTAATTTAATAAAGTGAAATCCTTGCTCAAAGCTGCCAGCGAAACAAAAGACCGTCCAACGCAGCGCATTGTCCCGTTTGTGTTAATTAACTTAATTAGCAACGGAATGTGGATTAAATCAAGGCACGAGTCTTTGTTAGGTAGGAGGCTTCGCCCTCGTTTTCCGAATTTAATCAAATTTCTCTGTCGAACGAGAAGAATGATGTACGTCGAGCTTTACTGTATCGATTTCCTTAATTATATACATATACCGAATAAACTCACGTTCTACCCCAAACAGAAAATAAGGAAATGTAAATTCCGCCAGCAGACTTCGTCACCTTCCTGCTATCAAAATTTTCCACTTCTCATTGCCGTATGGAAATTCTAAAAAATTCACGAATAACAACAATCGATGTAAGAAATTGTAATTGTGTAGCATAAGTTCGTATTTCTTTCGCCCCGTTCGTTATATATCATTGAAAAAGACAAAGAGCTCGGAGAATTTATCAACTGTTTGATTAATTGCAACTTTGGACGCCTCGCGCGCAAATGCACCGCTCAAAACCAATTAAGGAAACAATTAATTACCTTCACCTTAGGAAGAAGCGTTCTTCCCTTTTTTTTCCAGCCATATCTTCCATTTCTCTTGCTCGTAGCATAATTTATGGACACACGAAACACGGGAACGCTATTCCGTCGCGATTATTTCGCCACGGTGGGAGTTTGTCGTGTTCTTGATATATTCTGATACGCTCCGCGTTATCAATGGTGATTAATTAAGCAGCGCGAGTCGTACGAGGCTTATTTTCTTCCTCCTTGATTGATAGTATCGGTGGGAGCCGGCGGTAGTGGATGCTAACGATTCCCTTCGTCTTCCTGTAATATATTCCGCAGTGCGTTGACAAAAAGCTGAGCTCTATCTGTGACCAGGCTTGCCCTCGAACCGTCGCCGGTTTTGCGACATCGGCTCTGGCTTCGTATCCATTACCGTTGGCCTGCAACGATAACGTAGCTTCTTACGGGGACAAATGTCAACAGACGTACGTATAACTTCAAATTGTTTCTTAGGGCTGGTAGCGCGGTCTCTGACCCCAGTTCCATGGACAACGTTAACCAGCAGGAATCATTCGTGGAAGAATAATGTACTCAGATTCCGTAGTTCTCGCGACGGGGGCATTAATCTCGAAATGGGAGACTAACGAAGCGATTCATCAATGATATTGCGTCACAATCAAAGTAGTAAATACTTGGATTTTTAAAAAGAAATTATTCTGATGTTTGTCGTTTCGTTGGATATTTGTGGCACTACATGGCTTGCTTTTCCCACGCGACTATCGATCGCAGCGTCCTACTAAGAATTCTTTTTACTTGAATAAACAACGCGCCGTTTATTTGCTGCGATTCAATTTCAAATCGCTGTTTATTTTCAATACATACAACCAAAACGGGAAGGTTCTGCGCGCGCAATAAAAATAAAAATTTGATCCTACAAACACGCTCCCGTTGCCTGCAGCGTGTGAAAGGGAAATGCGCGAGAAATCCCACGTTTTTATAAACATTGGACGTAAAATTTTGTGGATAGGTGATCTGTTTAAATTAATCTCATTCACGAATGAAAGCATTGAAATTTTCTCTTCCAGCTTTAACATCACTGGGAGAAATAACATCCCCCTTTTAAAATACTAAATAAATACTATATAAATAAAGGAATTGAGAGAGTTTACAGAAATTCTTTATTATGTAATTAAATACGATCGACTGTACAAGTTATTCGTTTTAGACAAAAGGCAATGAAACGAAGATGTTCCTCAAAAATCAAACATCATTCACCAACATTAACGAAGTGGTCAATAATGCTTGATACCCAAAAATTCTCTTCCCCTCGTTCAATTTAAAATCGATCGATCGATCGTGGAGCTGTAAGCTGGAAAGGGGAGAACAATTTGTCGTCGCGTCCAGTAGTCAGTCTCAAGGAGTTCCGTGACATCGTGTCGTCTCGACACGGTTTCTGGTAACACTGTCTGAAACTGTCGCCCCCAAGATGTTTCCATCGAGTGAAACTCGATGCACGATGTGTTTCTGCTTCCACTGAACTTAGCCCTTCGTGGCCACGGCTATGAATTTCGAGATAGATTTCACTTTTCCTTGGGGATGGTTTGCTTTGGACACCAGGTTTGGATGGTTGTGAGTAACCATCGATGTAAGTGCAAGGGTTTCGTTATATTAAACGGTTTGGTAAGCATGGGTCATTATAAAATGTTGGTAACCCGTAATACGTATCAGGTGGGAAGTAGATATCGAATAGAATTGATTTGATAAGCGTTATCGTGACAAATGCAACAAGGGAAGCAGTTTGTCTGCGAAGGTTACCGTAATTGCGTTACGTTAGAATGTGTAATGGGGTTCGGTACAAATGAACCACTGATCGTTGCAATTTAATGTTCCTTACCTGGACCGGGGATCGATCGCCTGACTAATCGTTTTAAAGATTCATTTACTTGAGCACTAAGCCTGGAAACAATTCGCTGTACAATTAGTATGATTGTATTCCAGATTGCGTGGGATTCTACCAAAAAGGGAACGTACATATCTATCGTTTGGGAAAGAAGCGCACGGTTTACAGAGATGGATTTTTTAATCTGATAATACAGTTCCAAATATGTTTCAATCCTGAAAGCTCATAGTTTTTTGCGAAGCGCCCAAATACGCGTTCCAAACCTTTTTGTTACACAGATTCGAATAAATTATTTCCCTCTACGTCTCTTCGGATAAAGAATAAATATAAACTTCGTAAACGACAGAGTAACAATAACTTTGCTAAAATGCAAAACAAGTGCACTGGAATTATTTTCCTAGTCCAGTTGGAATCAGGAGCGGATTTGAAGCTTTCAGTTCATCTTCTTCAAGCACTCAGGAGCATCTGTCGCCCTTTCCATGCAACATCATCAAATATTTTAATTTAAAAAAGTTGAGACAATTAGTTATTGCTAATTCGCTACACAAAGAAAAAGTGAATTGTTTTCAAAGTTGTCTCAATCCTCTGTGTTTAAACCTATTCCAATTTCTTTCGCTCAAAATTCATCTGTCCCAAAAATTTTCCGCCCCCCAAAGTTTGCCAATCAGAACCAGTGGAGCGCTTACTATCGCCACGTCACTTTTCACATGTTCACGGAAATCTGACCACTTAAATTCCTCCATTTCAATACTTCGTTAATCGTCTCCCCACTTGCATGACCGTGCGAAAGCAAATCAGACAAGTACATACGCGAAAGCTTACATCGACACACGCGATGAAACTGAATCCATTCCGATTGTTTGACTGCTCGCTCACAATCTAGCCGCGTCAGAAGAGAAATTGCTGACAGAATTGCCGTTCTCACGTGGCAGCGTAATTCGCGGATGTTGCTCCCTGTAACTTTACTTGGGGAATGGTGTTACGCAGATGTCTGTGCGTTCCATTTTTATAATTTCGCGACGTGCAGCGCGGATGGGACGAGAAAATTGAGCCACCGGTATTATTTTCGTTTCGACGCGCATGCTGCGCTACCTTCCCGTTCTGTGGAATACGTTCCACGAGAAAGATGTTTGCTTATACAAGAGACGCTGCGGAAGTAGCGAGATTGCTTCGTGCTCGGCCGGTGGAAGTAACGTTCCCGACGAATATCTGCGTGCTGGGAGAGGCGACGGCTGTTGCTGTGCCAGTTATAAAATTTAACTTTTATCGCCCCGCGCGGAGAGGCGCGTTCGACGCGCACTTGCCGCCCTTTATTACCAGACAAATTGAGTATTTGGTAACTAGGCGATGGAAATGGAATACGAGTCTGTGCAAAGTGAGTTCTCAAAGTCTAACCTCGACTCGCGATATTGCCACAGAATCGCTTAGGTCAATGTCGTCGTAGCTTCTAGTAACACTAGTGTCTTCTAGTAACAAGCTATGCGCGGAAAGGAATGTGTATTTTGGAGTTGAAACTTTAGATTTTCGGTGGAATATTCATGCATTTTGATAGAAGGATAAAGAGAGTATGGTAGATCTTATCTGAATGTACCTATACCTTCTCTATATCACCATAATTTTAAGATCACTGAAAATATTCTGTGCAATCTCCTGGTCGCTTCACTAATCCACATTTTTTGCGAAATTGAGTTAATAGCAATAATATATTCCAATAGGCTGTACTAATAATATAAATAAATAGGAGAAACTCATTTTTTTTTCAATGCGCGTTAGTCTGTTTTTGTTCTCAATGTCTCAATTGTCAGTGGAGCTCAGTGACAGCCCCGGTCTATTGTAAGTTACCCTCCAAGTCCACAATTTCACTTCAAATCTTAAAATATTCATATCACAACGAAGAACAGTGTCCCTGCTGTTAACACTTCTGCTATACCCATTCGTTACAACACATGGGTGGCCCAAAATCCGTGTCACCAGCAACTCTCCCAGACTCTTTTCTGGGTCACCTTAAACGTTAACAATAGAGATATCAATCTTTCTTAACAAAACAATGGCTCGGCCCGTCGCGAGATAAAACGCAGCCAGGCCAACAATGAGCTCCGCCAGAGCAAGCGGCAATATCCTCGTGCATCGACGTTACAGAGATTAAACCAGGGCGGAAACGACGACGCGCGCGTGTACACGAGCTGCTCGTAGAATGCTAACATAAATTTTATAGCCCGTGGTGAGGCCGAGAAATTCGAAGATGCCAGACAACACAGACGTCTCCCGTTCCCCGGCTAGGCCATTAAATCGTTGTTAAAAGAACGCGCGAACGAAGAAACGATCTTCTCTCGGTGAAGATCGCACGGGCCAATCCGAAAGCGTAAACGGAATAAATTGATGTTGCTGGCCGAGGTATATACTGTCGTTCCTTTCACCGAGCACGGCTTCGATGAATAGAGAAATTGTTTCGTTATTCTCTATATGCTTCGCATCTATGCGATAGAACAGTGTTTAATATTCGTATTCGTGTTTCATTGTCCATGGTTCATTGGGGAACTGCTGATGTACCGTAGGTACTGGAAATATTTAATGCGTCACTCTCAAATTTAGTACGCACAATTTTCATAGCAATAAGGTATGTATGAGTTATAAAGTGATTCGTATCCAACTTACTTTTGGATTTTCAGTAGTCAATTCCGCCCCCTCAGAGTGAATTTGAAGAAAAAAAATTGTTTCATACATAGGCTATTATATCCTGTAGATATCACCAAAGTTTCATAATTTTTTTAATTTCCTGGTTGGGGATCTTCCCTTGTTAGTAAAATTGTCTCCACAGAAGCGATGCTTGGACATATCTGACCAATTTGAAGCTATATACCGCCAAAGCGTGTAGTCCCTTGTCGCTCAAAGCGTTACCCTTGGTCCATCGACCGAGTAACGTATGTAAAATTAAAATCTTGATTATTCTGAATAATTGGTGCGCAGGATATTCGCCTGGTACTAATTGATTTTCTGCAGCGAAGGCTTTCAAAGGACACTGCGTGGTCGCAGCCATTTGTTTTACAGGGCCCGTATAATGGCCACTTGAGATTCTCGAGTAATCTCTGTTAAATAATACAGTGCTCGGCGTGTTCCCCGATCCGCGCGATGAGCACTAGCAACTTAATCCCAATAAACCCGCGGCGAAATTCAGCGCGCAGCCGGCTCAAAGCGTCGCGCCGCGACGTTCTCATCAGCTCGACGGAGCGTAGGAACGTCGCATCGATCGCACCGACGCCGGAGCATCTCCAGCGAGCTCCATTCACGATGCATCTATGCAATTAAACGTACAAAAAGACACGTGCACGGAAGAGAGGTTCTCGCGAGCGTGAATGAATGCGCGGCTGGTACACGTGTGCGCGGCTCGAGTGCAGAGTACAAACACGCGTACTTACTCTCGCTGAAGTGGGCCATCATTCCGCGCTCCGCGGATGCATACTCCCACGCATGCGACATAGAAATGTACGGGCGCACAGCCGGAGCGTGTTGCAATAAACGTGGAGGCGCACGATTACGCGTGTGGACCGTGAGGCGAATTCCTCGCGCGATATGCATTCCAGCCAGGTAGCCAGCGAGAAGAATCTTTCCGTTTCGATGCATTAACGTTGTGCATCCTGGACCAAGGGATTGGTCGTACGTCTCGTACGTTTCGAATTTGGCACGCGATATTCTATTTACGTCTCTCCCTTCGTTTTCTGTTTTTATGTTTTTTAATGATATTTCTTTTAACTACTAAGGACATGTCGGCGATGAGATTTAAAACGTGTTGAAGCTCTCCTATTCAGAATCGCGCCCTCCGCGACCGCTGGGCGCGCGAAAATGTATTTTTCATGCGTTTCCGTATTTATTCGTGGGCAGTTTTTTTTTTCATCCCCTCCCCGCTCGCTTCCGCTTACTTTTACCGCAGCTCGAGTTTCTTTTACCGAGGGTACTTATATTTTTAATTCCTCTTTACGTTTCCACGCTTTCCCCTTCCTTTTTTATTATCCCAGCCGGGCTTCCGCGTTTAATTTTTAATCCAGCAACCGGCTGATTCCGAAATACCAAGAACAAAAATCTGAAAAGTTCCACGCCCCACAAAGCCCTCGCGTCCTGCCCTTTTTACAGCCCTGTAAAATAAGCGAAATTTCCTCGCGGAACGGTGCCGAGGCGTGTCGAGGGAGAAGGGAATGAAAAGAAGGAAAGGGAAATTGTGAGACGGAGAGAGGGAACTTTTTATTTTTACGCGCGCAAATTATGCAGATTTTTGAACGAATACCAGCGAAAAGGCCCATTGAAACAGCTGACACTTCCATTCGCGTTTCGTTCGTTCAGTTTTTCTTTTTTTTCCCCTTTTTCAATTTTCCAAAACGTAACGGCAACTATAGCATGAAATTAAAATTTCCGCGCTGGTTCTATTTTTATAATGCAGGGATAAAATACAAGTGCTCTTTCAGTGGTGGTCGATTTTGATCTGTTCATGTTGATGGCAATATTTGTTGCGTAAACGCCATTCCGATTTGTGCGTACCTATATAAACGTTAACTGTTTTCGTCGTTCGGGCATCGAGAAAATCCGAGCAGTGTAAATATCAACGATATTTGGAGAGCTGGATATTTATAGATCCGGCTTTTCCGCGTTTAAATGTTTCAGATTAAAAGCTGGTGCTGCATGTTGGGCCTCGATTGGATGCTGGTCGATGGTCTCTCGCGTTCTATCACAACTCTTACAATGAATTAATATCCTAAGGGTTGATTGTAGCAGATATAGGTACCATCTGGAAATAAGCAGGCTGTGCGGCAAAGTTAGGCCTTATCCTATTAATAATAATTTAATGATTTATTCGCAATAATTATTTATTTATAAATTATTAAATTATTATTCGAATAATGCCCAACTCTGCTGTGCAGGAAGTGTATCGCGACAGTAACAAGAAATTTTTAATACAAACAGCTGCAAAAATAATGTGATAAGTGGGGACTTCGTTATACAGAGTAAGGGGACTTTCTAGAATTGCTTCTTCCAGGTCCTTTATTGGAACTTTCTGTCGAAGTATAGAAAAATATCGGTGTAAAACTAAAAAGATGAGTGAACCTGATTTTTAGTTTGAGAAAATAAAAGAATCGAGTATGAATCTCTACATATGTCTGTTTACAATGTTGTTCGATGCAGAACTGATTTGTGGGGTAGGTAGGTATAAGTTTGCGTAGTTCTCAAAGAACTCGACGGAATTTTTCCCGTATTTTTGTTTCTACGACGATCTTGTAAATATAATACTGTAACTTCGGAAGGTCTCCGTCGAAGTTGTTTCGCGGCAGTCTGCTCCAGTGCTGAAATCGATTTTGGCTTCGGGGATTTAGCTTGGCAAGGCCAGACCACTGCTGGAGACCACTGTCCATCAGCGATCAGATTTAACGATAATGCCAGATAATTAGATTCCACCTCTAATTCCCGTTACCAATCACGGAATTATCAGCGGCTGGTAATTACTGGCCAGAATTACCTATTCTCTAACAAATATCTCCGTCTCTGTTCCGTTCTTATCACACAGCCCGAGCGTTGCTGATGTTTGAGGGACGTTAATTAATTTTCAAGCACTTCGTCCCTTCGTGGCTGCAGGCGTATTTATTTTCACGCAATGAGGGATGGGGGTGCAACAGGGAAGGGTAGGAGCAGGTGGACAGAGGACGGATTGAATATTTCTGTGAACTTCTGTCAAAAAATAAATGCCAGAAGTATTGCTTTCAGTGTTGTTTTAATATTTATATACAGTGAGTTCATTGTCAATAATGTTTCCTAAGAATTTCTGTATCCTGTAAACGAGGTGGTGAAGATGTTATGACGTAGTAAGATATTAATCAGGAGCAGAGTTGGACATTAACTAAATAAAAAATTATTTAAATAACGGACCAAATAAAAGTTACTTTAACTTAAGGTTAATTTTTTTATTCGACGAGAATTTATTCGTCGAGGACTTCAACTTTAGGGCCGAATAAATTTTTCAACTTTAACTTTAACTTTACACGCGAATAAAGTTAAAGTTACAGTTAAAATTAAAGTGAAATTTAAAATTAATATTAAAGTTAAAGTTGAAAATTTTTTTCGACACTTACGTTGAAACACTCATTGAATAAAAAAATTAACTTTATTCGACGAATAAATTCTCGTCGACTAAACTTAACTCGTGTTAACTTTATTTCCATTTAAAATAAAAATAAGGTATTCATTCTTATTTTTGTCTAAAGGTGGGCAAGAATACACAAGCAATAACTTGTTATTAATCTCCTCTTTCTTTGAACATCATTGAATTCTCCCTCATGCGCCAATTTTCGAAATCAAAATTTCTCGAATGTGTAATGTAATACCTGTGTCAGAAAAGAGGAGACGGGATTAAACCTATCGATGTTGCAAATGGAGGTTGCCTGTAATGCAGGAATTTATAAAGATACTTGGGCGACAGAAATGAGGTCGCCGCGAAGGAACGCGCGGAACAACAATTATTTTCCATGCATTATTTATTTCGACCACACCGCAGGGGATTGGAGGGGCGTAATGGGAGGGCGGTGGCATTCCGCCGTTTCAAACATTTTTGCAGGTCGCGGCTTAATGCGGCAGAACTCGTGAAAAATTGTTGCGAATACCGCGCGGGCTGCGTTTTGCATAGCCTGTAAAATGCTCGAAGAGCCGGATAATTAAGACCAGGGCAGCAGAAAAACGGTCTTTTGCAACTTTTACAGTATCTGGTGGCCTTCCTGCTACGCTCATTCACTGATCTTCATTAATTAAGGCCTTACTTTTCTTTGATCAGTCACGTAATGACGTATGACGTTTAAATGAAATCCGAAACACTTAAAGTAGGGGGAGAGAAAAGCATGACCGTGTCTTGTTAGTTTCTCGAAGCTGACTGGTCTGATTTAGTTGAAAACGTGAACATTCCTTTTGTGATGGCAATTTAATAGTGTATCGCTAGTTGCATGCAACTTGTTAGCGTTGACATCCGTTCTAGTGGTGGGAGATACTTTTTAGGATTTAAGGGAATGGTATTTATTGTCTACTGGATTTATAAGCACATGCTTAACTGGTTAACAAAATGTATAAAATGATACAGAAATTAACAAATTTATTCACAAGTGTTCTGTGTAAGAAGTCAACACATTAAGAAAGGCACATTTCCATACAAAATAGATCACATTTTCCCGCCATTTTCTAGTCCAATCACTAACAGTGCCTACAATGAAAAGAGTATATTATAGCACTCGATAAATTCGAGATAAAATTCACTGACCAAAAGCTAAATGAAACAGAACTACAGAAGTCGATTCAAGTGCCTCAGGATAATTGTTGAAATCGTTGAAAAACAAATAATCTAAAGAGAACTCGTTACAACGAATTCGTAGGCATGGTCAAACCCAATCACTCGCTACAAAAGAAAAATTCGAGTCGGTCCACCGCGATTGAAAATAATCAAAATGACCCGAGCCGTATTTATCATGGTATGTCAATTTTAAAGACTGTGGACGCTGTGCGCGCGGTCAGCGATGCTGTAATGCACGCTACAACGTGCTCCGCGATATATCTCGCTATTCTGCTCGGAATATTACCGAGTCTCACGGCCGTATGAATATTAAACGGTTTTTCAACTGTTATATAATTGGCGCGCCCTCCGTGGGGCTGTTAAGTATACGCGGCGGTGCCACGAAACCGTGTGCTTGTCTAGTAGAATTAGCGATGCAATTATGCACAGTAGCCGAGGAGTGACGATTCCCGTTTCTGAGACACAGAGACAACACGCCGTGCCCCGATGGGACATGGACGAAATACAAACGGCTGGCCAAAATATATTCCCCCGGACCTGGATCGAGCAGTGTTACCAATTAACCGTTCCCACGACGATGAACGGGACCCGGTCCATTAAAATGCATCCGTACTGGGTGGCATGAAACTTTTAACCACTCGATAAAACGGGCGGGGGAAACGGCTGGCTAAAAACTACGAATTTCCCGTGGACGATCTAAATCACTTGCACTTAACGAAAACTAAGTTTCCCCTTGTACGTGTGTCTCCACCCCCCCCCCCCCTCCCCCCAGCGTTATTTGCTCGATTAGAAGATTGAACAAATTGATACGAGTGTAGAATAACATGGTCCGCGCGAGGCAGTTTGGCGGGAGCTCCTGCCGCTGTTTGGATGCAAATGATATATTATGTTAACGAATTCGGTCCTCGAAAGTATGGAACGGGAACTCAAACAGAGCTCGCGGGAACTCGTTAAGAAATTCGGTGTGTACATGAAACTAGGTTAGAACTTATGAAGATCTGGATACAACTCCGTGAATAATTCAGTGGAAAGATAAGTCGAAACCACATCGTGTCCAGCGAACGAACACATTATTCAGTGAACCCTTAAGACGTGAGTTTATCGTAAGACCAGGGGCGTAGTTCTTGGCAGACAAATTCCACATGACATACCTCCGGTTACTATAGCAACGCTTCCTGGATCTTCGTGCACTTGCATAGTTCCATGCAAGAAGAAAAAGAAATTCGATTTTTTACAACTACATTAAAAAATCGTGTGACAAATGGTTAAGAAATTAGGGATTTTCTTTTTAGAAACTAGCGATTTGATTCATCTGAAATTTGGACCATATTTTGATGCATCTTTGAGAAAGCAACAGTTTTTTTTATAGATTTTTAATAACAAATATAAGAGTTATACATGATTGACTAACACGCCGCGCAAAATTCGTCGCCCGCTGGTGTGCATGATATTTATCTTTCTGGTAATCTAAAACAAAAAAATGACACGATGTTTCTCTGTATACATATATAGCCATAATTTGATGTGCCAGAAAAAAATACAAAAATTTTTTGAGGAGTGTAGGAAGTTTTCAAACTTTAATTTTTGCTATATAATTTTGGAACAATTTTCTTATTGTAATCTCAGAAGTATATAACCTATCGGTATCCTGATTTATCAAAGTATAAAGTAATGTTTGTTGGACATACAGGCCAAATTTGAAGGTAATCGATTCAGTGGTTACAGAAATATCGTTCACACCAGCAGACAACGGCGGCATGATGGTCGATCATACATAACTCCTATATTTATTATTAAAAATTAATAAAAAAGAAACCACAACTTCTTCAAAGATGCATAAAAACATGGTCCAAATTTCAGATTATTCAAATCTTTAATTTCTTAAAAAAAAATTAAAATTTCGCTATGTTTTTAGCCCAAAGAATAAGATTCCCTGCATAAATCAGGTTAAAGCAGGGCCTGTTGGTAAGCCTTACCAACGAGTCCCCTAGCAGGCCCAGGACGAAACGCAATCTTCCTTTTCTCTTCTTCTGCCCTACCTACCGATTCCACAACCCCGGCCAAAGTGTGTTCACGCGCATTTCCGTCGCGATGCAATTATACAGACTCCTCGCCGTTCGCCGTCGCCGCGACCCTGCATGCTTTCCAAGACGCTCAGAAGGTGAGGGAGAAATGGCGAAAGCAGCGCGACCCTCGGGTGCACGAAAGGCGAACGCGATCGTGACGAGGTCGCGTACACCAGCCTGCCGAGCAAGTCGACTCGGTTAAGTACACTTTATTAAGCATGCCGTCTGCGCGTTGCAGCCTCCACTTACGCGCTAAATGGAATTAACAAACGCATCCACGGCACCCGTGGATTTCACCTGGTTGAGGCTGACACCTCCTGCGCGCGTGTTACACGCACACGCGTTAAACCAACGATCGCGGGGGCGTTATGTTTACCCGATCCTCCGCGGCGCGTTCTCCAGCTGCCTTCGTGCCCGTCGAATCGGCAGATGGCTTTGACGTGTTTATGAATTGTGTTTCGAAGCGGTTCGAGGCAAATCTCTCGGGACGTTTCTTGAATCTGAAGGGCGGTCGTGGGGTGAGCCTTGGGGGAATCATGGAAGGAAGATTCAAATATGAGAGGATTGAAAGAGAATTGGAGAGATTTCTAGGGAAATTGATTATATTACTAATGGAGTTCCCTAGAAAAATATAGACCAAACTAATTTGCTAGAACACCCCTTTTTCCTTCATCTCACTCAGGCTGGGCGCTCTGCAGAATTCTGTGAGTGCAATCAGAATTGCTAAGAATTCTTAAAACTCGATCCCTTTACTACCACTCCCGAATCCATCCGCGACTTTGCGCGTCTCTCCCGGATCGAAGGTTCATCGAGCAGATACAAACAGCGAAACGCCATCGATGCCACCGTGGGGGTTGGAAATTCCGTGGCGGCGAGGTCGAATTCGACTCCGTTCGAGGGAATTACTCGCGGGGGAGACGCGAGACGCGGCTCTCGTTTATCAAATTCCCTCGGTATGCGTGGCGCATCAAAGACATGCCCGTTGATTTATTAAATTGCGGCGGGACGGAGATCGTGGCTGAGCGCCATGGAAAGAGAGGAATCTGTTAACCGACGGATACGACGGGATCCAACGTCGACGGCGGCGTCGTTTCTCCCCGCCCCCTCGGCCGAAGACGAAATTATTAAAGTTGCCCGTATACACATTTATCTTCCGTCGATGTTTGCGCCGCTGAGACGAGTACACGGGCTCTTCCGGTAAATACGGCCCGCGCACCGTCCGTCCAAGCTGATGAAAAGCGACTTGTTTACCCCGTCGCTGCGCCCGTTGACTTCCGGGATGCTGCGGGCGAAAAAAGTTTCACGGGACGTCGGGCCCGGGGTACGGGCCGACGTGTACTTAAGGGCGGCTTCGGCGAAGAATCTTTTATTTTAAGGAAGGAAAGTTTCGCGACCCGCCCCCTACCCCCGGCCATCCACTTCTTGCTCCTCGTCGATGGAAAAACGAGCATCCGTTGGGATATTTGCGTTCGAGTTGGCAAATTGAAAGATGCCAGAGGGGAAGTGTGACGTGGACGGGACTCTGGTGAAATCGGATTCTCTCTGGTCTTCAATTAATGTACACAGCATCGTTGCGTATTTGAGTTGGAGTGGGATCTTCGTCGTTTATGCTTGGTTAGAAGAGTGCTTCGCTGTTTGGGCGGAGTGTGTGCTTAATTCTTGCTCTCAGGGACAGATTATTTTATGGATGTTGAGGCTAATTCTGATTATTTGGTAACCGTAGAGGGGACAGTATGAATCGAATTACGAGGCAATTCTTTGTTTTCTTTTATGGATTGAGATAAATGTTTTTTTTTTTTGGAAAGTATTTGTGTTGCGTTGCCTTCGAAAATTGGCTGTAAAATAGTTTGGAGAGAGAAAATTAATAGTAAACATCCACGGTTGAGGGAGAATGGAAAAATAAAAGTGATGTATTTTTCAATGAAAGAATATTTTAATATTTAAATATTGTTAATGGAAAAGGCGCAACGAAAATATGAAACGTGTTCCTATGGTCTAAAGAAGCCTTTGCTAGAAAGGTTTCCTATATACGTTACATTGGCGTTGATGAAGCGAAACTTCTCTATTTACTGCCACGTCACTTGATTTCCGGGCGTACACAGGAAGTTCTACGATTCTGAGAGGAGCAACAGTAGGAAAGGTCCTGTGTGCTTTGTCCAAATTTCACGTTACAGAATTTTGCTCTCTTAAAGAAACCCCATCAAATCAATGTCCAGTCGTTTTTGTAATCACAAATCATGAGAATAAATTTCCACTTATGCAAATGAGGTACATCTGTGACATGTATTTCCTCTCAAAATATTTTAAATTACTTAACATATCATAAAAACTCAAAGCTTAATAAATCACGAAGGAGGGCAGTTGGACTTTTATAAATCATTAACTTCATTCTGTTTACTCGTTCCAATAACCACTACAAGGAAAAATTATACTTCACGAACTTCCAAAGCCACTGAACTTTGCAGACTTTATCGTTTAATTCAAGTTCACTCTGTCCATAATAGTTCACCGTCTACCTACCCTCTTCCACGACTTCCACTACCCTTCTGTTAGACACAATGAAGCAGCCTGCTTTCGCTTTTGTCTGTTCGATTTAACAATTGACCCCCATCATCGTCCCCTTCAATTACATTTCATTCCCCGAGTAGTTTCTCTTCAGTTCCACTGCCTCGCCCTCGACTCGTTCTTCCCCGTCGTCTTCGCGTACAATCTTCGGTGCAAAAAAGAGCGCCTTTCCCTGAATAGCCGAATACGTATTCGTCTTTCGGCTACCCAGGGCGAACGGCGGCGTGGGCGGAGGTAATAATTAAATCCTAAACGAGGCAGTTGCTCGCTGAAGCCGCGCCGCACGAAAATAAAGCACGGCGAGCTTGCCGGGGCTTGGGAGCCAACAACGGGGGCCCCCTTGGAACAATCATTAATTAGATACGCCGTGGAACAAGGATGAAAGAGGAAGTCGGCCAGATACGGAGAAAGATGGCCGCAGGTGTTGCTAGTTGGGAGCAACGATTCAGCGGAACAGAAAGTTGGCCAGGGAGCGTATCTCCTTGAACGTTGAAAGTAAATCGGAGGAGCCAGCGTCGCTCCTCGCCCGGAAATGAGCCTTGCCGAGCACAATCTCCGGTCAGAGAGGGGCTTTCTCCATTTTGTTCTTTGTGATGTGTTCGCCATAATTGAAAATGTCCTCGCGTACTGGAGTACTTTGCACCGTGCCACCATTTCTTCGGGCAAACTCCGCCGCGCTTGCCACCTTTCTCATCTGGATCGCGTCGTTATTGCTGAACAATATAGGTAGTTGTGGGAACGTTATAGGCGAGGGAAACATGCGTTTGGTTCATGTTTCGAGTTGGATACTGGTATACACACATTTGTCGCAGTGACGATAAGCGTCGTGGGCTTAACTTTAGTGGACAAAAAGAATTTCTTAGAGTGTATTGCATAAGCAACAATATTTCGTAGCTGCACTTGATGTTCTATATAATTCCTAACGACAGTAATATTATCCAGAAGTTCGTAGATTTAAGGGTTCACTCGTAAAAGTATTCTACCGAAGGTTTGTAAGGTTTAAGGGTCCGTGATTGGCGTGTCAAGCGTCTGTCGACCTACATTGAAGAAAGCTCTGCATCTGTTTGTATGGAAACGTCGATAAATCGAATGATTCCTCGTTGGAGAAGATCGTCCCAAGCCTCGCGTCTCGAAACCGATCTCTGTGTCCTTAAAACAAGATCGACGGTTCTCTCTATAAATCACGCGGCTGGACCGATACACAGCGACCAGCAGTCGCCTCTCGATCGTTTCCCCGGGGCCTCGATCGATGTTGACGACGGGCCAATCGGCCATTAAGTGTATCCTGTGTCGAAGATAGAAAAAAGGACGCGCGGCGGGCAATCAATCTTCCATAAGTCGAGGCCTCGAAGAAACTCGCCGCTGCGATCGGAACGGAGAAGAAACCGGCGCGCGTGTGAGAGCTTCTGGGCGAAATCTCGCGCACGGTCGCGCAAGAAATCGTTGGATCGTGGATCCCGGGGCGGATAATGGTTTCATCCCTCCACCTCTGATCGACGAGGAAAACGAGCTTCTTCCGCGAGGCCGTGGTTTTCGTCGTGGCCTGTCTCGATTTATCAGGATGTTCGATCTGTCGTTGACTGTACAGCAGAGGAGCCCGGCGACGGGCGATGCACCTTGCAGCTGACGAATCTGTTTCTTTGGTTCCAGGTAGCAGCGAGGAGTCGAGACCTGGCGGCGGGGATCCTGGAAAGTTGGGAGTGAAGAAACCGAGACCGAAGGCTTCGTCGCCCAACAGACAGGGACCACAGCAATGCCAGGTAAATCCGTTGTTCTTTGATAAGGAAAACTGTCAAGGCCTCGCTATTTAGAAACGGCATGGATAGATCTAAAGAGATTTAACTCTTCGTGAGTGACGTTTTATTCCTGATTGATTTTGAAACGCTAGGTATTATATCTAGGAGTTTCTAATTCAATTCAATTCAATTCAACGTGTATGCATTTTTCAAGATGAATGCCACTAGTAGATGTTGAAAGATCCAAATACCAGCAGGTCCATTCCTAATTGCATTTGTAGCTTTAAGTATCTAGGAATCTATACGGAATTTATTGGTATCTTATAGCGTATCTATTTTTCTTTCGTGATTAGTTAAACGTGAACTCATTTAGTAGAAACAAGCAAGTAGTAAAAGTAAGCGATTGTAGCTCCCATTTTTCCTCAATTAGCAAGTATTATGTGTGGCACAGAAGTACTTTACCCTCCACTTTCGAACAGCGCTCACGTACGGCAAAAAGACATGTAAGAGGAGCCCGAGACCTCGAAGCACGCTTTAATGTCAGAGTTCAATCAGCACTCGGCACGACCGACGTCCCCCGATGACGTTCGTTTGACAATTTTATTAACTCGCCCGTTTCGCCACAAAGAGAGTTTCCCAGCGCAATCGTCGGGAGAAACAGTTCATTAGCGACATACGGACGATCGAATTAGAAAGCCAGTCGTTGCCCAGGCCAGCGCTCGGAAACCGCAAGTCCACAAAATTTACGCCAGTTTGTCGAACTGCCGACTTTTATTCCACCGTTTCACGCCCCCCCCCCCCCCCCCGCTGCTGATCTTCATTCTTGTTTCCCCGGACGTGATCCTTTTAGCCTTCTACTCGCGCATCTGTAATCACGCGTCTACCCTTCGACTTCACCTTTCCCCCACGTTTTATTCCATCATCGATGCGTTTCCCCTTCTGTTTCGCTCTTAATTCGCGTTCACGTTTGAAACTCCACTGGTGTTCCCTGCTCGCCCGTTGCTTCCTCCGTCCTCTATATTTACTTCTATTTTTTTCTGCTCGTCACGGAATGGGTTAACGTGACGCCGTCAAACGTTGAACAGCTTGACCCACATTCGATTTCCGTTTGCTAAACTGGCGTGTGCGCCGAGAAATCGCTGCGCACCTAGATGCAGAAGCTTGTGGTGTGAATGGGAATTTTTCGTCCTGTGTAGTCGCAGTTTTGTGGGAGGTAATGTACCGTAGGGCATTGATGTACGTTGGACAGGGACAATTTAATTATTTTCGTGACGTTTGAACCCCCTTCGATGGTCTTTTACTGAAATTGAAGAGGTTGGAGGTGATTTTTTTACTTAATGATATTCTGTTCCTGGGGCATGATTAATTAAAATATATTCTTCTTTCGTTTATAGTAGTCACACAATGGTTCGTTCAAATTTAGCACCGCATTTATTTTGCAATTTTTGCAGTCATCCAAAGATAATTGTAATTCGTTGTTGAAATTAAAATCCTTTCTCTTCAACCATTATGAACTTGAATTATTTCTATAATTAATTGATATCACGTCCCCTTCATCGAAATGTTCTATTCTCCAAATTATTCAGTTTAAATACAATTAAACAGATCTGCCAGATTATAATACCTACTATAATAATATTTAATTACATTTAAATATTATAGCAATTCGTTCCTACTTGCGGCATAAATTGTGCACCTGCAAGCGCAGAAGGCCATATAGTCGCCTGGCTCTTTGAACTTTTCACGGAACGATAAGTTATTTACAGTCCTCTATCGGCGATTACAATGTCCGTTCGCTTCTTTGCATTCCTGTGGCATTGGTCTCGCGTAATGTTATTCAAGTGTTTCGTGACTGGAGATTAACTTCGCAATCGCCCAGCGAATTGGGTCAGAAGTTCAAGGTCGTCCCCAGTGCCCTCCACTTCGTTGGTCGCTTTCGGTTCGATCTCTACCACCAACGGGCGAAAAAAGTCAAGAGAAATGTGTGCTTGGGATCTCTGGCCAATTCAGTTCTACCCTTTGGTACGAATAGAAAAGCAAATTGGTCTAGGAGCAAAAATACCTTGCACTACCGTTCGAAAATATTTGATCACTTGCTATATGCACCTACGTTTGATAAAAGAGGAAATAGAATAAAACGTAAAATAGTTGATTATTATTGCTTGTTCTTATAAAATTGCTACTTCTTTTTTCTTAGTATACGTGTAATTTGACCGCTATAGTCCAGAGATAAGGCTATCATTGTTGCTTTCTATATGATTCAACTGTTTAAGTTCAGATCCTTAGTAACTTATATTCAATATTTGACTTCAAAATTGTTTAACCCTCAGACGAATTTTTTTTTGTGAAATTGACCAAATATCTTACATTTACAAAAAATGAGCATTTAAAAATAAAAGTCAGTTTACGGTTTATTATTTTAACAACTTATTAAAGATCTACGATAAAAAAATACAAATAAAAAATTAAAATAATATTAATAATGTTATAAAAATTATATAAATAATAGTAATATTATTATTATTTATTATTGACGATTATTAGTTATTTAAACATATGAAAGAGTTTCAGTCGAAATAATAGATTAGTAAAGGCGGAATGAGGATTTGTGACTCGATTTTGGGTCAAAATGACTCAATTTTCATAAGGGTTAATTATATTTTAACGTTAGTAATGTTACCAACTGTTATATCTGAGACAGAGGAAGACTACAAGTGTCAATAATAATCGAATAACAAAATTGCATTTCGAAAACCACTATTAAGATAACAAAATAGAATGAAACGATCTTGATGTGCTGAGGAGTATCCAAGTGGGTCCACAGGCATGTGGAGAAACGTTCTATTTTCTCTTTCACCAATCATACCTGCATATAGCAAGTGATGAAGTACTTTTGAGCGGTAGTGTATGTAAAATATTTCACCAGGAACGATCTAACGCAATAGAAACACGATACACAGACTGGCAAAGCAATTCCCCATCCAAAGAAACCCTATGTAATTACGATGATTCTGAAATCTCGCTCTGACGTGCCCGCCGCAAATATCTTGCCTCAAAGAGATAAAATTAAATGCTTTAACTGGAACTACCCGCGTTCGAAAAGCAGCTCGCGTTATGCTCGTGCCCTGCTTGCGGGCACAAACAAGTTTAATCATTAACGTTCAGAGAAATTTACCGCGACGTAAATTAACACAGAACGTACAAATATAATCATTTCGGTATTTGTCCCCGCGGAGTCGTCTCCCCGTGCGTTGAACTATTTAGTTGCGCAACTTTTCATAACAGAGACACTCCGGTGGGTAATTCAATAATGCAATATCATCGATCGTAATTGAAGTGATACAAATAATTCAATGAATTCATTTTGCTTGATCCACGGAAAAACTAGCATCCATTCAGTAGAAAATCAAATTCTCTTGTTGCATTCGACGGGGCATTCTACGGAACGTATTCGTAATACCTAAAATGGTAGTTGAGAGTCTCATCTTGAGACATTAAAATGTGCTCCTTTTACAAATCTTCAGACCTCCTTTCTGACGAGAGTACTTCACTTCGGGTTGTTCTGCCATTAGGTAAGTTACACATTTTCCCGCTTCATTTTCAATTTGCACAGTGGCAGTCGCAGTCTTCACTGTCACCGCCACTGTGACTGAAAACCCCAGATCGAAAGCTGCAACCAAACACTGTCCATCTCTCCCCGAACATTTGCTCAGAATGTAATCTGTGGTGACATAGAATTCTTTGTCACCTCGTTCCACATTTATCCCGAAAGAATCCCCAGATTCTTGTCATTATCGAAATGCAGTAGCCACGTGGCAGACACGCGTCCATACGTAATCCACATCGATCCGAAAACGATGGCACGGCCAAAGGAAGCCACTATCGGTAGTGGACCGTGTTTATGCAGGCGAGCTTGCAGCGGGCAAAGTGGTCGCTCCTGCGCCATGCACACGCGTGTGCACACGTGCGACAGTCGCAACCAACGCTGAATACAGTGTGTAACGCGAAAAGGCTATTGAATATTCAGATGGAGCGATCCTCGAGCGGCCACGAGGAACATGGTGCCTTGCATAGCGACACCGTGACACGCTGCGAACCAAAATCACGCGGGGAACTTGTATGATTCGTGATAGACAGTTAGCGCCATGTTCAGTGACGATATTTTTAAATAATAGACATAGTTATGATTAACCCCTATGCTTCTAAGCTTGTTGTTGAGGTTCGGAGTTTGATGGATTTTATTGGAAATGTGGATGGAGGGGTTACACTAATGCTGAGGTCGAGCACTACTCAGTAGTACTCACTAAACACTACTTTAATAATAATACTTCTGCCGTGTTAAGTCAAAAGGGTTTATTTATAACTTTCGCTTAAATGAAGTCATTGCTGCCAGGTAGCAGAAAAATAATTTATCTAGATGTATATTAAATTTTTCTCGGAACAAGTTTTTTAACCAGATACGCCTATTTGAATTAACACGGCATACTTAAGGGGGTACACTTTTAATCGTTTCCTCCACGATTCCTCTCTCTGACTCAATTTGTTTCTATGATCAGCAGTCTGCGTTCGATCAGTACGTTGTAAAGTGGTGACCAAAGAAAGTTTAAAACTCGTATATTTATATGTCTGTAATTATGCAATAATCTTCTGACCAGGTTTAAGTATTATTATGCTGGTATCATTTATCTATTTTACAACCCCATAATGTATGGGATATCAATTCTAAGATATAGTTCTTCCTGATGGAAGTATCTAATTCCAGTTCACAGTTTAAATGTTATGTCTGTCGATGCATCTGCTCTCAGCAATTTAATGATCAGTCGTTAGCGAAGGATCATCGGGGTAGCAAAATTGATTTGGAAATTGCAGTTGTGTTATTGCCAATTTCTTGGACAATATACCTACTCCCTGAATATTGGCAGTTACTTAAAATTTCATTGAAGGAAAAGGACACAAATGTTATGTATTTTCACTATGTTATAATAGATAGCTAAAGCAAATTTACAAATATTAATTAAAAAAAGTTAAATAAAAAATACAAAAAATGGAAAGGATAGTGCATTGAACCTAAGAGAAACAAATTTCACTGTCAATGTAAATTCAGATAGGTAAAACTTTAGCTGTTAGTGTTATAGTTTATATGGTGTACCAAGTTTACGCCTGTTACGTGGTAAGATTGGTAGCTAATTAACAGATAGGTATTAAGGATTGAAAAGGATACAAAATTTGTCCATTTTGACACTTGTAGTATAATCACAAAAGGTACACTGTTATAATAGAATACTTAAAGCAAATATAAAAATTGTTAATTTTTTATATTATATAGCAAAATGTTCTAAAAACATGGCAAATGGCAATGTTCCCTCATTTTGCGGTACCATTTCTCATCTTCCTCCGTCCACTCGTTCTTCCCCTGTCTACCTCTCCGTCCCTAGCGATGGCGGCCGTGCAACCGAGAAACGAAGAGCCGCGAATTACGGTCCGCCTTGTTACGTAATTAAATGATGGGCCACCCGACTTGTTGACAAGGCCCGTCGATGTATCGAGTTAGCGACGAATTAAGCTCATCCTCCACGGCTCGATTATAGCTCGGATATCGGCACGATCCACGAAGAAGGAGGCAGCAGCATCGTCAAGTGGCCACCCACCCCCCGCTCGTTCGCCGAGACGTCGGCCGTCGGTAATTTTACGGGGAAATTAATAGTTACTGGTTACAAGGGGATCGTGAAAGCTTGCCAACTCGGCCGTCGGTCCTTATTCGTCCGTAAATCATCGAACTTTTCGCCGAGTTTTTGATATTTATTAATCGACGAGGCGTTTCGACGTCGCCCGAGTATGTATTTGCTGTCGTCCCGTGATTAATAATTCCTTTTTACGGACAGCTCGCGAGTTTCGAGCGTGGCTCTACCTTTCAGGTTGCCATTGTTGACGTCCCCTTCCGTACTACCCGCAATCGTACTTGCACAAAGAATCAGTGGAACGAGCCATTATTTCAAACAAACCGAGATTGAAATATTCGCGAAAACGTAGGTAACACGATCACGCGTCTCGCTAAGCGCGTTGCTTCGGGAAACGCTTTTAAAATCCGCTAACGGATGTAACACAATGAAAATGGCTCTCAACTAAATGTACCTTATTCCAATAGAACAATGGGACACCGAAAGTCCAGCCGAAAAGCGATTTCTGAAGCCGCGTATCAATCGGCAAGGATGATCTATCGAATTGTCTGTTTGGAAGTAACCGCGTCTGCGATGCGCTTGGAAAGAACGTGGTGCCGAACGATTACGCGCCGTATCCGCGTGGAATCGTATAAATCCAACCCCCCACCCGTACGGTACCGACGTTTCCGCGCGTCCATTGTCAAAGGACAATGTAACAGATCCTGGAAACGGTGGAGGCCGCGCAGAGATCACAGGGAAGGAACGTTCAAGATAATTCGAGCGATTGCATCGATCCTTTCGGGAAGCGACGTACCGAGTGTCGGCGGTCGATCCTCGATAATCCGAAAGCGAGGAACACGGAGCACAATGGGGGTAAACTGATTGAACGAGGCGAAATCTGATGGCATTCCGTCCCCGCTGCCCCTCGCCCCCGCACGCTCTACCGAGCCTCTCTCTCTCTCTTGATCTCTCCCTTGATTTCTCTATCTCCCGTTTCATCTCTTTCCTCTTTTCCGCGGGTTTCGCGCACCTATATGCACCAGGAACGACCGCCACCCCCCTCTAATCCGATGATATCGGAGAAGGGCCTGGAGGGTCGTCGACCCGGTCTTGCGATTATCCTCTGGCGGCTCGAGGACGCGGAATCGAAACTCCTTGTTGCCGTACAGGTTCGTCCACGATCGGAGTGAAACCAACATGCGAGGTGTACCCGTGGTAGCCGGCGCGGTCGACGCGCATTCGCTGGGGACGTTAAAGCGTGTCGTGCGGCTCGCGTGCAAGTCGTTAAGTTAATTAATTGTCCGGGAGGATACCGGCCGTCCGACTTGCTCCACGTCCGACGGCTCAGAGCGGTGTGTCGAACGCTTAAGATCCACGGAGGAAGCCAGAAGGAGGCGTGTCGGACAGATCGATCCGGTGATTGATCGGAATTGAACGGGATAATAACGTGTCGAGCGAGACGCTTCTGCGGCTGATGGCAGCCACGGCGTTCACCGTCCTTTTGTGTTCGTAATTATATCGGCGGGCGCTGTAACTTAATTTAACGCACTCGATGTCGGCTGTCTTCTGGGGGTCCAAGGTGCGGAGACAGGGATTTTAGGTGTGCGTGGCGGGTTAAATGGCTGAACTCATGGCTCAGCTGAAATGATTGGTTCTTGTAACGGAAGAGGTTTATTTGTAGTGGAATGAAAGGGGTTTCATTTTAAGCATGTGTGGGATTGAGGGTGGAATAAATTCTGGGGTTAGGTAAGGGAAGTTAAATATCGCGGTGCTAATGTCGGTGAAGTTATACTGTCCTTGGTAGACTGTAATTTTTCTGCTGTAAGGAGAAAGAAAAATATTTATTCTTGTAACTTTAGCCAACGCACTCTGTTCTTTTTACAAACACAATGACCCAAATGTAGAATGAGAACTGCTTTAATACTTGCATTAAAGAAAAGATTTCTCCAAGTCACATGCATTAAACCCGACTTATTATCCACTACTTGTACCACATATCCAATGACACGCCCTCTAGAGAATCTTCCAGAAAGAAAAAGGTTGTACTTCGTGATTGATTAAAATCGACAAAACTCGTGTAACGTAACGTTAACTTTTAATGTAAAACGTTGCCGGAAGGATCGCGAAATTGGGAAAAGAAATAGGCTCATCTTGTAGAGGAAAGCGTCCTTTTCAACATGTATTTTGTTCCAAGTCGATATCTCAGTTGGTTCCGGAATTATAGCGTTTAAGAAACAGAGGACGCGAATGACCGTCGCAACGTCGGAAGTGCCGTGACCTACTTTCTTACGCGGAAGTAGACTCGTCGTGAGTCGTGAGACTCGTGAGTAGTAAACAATAAAACAACTACTGACTCAGCGTCTGTCGCTGACCAGCGCAAGGCCGTCTAGCGTGTGATAGGTCAATGAGGCCGCGCGAGAGAGAGGCCCGACTGTGCGCGTGAGACAGCGATAGAGTAGCAAGTAAAAATCACGCTCCACTTTACACGACGATATCTCAGGAACCGAGGGTGGTATCGGGGCGAATGAAACTTCGTTTTGAAGGGGAGGCTTCCCCGCTTCTAACGACGTCCTAAATAACTTTCTGTGATACACTGTCGGGATTGTAGGTGACATTATATTTCAGGTGTTTTTTCCTTGTTTTGACTCGGGCTTACTGGTATTAGTTGGTACATTCGTTGAAATATCTGGAATGTAGGTGGTGGGGTTTGTGGAAGCGGAAGGTGAAGGGTTAAACAATATTGAATTGGCAGGATTTATGAAATTAGCAGTGGCGAATTTGAATATAGGCTAAGTAGGCTGCAGTCTGGGGCGGCAAATTTTGCGCGAAAGAAATTGAAAAAGCTTGAAACAACTTTAAAAGCAATTCACTTTTCTTTCATCTAGCAAATTAGCAATAACTCATATGCGAGTTGTCATATTGAATTAATTTTAAATTGTCTCAACTCTTTTAAATTAAAATATTTGATGATGTTTCACGGAAGGGGCGGCAGGCGCTTGTTAGCCTAGGGGCGCCAAATCTCCAAATCCGCCCCTGGAAAGTAGTTAACGAGTTAATGGAGCAATATACAAATAAATTTGTTAGGGTTAAAAATTGGAAGCAGTAATTACTTTTACGTAAAACTGGGATAGATGGTATACAGGGTGTTTTGTTAATCCTATATTACATAGTGAACTACAAAACATTTTCAGTAACAATATATGATATTAGTGGTATTGACATTACATTCTTGTTAGCCTTCGTACTATGAAGGGATGTTTTTGCTAAACAAGCAAACGGAAGTACAACCTAATAAGCTTAAATTTACAAATCTGCCTACGGTTGTTATTAATCCAAGTAATCCTATTTCCCTCATATTAGTTATAAACTACATCCACCTACACACCGTTCCCATTATCCTGTTGTTGCGTTTCGAAAATTCCTCCTTGCAAAAGCCGCTTAAATCAACAAACCCATCGTGTACGTATCCAAATTCACGGGGATCCGTAGAAACAAATGCGCGTTTCGGCAACTCCGGGCTAGTTCGCAACAAAACTTCATTCTGAATTGCATCTGGTAGACCGCAGTACCTCGAGATTACATTTTAAAGTGCATCCACGCGCGCATCGCTCGTTCTCGGCTGACCAGGTGTCGCCGTGATTATTATTCTTGCCGCCGTCAGCGTGCAACGACGTCCCCAGAAGGTTCCCGGGCCCGCGTAATCAGCGACGAGGAACGACGAAGCTCGACGGTTCGCGGCGCGGCCACGCGGAACGACTTCCCTCGCGTCAGCTATCGATTCGCGTTCCTCGACCTGTAATTCCATAATTCTCCATTGAAACCGAACTCGGGGCAACGCTAGCGCCCGAGCGAAACGATTCCGCGCGATTGTGATTCGCCGACAATGACGGGTACAAGCAACGACGCGACATCCGTCTCCTTTTCCTCGTCGCCGATGTATCCCAGCTCGCGCGCCCCCCCCCCCCCCCTGCCGCCACCCGTGGCCGTCTCGAGTCGCGAATAATATTGCAGGGCCGGCACGGCGGCGGCTCACTTTTGTGTCTCCTCAGCAACAGCGACACGTCGTCGCTCCCTGACACGAAGCCGGTTGCCTCGCTCGCGGGGTCTGGCTTGCTCATTATTTACGGGGGCGCGAGTTCCTCGCCTGGCTGCTGGCTGCTGGTAATAAGATGCACTTCTTTAAAGGACTTCGCCTGCCCGGAAGCAACAAATTGCATTCCCCACCCGGGGCCTCGTCTCTGGCTGTTTGTTCGTTCGTCGCGCTCCCTCGTTCGTAGCCAGGGCGTTCCGGGGGACTGGCGTCTGGTCCCCTTCGAGGGAAGCTCGTCGAGACGCGGAACGTGGTTAGCCGGAACAAACGTTTAACCGAGTGGAGCCGTGGATGCGTTTTAAACGTGAATCAACCAGCCCCAAGGCGGCCGGGGGAGGATTAACGAAGTGTACTCCCGCTTGCTTCCCCCGCGGGCAAGTATCTGACGCCTTGGGGTGCGTTGCGTCTTATTTCGCCTGTTTCTTTCTATTACCTTCCGTCCCGACTCTTTTCTTCGCGGTACTTTAGAATAGCACCTGAAGGAGTCCGACTAGACACCCGTGTATGATCTCCTTCATCGTACTGACGCAACATGGCTGCCTGTTGCGTCCGTAACTCAGGGGGGGGGGGGGATCACTTCTACCCCGTACGCTGTTTTTTCCCGTCCCCAGAGCAAGTAGGAAAGTTTGCTCGCACATTTCCGAATCGCCCCGTGTACACCCGACACCCATAAATCCCGGAGCGTCGTCGAAGCTCCGTTTCCCTCGACGCCGAGGAAACGGCGGGTGGTGAGAGCAAACGTTAACCGAATCGACCGAGCAGACGCTCTCGGGCCACGAATCGCCGCTCCCACCCCACTGTTACCATCGTCTAACTTCATCCATCGACTCGTCCCTTCACGCTTCTCCCTCCGCCGCAGTCCCGAAGGCTTCCCCCTTAACGAAGTATCAGTGTTACCACCGACGGATTACGTATTCAGGAGCGGCGTTTTGGTCGGTGTACATTGGCGGGTTCGGCGGACACGAGGGCTGGCTGCAGCCTCCGGGTTCTGCGAGTTGGTCGGGGGACGGGGGTGGGAGGGGGAGGGGGGATGGTTGGCCGTCGCTGGCGGAGGCAGGAGGGATCCAGAAAGGCCAGGAGTAATGATGTTTGTTTAGCTCTCGAGGAAGGGCCGTTAGCGGGGCTGGCAGATACGGGTTTTGGCACGAAGATGATGGCCGAGGGATGCAACGGCCAGGGACCAGCCGTTGTCGAGGCCCGTTGAGAACCCTATCCCGTTCTCCTCCCCCTCGCGCTCCTCTTGGCCGGCTCCGTCCTCCTCCCGCATGGATCTTGCCCCGTAAATTGAAACTCCCGTGTGCTCGGGTCCCGTGCATCTGGAGCTCCTTAGGAGTTAAGCTACGCAAATTAGATTTTCTGCTTAGAAGCCAGAAGTACGATTTTCTGCCCCTTCCCACCCTCTGTCCCGCCTTGCCGCTGGATCCTTCGAACAGCCCTCGAGTCCCTTGACGTTCGACGGTCGAAGGTGGGAGTTTGGATACTTCGTCGCGCTTCGGATACTTTGGCAAATTCGCAGCCACTGAATGGAGGATGAATCGCGGAGTGGATGGAAGGAATATAGGTACCCAGGTCGCTGTTACCTTGTTCCTTCACACGTTATGGATGTAATTAATGTTTTTCTATTAAAGTCACTGAGGAAGATTTGTCGTACTTTGTCGTAATGTAGAAGCTTGTAAGAGGATTTGCTTTATTAATAATTAGGTCGTCCCTGATAGTGCACCGACCTCGGTGCGGGAAGTTTCATTCGAGGAAAGGCATCCGTCAGAGTTTGCCTTTTTAATTACGATACAAAAGATCTGACAAGCGGGCGCATTAATTAAGATTAAAAGTCCGATAGCGCGGTTTGTGGTTAACTTTTCTTTCGATTAACCTAGATTCCAGTGCGGCGAGAGAAAGAAGCTGGGGGAGAAGTGAGAGCCAACGTGTGTTATGCGTCTTCCATAACGAGACGTACTTCAGTTTTATCTTGAACGACAAATTCTTTTTTCTTTATAAGAGCCTGCAATTTTCTGTCCCCAAGGGCGGGTTATTTAAATTAATAGTGACCCTAATAACGCTTGATGTACAATTCTGTACAAATTTCGTGAAATTACTGGATACCCTTGCCCTCCTAATACATTAATTTCCACAGAGCTGCCACCTTGAATATTCATGCTTCGCCGTTAAACGTTTGCTCATAGATAAAAAATTACTTCATTGTACTCGCAAGTCCAATATTACTCGGAGAAGCTCTAAGCCTTGATTCGATATTTTTCTCCCCACTGGAATCCGCACGAACGACAAAGAAACTAGAAGCCGGATCACATCGGTGGAATTCTCTGCTCTAATCTGAGCCCCGCAGAATTCTTTGAAATCGAAGCGCAGCTCGTTCTACAAAGACGGAGCCAGAAGAAGCCTCTCTCTCTCTCTCTCTCTCTCTCTCTCTCTCTCTCTCTCTCTCTCTCTCTCTCTCTCTCTCTCTCTCTCTCTCTCTCTCTCTCTCTCTCTCTCTCCCTCCTCGACGAAATTTCTAATTACGCGCGAGACGCTGCTATGGCATTTCGCGTGTTAACAACAACCACGCCGAAGACACGGTCGAGGGGGTGTCGGAGATGGTATGCCTGTTAAGTATGTGGAATTGGGTTTATTACTCGCTCCGGGGGCGTGTACTGTTTCAGGAACTATTTCAGGAAGCCAGAAGCTGAGGGCTCCAGCGTGCACGAACGTTGTTCCATTCGAAAGTCCGAGGACTGGGCAAGAATAGCCCGGATTGGCGTTGAATTTACCCGAGCCGAATATCGCGCGAAATTCCATGGATCACGTTCGGCGAGGAATAGCGCAAGGAGTTTCTGAACAAACTAGACTCGCTACTTACCATTTTTGACTAACTGCGAACGTTTCTCTTGGGGCCGATCCTTGCGATTTTCTCAAACTTATAGTATCGGTATCATAATTCAAACGCTGAATGAAAGTTTGACGTAGGTAGGTACGTTCTGCAATGAAATGGTTTTTCAGAGAACCAATCTCCCGTGCATCGTGCCTTCGTGCTGCGTCGAATTATTGCAGAATTTTTAGAAGACTTTTAACGAGGAACACGGAGTACTATAGGAGTTGCAAATCGAACAGGTGTGCGTAATAAACGCGGTATAACATATGTAGGCAGAATACTCGAATGAATTGGATATATATGAAAGTGTGCAAGAGATCCAATTAAATCCAACGCACGAGTGGCGTTTTAATCCTGCACGGTTGAAAAGTCGCGATATTTCAGAAGAATCCGTGCCGTTTGCACATCCTCAATCGGGAATCGTTCCACGTCCGTCCTCGCCCCGAGGCAATTACAGAGTATTCAATTAGCGCGTGACGGTAAGAAGAGGTAACCCTTTTTCAGGCTTTACGTGACACGTGGGGGGGATCCCCGTCGCGTCGCCGTGGCGCGAGAGACTCGCGGCTGAATGGCGCGGACGCGTCGTTAAGTCGAAATTAATTTCCAATGCAGCTGCGGGCCCCGACACGTGGCGTCGCGAGTGCTCCATTATCGGGCGCAGAGAGGAAAGTTCTTTCCACTTTTCGTTCCCACTGTTATTCCCGATCCGTTCCGCGCCCGATATGCGAGCCCCTCCGCCCGCGATGGCTGACTCCGACGACGCGAATAAGTCGTGCCAGCTCGTCCGCGGAAATTTCACTCGCCCCGAACGGAACTAGAACTTTCTTCTCCACCTGCCATCCCCGTTCTACGTCTTTCCTCGGGGAACTTCCGTTTCCCTAATGGAGGGGGGAAGAAAGGATAAACCGTCGACTCAGCGATCGCTGCTACCTCAGCCGCGAAATTTACCGGTTTTCCGCGGAGGATCGTCTACCGACCATCCTGGGATCTCGATACCCCGCTGATATACGCACACGAAGTTTGTTATGAATCTTTTTATTGCGACTGGTTCTGTCGGTGTGCTTCCTGCGGCTGCGGGGGCTTCCACGGATTTTTGTTCGTGGCTACGTTTCACAGTAGGCTTCGCACTGCGGGGTGAGTTTATGGATTGTGCGGGGCCTCTAGCTGTGCTTTGGATAGGGAACGCGGAGGTTGAAGTTTAGGTGGTGTGGAATTTAAGCTACGTGAAACCAGGGGGAGCAGGATATTAGATATTAGAGTACAAGTTGATTAAATCACATTCGTTGTCGTTTATACTGTTTCCTCTGCACCGTTGCATAGAAATGAAGGCACACTCTGTGAGTACATTTTGGCTTGCAAATATTCCTATAAATGCAGTTGAATAAAACTTGTTAAAAATTTAATTCGCAACATAACTTGTAGTATGGATTATGACACTCAGTTTTGCACCTCCTCTTATGAACTTTGAGGGGTGCTTTCACCCCCTAAACAGGCACAGGGGCCAAAATAAAAAGGCACATACCTATTTCTTATTTTTCGGACCTCTGAAACATATCCAAAATCCAAAGCAATCGGAGGAGAAATGCGTCATCAAAGCTTGCATATCCACCTGTAGGTCTCTTTCGTGAAAGGGAGCTAGAATTCAACTATTCAGACACTTTCACCTACCACTATCTGCCCGCAAGCATTCATCAATTATCCCTCGCGTGGATTTGGAAAAAAGTTTCGTAAACGTTATTAAAACCGATGTGTCTAGTGTCCATTTACCAGCAGACGAGTTGCACACGCGCGGTCGTTTTGCTTCCCGCGAGGAAACGTCGCACTAACACGGATTTTCAAGCAGACTGCCGTGATGGATGGTAACCGTGCGTTCACCATGGCGCAATGGTATCTTTATCGACGTTCTAATGTCCAGTCGTAAAGCCGCGTACACAGCCGGCTTTACGATGCCGGTGCACGGTAATTGAAAACTGTGTCCTGCCCCGCGTTCCGTTTCGCGAGCCCGTAATGAACCGTTTGGAACGTGTGCCAGGCCGCGGAGAACTGCGAACATTTGCACGGAACGCACGGCGATTATCGTGCATCGAAATCGCGCGGCTCGATTGGAAGCCGTTACACTTGGCGTTTGTCCTCGATCGTGGACCGTAATCTCGTTAGTCGCGATGAACGCGTGCTGCCTGGCTGGTTTTAACCCTTTGCGCTGCAAGTGTGCCCGTCAGGCACGGCAATTTTTGAATTCATGCGCATCTGTGCCGTTAAATCTTGTGAAAATGGAAGAACTCGTGATTCGGTAGGATTAGAGGAATTATTGATGTCGATATCAGTGCGCTATATTTTTTCCGGTTCCAAAATTGTGTTTAATACGCGCAGGATTGAAAGGAATATGTGTGATCGATTGGTGAATGGATAAGTTGGAGTGCGAGTGGGTGATAGAAGGGCTCGAGGTTAAATCTAGCGCGTCTGATACTGGGGTGGATATTAGAAAGTGCAAAGTGCTTCAGGATTGATTAAATTCTTCTTTTCTCTTGTGTTTTGGGAATTGTTTCTATTTTTATGTGTGCCGAGTGGCTTATACGATTCAGGTGGGATATAAGAATTTGTGAGGATAGAAGACGAGAGTATATTGTTAATTTAAGACTCGAGTGTTCATCGAGTATCATAAAGTGATGGGAAATGCGTTTCGTGCAAGAAATATGGAATGTTAGAAGTATGCAAATTTTGGAAATATATTGAAAGATTTCAGTACATGCCGCTTCTTTGTCATTTATTTGACAACGGATTATGATTTTTAACAAATACTTTGTATACTTTGGATCTTATGATTATTCTGGTTATTGTAGCGGAGTTGCAGTATTTCAAAAAATGGATTGACAACTGTTTCCATTTACCTTTATTTTGTGTCGTTTGTATTGTTAGCTGTGGCTTAAATGTCACAGGTGGCGCAAAAGTCTCCTATTTTTTTTAAATTTCAGGTACATGTCAGTGATGTTTTGACATTTCAATAGAAGCGACTCACGATATTTATTGTCCATAAAAATAAATAAATATAGGTACCCTTCAAGAATACAATTATATAATAATAATAATTCGTCGGTGGTCTTAACACAACATAAATTTAAACGAATGTTTAAAGATTTCTTCCTTTGGGGCTATTTGAAATTTGAGGCATTACTTTACGCGAATAACCCACAGATTTTACAACAATTAAATGCTACTATTCAACACAAAATCGAAAATCTAACCCCACAAATTCTTTAAAATACCATGGAAAATGCAATAAAAAGAGTCCAAATTTGCATAAATTCTAATGCCTGTCATTTGTTGGATATTATCTCTGAAACTTGATGTCATAAAATTTATAGGTCTGAATAAATTGTGCCACAAAAAAAAAACCCACGTTGTTTCATTTCAAAATAGCAAATTTATAGACTAAGAAAATCGGATGACGACTTTTGCGGTGCCTTTTAGTTCAAATTCGCTTTCAAACGTGGGTAGAAGGTGACTTGTGTCTGTGTCGAAAACAAATAACTTAGAAGTGTGGGATGATGCGTTAGGTTCCTGGATTTACCACTATCCCTTTCTTATTCCCTGCTAAACGACTGGCGCTTCCTACGCAACTTTTCCACGAATCAGCAGACGGGCTCACCCACGGCAGGAATTCGACCGACAACAACAAGCCTAGCCCTATCCATATTATCACGCTGCGTAACCTCTACCCACTGACAGTCTGTTATAATCGCGATCAGTGACAACACGCTCTGCGAGGAGGTTCGCGCTCGCTCGCCCATTGTATATGCGGCAATGTAAGTCAGCCAAAATAATTCTGTTCACTGTCCATGCAAGCGTTTTATATGTACCTTGTCTTATAAAATGATATTGAGGCGGGATAATGGTACGTTTTGTATGAATCTTCAAGGAATGTAGAATTATAAAATCGATCTGGAATGAATTTGTGTATGTAACTCGTGTGTGTAGATATTGTCATGTTTTTCGTAATATCTTGTGGTGGAAAATTTGTTGTGGAAGGTGTATTAAGTACTTGGTATTTTGGAGAAAAATTAAGTAATATTTTACGGGTTCCGAAGGAATATTTTGAGGGAAATAGGGGATACAGGGTGCATGGTTTTGCATATTTATTTCTAGTGCTAACAGCTGCAGAAATTCGAGTTTACTTTTGGAATATAGTCATTAGTCGAAATTAGGAGCTGTGTATATACGCACGTAGCACTTCTGTCTATGTCAAGCGTATTCGCACGTGACAGGAACATGTGTCAAATGTTAGGTATTTCTGAAAATGGTGTGGTATGTAATGCTAACAGTCCAATTATAAGGTTTAGTGAAATCATAAACTTAAATAATCAAATTGAGTTAAATCATTTCATTTCTTTATACATGAGATACTTTAAAATTACAGTGGGCATTCCAAATTTTCAGATTTAAATGAATAATATTAGATATATGGTTCTTCACTTAACGGTGGCGTAGACAGTTAAATCTCCGAATATGAATTATTTTAATAATATTAAACGGCATTTTAATTAACTTGTTAAATATGTGATACTGAGAAACGTACGGAAAGAATTCAAGATTGTGTTACAGTAAAATAAACGGATAACGTAATGGATTAAAGTGTATTGCTCTCAAATTCGAATTTCCAATGCAGTAATGAAATTATAAAATAATATAAATGTACAGCAAAATTTGACAGAGTTTGAACTGTAATGTACTCAACATTTTAAGGAAATAATTATTAAGTATATCTAGATGTTTCGCCTTATCTCGTTATAAATTACATTATCTAAGAATAATTTGACAGGCAATTACTTCACTGGCTACTTGAAAACCAATTAATCTTTAACCATGGCGTAAATCATACTCTTATGCCACTACAAGCGGAATAATATTGTTTTGGTCAGCTATTTACAGTGTATAGAGTACACGTCATGCCATTCAACTTCGAGTAGCATTTTGAGCATTAATATTTATATTTTCTTCTCCTTATACACCTACACATATTTCACTTCAATAGATACCGAGTATTATTAGTACATGCAGTATGATACATGCCTCATAGTAGTACAAATGTTTGTTTTACAGTTTGCAAGTAATATATTCCATAATATTGCAGTATACCCTAATGCTCACAATCTTGAATTTAATCAACATTGGCTAAAATCAAGAGTCCTAGATATTACAGCTGCTTCTTCTCATCACTATTGTAAAACAACAATTTAACTAGAATAGATACCAAGTCAGTAGAGCCAACGCGTTGATGCCGCGAAGCATACACTATCTTAATACTGCCTACGAAATAATACAAACTGTCAACAGTTTTCCCAAAGAGCATCCAATTAATAAATAACAGTATTCGCGAATCTCCGTGGAAACGTCTTTCCACACTCCTGTTGCCTCCCACACTCTCCCCCTTCCCTGGGTACGCGGGGAGGCTGAATACGCAATCAAGCCGACTGTCACGAGGCAGATCGTTGCAAAGACGCGCTGACACGGTGCACCGTTTCTGTCGCAGGTCTGCGGGAAGGTGTTCAACAACGCATCGGCGCTCACGAAGCACAAGCTGACGCACAGCGACGAGAGGAAATACGTGTGCACGATGTGCGGCAAGGCGTTCAAGCGGCAGGACCACTTGTGAGTACACCAGCATATAGTAGATACGTGTTATAGCGATTCTCGCACCCTCCTCCTTTTTCCGCGTCGATTAGCCAAAACCCGTCGTTGTTTCACGTTTCCTCTTGCGACTGCTGCCGCCTAGAGCGAGACGCTTCTTCTGTTTCCCCAGTGTTCGCTAAAAGCTCCACGTTTTCTATTATTAAAACCCTCCGAGCTTTCCGAGGGCACTGCTTTCCGTGGCTCTTTCTCCTCGAAACTCTGCAATTTTCAATCTTTTCGACGGGGCTGCTTCACCCCTCAGGACTCCGATTGCAGACGAACGAAACGGGTGCGTGTTTCGTGGATTTTCTATCTTAACAACATATTTCGAGGGGAGATAAATATGGACGATGGACAATTCGGGATGCCGGAATTATAAGCGCGGATAGTGTAAGCTCGAGGGGAGACTGGTGAAAATGAGAGAGCGAAGAGGGAAGGAAGGGTGGCTGAATAGAATCGCGAGGCGGACCTGCGAGAATCGAAAATTCAATTCTTCTCGTGAACGAGGAGAGGAATAAGAGGGAATCAATAGTGGCAGCAATGGGGTTGCTTCTTCGAGCCTCGGTAGCCTTGGCCAGACTTGTTGGCCGGCCGTGAGGTCAGACTTGTATTTCCTTCCAAGGAGGATCTACAAATCCTCCCTCCGATTCTTCGACGCTTTCCTACCCTTATTTGAGATTCGCCGCGTGGCTCAACTACATTTCGAGCGGACAGTAGCTTCCTTCTCTGCGACGCTCTCACGCCTTTGGACGTCACGTTCGATTCCATCTCGTGGTATTACCCCTGACTCGATGAATGCTTTGTCAAGAACACATTGCTTTCACGCGGTAGTGATTATTCCTCGATATCTCATGTGCAGGCTCGTACATTTTTGGCTGTGATTCCTTCGTTTTTTCGAATTTTGGAGCGCCGTTGTGCTTAAAATACGTAGAAAATATGTAGCTAGGGGAATATGCAAAATTCCTAAAAACTAATTTTCGAAAATTTGGAGGGTAACCTACCCGCTTAAGTACAGTGATCGACATCCCAGGATTTGAGTATTAATGATTTAGTATTGATAACCACTACATGTATTACTCTTCGTTACATTTTTAGGAATGTGTAATTCACTTCCAGCAGTTGTGATATTTCGAGGCAATAAAGATTTCGTAATTTTCTATCATTTCTCTTGCTTACAGTGCTTCGCTTACATTTTGTACACCTATATCCAATTCCTGGCACTCTGAACTCGTGAGATGTCAGCCATTATACGATAGGTGTATAATAGTGCAAAGAATCTAGTTTAGAATTTCGTTTCCACGATAAACAGTGTGAAGAAATTTCTTTCAGGGTCGAATTAATAAAAATTACTACTCTCTTGCCCCTATAATTTTTCACACTTTTCTTGTGTCTTCGACTAGAAATAGTTTAGTAAATAAAAAAATTACAATCTTGAATACTGGCAAACGTCAATTTTTAATTATTCTGAGCTAACGGAAAAGCAAAATACGAAGACATTATCTGCAAATAGATCTCTCGTATGAACCAGTGTTATTTCTCACGTTCCACTTATCTTTCCACAAGGAATCACTTTTTCTATCGATCGCAACGCGAATCACTTTCCCTTGGGTGTGTAATAACTTAACGAAGCGCTTATCGATGCCCACGATAATTGCTGCTATTCCTTACGACTCGGTCGATCGGAAGCCTTCCTGATCCCGAACTTCGAAAATTTGTCATTGTGTTCGTATCGAGAATCGGCGGCAATCCTCTTTGGTGCCTCACCCCCTTCGCTACTACACACTGTGGATACTGGCTCGAGCGGACAGTATTTTTCTTTCCCTCGACCTTTCCACCGACGTCGACTTCGTTTTATGTACGTATTTCATTCGATGGGGTCCGCCGACACTACGTTCAATGCGAACTGACGAACAGCTCGAGGAATTACTTTCGTTTCATCTCTGCCCCCCCCCCCCTCTCCAAGTCGTCCTTCTTTTCAAATTCAACGTCCCAGCAATTGTTCCTTTTCGATTTCCTTTCTGTCGCCAGTCTTCGTTCGATCGACGAAAGGCACCTCGAACTTATTACTGTCACATCCTCGAACGAAAATTTAGTAGGGAATTGCTCATCCTTGGCATTATCTTTATCCTTTTCTTAAACAGAAAAGAGGCGTTCCTTCGTTCAATCAAATACACTGAAGCATGATAAATTCACAGTAGCATAGAATTCTCTTAAATATTATTCCTCTCACGAGTTTTTGATGATTCAAAAATGTCTGTAATTATCCAGACTAGTTATTTCAGAGTTGAAGGGATTAATTGTTTCATTTAATTACTAAGATTACTAAGATACTAACGGTTTGAAAATTTATATGATGCTCAGAATAAGTTCTGCAAATAGTACAGAAATGTCATACAGTAAAATCATGAAACTAATTTAAGAAATGTTTTACGTCAGAAATTCTGTTCGTTCTACTCCTACACGAATATCAACGCCACCTCCATTCTATTTTACTTCATTCCCTGTACGTCAGTGTCACTCCACTGACTCCTGGCGTAGTCTTTTTTTAAATCTCATGAACTTTGTACAGGTTGAAGGAAATTATGTAACGAGGTCGTCAGATTTATCCCTGATTGAAAGGACCTTAGGGGCCGTTGGAGCTCCTTCAAACTTCACGCAGTCCATTCAATTATTTTCAGGCATTACACGGACCCAGAGCCTCCTTAGTTGGATTTAAAGAATGGCGTACTTAGAAGTATGGTTCTTCTGCCTGATCGAGCGTTCCGTTTGGCTGCTGTCCATAAAATTTCTTGGTCGGTTACTTGGAAACTCGTTTTCAAGAAAGCATATGCCGGGATTCAAGTAAACGATGCATGTGGACGACTTTATCCGATCAGCGAAAAAGTCCTTGGTCTGTTTCCTGTTTTTATTGAAATCCTTTTAACCTCGGATACCTCGAAGAGACCCGGGTCTTAAGTACCTAACTCTGGTATGTACTGCGGGCTGAAGTCGTAAAGAATTGTGTTTTCCTCCCGCCTGGAATCCTTTTAAACTTGGCGGACAGCGTCGCGACCCGAGCGCAATTTCAGCTTAAAAACAGCGGAAAGTGAATCTCGCGATAACGTTTCAAATTCCATTTTCACTGATAAACTTACGGTTAAACTTAACAATGACCTTGCAAATTAACTGACTGGTTATTATTCTGTTCCTTTCTGTTCGTTCTATTTTTCACTTAATTGGAATTTTTATAAATAAAAACGATTACTGCCTATCCTGACAGAAATATTCCTCCTATTTTCAGAAATTCCGTTTATATCATTTGAGTTTGTTGGAGTTTTGACTCTCGAATGCATAAAATATGGGAAGATTTTTGTATTTAGGGATTTCTCTTGTTAACGAATTTCTCATTCATGAGATTCAGTAAGCGAACAGAACGAATCGCTCTTTATCAATAGAGGCCTTTCCTTGCCTATTCATTTCGGTCTATTACACGTGGAACTTGCTACTGTAAATTCCGCACAAAGCTGAAATCATGCTCGCAGAAGTGAAAAATTCTCGTGAGTTCAGTGCTTTCGAGGTAAAAAAGATTACATCATTTAACGTAGTATGCAGCGACCTTTCGCTCGCCTTTTTAGAGAATATTTTATGTAACGAATGTAATAGCTGTCGTTACCGGAACAGTCCTTTGAAGTCTTTTACGTTTCAAGCATTTAGCAAAGAATTTCCTTCGAGCGGCAGAATGCTGAAAAGCTCTTTCGCACAAAAAGGGAAAAGAATCTGCTAATTAATCGGGGAACCAGAGACGGCTCCACCGTTTTCGTGCGTTTCGCTTTAATAATTTGCATTTTATTACAAGTAAATCAAAACCAATCTGCATTTACTACGAACAACTGCAACGGCACTCTATTATACAAACCCTTGCTAGCTCCTTCCACTTTCAAAGGTTAGTTTCATGTAAAATTTTCATTAGAACCTCAATGAATCTAATTTCTTCAGAAATCCTAGAATTACAGGTGGTTCGCTCTTTTCTTCCAAATGATGATCCTCTTTTCGAATTTTTTCTTTTTGTTACACGCCCAGCAAATGAATTACAATTTAATTGAATATTCAGCTTTTAGTCTTAAGACACGAATAACAACATTTTTCTTTCTCTACATATTCTCCGATATTTTTAAAATTCTTTCTACAGTTTTATACATGACTATTGCGTCGATGCACCTACTTTTGAAAGGGAAGCAGAAGCTTCTTTTTCGCCGCAACAAGATTAATCCATTTCTGCTTCTTCACCGTCGAAACAGTGTTCGAAATGTCTTCGTCGATCTGAAATGACTGGGAACGAGGGCAAGCGTAACGATAGGTATCTTCGGGCGAACGTGATTATAGCTTGCCATCGCTCCGGGCGGAAGTTTGACGGTTGATCGGGAAATAAAAGTAACGCCTCCATGATCGAGCGTAATTTAATTCTGTTTGCGCGAAGTAATAAGGCTCGAGTTGCACCTTCCGTCGGTATTTTCTGAGATCGAATCAGCTCATCGTTATCCATCAGACATTATATGATGACTGCAGAAGGAAGCTCTCGATCTCGTAACATGTTCGCGTAGCTGTTACCGATTTTTCACGAGGAGTGACGAGAAATGCCCCTTCTTTCCCACTCAATTCCCAGCTTCGTGTTCTGAAACTACTGCTACTGTGGCAAGTTTTATTCGCTCGCTTATACATATTTTACAAAGAAAGACGTAAATTGATTTTTGTTCTAGCATTTTTGTAACGAGAGGGTAACTTTTGTATCTTTAGCGTGGGTCACAACCCTCCGGGTTTCTTCTCCTCTTTTTTATTCCGTTCCTATTCTCAGCGAGTGACACGGCGCTCCGCGAATTTCTTGTGCTCTTATTATACAAAAAAAGAAGACATTCGGGACGAGCTCCTCCGGTTCGGCTTTAGGCAACGGAAAAACGGACAGGGGAAAAGGAAAAGAAGTAGCGGGGGTACTTAACCTGTTTCCTGTTATCCCTGGAAAGCCTCTTATTTCGCGGATGCCACATAGAATTTGCACAGAATTCGTTGTCTGGGCGCAGGAGTAATTACGTAGACAAAAGAACCCTATAGAAAGTCAACGTCGAAACGGGCTCCCTTCCATAGCAGTAAGCTGCGTCACCGCAATTATTCTTCCCTTGCACATTTTTCATTGTTTGGGTTATTCCGCGGCCGTGTTATTGCTCTTTAATGGGAAGAATTTACAGTGGGATGCTTCACAGTAAACTTTGCTTTCACGGGGAAACAAGGCTTCAAATGCCCACCAACTGTTCACAATAATTCCTGCCACATAGAGCGTGAAATCAAGAGTGTTGCAAGCTAATACTATGGAAATTAAACGACGTTCCAAGCCTTTCCTTCGAGAACAGCATTAATAATATATTATCAAATAAGTTTCTTCAACGTGAAGGCACACAAGCCACAGAACATCCAAATCTTTCTAAATGCCAATCACCAGAATCCTACACAGTCGTTTCACTCGTCAAAAGGACATCTATCGAAACGATATCTCTGTACAACCTACTCTTATCCACAAAGAAGAAGCTGAAAACCTTTTATCACTCCCAGTGTCGAAGACGCTCGCTCAGAACCCTCGCACGAACCGTCGAGCCACTCTGCGAACAGTTACAGCGTCTGTAACAATTATAGATCTACGTCGAGCAAATTAATACCGAGCCCCGAACGCCAGAGTCGCAACGACAGCGTTCCCCCCCGAAGAAAGACGTTGCTGGTGGTCGTTCAATGGAGCTCGGCGCTTAATTGAAATCTGAAAAAAGACGCCCGGAACACAACATCCCGCTTCGATTCTCCTAGGTAGAAGGTGGAGAAGGCTCCTCTGTCCGGTGACCCGACCGCTTCAACCCACCCCCGTCGATCAGCACCCCTTTCCTGCACGGTTGCCGAGCGCGCAAGCGGGCCCCGCCATTGTAAGTTCCTCGGCGTATCTCTGTTATCGAAGTAAATCCACGTAGTCCTTTTCCCGGGGTTCGAACGGCGGCGCTGCTCCTCGAAATAAGGGAGGACGAAAGGAAGCGCTTATACCTCGAGAGGTATTCTCCTCGAGGGCTCTTCTTCGTGGCTATATATATATATATATATATTTATATATATATATACACACACATATATATATATATATATATATATATATACACATAAACAGAAAGAGAGGATGGGAAAGGTGTGCAGAGGACAGTCGCGTCTCCAGGTCCAAAAGGGATTTGCGACAACTTCGGGACAGGGGGGAGGAAGAGTGGGCGAGGAAGAGGGAGGCAAGGACAGCGGTAGGAAGGGTTGGGGGTGGGATTCAGGAAGAGTCGTTGTCGATGCAGCCAGCAGGGGAGCTTCGTCGTTTCTTCGGTCTTCCGCTTGTAAAGAGGGCTTGCTTTCCCACCTCGATATCGTCGATAACCCCCTTTGTTCCTGGCCTTCCTTCCTTTCCCGTCCGACTAGCATTAAGGACGCTCCCGACCCCGCGAAATGAAAGAAAATAGGGCGGCCGGGGGTGGCGGACGACCCTCCTGGTTGACGCTCCTTTGCGACGCCCGGCCCTGCAACCCCGGCGAAATTAATGGAGAGTTGATAATTGGTGAGAATTTAATCTCGGACCTTGACGGCTGGCCACCGGCGAACGCGGGGTACTTTGGCGCGGAAAATTCGAGGGGAAGCGTCGCCGCTATCGCGGAATTCATTGTCAGGCCCCTCCGAGATACTTGGACTTGGGGAAAAGAATCTTGGCAAGCAGTGGGACTTGTCTGTAGACGTTGGACTTGGCTTGTGTTCTTAATCATTCTGGGGTTTTATTGTAATACGCGTTCGAAGCGTGTAACTTCATTTCGTACTGGGGTTAGCTCATAGAAATCGGTTTCTAATCCACCTGCACGTTAGTTTAAAGATATTGAAAGGATATTAGTAGGACTGATAATTGTGATGGAATATTCTGTTTGCTCTTAGTCCTCCGCGAATTTTCCTTCACTCGCGTGTTTAAATTGAAGAGAGATATTTAGTGCTCTGTTTCTTGCGAGTCGTCAAGTATTTTCTGCGCCGTTCTAAAGGATACGTCACCGTTGTAGAAAAAAAAAGAATCGAGAAAACCCCGTCCCTTTGTTTCGCTTTCAACGACGAGACTCTCCTTCCTCGCTTCGACGTCTTCAATATAGTCTTTGTTTGTGCCATTTTCCTTCTTCCCGCTGCGTTGAAAACGCTTCGCTAGGGATTTAAGGACAGAAAGAGATATAGAAAGTGACGCGGGGAAGGGGTGAATGAAATGAAAGAAATCACGAAGGTATAAACATCTTCCATTGTTGACGTTCTTGGTTCCCTCGCAAAGAAATCGAAATTCTAGTACAGCTGATCAATATCTAATTCTGTTTACGATTTAGTAAGCCATTAAGAATCCTTAAATCCCGGCAATACTTTCCAAAATATTCGTACAAACCCCAAAAACAGTAGAGGTAGACTAATTGTAAGTCATATTCTGAATCTCAGCTGTTAACTTCGAGAACCCACTCTCCGTCGATAGTCATCGTTGAAAAAACGCGGTGCAAATTGCGAAATGGATCGCTTGGTCCACGGGCCATGGAAAGAAGCCCTCCCAGCTCTTTTGTTTTCCATCTAACAGCGGAAGTGCAACTCGCAAGTGGGTCGATCGATTCCAGCGAGTGGTCTCAGTGTCCCACAGGGATCGTCTGGCCAATGTGGATCAGAATGGAAGTACGTTAAAAGTTGAACAAATTAGCTTTTACAAATTAAACCCGCTCCCCCTGCTCGCCTGCTTTCGCCCAGCTGCGGAGCGTCGTCTTCGGGATAGAATTTAAGGGGATTCGGTTCGTATATCGACGGACTATAAAACTTGGACCGATAGAGGTGGAGGCAGGGCTGCTGGAAAATTTAGTGGAAACGATGTCCTCCGTGCTGCACTCGGGCTACTTCTTAGCGTGAACCACGGGAGAATCCCTTCCACTTCGAGGGATACGAACGTGGACACTGTTCGAGACCTCGTTAAAGTTTCAGGGCACGAGGGAAAGGGTTGTCGGTGGGTTGCACCGGCGCAGCAAGTTTCGCCGGGAATGTGGAATTCGTTAGGACGATGGTTTTCATCGATGGGCACGAGTGCAGTTTTATCGTACCTGTTTCGCGAACCGAGGTGTGTGTGTGCTGGAACGATGTGATTAATCCGTGAAACTGTGTTCTTCATGATTTTTGTATTGATCTGACATCGTGCATTATCTTCTTTTCACTGTAGATACATTGAACAATAATGGAAAGGGCCAAAGGGATTAGATATTTGGGCCAAGTTGTGCAGACACCTACAGACCCTCAAAATGACAAGTTAATTAAACATAGTACGGATCTCATAATTTTATGACCTTTATTTTGCAAAACATTACCAACCCATTGAACAACTCTTACGTTATACAATTATAAAAACTACCAAACCATAATTCCATTTTAAGCTTAAAAGACAAAAACTACAGAAAATTTAAAATAATATTAATTATACTACTCGCTATTAAATAACAAGAAGTAAAATATACCCAATAGAAGTAAAGCTACTTTTCTTTAACAATTAAAATCTTCAAACTAAATTTACTCAATTTCAGATCATTGAGGGTTGGTGGCTTTCTGCGTAACTTGGCCCATTTGAAACTTATGTTACTGAAGCACCATCGACCTTTTTACACTGTGATACTTCCAATACCTAACATCCAATCACCATAAAATCATTCCCCTCATAAATTCCAATTCACTCTTTGTAATTGAGGAGAAATATAAGTTAGACGATTCAAGGGGACATGATTGATTTATCAATGATAACCTTTGACCCCTTCATCTCTATCTCTTCATCAGACACCGTAGATCTGAAAGCGACAACTGTCGAAATCAGTCTGTCATCATTAAGACTGAAACACCTGCGAGAAATCTTCGCCAAAGATGTTTCCCTTCCTCGACTTCATCCCGGTCATGTTATTCCCAGTAAATATTTGCTCGGGGAAAGCAGATCCTGCGAAGTTTCGGTATCGATGGCGGGAATCAGACGAGAGAAGTGGCTTTGCTCGTGACACGGTCGGACAATTTACAGTCGCACTTAGCGGCCGTTTTATCCGCGCTAAATCTCCGATCTCGATTACAGTTACGGCTAGACAGCCAGGCACTTAACGATGTCGTTTCCACCGTGTAACTCGCTGCCGGATTAATGCAATTATGGCGGCGGGGAGGTAGAGGGATAGTGGGGGACCAACGTATCAGACGGTCTTCTTAAGGGCAATAAAGGTACCCTCCTTATTCGTCGGTCAGACCACATCGCCAACTTGTTGCACTTTCGCAGACTTTCGTGCTAGCCTCTCCTTTTTTCTCCTCGCTTCGTGGGTGTTTCAGCGATGTCGCGGGAATGGCACGTAGCAGGTGATAATAGTTAACGCGGCTTCGCTTGATGAATGTTTACGACCGCTTCCCTACTTTTATTCTCCGCTGTAACGAATAAATCACAGGAAATGGGACAGTTAAACTTCTTGGATTTTAAGTTACTGAGAAGTGGGGCTGCGAGTTCAGACAGTGATAAAAGCGCTGAACGTTATTTTTTCTTCTTGAACTTCATGATTGGAGAATACTTTTATTTCCAGAATTGCGAAAGAAAAGAGTTGCTTTTAGGTCTCTTGTAGTGGGCCTGCGTTATTTAATTATGTTTGTCTTGTCTCACACATCAAGAATAATTGACATGCTTAGTTTATTATACCTCTTCCTTTGAATAATACGTTCTATCGAGAAAATTTATAATTAACCAGCCGCTTCAAGTTTCTCAGTAAGCTTCGTTATTAGAAAATTCACGCGCCCAACTTGTTGCACCTTTCGCAGCAGCAATTTTTCCTCTAAGAAGGAGTGGCAGTCAGGTGTCCTTCCCCGAGGTGTTGCGAGATTAGTCGAGGCGAGTCCACGAGCAAGTTAAGTATGTGTTTCATCCCCGTCGATGATATTACACCCGGATATTGGGCAAATGGGCTGGAGAGAAGTCTTTAGCCGAGGAAACGGCTGTAAGGCTGTCACGCCAAGGACGAGCTTAGATCCGGCTCGTAAGATAGGACACGGATCGTGCTTCGTCCTTGTACGGGATTTCTCGAGTCGAGTGGATCCTCTGTAGAGATACTAACGTCATTGGGCCGACATAATTTTGTAGGATGATACAGGGATCTGGTGATGTGGTATCGGGGCGTTTATTTCCAGGCCGACGATAGATTACGAAACCTTGGTGCTTGAGATTCCAAGGCAGGGGAAGCTTGAAGACACTTGCTGTGGAATTGAAGACACTACCGATAATTTTATTTAAGTTTAACGAATGTATGTTCTAGGGTAATTTGTCCTCACTGTCGATCACGGACAGTTCATTGAAGAAACTGATCTTACTTTTGCATTGAAGATGAAAAGCAAATGTATCAGGCGACACGATTAAAAATTACATGTAACACCCTTGTCCAGGACGAGCTCGCACACCCCAAAGTCGTCTAATTAATCTGAACTTTTGATATTCTCTTGGATATTCTTTTGGAGCGTGTTTGATCTGATACAGGAACGCTGTTGTCTCTGTTGCAGAAACGGGCACATGCTGACGCATCGAAACAAGAAGCCATACGAATGCAAGGCAGAAGGATGCGGCAAGTCGTATTGCGACGCGAGGAGTCTGAGGCGACACACGGAGAATCATCACGCTGGTAGCAAGGTGAACGAGAGCGTCAGTCCCAGCAGTCCCACCACCGGACCCCACACCCCGAACACGCCGGGAAGCAACCCCAGCACCCCCAGCACACCAGGTGCCACGTCGACGCCCAATGGCCACGGTCATCCGGCCTTGAAGCAGTTGCTCGCCACGGAACCCACGCAGCCGCAGCAGCAGAAGGTCAGACTCAAATGATTTCTCGTTCATTTCCCTCGCATTCTTGAGAAGTGCACCATGATCTCTGAAATTGTTCGCTCGAGGGAGTCATTGACATGTTCCCTGTCACCATAGAATTTATATGTTAGACTGTATTCTTTGATTATAGAAAGGGTGGTAGTTGTGTGATATTTTTCGTAATTTCAAATTCGTGTTGAACAGTGTATTGTTCAGAGTTCGAGAAGAAATATGCAGATAGAAAGGACGATATCTCTGGAATAGGAATGCAATTATGTAAATCTAACCGTGGTAGGGGTATTGATTCGTATTTGCCTTCTGAAGCAATGCGAACTAACTCTTGTTTATCTCTCAGGTAGGTGTATATTTCTCATAACTTGGAAGTTATAAGAAATAAGTCATTCCTCTAAAGTTCGTCTGTGTCGTGAATTTACTCCCACTAAATTTAACATTTTCCATTTAGGTAATCGATAAAGAGGAAACAGTGTGTCCTCGTGATTACTAGGTATTAGATAAGGGATGAACAGAAGCCTAGCTTGTAACAAGCAACGCGTTATCAATCCGTCTGCCACGGATAATTTAATCGAAAAGCTCGCGACCCGTCAGTCGATATATACGTCGTGACGCCGTTTTCTCGAAATTGGTCTGATATTGGTTCCTCGGGGATAGGTTTAAAGGCTTACAGCTGGCGGCCCCTCAGATGAGTCGGTCAACGCGGATCTGAAGGATCCAGCGACGTAGGAGGATTACGTGGATCTTCGTGATCGTCGAGTATGTTACGCGGCCTCTAACTGTGCCCCCATTAATTTTTATACGTCATTCGCGATCTTCAATTTGTCGTGCACCCCCCAGTTGGCCCCGATAACGGGATTCCAAGGAATTATACTTGCTCCCGGGCACGAGGAACGTTCAGGATTACGGTTATTACGCGTAATTCTTTAATAACGTCGTTTCGAATGCTTGCCGATCGATCCGCTTGCCGGGGGTAATTATTGGAAGGCTGTGGGATTGAGGGAAATATTAGAAAATCGTTTTTCTTGGTTTAATAGGTGATGAAGTCGTAGCTGCAGATTTCAGGGTGTATCGTAGATTATTAAGTGGGGTCCCAATTGCTGCTAGTGTCCTTATTATTGCCACTTGATTTATTTTACTTAATAAAAATATAATGCATAAGGAATAGTGAACAAAAAAAATTATTATTAAATTGGGAATGTTCTTCTTATTATTATTGTACACTATTCTTTATACGTTACGTTTTCTTTAAGTAAAATAAATAAAGTGGCAGTAATAGGGACACTGGCAGTAATTGAGACATCTACCCTATTGTTCTTTGTCATTTTCTTTGTGTAAATATTGGTCTTCTTGGACGTCCGATTTGGGATTACTTAACTTCCTTCTATTTTTCTACTTCTTTTACTAACTGGAGGAATTTATTATTTGGAGATTAGTGTAGTATAAATATCTTTCGCCATTAAGTTTCTAGGATCTTGAGAATTTCTCTAGTTTTCGACCCTTTTTTCTTAAAAAATTATACACTCCACTCCCCAGAAGTGAAACCTGTGGATAATATTAATGATGGACTCTTTTCCTCTTTGGAGGACTGATGTCTTTTAAACCATAATTAAGCATACTTCCATGATTATCTACTCGTGATTTATGATGGTGCAGCAATGATACGTATTACATATTTCCTCCATCTTTAATGTTATGTGTGCGCGAACCACTGTAGCCACCGTCTAATTTCTGACATCTGCTACTGTCGCCAACGTGTGATCGCTAACTACTCCTGTCTGAGTTTCTACAAACTCGTACTACTGTCACGGCTGGCTGATTATGTGCCAACGTAAGTCTCCCTCGGTAGCCTTCCCCACTGTGTACCACTGCAAACGATGGCTGACTGATACAACCTGTTTCTACTGCGTTAATAATAACCCGCAATATCATGGCTCTGTTTACCTAGGGGTATAGTATTACGACATTCTTATTAATTATACGCGATAATTGTTTGCGTTGCATTGTACAGCAACGTAATGCTGCACCCCTCGAGAATATTGCCATTTAATTGCTGTACAAGTACCATCGATTCCTAGAACTCTTCTCGTCTAAAAATAGATGCCCCTAGATAGCTGATATTTATTATCCAAAACTGTGTTTATGAATAGAGCACAAAACTGCTCTATCAAGAAAATTATGATTTAGTTACTTTAGTCCACCAGTAAAGAAACAAGGTTCAATGAATTTCATTTTCTTATGTAATTTTCTTCTTAAATAATTTCTTGACTACAGAAGCTTATGCTTAGGCACAGAGTCGGTACATTTCGTATTTTGTTCCAGTGCAGAATGGACATTTCCTGTTTTTAACTAATACTTACACCAAATCTTGAACGTTGTCTTATAGGTGTAATTGAATTTTATAAACCAGGTATTCCCAATTGCAACCATCAAAATATGCTATAAAACGCAAAGTCACGAAAAATGGACATTCCCAGTTTTTCCCCCTTACCCTTCATACATTCCGCGCCATTCATATAAATAATAAGTTATCGGTAGGGAAATATTAAACATATTCCGCATGCGCTTTCACTTTTGAATCAATGAAACTGTAATACTACAGTTTGATCGGAAACAAATGCTGCAAATGAGTTCAAAACATCTAATACAAAAACGACTACCTTCATTACTACAATTTATTTCAAGCATCATATAAAACCAACTTCGTTCTCCATCTAAACATTCCCAAAATTCTCTTCCTACCCACAATGCAAAAATTAAGAAAAACTCGGATGCATTTACACGCTTCTCGCACCGAAGCTTAGCAGACGGCTCGAGCAGCAGCCAACGTTTATCACTTCGAAATAATCGCGCCAGGAATCTCTGCCACGTGGAAACGAAGCGGCGGACCAACCGTGGAACAGCAATTTTCAACCCTCCAGAATCCGCTGCTCGTTAATCCCACGCTGAAGTCGAAACAGCCCGTCCAGAAACGTCGCGAAGTCGCCGGAAAATTGTCCGCCTTCGCCACCTTGACCCGCGGAATCCGCCATCCCCGTTCAAGGGGTCGCGCTGGTTTTTATTGGCTGCGAGCTTCGGTGCAGAGGGGCGGACGTGGGGGGGGGGGGGGGGGGTCTCGAGTCGCTTGGCCATTGTCGGGCGATAAAACGCGGGGCCGGGTGAAGGGCGAGAGAAAACGAACTGCTCGCGAGGAATCGTGGATCGCGGGGTGGGGTGGGCCGGGGGGTGGGGTGAGTCCACCCTTCTTCATCTAGCGTGGATCACCCCCTCCGAGCGGCGGGGCACCGGCTTCAGACCTGGTGGAAATTAGTTCTCGGCCGTAGAGCACGGAATTATTGCTGCTTTCAAAGTCGACCGGCCGCGCCGCGCGCTTACATCTGGGGTCTCGGGGTGAAAATACAAAGAAAAGACGGGGCGAGCCGAGGGGGTGAACGGGGCGCGAGAGGAGGGAAGGAGAACGTGTACGGGTCCGTATGGGAGCGAGAGGCTGGGTGAATTGGGGAGGGGATGGAGGGGGGGGGTGGCGAAGGGTGGAACGGGACAAGGATGAAGCGAGGGTAGTTAAACCGAGACTACAAATCTACGATATTGAGTTAGAAGTAAGGCGAACCCTTGAAGCCGGGGGCTAATAAAATTTGATGACCGGGAACTTCGTAATGAGAACGAGACGAGGGAGGGGGTGGAACCGACGGGAAGATAGTCGGCGGGGCGGAGGGGCAGGGGGCCTCGAACCAACCGGCTATGAAAACTTCTCAGACGCAACGACTTTCTGATTTATGATATTTCATCGGGCCGTCAAGAATCTTGGTTCTTTTGGGCTCGTGTACCTGTAACTATTGAATCTTTCTTCGCCGTCGAGGAAGCATATCACGGCGGGTGAGATGTGAGAGGTTCGAGTTAGCCATTTCGAGGATCTTCATGTAACTACAATCGTTGTGATGTCAATAATCTTCGTTTTGAAATGGAAGGAAGTTGATAGGAGATGGTTGCAGGTGTCGGAGGGAAGTTTGAAAAGCACCATTACCCTGCTCTATCCATTATCCTATAGAAATAGGCTATTCTTTAAAATAAACCAGTGGGACCACCGGATTAATTAAAATAATCTCCACGCATGGAGAAATCGTTTTTAAATATTTCTTCGACCACACCTTTACGCCTTAACATCAAGACCAAAGGCCATAGAGGACATAATGGCCGCCGTGCGCAAGGGCACAGTGGGGTTGAATCGGTGAGCTCGCGTTCAAAGGGCTCGCGATTATTCCAAGCAACTCGACGCTCGAGTTCCCGATCGCAGAACAGCGATACGAGACTCGTTCGGGTATTCGAAATCACAGAAACAAGAAGAAGGGCGTCACGTGAACGTAATACGCGGCGCGCGTAGGTGGCGCGCTCTCGTCGTGTGAATCCACTTCAGAGGGCGGAGGAAAGATGAGCCGGTAAGGGAACGTCGAAGTGATTCGACATCAAAAGGCGTCTGCCGGTCGTTCAACCGGGCCTCTGATTGCACCGTAAAGGCGGCGTGTCTTAGAAATCATGGTTATCGCGGCAGAAAATCACTTTCTTGCTCGCGGGAGCGTGCACGCTCGACAAAAGCGGCAAAGGGCAAGGTGACCCATAAAGGAAAGCCGCGTTGCACCGACGAGGGTGCGCCGCCGGGCTTGTATTGTCTGCCGTGTATCTGCTTCCCTGCTAACCGGGCCCTTCCAATTTTCTAATTTCTTCATTTAATGAAATCTCCAGGGAACTTGCGTCTCGTTTAGAAGCAGCCGCGGTAATTGAAAGATTGAAGTACATTCGGGGCAGTCAACCTTTAACCCCCTGAGATTGTTTAGTGGCTCGTCACACAGGAATCTCGATCTGAAACGATCGTTTACAAGATGTCAGTACAGCTTTCTCTTTTCCAATCAGATTCGATTAGGGTTGTTAGGTCCTCAGTCGTTAGTAAGTTGGTGCATATGAAGTTGCTATTTCGCGTGGGGAAAATTGTAGAAAAATATTTTATTTACGTTATTTCTTTAAGTTACTTTGGCATTGCTTCACCCAAAATAAGTACATAAAGGGTGGAGCAGTTGTATGAAAAGGTTCATTAAAATATTAATTTATCCTTCAGAACTTTGTGATACACACTTGCAGCAGAGTCTGGAAAGAGGAGTCAGCGTTCCTTATTTTCTACCAAGTACCTACCATAAATATATTTGCCTCCACGCTTAAAACTCTTTGGATTCAAAGAGTAGAATGGACCGCTTCCTATTTAAGCAGGACTGAAGAATGGTGCAGTCAGCAGTGCAAAAATATTAGGCCATTGTTCTCGTCCACGGGATTTATTCGCGAGTTAAGAATACCAGCGAGTTTTGAGCGCGCCCACGCACTCTGCATCGTCCATGATTAGAGGCAATTCGCGGAATTTGCGCGATCCCTTGATTCCAATTAATTACTACAACCGAGATTCCTACGATGCAGTCAGGTCTCCTGCGACCCGTGAAAATATTTCCCGCGGGTTTTCGCGCGCTTTATCCGCGGCGCCCCGTGTACCGTACAGAGCACGATTTTAATCATATTAAACTCGAAGCTTCCGGCTCTTTCAGCGTTGGTAATATTGACAAAGAATCCCGGAATTTCATATTACGCGGCTGCGTTTTCGCGTGCATTCTGCTCGCGGAATTTTCGAATCGTCGCCATTGTGTCTGGGCGTCCCTTAATCGTCATTAGCCGAGTGTCCATCGCCGAATGCATTTTTATTTTTCGTTCGCCCTGATTTTAACACGCTTCCAAAGGGAACCACGGTCTGCCCTCCGCCTTTGTGTTCCATTGAACTTTCAAATATCCAGAGTGCATCGTGGAGCATTCATTTTTATAAAATTTCCCTTTCGTTCTGAGAACTGATTCACCTAAAGCAAATGGCAAATTAAATACTCTTTATAATTTCTGTGAAAATTAACAAAGATGAAGTGTGCTTTAATAGTGCTTTATGTTTCTCTTCTTAAAATTTCTAAATATTGGCAATTTCTCTAGTAATTAATAATTTCGTTGCATCAATTATGATCTTCAACAGAAGACACCTCTATCATAGCAAACATTTTCCTCAGAGTATAAACCATTCTTTTAGACGTTTGCAAGTGTTTTCACCTTCAGACAAAATAAGCAATCGTTTTTCAGAAACCATTATTAGTGCGTGAAAATTTGCTGCAGTATCTGCCAGGAGCCTGGCACACAGAATTTCCATTCAACGGCCGCGGAGCCTCGCATAATTGCACTTAACGCGCTGTCCTGCTCCGATCAGCGTTCCAGAGATGCGTTCCGCATGCGCTAGGCCTGGAATTATCTTCTTATCGAGAGGGCATCGTAAACTGGGTCGAACGAAAGCTCCGGATCGGTTCGTACACAACATCACGAACGTGTCTTCCGTGTGTGTGTGTGTGCCTTTCGTCTTTAGAATCCCGATCGAAATCAGAATCGCGGGAGTGTACTCTGGGTCTGGTGCCTCGAAGTTTGCAAATTACGTTGAGCCGTGTTTGAACTCCCGTATATACCTGGTCGCCCCGCGTTCTACACGCGTGTCCCTTCACAGGATTTCGCGCGTGTGCAGACAGTGGAGCTCCTAGCGCCGAAGTCAATCGCGGCACGGAATTCGTGGTTCTCGGAGTTAACGTGCAATCGGGCTTGTCTATTGTACGCAGCTTCAAGCGGTTTGAGGCTCGTGGAATATGGGACATGGGAGGAACCATCGATATACACGGTGAAATTCGTTTGAACACGTCTGCAAATAGTCACTTAACCCCCGTGGAACCTGAGAATCCGATTTAAATACCTTTGTGAGGGAAGGAAACTGGTGGCGGTGAGGGATGAGGGTGGTTCTTGATGCAGGGAAATTTCTGTTTTCCTATTATATTTGAGCGTTTGACTATCTAAGCGTTCGACTATCTGAGCCTTCGATTATCTCAGCGTTCGACTATCTGAGCATTCAACTATCTGAGCATTCTATTATCTGACCGTTCGAATATTTGAGAGTTCGACTATATCTATCAGAAGGCTCGACTATCTAAGCGTTCGACCATCTCAGGTTTGAGCTATCTCTGAATTGTCTAAGAAATGAATGATCTGAATGTTCATCTATCCAAACACTCGTTTATCTGAGTGTTTGGCTATCTGAAGATTATACAAGTAAACAGCGTCAGAAACTGTCAGTCACTATTTAAATTCCAAACATAATACAAATATCAGATATCCCCTATTATTGGCATTGCAATATTAATTATTACAAATCTTAACTGAAACGAAACGTCAGAAACTGGCTTTTCATCAATGGTTGGTAATGAGAAGAGGAAACCAAACACCCATTATTTAGAAGCATGCACACAACCTCGAACGTTCCATCATTGCAACGCATTGTTCTTGCTTTGAAAATGATGTCTATATAATACAACAGTACAATGCTGTGTTTCGTGTATCAATGAATAGGTACAGGATTGTGTAAATTTAATGAGTAAGATCTTATCAAAAGCGTAAATGTATGTACCTCGTGAAACGTGTTTTTGCGTAATTACCTCTTCACTGTTTCAATGAGCTCCCTGTTTAATCCTCCGCGCAGAATTATAACACAGCCCTAATTATCCACGTCTAAACATTCCTAGCTCGAAACTATAAGCCTACATTCAACCGACTCTATCGAGCAAATGCCTCGAGGAACGATGTGCTCCTGCAAACAATCGCACAATAATTCAGCGAAGCTCAGACTAAATCTTCTTTAACCTATCAACCGCTCAAGGTACATATGTATGTACATCCTCCTTTAATATACATCTAAAAACGCATCATTTCTACCTACTTTCAGAAAAGACTTGAAAGGATAGCAAAATACCATTGGAGAAATCCTATCATCTAACATTTTCGTGGCATCAGCTGCGCCGAAAAAAATAGGGTAGGGGAAAAACCGAGCAAACATCCCACTGATCCCATCACGCGCAAAAAGAAGGAAAAGAGAAAGCAAGGAGGACTCCGCGATGAAATCCAGTTTCCCAGCACAAAGAGCGAACCGAGATGAGTTCTCTCAGGTGAGAGCTCGATGACACGGGACCCGTCGGCGAAGTCCGACTTCTTTGAAGCGCATAATCGCGGCGGGTCGTCGATTAAACCCTCCCCCTGCCTCCCGCCCCCCCCCCCTCCGTAATTCCCACGGTCCTCCTCATCGAGTTTCCTTCGATTTCCAGGCGGAACGGTCGCTCGGCTCGCGCTTTCCACCCGCCCTGGATATATCGTACCACCGCGCGCCGTCATCTTAACGGAATTACCACGTAATGGCCTCCTCCTCGCGAGAGGCCCCATCACCTCCCAACCGTTGATCTCTATCCTCGTTTTTCCGTCTAGCGATCGGAACGGACGATTGCCATAGTAATTATCGTCCGCGGGGCGGCGCGGCGAGGCGAACTTTTAAGCGGTGCCGTACTCTCGACGGAGAGAACTACTGCCTCGCTGATTTTAATGAAACTTGGTGGAACTCGACGAGCAGCTTCTCCGTTGCGACTGCGACGGGCACAGACACTTGTCCCACCCCTCCTGTCGCGTTAACTCGCGTTTCACGCTGCAGCGTCTTTTTTCAGATGCACTTCCTCGAGACGATTCCCGTCGCGCCCGCGGGCGTCGCAACGCCGATGCTAAGACGCGATTCCGCCGAATCGATTACAGTCTTACAGGGTGATTTAAAGTCTCCTTTAGCTGTTGCCAGATAATAATCGAGTGTTCGTTTCTGAAATTTCCGAGGGTTTGGAGTGCTAGCGTTTGGGCTCGGTGTTTTCTTCTTAAATAGAATGCTTTTTTCGGTGTCTATAATTTTAATTTTAATTTTAATTTTATTTTCTCGTTTTGCAGTTTGTTTATCGTTGTACTGACTTTTCTATTTTTTCATTCACACTGTTTCTTTGTTAACTTTATTAATTGTAGGTGTATTGTAAACTAAAGGGTATTTACCTGTGGAATAAATAATAATAATAATAATATTAATAATAATAATACAATTTGAATACAATGAAGTATGAAGTATGATTAAATATGGAAGTTTGATGGAATTGTGTTATGTGTTTTGGATAAAGAACGAATGATAGCAGAGCGTAATTGTCCTCCAGTCTTTTGACGTTACAGATTAATGGTATGAATGGTGCGTTTTATGAAAAAAAATTAATATTTAACTGTAGATTTACGTTTTTATAAAATATCCGGAAACAGTGCAATTTTTAGAGGAAAAATATCCTGTCCTTTAAGTGTCAACTTAGAGTTTTGTGTTTTTCCATTCCTGTGAGGCTCAGTATTGTTTACAAAATTGCTGAGTGGTAAAACGCAGAATTCTATTACGAAAGATGATAAAGTTAAAGGAACAAGGGTTCATGACCGATCAATTGAAAGCTTTAAAACCATAAAAGCAGCTTTTGTGATTCACTGTATATGGTCTTCGTAGTTGGGAAACGGTTGGAATAACTATATGGACTGCTTCCGAAGCCTCTTATCTTCTCTACGCGGCATACTGGTCGTCATCTTGAAAAAGGGCGGTTCAAAAAGTTAATCGAACGTAGCAAAAGAAATCAATAAACATCGTTTCAGCCGCGCAGAGTGTACATCAAGACAGCGGGCTCTGAAAGCAGAAGATCAGTGAACCGAACGCGGTGCCTGGGTCAGCATATTTCTATGAAGCCACTTGAAGTTTGCTTACAGTTGACCAATCATGGCTACACAGTCTACTGCCTTGGAAAGTTCAGCATTTCTTACCCTCGCCTTCCGACCACTTACCTATAACGTGTTAATTCATCCAGACTCAATTCGAGAATCGAAGCAGTTAGACAAGTTACTGTAAAATCACAAATCACAGAAACAGATTACAGCACATAATGGCTATCAGCAATCTGTGTGCCATGAAACGCCCGTTGAAATAAAACATCAAACATTCCCAGTCTGTGCATCGACAGGGAAATTAAATCCAGGGGTCAGCCTTCTATTATCCCATTGGCCTGTGTAATAGAGAAGCTTCCACCGTTTCCCTTTACGTACCAGTCCTCGCATATAAGTTTGAAAGTGTCGATCGTTGCGCAAACGCCCACAAATTAGATCCCAATCAGAGCGAGGCCACATCGGCGCCATAAATCGAATGCAGCACAAGTTACGCGGATTCCCGTGTCGACCTTTCGCGCAAGAACGAAACACCCCTTCAACCGCGTCGCATTTTACCGCCGCTGGGTGATAAATAAACGAGCCACTTGCAACCGAGTGCACCGTTGTTCCAAGTCATTAAACCTTGCCGGTTCGTAAGTTTTTCGGGCTCGAAGCACATCTTTGGACACAGCGTGCCCGGTGCAGCAACTCTGGCGCACCCCCGCGGCTGCAAAGTCGAAGGGAATGCGAGAAACAAGAAGGACGATGCCTCTTCGAGCCTCGGCGAAGAAAAATAGTGAAACAGCGCCGGTCGAGGGGAGGGTGGACCGGTGGTGGGAGGTTGTTACCACCCCCGCACGGAGGTCTTTCGATATTCCATCGCCGGTGGCACGGAGAAAAAGCCTAAGCACCGCGGTTATTGATGACCAGAGTGTCGGATGGGCCACGATGATTTATCGGCCCGCGGGAAAGAAATATTTTCACGGGCTAGAGACAAAAGCGGTGGCTGGCAAGAGAAGACGAAGATGAGCAATGGAGAATCGCAGGTGATAGGACGGCGCGGCGGGCAGGGGGGGTTTGGAAATTTACGATAATATTTGCTGGAGTCGGACGGACTGTGAAATGAAATTTCAGGGGTACGCGACTTTCGCCGGGTGGAGGGGGGGGGGGGCAATTTTATTCCCGTTCTATTAGCTTTCGGAATAACGGGACAAAAATACTCGGGCGATTCCTTGATGGCGGCGGCGGTGGTGTGGAATTTATGCAGACGGGGCGAAGGGTGGGTGGGGGGTGGTTCTTAGCGAGCCGAAAGTGACGTGAATCATCATATTTTCTATGAAAACTTTCGCCACGGTTCTCGGCGGGGCTGTAATGGAAGATTGGAAATGGGAATAGCCGTGGCGTCGAGGAATTCGTTTCTTCCCTTCCTTCTGTTGCTGGGTAGTTGGGAAAAGTGATTACTCGGTGCACCGTGATGCTGCGTTAGGTTGTGCTGCTCGGTGCTTCTTCTGGGGAGCGGTGTTTGCTCATTCGAAAGTCGAGCAGAGGAATTCTTGCCAGTTAGGTGGTTAGAAGTAGGAAAATTTCCATGGGTAAGATCGCAGATTTCTAATGAAGCAGTGGAATGTGCATACCGTTTTAGTGACAGATTTTTCTTCTCGTTCACATAGGAAGAATCAAAGTGAGTGTGATTTCTCTTGTACTGATGGCTCTCACTTTCCATACTCTGAAAATTCAGTCAACATTATTATTAGAACCTTTGCCCTATATATTATAATCGACATTTCTGTAAATACGTATACTAATCCATGGATTAAAATTATTGGAATAACTGTGACAGTAATAACTCCGGTAATTATTGCCTACCCCTCTTCAAAAACCGTTATGCTTTATTAATGAAACATGAAATCTAGCTGTTTTTATTATTAAATCAAAGGGCTGCCAATGGCAACCATGGGAGACATGAATATTCTGGGTTTCCAAATATTGACTTCAATTAAAAAAAACTTTAAAAAAAAATTATAAATGCTATCGGCGCACTGGGTCGGTCTATTATACAATATTGTATAATAGACCGACCCAGTGCGCCGATAGCATTTATAATTTTTTTTTAAAAGTTTTTTTTAACAAATTTTCGGTCGAAAATTTTCAATCATTTTATTGACTTCAATTAACATAGAATAACCAACTTTGAATTAGCAAATTCATTTCACCCGTTAAATGTCGATAATTAATCGTGTAATTAGTATATTTAGTAATCACATTCGTTTATTAACGACTGCAAATGATTCATGAATATTATAAAACGATTATTCACAATCCACTACCTCATCTATTATAGATAAGGCTTCAAAATAAATGTCACATCGATACGAACAAATAGAACAGCTTTATTCTAAACACGACCAGGGTTCTCTTTCATTCGGTGATTAAAAATTGACAGCGACAGATCCATTGTATCAAAGAACCCAGTGTGTTCATATTTCTCAAATCACCATTACATTCACCCCCTATGGTCACTTAATTTTAATTTACATACTTATGGCTCATTCAATCGTAAAAGTATAATTTTTCCTTAGCTTCTAGTTTACAATTTTTTCGCCTTGAATCCGAATTGTTTATGTCCAAGTAGGTGTAACAGCAAAATCACAATGAACACGTATCCAATCGACGTCACCTTTCTACAACATTACTCCCAGCGAAACTAACGCAGCACAATGGCTATCCCACATTCAGTTTCAGAGCTGCTATATAATGCCAAAATCGAGAGTAATTCAGCATTGTTGCTCGTCAATTAGTCGACAGTTAATCATCCGCGCAGAATTTCCCTGGAAATAGAGCGACCAGAAGCGGCGATAACACCGCACGCGTGTCCACGTCGACATTTCCGGCAGGGCGCGCGAATTTTATTGCCAATACGCCGTAAAATAGATCGTCCATTATCAAAGGGAACAGTCTCGGTTCCCTTTTAACTGGTATCGCCGGGGGGACGTTTAGGCGAGCGTGCACATTCGAGCGGCGCGCTGGAAATTTATTAAACCGGGGATACGGTCGATATGGAAATAAATCGGGAACGCCAGAAGCGGCATCGTGATCGTAAATAACGCACGGACAATGGAAATTTATGTTAATACGACGGCGTGACCGAGAAGGAATAACGAAATGCAATTTCGCTGGATCGCGATTCGCGAAACGAGCACAGAGAAACTTCGCCCTGTAACGGACACGTATAAAATTCGATAATTGGTCAATTATTTGCACTTTCCGTCGCAAGACGCCACACGATCAGACAGATTAGAGAAAACACGTTTCCTAGCTCTTCGCATCGATTCTTGGATATCAGGGACTCGCACGAGTTCAACTAATTTTTCCTCTGGTATCTCTATGTTTTCATTTTACATCCACCTTTCATTACGACCATCTAGCCTTCGCATTTCTCAGGTATCCCCAGGTTTCTCTAATTATCCCGCAATCCCAATTCAAGTTTCACCAAACTCGACCATGGTACGCGATCGACCGCGTGCATGGACGAAGGAACGTGGAGTAGGAGGGAATACATACGTTCGGCCGTGAGAGGCCGTGGATCGAGTAGATGGCGAAACGAACGAGCGACGATGCAGGCCTATAATAACCGACGATTCAGCGGCGAACGAGCAAACGGGATTTCGTTCCCGTTTCGGTTCTCTCCCCGATCCGACGTGTTCTAATTTCGCTCCGCGGAGCTTTTAAAACGAAGTGGCCACTCGAGTCGAGGGGAGTCCATCGGTTCCATGGGAGTTCACGTACGATTTTTATGGAACGTACGTATTCTCTTATCCGCGCACGGACGCGGCTGAAAAGGGCGGGGTAGCTTTCTATTCGGCGCTAAAGTCAATTCCGAGGTAAATTGGCATCGTTCGCCTGCCCTGGCTTTCGATGAAGGAGAAAGATTCGACGGCTGAAAAAGAATTACGGGCACCCTTTGACGCACTGGACGAGCCTGGGGGGAGCTACTGAAATGGACGCGTTTCGAAATTCTGTATGGGTTCGATTCGGGGGCTGAAAATTCCGGTGCACGTGTCTTTCATTTTTATGCATCCACTCGGGCTTCTTATACATCCCCGAGGGCTTGGTGTCTGCTTCGCGGGCGATTAAGGGGGTAGGTAAACCTGAACAGCCCAAAATCAGGCCCTTTTTCAATGGCATATTCTAAAGTAATAAATGAATATAGAGCTAATTTTTATTTTAATTTTTAATCGTCATTTCGTTGACTTTAATGCACGAAAAGAAAATTTTAAATATATTTACAGGGAAAAAGTTATAAGTATAAATGTGAGAGCGTGTGCGTGATGCACAGTCAAGGCATTTTTATAATCTGTAAGACAGTTCCCATCTTGTGTCGGAAACAAAATTTTGATAAATATATTAATACAATTTTTATGTTGATGTGTATGATGTTATCCTTTTTTCGTGGGTGAAATATTTTTTATCTTTTTTTTAAGAATTTATATTGAAAATGTGTTCCCGACACATTGTGGGGAATAGTTTTCCTGCATCCCACTGTAAATTTTCATTCAAATCGTTGGTGCGGTTTTCGAGATTTTATGTTCACCGTTTTGGAAAACGTTTGAGAAATCACGTTTAAAGTTATACATGCAGTTTTGTCGTTATGCGATCTCAAGTACAGGCTCGTACATTTTTGGCTGTAATTCCTTCAATTTTTCGATTTTCGGGGCACGGTTGCGCTTAAAATGCGTAGAAAAGATGAAGATAACGGAATAAGCGAAAATCACAAAATCAAATTTTCGGAAATTCTGAGGGTTACCTACCCTTAATCCCTAGAAGCATGCCTTCAAGACGGCAGCCGGCGATCCGGACGATATCTACAAGCCTTTCGTGATCACTGAGAAAATTCTAATACACATGTTTACATATCGTCAATTGATAGCAATCGAACTTACTGCAAGTTCCTGAAATTTGGATATCTGGAGAGACAAAGTGAAACTCTACTAATCATCAATATTAAAAATCATAGTAATTTCTTCTCGTCACATGTTACCATGAAATATGAACAGGTGTCACTGAAAAATACTTGCAACGCGTGGTGGAATTTTCATTATACTATCAACATTTCAATGATGTTGATCCTTTCATAGGCTCGCTCAGCAATTAATTAAAACTATTGGACTAATGTATACCATGGGCATTCCCATTAATAATAATATTAATTCGAAAAGTGACGTTCGTAGCGTGATGGCGACGCCTCTCGCGATTTTTCCTCTCATCTAGATAGAGATAGGGCTGTTTCCGGTAGGACGGCCTGCCTTTTCCTGTTATCCACGGCTCGTGTCGGGAGATATCACAAAAAGCTAATCGGGTTCGTGCCGAGCTTTAATCAAACGTCCCCGCGGTAGCCGTGCACAGCAGAATCTCGTTGCGCATTGCCTTTATCTTTTGACCGAAGCGCCGCAAAAGTCGTGTATGTATCCCTCTCCAGCCGCGGAACTAATCGAGTTTCCAAAGCATCGCGACGGACAAAGTGCCCGGTGAGAGTTTTAATCTGAAGCGCCCGTGTACGTGTGTGCACCGCGTGAGGATAAATACGCGTGCAAACCGCGCACTTCCGTTTGAAAACGATCCCTCTTGCGTGCCAAGTGCCGTTTCGGCGGGGTTGAAGGTCCTTGGCAGGATATGCAACGGAATTCTCGTGAACGCGTCAGCATCTAAAGCGTTTTGTAGTTTCCCGACAGGTGTGCGTGGGTAGGAAGCCGAGTGCTGGTAGAAGCCAGTGGCGTCGATACGAATTTCAGTAGCTTCTTCACTTTGTGCTGAATGGTCGTTTATGCAAACTAACGTGAGCTATTGTATCGTCCATCTTTTGCATGCGTATCGGCGTGGAATATAAAACTTCCCCTCTCACGAATGGGTGCTCGTGTCGTCTCACCCTCGTCATGAGGGTGGAGATTAGTGCTCGCCAGCGCCACCAGAGGTCTAATCTATCTCTAACTCTTTTTCGCAAGTCCCAAAATTCTGTCTCGTTCGTACATATGTCTGTAGCCCTACTACTGAGTCTGGCTGACGGTCCCAAGACGAAGAACGCACATCTTCTTTTCCTCCCGACCCATAAAACGCCACTCACCTGTCCTGCATAGTAACTTCATTGTGCGTAACCGGCCTTAGAGATTACAGTTACGCCGGAGGCGACGGGGCAAGATCCCTTCCCGTCCAGGAACGTCGGTTCCGGACGTTACAACCCTTCTTCAACCCTTAAAACTTTTGAGATTTAGCACAAATGAATTTTCACTGGGTACATACATATTTCTGGGAGGACAAAATCAGTGCTGAGCGTTTGTATGATATAACGTCGAAACAGTGCACTATATAACATGACGGTACCATAGAATATCAAGAAGTCCCTATCAGTCATGCTATCCATCGGGCATTGGCCTGAAAATCCGTGGCAAGCACTAAAAGGGACAGCCACTGGTCGCAAGCTATTCGTTTGTCGGGCACGTTTATGGCTGTCGTGGCTATAGCGTTAATTCAGATGTCTCCTTCGCGAGCCCGTATCGAGCCACCCTCCCCGGGCACGGGGGGAGGAGGGGGGGGGGGGCGGGGTGGGGCACGAATGCACGGCCCATTCCACGCCGAAAACTGTTAATCATCCGACGATCTCTCGGTACCCGTCGATGCTTCATCTGTCCGTCCATTCGTCGGCCCCGCTGATTGCAACGCGAGCGAGTTACAAATCAAAGTCACCGTTCCGCGCAGATACCGGCAACGGTCCCCGCCACCCTCCCGATGGTGGATGAAGACGCGGAAGCGCGAGAGGCGACGTCGGTGTGCAGCCCGAACCGTTTGCACAGCGAGGGGGTGCACGGCAACGTCGAATACGCGGGTTGCGCGCTGTGCAAAGCGACGGAGACAGGCTCCGCGGGGGTAGGACAAATAGGAAGGACGAGGGGTGGCACCGAAAGAGACCATCGCATAAATCCCACGCAACGGCGACGCATACATATTCATACGACGGCGCAAAACCAACACACATTAATGCACCGGCGATATTAACGCAAACACACGCGAACCACGGGCCTGTAGAAGAGCAGAGGGTTGGCGCGAGGGGGGGGGGCGACGGTCGGACGCGGGGGGGGGGCGGTGCAAGAAGCTTGTGTGTAGTTTGTAATCGCGCGCGGGACCCACGCGGAACTTATAAAGCGGCGCAGAGGGCGAAAGAGGGAAGAGGGTAAAACGGCGAAGAGAAACGTTGGAGCAACGATTGGTTACGTTCTATGCTCGTAGGCGAACAGAAGCGTGGACTGGGGCGAGCGGGCTCGTTTGATATACAGCTAATTAGAGATCGAAATCTCGGCGGGCTCGCTTGCGCAACGACGCGAACGTGTGAAACGGTGCACGCTGGCCAAGTTGCTCCTTCGTGTGCATCGTAGATTACGATGCGCTCGCTGCGAGCAGGCTAGGAGAGATTAGGGTGAGATGCGTGGAGCCGAGGGAAATAAAAGTGTGTCGCGTGGAATGGATGGGGGATGCCGATTTAGGGGATGAACGTTTGGGGGTAGTAAGTTTATTTATTTAAAGGGGAGTAGTCCTTGGTATACAGATTGTACAGTTGTAATTATTATTTGAGGCACAATGTTTTGTCGATGTAACAGCTTTCATGAAATTACGCTAGTGACTTATTAAAGAAATCTAATTCAGAACAAACCTTGTTCGCTAGGTTAGGTATTCTGTTTATATTGATATTTCTGTTTATCTTTGTGCTGACTGGTGTGTCTAAAGGATAGAATTGGTATTTTGCTTTTAACAGTGATATGTCGCCCATTTTGCTAGTATAGGAAAATAATTTTTTGCTAGTATAAGAAAAAGTATCTTTCTTATGTTCGTTAATATCAGATGAAGGGATTTAGTTGCGATAGGGTAACGCATACAGATGTTGACTCCTATACAATGATTGACCCTCTTCCCCAAAAAGTAGGAAATATAATAAAATTTATCAATATTTCGGTGGCCCAGATATTTTTGTTCCTAATACAATTATATTTTATAATATAATAAAATCATTATATTATATTTCTTACTTCTTGGGGAAGAGGGTCAATCATTTTATAGGGGTCAACATCTGTATGCGTTACCATAATTACATTACGAATGGTATCACCAAGGATGTTATCCTGATTCTTCTGTATTGATACGAGTTTGACCATACGTTGACTTAGACTACTTGTTATGCTCGATAAGCTATCTGCATCTACTTTTAATCTGTTTATACGAACCCAAATTGGTTTACTGAATGCATGTAATGTATTTATATATTCATTAACAAGTTAATGCCTTTTAATATAAACAGCGAAATATACAAATACCAGTGGATCGAGTGTAATACATTATGGGTCTCCCTACCTTGGCGGACGAAAAATGATGCGAACTTTAGGAATTTTTTAAAACAAAACTATTAAATATATTTACTTTTAGCTTTGTGGCTTCATTTGTCAATCTTTAGAGAATATGAAAAAAAAATGGTATGCAAAAGTAGTGGTTATATCCGGAGTTATAGTGTTTCAAATAGAGTGCCTTACAAAAATCATAGCATAAAATCAGCCGTTGTAGTTGTTTGAAGTAGAAAATTTAAAAATTTGTGTAATCTGTATTAGTGTGGCTATCGCCTGAACTAGATTAAATGAGAAATACTGAAAATTGAAAAAAAAAATGGCAGCGTCTAAACAGACATCGATCTCTGCAAAAAAAAATTCTCTGGTTTTTTAAGTAACAAAAGTCTAATTTTATAAAAACCGACTTAGATATGTACAAATATAGGCATACAGTTTATAATTAATATAATTTGCGGTTTCCTCTTAAAAAAATCCCAAGTATCGCATTCTTTTCGGGAGGTCAAAGTAGGGAGACCCCTTAAATAAACTACACGTGCATTTATTAATCGCATCACCCTATCCACAGTTGAGTATGTACAGAAATAATAACAAAAAAGATGCGATAATATCGTTCCGTTAAAAGTCAGGCCTCGGTAAATCTCTTATAATACACCCAGAATCATTTTGCTTCTTCACAATGCAAACAGTTTCCTTTTACAAAGGCGTTTCGCGTCACGCATTACAAAATTAAGAATCTCCAGTCAATTACGTGGCATCCGAGGAATTAATCGCGCAGTGAGGTGATGCCCTCTTTAGCCATTCTTTCAATACTCATAATACGCACACTTCCGATTGTTCCCAAGGGAACGATTTGATTAACAACGCCGCGTAACCGCGCACAGACATGAGAGCATTCGCCATTGAACGTGGCACAATTTTTTTTTCCAACAATACCAAAGCACGCAATCGCGGGCAAAAAGGGAGCTAGTGAATTTATATTATATGGGACGTTGAAAAGGGGGATCGTTCCTTGTCCCCGTTAACAGATCGCGAATGTAATCGAGACCCTTTCGCGGTGTATTTTCGCGTGGCGTCTCTCGTGGCACGCTTTTCACGAGCGTAACCCCGTCTGTTTTTATTTACTCAGCTTATTCAGAAATACAACGCGGTGAATGTGTCTACTTGACGTAACGGTTAATTGGAGATCGGAATCTGAATGCGTGCGATTCATCAAGCATTGCTGTCATTATATGGACGCGTATACTGTTCCGTGGCAATGCACGTTGCGTCACGTAAATAGAGAGAGGATCCCTTGGTGAAACGGGTACTGAAACGAAAAATGGGTGTTCGTGGGAATTGTGTGCATCGCCCATTAATTCGATTGGAATTCAAAGGTTCGTGTATCCTATTGCGTTTTCCCGTAAATAATTCAGATTCTGGGTAACAATTTTTAACACATACAAAATATGTTATGGATATCGAAGCTTTAAAACTTCCAATTGTTTTGAGTTTTGGTATCGAAAATAGACTTGTCCGGGCTTCAATTATTGTTAAGCCCCAGTTTTTCTAGTATTTCATACTGTGAAACACTAGATATGCTACATACACGCTGTATTTTTCATGCTTTTGGTACCCATCCCGTTTATCCGATTACAAAGTGAGTGAAAGAAATGCGAATCGAGGAGAAGTGATATTAGTTTTCTAGGATGGGAAAGTGGAACTTTATCTGCGATTGAAAACGATTAAACAGTAAGTTGCAGAAGTGATTCGACGAATCCGGATTTCAGGCAATTTACCAATAAGGTATAATTTCACCTGGTGTGATTACGCGTTATGTGTAATTTATTCGGTGTCACGCGATCGTCATGGTTTACGAATGCTGCTGGATTAATCGTTTTCGTATTTCCTTCTACTTTTGTATTTGTGTATGATAATTTATCAGTGGATACATTTCGTCCTCATTTGCATAAAATAATCACTAGGTACACAGAAAGTCATTAAAACGGCACGTTTCGTGCACCCGAGGGGGTCATTAATAATTTTACAAACTTCTCTATTTAAAACGAATCACTGTTCAAATTAACAAGTGAATACACAAAAAAATCAATCGTTCGCATGTGCAATAATTCCAAGTTGTACAATTGAAATGAAAAATATTCACGAATATAATGTACCTACTTACAAATTTCACTCGAGAATCAAAACATTCAAAGCAAATCTCTTTCTCCGAGAAGTTGATCCAAATTTTCCAAAAACATTTCCCGCGAACATCCACTTGCATTCGACCTAAGAATTCACAGAAACTCTGTCAGACAAAGGTCACAGAAAACCTCGGTATTAACTTGAAGCTTGAATAACAGTTTCCTCTCAAAAGTTCCGTACACAGCTCTCCATTCGACTCGCGAGCCTTTCCATACATCGAGATTCCTCTATACCCAAACATCCTATATAATGCAAAGCAAGGATCCCAGTTTTTCCCAATAAACGCGCATTTAGCTTCCACCGAGGCATTAAACTCGATGCATCGGCAATTAGAGGATCAAAATCTCAAGTACCCGCATTCAGTTTTCTCGTTCATCCGCCTTCGCTTGCAATCCCCTCCCTTCCCCCCATAAAAGAGGACGAACTCTTGCAAAATATTATAGCGCTGTGTTGCCACAGCTATTTCTCCGTATTCGATCTTGCAATTCACGTTGGACAGCCATTCGTCGGTCCATAAAGATGGATGGAAACGCGCCGAAAAACCGGCTCGTAAATTCTGCACGTCGAATTCGCGCGTTTCGTTCGAACGGGAAGGGGCGAGTGGGGTATTTAAATCACGAACAGGCGGCCAGCTTGATATAGGGCTAATTGAAGATCGGAATCTGGACGCGCGGGGCGTGCCTGGAGCGCGTTGTGCGCGCAAGACCCGCTCTGAAATCGGCCCAGCATCGCCTCTCGATCGCTGGGGAGACCACATCTCGCGTGGAGCCTTTCGGGGAAACGGGAGACCAGCGATAAAAGTGGAAAGGATCGTGACTCGTTTCGCGAACACCCGGCGATTGGGATCTATTAATCTTTTAAAGAGAAGTTCAGGTACCAATTGGGGTGTTAAACTTTCATCAAATTCGCGGTGTCGACTCATTGTCAGTATTCGTTCCTATGATTGATACACAAAGTTTTATTGTACATTTGGTTTTTGATAGCCGATCTTTATTTCCACTTGTGGTATAGTTTGTTCTATTATATCGTTTCTTTTTTATTTTTCATAGAATATAGCATTATGCCACGTTGCGTTTTGAATCTGTCATCAAATCTGTAAATATTGACTGATTTCTCTGGTGGAACGCGGAAGCACCAACCCCGCAACTAATTTGTATGCATTGGGGCTATGCGCGGAAGACTATTGATATCCTAATCCAATTTGTTTCAACTTGTGGTCGGCCAACTATTTCGCCCCGTCTATCCGTACCCGTACAACTAGGCGCCTCATTCGTTCAATTATGGTATATTGCGATGAAATTTGCGAACTAACTAGGAACAGCTGGCTATTAGTGTAAATGCCTCTGCGGAATAATCGGAGAAATGCATGCTTGGCTGCGTGTATACCCACACAGAATCACGTGGCCGTGTATCGTGCATCATCCGATGCTTGAATTGCCGTGGAGCGTTCGTGAAAATTTAACTTCGTGCCTCGTGACTCACTTCAGCAGCTTTAGACATCGTCTCTGTGAAAAATGATTTATAGAGAGCTTCCTGAATAATACAACACAACGATGATAAAAGGAAAACCAAATGTCTCGTTGTATTTACTGTTATTACGCCTATTGGGTCTATTCTGACCCAATCGTGTTCTCATTTCTTTGAGAACTCTTCTAATTTAACAAAAAAATTAATGGAAGAATATTTTGGAATATTGGAGCCTTTCAAATAATTAAAGAATTGAAGAATTATTCGGTGGGTTCAGTAGTAAAGTTGAAATCGAATATGCAGTACACGTGTATTTCCCCCGAAATTCATTCGTTAAAACTGAAATATTCACTCCTCTCAGTTAAAGACGAACAATGTTGTTCCCTTCGCGTGCAAATTGCACCAAAAAAGCCAAGCCTGTTTCGGATTTGTCTCAACGCACCGTGGAACAACGTATACGTCACGGAGTAACGCAAACATTGTCTTTCCCAGCTTGAAAAACAGAACAGCTTCGAGTATGGCGCTCGATTGGCTGCCAGTAGCAATGGAGTTTTGAAAGGACAGGTCCATGACTCGTCGGGCGTGCACTTTCCCCGCATGCTTTTCCCGCCAAAACATCGGGGATGTATGAAACGCGGAGCACTATGTGCCGCGTTCGACTTGCACTTGCACATTCGCCTGTTCGTATGCCTTTTTTTCTTGCGTGAAGCGAAAAGCTAGGTGATTTCGTTACCACAACTTCGTTGGCCCATTCTGCAAGCACACCGGTTCGTTCTGTTTGTTACACTCGCCCTGGCTGTGATTCGATTACCGTGTTTTCTCTGGCATTTTGTTACGGAGACGGGTATTGCTCCGCTTCGGTTGCAAACGCCAATTAATAGTTGCAATTGAATCGTTAAACGCGATAGGGAATGTGCACGGAAGTTTCTCTCTTCCCTACGCGTCGTTGACTTACTTATTGTGTATTTTAAGAAGAGACAAAAGTGTAATTAAATTAATCAGTATTATGATTGTGGTAGAGGAGGCACGAATTACTTTGCGAAGCAAAGAAATTTTATTTTTTAATATGAATATAATTTTAAAAACAATTTAATTTGGTTTCTTTTTAACGTCATGAGTATTAATGATTTTTTTAAGAACTCGATCGCTCCAGACAGTACGCCATAATATGTTTCTGGTTGAATAGGGTGTAGAGAGATGAAGGATTTTGTGAAGTACACGCGTTTAATTGCATCGCTATATTTCGTTAGTATAACCATGGTAATTTTGTGAACATGCATTTCTATGTAATTCTCGTTTCGAATTAGCAATGGATTAAATTCGTGCCTCGTGGGTAGCTTTGGAATTTATTGCCACTGTTTGTTCCGCTGTAAGCTACTTATCTCGAGGAGATAACGTTCAACAAATCCATAATTTGACGTTACAAAAGGGGCAAAATCAGCATGTACTTTGCTCCTCTGCTTATCATTCTACATGGCAGTAAAATTAACGATGAAATCGAAATAGATGAAAGGTACTCTTGAACTACTCACTAAAGTAACAAAAACTTACAAAGTCAAGAAGTTGCTCTAAACATGAGAAGAGCATAAACAGTTGTCAACTGTGTTTTTTTTTATAAATCGTTCAAATATTACATTTAAAAATTATATTTCTTGGTGTCAATTCATCATTAAATTCTGTGAGATAAAACAAAGGGCTCGCGTATAATATTTCAATTTTTATATCTTTTACCAGATAATATAGCTGTGTTGTGACGAATTTAAAAAAAAAACATAAAAAGGAGAATCACGCAGGAACTCACTGTAAAAACATCGGACGCACGAAAACGAGAAGCATAATTTCATATCGAGTGGAAGTTTCGTTGAGGTTAAAATTTCTGTCGGCCCTAAAAATAGTAGTTCGGCACGGGATCTTGAAACAATATTTTTGCTTTCAGAAATAAGATTTACCTTTTATCGCGTCTACTTGTTCTCTGTTTGGGTAACCCAGTTTCAACGTCCTACACGATGGGTTCGATCTTCGAGCGTATTTACTACTCTAAAACAAGCAAAAGAACGCTGCTACTGTTACACTCGGTCTACTATCTTGAGTGCATTTTGCAATTCAGAACGCGCTACCGAACGTTAAAAGAACCAGCGCCTTTGTCACACACGGAGAAATTACTATGGGACTTTTAATATCTTCTACCAGATAATATCGCTGTGTTGTGACAAATTTAAAAAAAGAAAAAGACAGAAGAATCACGCCATGCCTAAGAAATAATTTCCGATGAATTTTCTTATCAGCATTTCCTGAAACTTTATTAGCGATGGAAGTAGAAAAATGTATCACTTTTTATTTCCTTTTCATTAAACAAGTATGTACATCGAAAATTTTCGTGAAATTACATTTTTATGGTTCTTTTAACAAGGGTATCAACGAGTATGAATAAGGAGAACATTGGTCGAAAGAGAAGTACTGTCGATTTTCGGACAAAGAAAACGCTGCAAGTTCGCTGCTCCCACGTACAAAAGATGTGTTATCGAAAAGGGGGGGGGGGGGGTGGGGGCCGAGCTTTCTGTTGTCGATTTTGTCCCCGGAGGACAGAAGCGAGATCCACGAAACTTCAAGCCCTAAAAGTTCCAGGACGACGCGATGTGTAATCGGGTCGAGACCTTATCGAGTTTTCGTACTTTCGAATTCCACCTGCCAGGACGAAAGGCACGCCGCGAAATTTGCTTTTCGGCTTCGCAGCTTTCAGTCTCGAAAGAGAACTTTTGCCACGCGTGGACGGACTTACCTTACCGCTATAGTAAAACGTTTCCTTGTCAACTGAAAATAATGAATTACGAACTATTCGAAACATGAACGTTTGGTGATAAAATTCACCGGCACTAGAGTGTTTCGTTAAACCATTAATAGCTTGGATATTTGAAAATATTAGACAAAAAGTTTTTTCCATACGCGGCTTTCAAGCTATCAAAGACTTTAATCGACATTTCAATTTTCCATCTCTTTCGTGACTTTCAATTTATCTTCCTTTAATATGCTTAAGGCAAAATACAAGACCGTCGTTTCAAAGGAAATCACTTTGTTGTACATTGACCGATTTCAATTACGATTTTTCAATAGCGCGCAATTTTCCTGTCGGAACGAATCGAGGCAACGTGTATGCAGCAGTAAACGATTAAAGTTTTCCATTAATGGCACAGTACGTCAGTTAACGTCCATTGAGGTTGAACCTTCGTAGATTAAGTTCTGCTTAGCGTGAATAATGTTCAGTTTAAAGTGCTTAACCGTCTTTGAAATCGAATGTAGGTAGGTCCGCGTGCAAACATTTTACACATAATTTTTAAATGTTTATAAAACCTTTCGAAGCATGAACGACTCTCAGAAATTCGTGCATCGTTCACTGCTGGATATAGAGTAAAAAGTTATTTAAATAATGGATCGAATGAAAGTTACTTTCACTTTAGATTATTCGACGAGTAAAGTTAATTTTTTTCATCGTCGAAGGTTTCAACTTTAACTTTAAGTTTAACTTTATTCGACGTCAAATAATTTTCTGCTGCGCGAATAAATTTAAAGTTAATAGAGTTAGTAGAGTTAGTTAAAATTAAAGTTAAAGTTGAAATTTTTATTCGTCGCTCAAGTTGAAACGCTCAACGACTAAGGAAAAATGAACATTAAAAAATTAACTTTATTCCGCCGGATAATTTTAATAATAATTTTTTTAACTTTTATAATAATTTCTTACCTCGTATTTGTTGCTCGAAATTTTGATTCAAATTATGAATTTAACTTCTTTTATTTATTTAACTAAACATTTTGCACATCTCTGCTACAAATGACTCCATTCGACATCGATCCTCCTTAAAACACTCGAAATATTTGCGCTAAAAAATATGCTGTACACATAGAGATCTCTATCAGTCAGAATACTCGCAGAATCTTTAAAAAGCGGAGTAGAGTGATCCACACTGTTCAATTCCGTCGACGACACAGAATCCTCGTCCGAAGCTTCCAGCGGAGGAAAAAGAAAACAAGAGAATCGTGTGTCCCGAATTCTCCCATTGGCTGCGCTAGTGTATGTGCCCAGGCACTCTTTATAGAGAAAAACTGGTATGTTTGGCTGTTCAGAAACGAGCACGCGCTCGTGGTCGAGGAAATCTGTCGTTTCGAGGGCTGAAGGCGACGCGCACGAACGTAACCAGGTCGAGATCTTATCAGACTCGCGTGCTTTTGAATTCCACCTGTCGACGTACGAGGAAGACCGGGGGAGGAGTGGCGCGTGGGCGAGCGAAACTTCGCTTTTCAAACGCGCGGCTCCCCGATATTCGCGCGCAAAAGCGCCCCAGCGACCAGTTTCGTTTAATATGTTTTTCATTGTTCCGCCGCGCTTCCCAGCCAGGATATGAACACTTTTTCCCCTCCGTTGCTCCTCTGTTTTCCGCGGGGCACGTTAAAATGCGCGAAGCTGAAAGGCGAGCCTCGTATTTCTGATTGCATCGTTGATACGCCGCTGTCTCTGTATCGTGTTAGGCTGCTGGCGAGCCTTTTGTTTAAACTTCTGCAGACGTCAAGCGGGATATCCGTGTTATTGAGCCTCGAGATGTATGAAACGCTGAAGCGAAGGTGAATCGTTTAGGGGATGCGAACGATTCGCGATGCTCACGGCTTTTGTCGATTAACGAGTGATCGCTCGTGCGGAATTTTGGCAAAGGATTGTCACGGTAGGAACGTTCGGTAAGAGCTTGTCGAGACATAGAAGGGGTACAACGAATTTCGAAATAATTTTGTCGTTAACGGGACAGCACGTGACGCCAGAGGTTAAGGGGCGTTAAATTGATAGCGAGGGCGAGGGGTGCGAGAGGAATTTAAGGGAAAGGGAGACGTACGTATAAGTGTCACCTAGGCATCGTAGCAAATCGAAACGGAATTCCACTTTAATGCCAGCCTCGAATGCCAGCCCCTCGACGATATTGCAATTAGCCACGCCACAGTCGATCGAAGGGGAGACACGCTGTCGCACCTGCGTACAGGGTGCTTCGATGGCTCCCTGGCAAATTTTTCACGAAACAGTCGTGGCGTCCATTTAATTCTCTTTAGTCGTGCCAATTAGTACCATGCACGTTGAAAACAGCAAATTAGGGAATTATGTAGAAAGTATTAGTACTGTGTGCGCACTTGAAAATGAATTATACGTAAAGTCGGCAAAGAAAAATATTGTTCTCGTAAATTTTGCTTCCCTATAATTAATGTCGAAATTATATTCATTCCCTAGTTATATTTAACTAGTTATTACTCAATGGACCCGAGTGTTTGCTTAATATTTAGCTTCCCACCACATTCATTGTAATCTGTGTTTTAACCCCATACGTTCAAGGAATAGTTTACTACACCCAGAATCATTTCTATCAAAGAATCCAGCCCAGTTACATTAAATGGGGAACCTGATGTAATCGGCAGAAATCGAGGTTCACTTTGGAAATTTTTTATAAGGAAACTATACATGCAGTCTTTTTAAAACTTTCAGGCTGTATTATTACGTATTTCAAGAAGTGAAAAAAAAAATGATTTAAAAATCATTTATCTATTTCATTCTTCCGAGTCTCTGTGACATTTTCTCAAGTCGCAAGCCAACGTTAGCAATTGTTATGGTGTCTCCACCATAAACACAGGAACTTTTACGCTATCCGCGATCGGCAATAACACATGCGCCAACCCGATAGATAGGTAAATCAATTACGCCGAACTCCGCTCGGAGAGACCGAATCGACAGAAACAAATTACCTCGGGGTAATATGCGCGGTCGCCTCGAATACCGTTTCCTCGAGGCTGTCAGTTAGTTGCTGCTTAAAAGAGCAGAATGGTCTGGGTCCATTCGTCGGGCCTGCGGCCCTCCCGGTTAAAAGGTAGAGGAACGGAGACGGAAAGGTACGCCGTGACCGCATCCCGCTGAACTTCCGTGAAAGTTTCGCGAACCAGCTAACAAACGAACTTGCCTTCCCCGGCTCGTCGATTCCCAAGGAAGCTCGACGATTTGTGTAGCGAGACGATGCCGGACGCGAGTTTCGGAATCGATAAGTCTCGGTATTAAATGCTCCGGCGAAGGTACGCGCCGTTTTTCGCCGTCCTAGTCGCCGACTCGTTCCACTTCCCGCAACTTTCCTAGCCTTTCGGAGGGAAAAAGTGGGTTATTTCCAAGTGGTACAATAACGACAATACTTCATGGAGTTCCCCTTTTAATCGGGGCTCGGTGATTTCCTATTGAGAAGTTCTAATGCGAGTTCAATAGCTTCCAACTCTACATCGGAATCAATGCGCGACGTAGATACGGGGGGAGAGTGAATGTTTTGCTGGTAATTGTTCATCTCCATTTCAGAGTAAATAGTTTTGATTCGTCGAGTTGAAGCTACAATTTCTATGTGCCACCTATAATTCAATCATTAACCCTTCGTGGTCGCGCGAAATGTACCGCACCCCAAAAGCAATTTTCGACTTCAAATGTCGCACCTTTGCGACTTCCAAAAAGGGGTTTATCGCAAAAAATTTCGCTTTGTTCTAAAACTGTGGAAAATCGTTCTCCTTGAACTACAAATTTCATCATATCATCTTGGCCAAATAAAATCTGCACTTGGTTCATCAACGACAAGTTCGACGTCTCTTGGAACAGCAGTGCGCATAGTAAAAGGTTCGTTAATGAACTGGTTGCCATAGTTTCGTGCCAGCAGATGGAGAATCGAGGCAAGAGAAAGAGGAGAAGGGAGGACACTGGGGTTTCTTCTTGGGATTAAATTAATTAAGCTGGATTATCCCGACGGATGTAAAAAAACTTCGATACGGGCCGCGTGGACGGACAAGTTTAGCTCACGACCCGTCGAGAAAGAAGTCTGCTTCCCATAGTTTTAATTCGTTTAAGCACGTCGCGAGCACCTCGAGGCCGGCGTCGCCTTATCACGGTTTCGGGCAGGTGTTAGGATTTTCTCCTTGGCCACATATTTTCGCTGTTCCCCGTCAATTTTCATTTCGAAGTTTCGCCAGCCTGCTCCTTTACCATCTACGGCCGCCGTGCGCGAAACATCGGGGAGGGCTGTTCTTCGAAAAGTGACGCACTTCAGGGTAACTTTTCTCACCTGGCGGCTTTCCTCTCGCCGCGACTGGACAGCTTGACGCTTGAGACGCGGGGTAATTCCGAGAGCGATGGAAAAGATGAGGTGGGAAGTGGATCAGAGGTCGGAAACCATGATCTTGGGGCGTTGAACCTTGGACTTTTGTGTTACGAACGATTCGTTTGAAAAGCTTAATCCACTTTGTTCGGGTAATATTTCAAGTTGGTGCAACTGAAATTGCCGTTTCGCCTAGGAAAGTTTGAATAAAAATATTTTCTGCTTCTTTAACTATTTTATTCATTTGATTTATTTAACTTTGAATTGTTATTATATCCCCAACCAACTCCTCAACCAAGCCTCACTTTAATCTTGCTACGGTGTACATTTATATACAGAAACACATATATTGGCAACAAGTTCCTTAAAATTTTCTGAAAGTAGGAACAGTCCCTATAGAGAAATGAAAATACAATTCTGTCGGGAAAGCCTCAAGCCACGTAGTATGGTCAATTTCACTTTTCTTTCACCGTTATTCACGCGACATTAATTCAGGTGGAGTTTCATTTCCCAGACCCCGATAACGCTGTTACCAAACACGTCAGGATTTCCAGACATCTGGGCAGGAATTTTTCAGACAACTATCACGCTTCCAAGCGTCTTGCACGCGTCTCCGCTCTCTCTCTCTCTCTCTGCTCGTTTACCTGCACGCCGGATGCTCGTACGCCAGCCTCTCCCGACAATAACATACGCGTCACTCACGCTGGAATACATTTTCAAACTTCCATTTCCCGTCGCGCGGAAGCTCCTCTCGATCGCTCCCTAGGCTGGCTCTTACAGCCACGTCGAACTTTGAATTCGATCTAGGATATCGCGTCCTCCCTGCTTGTGCAGGCCTGCTACAGTATCCGACGTCACAAGGGAAGACTTTTCATAGATGTTTTTATTTATTGTTTTCTATTAAACGCCTCGCGAAGGAACGGCATTAGCACTTTCTTCTGGGGAAAGAAAATTTTCATCGACTTTTAAATGGAAACGCAAATTGGAGTTTAACACCTTAACGACACACTGAATTTTAGAAAACCTGAAAAAATTGCAACCTTTTTTGTTTCTTTATAGGAAATGTTTATAAATTTTGATGAAACACTGCTTTTCGAAAAAAAACGTTTATTTTTTATTCTATCAAACTCCGTAATATTACGAAGTAGAATTTTGAGACGGAGGTGGGTGTTAAGGGGTTAAGGACGTACGTGATATGGACTGGCTGACAAATCTGTGTCTATTCTACTGGCCACACGTATGCACCCAGTTCTGTGTCAGGAAATGGCTAGAATGTTACGTGGAGTTCATATATTCAAGTGTCATGCAGCGTTAATTATATTTGGCAAGAGAGTAGTTTTGTTTTCTATGATTTTATAGTGTACTTCATCTTGAAAATAATCAAGAAGAGGATCAAGTCAAGTTTTTATGTGTAATTTCTTCAAATTTAAAGTTGCACTAAGTAGTTTTTATAACTGTTACATATAGTCGGAAAGAAATTAAATCTTCATAAACGGTTGTGGAAATTATGAATAAATATTCTTGGTGTCGGTTCCTAAATTAATATTCGTTTGGCTGTAGGTCGCGAACGTATTAACACATAGCACTACCATTAATCAACGTAATTTATTATCGAGGATGGCATTAAACATCCTAGTTAACATAATTAATTAAACTACGTCTCGATAAACGCTGGCGTAATAATGTTAAGCTACGCACCTTCGCTTCTATGCGCAATTACATTATATCTGCACACTATGTAATGCAGTAGTCACGATAACGTCGAACTCTGGCCTACCAAATTCGAAAATTTATACAAATAATTCACGCCACACTCGAACACGTGTGAGAAGTGCACCGTAATCAAATCAGTGAACACTTTCCACAGCTCGTTTTGTTTCAAGATAATACTTAAACGATTATCGGTATACATTTCAATATCTGTCATCTAGAGGAGAGCACAATAAAAATATGATCAAACCAATACCACAATAATTTTTTCCAAAATAATTACTACTTATCCATCATCTTGTTATGTGTACGTTTGATAATAGAGAAAATAGAGGAAAAATTAGCATAGTTGATTGTTGCTTATCTTTATCAAACTGCTACTCATTTTTCTTATTACATATATGTATAATTTTGCCACTTCAATACATAGTTAAGGCTATTATTTTTACATTTTTCCCTTCAAAATTGTTTAATGACTTTTCAATGTTGATAATGTTACGTTTTCTGATTGACTACCTACATTCATAATGTTGGCAATTGTTTGGTTTACCAAGGAATTGCTCGAACCACCAAAATCAGCAGTTGTATCTCAGAAAAAAAAAGACTACAGCTGTCAATAATAAATAATCGAATTACACAAATGCAGGATTTCTCCTTCTATGGTCCAATTTTCTGACGAATTGATCTTCGAGGCTGGTAATCTTAATAAATGATTAAAGCTCAGTTAATATTAAAAAACAATTTAATAAACTAAGACATGGTGGTAATTATAACACTCTGATACACAAATAAAAACAAGCAAGCGTACTGCTGGACGACCAATACACAACTCCCGACTTTTCGGTCCTCGCGTTCTTTCCCTTCTCGCTTCCGTCTCTTGCTTACCAAATCCTTGCTTATCTTAATTACGTTTTTACGGTTTACCGGTCTGCTCGCGACTCATTTTGTCCTAGCGCTCACCGGCACCCCACACAAAAATGTGGAAAAAAGTACCATTTTCTCTTTTATCGAACGTATGTTCCTATAACAAATGATCAAGTACATTTCAGCGGTATTGTAAATATTACGCACAGCTTGCTCGTAATAAAACCCAGACAAAAGCACTCAAGCACATCCAACAAATACACAACAGTCATTAATGGCCACAGAAGAAATACTGTAAAAATAAGAACGCGACCGACGACGGCATAAAAATCTCGGTACACTCGTAAATAGAGCCAGGCGAATGCTGCACAACGACAACTTACGCTCGTGAACATGGGGCTCGATAAAGATCGGTCGTCAGCCAAAAACGTCAGCGGCGGCGGGCGAATAATTGCAGCTTGCCGTTTTTATTTTCGCGGACAATCGAAACGAAGGATCCACTGGCGCGCTACTGGCCGGGGAAAGACCAAGCGGCGTGCACTTGTAAATAATAGACGGTGGGGTAGCGAAAAAAAATATTGTAAGCGCGAGAGGGTACGGTGCCGAGAAAAGTGGGTCGCATTCGAGAAAGGCGGCTGATGAACGATCGTGGCGGCGACGTGAGAGATGGAGGGCGGCTGGCGGAAAAATAATGCGATTCTCGCGTGAGCGCGATGGATTCTGAAATCGTGGACGTCGCTGAGAGGTGGAAAGTGTCGAACGAAGGGAAGAACGGATTAAGGAGGACGGCGAGACGATAATAATACGACGCTCGATCGATTAAAAGTAGAGGTGGTTTGGACCATGTGAATGTGATTCTTTTGGCGGCGTTTTTAAAATTGAATTGGGTATGTTTTTGCGCTTTGGTAGCCTATTTACGGATGAGAAGGGTGGACTTGTTGATTGAGACTTGTGAATGTATTTGAGGATTCTGTCAGTTATTCTTTAAACAGTGTAAAGCCTCGTTCACATTAGTCAAGTTGTATTTCAAGGCAAGTATAGTTGAAAGAGTGTCTACTTCACTTGAAACTTGTAAGAAACCTGAAAGGATATTTCAAGTCAACAGATTCACATTGGTAATGTGGTTTCAAGTCACTTGAATTCAAGCGAATTGAAGTCAAGTACCTTGGCTTCAAGCCTCGTTCAGATTAGTCAAGTTACTGTAGGGAGGATTTTGTAAATTGGAATAATTGTGTGCAAATGTTATCGTGTATGGTCTAAGTAGTTGTTTAGATACTTCTTTGTCGGTGGATTTACTGATAGTTCTAGTTTCTGTTTTGTAGGATATTTTTGAACATTTTAGGAGGAGAAGGTTCTTAAGAGAAATTACAGGAATTTTGATGAAGGATACCTTGGTCTTTATGACGACTTTATGGATACTTAGGTAGTTTGACTGGCGATATTCTTCACTGCTCTTTCAACAGCAGCTTAATCTTTATGATCGTTTTGTAACAAAAAGTAATTACACTGGACCTTTTACGTAATGTTTTAAGTATGGAATAGACATAGAATATGAAGACACTGAGAGATTGTATTCTATACATTTAGATTACATTTGTAACAACATATTTATACTCCACTCGACCCTCAATTAATACCCCATCTGCGGTTTGGATTCGACTCATCAAGCACCATCTAAAAACTTTCAAGTTATTAGTAAGGGGGCCCTCCTTAAATTATGTAAGGGTAATTTTGGCGATTTTTTACCTCCTCCCTCCCTCAGTATAAGAATTTGTAAGATTTGATATTCCAACCCCTCCTTACATAATATTTTTTACATTGAATATTTCAGTTATTATAATTCTTTTAAAGGTTTATAGAATTTATTCAACTCGGTCTCGGGAAATTTAAACTAATACTACTTTTCTTGAACATTAATGATAGAATTTGCATTTATTGAAAATTAGGTTAAAAAATATTACGTAAGAACGTTACCTGACTTCCCCCTTCCCCCCTCTCCCCGGTAAGAAAACGTAAGAAATTCGCGACCCTCCCCCCCCCAAAAGCCTTACGTAACTTAAGGACGATCCCCAGTCGAGTAGTTTGGTATGTGTAAAAAAGGACTACGATATAAATGTCAGAATTGAAATAAAACAAGCACCCAAATGCGCGAAATACTTCATTATACATGTAGGTTCTACTATTAGAGTCTCAAACTTTATTCCCATAATTTAAATCTGTCATTCCATAACCTTTGAGCGCCATTGTATGCCTTTCAAGATTAATTACAAAAACAGTCCTCCTTCTCTATAAAGAACAGGAAGAAACAAAAGGGAAAAATGTTAGTACATAAAGAGGGGCGTGGAGCACGAGTTGGTCGAGGAAAGTCTGCAAGAGGGTGAAAGCGCGTCCGAGTGCTCTTCGTTCGCTTTGCTATCGTCGGAAGCGACGATTTGTCAGGGAAGCTCGTTCGTCCAACGAGAGATAACACCGAACTTTCAGAGACGTTTTGAAGAACGAACATCCTTGAGCTCGTGGCTAACAAATGCCCTCTTCTCGCGGAGCGTGTCTGGGGCCATTTTGTTGCGATTACGAGTAACCAGTGGTTTGGCGAACCTGCACCACGAGGTTGGAGAAGGAAAAATGGGGAACAAACACTCGGAAACATGAAATATTCTGCTCGATATCAAAATCGATAAGATTCGTGCCGTTAGGGTGTACGACTTTTGCAACGGTTAAATGGCATGCATATCCATGTTATATACATCTACATATGACACAAAATTACCATACGCAACATTGAAATTAGAATTCGCAGGTGTGCTTTTTCCTTGTCGAAGCTCCCCGTGTAATCGAATGCGAAAAAGATGCAAAAGTTGTGCGTACAATTAAGCGATGGAATTATTTAAATATATAAACTGAAATGCATTCAGTGAATTAGCATTTTTATGGGCTTAAATAAATATTTTTGTTTTAAACATTTCACGTTGAGAATGGAAATTTGCCATTTGGGCCACTGCAATTCCTACCGATTAAAATATTGCTTTTATCAAGAAAGTACAATGAGATTTTCGATATGACGCTGGGTTGTTATTTTAGTGCATTGTTTTTTTTTTTAAATCTATATGAAGCAGCAGTTTGAAGTGAGAACAATCACAATTGTTCGCTGTCTTTAGTCCGTCAAGCCGCGTACCGAAATAACACAATGTCGCGTTTCGGAAAAGTTCAATGGCGATTCAAGAGCAGTAATTCAAAGCTTTGTTTTTAACCGTAATGATTTGTAAATTTCCACGTTCCTTTTTAGCCGTGACACGCACACACGCCCCAGGCCATCCTCTATTAATAAGACAAAACGTCCCAGCCATTCTGTTCCAAGTTGAAAATTAAAGGGACTGAAAACACCGGACATATTTAGAAGGCAAACATCATACCCTACGCGAGCATGCAATCTCGTGCGTTTAATTCTTGATACAACTGAACCGACCGCCCCTGGTTCTTCCTAAATGTTTAATTATAATTACCTCATATTTACCCGGACGTATTAGTTAACAGTAGGCGTTTGGTCCCACTCCTCAGTGCCAAAAACCAGGAAAAAGAACTGGAATGAATTAGCGTAAAAAACAGCGGGCGTACAAAATTATTTTGCACCTGTGAAAGTTATTTTCATTAACCACTGATTGTGAGTCAAAATAGGAACAAGAGAACACTATACACCGGTATCAGTCAAATTCTTATTCAACTTCAAAACAGTCGACAATATTCTTTTCACGTGCAGGAGCAAGTGTACCTAACAATAAGATAGAAAATAAATTTGAAATGCTCCTTCGATGCTTTCGAATCCAAAAACCGCCGCTTTTCAAGTGTTTCGAGCGCGCACGTATTGTCCACGTGGGAACGTGGCTTAAGGTCATTGGGCGCGATCGTCACACGCGCGTCTGTCTTCCTCCGTGGCGCCGGGGAGGGCGAGAAAAATGCGGTGCACGCGTTGCGCGGGCTCCCGGCCAGAAAACACCTGGCTACTGATTACAGCGATGACAAATGGCAGCGTGGGAATTACGAAATGAAGGTTTAATAAGGTATGAGTCGGATCGGGAACCGACCTCCGCCACATTCCCAACGCTAATTAACAAATCCAATTTTAATCGACGGTCCGATTCGCGCTGCAACGTCCACCGCTCCACCCTGTCGCCGGCCACCTCGACGTCGCACGCGAGCACGCTGCGCCCCGTGTAAAAGTGATTAGCGAATCGTCCCGCGGCGCAATTATTTCGCGTCAGCTGGATTGATGGCCCCTTTTTTCCATCTGGGTTATATCGGTCGGCGGATTCTCGGGAAATAAAGTCACCGATGCGGCGCGAGCGGAGACTTCGCGCGGGGTTAACGAAAACGAATGCCCACTGTGAGCGTTTTAAAAAAATCTGCTAATCCCTGGCTGGCACGTTTAACGAAGGTGGATTGCTTGGACGACGTTAATATACACGCTGGGCCCTAAGTCTTTTTAGCCCCGTCCCAGCTCGTTCGTTCGGTTTAATGCTTTTAAATTTATATCGTAGGAGGATCAATGAATACGAAATGCTTTTAAGCGAATGGCTTTTTGTCTACAGTTGTTTAGTTTGCTCCACTTTGAGCGCCGGGACGTGTAATGGGTGGGACGATTGGACGGAAGTATTCTTAATCTGTGGAACAGGGGGGAAACGGACCTACTGTGTATTATTATAGGTTTATTATATACTAGCAAAATACCCCCGCGTTTCGCTTCGGGCCAAAGGGATATTAAGGACTCCGTGAAAACACATTCCACCCCTTTTCACCACCCCCTTATGAGCTGATTAGGGCAAAATCATGAAATTGGTTTTAGGCATTTATGTGGGTAACCTTTCGAAGTAAAAGACAAGTTGATATCTAATCGGGCCTAAGAGATATTAAGGAATCCGTGAAAACACATTTTACCCCGTTACACCCCTTAAGGGTTGATTAGGGAAAAATGCTGAATCTGCCTTTTAGGCATTTGCGTGGGTAACTTTTGTAAGTAAAAACCGAGTTGATATCTGGTCGGGCCTAAGAAATAATAAGGAGTCCGAAAAAACACATTTCACCCCTTTTTACCCCCTTCAGGTTGGAATTTAAAAAATCCCTTCTTTTGGAGCATCTACGTCGCAAAAGAAATAAATCCTCCGAATTTCATGTTTCTAAGGTCAGCGGTTCGGGCTGGACGGTGACGAATCAGTGACACAACAATTATATAAGTATAGATGTAAAGGAGATGGAGGGAATTTGAAAGCTACGGTTTACCTGCAGTTAAATGTTATAAAATAATATAATGTGTAAGTCTTTGCAAACCCTATAGATATTTATAGTGAAACAGGGAAAAGTTTCATCAAGCCATATTGAATCAAACCCGACCTCCTCCATCACTATTTCGTGCTGAAAGTATTGAAAGCAGTGAAAGCATGATGTCAAAGGCATGCTGTGCCTAAACAACCGTATTTCGAACAGTGAGCCGCGCGTCTCCTTCCGCGTCAACTGGCCCAAGACTTTTTCGTCGCGCTGTCATGCGTAATGACCAGAACGGTTCTATCGAAAGGGAGGCATTGAATGGCCGCCCTTTCCGCGATCACACCCGAATAATTCAGGAAAGCGAGTCCAGAAAGAGCGGTGGAAGCGACGGGCGGCATGAATGGCAGACCGGGCGTGTCCGTGGTAATCCAACGGGGAACGTCTCTTAATTAAAAATCGTGAAATCCGCGTCCTGTCCCTTTGTTATGACTCGCATTCGTCGTTTCGCGGGTCCGTACACGCTCCTACGCTTTTTTCCCATAGTGCCGTTGAAAAACGATCAGCCAGGACAACCATTGCTCGCATCCGCCATTCTTCCTATATACCATTGCGCTCGCGTACCCGCGGCCCTTTTCCTCTCTCCCTGCCCATTTATATTGCTCCTTTTTTATTGTCCTTCGCGTTTCTTCTATTTTCGTTTTGTATACTGAATGTCCCCGTCCGAATTTATCGCCTGAAATATTTCGTTTATTTCCCGAAATACAGGGGGCCATTTCGCATGCAAGTCGCGCGACTTCTTTCGGGGCCGTCGCCTGATGGAAATCATTGATTTTCGTTGCAGGTGCGATAGCGTTTTTGTCGCGAAACCATAATGGGGATGTTACTATAGTCTCCGGAAATTAAAACTTGTTGGAAAGTGATATACAGAATTTTAAAGTTGGTGGATGTAACGTTGGCAATTCATCGAAGAGGTTTCTGCAAAGGGAAATGGGATCCACGAACAACATTCATTTAATATTTCTCAGGCAAATCAGACAGTACCGATGTGCTGTGCGAAATGAGGGTGCGTAGAGCGAATAAAACGCCTAGTTGTCTTAGTGCTTCCATTTAAATTGAGAAAATTCTCATTCGACGATTGCTACGCGAAAAACGCTGCAACTTTCGCGAGAAGTATTTTTTTTAAATTCTGCAGAGAGGAGGAGTAAGTACCTCAACCGATAAGATTGCATTGGACGTCTCGTGTGGCTCGATCGTTCAACCCTCGCGCATACTTCGTCCTCCTTTTTTCCGTGTCGCCGGGGGTTCAATCGAAAAATTGGCAATAACACTTGGCACGAGCGAGACGGAGGATAGCGCGCTACGAGATTGTTGAACTGTAAAACAAAGCGCGCGACACGGCAGCACAGGTGCGCGCGTATATGCCGCACAAGTTTCATTGTTTTTCCTGCGTTATCCTGGGTCACACGTGCGTGCATATGCGCCATACCGAGGATGCACCGACGCGCGAGATCAGCGCGTGCTCGAATGTTATGGGTCGGCCCTTTCGCGAATATTACGCTGGTCGTTAACGTGAAAGCGAATGGAATATCTTGAATAAGGGAAAAGCTGGGCGAATACTGGCGGATGGGGTGCACACCGCCGTTTCGCTCGATCGATAATACACACACCGTGTGTTTAAGATTCTCCACGCTTTGCTACGTAATTAGAAACAGGTGATTAAGACGAATGTAGTCCTGAAGGAAAATTGAAGTCTTTGTAGAAAATACTGTAAGTGCCAAAAAATCAAATTCTATACTATAATATTACCATTGGCACGTAGAACATTGTCTGATAAAAACTTGTTTTTTTTTTTTTTTGAATTTTGGCGCTTACAGTGTTTTCTACAAGGACTCTTCAATTAAGTTACCGATCTGTTTATTGAATACTTTATCCGTTTATCGCGAGAAATTACCTACCATTAACGTTTCATAATTGTGTTTTACAGAGCGCGACGTCTCCCGGTGCCAGCAACGATGGCCTCACCAAGCAGCAACTGGAGCTCATTCAGCAGATCATGCAGCAGACGCAGCAGCAGCAGCAACAGCAACAGCAGCAAACATCCGCGCAACAGCAGCAGCAGCAGCAGCAGCAACAACGCACAGCCGCGTCGACGGCAGTCACAGCACAGATTCAAAAAACTCAAAAACCGTCCGTCAAGTCCACAACGTCGTCCAGCAGTGTCCCCAATAATTCTGCAAGCTCGAGCGCGACCAACAACGCGAGATCCAGCCCGAAGCCAAAAGTGTGGAGCCACGTTCAAGTGAGTGAAGTTTTTTTTTTATAATCAACATGCAAGCATTCTATTTTCTCTCGTTGCTACGGCAGGTAAATTTCTTAACGCAGTAGAAATTACAAATCGTGGGAAGCTTTGAGAAATTTCATGGGAAATTTGGAAAGTAGATATGAAGATTCTGAATACGGTTATTGGCGGAGTAATATGGAGTGACTTGCAATTAATCGTCCAAGGGTGGGATTGAAATCACGTGCACGGCATTTTGTCGGAGGATTTCGTTTCAGGAACTGGCTAACGACTAAGAAATATGTCACTGGCCATTACTTAATAGCGGGCTAGACACTGCGGCTCAGCGAAATGTCGTCATTCGCAGTATTTCGCGTCCGACGTATAAGCATTTTAATGAGACAGTACGCGGCAGAGTGTCCAATGATATATTATATCATTACAATTGATTAGTGGGTGACCTATTAAAGCAACGGTAGATCGTGTTCGCGTAAATTATGGGGCCAACCGCGCTTGCTCGCCCCAATTCGCTTTGGTGCTCTTTTTAGACCCCGCACGCAATAATTCGCCGGTTTGCATTAGCTCCGTTTCCAGGACGGCCGTGATAATCAATCTGTTGTTCCGTGTTCTAAACTGAAATGTTTCGGTTTGCACGATTTGCATTTCGGGGGTATAATCGAGATTTGTACGGCGATTTCTCCAACACCTTGAAAGTAAGGAGAGCTGTAATTGTGCGTGCAAATTTGAGAAACTAGTTTTTTCCTTTCGCTTTGAAGGTTCTTGTCATTTTTGTAATTGATAATAATTACAGTATTTGGTAGGATTTTTTAATTCTTTTAAGGGAGATAATTTGCAGTTTGAGATCCAACTATGTAAAGCTAACTTGATGTACCTATATTGTTTCTATACTTCGTTTTATTTGTGCCGAAATGTAGTTGGGGATAATAAGGGTTGACCTGGAGAGAGGTTTAGTAATAAATGGGAAGAATCGGTGGCATATGGAGGTTTAACCTCTTGTACAGTAGTAAAAGCAGTCGTAGTCTCTGACGTACGATCCCCGATTGTGGATACAAGAAATATAATCAGTAAACAATGACGTTGTTGCCACAGGGAGTTCAGTTCCGAACCACCTAAACATATCAACCATACGCCTCGCATGTCGACTTGATCGATCTAATAGTAGTTACACAGTCCACCCATGAGAGAAATTGTTTACCCCCGGCTTCAATGCATGTGCTGGAACAATAAACAATAAGCGCGGTGCATTAGTGAAGATCAACAGAAAGTTCTCCTCTATTCCTTCTCCATACTCAATTCTTAAAATTGCAGGGTGTATATCACGATGTTGCCCTGTTTATCTGCTTTCGCAATTTTTATTGGAACATTAGAAACATTTTATCAATCAAGGGAACATGTTTGCTACCAAAAACATTCGTCTATTTCAGATCAGGATGATCTGTCCAGTGTATGAACCCGCCAGTGAATGAACGCTGATCATATTATACGAAAAATTAGCACCTATCACGCTCTTTTCACGTCAAAATTTACACAGTATTTATTTATTTATTCAACTGATTGTAAGTTTTTTTTAGGTTCTTCATTAAGTGCAAGATAAGTCTTGTTATTGTTAATTTTGCTAAGCGTTCATTCATTGGTCATGCAACTTAAGTGTTCATTCACTAGACAGGTCTCCCTAGTAGGGCTGTCACGAATATTCGAATAACCTAAATATTCGAATATTTGAATACCAGAGAATTCGAATTTGAGATTCGAATATTCAAATAGTTATTCAATTATATTCAAATATCCGAATATTCGAATATTTGAATACTCGAATAATGACAGCGCTACTCCGTACGATGTTACTTTTTTTTATCAAACACGCATCATTTTCACTGACTTCTTTTATACAAAAGTATTTATTACAAAAAGTTTCCCTTCAGTTCCGCATTTCCGTCTACATCTGTAAGGTCCACCGCCTCCTACAAGTTCCACTGTAAAAATCTGTCCTCACACGGATGGCCTAAGCTGTCCCCCAGTTGTCAGCACTCGATGACGTTCCTTCAAGTAATCCCTCCTCGTCATGGCTACCTCCAGTTTTCAAATTTTCTTACACTTTCCTATTCCCACTCCCTCCCCGTTAATGAACAATATCCCGGGTACAAAATTTATAGACATTGCAGAGAAGAAGCGCGAACATGGCTCTCGAATCGTTGCACGAACACCGAACGACGAACAATTAACCAGCGAACATACGCGAGAACCGCCGTCTGAATACCATCAGGCGCGTCCTATTCCTATTTTATCGCGTTCTTCGTATCTGGAACGACCCGACGCCCGACCACTGGAACCTTTACCGCCGCCTAACTTCATTACGTTAATGGCATAATAACCATTGTGGGCGGCGGAAGGGCTTATGCGCCGAAACCGTCGGTGTCCCTAAACAGAGCAAGAAGCGAGCACAGCCCAGAAATCGATCGGATCGCCATTAATATGTATGAGATCTTTGCCGATAGAACGGTCGGATGGAAGTGGGCGGGTGGTTGGAAGGGGGCGAAGAAATCGCTGGAATCGCCGTTGCCCCTCTCGAAGACGAGCAGCCGTCGTAATTGACCAGGAATTCGTGGACGAATGGATTCCCCCCTGCTCTTTCGAGGGGCTGCTTTCGTCCACGAACGGAGAAATAATCAACGCGCAGGAATTTCGCTCGGGCTGTGTTTAGTTCCCTGTTCTTGGGACAGAACAAAGTCCGACTGATGTCCCAAGGAGTTGAATAGTTTGACTTCTCGGTAGATTAGGCATATTTGCAGGTAATTCCTCCGACGAATTTTTTAAAAAAGTCACATTTTAGGGGAAAGGTTAAAGGAAGGCTGAAGATGAGATTGTTAATGGGATGGGATCGAAGAAATTGCATTACCTACTGTGGTTACGCTTAATGTAAAAATCGATGGCTTAGTGCACAAATATTGTATGTTCTTCTATAACTAATTCATGCAATTTTTAACTACTTATGTGTCGAATTCTCAGGGGGTAAGTCGGAAGCATGAAAATTGCCGTCGAGGCGAATAATACAATTTTTAAATTCTCTCACTCTTTAAAATTAAAAAAAAAAAACGTTTTCCTCTCCTTACTTCGACCAACTTCCCAACTCCCCACTCTCTTGATGCCCACTACGGTGGCCCTTATTTTCAACCTTGCTCTCACCCCCTAATGTGGTAGTATTTCATAAAAAAATAGTCCTTGAAAAAGATTATTGCAATCGGATAACAGGAAAGGGTGCTGACCAGGCCTTAAAGTTTAGAATTCATCAATGGTTTGAATTTGAAGAATTTCTCAAAAATGGTAAGCCCTATCGAAATTTTGTTCAAATAATATTAAAAGAGCATTCAATTTCCTACAATTACTGTATATATAATATTTTTCGTGCTTCCAACCATTTCATAGATAATAGCCCTTGAATATAGAGAGGTCTGCACTTTGCGTGACGTATTGTCTGTACGCGTGTAGTGCAAACCTCTCTATATTCAAACGTTATTATCTAAAAAATGGTTGGATGCACGAAAAAATTATAGGTATATACAGTAATTGTAGAAAATTGAATGCTCTTTTAATATTATTTGAACAGAATTTCGATAGGGCTTACCATTTTTGAGAAATTCTTTAAATTCAAACGATTGATAAATTCTAAACTTTAAGGCCTGGCCGGCACCCTTTCGTGTTGTCCGATTGCAATCAATTTTTTCAGGGACTATTTTTTTTATCAAATAGCACCGTTCTAGATGGTGAGAGCAAAGAAATACAAAAAAATTCGACACGTATAAATAAGGGCTACCCTAATGCCCGCACACTAAACCCTCTGTCGACATTAAAAATTCGAAAAATCACCAAGGCATGTGTTAGAGTGGGTCGATAAAATCGATCCACGTGACTAATCGGAAAAACGGGCGGTACAATCGTTCCAATTCAGCCGGAAATAGACGTGCCTAGGGGATGGCGAAATGAGACGGGACGAGAGACGGTGATTTAAAGCGACCAGCCTAAAACGTTGGCCGTCGGCTGGCGGGGAAAGTGAAAGAGTAAACACACGAGCAACGACGGCCGCAAATTGCAAAGGTAACGACGTGTTCTTAGTCACCGTTCTGGCACCGGGGCGAACTTTTCGCCGCAAATAGTGCTTTTCTGTGTGCGAGCCGGGATGCATCGGTGTATTCGGGACGCCGCGCCCGCTCTGTGCATATGCGTGTGTCCGTGCACGTTCCAGGGGTATAATAGTCGTTGCAGTCGCGCAACGTTTCAAGCTTTACACGCCCTGCATAACCAACCCCCATTCACGGGACGTGTCAACGACAAATCCGCGTTTCTTCTCACACCGTCGATATCATCGCCGTCCTTTTTCACCCTTCAGCGTTCCGTTACACCACGAGCTGATAGTTTCGACAGCAGGAATAGCAAGAATTGTAATTCTCCGATCGGGGAACGTGACACCCCGTGGCTTGGCTGCGTAGCAAACTACAGTTCCATGGATAGTTCTCTGTGGACACCTATTTCCGTCGCTACAGAACAGTTCAAGTAAAGTTCCGCGAGATTTACAGGGTGCAAGTCCTGCGGGCTGATCACTGCAAGGTATTAGAAAGTAAAAGTTCTTGTTTTTATAGAGGGTGATGGTAAGTTTAAATGATTCTGAAGGACTGAAAAAAAATTGTAAGGAAAAGTCACTGTGTTGCAGGCAATCGCGATGGGGTTTAAATTACATCGACGGTAACATTCGGTACTGTTAGGCTTAACAACAGTATTGCTACTGCAACCTCGCCTTTACTCTAAATTTACTTTTACTATTGCTATAATAATAGTGATAACATCTGTCTTTATGATTAGGATGGAAATACTAATTTCCTTTGTTTAAGCGCTTATACTTAAACCAGAACGCATATCACCCCCGCCGGGAAGCTCGGAATCGCGATTTTAATAAATCCCCGCGATACGCGGCGGTCGGGTTTTTCTGACACAATTTCGAGCACAATGACCCGCGAAAGCGAAGTGGGAAGGAAACGAGATCGAATCAGAAAGGATTTGCAATCACAAGTAACCCGCTCCGCCACGTTTCCCCCCTTTCCTAGCCCCATTCGAATTCCAAAAGCACCTGCCCCCTCGACTCTTTTCAATCGAGTGGCTGCGCGCACAGCTGCGAACCTAACTCCTGGCCGCCGAGGAATATTAATAAAGAGTCAGTCGATGGAACAGTAGTAGCTCGAAAATTATTCCATCGTCGCCGGTGCACTGTTCTGAAGAGGGACGCGTGGTTCCCTCGATTATCTCGAATCGTTGTTTCCACAACGAGGCCCCCCCCGGTCGACGATTTCCCGAGCCGATAGGGGGCAATAACAGTTACAAGTCTCGAACGACGGCCACTTTGGACAGCCATCGACGCTTCTGTGCAGACGTTCGACCAACTTGCACCGGTGCTGGGCCATCTTCATTAGGTTCAATAACTAGCAGCCGTGAAAGTGGCCTCATATCGGCTTGCCTATGGTCTACCGTAAAGGGAGGTTGCGACAGACATTCGCTAAATCAGTGATATCACCGGGGAAACGGGTATGGTGGTCCAAAGGGAAGGGATGGATGAAGGGAGGTATGAAACTAGGCAGATCTTGACTGGAACGAACGTTTCATAAAAGAGATTCATGCTCTGTTAGTTCTTTTTAGATACACCTAAAACCTAAACTCTAAAGCTAAACACTAAGCCTAAATCTAAACCCTAAACCGTAAACCCTAAACCTAAACCCTAAAGTCTTGGCTCTATTAATTAAAACAAACAACTACAACAAAAACTTCCACGAAGGTTTTCAGCCCCTTAGAAAAGGCCCACTAAGAAATCACACGATTGATCACCGTGTTGCAAGACACTCCGCTGCTCAGAATTAAAAATAAAAAGCGGAGCAGCGACAAGAACCTCCGACGAAATCACAGACCACCTCCAATGGAGATCTCTAATGTTATCCAGTGACAGCAGCAGAAGTCGCAGAAGCGGAGGAATGCCGGAAGGAGGATGGAAAGCGTGCGGAGTGCAGTTTCTCGATCGTTCGGTTGCATTAATATGTATGCACTCTGCTGGGCCGTCGCCGAGGACAGTTCAAACGGACCAGAAAGTTTCACGTGTAAATAGAGCGGCCGGTAATAGTAATAAATATCGCGGATTGCGGCCCAAAGTCGCAGCAGGGGGGGGGGCATTGGTGATTCTCGAATATAAACTCGAGGACAGGACCGTGCGGCTGGCTCGGACGTCGTTTTACCTAGCGGAGGCTATAAGGTAGAGTTTGTAACGAGAGTATGGATTAAATTAATATGATCTGGTATGCGCCGTCGGATACGGCGCGGCATAGCAATGAAGGGACCGGGCGGTTTCGGGCTTCACGTCGGACGGTTTTATCTTTATAGAGGGCCGCGTAGGAGAATCCGTATTTGCTGGCCACCGCCGCTTTCGTCTGCCTGGTTTTGCGTTGCTGAGCCACGTGGGCCACTTATCGTGTATCTAAATGTTGCCCCCACGTGCTCGTATTGCCGACCTTTGCATCGGTGTACTTCGTTCGTAAAAGAGAACGACGGTGGACGTCGAGTGACAGTTGGGATGGAAGGGAACTTGTAATTTTCAATCTTTATCTTCCCCGGGGTGTGGATATCATCGTAAGCGAACGTGGAACGTGTTGCTAGGATTCTACATTTCTACGTTCACATATCAAAATGATTGAACTCGTCTTATTTTGAAGGAGCATGTGTCTCTGATATGTCCACGGCCCATTTCTCCTTGATGTCATCTTCTTCCTTTGCGAGACGTTTAGTTGAACGCTTCTTCTTGAGAATTGTGAATTATTCCACATTTGAATAGAAGATTCTGTGAACGTTTGAGAGGTGTATTAATGTTTCTAAATCCCCAGGAATAAAGCTTTAAATGCCGCGAGCAAGATTCCTCGGTTTTGTTCGTGCAACTGTAATGAGCTGTAAATGCAGTTTTTTCGCAGCGATTTGCGTAACGCTGCACGCAGAGCGATCGACTGCTTTGCAAATCGAATGCGATGGCATATTATTTCCAATGGGGCAGAAGTGTCCCGATAACGGAAGGCTTTAGTGCAGGGAAAGAAATATAAAATCTTGGGTGTCCTCGAGAAAGCGAGAGAGATGGAATGGATAGGTTTCGCAAATTTCCTCGCGAATGGTTGCGAACAATTCTCGCTGCGAAACGTCCTCTCCGCGATACACGGCAAGTTTATTCAGTGGCAAGAGGCAGTCAGCTGCGAATGAACTGTAACTTTAGGTTTGTGTGCACATTTTACGAGCTCATGTGAGACTGGGGCGCATAAAAATTCCGAGGGAATCGCCAAGTCGTAAGAGCACGTCGATGCGCGTCAATTTCCACGGAAATCGCGTTTATTTTGCAACATTACGTTGGCACCGCCGATGAAAACAAACAACTCTGCGCCTTCTCTCAGAGGCAGGTATATTCTGACTCTAACATTACTTTTTCCACGGTCAAACAATTTGCATCTCCCATAATTTATTTAAACACTGAAATAAAATATCACAATCATGCACAATTCACTCATCAGCACATGTTACTAGGGGTAATAGAGTTTCCAAGGAACTTCAATAATTGCAATCTTCCTCAAAAATTTTCCAGCACTGAACCTCTTGCTCTACAGATACCAAATCTTCAAACAAAAAAAAAAAACAAAAAAACTTAACATCTTCACTCAAGCATGATCACTTCCAATGCGAAATCTTCCCCACAGAAGAACAGTAGAGTACAGAGAAAGACGTCTGACAAAGTCATTGACAGGCACCGTAGCAAGGTTTAAATCACACTTGGCACACAGCATCTAGACGGTCATGAAGCAGAGCCGGGTCGAAGTTCCTCGGTACAGAGGTGGGATGCGTACATACGGCGACGGGGCGCGGATAGCCGCGCAAATACGAATTACGACGAGTCGTTAGGTTTGCAAGAGAACAAGAGAGTTCGATGCACAGGGGGCCCCATGAGAGGCGGAGAGTGGGACAGGGAACGGAAAGGGAATAGCCGACGTTCCCGTGTCTCGGTCGTTTGCACTATCGTAAGTTTATGTCGTTGGTCGCAGGCTAACCTCTGCCAACCTCTCGCCCTTTTATACGACACGATAGTTTCATCGCGAAACTGCCGCCCGTTCACATCTGTTGCCTTTCCCATTACCGTGCGAACATATACCAGCCCATTTGCCGCCCTGTAAACTCGAGTGCGCTCTCAATTTCGCCATACCTCTTCCCATCTCCTGGAGGACACGCGGTTCTCTCCCGTTCCGCGTCCGCGACAACGTGAAACGCGATTAAACGAGACGAATTGCTCTCCATTTTGGAGCCACTTGGTAGGGGCAGACAGAGACAGAGGGAATCGCCTGCAAGACGTTTACCAGAAGCTTTGACAGTAGTGGTCAAAAGAAAGTTTGAACTCTGAACAGTAGCAAAAATAAGATAGGTACGTACTAACTTATGCAGCCATATAAGTGTTAATGTTCATTCTCACTATCACCGTAAGTGTTAACAGATACCTGTAGCAAAATTTTTTAACAAAATTTCTAGATTAATTCACGTATGTAGTTAGTGTTGCTCCGAATTTGCCCCCCCCCCCGTCTCCCCCGCGAAGCAAGCAGAAAGTTCGCCAACACCGTTTCTACCGATCCGTCGTTTAATGCTGTTCAAGTATAAAGAATCGTATGCTTACTCACATCCCGAAGACGAGCATACGTGTGACACAGTTCCCAACCACTCTCCACCCTAAAAATTCAAACTGTCTCGCCGACAGGAAGTAAAACTGATCGTTCCCTTTAAATAACCCACTCCTGGCATCGAAAGGGGTTTTCTACCCCCAACGACGAGGAAGACAGCGGCGGGACCCGGTTCCCGAAACTCCTTCAGCGTACGTAGACGTTCCCGTCCACAACGTATCTTCTCACAGTTTAGATCCAGTCAGACCGGTGTCCCGTGCACCCCGTTAGACGAAAGAATTTCCTTGCCCTTCGATCTCGGAGAAGACCCCCAGTGAATCGTACCCCCAGCAAGTTCCTCTCCGTCCTGTTCCCTCCAGGCTAAGCGAGAGACCCCCCGGCCTGGGCGACGGCCAATCAACGTTCCATCGGGGATCTGTTAAGGAAAAATCCTCGTTCCCGACCAATGGCGTGGCGGGCTCGGCCGAGGCGTCCTCGAGTACGTTGGGACGATCGGATGGCCTTGAAAAATGTCGAGCACGAGCGTTCTCCTTTCCGAATTTTTCTGATCGCAGGGCGAAACTCGAAAATCCAGACCAGCAGCTGCTGCCCCGTCCGCGCTTCGCGCCTTTTCCACTTTTATTCCTTTCGCTTCCCTTTGTCGGCGCTCTGTCTGCCTTGGCTCCGTCGCGCCCGTCTCTGTCCAGCCCCACCGGAGGCACGGGATCTCGCGGTACGTTGGAGAGTTTTTAAAGAGACCACCCCGATCGCTTCCTGGCCGGGTCCACGAGTCGCTCCTTCCGCGATCCGTCCCGCGGAGATTTAAATTTTAAACCGAAAACGAACATGCTAATGGCCTTCGCCCCGTTCCGCCCCGACCCTCTTGTTTTTTTTTCTCTGGGTCACGGAGGACCGTTAGTATTCAGACGCCGTTTCCATCGGCGAACACGTACCCTCCGCTTTTCCTTTCCCCCGTTTCTCCGTTTTCCTCGCCGGGCGTAAAACCTGCCCGTGGATTTACATCGGGCCCAAGGCTCGCGGGATTTATCGCCGGGGAATAATTGCGATTGTCGTGGCGTGGCTGGGAAACGGCATGCCCGCTTTGAAACTTTCATTCGGGGCACTGATTGCTGAATGGTGGTTTGTTGGTAACGAGGTTGCTTCGATCATCGCAAATTGTGCCCGATAACGAGAACACGTGCTTCTTGTAATTTCATTCTGGAGTAGATAACGTGTCCGTGCTTAAGTAGTTTCTTAAACCCTGCTTAGTTTAATCTGAAGATAGATAGCTCTTTGTTTTTTCAATGAAGGAGTGGCTGCGTGCTTCGCTGTTCTTGTAATATATTAACTTTCAGTGTTTGGAAATGTCGGGAGTTTTGAGGGAAACTTGCTCTGAATTTATTGGATATTGGGGTATTTAAGTTTCAGAGTATGAGGCATCTGTGTGCATCAAAACACTGAAATATGAACGCTTTGGGTTATTGAAATATTTGAGTATTAGTGTAGCCCGTTATTGATGCATTGGAATTGCATCTTTGGGTCTCTGGAAGATTAGAATATGAGGATAATAAGGTATTTAGATGTTGAAGTCTGAGAATAATGGATTACCAAGCCACTGAAACATATTACGTGTTAGACCATCGAGATATTAAGACATTAAGGTATTCAAATATTATAGTATTGTGATGCTATAAGTAGCATTGATGTAATGGAATCCTAAAACATAAATTACATTACGTATAATCGCGCAATCATTAAGCAACTCATTATCATCAATCATTAAGGATCATTATCAATTTCCATGGATACCTAGATGCTGCGTTTAAAAGTTTCCCCGGCTACGAAAGGGAATTCCAGATCAATGAAAATACGCTCTAAATATCATTGAACGCTCCTGTTCCCTGCAAGTGGCCTTCTTCCACCAACTAATTAATTTCCGAGCTTGTACGTCGGGGATCGCGGGCCGTCGAAGAAGCCGTGCTTCTTCGATCGATCGTTCCTCGAAGGGAGCCGTCGCGCACGGGGAATGATCGTTAATGGAAGATGTAATTGGAAAATACTTGGCGCGCCTCCGTTCAATTCGCTTCCTCGTGTTTGTTTGCGATACCGTGCCAAGCCGCGGCGAGTTATTGCAAGAATCCTGCTACCACCCGCCGCTATAATCCTGCGCGCTGTATAAACATCCTGCTCCCCGCTCACGTCCATCCTCCCGGCATCGTTCTCCGCGCTTTTACATCGTCATCCGAACGGGATCGATGTCTGACAGACGATCTGGCCCGCGAAATATGCGTCTTTAAAGCGTCGAGTAAATTACACCCCACCCCCGCTAACTATTCCTCCGCGCAGAAACCAAAGCCCCGCGAAGGGAGCCGAGTTCTCCGCCGTTCGCAACGAAGAAATACTACGTAAAGGTTTTCCTTTCACGCGGCATGCCCGTGCGTTGCATTGTAATCTGAAAATCCCCAGGCGGAGAAGAATAGGAGGCTATCGATTAATGCTGGTACATAGCGAGGGAAACAAGGGGAGGGGGGAGATTTAAACCAGCCCACAAAAGCGAGCGTATTTCATCCAGAAAACGTGAACATCTCGATTTCGTCTGTGAAGCTCATTGCCATTGTTCCACTTCCCCGTTACGCGCTGGTACGTTAAACACCCTCCACGGTCATTATACACACGGTCATTATACCTCGTCGATCCTTTGTCAATCGCGCGCTAGATCACCGTCCAAGGGACATCCAAGGAAACGCACGAGGTGGAGTCCTGATCGGCCGTCCAGCGCATGGGGATCGGTTATTGGAGAAATTTCGCAGTGGCCCTCTTTGCATCTCTCCCGTCCCCATTCAGGGTATCGTTTGTATTCTGTCAATCACGAATCCAGGCCAGGGGTTGCTGCCATTTCGCGGCTTCGCAGCGCGTTATGGGCGAGAGAGTCGGAGGATTCGATTTCTCGACGGCCGCCGGGGCATAACTGGGTATCTAAAGAGGGAACGATCTTCGGGCACGGATACGTAATTGGGAGGAGTGTGACATTGGACGAGAAATGGAAAAGGAGGTGGCGGGCGAGGGGGTGGGTCGCACGTGGGCTACAAAGCACGTCGAGAATACTCTTGAAAGTGAATACTGGTATCCAATTGCAAGCGGCAGCCGTGTCTCTAGTTGTTCAAAGTGTGCATAACAGGCTGGGCGAGGGTAGCAACTAATTGGCAGGTTGCTCTCAAGAACATAAATACGAGGCGGGAGGATCGCGGACCGATGGAACAGGGACAGAGGGGGTGGTGGCTTTCAAAGACGACAGGGGTTAGGGAGGAAGCCTCCGGGGAGTTTCGTTGCCGGGATGACGAAGTGCCTCGGCTCTGAAGCCTGCCATTTTTGCTGGACTGGAGAATGCGAATATTAGATAACGGGGATCAGTGCGTATCGATTCGGAGGATACCCGAGTGGCGAGGGGAGATTGTTGCGAATCTGAACGCCTGGAAGCGTCTTTGAGAGTTTGCGAGTAACAGGGCTGTCGATATAAAATAGTTGAGCAAGCTTCAGGGCCATTTTTAAAAATTTAGGCGCTCCTGTGTCGGGCTTCTGAAGTTTCTAGTAATTCTTCGAGTGTTTGCAGGAAACTTAGGTAACGGAAACTTGTACGTGGACCTCGATCAGGTGCCCCATTTTTTTAGTTAGAAATTGCGTTTCATTTGGTGCTGCACTCCTACAGTTTTGGGTTTCACTTTGGAATTCAATCCTTTCCGACTTTGCACGCCCACGTTATTCCAATTTTGCACCGGATATCCTATGACCGGGATTTAATTAAGACTGTTTTGTTTAATATCCGAGGAAGGTTCGGTGAAACACAGGAACGGGATTGAACAGAGTATTCATCGACTGCGAAACTGGGGAACGAACGATCGGCGGGGTTGTTGAACGAGAATTTCCGTTCGAGATCTCTGGTTTGAAGCACCGTCGGTAAATACTGCTAGGATCAATTAGCGAAATGGAAGTTACTAATTCGATCGAAACGCTCCGCCGTTTCCACTGTGGACAATAAAGTCCGGTAGAAAAGTGTACTCGTGGATCTGATCACCGGTGAAGCCTTCGCGATTTCTTCGATTTCGTATACGCTAACTAATGGTTAAACGAATGCACGTTCCACATTAAACATATGCGAAAATAGCAAATTTTCAGACAATGGAAGTATTCTGCTCGAAATAATTAGAGAATGTCGTTTGAGGATAATTTACGAAAAGGGATAACCTTCAGAGTTGAAAAAAGGCAGTTAACAACAATATCAAGCCTCAAAGAATTTTATTACATACAAGCCAATAAATAAAAACGCAGAACGCGGAGTTCCGGAAAATAATACCGTTCCCTTTCATAAAAATTGTCTAATCTTGACACGATCGGTAATATTCATCCCCCGTTCTAACGTATCTGACTCGAATAAAAAAATTTACACGATTACTTTTGCACCAGTGCGACAACGACAGATCGTTCCCTCAGTTATCAACGCTTTTAAAAGAATCCTTTACAGAAAGAGTTTCCCAGGTATTTTCGAAATTCTGTGTTCACGCGAATTTGAAAGAATCGTCCTGAAACGCGATACAATCGTTTCCTCCGAAACCGGACGGAAACCAACGTCAAACGGCAATGGGCGCGGTAATGCGCGCGATGCTATGAGCGAGTCACGTTCATGTATATTCGTAGCGAAATGGAATTACCAAGGGATCGTCGAGATAAAAAGCGACCGCAGTATCTGCGAGGCGCGATCGATAAATTTAACCAATTCGAAGCGACGCTTTATGGACTCGGTATACGGCCGGGTATCGTAATTATCTCCATTTCGAATTTATTCATACGCGCGCGGAGATCCTTTAATCTTCTCTCTCGCGTGTCGTTTCCATCGACGAATTACTCTAGCGCACGCATCGTCACGTTATTAACCAGGGAATAGAGCGCTCGCCAAAGCGGCAGACAGCGAAGAATTGGATGTTTACGAATAATCCCGAGGTTTAGCGGGCAATTAACGATGATTGGGATACTCACGGGGGATTGGAACACTTTTTAGATAGGTGAATTTATAATATCGGAGGATTGATATCCTGTTTTTAATTTCCTACAAACACGTGTCTCCTCTGGCAAAATTTTGAGACACAAACGATTTGGAGGTAGGTACAAGAAATACTAAGAAGTTTAAACACTGAGATCGTGTTATCTAATGTTCCATCCATGGAATGGTTTTTAATTTGAATATTTAACATAAGCAACCATAGATTTCAGTGGCCTGTTAGTGTCCAACCCACATTCTTCTTATTACTATAAACTTTCCCTCGTAATCTTCGTACAATCATCTCGAGGATTATAATAGATGTCCGAGGCAAGGTTCCGTTTAACTGCTAGCGAGAGCTGCCAGAAGAAGTGCCTCTCTAATCTTCGAATCTTCTCTCTTTTCCCTCATTTCTCCCCCTTTTCACTTTCTTTTCCCTTTCGCCCGTCCCCGTTTCTCTTTATCTCCACCCTTGCGTTCGAGCCTCCGCCTCGTCCTGCTTGTCTTCCCCTCTGCGCTTCTTTTTTCCTTGTATTTCCGCCACACACACGTGGGGCTCGACCTCGTCCCATTGAACACGAAGGCGCGTTTCCAGCGTGTGTAACTTACAATCGCGTTATCCCGGCCGGGACTTTTACAACCGCGCCATGACGAAAGGATCGGTCGGGGAGGAAACTGGGTCGAGGTGTGCATTGACGTCAATTTTTCGAAACCACGTTATCGACGCTGGCTGCACGCCCTGCTCTTTTCCGCCTTCCTTTTTGTAATTGCTACTGTCCGGATGATTCGGTCGATTGTGCGCCAAGAGGGGCGGGGAGGGTGGAATTGTACGTGTGCGTGCGTGATTCCAACTCGCTTTTTATTACTTTAAAATGATACTCATAGGTACAGTCGATATGTACAATGGTATTTATTACTTTATTTATTTATTACCGGTAATAACCCTTTGGGACATTACAGTGATATGAAACGTCATGAGTAGAGGACGGATAAATAAGATAGCATTAAGATAAAGATTACAGTACACAAATTGGAAAGAAAGGAACAGAAAGTGATGAAATAACAAGTATCAATATTGCAACTTAATTAGCGTATTGAAACACAGATTCAATTTTGTCTAATTGTGGGAAGCTAGACGCCACACAGTGGTCTAGATTCTAGATCGTCGGATTAGGAGGGAAAAAGTCCGAAATTGATGGTAAAATGATGTTTTTATTGAGCACAGTTCCACTTTCTATGTATGTTTTCATTCTAAATCGAGTGAGATGAAAATCAAGTCGATACGATTAATAGATTTCGAGATATGACGGAATTCATGTTCAGGTACAGTTTTCTTGAGAGCAGCATTCGAACAAATTTGACTCTCTGTACGTTGTAACTTATTTTCCAAATAATTTACGAAGATTTGACGGTTTTTAGTAATAGTCGACTGCGTAAGTCCCAATTTCTTTACGTGAATAACCATGTCTCGTCGAGTTATAGCAGGCTCGCAGCCTACGAAAAATTAATTTCTCATAAAATGGCAACTAAAGGCGAAATACCTACTTTCAATTTATATGAAGTACAGGAGTGTTATTATTGCCTAAAAATAGTTTCAATGTGTTACATTGAGTAACTTGGGATTCGCACTTCCACTTCGTCATTTGTTTCATTCTTGATTAAGCTACTACAAGTTTACTTTGCATTTTATTGTCAGTGGGATATATAGTACATAAAATATGCACTAATACATATACTCTTTTACCATCAATTTCGGACTTTCTTCCCCGTAATCCGACGATCTAGACCACTATGCGCCATCGATATTTCCACGTTACAGTATTTCACAATGTTACAAGATTCCACTGAACAGAACACCCTGACAACATAACAATCTTAAGATATGAAGAACAATGCCCCTAAAGAGGAACTTTTCTCTCAGAACACTGTCCTACGTGTCACCAGGAATAGATAGCCACGATACCCAACAGGACAAACGCTTTTCACCTAAAGTCTCCTAAAAGAACAGTGCATAGGTATTGAAATCTTCAGTCCGTTTCCGCGCCACCCTTTAATCTTTCAGCGAAGCTGCCCTCGCTAACAAGGGCTTCCGTTCTCGTCGAGAAGGAGAAAGTTCGAGAGGAGCAGGCGAAATCGATCGCGATCGTATCGCCTTTAAATCCTCCCGACGTTTCCCTCCCGGTGTGCCTCGCTCGGGGCGTAAACGGGTTGGACAAGGTCCCCCGGAGACCCGGTGGTAAAAAGGTGCTCGGTGGGACCAGAGGGTGCCAGAGTGGAGCCGCGAGTTCCGGTTCGTCCAACCCCTTTCGCCAAGTTCAGACGGGGGTAAATCTAATAATGCACGGCCCACGACACGCTGCGAAACGTCGCGCTGGCTAGATAGGTACTGCACGGGCGACAAGTGTCGCATGGGATCTCGCGAGGGGGAAAAAAAAAAGGGAGAAACTAGCCGCTGCGGGCTCGCGACGAATCGAATTCTCCAACGAGCTCTTCCCCCCGAAACAATGCCGGGGTCGGTAGTAACGAGCATCCATTCTCGCGAAACGTTACGCCGGGCGGATACAAATGGCCGGCGAAACAATGAAAGCCAGGAACGGAAAGTTTGCCCGGGCAAAGGTAATTCAAGCGCGGCGAGGCCGGAATTTTTGCGAAAGCGCCGGGGATTATTAAAGGTTGTAATCCTCTTTAATAACTGTGTGGTTGCCCGCGGAATATTAAGCAAGGGGCAGGGGGGGAGGGGGGCCCTCCTCGTAGCCACCGGCTGCTAACACCGGTCGCGATGGATTCTTTTGCCGCGATGATTTCGAGGCTGTTGCGCCAGCTCGTCGTTTCGATTAATTAAAATGGATTTTCGATGAAACAGCTGCGAAATTACAACGGAGAAGGGAGCGGCCACAATTGCCACTCTCCCTTGGCCTGCAACTGCCACGCAGTGGTCTTTAGATGCGTAAATTTTTTTATGAAGATAGGTCTTAACAAGGAACTCTTCAAGAATGTTACCTTATTGTTCGAGTTAAAGTTACGTGAAGCTGAACACTGTTGTTACGTTTAAAAAATGTTTGCTAGCATAGAATGTTAAGCTGCGGTTTAATGCAAAGAAGAGAGCGATATCTCTGACTACTTAGCGTGCATTGAACGGCCACAGGCGATAACGAGGCTTCTGACGGACAACGTTGACGAGGGTAATTAGGATATTCCAATTCGTGTCGTTTTAATTGCTCGTGATTCGATCTAAATGGGTGGTAATGGGAATCGTGGCGTTGCAATTACAGTTCTATAATGGACCGCCGCGACTAGAATTAATTCGGGGTAATGATTATCAACGCGCGATAAAACGAAACGAGTGCGCAGTTAGGAACGCGAGATCGCGTGCGGATCCATGCGCGCCACTGATAATACCAGCGTTAATCTCCCGTTTAAATCAGTTTTAAGTGGAAACTTCGCGGGAATGATGATTCCGATTCTCCCCCTGCTTTACTCCAACCGTGTTACTTCTAAACTTCATTACACCTTTCATTATGAAACAAACTAAAACGCAAGACTGAGCTTACAAAGGAATCGCATCCACGTCACAAAACACGAAGCCGCAACGAAGCCTTTCGTTCAACGGCAAACCACACCAAAGCATCAAAAGCAACGCTCTTCATCATCCGCCATCATACGCGGCAAGCTTCCCTTAATTACAATATCAGGATACCGCAGCACGTTAGAGAGCGTGAAAAGGATTCAAACGATTCCCCGCGCCCTCCTCCATTTCCATCCGCGTCGAAAGAAAATGGTCCCGGAGGACCAACCGCCGAACTAGAGGGCCACATTTTTCGCCGGCGATTGGCCGTTCCCGTGGCGCAGAAGAGGAAGAAGAAACAGCTCGCTGCCATCAGGAAGAGTATCAGGCAGGTTTTCGTTTCAATGCGGAATTCCAGCACGCGGAGAGCAGATCTATCGGCGCCGCAACCCCTTCTCTTCCTGATGCGCGACACGTTTTCCCAAAGACCCCCAGCAGGAACCGGGATGACTGACCGGTCCTTTGCGCTGCTCGCGGAGCGGAAAAGAGACGGAAGGAAGACGTTCAGCCAAGGGACGAGTAATAACAAGTTCGTGGGGGTCATGGGTAGAGTGGGGGACAAGACCACCAGCGGCTCACCGCGATTTCGGCAATTGGGACGGGGGTTAGTCGGCCCGCAATCATCACCTAGAGTGCAATACGCGATCCGACGGAAGTGGAAGTGTCCTTGGTCGCCGGGGTCCAAGTTTCCTGTGCCCGCACTAGCTGAGATCGGGGCACGATCGGTGGCCCGCCGATTGGTCAGTCTCACGGTCACTCTGGTCGCGTGCTTCACCAAAACGATCTGAACTTAGTGTCGCTTCGAGTCGAGCAGAACTGTCTGATTGGGAGACGTCTAATAAACGAACGGTGAGGAAGTAGCGGGAGGAAAGTCAGCGTTCCCTGTGCGCTTGGTAGGATCCATAGACGCAGGTATTCCCCGCAGCGAAGGCTTACCGAGGGAACGCTCGCGTTTCGTTCACCCCCGAGCTGGGGACAGGGGAGGAGGATATCGTCGTCGATCGCAATAATTTTTCTCCTCGATTCGCCGTGCCATTCGTCAAGCTAGGGGACAAAGGGGGCAGCGAACAATAGACAGATAGGTGGGCCTCGCTACGAGAATGTCGGGGATTCCGCGCGAAAGAGAATTCGGAATACGACGATCGAACGTTCGTGCCCTATTGGCAGGTGATTGATATGTTTGCCATTCGCGCGAGACTCCGTTTTTGCAACCCCTTCCCGTCGAGGATACGTACGAGGCCGCGGACCGTAAAGGTGAATTCGTAGTGATATGGATGGTTACAATCATGCCTGGTATCATCATCATCAGCATCATCAGCAGCAGCAGCAGCTGCAGCACCAGGCGCATCTGGAGCAGCAGTACCAGCGGCAGTATCAGCCGCAGCAAGGGCAACAGTACAATCAGCAGCCCCATCAGCATCATGCGTATCATCAGTATGCGCAACAGTATCCGCCGGATTATCTGTATCGGTTCTCGCTCCAGGTAAATAACATTCTGCTGCACCTAGTCGCGCATGCATCGGTAGATAACGCTGTTTTCTTCAACTTGACGTTTGGGTGCGGGATCCGGGTGCTGGTGATGGGATTAGGCTAGGTGGACAGGGTGTTAGGACACACGTGGGACGTCTATGCAAGGCTAGAGTAACGAAAGAGGTTCGAATGCATGTAGATATGAAAAGAGAATTGAAAAGCTTCCAATGATCGTGAGATTGAATTGGAATTTCTGGGAAATGGTTTCATCTTTCACTTTTCAAGCGTCCTTTTCTACGAGCCTGAGAATCTTAGTAATAACGTGTTAGAGACTGTACATATGCCACTGTAAAGTAGAACGAGAATGATGGAAACGGAGTAAATTTTGAGTTGGGGCAGACTTCGTGTAGGATAATAATATGACGTCGTATTGAAGCGCGTAGAATGACGAGAAGAAGCGACGTGCGTTATAGACTTACGTGAGAAAATAAATATCAATTCTGTTCTCCTTAGTTAAAATGTTCTATCTAGCATTTTACCATTTTTCAAGAAATGTTGAAATATTTTAAGTTCCACAAATCTTTTACCTTTTAAGTAAAATTAGAAATCTCTACGTGTTTCGAAGAGATCTAGAAGCAGTCTAATTTGTTTATTTTTTTACAAAGACGGCACAAAGAAAATAATAAAACTTTAGTTTAAGTAAGGTGGGCAGAATTTGCAAGTGCATTGCTATCTACATCTGCAGAAGAAATATCATTTTAGGAATCTGTTTAACTCTGTCGTGAGTTTTTCTTATTAATCTCTTCTACCTTCACATTGAAGAATATTTACAGCTCACCCCTGACTCTAGAATCGCCCTGTATAAATAACAGATCAAATGGTATTTATTGTAACGAAATGGTTATTATACCGAGAGCTAAAAATGTTAAGGCGCGCTCGGAGAATAATAGCCCGATCGTAATATTTCGTAGGAAGAGATTTCGCTGTAAGAATCCCGACGGTGTTCTCGATAACTGAAAATACTGCTTTCGAATCTGAAGGATCATTTATCACCGGCGGCAGTGTGTCTTATGAAATACTGGAAACGGTTTTCGAGATCCGCCATATATATTCCTTATCGGACAGGCCACCGCCAGACACGAATTAATCAAACTCAGCGCGGAACGTTCGCGAATGTATGCGCCCCGTGCAATTTTGCAATGTTCGTTGGACGCATCGCGCGACATGAACAACCGCATATCGAGCCGAGCAAATGAGCAAAGTATGGGAAGGGGTCGGTGGATGGATGGACACGCAGACGAACAGATCGGTTGTGTCACCATTCGGCCGTCAAATGATTTAATCGTGTCGCAGTTCGCTAGGATGAACGTGATTTGAGCGAAGCCTCCAAAGACTTCCAGTCACTCTATTTAGTTGAGCGATCAGTCGTTATCGTGGAAGTAATTATGATGCAGACTATAATAATACAAGGCAAATGGGCATTCAAAGCGTGTAGGAAGTATTTTAGGAAATTAAATGGTCACTCCAATTCCATCTTCCATGAATTGCTACAAATGATTTTTTACACGTTTATTATTTTGACGGCATTCGTAGTAACGATAGTAATCGCCTGTCATTTAATGCAGTTTTCTGAAGCTTCAATACCTCCAAATATCGTGTATCCATATTCATATAATCGTTCCTTTTGCGACGTAGGTGCTCGATATCATGGGATTTTTTTAAATTCCAACCCGAAGGGGAATAAAAGGGGGTGAAATATGTTTTCTCGGAGGTCTTATTATTTCTTAAGTCTGATTAGATATCAACTTGATTTCTAATCAACCCCCAAGGGAATGAAAAGGGGGTGAAATGTGTTTCCACGGATTTCTTAAAATCTTTTCGGCCCGCTTAGATATCTACTTGATTTTTACTTCAAAAGGTTACCCACATAAACGCCTAAAAAGTAATTTCAGGATTTTGCCCTAATCAACTCCTAGGGGGTGGTGCACAGGAGTGAAATGTGTTTTCATGGAGTCGTTAATATCTTTTAGGCCCGTAGCGAAGCGCGGGGGTAGTTTGCTAGTAATATATAAATAAGTGTCGCCTTCGAAAAAGTTTGGAATATATTGCACGTAGGCTTGTGGCTTAAGAAATTTTAATGGATCTAATCCATTTGTATGTATGAAACACCTTGATTTCTGAAATTGCACTGTTGAATGCAAGAACGACCTAAGAACACTGTGGCTCTTTTTGCATAAAACGCATAATTAGATTCCACATTCTTTTCTCCACATGCCGTCTAAATTTCGTTGTCTTATCTTTAAAATTGGCAGAGTGTCAATTTTGTGAATCGATATTGACCGACTGACCCTAACTCGTATCAAAGCCAAACATACATCCACTTGAACAAGACACAATCTATGATTGTTTGTATGACTATATATTTTTCAAATATTATTCAAATATTAAATTAGAAATAAAAAATAATGTTAAAAAACATTCTTTTCTATATTACTCCAATTTATACAAGAAGTGCCTGAGAAGACTATAATAAAAATTATTGTGCATTATTATGTAACTACAATGGAGATATATCAAATTTGTAAAGATCATAAACAGTTCTACAACAATTTCATTATGTACCTATACAAAATATCTAACTTCGTAATGTTTACAGATACTTTTCTCGAAACTGACTTTCGGCACCGAGGCCCTTAATGCACCCAACAGTGCAATTTACGTCGCATATACATACACATTCCAGTAATCTATGAGCACATTCCGCCACAAACAATACACACAAGCCCATGCTAACCATCCAAAGAACAATCTTTCGAATCTCATTGCCATTGTCCCATTTTCCGCAACAAGGGTGCCACAGTCACCGTTTCCCAATAGTCCTCGCGCACAAACAAACGTCGCTGAAACAATCACCCTTTCGACCCACCTTTGAAATATTATTATCCAACCGAATAACGCGCGGAACATAGCCGAAGCTGCATCTAAATGCGGGCGAGGGGAACGAATCGCGATTGTAGAGTCGCGACGTCGCCCTGATAGAGTGGCACGGCTCGGTATCCGATGTCAAGAGCGGAATGGCAACCTGTGGGGTGGTGCCTTTATCTGACAGATAGCTACTGGCGGACTTACACGCTACACGGGCCAAATTATGCTTCCGTTATCCCCTATGGCCGCTCGGTCGTGTAGCTCGCGCGAACGGGCCTTGCCTCTATCGCGTTGGATGTCATCCGCGAAGTTACGATTCCCGTCAGGCAGCCGACGAACCAACGAAATTCCCTCGTTCGGAGCGCCTGGATCCGTGCTTCCATGGGATTACACGTACGCGTCGGGCCGCGCTGAGATTCGGCGGCACTGCTTGCTAACGATTTCAGCCAGTTAGTCGATCATTGGCGCAGACAGCGGAATATTAAATCACCGAGAGAGACTGACGCATGATTAATGGAGGATATTTTCGTGCGACTCGGAATAGTGGTTCCTCCGAATGGAACCCTTGCCTCGCCTTATCCTTATTGGCACTTACTCCTGACAGTGTATCAATCATGTTTGTAGCCTTCTCTTCTCCATCATATGAATACTTTCGAGTGTAACAGAGACTCGAATCACTTAGCTGGGTGGCTTAATCGCCTTGTTATCGTCGATGGGAGGCTGCAGGGCTCTCGTAATACCTTCCACGAACGATACAGGCAATTGTTCGTTTCCCGTACCGAGTAAATCCAACGTTTCCATGTGTAGAAGCTCCCTCGGATATTCCCCGTGTATCGTGTAGTAGGCTCGCGTCGCGGCAGACACAGCGTTGCCAGACAAGCGCTGCGAGGCACAGCGTTGCCAGAGAAGTGTTGCTATGCGGTTAGCCGGGAGAACTGCGCGGCCAAGGCAGTCTGCGTCGAGCCGAGTAGCGAGACACGTTATATGTACACCTCTATTGTAACGAACTCAAGAATATATATATATATATATATGTACATATATATCTATTTCACTATTATCCCAACAATCGTTACAAATCTCCCCGGGGCCGTATCGTTCCGATGCCACGGGTCAGCCCCCCATCTGCCTTCCCCCCTGGCTGGTAGCGCCGACAATCGTAAAAATACGAACAAAGAGCCCTAATAAAGACGCGTGCGCGACGTGGCGTCGTGCACGGCTACAGATAGCCGGTGAGTTACGCGCGTCGTACGCGCGGAATTATGCTCGCCTGCGCTATTTCGACGCGAACGAGCGCAGGCCCTGGCGGGTATCTCGCGGCGAAGCGGATTTACGACTCGTCAGGCAGCGCGGGAAAAAGCGGGACCGCGGCTTTCCGGGAGGATCCACCGAAACGCTCGTGATCGTTAAACTGCCAGGGAGAATTGCGGCGTCTATAAGCCCGCGGATCCGCCCGAACGGCCACGCTGGATCGATGCTTTTTCGGAAAATATCTTACGCCGTGGCTAACTGTGTAAATATGAAGCATCGTGGGGCGGGACTAGAAGTGGGTTTAATGGGAACATCGAAGGTAGCGGTGAGTTTGCGAGAGTTGGGAGCGGAATGCGGAGGGCGGAGTCCGCGGACGTTCGTTGCCTAATAAGAAAACAAGGAAGGAGATTCTAGAATCTAGATTCTGCTTTCGGAAGTCTCTCGCGTGCGTATCCCACTAGAAGGAAATGTGTATTTAAAAGCCCGGCTAACACCGCGGCGAGAGCTGCTGCGCTGAAAACCTAATGGACTGCCGTAAACACTAATTCCAGCTTCGGGATTAATATTATTAAGCTGAAATACCAGTCGATAACCGGACGAGCCGGGGAGGCACTGCAACGAAGTATTCCAAACGTTTCGGCCATGTTGCTGCCATCATAAATCCGTGATTAGATTACCGCGCATCCATCATTCGCTTACTGGACCGTCGGCGAGGCAGCGTTTACAGCTATCTCGATTGGCCCCGTAATCGACGGCCAAAAATATCGCTGTCGGGGCTCGTGCGCGGAGTGCGCACAGAGTTGGGAAACGCCCGCGGTAATAACGCCTCTGGCCTTGCAAATAACGCCGACGACCGGTAACAATAAACCGAAACAAACAGCGGGCAATCGATGTCTCTGGTAATGATCGTCGGGAAGGGGAGGGAAAAAAGCCCGCGCCGGATGCAGTCGATCGTTGGTCGGCAGATAATCAATGCAGAATTTTCGTGCAGGTCAGCTGGGGTGGTACACGGTTGTCGTTCATAGAATTCTCGTTTGACTACGCGCGCTTCAACCCCTGCACGCGCCGCCGCCGCCCGTTCGAGTATCGACCGCGTGACACGCGTTAATTTCTTTCGCGCGGAATTTCGCGAGGTCCCCTGTGATTTGTGGCGCAGAACGAATTGCGAACAGCCAACGGTTCTATCGCGCGGAAGGCATTGGTTCTCATTCGACCGCCGGTGTAAAGCTGCCCTCGATGGAGTCGGCTCTTTCATTGAGCTGGGGGGATGTTTCGGGGGTTGCGAAAGATCGTGTAGCTTATATTTCCAGATTATCGGACGCTCATATTTGAGAAAGCTCTCGCGTTTTTGTTGCCCGCCTTGAAACACATCCACGGCGAACGTTAATACACGAGCATGCAGGGAGAAACGAGGCTAACGAGCAGTGGTGAGGGGAGATAGGAACAGCAGGGGAGTAGCTATGGTAAAAGAATCGGCGAAGGCGTAGAAGAAATCGAAGCGAAAAGCAATCAAGCGAACCCGCGTATGGAACACTCGGTGCAACCCCGAGGAAAGCGCGCGGAGCACGCCCAGCAATGGAACGGAATCATGAGGAATAAAGTTGAAGGGAAACGATAAAACGATGGGGGTGGCTGTGGGGGCGAAGGAGCAAGATGGACAGAGTGATTCGTGGCGGTGAAGAAAGCAAAGCAGAACGACCAGCACGCGTTAGGAGCGCAGAATTGTCGGGAAAGGGGGAATGGGTGAGGTGATAAGGGTAGACAGGTTGATGTTGCGCGATGGATTCAACGTCACGGGGCGCAAGGGCACGAGGGGCACGGGGCAGGTCGGAAGGGAAGAGATTTAAACAGCAATAGTAATTCGTTCACCGACAAAAGGCCTGGTTGGAACAATGTCTACATTCTGACCCGCGTGTGCCTCGTCCATGCAGCTTTTCATCGGCTTTCCCCGTTTGTTCAGATCACGTTTACACCGATCTTCCGTTTAGCGCGCATCCACGGGCTACCTGGACGGGAAAATGGGAGGAAAATACCAAAGAGCCCCACTGCCACTTTGTATTACCGTGCCTTGGTCGGTGCTTTGTACGTATGTACGTGGAGCTTGTAAATTGAATTGAAATTTCACCTTTACTTCGCCTCGTGGTGTTTCTAAATTCTATTCAGATGGTGGTATTGGACCTGAGGTATTGAAAAGGTTGACAAAGCATCGCAATCTTTGATATTCTTTTTTTGGTAAGGACTGCAAGTACCTTGGAACGAGAATGTCATTCTGTATTCTGTGCACAGTCGTTTAGCATACAAAGCGAAATTTGCGACAGAGCTGAGAAAAAGGTGGCTAAGGGGAAGCACCGCTATCGCAGAGTCAGCTATTTTAAAAAGTTTAAAGCACAAGTAGCGATAGTTTCCAGTTCTATATAACGACACCTAATTTCAATGCATTGTGAAAGATCGTGGTGCTTGAAACGAGAAAAACGAATTGAGAGCTCGTGAATGCGACTGCGGTTTAATGTAACGTCTCTTCGGAGTTATCGATTGCTTTGAAATAAACAACGAAAAGGATTTGTCCGTCGTAAAGACCACGTTTATCTACCAACCGATTTGATGGTAATTTTAATTTCGCAAACGCGACTACGTCAACTTATAAATCGCGCCTTATGGTCCCGTGTCTTTATTACTGGACGCGATTCAATTTATGCATCGCGACGAGTTTTATGGATTCTGAGCTCATCCGTTCTATTCTTGATTTAGATTTATCCGCGGCCGAGTAGCCGTGCTCGTTATTACGGAATCCCGCTATTTAAGATTCCTACGTGTCGAATATCAAAGTCGCGGAGGAAATATCCAAGTAGTTCGCGATTTTAACCATTACATTGTGCTCGATGTTTATCCACCCACAAGTTGTGTAGTTTATCTGATCCACCGTCGAAGAGAAATGGAAATTTTGTGGCCTTCGGTTTGCTTCGGTAATAGAAATTGCTGTTGGAAACAGTTACTCACTTGCAAAACCAATTCGGCTGCTTTTTTATTTTTAGACCGACACATAGTTGCTCTGTCTATATTCTTAATTTTAGATTGTTAGTGTTACCAGACTGTCTGCTACACAGCTAGGTTTAAGCTAGAAATACCACCAGGATTTAATGTATGACGTTGCCGAAATTTCTTTGCTACGCAAGGATTTTTTTAACCTCTACAAACTGACTCTTCTTAAGGGGTTACATCCACCTTATATAGATACGGAAAAAGCATACAAGTTCAGGATTTTTTTTGGGGGAAAAGTATAAATGAAAATCGTACAGAATGTTTTTCTACTAAAAGATACATATTTTAACTATATTATTCTAATTTTTCACGAGATATTATTATTAACTAAAGGAGATATCGGCTTGGATGTGAGTGGTGTTTTTTAAGCATTAGCTGGTGGACATTCCCTGGGCCAAACGAAAGCAAAAATTCAAATAGATTTTAAAAATAAATAACTTACAGAAGTACCTGACGTTCGCCGAATTTTAATATTGTATTTTGGTAAAAAAGCGACCGTTTGAGGTTGAAATATCGAATTTCGTGGAAAAATTTTTCTTTTTCAAGAAGACTTTGCAAGTATTTCCTATTGGAAAAAAATTTAAAGCAAAATTTAAAAATATGAGAACGTCAGGTACTTCTGAAAGTTATTTATTTTTAAACTCTATTTAAATTTTTGCTTTCAGATGCATCGTTCAGCCTAGAGAATGTCCACCAGCTAATGCTTAAAAAAACGCGACTCATATCCAAGTCGATATTTCATGTAGTTAATAATAATATCCGATGATAATTTAGAATAATATAGTTAAAAGATGTATCCTTTAGTAGAAGAACATGGGGCATGATTTTCACTTATACTTTTCCTAAAAAAAAATTCCTGAATTTGTATGCTTTTTCCGGACCTCTAGGTGGATGTAACCCTTTAATCCATTTTCTTTAGAACATCGTCACCTGTCACCGATACCAAATAATCGATGCTCGTTCACATTGTTCCTTTCCGAAATGTGTTGGAGGCACAATGGAGCCTTGATTCTACTGTACGAAATTCGTAAATCAGTTCTGAATAGGATGGCCTCATTGAGCGTCCATCAGAATCAGAGTCGACAATTAGTTCATTGAACTTTACACTCTCATCAATGCCTTTGTCGATTAGGGGCATTCAATACCCGATTGCATCCAGAGATGAACCCTTAAAGGCTCGGTGGTGTATAACGAAGGAACGGCGCAGGGAGTGTTAACGGGGAGACCGAGAGGGGCAGGGGTCCCCGTTGGAAAAACACGAAAGTAACCGATACATCTCCCGGTGATTAATGTTTTCCATTATCCGTCAAACACGCTGGCTCGACAACCAACTTCCACGCCCAAGACTGTGTTGTGATTTACCGGGCGGTTCACAGTACATTGCTTCGCGGGGACGATTCAGCATTTCCAGATTGCATTTCGAACCATTCAACACCAACGTTGTGCGTTCGTTGCACTATCGGAAAAGTGATATATGCTGCTCATTAGCAAGTTATCGCCTAGTTTCCTGTCGCTATTCATTGTTAGTTGCGTCGAGTATCGACCGATCCTAATTTCACACGCTGCGTCATCGTTCACTCTAGCTTCAGAGCGTGACGAATGAAAAAAGCAAGCTAGAGAATTTACAAAATAAAAATAAAAAATAAACGAAGACAAGCGTCCCTATATTTCTTAGTTTTGATACAATAATCGATTGATTACTGAAACTTGTTTTTTCACGTGTCAATTGCTTGGAAGATGAAGCAGTGAAAAGGAGACAGTGGTAGTTGCCTTTGTTTCTACTGGATTTTATAAACTGAATCCAAAACAATACTAGGTCCTCCTAATTACTTCAATCTGTTCTGCAAATCATAGTTACCTGTTTCTTTGTTATTACACAAGTGTGGCATGCGTGAGGATCGTATGGGCGCGATGGAATTACTACGCGTGAGGCATACACCATATTCCAGCTGCTGCACTCAAAGGAATCGACGGAAGGTGAAACCTTTCTGGGGAATTACATTTTTTCCTGTGGCCGCCGCGTGGAACGTTTCCGTGTATATCAAATATTCGCGGTGCAGTCCTTTTGTGCGTGAGTTTCCCTCGTCAAAATAGGGTTCTATAAATCGAGCAGCTCGGGGAAAGAATTCAAGTGCGGCGACCCATTTCATATTCCACGTCGTGCACCACCCCGCATTATTCGAACGTCAGCGAAACATTCTCGCGTTTTCACGCATTTCCCTCGATAACCGCGGAGACTCGCCTGCACTGTACGCTGCCGCGAAGCTTTCGGAAATTACTTGTAACTAAATCTTGCGTAAAAAGATTTCTGTTCACAAGAGAAATATTAAAGGGGAATGGTGATGTTTGGAGAAATATGCATCAAGGAGCTTGTATTTATTCAAAGTAACAGGGTGCAGGGTGCAAAAGGGGTTCTAAAAGAAACTTGTTCTAGAAACTCTGTATTACCACAAAGAACCATAGTAAGCTACAGTAACAATAATACCATCATTTCGGAAAGATTTGAAAATCAATCGACTGGAATCTAAAGCTTAACAACCACTTTCTCGAAACTCTAAACACGTGTTAACCATTAGTAGAACCATTCGAAATTTTCTTCACAAAGCAAGATTCCAAATCGCCTCGTCACTGGCCGAGAACTTCCAGACACGGAAATACTCATTGTCGAGGAAGAGGTGTGTTCTGCTGTTGCTCTGAGCGGGCTTAAAAGGCGCAAAGGGCCCATAAGGTCCAGCCTGGAAAAGAACAGGGCGTGTCACGTGTGCTGAGGGTAGCCGTGAGGGTGGCTTTCGCAGCGTATAATTAGACGCGTTAGCCAGTTTACGCGCGGACGTTAAGCTCGAACTCGAGACGCGAAACAAAAAGGTCTGCCCTTGCAGCCCCTGGCCAGGAGGGTGCAGACCGTCGTCTGTTCGAGGGAATGAAGATTCAGGCTAAATTGAACGATCCTTTCGCTGGTTGGTCGCGGACCAACGACGTCCTGGTCGTTAAAAGCGGTGTAACACATCCGGGCCGTGCAATTGCGAGGTGCAGCTGCAGGATCGTCTGGTTAGAATTTTCCAAGGGTATCGTTTCACTGCGGCCCCCCTTTCGCCATGGCGATGCCGAATTAACGAGCTACGCGAGCATTAGTCGGGAAACTTGCATGGAATTGTGTTGCGAAAGAGTATGGGCGCAGAGGAGTTAGAGAATGGGGCACTAAATGGTGGAAGAAGAAAGTGGGGTGTAAAGAAGAATGATTGTTTTTGTGAGTTCCGAAGGGATCTGTGCTTGATGCGCCTGTTTGGAGCTGGTAGAAATATATGGGCTTGATGGTACGTTTCATTTGGATACTCCATGGAGGAAGGAAACTGTGAAAGGGGATGATTATCTGTCTCAGTTTATGAAGATAATGGTGTGGGTCCGATGGCGCTACTGGTGACAAAGGGGGTTGAGAAAAAACGCAAGTGAATGAATAAATCACAAATAGTTCAGAAGATTATCTAATCATCAGGGTACGAATTGGAACTATAAAAGTTCTAAATTAATGTCGACATTTTGACTCGTACCGCTTTAATTAAGAATCTGAAAATAATTAATTCCCTGATAATTCACAGTGTTTTTTTTGTCTCCTAAAATGGTCTCCAATAAAACTTCGAGTGAATTAAGATCGTCCACGTTGCTACTGGATCATCACCACCACCAGTTGTGTAACCAAAAGTTACACGACACTTTGCCATTTCGCAATCCCTTAAAGATGTGTCGTTTCCCGTCACAGTGAATTTACAATTGCGCCCCGTGCTGGGGACGTCGAATTAAATCCCTGGATTTGAAGTTGAGGCGAGAACAATGGAAATTTATGGGACTTTCCGCGGGCGCGCAAGTTCTCGGAGGGGGTGGTGCCCCGAGCACGGGTTCCATCGCGAAGATCTATGAGACAATCGGTAATTTAAAGAACACGCTGCACGTGACACGGCGCGAACAGAACGGGGCTGGTTCGGTAGCAGAGAACTCTGCTGACCTAATCTCAGGGTCGTTTACTTCTGCCGGGAACATTATGTAGATGATCCTCGGCGCTGGGTCAAATAAGGGACATCTGCTGCCGGGCCAGGCTTGGCACTCCTGCCTCGTCGGCGAGATTAAATCGTGGACCGAATATTTATGACGCTGGCATATTTATCGTGGACGTAACGCGATTTGGAGCATAGAGCCGAGATGAACTTCAGGTCACATATCACGACATTACTCTCCTCGCGCAGATTCCTTCCCATCCGGTTAGTCAAGTGATCAGAGCTGGCTCCACACGGGGCAAAGTGTGAATAATTCGATCACTCGAATATGTAGTCAAATTTCGTGGTGCGATAGTAGGTCAATTGAATTCAATATTATTCGGTGCCAGAATTTTAAAGGGTTCCCGTCATCAGCTGTACTTCTGCGGTTTCATGATTAGCAGAAGAATCGATACAAGATAATTAATTTTCGCCTTTAACAACAAATCTCTTTACCCCTTCGAGAGGTCCGCTCAAGTACTTCCAAACCTCCTCCCAAATTCTACAAACTTCCTCGATCATTTTCACGGAGGAGCTTCTTTCCGCGTCTTCGAATAATGTCAGTCTATTGAACTCGGTCTCCAGAAACCCCCAACATTCTTCAGCTCCTTCGAGCTCATCGACCTCCCCGATTTGATCCCGCTCACGAACTCCTCACCCCCTCGACACCCGCTCGCGACAAGTAAAAGGACCGGCCACTCTTTCCACCCCGGCTTCCCAATTTCACCGGGGCCGCGGAGGGACCAAGGAGCCGCAGGGACGCCTGGAGATGGCTGTTGCCAGGGCGCGCATGCATCACGCCGGTAATAAGCCGGTTTAAATCCACGGTGGGGCCGGGGTTCTCCGATGCAGAAAACGTTATGCAGATGATCCGTCGCCGCGGAGTGGAGGCATGTGCCAGGAAGCCACGCCTGGCACTTGTGTCCCTTGTCTTCCGGGCGAGATTGAACCGTGAGCCGAATGTTTATGGGTCTGGCGTAATTACTGAGTAGAGGAGGTCGGCTAACGTGCCGCTGGCATCAACGTCGACAGCCCCCGCCGAGCGAGATGGAGCAGGGAGAGACGAGGATACAAACCACCCGTGGTTATTGTTCATAAGCTCGGGCGCCATGTGCTCGAGGAATTTATGTGCCCGGCTGAACTACAGGAATACCCGTGTCGTGTCTCGAGCACCGCCATGGGAAAAGGAGAGCCAGCCGTGTGTCTCTGCCGGTGGATTTGTCACCGTGGACCGATAATGCTCGCTCTCCAGATCGTGTTTACCTCCGCAGCCGCTCCACTCCAGCTATCGCCTCACCCCTTGGTCAGCGGGATGACCCGTGACGTTCGCAGCGGATCGTAGCACCTTGCTCTCCGCTTCCTCGTCCAAGAGGCTGCTCCCCCTCCCTGGTCATCCTCGCGGCGTTAGATTATCTCACGATCATCGAGGGTATTATTGGTGGGAAAGTTCCCCTCCACTCTGCGCGGCGGTACTCCGGCGTCTTACGTCGATGCAGCCCCGTGCAAGATTCGATTTATGTACATGTCGACACGGGGTGGACGGGGAGGAGCGACGGCACCAGTAATGGAAACAGAATGGGATAATTCCGCGAACCGCGGACGGACGCGGTAATTGCGAATAATTGCATTGTCTTCGAGTCGTTCCCTCGACTCCCTCTGTCCCTTATTCTCCAACCAGGCCCACCGTTCTCCCCTCAAGCCGCCCCTACGGCGTTAGCCCGTTCATCCCGCGGGCTCGGTGAATTGCTTCGGCACGAATTGAGAGTCGGCCGGTGGAAACTCTCATACCGATTAGGATATCTCGCCCACCCCCGTTCTGCCTCTTTCCGCTGGCTGGTCAGGGCAGTCCAGTTTCCGCGACTGTTTCTGGATCTGTGCCGGAATTACATCCGCGCGAGGGGGCTACGGCGGGGCTGGCACCCCCTGCATCCGACCATCGTCGGGGTGTAAATGAATTTTTGCCGACGGAGATTGTTCGCCCCAGCTCGTGTATCCAGCGCGGGCCTGTTGTGGGTGGTGCGGCTGAATTGGCAGTGATTCTTTGATGAAAGCACGAGCCGAAGGTGCAAGCAAGTTGCTACCTGTCAGCTTTCCTCTTTTGGAATGATGTGGTGGAAGATCTTTGGATAATACGCGCGATGAGATAAAGATAGAGTGGTGGAACTTGTTATCGGGGATGGTGATGGGTGCTTTGGTAATAAGGGATTACTCTGTGGACTTGGAGTCGTTACTTTGATTTTCTTTCGCGGTATAGGCATGGGTACAAAAAGTTTGAAGGGTGTGTGCCTGTAAATGTAGAAAGCAGAGTCCAAGTGGATAGGAATCGTGATCAAAAATGAAGTTATGATACGTCAGTTGAACCCTTCAAGCCGGAGATCCACCTGGAATATATGCTATGCTATGTTTGGCTGTGCTAGAAAACATAGAACAGCTTAAATAATTTTTTTTAAATTATCATAGCTCAGCAAAGCTTAGCTTAGCTTTCAGGTGGATTCCTGACTTCAGTAAATCAGAGTAAGTAAAAGGCTAGATTCCCAACAATTGTTGTTACCATAGCCTTTGTTAAAATCAAGACTTTCTAGCGACATCGTTAAAGGGGTATTCTAGTGTAAGACCCGCTTATTCTTACACAATATAAGGTATTTTTTTATAAAGGATATGTTTAACTTTTTCCGCCACAATTTGGTTCATACATTTATCCATGTTTCACTAATGTTTACAAAGTTTACTAGAGAGAAACAATTAAAGTTTGTAGCAGTGCAATGCGTTCAAACGTTTGTATTACAATAAATTTTAATTATTTCTCTCTAATAAAATTTGTAAACATTATTGAAACATGGATAAATATACCAACCAAATCGTGGCGGAAAAGATTGTATAGATGCTTTATAAAAAATAGCAAATATTGTGTAAAAAAAAAGCTCGTCTTACACTAGAATATCCCCTTAAATGCTCTGAAGGTGTGCTCTGAAGTTCTTCAAGTGTTCAAAAACAATCTAATCGAGGAAATGATTATTACGTTGCAACTGCATGATCAATCGCTATGTTTGAACAGCGAGTTTCAGCTTTATACCGGCTGGCATAAACGCTGATAAACGCGCGGATGCGTTCGCTGTGTGTCGCGTAGCAGCTGTCGTAGTTGCTTTATCTCCGTATTTTACGTCGACTTTCCGTCGACGAGTGCTCTCCACGACGAGGGCCGACACGTCGATGGAGCTTGAGCCCGCGTTGGTATAACTCGCGGAACGGGAGCAAGAACGAAAGGAAAAGTGGAGCATTAAAAAGTCAAACGGCCGTCGCATCCGGCTAATTATCATTCTATCCTCGTTATTTCTCTTTGCAGAATAATTAGCGGTTCGCCGAGTGAAATAGCGGTTCACGTTCAATTTCGTTTTCTGCTCGTCCAACTTCGAGTTTTATATCAATTCAGATTGGCAGACTTGGAACAAGTAGGTCTCAGGAATGCCGTCTCAAGCGTTCAGAACAAGAATGGATTTTTTTGTAGAAGCATACTCGTGCATTTTATCTAACAAAGTGAGGATACTCAAAGAAAACTCACATATGCCACTATAGGTAATCGGAGTATTGCATTCTGATCAAATCTTCATCATCGGCTCTCTGAATTTGGTAACAATTCGCTATTATAGTTCACCAGTTTTGAGCTTCTTAAAAAATCTTTCATTAACCTCAGAAACAACTCCCATAAACGTCTGACTAGATATGAGCTCCATTTTCAACCACTGTGACGAATAGAAACGTCAACCACAAAACCAGAATTCAACTTAGAATATTTCACCTAACCATGCCTGCTCCAATCAATGGAGTCAGTTGAGACGTTTGCAAGCACAGACTCCTTTCATTCAAGCCCACGTTCCAAGCGCAAATGAAATCAAGTAAAATCCAACCCACACGTATCTAAGAAGCCTCTTCGTCGTCCTAAAAACCAAGTAACATCCATGGAGGAGGAAAGTCGCGAGATATCTTCCCTAACCTGATCAAGGTTGGCTCGCGCGACGAAATTCTTTTCCCCTGTGCCTTTTGGCTACGCATAAACCGAATCACGGGCTAGGACGGTAGCTCGTGGACGAAAAAGGGACGTGGAAGGATTCGATTACAAAGCCTTCCAGGGTCTCTTCTCTTTCTTGCGCGCGATGCAGTCGCGGCTCGTGTTGTTAAAGATTAACATCGCTGCTGTGAACCCGACGTCGCGTTTGGGCTTCCAGGACCCCCGACCAGGGGGTGCTGGTTAATGTAACAAAGGAAATCCTGGCGACGAGGGACGAAACCTAATTTACGTGGCTTTTCCCCGAATGGCTGTCCTGCCACGGTCAAAGATTGCCAAAATGGGGATGGGTGGGTTTCCAACGGGGCGGAGGCTGAAGTCGCGTTAATTTCCGAATATTCTGATTCCTCGGATCGTAACGAGTTTATTAGGCTGAGGGTTTGTAATCTCTATTCGAACATCCTGCACGGTAATGGTAAAAATAAAGTTGCAGTAGTGAAGGATAATTAAAGTGTTATTACTTTATTCCTTTCCTCTGTGAAGCATGAGGGTTTTAACCTTCCTTTTGATCACCACAGTGATAAAAGTAGCTGTTATAATTATGTGATACTTCCTCTGCAATTAGAAAACTTATTCGATCCACTTTGATGTACTTCGCAGAAAACAATATTTCACACATGCATTAATTAATGAATTAAGAGGGATAAACGTTGACGAGTAAAGTGAAAGTTATCGCGAAGAATCGTGAGAACGAAATCGTCTTTCGTATGATGATAAAGTTATGAAAGTGGCAGGCCGTCGACGCTTCTGAGTCGGAGGCAATTCATTTGCAAGATACAAGATCCCTCGACTAACGAGAGGGGCCTTTTCTCGCGAGGAGACGCACACACGTGGGGAAGGTGGATGTGTGTCATGCATATACAAGCGTCGACGATTTTATCGCCGCTGTCGTTTTTCAGCTGAACGAAACAGCCACCGCGCCACGTATCGGCGCGATAGCCCTTTTAATAGACCCTAACGCGCACCAGCCGCCAGCTTGTCCCAACAGCCAAGGTATATAATTGAAAAAGTAATATGGAGTCTCGCAAAGTGGCCTAAACCCCCCCCCCCCCCCCTTTGTAGCTGGGCCAAGTTTATCGTCGATCGTGGTTTTCCCCTGGAGCCGCTTGGCGAAAATTTTCATGGGAGCTGCTCCCTTTTCTGGAAAGTTAGCAGGGCCGAGTGTCGTAAAACGCGACACGAAGAGTTGAGGGTTAGGGCGTAAAGCGGAGTTCGTGCTTGGCGCGAGAGAACTTGGAATAGTTCGTATTAAACGCTGCGATACACTGGGAATTTAAATAGTAAAATATGTTTAAATACTTAAATTTCGGGATATTTATAATGTTTTATATTGCTCTATAAACGTCGAACGCTTCCACATAAGAAGAATAAAGAAATTACGAAATTACCATTTTTGTAATTAGAATAGATTATTTTTGTGGAGCTTCTGATTTCTTTATTTTTTATTACGTTTAATTGCGTTTGTTAGATACCTCCTCCAGTCTTCAGTTCCATGGAGGACGTTTTAACGCTAAGCACGTGTACAGAATAAATGTTTCTTTACTTGAACGTTTTGTGTCATTACCATTTCCGCGATGGAATGATTTGGATATCTAATTAATTCCTTTGAAGTGAGATCCTTTAGAGAATGGTACATTATATTCACTGCTGGTAATCAATTTTCCCACGTCACAGAGCAGCGAAAGAATAATCGAGGGAGTCAAGGATGAGAGGGTAGAGTGGAGGAGGGTGAAAGTAGGAAGGGATATAAGTAGAGCAGGGAGAGGGGGGGCGGAGAGAGTATCTGAACTACTAGCACCCACTAAGTGGTAAACTGGCAGAATGCAGGGAGTAGTGGGAGGAATAAACGGGCAGTAGAAGTTATGCCAGCATTGTTCTAATTTAATTATACATGCCAGAAACAGCCAAGATAGCGGGTCCAATCCTGTACCGACCCTCGTGAGCAATCCACTATCTCTAACACTGGGATTCTTCCCCTCTTTCCTTCCCGTCCCAAAGATCTCTGCTCGTCTTCATTTCACCCTCTCTATCTTCGTATCCATTTCACTTCCTTTTGACTGAAGTTTCTTCTTTATATACACAGACTTTCATCCATTTCCCTATTTTCGGGTGGATGACTGTCACAGATCTTGCTTTGTCAAGTTTCACTTTATCTTAGCATTCTGATTTTGCAATTCCGCCTTGATCCTTTAGTTATCTTTTTCAATGAAGGTTCAATTACCTTCTCGAGTTTCCTCTGATGTTATATATCTTGTCTGTGCCCTGCATTTTTGTTTCTTTCATTTTACATCTTGATAATCGTGTACCTACATTATTCCTGTTAATTCTTCTCGGTGGACGTTGGATGTGTCGACAGACATTTTCGACGCTTTTGGACGCGCTCGTTCGTGGCCGTTGGGACGAAGGGCCTTCCTCGAAGGGAAGTTCGGTATTCCCTCTCTTGTTTCACGGACCGCCTGTCCGGAAACGCCGTCGTAATTTTGTACTTTAACGGGTTAAGTCGTTCGCAACGGAAATGACGGGACGCTGACGCCTTTTCTCCACGGCGTCGTCGGTTCTGTAGGACGATTACCGTCCCTCGAAACTAAACGGCTGAGTCGACGGTAATGGCGGAGCGTGAAACGTGCGAGTGCCGCCTCCAGTTCCGTTTGATGGATCAATTGCGCGCGTCAAAAAATAACCACGACCCTTTGTTATCTGCGCCTTGCAGAAACTTCATTCTCTTGTGTTGTTATTTTTTCTATCACTTTCCAAGTTTAGAGCATTTAAAGTAACAGGTTATTGCAACACCATTCATTATAGCATCTTCTTCATGTTTCCCTGTAATAAATTGCAGTAAGTACCTGCCACCAGTAAAATTTAAGAATATTCAACGTTCTAACACCAGTATAATTTTATGTTTCGACGAGAGCAAGAACTATTCGATAGGTTGGTTACAAGCGGTCGCAAGTAGGCTACAACTTACAGTGGTCAGCCAGCTGCGTCTGACTGGTCAAAGTCCTGTGTCTGACTTATCGCGCCCCTATACTACTTACCAGAACTTCCTAGCCGAACGCTTTATCTCTCCTCGCGAGGAATCGAATTTAGCAGTTAATACAATTTGTTTATGCACACTCTTCACGTGTTACCAGACTATTTAAACATCCGAGTAATTTAAAACGAAATCATGAAATAGGAATAGTGTTTTTATCGTGATTCTTCCGCGCGTTTCGATTCCCCAGATCGATATTTCCAGCCTAGAATAATACGTTCTATTACTCTTCCGCCCTCTTTGCCCCACCAGATGCATAATCCTGTCGATCGACGGTAATCGCAGCTCGTTTGTAGCGGGTGCGCATTGTGGGGCACGAGTGAGTTTAATTCAAGGCTCGATCGTCGGGGCGCAGCGACGATAAAATCCGTTTAATTCGTGCCGCTCGAACGATTACATCCTCGTCGTTTCTCTTCCCCACCGTCAGAATCGTCTCCATCATAAAATCGAAGGCGCCAGACACCTTTCAAAATATCCCCTGATTGCTTTTTGTTTCTCAACAGCTCTGATCAATTTCAGATGCTTCAGCTATCGAGACTGATCATCCCATTCTCTTATATAGCTCACAAAAGCGCTCAGAACTCGCCTGTATTGATTACGTATAAATACACAGAACGAAGATTATCCTTTTGTCCCCATCGCGAATATTTCACGAGTGCCGTTTTAAGTAGGGTAAAGGGCCCAAATTTCGTCCCCCATTTGTATTTAACCCTGTAGAGGGTGTATAAAATGTTAGAATGAGCTGGTACTTGGCATGAATTTTCTTCGAACGATTCTCTATGTATCCACGAATCGCAAAATGTAATTATGTCATGTCAGTACGCAATAATGCTAGACTTAAGCAAAGACCAAAAGCGATCTTCGATCGCCATCGATTCGTCCCGATCAAATTAACCAAACCACCCCGCTGTCGCGAGAGAGCGCGGCAGAGGGCTTTTCCGTGACAGTTTTCCTTTGCCGTCGGCGCGCGTTCCCTTTTCGATCCGCGTTCCTCTTCCCCCCGTCCGCGGCCGCGGCACGGAAGCCACTCACCGGAAGTACGTTCTCTTAAGTGACAAAAGAGGGAGCCTGGCGCGGGCGCCGGGTCGTTAAGCCTCCGCTCTGACGATATTCACGAAAGGAGGCCACTCGAAGACGAGATGTGACCCGAAAGAGAAAGCACTCGAAACTCTTTCCCAGGGCGCGTTAGCGAGGGAACAAGGGGGCGGGAGGCCTCGCATGCGGCTTTCCATGCGTCTCACGTAAAACGCACGTGCGGCCGCACGTTCCGGATCGAACGTGCACCTCCAGCCCCCCTCTCGCTCGTGGAGGAAGATGGTGAAAAGGCCAGAACGATTCGAGAGCGTAGACGAGCGATTTGCGGGCTGAATGAAAACTAGAGCGCGCGATTTCGCCGCGAGGACTTGACTACGTAACGACACTTCGCCCGGAGGAAGTTCGGCTGGGGCTTGACTCTCCTCCACGCCCCCCCCCCCCCCTCGCGCCCCCCGCCGCGGCCGGATGCAGATAAAGCGCCCGGAGGTCATGATGTTCGATGATTTATTGAAGTATCGAGATCGTCGTCGGAATACTGAACGAGGTACGGCGAGCCGTGACAGGCGGCGCGTACGATTCGATTTCAGACCGTCCCTTTTTCCACTAGACACGATGTCTGATGTTCGATTTCGCCGGCGGATTGCTCGATCGCTCCCATTGTACCAGGCTGCTCCCGGGTTTAAGAGCGTCCCGCGTAAACGGGCCCCCGCGAACGGGATCGATGTTGTCGCTCACGAGTTCGCCGCGCGAATACGACAGTTAATGAATCCCGCGCCCACTTTCGGAATCAATCAGCTCGGCGACGGGAGTGGGCCGCGACGAAAATTAACGCCCTGCGGAATTACAGTAAAATTAAATGGAGATTAATTTTCCGTTCGAACCGCCCGCACACTGGTCGAACCGACGGGGGTGGAGGGCGCAATAGTGGCGGCTGTTTCGTGTTTTGCAGCGCGTGGAATCGCTGGGAAACTGACCGTAATTGCGCCCCGTCCATTGAAATTAGAGTAAAAAATACGTCGATGAAATTGGGAGGGAGGGGAGCGTTAAGTGGTAAAAGCGTGGACGGGAATAACGTGCCACCTTGGAGGGGTAGTTTTTCGTGGAAGCGTTTGCGCGTTACTTTTTACCAGTGACGCAAGAACATCGATTAGTACCACTTGCATTATTATAACAACGTTACGCGTGTTTTCATTCGTCTAATTCGAGGAAGCCCTCGAGGAGCCCTCCCCGCACCTTAGCTCGAGGAATAAATTCCCTCTGTTCTGTCGAGCAACATTTATGATCAACATACTGCACAAGGAGATAAGAGAAAATAAGGGCGAAGGAGCGCCAAGTATTTTCCACGGTTCTCGTATCCCTCGAACGGAGATGGAAATTACGAAACGTTATGCCTCGTAACAAGGTGCGTCGTTCTCGATCTCTACTTACCTGCCTCCCCCCCCAGCCACCCCCTTGACGTCCCTCTGTTAACGTTCGCGAAGTTGCGGAGTTTTCGTAATGCTCGCGAGACGGGGGCGGGAGAGAGGGGCCGAGTCTCGAGAGGACTTAACGGGAGGCCAGAAGTTACTCCGCGTTCTACGTAGCCATATTATTATCACGCATCGCTCCCCTTTTATGTCGGAAGAATGGAGCGACGTGGGGGAGGGATGCAAAGCGCAGGGAACGTCTGAAGAAAGCAAACGAACGGTTTTATTAAAATTTCTTTTATTACATCGCGCGATAAATTCCCTTGTACAACTTCCACGGGGGCAACGTCGCGACTCGAAGAGTTTCAATTTTCTTGTTGAATTTTTTGGCTGCTGAAAATGGGCACGAAAGACAATGGCGCCGCAATAACGAGGTGATTTGATGTATTGGAGAATAGGATTCTTTTGTAATAATTCTTCCTTGTTTTCGTGTTTATTTCATACCTATGTAAGATGGAGGAAATTCTATCAGCTTGTGCTCTAGAAGTTTGTATAAGAAAATATTTCTCAGACTACTGAGGATAAATACGACTTCTTTGACTCATGCGGACAGTGCACACAGTTGGGTTCACCAATTTGGATCAAATTTCACGTGTAGTTAATTTATAATATGATATATCTCGCCTTTTTTCAAACCCAGACACGCGCCATTACACAGACTACTTAGTATACAAGGTACGCAATGTAAAGAACTCCGCAATGTCTGGCCACGTCGTTGTTACAATAGGAACGATAAGTCGAGGAGCCTGTAATCGAATATTTTTTCCTCAAGCGCCCTCGATTCTTCAAAGTCACAGGGCGAAGAGCACTCGAATCGCAAGATGCTTCTCATAATTGACAGGCACAGGTGTGAAAGAAGTGTCCCCTCCATACTGCCGCTTTGTTACCAAGAGTATCGCTTTGTACTGTGGAATTAAATGTTAAATCATGAGTCCCTCCCCGTCTGCAGTTTCGCCCATGGTCGTTTAATCAACATATCGCAGGCTAGCAACAATACCATCTACGATTACAATACAATCATTCTTCAACTAATTGGCCCTTAACTACCTGTATTCTTTAAAAGAAATCAATTTTCATATATTCTATTCCTATTCTATAAAGGAGGGTCGTGATATTAAAACACTGGCGTGAGTGTAGATCGATACCATTTATCAACGTATGTGCCTACAGATTCCGAAAAATGATTTTCCAATTTCACATGGTTGAAAGCGTGTAACGTGTTAATAATCGAATTTTTATGCGTTGATTTCAGCAACAACAGCAGCAGGCGCAGCAACAGGCTCAGCAACAGCAGCAGCAGCAGCCTCAGCAGCAACAACCGCAGGCTAATTCGCCAGGGAGCGGGAACGTAGGGAAAAGCAGTCCATCGCCAGGAAATTCGGCGTCCCCTGGTACCGTGGTGGCATCCAACAAGTCGCAGACCGAGCCGAAACCGGTCGAGTGCAATTTGTGCCATCGGAAATTCAAAAATATACCGGCCCTGAACGGCCACATGAGACTCCATGGCGGTTACTTTAAAAAGGTAAGCTTATTGTCCTTCTAGAAGCTCTAATGTCCCACAGCGTTATTTTAAAGATCTGGGATACAATATTCCTTAAGAGGTCGTTCTGTGGTCACTCATCAAATGTCTGCAAGGCATAAGAAATAGTAAAGAATTGAATGCTTTAAAATTATTACATCGCTTCCCTCCAGTTACTTTTTGTACTTTATTTACAGTACTTGAAATCCAACGTTAGTTAAATACAAAACTAGAGATGAAGCAGCTTGGGTGTGCAAAATGTAGACAGTAGTTTCCCCAGTAGCTCTCTCCTCTGACTCCACATTGACGATTCAGTGAGTCGCCATATGCGGAAAAGAAGTGATTCGCCAGAATAGGGTTGATTCCTAGTCGAGAGTCCCTCTCCTCGCGAACGCTTCCCGAGAACCTCTCGGTGTGAAAATTACATGGAGCCCGGGCTTTGCTTATCTCTCCCGCAGAACAGGCTACGCGGCACATTTTATCCGGAGCGTGGAATCGAATTTCCAAGAATTTCGCGATGTTTGTCGAACGTTACGTAGCGCGGTGTACAGCGCGGAAGGCTCGGCGACATTACCATATGAATTCGCAATCGGAGAAACCGGCACGGAGGAAGAGCCATCGCGTAATCAACCCGTGACTCCATGAAAATCTCCCGCACACCTGAGCTCCGCCACCACCCCCCTGAAACGTAATCAAGCGGCGATTTCACGAGGATCTCGGCCGGTTACGTAGCGCCGTGCTTTTTCGCGGTGCATCTCGAGGCGATAATCGTCACGACGGCGCGGAGGGATAAGGAGAATAAGAAGAAGAAAAAAAGAGGGGGAAAGAAATAAGGGAGGAGATCTCCGACGGAAGATCTGCTCGACTTCAGCACGCTTCTTCCGCTCTTTCTTCGTCTGTTCGTCCCCGCGAGTGGAGAGGAGCTCGCGCAGAGAGGCTCTTAATAAGGTCAAGGAAGAGTCGGGAGGCTGTAACAGTCGCCCGAATAGAAAGATCAGCGATTCTCCGCCGCTCCCTTCTCCATCCCCCTTCTGCCGTCCGCCCCTGTCGCTCCGCGGCTCTCTTCCCTCGCTGATTAAAAATGTCTTAACGAACGGCGTGTCGTTTATAGGAAAAGTGCTGAAAGAGATTCGCTCGGGCGAAGTTTCTTCCGACCACCCTCCGCCACCCTTTCACCCTTTATTCCTCGGCCGATCTTGATCGGCGAGAGGGAGAGGGCGGAGAGGTGAGATTAAACGAGCAGCACGGAAACGTTTACAGTTCCCGATAGGAGTGATAAGTGAATTTGCGTGGCCACGGATGACGCGAGGCCGATTGAATATTCAACAATCGATTCCCCAGCTTCTTTTTCATTTTCCGCGCGTTTCATTGCCGCCTGTCCGGGAAGCGGGGGACCATGGGCCAAGAACGACGCAAGGTCTGACGTCAATTCCCGAAACAAGCATTAACAAGGAATAAGGAAACATCCGCGTCGAAGAAGATCCATTCATATTACATTAAGTTGTCCATCAAACTGCTAAGCAGCATCAAAAAGCTTGATGTTCAATGGCAGTACAGTGTTCAAATACGTATATAGAAAGGACAATACACGCCTCCCTGTTCCCCTTCGAACACCCTATTAATCCACCGCTGTACACGTTACTCCGCGATGCATACCGATCACCGACAATTTCACCTTCGATCCATGCTTCCACCCCCTGCACCCTGTGTGGCGCCTCCGTCCGGGCAGACAGGGTGCAGCAGGAGTCAGAGGCGAGGCCAGTCGATAGTGCAAAGACTGGAACGAGAGTGAACGAGGGGTTGAGAGAGGGGCGGCGGGGGTGGATGGAAAGGCAAGGCGATGATCGAATCCAAATGAACCCATTAACAAGCTCTTTGGTTCGAACGGATCCCCCTGGCGATCCGCGGCGGGCTGGAGACGGAAAGATTGGGGTGGCTGCCACGAGGAGGGGGTTGGGCGGCGGGGGGCAGAGGAGCCGCCGTGCAAACATTGTCTCGAGCTTTCTCCATTATGTAGATTGAATCTGAACCGGTTACGGGGCTGGGGTTTTCACCGGGCGCTCTCGTTTCGAGCGCAACCGAGTTTTCAGGCGGGAAAAGCTCGCCCTCCTCGTGCCTGCACGCGCGCATCCACCGTATCCGGTTTCACGTCCAGCCTTCCGTTCATGCGGCTCCGCCGCGTCCAGGCCCATTCATTCTGATCTGTGTACACATTCATATTCATGCCGGGAGCAGGGGCGCTTTATGTCTGTTCACGATCGCGTGCATCGGGTGCTCGCGCCCGGGTTCAGGGACACGCGAACCCAACGTTCGCGGTTCACGACTGGGAAATGGCCGTGGTCGCGGCCGCAGTACCACTCGCGGCTGCCTTCCCAATGATACCATTCCTGTTGGCCTTGTTGTGCGAGCCGCGCGTATCGCCATACTCGTCCGTGAATCCCTGCACAGCGGTTTCTCTGCTGGACCTTGTTGCTAAGTGATATAGTATTGGTCGGCTCGTAGACGAAACTGTTTCTGCGTTTATATTTTTAGGAAATTCGTGCTCGAAGAGGTGGTTCGCGTCGGTTGGAGAGACGGTTCGCGTCTTTGGGAGAGATGGCCCACAAAATTATGTAACTGTGTATAACTATGCTAAATGCACTTACTATAGATCATTAGAAAGGGATAAGTTTATCCTATTTTTTTGGCGCAAATATCATTCCGATATCTTAATATATAAAGGAGAAAGTGTTTGTGCGTTTGTCTGTCGCCTAAAAACTTACGAACGGTAAACTCTGGGGTCACTAAATGTGTCCCAGCTCATTATGTCTAGTTAATTCAGATGAATGTGACAATTTTCACAAAAATAAATAAAAAAATTTAGTTTTATAAAATCAAAATATAAATTTCAGGCGAAGCCGAGTAGTAAAGCTAGTCTTTTATATTTCAAAAGATATACACAAATTTCACAAAATCCTTCAATCCGGCCCACTCTGCGCCGGCGTGTTTTCACTTTTTATGGTCCTATTTTCTGAAAAGCATCGAAAATATTGTGCAAGTGTATTCGTGTGTTTTCTCGGGGCGAGTTAAGGAAAACTTTCTCGGCATGTTTCAGAGCCTCGCACCACTCAAAGTGTTAATATGCGCTTCCATTCGTGTGCAAAAATCGAGGCTCAATGTAACGTGTTTTTTTTCCCCCCGGAAATGGGGAGTACTCGGTGCAAATATATTCTCGGTCGGTTGAAAACCATGAACCTCGCCGCTGAGGAATATGTTGGAATTGGCAGCTGCGTACTCGGCTGGGAATTGTTGCGAGGAACGGGGAAGGTTTAAGGTTTTGTTGGCCGACATTGCACCGGGAAGGGGATTAAGGGATTCGTCGGCATTTCAAGTAATAGAAAAATGCCCGCCCTGCCGATTTCACCCGGGGTGAATATTTTTAACGCGCCCGTTTTGCTTGGAACGATGCGTTCTTTCGCCGCCCCTCCTCGCCGGAGCCGATTAAAGCTTAATCCGCGGATAAATAGAATTGGGTCGTTTGCATTTCCGAGATAAACACCGTGAAATTGAATGAAAACGATTTATCTTATCACGTGTGATTTGGTATCTCCTCTACTTTTAGAGTGTGTGGTTATTTTACGGGCACTTTCCTTTCGAGTTGATTTTTCTATAATTTCCGAAGGATACGCCATCGACGAAGGGCATAACGTACAGTCGTGACACAAAACTGACTCTGTTCCTCTTTGTAGAATCTCCAGAAGCTTTAATCGCTAAGCTAAAACACGCGAGATTTAGAATAGTGCAGAGTGTTTACATTAAATCATAGACATGTCGAATCAAGAACTCTGTTATCGAATCAGAAATCCAGTAAATCGATTAAGCTCGTAATTCTGCCTTCGCTTCTCTTAAAATCCCTTCGAAGCTCAACGCGTCTCTTATCGATTCATCGGTGAAAGTTACGCTCTGTCGCTTTGCAAAACGAACGATCATTCACGCACTGCTCCCTATGAATTTCGTTGTAGTGCGGCGATCTTCCGATTGGCCTGTCGTCCTTTTGCCGCCGGGCAATCGATGAGCGCGTCGGAGCATCAGAATGATAAATAAAAAAGGAGACGAACAAAAAAACAGACGAAAATTTGGAGAGAAAAAAAGTGACTAGAAACACTTGTAGGGAGAGGAACGAAACTTCCAATTAAAATCGAGGGGGGAAAAGTTGGACGTGCATTATACGGCGCGGGGGAACTCGCTCTGGTTCGAGGCTGGAATCGACACGGATCGAATTGATGAGTCGCGGAGCTGGCGAGCGTTCCGCAATCAATTTCGCGCATTAACGGCCGCCGATCAATATTCATGAAGCGAGCGCGGTACGCCACGTCAAAGACAGAGTTCAATTTCGTGAGAGGCGATATACAGGGTGTCCAGCGAGGTAAACTCGGCAAACTTTTCATAGCACCTACCATAGGTCGTCTCGCGTCGAGATCGTCCTGCTCGCCATGGGAATCGTCCTGCTCGCTATGGGGATCGTCCTGCTCACGCCATTTCAAATTTCTAATCATTCCGATCATTCTCCTGATTAAAATCGCTTTGAATATTATTCATACCTACCTCAAGTTATTTTAAAATTCTTGATTAGTCATGGAAGAATCAATAATCCTCTTCTTCTGAAATGCATTGCCAAGTAATCAAAACGTGGGAAGAGAAACAGTAGTTGAAGTCCTCAGCACCTATGAAATTGCCCAGCCCCCATAGAGACTTGAATTAGTCGAGATTCAAATGACGTTCGAAGTGATTCGATGTGTCAGCTCATCGCCAGCCAAGTGTTTGTCCATTACACCAGACCACCTGCTCAGTAATGAATATTACAGCTAGCGTTAATATCGTTGCGGACAAACGGAGCGTCCTCCACAAAGAGGACGTAAATGAACTCCGCAAAGTGGAGGATGATGAAAAGGAACAGGTTGCCCGCAAAATCCAGCTCGCGTTACGGAACGCGGTGTGACGAGGGACTTACAAACTGCAGATTTACTTGGCCATAATATTTTTATAGTCTCCGTTGCGACTCATTAACGTCATGGGAATAAACTACTCGAAGAAGCAAACTAAGTATATTGAACACTACTTTGCATCATCGTCTAGGACTATTCTGGTTCAGAATCACCTGTCAGACGTGCTGGATTAGGTAGACTAGCTCACCCCACGGTACACCCCGTATATACAGGCGCACAAGGGGTGGCAGAGACGCACGGCTACATATCGAAGTAGCGGATAGGAAATTGAGGAGCACGATGACGATCAGCGATTACCGGGAGGGGCCGTGCTCTCGCCATTAAGGTTTGATCAAGATGACGACGTCGGACGGACGTATCGCGGAACCTGTGATGCATGGTTCCTCGAAGGGGATCCGCGAAAGGGGACGAAGATATATGCTCCTCGGATGCGTATGCTAATTACCGCGGCGTCCAAGGCCTGGGACTGTTAACCCTTCGTTTCTGTGGGGCCACTAATCTGTGCCAGGTCTGATCGAAGTCTGTCCAACGTCAGATTTATTCCCGGCCAGCAAAACGGATGCTAAAGGCTGTACCCACCTAGTATTTCCTGAGATTCGTTGATTTTGCGGTTCGCGTAGCGTAATTTGAATATTTTAGGACAATAGTGGAATCAGAAATGCTTAGCTGAGGGAAGTTCGATTTGGTTCATTAGGTTTATTCCAGGCTAGAAAATATGAAAAGATTTCATCGTGCTGCTTCTTTGTTTTTTTTTCGGGGAGATTCTGTGTAATATTTAGATACAGATATTAATATTTTAATGTTTTCATTCGAATTGGAGTGTTCAGAATTAAGTGATGTATGACTGGTTAAAAATAATATATTTAAGAGTTTACGAGCTCGATGAATAGTAGTAAGTCATCGAAGAATCTACTGAGACATTTGTAATTTAATATTAGTGAAATGGGAATTTAAAAATTGCTAAGCTGTAGGTGGATAGGGAGGAGTATTTAGTATTTATTTTAACAAGCCCCATTTTTCTTTGTTCCAGGATGCTGAGAATAAAAAAAGCGAGAAGAAAGAGGTCGTCGGGCCACCCTTGCAAACTGCATCTGTCAGCGTGAGAGCGCTGATCGAGGAGAAAATCATACAAAAGAGGACGACTGGTAAGTCTCATTAACGAATACCACATATCTAACTGCGCCAAATTTCCCAAGCCCCCTGAACCACGTATCTAGAACGTATTAAATCTAACCACAAATATATAAAGAACATCGCAACACATTCCTAATATTTTACATATAAATAAGTATACAGTACTGAAAACATTTATTGCACCATTCTCAAATTTACGCAGCAACATGATTGATAAAACAATTCGTATAGAAATTATTTTGGCTAAGATAGTGAGCTATATATTTTTTCCATAAATAAATTTGCAATAATATTTTTCTAGTACTAATAATAAGAGAGATATAAGTTTGGTAACGTGTTTATTCGAGTGATGCAATAAATATTTCCAGTACTGTGTATTTTGGAAAGATGTAAATAGCAATATTCTACAACTAATAGATATATTAGACTGAATCAGATTTTGGAAAATTTCGCAAAAGTTCAAAGTCCCCCAAAGCTGAAAACGATTTTCCTTGTGTCCGATTCGTATACTCCTATCAGACGCTGAATAATGACGTTGATATACAGCTACCTAATGCAAGAATTCGTCTAGCAGCAGAATACGCATACAATCTCAATGATTTATGTATCCCCGATTCGGTTATCGCTCCACCCCTAATATCTGTCTTCTTCGCCTGTGCATTTTGCAAACTATAATCATAAGGAGCATACCGAGTTATATTAACTGTCATGTTACATTAACTTTACCTCAGACGTATTCGGGGAGTCAGACGTGACATCTGCTTACGCAGAACTACTGTCCCAGAACTACTGCTCCGCGTTAGTTCGCGAATGCTTGAGGCTTTGAGCGCGGCAAATTAGATCAGCTTGAAATTTCATCCCGAATAACATCGAGCGGGTAACTGAATTAAGGAAAAAGAGTAGAAACACGAATTAAACATATCTGTGAATGGAAATACTTCAACTAAACCATGCGAACACATCTGAAAGGAAAAATGATTCCTAGCAATCCTAGAATTCTCTACTACACCCGCCACCTACACGAATCCTCCATCAAACCCAACCAATTTCCTCGGAATAAGGCGATCGTGGGTGTGCAAACATGACTGAGACGACAAACCAAGCGCGAATAAACGCCCAAGATAGGTAGAACAGTGGCTGACACGATGCCACCGAAACGTACGACCTCAGCAATCGCCATCCCCGTTGCAATGGTCCCAATCTTCCCTCCGCGGACCGTTCCCACCGAGGAGCATTAATCCGATCGGCGACGCTGAGAACACAAAATTCGCGGGACGCGTTTCCGATGATTTATGCGGTCCGCGACAGTATCTCTCAATTCCGCCGTATCTCCGCCTGTCCCTCCGCTCCGCCCCCTTCGTTTCACCTTTCCCTCTGGCCGTCTATCCGTCCCGCGAGCCGTGTACATTTGCCAGAAGCTCTCGCGCGATACTCTGCCGCCCCCCTCGCGCCGTCGGAGCGAGGAATCGCTCTCCTCCGCTCGGTCTATGGGCTGCCGAACGGGATCGTGATTTACGAAGCGTGCACGCCAGAATATTTCTCGCATTGTCCACGTTCGGGCGATAAATCAAGTCGCGGTACCAGGGTGCTGGGCAGGGTGGGACGGTGGGGGCGAAGGGCGGGAGGGGGGGGGCGGGGGCAGGCGGGAAGGACGACCAGGAGCCGTGCTTTTGTAACAAAGTGCGCGTCGTTAGCGATTTATGCGCTATTTCGCCGCCTGGCCGTTGCCAAGAGCAGCGGGATACGAAACTATTGCTCCTTTCGCTCGGGGGATTCTTTTGCGGAAAGCCCCCCCCCCCCCCACCCCTGGTCTCCCATATTGAAATTAATCTGCCGGAATTAACGCCCGCGACCTGGGCGGCTTCGCCACCCCTTTCTTCGTTCTTTCTGCCGACATTGGCGGGCGATCGTCTCTGGCTCCCGAGTGAACGTAAGAGGTGGGAGGTTTGGGTGCTTTTAATGTTTTAAGGGGAGGTTCCGGACTAAAAATCGTTTTTTTTTTTATTTCCTATTTGGAATGTTCAACGTTTTAAGAAGTTTTTAATTCACCCGTTTTTTGGGTGAATTTCTTGACGCATCCAGTTCAACGAATCCTCAGTGCCATTTGCAATGATTAATTACAGAAAACAAAATATATTTCTCTAGTTTCAGGTATTTTTAATACATTGCAAAAGTCCCATTATATTATCTGTAGAAAAATTCCTTTAATTAATTCCTAAAGATTGCCTATTTTTATGGGCTCCAGACCGGAACCTCCCTTTAACGAACAATATTGTGATGTCAATGAAACGTCAGTGGTCCATTTTGTAATATCATTTCTTTAGCTAGATTACAGATATCGAAAAAAAAAATAATGAACAGATTCTCTGTTTACATTCTAAGCATCCACTTGTATGTTCGTCAGAATAGTGGTTTAAGGAAAGAAACTGGTGTGTTTTGTAAAACTACCGCACGCGTGCGCTCTATGGTGCTTTTCCATGTTAATTGGAAAAGCTTTGACAGTGGACACGATATAAATATTCATTGCATATTTAGCGGGGCTGCACATCCGTCGAATGAAACATTCATAAGTTGACAAATTGATTGTAAATGAATAAGTGATAACGAGCCCGCGAAATATAACGTTTACAAATTTTAATGGCGGGCTTAAAAAGTAACGTTTCGAAATCTATAATAATTGCGACTGTAATTCTGAATGTGCCACCCGAAGTGTCGGGGAGTAAAACCGATTCACGTCATTAAATTATTTACCTTGTGATATATTCACGGGACAGCTGTAAATCGTTTCGAACGGTTTGTAATTTGGGAAGTAACATGGACGGCGATAATTCTCGAAGAAAAATCGGGGATTCGCAGGGAATTTACCGTGCACCCTCGCGGAGGAAGTGCCATTGCTGACGACGCATAACTCGATGTCGGGTGCATCGGTGCAATTCCGCGAAAAGTACGATAAGATGACGACGATGGTTACGGAGGGGCTGGGTAAAATATCGCGGTTATCTGCTGATCCCGGCGAAAAGTTTGGCAAATGGGTAAAGGATGTGCGCCGTAAAAATAATTTAAAGCGCCGTTCGAACTGTGTCGCGTGTGGCTGCTAATAAAATACGAGAAATTTACGCTTTCAACCCGCCGTCTATATATGAGAGTTTGAATCGCACTGAGCGTGGACAATGTTCCAAAGGAAAGTAATTTGAATAACATCGATGAATCGATCGTTTATTCGGTACCATAAATAAAGAATGAAATGAAACTTTATGCTGGCTTTTCCATTGCTTCCGTGGCTTATAATTATTATTCCTATTAACATTTGCGATTATCATTCACTCAGGATCTACTGAATTATTGATTTAATTCGCACACGGTTGTTTCACAATTACAATCATTCCTTCAACGCCTTATGATTATAAAGAGAACAATGACCCTGTCATCTCTATAATATTTATTTATCGAAAGAAACAATCGATAAATTCCTCGCCACGTTTCTTATGGGGAGAGGGACATCTCGCCCTAACGTGCCAGTAATTACAAGCGATTTCCACGGGAAGTGGAAACAACAATCAAGACACAGATTCGTGTCGAATTGGTCGAGAACAATCTGCTCCACCGCGATCAATGATCGGCAATTTACAAAAATCCCTCAGCGGTTTCGGCCGCGCGGATTTACGTTGTTACGTGACCGTACAAATTCGCAGCCATCAAATGGATTTGCGGTCTGCATAAAGTTATGCACGAAAGTGCTGGCGAATGAAAAATTCAACAGGGTATCTAGACATACTGCTTGAATTCGACGAGTTAACGGGCGTGTATTGATTCATTAATCACGTAGTCTGACATTTATGCTAAATTCAAATACGTGTTCTCGACGGTCGAATGAAAAATTATTGAGGGGGTAAATTTGAAGAAGGATCAAGTTCAGCGATAGCCACATTGGAAACAGTAAATTTGAATTCTATTATTTTCTATTTCGAAATAAGAGGAACTCAACCTGTTTCTTCAAACATTATTCTACCATTAATATCAATTCATTGTTATTCTGAATAAAAGTGCTCATAACGATTTCAATTCAATTTCTGTCTGGTCGATGCACATATTATCCTCGCGACGTAATACTGAACAGCGGCTGGCAATGAGTAAAAAGCGACGATCGGTTGTGATAGAACGCGGGGGAGGGGGGGGGGGCGGAGTAAAAAAGGGAGGAAGTAGGTTGGCACGCGGGCTCGAGGCCAGAACGAAGGCCAGATATTCATGAAATCGTCGTAGAAAAGTCTCGGCCACGATACACAGCTGCACACTCCGCGGATCCCATTTCCTTCTTGCGGCCTGTGCACCAGCCAGGATATGCCAGCATTTATATCTGTCGGGTTCCGTTGGCGTCGTGAACGATCGTTCGCGCCTCGATATATATTTTTCAGCGGCCAATACCGTGTCTTCGCGGGTGCCACTAAACGTCCATCTCGAGCGTCAACGGAAACATTCATGAAACTATCCTCTTGTTTCGTTTTATATTCCGCAGGATACAGAACTCGCCGCGGAACTGTGTAGCGATGAAGTGGCTACAAAAACTGTTGCCACGGGATTAGGTTTAATAAAAATGGTTAAATAATCGAGGGGTAAGTTCGAGGTACACATGTGGCAATGAAGATATTGTGATGGGTTGTGTTATTACGCTACGATACTATGATTCCCTTTTGTGCGACTATTTATTGATACGTTCTACTGATTTTTAGTCTGAAATTAAAGCAGTGCAATTTTTCAGTGAGGGGGGGGGGTTTAGTTTATTCGAAGTATGACTAGTATTTCTGGGAATTTATAGGAAGACATGGAATTCGTATGTTCCTGGTAGAACTATTACTTTTTGACCCGTCTAACCGAAACAACTTTAAGCCCTTGAATGTGTTATTGTTCGATCATTTTTGCCTAACATCAAACAATATCACTGACAATACAACATTCAATTGCTTGAAGTTATTCCGGGTAGACGGGTACCCGACGGGTCAAAAAGTAATACCTCTAGTTCCTGGTGGTGCCGTGGCTGGCTACTTATTGGCGCATTCTACTGATCATTCAGTTTCATGCGAGGGAATCGTTTGTTTTGACCACGTAGAAAACTTTATTTCTGTCGGAAGGATGTAGTATTGGCGAGGATTTAGTGATTCTATACATACCACATCTATTTATCTGCAGTTTGGTTACTGAATCGTTCTTGCCTGATTATGCGCGGCCTCGTTCTACTAACTGGGAGTACATACATGCACAGAAATTGTATTTTCCTACGTATAGTTTAATTTCGTTGAAAACCTCTAATTTAACTGTACATTGTGTCTATTAATTCATGCACTTTCGCGTCTTGTCTGACCACGTACTGTCATGTTCTACTACCTTTACCTCGTCATAGAGAAGAATGTTTCCTACACATCCTAACTCATCGAGGCACTAAATAGGTTGCACAAAGTAGAAAATCCTGCCTCATCTGCTACATTCTTTGTTCTCAGAATTTCCATGCACCATATTATCAAAATAACCTCGTTATTCGAAGGAAAACACGTTCCCCTTGCACACACAAAGTGTAACACCAAAATGTTGCGCCACTCTCGCAAAATGTACGATAATTCACATAAATTACACATGAGGAATGAGAATGATTCCCTTCGTCTTTCAATGCGTTCCACCCTCGATCCGCGTATTCTCGTATCCTCGTAAAAGTCATTGCAAAAACGCGTTCGTCGGGAACGATGTTCCTGGAATAATTACGACGTATTTCCCTACTGCCAGCGGCACGATTAAAGCCCATTTGCCTCGGTCCGAAGATTATTCCCATCGCGACTCATACGACCCTGAAAGGGCGGATTAAGGGCCGCACAAACGAGCGAGGGAACCGTGGCTCGCTAAGAAGCTTGCAATCGTCGTAATTTATTCCCCATAAACTGGAACGCTCTGGGGAAAGTACGTTCACTTAACTAGCAATGCGATTAATTCGCATTAACGTCCTAATAGAGGCCAATACGTACGACTGAAACCAGCCAGCAAGAACGAATCGCATTACTTCATTTACCCCTCCCCCTGCGTCCCTGGATGCCTCTTCCCTTCAATTAGTCCCGTGGAAAGGGACTAAGAGGGAGGAGGAGGAGCGAGTACGAGGCACGATTAAAAACGGGCAACGAGTCGCGTCACCCTCTTCACAGAGGGACGAATGTTAAGCGGAAGTGGACAGCGGAGGATCCTTTTATTCCTCTCGTTGCCCGCATCGCGCGGCCAATTCAATCGTATCTGTCAGAATACTCTACTTAATCGACATACCGTGTTCACTTATTGATCACGGAGGAGAACGCTTCGCCCGGAGAAGCCACGCGGCCGCAATCGCGGGATTTATCGACGAGGCGAGATTCGCTCTCGCGCGATCCCGGGAAATTAAACCGCGGGGATAAAGCAAACAGTCCGGCGCCGGTTGAAATTTATTGGAATATTGTTTAATGATGACGAAGGGGCGCCAGGGTTTAATCAATCGCCCCGGCCAGACTTACCGAATTAACTCCGCTCGGGAAGACTAATATTTGCGCTTCAGCGGATGTTTTAATTCTAGGAGATTTGGTAGTTACCCACCCTTTTTCGATGCTCCATGATTTAATTTGACGAGATACGTGTGTAGAAATCGTGGATGTAGTTGGTGGGAGGTTGTGTGGTAAGGAGCGTGGCGGGCTATGCGGAAGACTGTGAACAGTCGGCATTCAAATGGATGTGATTGGATTTTAGCAGCGGACACGAGCACGAATCAACAGCCACGCACAAACGCGACAACCATTTTCCCCACCCAAACCGACGGTGCGTCTCAGATAATCGGGAAGACGAGTTTCGCGGTACCAGCACCGCCGCCACTGGCCTCCGCGGAGAAGGTACGCAGGCTTTCCGATGGCGAGCACTTCCGGCAGCCGAACGTCACCGTTGGCGGCCACGCGACCGTGCAGAAACAGCTGCAGGAAGCGCAGACACAGGCACAGGCGCAGGCGCTGGCCGAGATGATTTTGAAGGTAAATTCCTCCACCCTTTATTTCCCTTTTAACGATATTGGAGGATATGTGGAATCCTCTGTTCAAAGTACAAATCTCTATGCTCTCGCGATCCTTCCGTTTGTTTTACCGGATTGTATAATCGCTGGCTCGTAGCGTAGAGAGAAATTTAATTAAATTAACAGTGAAATAAAAGTGTAAAGTAAATTTGAAAAGGAATAACAATTCCCTCCCTGCATGAAATTCAACGATCTATTTCCAGGGCACCACTAAAATGGCTGTGAAGAGAACGACTTCCGATCCCGGGCAGAGATTGCATCTGACGTACCAAACGTCCGTACAATCGGCGACCAATCAACAACAGCAACAGCAAAACAATCAGCCTCAAGCTCAGCCAACAGTCACAGACAGCTTCTCGATGACAGGATACTCCGAAGATGGTGGATACTTCAGCCCGAGTCTTCAGGATGAAGTGTTCCAGCAGGTCACCGCGGTTCCCGACAGTGTCCTGCTTCATGCCACTCAATTGGACTCCCTTCAGGTTAGAAATCGTTACATCAGCCTCATCTTCTGCCTCGTGCTCCCGGTGTTATCCGTCGAGTCAGTAACCTGGTGATTTTTGTGGTGAGCGAATCTACCAGTTGTTGACTCCACTATTCGCGAATTTAGATAGTGAACGTCCTCTAAAACGATGCATTGAAAAACTCAAAAATACTTATAACACGGGAACCATAACGATTCACCATTCATAGCCCAAGGAGTCACACTCGGGATTTTTTCCCCTGCTGGTTAACAATCGCCTCGGTTTGAAGTCGCGTCGCCCTAAAACGACCGCAAATCTGGGTGAACCCTCCTTTGTTTCTTTTCACCGGTGCTCATCCACACCAACTGCTAATTTACAACTTTACGACCAGGCACGAGGGTAGCGAAGTGGGGGGAAGGGGGCGAGGGAAGGAGTCACGCGAAAGAGGAGAAGGCATTTGCATTTTCGACGGTCACGTTAAGACACAATATCTCCGGATCCTTTGACGGTCTAATTAGCCCCGGCGTCTCATTATTCGTTCCACGTCGAGCGCCCTGAAAACGCTTTAGTTTCAATTACGCCATGGCTGCCGGGCCCGCCCTCCACGCAGAATTTAATAAGACGAATTATCTAAGTAGTTGGCACCGACTGCACCAACGATGCTTGCAATGCCGCTTTGTGCCATTTGAAAAGCACCCGGATCCCGTCTCTTCCTCCACCTATTCGCCGGGTATCCTGCGTCCCCCTCGAGCCTCTCGTCGTCGAGTAGCCTCGTTAATGTCTGAGCTAAAGATACCAGAGATTCCGCCCTGTCGTGAACCCCCCATCCCTCTCCCGGAAACTTTCGTGGGGAATCCATCCAATACCTTTCGCGAATGCAATTTTTGATGGATGGTATTGGGTTCCAAGTTAGTTAATCACGAATGCATGGGAACGTAAGAGATACAGGCATTGTTCGTGACATACGCAAGGTATTCGCTTGTAGGAAACTAAGATCAGGTTGCAGGCTGCAGACCAAGTAACGAAGCACCCGCACCGTTCAGTTTCAGACAGCGAGCCTGCTTCAGGAGCAGACCAGCGAGCAGCTGCAGGACATCGCCCTGGAGGATCGATACTCGTCGCAGCACACCGTGAACCCGGACCTTCAGGCGTTGGTCAACTCCCCGTTGCCCGACTCGCTGGCCGAATTCAGCACGTACGGTGCCCAGTACACGGAAAGTCCGCACACCTTGCCCACCCAGTCTCCGTTACCGTCACCCTTGACCAGACACGACAGCCCAAGCTTCACGTACCCGACGCCGCCTGCTAGCCAGGAGGGCCTACTGACCGGCAGCCTTCCTCTGCTCAGCCCTCAGGAGGACCCAGAGGGCGTGAGGCAGGTCTCGTCGCCGCTCTCGGCGGCCTTCTACACGACCACCATGTCCTCCGCGGCGGCCGTAGAAGAGGCTCTCAGCGAGGTATTGCCAGGCGAATCCGATGCGGACGCGGACCTGTACGGGTCCGGTTCACCCAACCCTCACTCGCCACTGCCAAGCCCATTGTCGGCGACACCGGCACCGTCGCCGCTGTCCTCGTTGCCGCCGTCCTCCGTCTCGTCACCGGGGCCGGTCTCCTTCACCGGGACCAGCTTCCCCGTGTCGCCCCACCACGCCCTCCAGAGCCAGATGATGCCCAACTCGGAGGACCCGTTGCTCTCGTCGACGCCGAAGGACTTCACCACCGCCGGCCGGCGGCGCTTCGAGTTTCAATCGTACAAGTTCATCGCCAGCCAGAACCTGGTGGACTTCGGCCTCGGGAACGGCAGCCTGGCCGGCATCGTGGTGGACAACAACGGCGAGTTCAAGCTGATACAGACCGCGGGCCTGCAGAAGACGAACGTGCTCGTGCAGACCGGCTCCCTGAGCCCGGCTCTCACCTTCAAGAAGGAGGTGCGCCTGGCGACGCCAAAGGTGGAGCCCGTCACCGTCAACCTCGGCCTAAACGTGCAGACCAACCATCAGTACAACGCTGGCCAGTTCAACCAGCAGCAGGTGGTGAACCCTGCCAAGTTTCTCATACAGACGAACGTGGCTAAGAACAACAGCATCAGACAGAAGGTGGCCACTGGCTGCTTGCCGATACCGGTGGAGCAGATCAAGGAGGAGCTGTTGGACGATGATGTGTTCCTCAATCCGAGCAGCATACCCACCGGCAGCCCTGTGCGGCACTGTAGGAAAAGGCCGCGGATGGATGGTAGTCTCTATGCCAACGCGACACACTCGTATCCGTCCAGGCTGAGGAAGGCTTGCGACCGACACTGGGACAGCAGCTACACACCGCCGCCGATTCTGGACCCGTCGCGCCCTGGTCCTGGGTTATACGCCAGGCTTCATCAGTACGAGAGGGACTCCGACTTCAGCTCGGACGACTCTCAAGGAAACGATGGACCACCGCCTAGGATTAACATCGGGACGAGGTACCAGGCCACGATACCACCAGTGGGCAGCGACGGGGACAGAGGAAAGGGGCAACCGGAGGCCGATCATCTGCTCTGGGATCCTGGTATAAATAATGTGCTGACCGATAATGAACGTGAGTGTTCCTTTATGTAGCAATCGCGTTTCGATCCGAGAATTATCGAGTTACGTTTATGTATAATTGAAAGGAGAAAATGCTTGTTTCGCAGTCGAGATGTATTTGCAATTCGCGTGCTGCGCTGCCGTGCCAGGCGGAGGAAGGAACAAGGAGTACGCGCTTCATCTGCTGCACATGTGCAGAGGGAATATTCATGTACGAGTCTTCTAATTGCTTTATTCCTTGTATCTATATTAAAATTCTAATTCATGAGAAACTAGTTTGAACTTACCAAGTTTTGATCTTGTAATCTTCTTGGAGGTTTACGTATTCGAAGCGTGAATCCCCATTTTTTTAAATTCCTAGAAGTTTATTGTGCATCACATAGACATGGCGCCACGGCTTGTCTGTAATTCGAATTCCATTCGTTTGCAGGAGGCGATGCTGAAGCTGATGAGACCAACGCCCATATTGCCAGCAGAACATCCGTTGCTCAGCTACGAGTGCCAGGAATCGGATCGATGGACGTCGCAGGAGATGGACGCGTTCTACCAAGGCCTCCTGAAGTACAACAAGGACTTCTCCGCGATTTCGCGAGACGTGGGTGGCAAGTCCGCGAAACAGTGCGTGCAATTCTATTACCTCTGGAAGAGGCTCTGCCCGGACGAGTACAAGAGACTGCGTGTTCGCCATGGAAAACCAAAGATCAAGACAGAGAGCAAAGATTGCAAGGACACCAGGGAGCTCCGCGACGCAATCGCGTCCGTGACGGAGATGGACTTCAACGAAGACAAGTCGATCCTCCATCGCACTCTGGTGAGTTCAACAGATCATTATCACAGAAATTTAAGTACTACTACTCGGTTGATATAGTGATACTAAAGATAGAAATTATAATAAAAATGCTAAAAGTACCAGTAGTGCCAGAGATAGAAGCTATATTGAAGCTTCAAGAGATATTAGAGGATCGTAAATATAGTAGAGCTATTAAAGAGCAGTGTAAATACTAAAAAAAAATTCATTTCAATCGAGAAACTTATCCACACTTGTGTATCAAACCAGATCACAGTTTCTCGAATTACAGTGTTTGGAAATTTCTGAACTCTTCCTAAGAAATTTACTAGCTTCCCACGAAAGACCACGATATTTGCAAATTAAAACATCCCTTGGTATTAAGTGGCCACCACTATAAATATTTAGCGTCATTTTTGCTGTTAACAGCAACGTGTCGTGGTAGATTAGTGTCCCAGATGTACGCGTGAAATACACGCGTGGGCTTTCACGTTTCATTTCTTGCTCAGTTACAGACGAACGAGAGGGAAAACTCGGCTACTCTGACCACCAGCGAGGGAGAACTGAGATTATTCGCTTACGACTGCCCTGATGTGAGTACTGCTACTCGTAACACCCTCTACTTCTACTTTTTATATACCTACATGCTTTACTTATACAGAACGTAAAGAGTTCCTCTAAACGATAACGATAACTCCAGTTTTACTATCAGGAGACAGTATAACAAGTTTCTTAGCCGCTGAACCTAACTACTTACTGTCACCGCTTTCACGATTAGGACGATGTAACACGTTGAATATCTTTAAAAAAAAAAGCATATCTAGATCGATGGTTAAGTGTTACCGCCTAGATTATCGAGACCACTCAACTGTACTTTCCACCGTGCATATGTTCCAACTACTTATCGACCAACACCGAGTACGAAGCCTTTGAAGCACACTGCACATTGAATACCTCCAAACCGTCAATGAATTTGGATAAATAACATTGAGATATTCAGTATAGTAGCAATGGGATTCGTACTTGGCGAGCACTACCCCTCAAAAGTCTGGGCACCATTCATGTGTCTAAGTTAACCATGATTATCTGATCTCTTAACTTTAACACTGCTCCTTTACGACTGAAAATGTTCGATTCCTCCTGTATGGAAGCTGCAGCCAGCCAAGATCACTCGCCAAAACTTTAATAAGATCGCTGCGCTGGAACGGCAACGTTCATCGAATAATTGCAATTCACTCGTGACGGGAATCCTCAAACTTTCGCGGAATTATCATTAAAATGAACGTTTAATAAGACGTTCCTATGGGAATCGATTCGATTCCCGGCGAAGATTAAGCCCTGCCCCTGTAACCGTGAATGACAGTCTAACAGGCACGAGCGAATGATCCCAGACTTTTCGAGCGTAGTGCGCGTGCAACGCGTATGGAGACCACTTTACATGCGTACATACGTGTGAGAACGTTTAAGTGTCGCATGTGATTTGTTGTTGACCTGTCGTCTCTTCACGCTTCCTATCACCGACAACCGATTGCGCGCGTGCGCCCGAGTTGTGCGTTGTATGCGTGGATGTACCACTGGCGTTCTACTTATCTGTCCAGTCGTCGTTGTTGTTTGTTTGTGTTGTTTATTTTCGCTTTGTGTTTCTTTGTGTTGTCAGAGCTTTAGCGGAAGTGTAACAGTAACGATGGCCGGGAGCACCCAAACCGCCCAAACCGGCAATACCGGCCACGCCACAGTCAACACCAACTCACAAACTCACACTAGTTCTGAGCAACAACTACCCGTGCCCACCCCACTTCACTACCCCTGCAAGATTTGCGGGAAGTAAGTCTCCAATCTCTAATCTCTAAATTATCCATCATTCCGGGTGAAAAGACAAAAAAGAAAAAGTAAAGAGAGAATAAAACAATGACGTCCGGCCACTGACACACAAGTGCCTTTTCCTTTACAAGGGGCACGAGGGGCAAGTATCGGCGCAACCACATGATAGACACCCTAGCTTCTAGATGAGAGAAAAGGGAGCCTTCCCGCGCACGTTCGCGCGGCGAATTCCTCGCTGTAGCGTGGAAATGATTGTGCACGTGTGTACAGGGATGTTGATAGATATCAGGGCAAGCTGCTGCCGCGATTAATTTCAGACGAGGGAAGAATTGGTATATTGTTAAAGGATCAGTAAGCAACGGGACTGGCAATTTCTCTGGTTTTATTCACGTTTGATTATTTTCACATAGTCTGGAGATTTAAACGGGATGGTCCAGTGTTATTTAGCGTTTATGGGTGACACGATGCTCAAAAGAGTTCAAGGTACTTCGTGTTCAGCTATAAATGTAGATAATATTTTATGGAGGTGGCATAGCGGACTAGAATAATTTAGATTACCGAGCTGTCTTTCGACCAAAAAGTAACAATAGTGTAATCTATTCAAATCTTATTTCTATTAATGATTAGACATTTAAAAAACGAGTTTTTGAAAGTATGGGATCTATAAACACCATCAGCTCGTGTCTTCGAAAAACATTTAGGTATGGTTACAAACTTTCTCGGTTACTTTCACGTATGGAGGGAGGTGTTACAATGAAATCCCTGATATTTATTAACACCCTGTACTACAAACATACCTTCACAGAATGACTCCTGACGATGCCTTTATCCTATTTGCTGCTGACAATATTAACATAGCTTTCTAGTCGATGTTGAACAGACAATTTATTAACAAAACACGTCAACACTAATTCTGTGGCAGCAAGTTGGATATGTTTTATGTACTTGTCGCACCATCCACGATATGTACTGTGATCCTTTCCTAACTTTTAGAGAAACTATTATAAGCATATTGCATTATGTTCTCCTTAACTTTGTCGTTAAATTTTCCTTCGAGTCAGCTCAAAAAGAGCCTATTTCGAACTATTTATTTCGAAATACGTAATAATATACGTTTAATATTTAGTAACCCATTGCATAGCAGAAAGCATCAGTGTGCATATAAACGGAGAATACGGTGCAATTTAATGTTTATTATCACGATATTGCTGTAAAATAATATCATGTAATAGCATATGACCCTACACACGCGGAGAACATTTCTTTTTCATCCCAGCACCTTCGAAAACATGCATCTCTTTCACATTTCTATTACATCCCCTGTTAAACTTGATTTGCACCGTCGCTAGTTAATTGTTCCCTCCAAATTTCATTTCCATCGCCACCCTTGTCTCGATCGTCAATATTGCTCCTCACTTTACGTTCCCCGTTCATGTACACTGTCTCAGTGTTATTATTCGCAACACGCGAAGGCGAAGCAATCTCGCCAGTAAATATTTAGAGCGCTTGCATCGCTGCGTAGAATCGATAATTAACACTACAGCATACCTACCACACGCATGATCCGTCATTAATTAGCTGAGTGTTCGTACATACATCGTCATAGCAATCGTAAACATCGGCCGCAATCCAGGATCAATGGCAACTATCCATCAGACAAGTGCGACCTTTTTCAACACGAATCAAAGAGGGGGAAAAGCGCACGAGCTCGCCTAACGGGCAAATTTTACCCCCGGTCACATAGTCCGTATGCTACTTACCCTCCCAACGCATCGTGTTTGCCACTCTCGGCGATTAATACCAACCACCCACGCGCCCGATTAGGAGCGAACCGCCCGCCTGACGCCGTCGTTCGATCTGTCTTGCAGAGTTTTCAACAAAGTGAAAAGCAGAAGCGCCCACATGAAATCACACAGGCCGGTGCCCTCGCCCGATACGGTGGGCCAGGAATCTAAGCGACCTGTCCAGCAGCAATCCAAAGCGCACCAGTCCCAGCAGGCCGGCCAGCAACAGCGCCAGCAGCAACAGCAGCAGCAGCAGCAGCACCCGGCGCAACAGCAGCAACAGTCGCTGAACGTTTCACCGCAGGCGACAGACTTTAATCAGCAGCCACTGCCTACCAGCAACGGCGACACCGGCGCACAGAGCACGGCGCATTTATGGCACAACCCGACGCGGCTCAGGCCGCCATAGGACGGTGCCCAACCGGTTAAACTTAAGTTACCTTAACGAAGGCTGTAAAACGGTTACGGTAGGAAAGTAATTACGGTCGCGCGAGCTATATAGGCGGGCACTCATATACGACCGCGATCGTCCAAGGATCGTCGAGCACGATACCACGTGGAGAGAGCTCGCCCACCCCCTCACCCCGTCGAGCCTCGATCCTTGCCCCTCCCGGGAGCCTTGTCCGGGAGGCGGCGAACCTTAGGCAAAAGTAAAAAAAAGAAAGAAAAGAAAACGAAGACTTCCACGCTAGATAGTTCCAAAACGAGAATACCTCTTGTACGCGGCGCATACGGACCTGGAACGAAGCGGAACAAGTTCTCTGCCAGGCCAGCCATACTAAGTTACGTAACATTACGCGATTATAACGGGCGCGAGTAGAGCGCGCGCGACGGCAGGGAGGAGCGCCTCTATCGCCGTGGGCCTGTGCGTGGACACAAATGATTTCTAGTTTTTATCTGGAATCGATGGCGGGCCACGACGACAGAGGGCCCTCTCGTGCCCGCGACGCCGTAGCGTCGTAGTCGAGGCTCTGTTCAACGAGGAGACAGGGTACCGGAAGTCCACCCCCCACCCCCACCCCCACCCCACCCCCCTCCTTTCGTGCCACGGACCGCAAGTCGCGACAGCCGACCCAAGCGATCTGTCGAGGAGTCCACTGAAACGGAACGGAGGACGAGCGCGCGAGCAGCGTCCCCGCCTGCTTCCATTTCTGCTCTCGTGATCCGACGAGACGCGGGCGAAAACGTTTCGTCCGGCGACGGCCTACAAGAGCAACGCGTCCGCGGCGCGCGGCGGTTAGTTAAGTGAGAGCGCGACCAGCGGGGGCTAATGATAATTGAACGAAACGGAAATGGAGTTTATCCACGACGAGGGTGCTGGTAACGTTCGATAATCGCGGTCCTCGATGTACCTAATTGCTATTGCACGCGAAGGATGCTCCCAGATTGTGCCACAAGACATTACTGTTATCTGTTGCCTCTTTGTCGTTCTTTAAATGTTTCAGATTGTTTCCTTTTCCCTCTTCTTGATTTATCGTCGGCGGGGCTCGCCCGCGAACCGGGACCGAGTCGGACGACGGAGGGGCGCGATCGCGCCAGACGAACTGGCTGGGACGCGATTGGCCGCCTCGGCTCCACGAAAGTGAGTCTTCTTTGTGACCGTTCTTCTTTATTCTTTCTTTTTTTTTTTTTTTTCACGGAGCCCAAGGTGAAACGGCACGTCGGACGGTTCGCGCGCGAGCCTCCGCGCAATCGCGAGATACGACTTGTTGCGCGTTCGCTCTAGTTTTACTTAGTTCTTAACATTATCGTTAGCGTATTTAAATCTCTGGGATAAGTATGCGATCCTTGCGACGGAGAATCGTTCGTAGATTTGTTGAACCTCACCCCCACCCCCCCCCCCACCCACCCCCTGAACCCCCTCGATTTTTGTTACCTCTGTTACTTAATAATATATTAACTATATTCGTCTGAATAAATTTTAATATATATTATATGTATACATACACACACCACACACGATTATACATATGTATAAACAGATCGATGTAATTGAAAATGATTCGTAGATTTAGGTCGAGGATAGTGTGTCTCTGGAGAGGAGAGGCGAGTTGTTCAAGTTTCACTTCGGTGACGATCGAGCGCGTGTCGTCGTGGCCGACTGTAACATACATCGTAATATATATATAGGTATATACACGTATATATATTACATACAGAGAGAAGAAATCGCAAGATATTCGACTAAACGGATCCATTTAGATCGCGATACTATATATGTACATAACGCGTGTACATGTCTGTACATATATTTAAACGTCAGTGTCTGTATGTACAATTCAAAGTGAAATTTTAAAATGCAAAACACGTAGGCTAGGTTTTAGGTTGTTCTAGGAGGGATCTATATAGGAATAAAGTATATATACTTGGCTTGATTTTCTACCTTACTAGGGACTACAGGGGGCGAAACTCTCGGGGGAACTATCGCGGTGAGTCGTGAAGTTTTCATCCATTTTCGGTTTCCCTTTTTTTTTTTTACTGTTTCGCTCAGGTTCGCGAGAAAGCAACGATGTTCCTGTATGTAAGGTGCCTTGAACCGTCATTTGTTATCGTGGTGGTTTTCTGTTTAATTTTTTACGCGACGGGGGTGTTTGTGTTTCGACCTGCAGAAGGTGCATAGTCTCTATTTTTTCTGTTTGAAATATTTCAGAAGAGAGTGAAATTATAATTAACAAGCATTGCGAGTTCAAACTGGAGAGTCCGTTTCGAGACTTTGTTCGTTTAATTTTCAGCATTGAAGGTCGATTAAGTGTACGATGAATTTCACCATGATTGTTTTAGTTGTGTTACGTTTCTCGTGTATATATAGGAACATCGTTTCGCGTTAAATTCCGAGACGCAAATAAGAATCTGACTGCTAAGTTTTTCCACCGGTGGGAGCACCGGATTGTCTTTCGAGAGTGTCCCCCCGCCGTAGCTGCTCTGACTCTACCTTTAAAAGAAAACTATTGTTATTGTTAACACTCTTCTTCTTATTAACTTTTACCCGATTAAAGGGGAAAAAAAGAATAAATCACGAATATACATTTTAACTTTTTAAACTTTTCACGTGTAACAAAAAAAAAAGAGAGACGCAAGCGACTGAGGATGCTTTAAAGAATCTGCCAAGTTTTAAGGGGGGAAGAAGATGCGGAAAACGAGAACACTGTAAGGATGACTTTGAATCTTCCACTTGTTTTTTAGTCGGCGAGATAAAGACTACGTTCGCGTGCGCTTGCAACGGACAATGCTGGTAAGCAGAAAAGATCGCAGATCGACGCTTCCGACAATTCGAGGAGACGTTGGACTTTTCCAAATTCCCGCGAATTCGTCTGTCTCTTGTTGTGTGTCTTGCGTTTCCCCCTTTTCATCCCCGTACGATTTAAAAAAAAAAAATTATGTAAACGCGATCTAGACGACAAACGTTCCGGCCACACGAAACATTCGCAGTATTCGTTCATTTGCAGGCAAAAGACATTACCGATGTAAAAGGCGTATGACCAAGGGCACCGTTCTATCTATCGAACGAAAATAAGAACGGAATGAAAACGCGCGGGGAGGATATAACCGATTTGATTTCGCATATACCACAAACGAAAGAACGTTAAATTACGGTGATACTCTATTAACACGTTGCAGTTCGGGGGTATTCGTAGTGTTCAAGAGGCATTTAAATTCAAGCGTTACCAATTGGCACTTTTTACTAAAACTGACTGATCGATAGCTTTCTTTCTCAGATGATCGGTTAAAAATTAAAGTACTCATAGAGGATTCCTACCATCTTTAAAAAATACAGTTCCACGCCTACCCCTCGCAATGTGTTAAAAAAAAGGTGGAGTAAATATTATTCTGTTCTCGAAGATTTCGGATGTTTGTTTGGTTTACTGACTCTCATTCAGTATCGTAGATATTTACGGCCCATGGAAATACTTCTTTGTGACCATTGAAGAACTAACGTTTTTGCGAACTCTGAGTAACGGCCTCCGGCTGGCGATACGAGGGAAATAGAAGGAGAAATTGGAGCGTAACCTTAGAAAATCTATATTTAACTATTAAATAAGATCCCTAGATGGTCGAGTCTTAAAAATAAGTTGATTTTAAGGTGTAAAACTGTTATATGGAATTCCGAGCGCGCGGCTCGGTGGCATAAGGTCGAATGCAACAAAATTAGCAGACATATCATTTAAGACAATACACTTGTTACAGAAACTAAGTTTCTACTAATGTAATTATTAATTGTATGTAATCTAACTCTTAATCAGACTTAGAGATTCAAGGGAAACGGCGTAGCTAGCGGTTTAAAGAGGGAAGACGGAGGGAGCCGAGCGTCAGTGCGTTGCGATTTAGATCAAATCCAGAGGGCGACGAATTCAAAGGTCGTTAGATTTAAATATCGTTTAAGCGAAAGGAATCCCAAGATGCTTTTGGTGAACGATGCATCTCGTCGGTGACGCGATAAGTTCGGTCTCAGCGACCTAGTTACCATTGATTCTATGTTATGAACTTGCGTTTCATTGACGATGCCGCGAATGAAGCACTGTTGTAACGCAAAACGTTGGCTTCCGTTCCCGTCGAAGTTACCCAATTAGTACATTAATTTCCATCGACTCTCGTCTAGATAAAGGCCATAGATGCATACATTTGGACTATGTAGTCGGTTTCGTAAGTTGACAGCACTCTGGATTTGGAGCAACGTGAGCAGGGAGGGTGGCCCTGGAGGCTGATTACTCAGAAAGTTAGGGAAGGCACGACAAAACGAAGCAATGAAACAGTAACGAAGTTATGCATGAATTGTACAAACGAGTCCCTCCACGTCACAGAAAAGAGTATATCTGTATGGAGATTATATATATAACAAGCAAAAAAAAAAATGATAAATATGTGATGTATTTAAATGGTATGTGGTATATGGTGTTGCATATTTGTACATAGACGGACCCGTGCCATCAACTAGTGAGTTGTACCGATATTCTACTGCCATTTAATCGAGTCGTTGATAACATCTAGTGAACGAAGATCGACTAACAATCAAACGGAACACGCTCAGTTAGTACAATTTTTTTCGTTTCGAACTTTAACGTTAAGAGACTCGTTTCGGAAGCGTCTTCTTTTCGAACGAGACGAATGAGAAATCGCACAAACGTATTTAGTGGTAGTTTATTATTAAACGAGATTTCGTTTCGGTTCTCCGCGCAGGAGATAAATTACTTCTCAATTCTTCTAGTTAATTCAGGGTATTAGACGCGTTAGAGCACTCTCGAGTCTATATTTTGTTACGGCTTTGCTGACGATCGCGCGAACGACGCCGCGGCAGTCTGTTCGCCGGTGGGAAGGGACGGTATGAAATTAACGCTATGGGACATATTGGTACAACTCGGTGAAGAAAGTGTAGCGTGGTTATACACCTGAGGAATGTGCTCAAGATACTGTATTAAAGAGAAAAAAAAAGTCTACTAAATGATCATCAACGTTCAACGCGAGAGAAAAATTACTCTTAAAGAAGGAGAGAAAAAAAAGAGGTGAAAAGTTATTATGAATTATTGATATCGTAATCTATTGTCCTCTCACCTATTACCTACTTTAATGTCTATCTCTATACGCCAGCATGGTTCTTTATACTCTTCTATTTGATGTTATACTATTCTCTATTAACTTTTACTACGGAGAACGGAGTGAACAAAGGAGAAATAACTGTATTGTTAATAGTGTTTTTAAATGTATCGAAGCATGGTCAGCTGTAGGGGAGCCACGGCGATACGTAAAGTAATGTCGCGTTTCACATGATAGCCGAAAGCAAATTGAATTCGAGACGCGTATGGAATACCAGAATCATTGGGAACCTGTTGATCTCGTTCGCACAAAGCCACTTGTTAGAAACCTTCGTCCCTGTCTTCTTGGTCTTGCCGAACGGTTCGTTCGAGCTCCGATCGTCACCACGACTCTCCGTACCCCCAAGTTTTATTACCAGACACGAACAATCCCCCCGGTTCTTCGCGCGAGGACCCCGTCGTTCCCGATCTACCGTTAACTGTTTCCATTGCCGAACGGGGATCGCGAAGGCGCCGCAGCCACGGTACACAGTATTTCATGTGACACGGACATTTCCTATATCGCACGGTATATCGCAATAATTACGAGATTAGAGTGAAAGAGGGACGCGTGTGCTCGGTAGCAATATATACATATATATAAATCACCTATATATATGTATATTCGGTGGGACGCGTGCACGTCCGCACTGTCGTTGTTTTTTCCACTTCTCTGCTCAACTAGTTCTTACCTGTAAGAGTAGCTCGTATACATTAGTGTCCTCGTCGCGTACTCGGCCTCTCGAGCGAGCCCGGCACCGATTCCAATTGTCTTTTGCTGAGAGCGAAGGGACGGTGCCGGCAGAGCGAAGCCAGTACGAACCTCTCCTACCGGAAATGTGCAATGATATCGCTCAAAACTGTTGGTGCCATAAGCAATATGGACAATATATTGTTAATCGTGTTAGATACGCGTGCGCTAACTACAGCTGGCCGAAGGAGGTTCCGCCTCGAGGAGCCTGGATGCGACGCGTCGCGCGGTTGCCTGTCGACGCCGCGGAGCCCCGAAGGCACCATCGATCCCCGGGATAGATTTCGAATTCGTTACGTTCAACGAGGCTACCGCGCATAGGTCCTTAGCTGTGACCAGGATCTGTTGCCCTCGTAGACCCCAGATCCTCTAGTTCCGGCAGCTCACCCCTCATCTCGCGTTCCACTCACGTCCCCAAGTATCTCGAACGGAGTCCGCTTGCGTCAGGCAACCGCGAGGCGCGGGTTTACACGTATACATACATACACACAGTTCAGTCAATTGGAAGCGCGATGTGGTAAAGAGTCGCCAACGAAAGCAGGAGCCTAATACCGGAAAACCATTGGCCTATTGCATTGATCGTCTCTTCCACCGCGGAGAAGAGAACAGAAAGACCTAACCCAGAGGAGGCCTCGAAACCCCCCGACTAGCGACTCCGCCACATTGATCTTCGGCCAAGGACGAAGGCACGGAAGTCGGGGCCGATGGTCGAAGGACGCGCGGGCGATTCGAGGCGAAGTGCCCCAGGGTCACGGCAGGAACGAACACCGCGGGCCTGCCCAGTCGCGCGGCCTCGTGAAAATTGTAGCGGTCCCTTAGTCTCTCGGTAGCTGTGTGTAACCACTTGCTTTCGTCATTTTAATCATGTCCCAAGCCCGAGGCTCGCGGTGCTCCTTCGCGACGGCAGCTCGCCGGCTCCGCCTGACGGGGACTGATCGTGCGCGCGTCACTTCGAGATCGGCCCGGAGAGAATCGGAGTGCTCAAGGTCCGGCGAAAGCAGCAAACGCGGAGCACGAGGATGGATGGAACGACCCCCACGGCGAAGAGAGAAGAGGATAATTAAGGAGATCTGGGAAGACGGAAACTAGGGCGACGAAGATGATCGGCTTAGCCGGGACAACGAGCGTCTGCGCATCAGTATTACGTTTGAAGAAGCGATACTAATTATACATTGGACTAGTGATTATACATTATATTGCGTAAATATGATTTTATTGAATATATACATATATACATATTGAATATTGACGGGGGCTATATTATTACTATATGTGTATAGATACGTGGGAATATGATATATCTGTATGTATATATGTATATAAGTACTTACACATATGCGTATATTTACATATATGAGAGCTGAGTAGGTGCAGGAGGTTGGGAGCGATGGCTTGAATCTCGATGTTCGTTCGTTCAAATGGCAACCCAACGCTCCCGGATCGTGAGCGATGGGAGTTCGGTACGCAGCGAAAGAAACCGGGAGGAGGAGTTTGGATGAATTAGCGTTGCTCCGCGACACTGTCGTACGATTCGATGGGGTTCGACCGAATTGAGAAAAGGGGGATTGATTCGATCGGTATCGTCGGGCACGCCTGAAGCGTATCGCGCAGATCGTTGATCGAGTCCTCTCGAGACGATCGTCGGTTACTAAAACGATCGCTGATAGATAGTCGATGGTCCACGGGAGGATCTTCTTACAAAAGGATCGTCCAACTGTCGACCGATCTCTCGCGAGTTGAGTTCCATGTAAAGCGATCTTCGCGGCGCCGATCGATATTCCGCGCAGCGATCTTTCGCGAAAGAAATTTATTTTAAGAAAATCGTCGGCTGCAAGTGATTCTTTTTCGAGAAAATCCTTAAGCCGCCGATAAACCTGCGAAGCGACGTAGAGGCGTCGACGATACTTCGATGTACCGATCGATCGATTCTCCTGTTCTACTGGGCATCTATCCATTCGATCACGTTACGAAATACGAACTACCGAAAACCCGGGCTCACGTGTGCAGAAGAGTATTAAGCGCCAACCACGTAATGCCACTGTCGCGGGAAACCTAGAGAGTGAAGATGAGAAAGAAAGATGTTTTAATACTCAGATGTAATGTATAATCTAACCGTCGTTTATAAATGGATATATATATGATGGATATATGAAATGAATATATATTATATATATACAAGGAGATACAGTCATAGTACATACACGTGTCTATTGTCTATAAATATATACGTTTATGTATTATCGCTGTATTGCATAAATAGTATATATATATATGTGCGGCGATATATATTATATAAATATATATATACATATGACTATTTTCTTCTATTGATATTGTGAGTGATTGCTGCGTGTTATTTCCATCATGCGCTGCAAGACGCTTTGTTAGTCGACGGCGAGACGCGGAACGATCGATTTAATCGATGTTAATTCATGGTGCTTTTAATTCGAAGATTGGTGGATGATCTGTCGTTATGTTAACTGAAATTTAAAATGGCACTTGAGGAGCGTGAATGTAGTATATCTTCAGAATTCTTATTTCACGAACAAATTGGAAAGAATTCTGTCGCCTGTACAGTGCAAAGAAAATTTATCACAGCTTCCTAACACCAGAGTTTGTCTCTGCAACTTTCACTCACTCGCGGATTATGATTGGAAACGAACGATCACAATCTTGGGCACCAAGGTTCTACGAAGCTTCTCTCAGAGTTCACCGTGTTATTTACTTTTCAGTGACATCCGCGCTATCTGGATATACAAATTGCTTGTCGAACGATTGTGCTTCCTCTGCGTTTCTTAAATCAGTCGACGTTCCGCGTCATTCGTCACGCGTACGCGGAGGGTCTTGCGCAAGCTATCCCAACACCGAGCTATACCATGAGCAAGCGAATAAACAAAAAAGTAAAAAAAAAAAAATGATATGTATGATGTGTAAGCCAAGTGCCTTGTGTTCTGGTAACTAATCGTTGACTTTTAACTACGATATTAGGAGGAAGCGAGAAAGAGAGAGAACAAGAGAGAGATAGAGAGTGAGAGAGAGAGAGAGACAGAGGGGAGACGAAAAAAAGGATACGAGATCGAAGATTCTTTTATGCGAGCACTAGGGAAAGCGAGACGTGTTCTTCGGTGGGAGAGCAATTTTTCTTTTCTTCCTTTTATGGTCCTAAAACGATCATCTCTCAAACCTCTGTCTACGTTAATTTCGACCGTCGTTGCGTTGCAGATTTAACAATCCCGGTTCGAAAGCAAACCACTGTTCGCAGACTTTCCTTCCACGTGGCCCTCGAACCGATCGCGCCGCCCGCCGTGGGCGAAGGGGAACGTCACCGCAGCATTCGCTTTTCGACACGCGGTTTTTAAAAGTGCGGCCAGTATTTTTCAATAACACAGAGACGTATCGCTTCCAAGAAGCGTTTCGCGGCATTTTAACGATAGATCGATGTTACTTAAGCGCGAAACGAAGCGCACAGACAGTGTACAGACACTGTACACCATCGCGAGGACGTTTCCCTTCGGCACGCGCGGCGTACACCCCCTCGGCGTAAATTGAATGTCCCGGCGGAACCTAACGATGTGCCAAAGCACATTGGCAGTGCCACTGTGCGCCTACGTCTGTCGCGCATTTTTCTTCCAAGGTCCGGCGTCGATTTCGATACATCATCCTCTGCAAGAAAAATTCCACTGCCCGACAGAAAAGAAGGGAGAGATCGGCACCGATTTACGAGAGTGCCGTCGACGGGGCTGCGTTATCTCTGCAACGCGTTTACACTGCGCTTCGATGTAGTCGGACGCGATTGGTAACGGAAATCGCCCGATAACGTAGGAAAAGATGAAAGTATAGAAGGATGGGGAAGCTCGTAAACGTGATTAAATTAATGACAGTGCACCGCGAGATCAGCTTCGAGGCAAAACTAACGTTATGGCGTCACGTTTGTACTGCGTAATTATTGTGCAAATGAATCTACGTACCTCTTATACTGAAATTACAGAAAGCTCGAAAATTGGCCATGAAATTTATTTTGTTCTAAGATCAGGATCTCGGTAACGTACAATAATCGACACGTCGCTGAATATCGAAGATGTTGTATCAATTTATCACCTTTCAAGAACATCAACGAACGTAACTAAACAATAATTATTCAGCTAAGGTATAAAAAAAACCATGAGTCGCTTCAGTTTGTAACACGATGATCCTTCGAGTTGATCAATTTCCGCACCTCCACCCTCATGGCCAGTGCGATCTTCTCTGAAACAAGCCTATATTCATAACATTGAACAGTACGCACTCGTTATAAGCCCGACGAACGGCGCTGGCGGCGGGCGTACAGCGCGTTGTGGACATATTCCGCGCGGCCAATAGCGCGAGTGGGAGAACCGAAGAGCGAGCGAGAGGAAACGAAAGAGCCTCTCGCTCGTTCTCGGGTTCTCCCACTCTCGTCCGAAGGATTCCAAGAAATGGTGGGGGTAGTCGCCAGGCGTACAACGCATGGTAGAAACGGGCTTATAACGAGTGACGTCTGTACTCCCACCAAGTACGTTCAGCGTGACGCTTTAGCGATTTTTTACTCGACGCATGAGACAACTGATGCAGTATCGAGGCACCTAGAGGGGGCACTCGAAGCCTCTGGAGCCTGCCGCAGACTTCGATCGTCCCCGGGTTCGATTATCCGGAATCTTCCTGAAGGTTATTACGGGAATGGTCGTAAGCGAGCGTCCAGTATCGCGTCGCCTATAAAGGTGACTCCTGCGATGGGAAACGGTGAAGGGGCGAATTCGACGAGAAGGATGACGGCCGTCGGTCTGTTGCTTAGGGTTAACGACAGAATCACTCCTGCCGCGGTGCACTCTGGGCCCCCCTCCCCCCGACCTCCCCCATCCCGCAGCAGAGAAGCAGAAGGGGTGTTTTTCATTTGTAGCGGGAATCGTTTGGTGTTGCGATAGGTGGCAAACGTGGTAGTGAAGAGAAGTGGGGCGCGATGAGCCTGTCCTCTTCGTGCGTGTGTGCATGGCGTGTTGCGCGGCGACGCGCGGAAAGGGACGGTGAACGGCAGCCGACGCTCGTACGCGCGCACGCGTCGTTTCTTTCCGGCGACTCTACAACTTCGATGTATATCTTCTAACTATGAGGAGCGAAACGTTAGCTATGTCTAAAAGGAATTGATTGTACATAGTAGACATCTCGGTAGATAGGAAAAGTGTCGTGGCCGAGGGAGCTGTGCATTCATGACGCTCGGGGAAAAGGAACGAATTGGCTGGCGATTATCGTTCTTCGATTCAGAAGAACGACGGGGGTTGGGGTGGGGGGGGGGGGTGAGCAAACGTTCGAAGGAAATTTGATAATTCGCGTTTTTTGCTGCAATTTGGAACACACCGCCTCATGGATGCATTGAATCGGATGAGAAACCCCTTAAGCAGACAATCCTCCGTTAGTTAGTCCTTAAATATGCGCGTGTCTCTGTGTACGAACGAAGGTACGGAAAGTATTAATTCGTTAAGGAGCCCAAGTATTCCGTGGCCCCAAGTATTAGACCCCCATCCGCGATGCCCCCTTCCAGTCCCTTAGGTAGACACAGGTACGCCCGATTGCGAGTGAAAGCGGATACGAGGCACGATGCTTATTTCTGATTTTGCCAACGATCTATGCAAGGCTCGAGCTTGAATTCCTTGAATTCGTTCGACTCGGGAGATAAACGGGTGCCAAGAAAGTGAACCCTGTCTTTCAATCGAATATCCAAGCTCATTTCGACGCGACTAAGGGTGCCATAGTGTTAATTTCGGGAGGCGCTCCCAATGTTCCTTTGGAAGCTCTCGTAGGCGAGGGAGCTTGATCGCAAACAGCGAAGGCAGAGGGACGGAAGGAATTCCTGTGTAATAGACAATTAGAAAAGGTTGCTCTGTACAGTGTTTGCGATCACGTGTACCGGACGAACTTCGATTTATCGGAAAGCTAACTACAACTGTGTATGGTTTGCGTTCGTTCGAAGCGTTAGCGGTTATTGTTCTCTAGAAGGTCGAACTTTAGGATAGATAATTTATCTCTAACAGCAGAGGCATTGTTTGGCAAGTGTAGATGGTCTCGGAAAGCTAGGAGCACTCTTGAAAGTTTAATACACGATCCGTGGAACCATCGTTTAATTATTCGCGTTACACGAACAGAATAGCTTCGTCGACAACAAAATCCCTCTGCGAAGGTGAAGGAACCGCCCCGTGTCCCCCGCGTCAACGTGCTAGACACGAGAAACAATCAAACGTAGCAATGGAAATCAAGAAAGATTGTACAAAAGTGCTCAAGTCCATCAAAACCGTAAACTGAAGTGATCTCGAATCGTGACCGTTCACGATCAACGCCCGTGGCTTTCGCGTGGCAGAGCGGCCCGAAACGCTTAACAATAATTACCGTGCCAAATCGTCGATTTTAATCAAACACATCGGTTTCAAGAGCGATGCTCACGGAATCGATCGCAGTGCTAAAATCAAAAGCGATCCCAGCGAATGACGCTCCGTGGGACCTCGAGCGTGTCGTTCGTCGCTGCGTTTCCTTCTCCTGCTCGTCGAGCCCGACAACCCCCTCGTTCCTCTTCCGCACACGTCTTTTGAAGCGCGCTAGACACTTAATTAGGCGAGAAAACGGGGTGCCTCGTAGCCCACGACGGCGAACGTGTAGTATGCAATAATGTCCCTGTATAAAGAGTATCTGGATTTTATAATGCGTGTCCCCCTGGAATGCGAGAATAAGCAAACCTCCCTCTCCCCCCCCGCCCCTCGACGCCCCTCGTCCCCTCCCCAACCCTCTTTCGATATCCTCGACGGATCGCGTCTCAGCGTAGAAGTGTAAGAAGTCGAGGCGACCACGCGCAGGAGGCACGATTGTTCACGAGGGTCGACGGTCGCCAGTCGGAGAATCAAAATTGACAATCAAAACGTAGGGGACGCGGCAAATTGCGCGAGGGAACGGAAAACGGTGATCATTGGCCATCGGTGACGTGGACTCTCGGGTGCATTCTTGCGCGAGGGGAGCGCGGCTTCGCCCTCGGATCGAAGGAAGCGCGAGAAGCAATCGGGAGTCTCTAGTCGAGCAGGCAACCTTCGGAATTCCGAGAGGCGCGGCGCGCTTCCGCTCGCGGCGCGCTAGCTGTTACTTTGTGTAAACGGATAATAAAGGGAATCGGTATATGTATTACGCAGTAAAACGGAATAACCGCATGGCTGAAGCTCTAAATCAAAATGCACAGACCTTAGACGCGAGCGTCGATCGCCGGGATCGGCCGAGGTGGCGCTCCAACGGTGTCGACGCTCTGTGAATAATTTTTTCTGTACATGTTAAGTGGACAGTATTAAGTGGCGAGGTTGACGTAGACAGGCAGGAAGCACCCGATTTAATTCGCCGACCGTGAATCGAGACGGACTCCATCGACAACCGTGCGTCTGAGCGAACGGAGCGTTAAATAGAAATTATTTTTTGATCGTTATTCGAACAACGGGACGCGAAACGTATTGATTGCTTTTTACAACGGGAGAATTTGGGATTGGATTAATCGGGTAGCTGGTGCCGGGCACACTCGCGTTCGGCCACTTGGACGGCGAAGGGAAGGATGATCGGCGCGCGTCCTCTGCCAATCGAATCATCCCGCGGCGGCTGGACATGTATTTTCTTACGATAATTTAATCCTTCATCTGTCGTCATTGTTCCCCCGTCCCTGTATGTACGTACCGAGCGTAAATGTCACAGTTGTTTATCTGTACCTCCAGCGAGAAGAATGGGATTTTTAAAGTATGTAAAGACCGATCGATGTTTCACTCGCCTGTCATTCTTTCTCTGTTACTCACGAGGATTCGTCGAAGTATCCCTTACTCGGGGGCAAATCCTACGTACTTAGCTCAGTGGTTCTTTATAAAAGTTTTTGGTAAAACACTCGATGGTAAAAATGTACGAATAAAGGAAATGAAACTTGAATTCACGTGCTGGGGAAGGCCAGCTGAGAACAACCACCCTAGGATTACGATCGCGTGGAACACTTCCTCCCCCGGTCCAGGCTCTAGCCGAGCTTGGATCGATCGATTCGTCCCTCGCGATACACGCGCGAACTCTCGATGCTCTGCGATTCGGTGCTAACGAAACGCGAAGGCACGATAGGGGGATGTGAAACGGATAGATAAGGGAGGTGCGAGCAAGCGAGAGAAAGAGGGAGCGAGCTAGACATCTGACATATCAAAAGACAAAATTCTTCTTGACGAGCAACCGCATAGCAATACCTTTCTGCTCAATATGGATAATAAGAGGGGGGGTAGAAGCTATCAACGAGGCTTCGGGAGAGTTTTTAATCGACGGATTTGTAGAGCCCGATGCGTTACTAGAGACCGTAGGCGAAAATTTAGATACTTCGGCGAAGGGGAGCAACGCTGGTGGTACCTTTCGTCCTTCCATTGCCAGCGTGTGCCCGAGGAACATTTCCTGTGCACAGTAGCGTGTAAAGTGTCCCTAGAGGAGTTCCAAAGCATCGTGATTCAGCTTCGCGCGATGGATGTAAATGAAAATGTCGATTCCCCCGGTGGAATCCCGGTAAAGTTTCTGTAGCGCTCGAAACCCTTCGATCCTCATCGCCCGCGTGTCACGAGTCGGTGGTGCCGCGAATGAGCGCGTTTCCCTCGAGCGACAGCCGTCGATGAAAATTTCACGGATACCGCGAGCTGGGTAGTTACGACGGAACACGGAGAAGATTATTCGCGCACAGTTGCTAGGCAAGGCCACTGGTCGCGGCTCCTGTCGAAAACCTCCCCCGCGACCAAAGTGACCGTCACCCTTTTGTACCGCGAAGAAACGTTCGGCATTCTCGGAAGGGTGATTCGGGGATGCTCGGTGAACGCGCCAGCCAAAGGATCGAATCGAGGCGGTTGGGGTTGCGCCTCCGGAACGGAATGGATCACCGACAGTACCCGTAATCTGAATGTATAAAATATTGAATATGCACGGTTAATGTTTATACGTCCGGTAAAGGGAAGAGATCGAACGCGGCGGGGAGAAAGACGCGAACGTGTTCGCCGGTGCTCGGAGCGCGAGAGATTTGCGGAGAGCCATTCCTTTTTAAGGGTTGAGACACAGGGGTCGACGCGGCTCGCGAGAAGCGAAAGATTCCACCTGCTCCGACGTCGGACGGAATGGGTACGGCGTGAGAAAGGCAGTTGGGGCGAGGATACGTACAACAGTACAAGATAGACAAAGGAGAGAAGTGTTTGTAAGATATCGCATAAGTCCCGAGAAGTTTCACTTTAAAATACTATAGTACGACAAAGACAATGTAAATGTGTGAGAGGTCTATTTGTCCCTGACCCTTACCTACCCCCAGAGTGTCCACCCCCTTTCATAGAATCCCTCTCACCATCCTTTTCCTCCCTCTGTACGACGAGTGTAAAAAAAATATCATGTAAAATTAACGCACCGATTAATATAAATATATAAATATATATATATATATATATATATATATATGAAATATGTATGTATACATGTGTGTATGCGTGCACTTGTATATGTACGGATACCAGAGCGTATGTGTACACATACCAAGTGCGCCCTAACAAAATGATTGATTGTGAGTCATTTAAATAATTGTTATATGTATTTTCTATATATTACGACAGCTAATACAATGATATATATATTGAGATGACATTACGGTACTATTAACTAAGTGTAGTTAAATTAGGCGAGCGGAGAGCTCGCGTTACAAGAAAGAGATAGGGAAGAGAAAAAGATTGGATTAACTCTAGTCCAATATTTCTATATATCTCACTATAAAGAAAAGAAAAGGGAGAACGAAGGCGGGCCAGTGTGCGCGAGCGCGAAATATGTAAAAACGAACGAACAAAAAAAAGGAGAGAGCGAGGAAGAAGAGAGAGAGAGAGAAGGGAGAGAGAGAGAGCGAGAGAACGAGACACTCGAAACGAATTCCTTTGCGCCCCCGCGGGCGGAAGCTTTTCTTCTTCATCGGGGTTAATATTAACGAGCGGAACGAGCGCGAGGCCGCGAGAAAGAGGCGCGACACGGCGCGCCGATGTGTCGTTCCGAGTGTGCTCGTTGGCGTATTTGCAAAAGAGATAAAAAAAAAAAGAGAAAAAACGCGTAACACTGAGTGAAGAAATCAATGTGGAATTTGCAACAAAAAAAAAATAATAATGTATTTTCTCACTCCCACTGCGAGGTGTATGTTCATCGCTGCATCTTATTTGGAACGAAAACCTAAATATTATATTATTATATAAAATTACTGTATAATTGTAACGAAAATTGTTTTTCAAACGATGTGGTATTTTTATTGTAGATATTATTATATAACAAATAAAATCCATGATTCATTGTAGCCGGGCGAGTGTTCGATCTCAAATCAATGCAGATCCCAGGGCAGACTTTCGCTTGGAATTATATAAGTTTGAATTTTCGTTTTATATTATTGCTTCTTGTATTTTATTTTACAATATTCGAAATCGTTTTCTTAAGCATTGTTCTTTGATAAAAATCGGATCCGATTTAGTTGGAATATTTCGGGTGATAGTTTCTTTACGAAAGCACAATCGCTTCATTATTCATACTTCACAATCATTAATTCTCATTTTATACGGCAACCACATATATTCTATAACGGCACATTTGAGTTACTAAATAAATTATAATTGGACCGCGGAAAACATTCAATTCTATAGTTTTGATACACAGAATACTATCGAGCGTGCTAACGATCACAAACAAACATCGATTATTATCACGAATACGAACGCAACAAATTACTCGCAGACATTCAATGGTTTCGCGGAGCGATTAATAAATACAGTCACACAGGCACGCGCACGCTGGATGCTTCAAAGATGTACGATCGAAGTTCGTTAACATTGAACGAACTCGGGATGATCGCAGGAGTTGGTGACAGTGTTAAATATTAGAGCAGACTGACAGTAGAAACCACCTGGCACAGCATCGGCGTATTGACAGTAGTAAAATTTACGACAGTTGAAAGGATCTCGGAAGTAGCCTTCCTTCGTGCAGATGGGCAGCAGAGGGGCCGTTGGGAAGGAATGCACCGCGGGATCCTGAGGTGGTAGTTGTCTTACAGATGACTGTGACAGTCTGTTCGTGTCAATCTCGTGAACCTCTATGTAGTTATCGTCTATCCTGTATGCAAATGACGAGGTGCACAATGCGAGGGCAATGACCAAACAGGGCATCCAGGGACGCATCTGAAAGAAGTACGTATATACATCCCTACTAATTGTATAAGAGTGAAACATTCTCGGTTTTGTCCTTCTTTCACGTCTAAACGGCTCAACGGATTTCAATGAAATTTTGAATATACATTACATACGTCCTAGATTAGATTATAAGCTGATGAGCAATTGCCGCCTAGGCCCCTGCGCAGAAGGCCCCCGCAGGGCCCCATGACCAAAAGAAAAGTGATTAGGTATAGGTATCCAAACACTACATTTTTTTTTATACAACTACATTTGACCCGTTTTTAGTAAACTATCTCTCCATTTTCCCGAAAAAATGGGCTCCTGCTCAGAAGGCCCCCCTAGCATGCTCTTGATTTTCTTTACAATGCAGCAACAGAGGTCTAAGAAACTCGTTGTTGCCTTATATTGGGGTGTAGCGAACATGATCGATTTTCCTTTAATACGGAACGTGTAAGAAAGAATGTGACGACAGCTCATCTATAAATGGAATATCTAATCTCTTCAATTGTCTGCGAACGGGTGCATTTTCGAGTAATATGAACGCGATGATGTCACAAAGCGGAGGATATTTCCCTTTGTAAATAGCTTGTAACGTTACGATGAGCTTAAAATATTGGAACGTTGCTGAGTGTCAACTGTAACAAGGTAGGTACTCACTTTGGAGGATAGAACTCTGCACAGATTTTCACGATTTCACTGGTGGTTCGCGGATAGGCAGACCGATTCCAATTCTCGTACAACACTATAAGTCGCTGTTTCACTAACTGCCGTTCACTGTGACTGATATCATACTTATATATGTGCGACTTCTCCATAAAATCATTACGCAGGCTTTCGTCTATCACATTGACAGACTGATACACATAAGAGTAACGGGCATTAATGCGCAACGATACGCAGAAATGTTTAATATTTTCATCGCTGACGCTACGGCGAATCAGATTTTTCTTTCGTGGATGATAGACAGACGTCGCGAGTTCCTCCGCGGCGAGAGATAATTCCAGTAAATATAACGTTTGACCATGACCATTTTCACGTACACTCGCCGCGGAAAGTAAGCTGACGCGCTGGGAAAATCGGCTTTTATTACCATTACCGCCTTGCGATAAGCAAACCAGAGATAAAAATGTTGGAAATATTCTTACCTTGACGGAGCGAGGGTACCGTCAATATTCTAGAAGAAAATTCAGAACCATCTGTAGAAAAGCTTGGACTTGAAGGATAGTTTATTGTGCAACAGAATGGTGATCCACGGCATTTGTCTAACATTATCTTTTACTTCGAAATAATAAAAATCGATTTTAGAAGCGTGTCGACTTAGTTTCCGCGGCGAGTGTATCTAGGGCAAGGTGAAGTTCCTCTTAAATCGACGATCGTGATAAGCTAGTCCCTATTTGAATCGTCTATCAACTACCTTCATCATTTATCCGAAAAGAATCAAAAATGCACGAATTTCGAGCCACCGAACGTTGTACATGGAAATATTTCAAAACTTTTTTCATAAATAGAAAATACTTGTTCCGTTATCACGTGTCGAAACACTACAGTGGAATCCCGTTATCTATTACGCCAGCTGCTCTTAAGAAACAGTAAACTTTGATATTTCATAATTCTGAGTCACAGTGTAGGCTTTTATTGACATTTTTTTACAAGACCTGATTTCCCTGCCGACTCAAGGATGATATAAGCACGTAATCCAATTACTATAGTATAATCATACGACGTTAATATTTCTCCAATAAGTTGACGTAGAAAATAATTACCACAGCTCAGGAAATTATTATTATAAACACTTGTATGTCTGGTTTTAATTTATTTATTTACATATTCCTCAAATGCGTTTAAATCGTCTTCTTTCGTAAATGAGGCATTTATTTCTAGAAGTTACACGAATTGCGATACATCGGGAAATTGCGCGACGTACGAATACTTTCTTTCCGGCTCAATGACTCTCGTTGAGTTAACTTTCACAGGCAAAACGTTCATTATAGTTGTGGTTAATTCTATGGGCCTCAACGATCCAAAGAAATCTGTGACTGGTACTTTATCAGGGTCCCTTCTGAATAAGTCCCTCCTTACTCCTACTGTTGATAAGCAATAATGCTTGGGACAGACTTTCAGCTACAAGAAAAGGTATTAGTAAATTTCATTTGAACATAGAATTTCTGCTTAAGAAACTTACAAATTCTCCCAATGTTTTAGTACTAGATGGTTCTACTTTCTCTAGAAAGTCCAATGCATAGTAGGTATACCGATCAATAATGTAGACGCCGATGGCTGGATCCAGATGGTGCTATGAAAGGAAATAATAAATATTAAGCGATATATTATTCGATTAAAAGTTGCAATCAGAAGATGGAATTTATCACTTACAGAAAGGGAATCTTCCTCCACTAAACTAGAAGCGACCGCCAGGATATTTGGCGAATAAAACTTCTCGTACATTGAACTTGCTTGGCAAGTATCGACGATGAACAGAATTTCATGGTATCTCCGCTTCTGCCACATTTGTTCCAACGCGTCTCCAAGCTCCTGACTAGTAATTTCCTCGGAATCTTGGAACTTTAAAAACCCGTTCCCGCCGTGGCCGGTGAGATAAATCAGAATGTTAGATCCTTCGTCTGTTAGTAATTTCTTTGACCTTGGTGTTTCTGGTGTTAACCGTCCAGTTAACAATCTAACAAAATTCTCCACGGTAACCTCGTAACCCCTGTAATCTACTTCTACGTCGTCTCCGTAGACATTAATATGCTGCTTGATGTTATTGAACACAGTAGCTGGTCTAGGGTTTCTGGGATTGCACGCCATATCATCCGCTATCATCAGAATGATCTGCGAATCTGGGATTCCCAAGCGTTTAACGCTGCGGTAAATGGACAGTACATTTGCGACGTGGCGATAATTGAACCAGAAACGTGAGGTATCAACTAATACCGCCCAATTGTTCGAATGACCAGTTTCGGCGAAATTCTCCGGTACCTGTAAAGGTTATAATTTCGTATTTCGTAATTGAACGTTCGCAGAAATTTGGAAACCCATATATACGCACCTCCCATGCGTGATTTAAGCAGAGAACGCACGAAATGATGAAAAATATTATATACATTTTGTGATATTTGTGTGTCGCCACAAATTAGTATCAAATATATTTGATAATAATTTATCTATATTCGATATTAATTTGTGAGAACGAAAGTTGTACATTTAAAGTGTGATATTAAATATTTTAACTGACACGTTGCTGTCATTACTGGATATATAATTGTCTTATGTCGTGATTGTCTGGAATATTATTTATAAACTTTGGCTATAAACCTAACCTATAAAGTGATTCATTTAATGCAACCAGGGAAATTGCACTGGCGGACAATAGATGTCCGTGCAATCGAAATGACAGGTACTGCCCTAGTTTCGTACATTTTATAACTACATAGTTGCTGAGTTAGACGCTGTTCCTGAGCAGATGACACTACAGTCAGTCCTCAAATTATGGGTCGGTAATACAGTTTGGGTGGCGATACGACCATCCATAAGGTGATAGATCTATCCTATACCTCGTCTGTACTCGAGGACTGAATTTAGCGGCCTCTGTTCATGAACAGCGTCCAACTCCGCATCTACTATGAAATGTGTTGAAATGCTGAAAGGTGTGTGCGTGCTTGTATACGTGTGATAAGTTAATATTCTCTTCGTCAATCTTTTCTTTTCCTTTCTTAGTTGTATGCGTCTTTTGAGTACCTTAATAAATTGTTATATGGTCGCTAACTTCAGTTCAGCTCGATTCAGATTCATTCAGATTCGTCGAGCTATAAAAATGGGGCGGTTGCGCAAATTTGTCTTTAAATTTTTTGTGCGCGAAGAAAAGTACGGTTCTTTTGTTTTCAAACAAAAGGGTGCCTAATTTTTTTTACCTGTTGTCATTTGTATACATTTTCTGTGATATGATAGAATTGGACTGCGTTTAAATGTATTCTACATGAAATAAAGGTTAAATTGGGAAGATAATTAAATTCTTTATACGTTTTACATGAAATTATATTGTAATATTTGTCGTATTTTCTATACATAATAGACAAATCAGGTTAATGAAAATATTTTTCTTCTTCTTGCAGATAAATCTTGGGAACATTCCTCCGAGGCCAGGAACTTTAAATGAGACAAACGATGGAAAGCTGTCAGCCTCAACAATGAACATGAAGAAGATAGTGATTTTATACAAAAAGTAAAATGAAATTATACAATATTGTAACAATGTAAAAAAGGCCTTTCATGCAAATAAAGTGGAAAAAAATTGGGAAAGAACTGTATTATTATTTACAAATACCTTTTACAAATTCCTATCCAAATTCCAAACCTATGATTTCCATGGTAAAAGGCCTTTAGAAAGCGCAGCTCTTGTTCGCTACTTCAAGGCAACGCCTTCAATGGTGAAATTACAAGATACCTCCTTTCGCTTCATGTTCTCCTGATACATCGCTCCAAAATCTGGCCAAAATTTTCTGAACGCTCCAAAATTGAGATTGTAACAAGAGAACATGATGTGGAAAGAGGTGGCACTAAGTTAGCGTCTTCGGAAAGAGAATCTAAGGTGGAGAACTATTCGACGTAGAGGCGCAGCGTCTTCGAAAGGCTTCGACGATGAAATTCAGGGTGTACCTCCTTTCGCTTCATGTTCTCCTGATACATTTGCTAAAATCTGGCCAAAATTTTCTGAACGCTCCAAAATTGAGATTGTAACAGGAGAACATGATGTCGGAAGAGGTGGCACTAAGTTAGTGTCTTCGGAAAGAGAATCTAAGGCGGAGAACTATTCGACGTAGAGGCGCAGCGTCTTCGAAAGGCTTCGACGATGAAATTCAGGGTGTACCTCCTTTCGCTTCATGTTCTCCTGATACATTTGCTAAAATCTGGCCAAAATTTTCTGAACGCTCCAAAATTGAGATTGTAACAGGAGAACATGATGTCGAAAGAGGTGGCACAAAGTTAGCGTCTTCGTAGAGAGAATCTAAAGCGGAGAACTATTTGACGTAGAGGCGCAGAGTTGACGAAAGGCCTTCGACGATGAATTTCAGGGGATACCTCCTTTCGCATCATGTTCTCCTGATACATTTGCTGAAATCTGGCCAAAATTTTCTGAACGCTCCAAAATTGATCTTCTAACAGGAGAACATGATGTCGAAAGAGGTGGCACAAAGTTAGCGTCTTCGTAGAGAGAATCTAAGGCGGAGAACTAATCAACGCAGAGGCAGACTTTACTTGTGATGGTAAAATTTGGGATTTAATTAGGAAATGGAAGTTATAGGTTGCTGTTCTAAATTGAAAGATGCGGTTTTTCTCTAAATGTGGTTTATTAAAATACTTTGAATAATGTACAGTGATACTTCGTACAGGAGTGCTTATAATAATTCCATTGTCTAATTACTTAAGTTTAACTTCCACTTAAACACCATATAGGTATTGTAAATGCTGTACTCGTCCAGTGCGTTTTCGTTAGACCAGTTGACACGAACCGACGCTTCCAAAGGAAAGAATTGCTTACCTATGACAGACGAAAGCTCCGAATTAATTGACCAGTCCTCAATATAATTGCTAATTGAACACTAAATACACTCGATAGTTCTTACTACTTTAAAGCAAACTTATTCAATATTATATTTATTTGCAAAATACACAGCATTTTATTCTTATCCCGGGTACTGTTCCGTTTCACGCATAAGAGATAAATAAATATCGGTACGAAATATCGATACAATTAGTGATCCTCTATTTAGAGAGTGATCGGAACAACGTATATCGTCGCTGATTGGTTGCTGCGATTTGGAGCAAAAGCGGAAGTAGACAGAAAAGAAACTGTAAATAAGAAAGAGACAGAAATACTGATAGAAAGAGGCAGAAAAACTGATAAAAAGAGACAGAAAAACTGATAGAAAGAGACTGAAATACTGATAGAAAGAGATAGAGTGAACGGTTAGGTTATGTTTATTTCCGGTTTTGCTCCAAATCTTGAAAAATGGCTGCGGTTATACCGATCACTCCCTGGAGGATCACTAGATACAATTGACATGTAACGCCATTCCTATTCTCGTGCGAATGGAAATTTTGATTTCCTAACCACGCATAATTACATTTCTCGATTTCATAAAAATACCGTTACGGCGTAACAATAATATTTTGAAAGGATGTTAAGTCATAAAAAGTTCTCAAATGTAACGTAAAAGAACGAAGTAGCTAATAAACATTTATTGTCATGTAGATTGTTCGAAGTGACAGAAAATATACCCTAACTAAGAGACTGTACAATATTTTTTACGCGGTTGTATTTATATAATATTTCTGACCGAAATCTATGGAAATAAGTGCAAATTATGCTTCTATCAAAATGTATTAGTAAACGGAATTATGCAACATGTTTCTTGAAATTATTCGTAACGTTCAGGCCATTTTAGATTTTAAATGTTTCCGATAAGATTTCATTTCAATTCCTACCACTCGTAGCAATGTAATCTTATTTTAGACTGAATCGATAACGTTGGGTGTGACACGAAAATGGTAAGAGGGCTCGCGAGCCCCCCGAGCATGACACAAAATTACATTGCGTGATAGGTCTATCACAGACAAGGTATAGAATAGACCTATCAACCAATGTATTTTTCTGTCACCGGTTTGGGGGGTCCTAGGACCCCCTTACCATTTTAGTGTCGCATGCAACGTTACCGGTTAAGTCTTGAAACAGATTGACAGACGAGGTATATATACACGTATACACATCTTTCAGTATTTCAACACACTTTCAGTAGTTCAGAGTAGTTCTTGCGTTGAACGCTGTTCATGAACAGAGGTCGCTAAATTCAGTCCTCAAATTATGGGTCGGAACACAGTTTAGGTGGTGACACGAAGTCCCATAAGGTGATAGGTCTATTCTATACCTCGTCTGTGATAACAGTAACAGACTCTTACCCATAGTCAAGGCATGATAGTCGAAAAAATCATGACTGAAAAATTGTAAAGTGACGGCTGAAAAATGATTTCGGTGATATACATACACGTGTAGCGCAAAAGAATAAGAAAAGAAGGTAAGTGCATGCTTGTAGTGGTGCGGTACAAGCCAGGAGCGGATGGCATCTGTAGCAGCAAAATCAAGTTTCGAAAATGCTTTGTAAATTAACAGTTTTCAAGTGTTTAGCCTTCTGAGAATATAGAAAGAGAAATTAGAGAATAATTAAAGAAAAAAAGTAGAAATTCCGCACCGGGATTTGAACACAAGATTTTTTGTTTCGTACCGTTGTGGAGAAATATCTTACGAATGCGCGTGATTATGCCGTGATGACTCCGTCTTCGAACCGTAGAAATCAGTGGGGAGGCATAGAAACACGCTTAATACACATTTTCAATACTTTATTCATATAATTTCGTAGTTACGGCATTATCTCTATGTATTTACATGTCTCCAGTTTTCGAGAGAGATCTCGTAATGCGTCTCTGTGCGCGCACTACTGTGTTACTCACATGTGTGGTTTGCCTTGCGTTAGGTTGTAAAACGTACCGTCATTATTTCATCTTCGCCTATTTTTCATTTTCTTCAGTTCTTCGCCTCGCCGCTTTCACCCCGTGTCCTTCGTAACATAGAGCACTACGCGCGAAACAAGAGAAATTACGACTGAGTGGGTGGCGGATCGTATCGCGGTGCGGCGTTCGTAGACCATGCGCGTCTTTCGAATCGGAAAATTCTAAAGAAACGGCACAGGAGGTTCGCCTTGACGTGTAAAAAATCTAGATGCATCATCGTACGCTACGCTTTGCATTACGCCTTCGCTTATGTCCGCGTTAAATTCCCGGAAACGAAACGGCTGAATCGACAGTCGGGCCGCGACGAGCAATTGTCTCGAACGCGACGTCCCTCAACGCGGGGGAGTACATACGTGAATACGTTCACACCATATATACGTACAAATGTATACAGGATATACACGTTGTTGATACTCAGCGCTATTTTGGCAAATCAATGACATAAGTAAGAAAACATTTGTAAAGGAAATTGTCCCACTGCTTTTTATAACGGCCACGATAATTCCAGTTAATTTATAATTCCCAACTGTGGGTCCAACGGATGTTCACGAAGCTATCCCATCACCTGTTGCTTACCCCCAATTCGTGCAATATGTACAAGGTAATTATTACGTGAATCACTCATGATTCCGTTTCACTTCAAACGTCATCGCGTCACGTGTCACCGAATTCGTTCCATCGGTTGCTTTCATGGGCGTCCGGAGGGGGCTGCAAAGGGGGCAGGTGCCCCCCTGGCTTTTGAGAAAAAAACGCTTATTTTTCAAAACTGATTAAGTTCATACTAAAAAAGGGAATATTTTCAATTTTCGGTTTTAAATTTTTAATTAAATTGGCACTATAAAATGGGTTAAAAAAAGCAAGAGGGGTATATCTTTCTTTACCATCATCCCAAAGTTGCCCCCCCCCCCCCTGGAAAAAAGTCTCCGGACGCCCTTGTGCCAAATTCGTAATTAATCATGGAAGTCAACGCCAGCCGTCGTATTTCATACAGAACAGTGACCATTCTTCCTCTTTCATTGTTCTTCTTTTGCCATTTATTCGCAAGGTGGATGTTGGGTAATGGCAACGTGAATAGCCTGTATATACCCTTTCCTGTCCGAGAAGGATCGATCGATTTCCGTTACACGCGCTCGCGAATCCTACTGTACATACACATACATTTAGCGCATATGAAAGAACAAAAATATCCGCGATTCCCATCGATCCTAGAGTTTCGCAAACGTACACATTTATCGCTAACGCCGTCCGCTTCCTTTTATTCTCCTCCCACGTCTTCGCCTTCTCAACCACCAGCATATTTCGCTATCTAGGTTCGTATAGTGCGCCCATAAATATAGACTGTACAATGTAAAATATAATTCCATCTAGCTATAGCGACTCTAGATACAGTTGTGTGAGCTTATTTTTTTATTCTTTTCCATTTTCCTCTGCCTACCGTCCAACGACTTTCGACTCGCGATATTTGTCACACTTGCGCGCGACGCACGCGCTTCCGTCCTTTTCACTTGCACACCTATACGCATCATACACTCTCGACACTCTTTCCATCCTTCCGTTTCTCTCGTTCACAAGGCTCTTTCCTTCCTTGCTGCCGCACTACGCGTTAATAGTTAAAGGTTTAGGTATTTCTTCCTACCCGCGACACACTTAAGTTCAAGGTTTAATGCGTTAAGTTAAGTTAGAGTAACATTTTGCTCGGTAAGATATCTTATTAGAAGTTTAATTAGTTTAGTATAAACGTTAGTCGTCAGTACATCGAAGGATATGCAGATAGAGAGTTTAGAGGGCAGTGATAACAATATGTTTGCGTTTCTTGGGGGGGGGGGGGGGTAGGTCGGGGGTGTGAGAGCATAAAGGTGTTTCATTTTTTAATGGTAATCTGCAGGCTTCGGGGTACGCGGTGGCGGAGTAAAAAATAGTTTCTTCCTTTTCTTTGTAAAAAGAGATGGGGAGGGGGTAAACTTGCAGATACTTATTCGTGTACTTTGAAAGAAATTGGTACTTTCGTATTAACTAGGGTCTGTCGTAAAGATATTTGCTAAACAGACACCACGAAATCGAGTGATTTGATTTTGCAGTGAATTTACTTTCAAAGCGTCCACTTTTCTTTAGAAAAGGATATGTACCTATTTTATTTAGATAGATTGTGAGTGATTTTGATTGCTTTGACACTTGCCTTGAGCACTCGTTCTGTATCCTCAATGGCAAAGTAGATAATAGGTAATTAACCCGCCGTGGGCACACTTATTTTCGCACCGTCCGTGGGCACACTCGGTCGTTTATGTTCATGGCTGTTGTTTTCTACTGTTTTGGACTTTCAAAAAATCTGAAAAATTATGGGATAGTTATTGAAGCCTCTACTTTAATATATAATCGTTATTCGAGTCAAAGGTGTAAAGGATTAAGTAGGAAAAATAAAAATTCCGAAGGAAGTTTAAGAAAAGAAGCAATTCACTCAATTCCAAAAACGACCCAGTGTGCTCCCGGTGGGTTAATTCTATCATACGTGTACCTATGTGTCACAAAATTTCCATCAAATTTCGTGCTCCAATTTCCTAATGTAAATTACACAATTGGAGATAGTACACTGTACATCTACTCTGCTGGAACACATAAGTGACAAAAAGAAAAATTCAAATTGCTGCAAGTTTAAAGATTTGCACACTTCCCACGCACCTACATTAATACGAAAATACCAAGGAATCCTTTTTTGTTGAAGCTCCACATCGCGTGGACGATTTGTCGTTAAATTCCATTTCACTTTCGTCGATCGTCGATTTCGAAAAAAAGTGGCAAAGTGTTCGTCCGCGGTGAATATTACTTTCCTCTTTTTCATTGGTTCGACAGTAGAATCGCGCTATTTATATATTCTCATCGATTCTGCACGCGTGCCTATCCAGGCAGAACGTATGCCTGTAGTTGATATCGTTAAGACTGCCCACTCAACTTTAGCCACGTAATATACAAAATCCACATCGACTTATCGTTTGTTTTTTTTTTTAGTGCCTACGAATGATCTCGAGGGTGAAGATTGCAAGTCTAGCGAAGTCGAGGGAGTAAAGATTATCTTTGTGTCCGTTTTGTGTGTTTAAGCGTCATGCGTGGAAAGCGCACGTCTCGAGGATGCCTCGATCGTACCGATCCTCCGAGAAGGTTTTGTAAAATTTCATAAAACGACCAAAGAAAACGAGGAAATAGTAAAGAAATGGCCTGAGGCGACCATTCGCGGCATCGTTTTTTATCGACAAAGATCGTGCTGCACGTGGATCCAAGCTCTTGTGCGATTAAGATATGAAAGAGTTCGATATATCTAAAAAATTGTACACACGTGTTCAGCTTTTATTATTCCTCCTTTCTTTCTCTCAAATTTTATCGCCCGCTTCCGTGCTCCGTCACGTTAACGTCTTTGACAACGACGCATCTGTCAGCAAACGGCACTGTTCAACGTAATCGCGCGCACATCCGATTCCGCGCGGTTTCGTCACCGGCGCCTTGCGAGCTTTTCAAGAGAGAAGTGAAAAAGAACGAAGCACGATCCAGCTAGACCTTAAAAATACCACAATCTTCTCTGTTACATTCTGAACCCTTCGTCTCATGGATCTTCCCCGTCCAAATGGTCGATTTCTCTCTGATATGCGTTGAATCGTTACGGAGTCTGTTGGCTTTTAAAACGCGTTAATTGTGCTTCCCTGAGAGCCAGTATTTCACCAGGTCTGTACATTGTATGGGATCCTTCTTCCCCACAGTTCGGATCGTCGTTGGTTTGTAAAGAAACGCATCGTGTGGGTGAGTCTCTCCTCGTTTCCCCTATTAATTCCTATATTTTTACAAAGACGGAAGTTTTAATCCTTCGAAGCGTACATTAAGAAGAGAAAGATTCGATAGACTTCTCCGGCGGAGTGGAGCTCGATAGAAAATTATAGATAGTCTCAGTGAAAATCAGCTGATCGATCGTAAAGATAGAAGGATAAAAGTCTCGACGCGCGTAGAAAAAGCAGCACGGCTGCGGCTACGATGCTCCAAAGGGTTAAACGTTCAATGGGTGCAGAGAACGCGGTAAGAGATCGTTTACTTTCAGAGCAGCTCGAGTGTTCATTGAAGTAAGTTAGTAAAAGGGCAGAGCCACGTTAACGATGCCCCGCAAAGTCGCGAGAATACGCTTCGATGCTTTGCTGAAACGCGAATCGTAACGGTAACGACGCTGGTGAGTTGGCTCGTTTACGAGAGACTCTTTGGAATTCATAAGAGAGGGGAAATTGAATATGAAAATCCTAGACAGAGTTGCCAAGTACTTGGGGAATAAACTTGCGCGCGGGGAAACGCTTTAGTCGGTGTTCCTCGATCCTTCGAATAGCCTGAAGCCTTACGAAGTTAATTCTTACCGAAGCTAGTCGTCTATCTCGCAGAAATCATGAGAGAAAAGATTTGGAACGAGAGCATAAAAGTTGTCATTATTTTTTAAACCTCAATTTCGTTTCTTTTCACTTATTTCTTAACGAATATTCTATTAACTCTACCGATTTCGAGGATCTTTTCAAGTGGTGCTCGAGGGACCCCAGTTCGAGGCAAAATTCCGTATCAACGAAGGGCCATTGGCGTGCTGAGCATTTTATAAAGTATTCGAAAGCCTCCAAATCGGACGTTTTTCTTCTCGCCTTCGATAGATCGTCGGGACGAGGATCCTCTCGATTTTATCTAATTTCCACATCTCCTCTTTCCCTTTCGTTCATTCGTAAACATACACTTCCAATCGCCACGAGATTCCATGAATGCATATCAACATCTTGAAAATGATCGCAGGAACCGAGCATCGCCCAATTTTAAATTAGCCTTTTTCAAAAAGGTTTCTCTTCTCCCTCGTCGTTGAATAGTCTTGTCACTTTGAAAGTGTTTCGTTATTGCTTTTGAAGAAATTCCGAAGGGAATCTACGTAATAGAATCGTGACAACAGTTAGCGATCTAACTTGGATCGATCGAGGAGATTTTCAATTTAATTGATTCCCCACCGGCGAACAGACTGAGCTGTAATCTCGACCAGTGCCGCAGTTTTGTAGGAATACCTGTGATCCATCGACAATTAGAAGAGGAGAATGACTCTTACACGCTCACTGGTTTTAGTAATGACATTGACGTTGACGATTTTGCGCGATATTTTAAACTTGTGCTCAGGTACAGAAGTGTTAGACGCTTTGGTATTCGAGCGAATTGAGGAAGTGATAATTTATTCCTAATTGCCCTGGCACAGGCAATTGATGAGACCTTAGCACTGATCGCGAGATCCCACACACTCGCTAGAAATCAGGATACATCGAGCAGAGTGATACGAAAATATAGTGTGTATTTCGCTGACGATTTCCTTTGTCACGATTGGGGAAGCTCTATGGGGTGCAAGATTATCTGCTTCGTCGTAAGAAGATTTTCACCGAAGACAGGTGGCTGCCAGAACGATTCCAAAGAATTTGCAGAGTAGAAAGCGATAGAGCTCGATAGAAACGTCTTCGAGTATTCATTATGTCCCGTATTTAATGCCAATTTAATTAACCCTTTGGAGCCCATTGTTCGAGGATGAATATCGAAGTTCCAATTCCCTGGTACCTACGAGTATTAAATTGATTTTGGAGAAACTTTATTTAGATAATTCTTTATGAAGCACATACATTGGAGATATACAGTGAAGTAGCTGAGGAGTATCACAGAAACATTGAAGAAAGTTTTAGGAAATATTAAGCAAGACGTAAGGCAGTACAGGGTGATCCTTAATTGCACGTCGATACCTTAGTGTGCGAATCTATATTACAAAACGCGGAAAGTATTATTGTACGAATATACTTTACCTAGATTTTGCGATTAATTATCTAACCAGTTTGACTCGTTTCCCTTTGTATTTTTATGCAAATTAAAGAAAATTGCGCGTGACTAAACAACGGGAAAATTATAGAAAAACTATTCACCAAACACCTATTACTCGTTATTCCAATTATCCTCTAATCTAACTCACTATCACACTACCCTCCATTCACAATCTTTCCTCATTTCGTGATCCAGACTTATCCGTCAGAACGTTCGCGTGCAATCACGGATCACCCCGTGTTCCGCAAACGCGTAAAGAATATCCAAAGAAGGTGCCAAGACAATTAACACAGAAACATCGAAGAGGTAACAAAGAGGAGTACAGAAGTGTCGGAGCAAAATATATCAGGGGACCTGTTGGACCGTTACGGGAAGTCGACTGATGAGAAATTGGCGGACGTCAAAGGGTTAAGCACCGGTTGAACGTCGACGATTCGTTTTAGCAATACTGCGCTCGCACCCTGTGTGTATAATACGTATAAGCATCACTGCCACGTGTCACCTACTCGACAGTGTCCTCCGAGTGCTCTCGCCGTTCGTTATTCCCCGTATCTTGCAAAGAGTTGGCTTACGTGTCGATAAACACCGACGTTACTTCGCGTCGCTGTTCCATGCACAGAACAACTTGGACTTTCACGCTCGACACACGTACAGATCCACACATGCACGTACACTCACGCTCTCCCATGTTGTTAATAAAATCTATATAATTTAATAAACAATTTACACGCATAACATAATCGATAAATATCGTATATGTATATATATTTATATATATATATCTTCCTCTTCTTCTTCTATACAACAATAAGTTCATTAATCGCTAGATAGGATCGTTCGTATCGATGCTTCCGCCCCTGCAGCCTTACTTCCAACACTTTCTCGTCCCTTCGTCCATGGGAACTATGATAACGTTGAAACAAAAGCGTATCCCATCCTCGAGACACAGCGCGACGCCTCCGCGACGCCACCCGTCGGGCAAGTTCGTCCGAAGCAACGTCTAACGCCGGGGGGCTACTTTCAACGTGATCTAAAGAAGGATCGTGCGCGTGAACGTTAAACCTTTCATGTACAGTAAATATCATACACAACTAGCGACGCAGCAACAAGGAGGAAGATTAATTTCGCGGTAGAGTGTAGACGGGGCGATGGGTCGGAGAGTTCTCCCCGCGGTAGTTGCGACCATGTTTCGAGGAATCGATCGTGTGCCGCGTGGTCTAGGTCTGGCCAGCAACGGGAAAGTGCTGGGAATAAGCTCGAGCGCTGCTCCAACGAAAATGGCAACGCGATGCTCTACTTCCGCCTGGCGCTCATTGTCAGACACTTCTCCAATCGACACAATCTTTCCATACCATACCCCGGGGGTCCTCACGCGCGATTATCGTCCGATAGTCAGCGCACACTGGACACCTCCCTCACAGTTCCTTTCCTGTGGTTTCGTTTAACGCGATCAGTCTCGGCTCGTCGTCTTCAATCGCCCGACGGCGCCTAAGAACATCGACGAGCGTTGAACCCCACCTGCCTCGGCTCGTTGTCTTCCGCGGACGTGCACAAGCTGCTAATGGGATCACCGCCGTCTATCGGGGTCCGTCGAGAACGTCGCGTAAGCTCGCGCTTTCAGCCAGCCCGCAGGGTGCACGTCCATTCCCCCCGAGGCGGCGAGAATCGATCCTCTTAGCGCGATCGATGCTCGTCGAACCCAATAACCATGGAATTTTCTGTTCAACGACGTTTACAGGCCGCGGACACGTGAAAAGTTTGTGACCTATCTGAACCTCGTTTCGACCACATATTAATCTATCAGTCGTTCACCCGCGAGGAGCACCGTCCCACATTCGTCGGTACGCCGAGAAGGATGCTTCTCGATCCACCTAGCACCGATCAGGGATCTGAGAAGAGGCTCACTCGAATGTTCGACCCATGTCTGGACACCTGGCACGAGGCTCAAGAACGCGTGCGGTTTAAGGGGGCCCGTGGATCCTGGCCATATCTACACGTACCACTCTTTGATGTCTATCAGTTCTCGCTTCTTGTTAGTCTTGCTCCCGTTCGCACCGTTCTTCAGGGCGCCGTTGAACGGCTGGTTGGAGCCAGCCGCGCCCAGCAACGCCGCGTTCGGGTCCTGGCAGAAGGTCTTCGTCTCGTCCACCTTATAGCTGGTCTCCGGACGATTCTTGAACTTGAGGATGATCAGGATGATCAGGACTATGGCGATCAACGCCGCGGCTATGATGCCGATTATCAGGGCGGCGTTCTCCGCCGCCTCGGATGTTATCCTCTTGTTGTTGTTGTTCTTCGGCGGCGTCGGCATTGGCGGGTAGATGGGGGGCGGACGGGGCGGCGGCGGGTCCGTCATCTCCGTGGTGGTGCTCTGGGTCGTCACGGTCGTCGATCTCTGCGTCACGACGCTGCTGGAATGTTCGAAATTGGTGGTTTGAATGTGATTGAAAGCGGTGAAAAGTACGGGGTGATGAAGTTATGAGATAGTATCGCTGTCGGGGATTCAAATTCGACATTTCAAAATTGGGAGGTTGCGATTAGTAATAATTGAAAGCTTCGACAGTGGTATGCTGATGATTTCCTTGGGCATATTCATGTGGAAATTTATGATAAAGAGGGATGAATTGGTGCTTTGAAGTTATTTGCATAAAGCACGATCATCTCCATGTAGAGTCGTCGGATATGGTATTACCGATCTATGAGGTTCATCCATTTTCGCAAAAGGAAAACAGAATAGGTTTCGATGGCGTGAGTGGAGATTAAAATGACAGTGTTCAAGCAACATCGCTAGATAGCTTAGTGAATTGACCGAATCGATTGGATGGTTAATTAGCTAGACCGCGAGATCCAATCAGACTGCTTAATCGGGGTTTGATTATCTAAAATCCTATTATCGACCTCGAAGCAGGTGAATAATTCATGTGAGCTTCAAGTTCGTGCGAGGAAATCTTAGTACTCGCGGGCAATGTTGATAATACTTTAAGCAGGCTCGGCTCGTCCCTATAGGCCAAATCAGACCGCTGCCTAGGGTGTAATATTGACAAGTCGCGCAGAATGATCTTTTCATTATTGGCATTTTTTAAAATTAAGTTTCGAGTGAAATATTACAAGTTGCGCTATAAATGTTTTAAGCTACGAATTCAAATTCAGAGTAAGGTCATCAAAAACCTAAAACAATTCTGATTCTAAGATATACAAGATAATCGTACACAGTGATGTGATAGTTAAAGAATATGATAGAACAATGCTACTAAAAACGTTGAAACTACTGAGAAATTTAACTGCTGTTAATATGAGATAAATTAAAAAGGGGGATTCTCGTGTAACAACCCCCGAAATTTATGAATTTTCTTGAAAAAGCTATTGTTAATATTGCGTTAAACTCTTTTCGAATAGAACGAGGCATCTTTAAACTTGTAAAAAAAATTCTATGTCGATCCTTTTTCTTGTTATTTATTAATTGTTGGGGGTCGTGTTAACCTCTTCAGCGATGTTGGTGTCAGGAATAGTACCTGTCACAGTCATCTGATTGCAAAAAGAAGAAATTTTTCTTAAAGTTAAATAATTTACGCTGGGACGGAACCTAAAATTTTAATTTTAGGTTTTATTTATAATACTTTTTTTCATCGATATAAAGAATAATATGAATAATTCATCTAAACAAAATAATTACTTTTTCTTTCAAACGCTATAACTCTTTCAATTTTTCATTTTTTTGTTCTTTAACGGGGCCAATAACAGCGTAAACTATCTAACTTTAAGAAACTTCTATTGTTTTTGCAATCAGATGACTGGGATAGGTGCTACAGATCCCGCCAACAGGAGTTACATCGTCGAAGAGGTGGACAAGATTCCACAATAATTAATAAATAATAAAAATGATCGACATAAAAAAAATATTTTTTGCAAGTTTAAAGATGTCTCCCTATATCTCAAAAGAGTTTAATCCAACATGACCAACAGTTTTTTCAATCAAAATTCTTAAATATCAGTTAATTTTGGGACTGTTAAACGAGAATCCCACCTTAAATCAGGTTATAACACTGAATGAATCTACAATTCTACATTTACAGAAATATTTAGCAAACTATTGACTAAAATACACATTCACCCTCTAAATACGTCTCGAAACGCACAGTAAAACATTTCTCTCAAAAGCACATACAAATGCCATTAAAATCTCTGTAAATAATCTTCAAATGAATCAACAATTACACAAGCTCCTTCTCGCCTCTCCAAGAGCTCGCATACCACCTACAATACAAATATACACTTTAACCCCCCACACTGTCACTTCAAACTAAAAAACAAAGTCGACGTCACCCTACACACCATTCCTAGCTTTCCATCCTGAAACCCCCAAGTACCAACTTTCCACGACTCCGACTAATTACCAAGACAGAAGCTCTCCCAAATAACCACCCCCCCCCCCCCTCCAGCGCGCAGCTGTCAACAACCCAACGAAACCCTTCACAATGGCACAGATTCAACGCGGCGGAAGCATAATGAAGCCCGAAAATCAACAGCGTGTTGCGCGAATATATACCGGAGGATCACGCAGACGCGGTTTCGGGTTGCCGCTCGCGTTCGGGGGGAGACGACGTGGCGAATTTCGGCATCGCCGCGGGGTGTTGGAGCGTAACTGGCAAACTCACCTGGCGTGGCTGGTCTCGAGGTCTGTGGTCGACACATTGTACTGGACGGAGACGGTGACGGTGTCCCGGGTCGATGTCGACGGCGTGCCTGGAGACGTTTGCGTGCTGATGTGGCCGGTGGTGTACTCGCGGCCAGTCGTGTACGTCACCGAGCTGGAATCTGCTTGGCAAATGGAGAGAAGGAGAAGCGTCAGTGCCGGCTGTGCGGTGCAATTACGTGTATCCGATTGGCTTCGCCAGGGGGATGGGGTAGTAACGTGCTACCGACAATATTTACGCGTGCGTAGGCCGGCGGTATTCACGCGTGCGTGGGCAGCCACGTTGGCGAGGACACCTCGGGAGGGGGGGCTAGGAGGGGAGGGGTGGGGGTGCTGTTCCGCCGGGAACACGTAACACGCTTAATCACGTGAAAGGAGTCGTTATTCCACCCGCCGGGCCACGGTTCGATTGCTTTCTTTTTCTGGATCGCGAGCACGTGGAGCAACGTGGTCATTGAGAGTTGGGGGTAGACGGCAGTTTGACTAAGTTGGGATCGGGGTGACTTCTCATCGCTATTGGGCTTTAGATGCGATGGGGTTTGTGATATTTGTGTGTGGGCATATTGCGGGTCGATGCACTCAGTTATGTGGATATTATTTTTTATTATGGGAATATGAAGCTCCGAAATTCAACCTTTTTAATTTGATCTCTGAGCTAGGAGAACACTTCGACCACTTGTTAACCACTATCGTCGAATCGCCACTGAATAAGTTTGTATGGGGAAGATTTGAATGTTCGATGTTATTATTCCTTGGGTATGATGAAGGCTGAATCACTCGTGAGCGAAGGTACAATTTTAGTGCAGGTTATTCCAGAGATTACAGGTCACTGAGAGTGTCAGCCTTAAAAGCTGAGGATGTAGCAGTCGTTGGTGCTTTCAAAGCTTGTCCGACGCGACGTGGGTGACACTAGACTACCCAGCTGCTGAAACACTGACGGCGAAGATGTTGAAGAAGAGAATTTTAAAGGGCCCATCTTCCGGAGACATGTTTATCCTAGGCGGCAGTTGAAGGGGGTGGGTGATACGAGTAACAGTATGTATTTTGTAATTTCAAGGAATTTGTCAAACGTTAAGTGTAAGCACGTGAAGCTTGTTCTACGAGGATGAAAATGAAATTCATGAATTTAGAAGGAATTTATAACCAGGAAATATTTTTCTAAACAATGATAAATATTTTGAAAGCCAGAATATTGTAGATGAATCAAAATATAGAAAACAACAAACGACGCTAAAATAAAGCCAAAGGCACAATGCATGAAAATACTTCGAGAGGTCAATCCAGTAGAAACATTCACCAAAATAAACCTCCTCCTAAATTCTTCACAATTGATTCCCAGTCAGGCCAGATAAACTATGTCAAATATTTAAGTTCATTAGCCGACAGGGATTCGACGATCGAAGCGTCTGACACCTTTGAAAATACCCAATCCAGACAATTACTCGCCCTCAGGCAAAGGAAATATTTAAAAACGAGAAGAGCATGTCTGGGGCACAATCTATTTCCCTCTACTGAACCACGTTACAGTACAAAAGTACAGCTTTTCTATTTAAAGTGATCAAAAACTCGCGCCCACGCGGAGCGTGTGAATAGGCGTTGAGCAAGGTCAACCTCGAGAAGAAAATTTCGTACCGTTTAGAAGATTTTCGGGGGCAGTTTCGTTGGACGTCGCAGAGGGAAATTACTTTAACCGGCGTAAACGATGGTGCAAGGTAAACGACGAGGAGCACCCTATTCTGCGATGAAGAGCAGCGTGTACTGAAAGAAGTCTCGTCTCCGTCGCGTCAAAGAGGGTAGCGCTATTTTCGTGACGGTCAACTTAACCGGTGGCAGTCGGGATTGGCGGAGCTTTCACCGCATGAAAGTCGAGGGATATGCAGATGAAGAGGACGCCCACGGGCCAAGTATTTCCATAACGAGCACTCATGCATTCTCCTTCCCCCCTTTTTTCATCTCCTCCTCTCTTGCCTCAATTATAACGAGAGTCGTAACTCGAAGATGCTTCACTTCCCCCTCTTCCCAATAAATATTAATGCGGCGATCTTCTCCTGCAAAACTATGACGCTTCCCATCCGACGGGAGTGTTGAATGAATTTACCTTTGACAACTGAGCTTGCAAATTTTCATGTACAATATACAGAAAAATATTCAGGGACAATATAGAATCGCAGAATTATATAATTGAATATACAGAATATTTTCTATGGCTCATTCATGTGCTCGAAGAGACTCCTGCTTTAATTGTTTAAGACAGTATGGTAGAAGCTTTATAAAATAGAAAATGGCACAAGAAAGTCACCCGAAACCACCCCTCAACTGCTTCTCAGATTAAAAAACGTTTCCTCGCGAAAAACCATCCAACAATACTTTGCAGCCTCAATCTCGCAGCTTTCACGACGGAACAAGAGGCGATCGTCCACCGACAAAGGGGGAGACTTTCATCCTGTCGCGTCTTCCGGAGGAGTTTTCAATTTATCCCCTCGAAAAGAAACTCCATTCACCCCTGCGCACACTATGCAAGTCTTGGAAATACGCCTGCTGCAGGAATGGCGGGCACGTACTAGGAAGTGAACGAGAGGAAACCGTGAACGGAAGATCAATACCAGGGCGCCGCGAGGGAGCTCATGAAAATCGAGTGCCCTGAAAGCAAAGCAAAGAGGAGAACGGACCGGTGGCTGATGTGACGATGATTTCCTCGGTGGTCACCGGCTCGCCGGAGCCTTCCTCGCAGTCCTCCTCGTCGTCGCAGGAAGGACGTTCCTGGATGTTCTCCTTGTGGAGCTTGGGCCTGAAGGTTGCCGGCGACCTGGTTGACGCGACGTAGACTGGCGTTATTATGTCGTCTGCGAACAGAGAGGGTGGCGATTACTAAATTTATCGAGGATACGTCATGAAAACTGATACTGCATTCGGTGGGGGGGTGGTTAATCGATCCTTCTTTGGTGTTGGAACACGTGGAGTTGCTGCAGGGAGTGCTTGTAGTAGTTAGCAGTATGGAGCCGTCCTTAAATTACGTAAGGGTACAATTTGGCGATTTCTTATTCCCTCCCGGCCCCAATAGAAGAATTCGTGAGATTTTATATTCCAATCCCACACCCCTTACGTAATATTTTTTACATTGCGTTTTTCCAGTTATTAAAGGGTAATTCCTGTATTTCAACTTCAAGTAAAAATGGAAAATTTCGAGATTTGATGTTTGAATGCGCGCAATTTTTTTAAGTTTTGACTTACGTGGCTAATTCTGGCACCTGTGATAGCGGTACTCATAATGATTAAGTTTGGTTTCTTTGTTTCAGATGAGTCTGTGACCTAAAATAATTCCCGCCAGGGAAGTATTTTTATTTGAAGGCGCGATTTTTATCCCCAGATAACATTGGAAATACACAATTAAAAGTGTATTTAAAAAATTGTTCCGTGTACATTACAAGTAGCTTAATAAATGGAAAAAAGTTTGAAATTGTTATTCAATGTATTCACTGAAACAAAAAAACTTGAATGTTGCTGATTTTTGCGGCGTGATTACAGGAATAACCCCTTGACAATGCTTCTCCCTTCTTGTTAGAAAACGTAAAAAATTCGCAACCCCCCCCCCCCCCAGTTTTACGTAATTTAAGGAAAACCCCCATTGATGTCTGTGTTAAGATTGTGGTTATTGGTTACGATAATGTTTCCATCAATTCTGAGTGGAAATATTAGGAAATATTATACTATATTCTATGGAGCATTGATGATTGAGTAGTAGCATTCAAAGGAACAAGCTGAAGTTCCAAAATTCAACACCCCACTACTCATAACTATACGCAACATGCCAACGTTAAAATTTAAATTCCCCGGTGGGAAGCTCCGAAAACAATCCAATTCAATTTCAATTTCGAGAACGCATTTATCCAAAAATACAAACATCCAACGTTATTAAACCTCGGTTACAGTGCGAATTGTGTAACTCGTAATTGAGAATGTAGTAATTAAAACCAAACATCCTTTCTTCAAATATACAAAAATATAGTAAAAATGACGGATTCACCGTACATATAATATCTTAGCAATCCTCCTGAACCTTCAATTTCTATATGAAAAGTAGCTTTTGAAATTTCAAACATCTTACTTGCACAGACGAACTTCTAATTACTTTCTCAAGTGTATTAACAGATTTCACACTATATTCCAGAAGCTAATGACGGAGGCTTCTCCTTTCAATTCTGAGGACGTCTCGACGTCGCGACGTAGGCTGTCGTTATTACCTATGTCGACTGCCAGCAGGGCGGATCGTGATTATTGAAAATTATTGCGCGTACCATGGCCTCCGACTCTCGCATAATTTCCGTATGATTGCACGCGGTTTGCAGCGTTTGCGTCATCATCATCGGTGTAACGCGAAACGAAAACGCGGTTGTTGCGAGCTAACAGGGGGGAGGGGGAATGAAGGTGGTGGGAGAGGCGGCGATAATGGAGATAGAATGCAGGTTTGATTGGAACGTTTTGTCCTCGGGCCGCGATATACCTGGCACACGGTTTCGTTTCGCTTTGAATTCAATTTCAATGGCAATTTGCTTGATTTTCTTCCGTTTTCCGCGGGATCGTTTCCGCGCGACCGTTTGCCCCTTGATTGATATTTGTTGGCAGGTTGATTTAATTGCAGCGTATTGATGAACGTTAGAAACTTTCGTGGCGATAATATTGTATGAATTGAGGTTCGGGCACTGCTGAGCGCGAGGAATATCTTGTGCACGCGGAGGGAGCATTGTTTGCTATCTGTTGCGGGATGTCGTAAATCATATTGGGCTTTACTACTTGCGATTGCAGGTAGATTAGACGATAGAGTCTATCGGATAGACTGTGATCAGTTTATGGGTGTGTATTGTAGAGTAGAGGAAGTATGGGTAGGTACTGTGTTCCATAATCCATTTGTCATTATTAACTTGTAGGTATGTCTTTATTGTTTTTGTTGTAAAAATGAAATGTTTTTGCATTTAATAAAATTGTACATATGTTCTTAGCTGTGTGACGGTGTTCAACTAATGTCGGAGGGAGTTACAAAATAACGTGTCTTTGAAATAACCTTGAATATAAAAAAGCCGATATTGTGCTGCATATTTTTTTTAATAAACGTGTATGCGGATGCATTAAAGCTATATTGTATTTTTATAGCAGAAATAAGGTACTGATTGGTCAAGAAAGTATACCTGTTTTCCTAAGACATTACGTAACAAGCGTATATATTCGTGGAAGTGTTTATCGACAGCTTAGTTGTTTCTAAAAGGCGAAGTGCAAAAGGGTGTTCTATAAATGCAATCTCAACTAGCTTTAATCGTTTAAGTTCTGTTGTCTTATCTACTAATTGCAGTGGAATACAATTTTCTCATGGAGAAGCGAATGCAAATTTGAACAATTTTGTATGAGGTTATACTTCGACGACATGCACGTTTATTTATATAAATATCTCCTTTATAATCCAACGGTGATGAAAATAAAAAATATCCTTGCTGAGCATGGAATAAATTCCTCGCTCAGCGCGTGGATTTAGATGCCAATTATAACATGACGAACGAAATTTAAATTTACCTTCGTTGGATATTAATTTGTCGACATGAAAGCTAATTGAGGAATTAAAATTTCAAGGATTAATCATTCCACGTAGAGTTTCACAAATTAGTATCCCCAGTGCGATCAAAATTTTCACAATCATTATATTTTTGTGATAATTTTCTCCTAAAAAATTCCATCATTCTTAATTATCCAAAGTTATAAATTTCTCAAACGTCTTCCAAAGTCTAGGGTATAACAAAAATAAAATAAAAAAAAGTACGATCCAAAATGCAATAGTAGGTACAACACTCAAGAATATGAATCAATTAAAATTAAATTTCGCATGTATGAACATGCATCGCCATCATCCAACCAATATAGAATCTCTTACATAAGCCATGCGTGACTCGAACTAATATTTAAATAAAAAAATCACACTATCGATCTGTCTGTCTATCACTGCCCATCGTCCACCTAACAACGCTGCATTTCCAGCCCTGAAATGTTACATGTTTAAAATTAACCCGTTGCTCGCTCGACGATAGCTCGTTTAAAGGGCTGATCGGGCGTCAGGTCGTTAAGGGGATCTCATTAATTCAGTTTTTAGTCAGCCGGAGAAGATTTCCGAGCCGGCTGTCAGGTTGTGCGAGGAGGTCGACGAGGAGGAGAAAGGAGGAGCTCCACGAATCCTAAATATGCAAATGAATCGAAGATACAACTGGGCAAGCATGAAGACGAAAAGGTGGCATGCTGCATGCGATATGGGCGAACCCGATCGTACGTGCGTGTGTGTTCTCCCTCTGTCCTGCCTCTCCTCGCCCCTTCACCTACACACGCGCTTCTACCTTCAGCAAATATATGGAATGACCGAGAAGTGTAGGTGTAATTAACATAAATAGATGTTAAATGATTATTACATTGTCACCTACGAGTCGCTTACACGTTGAACTGTGGAAATGTCCGATTGTTCTAAAGTATGTATAGTTAAACAAACTCTTGGTTTATGATTTAAGAAAAGTATTTAAGATACTGACGTACAATGATTTGTTGCACGTGAAAATATTGGATTACAGATTAGATCTCATTTATTTATTAAACAGAGATAACCACGATTCGCTTTGAGATTATTAAAAGATATAATTACAATTTGCGTTTAATTCAGTATTGCAGGTCAGGAGTTAACTATATATCTTTTTACTCATAACGGCTGAATAAATCTGTACATTTGTGTAATTATTTGCTCCGTGGTTATGCTGCAGTTACCAATGAAAAAGTATGAGATTGCTTAATACTGAAAATGCAGATCGGATTTTAAAGTTTAAAACGTTGCTAATAAAACGTTGTCTGTGTTACATTTTAGATAATGCAGTCGTACAATTTATTTGAAATAAGTGCTAACGAAATGCATAATAAAAATATTATTTACTGTGGATTGTATTCCGATCTTAAGTACACCTACTATTATCAAATGAAATTAATATTTCCATAAATAATGAAACGATTTCAGTCATTTAATTTGTTGATGGAATTAGAGTCCGGTATTTATTTGACATTTAATGAGACGTGAGACGGTTGTGCATTTCATCAACAAGATTAATTTATGAATTGTTTCAGATTTATAATGCAATAAATGAATTAAATACTTGTTTAATCCACGTATTAAAAAAAAATGTGGTAAAGTGCCGCCAAAGGACGACAAGTGCCTTTACCAATTTATATGTGTTCCATCCTTGTCTAGGGGAGTGCTAAACGTCTCTCCTTTCATACTACACAGCATAGCGTGGCTTTCAGCGCTCTTATATACGAACAGACTGGCTCGCGACCACTTGCGAGAAAGTAATTTTTCGCGAATAACTCAAACACAGTTAGTCCGATCAAAAAACTGTAAAGAAATGTTTTGCTCTAAATGACATAAACTATCTAATGATACAGCTTGCAGGTCCCTTCGTCGTGTATAAATTTTTTTCTATGTCTATATGCCTATACGCAGTAGTAACGTATACATATTGTGTTGCTTTTACATATACAGGGTGTTAAAAAATTATAGGACAAACGAGAAGGAAAATTTCTCATGTCATTAGACATCGAACGGTCACTTCATCGAATATTGTTAACGTAGTAGAAGGTTCGTGTTCTTTTTACACGTAAAATCGTGCGATCAATTTTCAAATCTACAGAAAATACGACGCAATTAATAATTTATGAAAAAGAGTCACACATGAACGTGCACGTAAAATCTCGATACGTGCAACGCGTGTAAAGAGACGCGTAAAAGAAATTCCTCCGCGAGGAAACGTGCAGAAGGAATTACTTACGCCCTCGAAATTGTTACTTACACTTACCGGAACCAGACTCGTAGATAGGTGTGCATTCCTCGTCCTCGTCGTCGGCGGTGCAGCCGCTTCCGGCGCCAGAAAATATGAGGTCGTCTATGACGCCTGGGAAACCGGACGCTGGCGTCTGCGAAAAAAATAGGAAGAAATACACATTTATCGCGATGGATGAGGTGATGCCATCTCGCGTGACTTGGCATACAAATTTTCAGCTGAAAGTTGAATGTACATCGCAGTGTTAAATAAATGTAACAAAGTAACACAGATATCGTAACAAATGATTGTAGTATTAAAGTGGTGAATTCTATTCTGTTTATAACAATCAGTAATTTGTCGAGTGTCTTACACGATTGCCTGAAATAATGTTTGGTATTGTAATATTGTTTAATAAAACATCAGTTACCTACTTTTCCAGTAAATTAATTCTTTCTGAATTTTAATTACATCACTTCGTTTCTATGGATATAATTTTAATATTACAGGCCTGCACGATGAAGGGACGACTACATTACACAGGTATCGATTTGTGGCGGTAGTTCCTTCATTGGCCACTAGAAGGCCACGAGCTTGAACTCGTTTTCAAATATTCTGTACTGATAATAAACGGAAAAACGCTGGTGTATAGGTCTTCGCACACGTATTCTCGCATTTGCGTGACGTGATAGATTTTAAAGCACAGCCGAGTAAATGGGGAACGAAAATGCTACAAGCAGAAGCTCAAAAGGAAATGATTATTCATGATATAAAGTATTTGGAGGGGTGGTTATTCCAAGGGAAACGACACGAAATGAGAAGTTCCTGCATTTGTGATAATGATGTGGAATACTTTTCCTCTATTCACCTGTTGCATTCTTTGTAAAGGAGCAGCACGATCCAAAAGGCTTCCTGCGGGCAGTAATTGAACGTCCCCTCTAGTAGTCACTCTTCCATCCTTCGCAGCAGCAAGTTCCAAAATTCGTGCACCATTGACAACGAGGCCAACGATCACGCCTAAAAACGGCCTTTCTACCCTTCCTTTGTTGCGATTCCATCGACCACCCACCTGAATAGTCGATTGGCTGTTGAACACCGTCAATTGACGACCTGCAACCAGTAATCGAATTTGTTAGAAAAATGAAATAACAATTTCAAGTCTAAAATTTCAACGTTAACTGCACGTCGTGGGTGGAAATCCCATAATCATATTCTCAGTATTCCCTGAACTCCCAGCACAAGTGTCTGTGCCATTCAAAGGGTTAATAAGTATCGAGTTTTTTTGTACATTACCACAATTTAATTATACATTTCTCGACATAATTTATTACGGCATAAGTTATTAGAAATTACCACCCCAAGTTCCCAAGAGTGATTTGCAAATAGTCTTCGCACCGTTTGGCAAGCAGTTCAGAAATATTCTGCATGTAGAATCAAAGTGTCCCTTCCTCGCGAAAAAGAGCTAAAGGGATTGCTGTTTCTATGGCTGACAAATGTTTTCGTTTGACCACTGACCAGGCAAGCAGGAGTCAGAGGATCTCGCATGGGTAACCATTGGCCAGTCCACCAGGTCAATGTGTACTTGGAAGAAGATGGGAGCGAAGGTATTACTCCCCATGCCCCCTACTCCTTGCCAAGGGTTTGCATCGAGCCCTTTCCCTTTGTAGGGTCTAAATTTGGTTGCTTTTGTGAGCAGGCTAGCATGCAGCACGTGGAACTCCTTAGGGTTCGATCTGCCCTTCGTGGATGGTGCGTGGTGCTTGGATCGCCATCGCACCTGCTGTGTTATAGGCATACCTTCTTTGTCATAAAATGGATTTTTTTGTAACGGATGTTTCGAAGGGAAATTTATCGATTTGCATTCTGTATTATTATTTAACACATTAGCAAACTTTGTATACTCCCTAAAACAGATTTTTTTACCAATAAAGCAGGGATCGAAAAAGTTCTGGAACTCTTATTTTTAAAAAAGTTCTGTTCGAACTTATATGTTTCGTTTAAGGATATATTTTTGTTGAAAGAAGTGATACCCTTAGGAACTTCTTTAAAAAGTGTTCTCATGGAATAGATATTTTAGAACCTGTATAATAAATGTTCCATGGAAACAAGTTACATTAGAATATTTATTAAAAAAGGTTGCATAATATAAAGAAAAGTACTAAACTATTAGGTACAAGTTTTATTTAACAATGTAATATCATATTCTTCATGTTTATTTAATAAAAGGTATAAAAATCATAACATAAATAATTAATAGTTTTATAAGAAGTATTGAACTGAAAAGTGAACTTGTCAACACCTAAATAACATTTTTTTATAACTTATGTGAACCAAAATATATAAATATTGTATAATATCTGCGTAGAAATTATCTACGTAGTTAAATATTACAAATAAATGACATATTCAGAATATCAATTTAACTGTAATAATTATTTATTATTGTTATAGTAGTATTCATTGAATAGTATTCAGTATTTGTTACAACGATTGAGAACTTTTTTAGTATTAATGAACAAAATATCTGTTTCTGTTATAGAGAAATTTTTATTTTCATATTTTATAAATCCCATTCCAACTAGAACTTTTATTTTCAAGAAGTTTTACTTTATCAGTTCTCATGGGAACTTGTGACGTGAGAATATATTTAAAAAAATTCCACGTTACATGTTTCAAATAGAACCTATTAAAAAGTTCCAGAACTTTTCCCAGAACCATCCCTGCAATAAAGTAAACTCTCAATTTTCAAATTCAATAAAAAATAACCATCTTATGAGGGGAACAAGTTAAACAAGTATGCACGTAAAATTATTTACGTGCACACAAAAGTGTCAACAATAACCAACTCTAACCACCACTGTAACTTGCAGACTGACACGCTCGATCTTCTCGAATATGTATATAAAACCGGTGGGACACCGATCAGGCCAACATGGTGGGCCCAGAGTCACATATATTCCTCGGTGTAAACCAGGTGATAGAATCGATTGGCAGAGATCGATAATGTGGCTATTTTTTTATTAGGCGACTAGAAGCCGAGGGGCGGGATCGGGTACGAGCAGGTTCCGTTCACGTGACCTGCCATGGGCGAGTTAAATACCACCTGGTAATAGGAAAGCAACAAACAGAGCAGGCTTCCTGGCTGTCACTGATGAAGACCTGGTGGGGAGCAGGTGGTATTATCGTAGCCTGGGAGTGGGTAATAATTTTCGGCGAGCTGAGAAAAAATGGGCCTGACTGACAGGACTACCAGGCTCGCAGAAGCTGCAGGAGGGTGGCTGGGTGCCATTTTAGGCACCGGCGAAGATGGCTGTTCGGCCTGCTGCTATTCTTCAGTCAACTTCAGTTTAGTCGCCATTTTAATAGTGTAACGTTAATGTTTCAAACGTCCACGCTTAACAATACGTGAAAATGGGTGAATAAAATATTATACGATAGTCAACGTGTTTGATTTAGAATTTTTTTCGGCAGAGATCTTTTTAAAGAAGTTCTTGGAGTTCCTCTGTCATGACGACTTACCCTGGTGTTTTCGATAAAACAATTCTCTGGATTTTTTGCCATCGCACATTTTGTTATTCTTCAGAAATAGGCCCGCGATGGTAGATAGAGTCAATTAAATTGGAAGTGTGCGGCACTTTAAGGGGTCTATCTCCTTACCTAGACGGACGAAACATGATGCGAAATTTGGGAATTTTTTAAAACAAAACTATTAAATATATTTACTTCCAGCTGTGTGGCTTCATTTTTCAATCTGTAGAGAATATGAAAAAAAAGTTGTATGCAAAAATAGTGGTTATATCCGGAGTTATAGTGCTTCAAATAGAACGCCTTACAAAAATCATATGCGCATGGATAGCATAGAATCAGCCTTTGTAGTTGTCTGAAATAGAACATTTTAAAATTTGTGTATTCTGTATGAGCGTGGCTATCGCCCGACCTAGCTTAAATGAGAAATACTGAAAATTAAAAAAGAAAATGGCAGAGAAAATTCCCTGCCTTTTTAAGTTGCAAAAGTCTAATTTTGCAAAAATCGACTTAGTTTTGGTACCGGTGAGAATGGGACATCTATTGAAGATATATGCCAAGTTTGAAGTAAATCAGGTGATTGGTTTCTAAAATATCATGTTAACAAATTTGAAAAACATCGTTTTGAGATTTTTTTTTTAAAATGTTGCCTAAATATGTACTAATATAGGCATACAGTTTTCAATGAATAAAATTTTAGGGTTTCTCTTAAAGAAAATCCAAAATATCGCGCTCCTTTTCAGGCCGTCAAAGTAGGGTGACCCCTTAAGAATATCGTTTTGAATAAATACTAAATAGAAGATACCTATGTTGAGTTTTAAATATAGTTTACGTAAAATTCTTGAATAATTAATTGTGGAGATCATAGGTAACTATTTATTAGGGAATCCTCAAATTAGAAATATATTATGCTTGCAAATGTATTTATGTGGAACAGCTTCGTGTTAGCAAATTAGAAAGCTGTCGATCAGGAAATACAGATATCTATATTTTGTATTCTCAAGTACATACATATTGTGTACAACTGTCTGTAGGCTTTTTAAATACGTATAGGTTACGTGACGTCTATTGACTTGATATCGCAGTTTGTATTACAGTTTCATTTCCATACGATAGTAGATAAGTTATATAAATCCCACACAATGCGCTGTTCATTTAATTTCGCTGCGAACGATAGTTAGGACTGTTTCTATATTTAAGCCTTCATTAAAACGTATTTAAGATCCTCCTTTGAACCTCAAACTAAATAGACTTTTACCCATTTTAATCGATTCACTTAAACTCACTACTGACTATGATACTGCATAATAAAATAATATTTAAGTATCCCAAGTTTCTTTCCTATTTTTCAAAATTGGTCTAAATCTAGCCTCTATCTACTACGTAAATCAACCTGAATAACTCAGTTGACTGCTTCCATTCGCTCGCGAGTCCACCAAATCGTACGACGAAAGCCAATTAAGCGATGCATTTTCCAACATCTTTTTAATGCAGTCAAAGTGTATTCAAACTCCTCCACTTATTTACACATAACGTCAGTCAGCTTTCTGCGAAACATACGTCACGACCAAGCATGCTCTGCATTGGTGGAATGACTCGAGTTCCAGTCATCAGTTTTTCCCTCTCCCTAGGTCTGGCACTTGTCGGTCAGGCATAGTGAGTCTACCAGCGTAACATAAAAATACAGTTGGTCGTCCTGCGACCAGCTCACCGAGAATTGCCAGCAGGGATACATGTGTTGGCGTAGCACGTGTCCGCCTCTCGCGACTTGTTTCACTTTTAATCGCAATGAAAAAGCGAGCAAAACCTCCGATCGTGCGACAGGTGCCCGTAGAAGGAGATAACTGTGTCATTCACGCCACATTCCGATCTGAAGAAGTCCAATAAACTGTATCACTTTACTAGGAGAGCAGGAGAGGCATGGGTGCGTCGGGGCACCCTGCTCGACCCGGACGCCAGATTTTAGGCAGCCAGACCTCCTCCGTTCAAATGCTCGACCCTGGTGTATTCTCGCCGACCAACGCGGAGTAGCCTCGTGTTTCAAACTTATACACACAATCTTATCTGTGTTTTTTTTTTTAAACATGGAGCACTGATTACGAGTGACGGTAGCGGTCACTGTTGTCGATACTTAATAATTGGCTGTGTTATTTGAAATTGATTCCAATTATTCGAACTAAAGTAATATTTTGTTTCTGTTGTTTTAATTTAATTTGGTTTGCATATTTTGTCGATTCTTTAGTATTGCGTAATGATTTCAGCTTTTCGCACTTATTAACTTGTTATTATTCAAGCCTTTTGCTAAATTGTTGACAACACCATTTCTTTCACTTTGTTTTCTTTTAAAAAAATAATTTACAGAGATTTAGATTTGTTTTTGCCTTGAGTGTATATTATTCCTTTATAAATTTATATGTATGTTCATCATACACGTATGTATTGTATTATGAGCATATTATAAATTCACTGGTGGCAATGTATAATTATCTTTTTACTCTTGTTTCTTTTTTAATCGAAAGGAGGTATACCGACGAACGTTCGAGCTGGACAGAGTCTCAGGAAGCGCTAGGAAGGCGTGAAATCTCGAGCGTCTAACGTTTTGTGGCAATTAGCTCTTGCTCGACATAATCTAAATTAATAAGTAAACTGACAGGAGAGTATAGAAGACGTGGTGGTGCTGTGCCCGAAAGTGGGTTGGTGTTGACTTCAGGTGGCTTAGGCAAGTGGCACGTCGGCTAAAATGGATCAGGAGAGCATGCGAGCAGGAGGTTCGAGTTGCCTAATCTTTTGGCACCGCCTACGATAAATTCCTATATCAATCTTCCGCAGCGATGGCGTCCGACTTTTCAATCCTACGTCTGGGAACGTCCCTCTTAATATAAATAGTCCCCAACTCTACGCTTTCTACTTTTCTATTTTCAAAATCTCATTTCCTAAGGTAGACAAACTATTTAGAAATAATTTTCTAAACTGCTGTCAATCAACCATTTTGAATAAAAAAATGCAGAGGCTCCGAACAGTTAAAATAAAAATGTATCACGATGAAGAAACTGAAATTAATTTTACAAGACAAAATTAAAAATTCACAATTCCGTTGAGAATTAAATTTCCGTCAAACTTTCCTCACGACTCTTATCAAGAATAATTGACTCGAGTTTCGTAGAAACGACTCCGACTTCCACAGATATGCTTATCGCTTCGAGTTCTTATCAGCGGACAAGTAAAAGTGCCAGTCCTCGTGTTAGACGTGGTCTTGCACGGGGCTGAGTAAACGAAGGACTGTATAATCGAAATCGAAACGTGGCCATCGGTCCCACGGACTCGGTTTGGGAACCGTCTTGCTTCACACGGCTTTTATGGTGGGAACCAGGAATGCCTTAGCGTCGTTCCCTGAGTGTGGGAAACGTCGATGATTCCCAGGCGATGGGAATAACGTTTCCTATACGTACACACGAAACGTGAACAGCGTAAATGTGGTTACGTTCACACACCACTGAACCAGATGTTATCATTTTATCATTTCATATACCCAGAGATTCTTTTAAAACATTGTTGTAGGTATCTGGAACGTGACTCTACGATCGATCAAATTTTTATCAACAATATCGATGTTCCGGAGTTTTCGAAAGATGTCTTAAAGTACCTACTGTTTGTGTTACTATTTTCAACGACGCTATGAGATACGTAAATACTTTATAGCTAGATGCACAAACATGCGATATGGTCTGAAAAATTGAAGAATCACCTGTCTTGCGTTACGTATTCTCTCGAAACGGTATTTTTGTTCTCGTAGCTTTTTAACGATTTTCGCGTATTTCTCTTGTTAGTTCAGCGCCATTGTAGTAAAAAAAGATATCAAAAATTTAGAAAAAACATTATTTATCCAATTTCTTTGCAATTTACTTAATCTGCGCCATACCACCGGCATTAGCACCGCACATTTTGAGAAAGATTTGATAAAAATGTTTTTTCTAAATTTTTGCCTGCAGTGTATTTTGTGTAATTACGTCCTTAGAATTACGTTTCATATGAAATGAACTTCTGCAGAGGTTAGAAATAGTAAGGAGATTTTATCGTTACATTCACGGGGGTTTATCAATGGAGTAGTGTAGTAAGCGTGGAGTAATCGTACGTGTAGTATAGTAAGAGAGCAAGAAACCCGTTCAGGAGGCTATAGCTACAGGTCGTAGGCTCGTCTGGTCGGTTCAGAATGGCCTTGGGACTCCAAGGCTGTTCCTAGTGCGAGCATGACTGGCTTAGGCGAACTACCACTTCAACATGCTCGCCTGATGCTTCTAAACACGTCGGTTAGATCAACCCTAACCTTTCTTACGCTCTACACACGTATACCGTGCACCTGTGGCCGTTTCAAATGGATCTCTATCCTTAATCATTGCTTCGAGGGCTATAACTCCTTTTCGTGAGCATTTCTTTTAATCGGGATTGAAGAGTACAATTGTTTATTGAACCTATATAACTAGATCAAAGAATGTTATAAATAATTTGGAATATTTAAATGATGTACAGAAGCATTCATGCAGAGCTTAAAGGACCATCAACACTCATCGAAAGAAACAGAGATCTAAATTATTGTTCCTTTATTATTCGATATAATTATTTACTATTATGCAATTCAGTAATCGTTTAAACTACATTCAAATTTAATATTTAATATCGATGCTTCAATTTTATATCCTTGTGAACTTTCATCGAAACATTCCTCTTGAATTATGCGAGAAAGAATTGAACACTTGAAAGTTCTCAATATTTTTTAAATCCTATATTTATTTTACGGGTTAGAAAAATTTCTTTGGACTTTTCAGGTCGGGGTGCCTTTAATTTAATTTCGAGGCGCACTTAACCGAGCTCCTGTAATCTCAAACGAGAGGCCTTTCCCACGCGAGCTAAATAGCGTGGAATAGAAGGCCATAAAATCGAAATTAGCTCGACTTCGTGAAGAGAGATTTTTGCCCCAGGTCGGGGCAGACGATTTCAAAATCGTGAGAATTCCGCGACCACAGGCGAACGGTTTCGGCATTCGATACGCATAAACCACGACTTTCCCATGGCACGCTTTCTCGTGTCGAGGGCACAAAAAATAATGAGATTTCGGCGGCTGGCAGTGCTGGCACGTCGCGCCACTGTGAGAACCAACACCGTGAGAAGATGCTGGACTCGGGGCTGAATTCGGTGTTCCTCGTATCAGGCCACTATCAGAGGGTGCAGGTTGTCGAGCCGAGCCGTCTTAACGAAACCGAAAGCAGCCTTTAAATGGCAACGAGCTCCCTCGAAATTCCATGAAGAAATAGATTTTTCCTACTTTGTCAAAATCAAGCAGGTTTCCTTTTCCCACGAAAGGGTCTTAAGGTCTAGGACAGTTGTGGTAAATGTTCCGCGTGTTTCCGTGTCTCCTTTGCACAATAAAAATCAATTCCACGATTCCAGAAACATCAGGTTGGAGTTGTGGAAACGAAAATGTGAGGTAGAAAGAAATTTCGGTATCAATCTTCTTTCCTTCCTATTTTCCCATGAAGAGGTGAACCCTATTTAGGATGCTAGGAATAAGGTGATAGTTAGGAATTTTTTTTTAAGAAACTGTCAAGCGGATCTTTTCCAAATTTTCAGGGTAGTTCAGTTCACATTCAAACAATAAAAATTAATTTTTTCTTTACAAAGTGTTCGGTAGAAAGGGAGATATATGAACGCGTTCGTAGGGACACGCGCGCCGGATTTGCAAATTTGCGATTATGTTGGAGGCCCCAATTCTTCCCTGAAATAAAAAACCCAAAGATTCTCTTATTTCTAGTATAATTACATTGTCGGCGAACCTAACAAACGAACAAAAAGTTAATAAGTAGTTGGCAAACTGGTGGGGTTTCAAGGAAAAAGTTACGATTCTGCCCCAAGATATTTCGTACTATTTATAGAAAAAGAGTTGTTCAAATTAATTTATTTATAAAAGTTTTAGGTTCGTCGACAATGTAATTATACGAGAAATAAGAAAACCTTAGTTTTTGTTTCAGGGAAGATTTGGGCCCTCCAACATAATCGCAAATTTGCAACTCCGGCGGCGAGGCCTAACGAACTCGAGGCGAAGTTTGGAAAAGATCCTCTTAACAGTTTCTTAGAAAAAAATTCCCAAAACTCATCTTATTCTTAGCGGCCTAAATAGGGCTCCCCCTTAAGGGTACTACCAATATGTTTAATCACGCGATATATTAATTTATATTCAATTCCTAGTGACACCATAGAAGAAATGTTAAATAACGAAATCGAAGTTGATAATAATAGGGACACTGACTCCATAGGATTACAGTAAGCTTCTCTTCACCGAGCACTATATAAATTCCATGCTTGGAGCGAGGAAGGCGCGCAAGGGGTAAAAGCAAGCTTCTACCAGCTCTTCTGGTGTGGTCTCCTGCTCGATCTGGGAATCTGTTTCCCCTGAAGTCGCTCAGATTCTCACGATCATGGGAACGGAGGTGTCTCTCATCCAGCTGGGAACTCTGGGAACGTTGTCCCGTGGGAAGCTTTCGACGACGGTGAAGACGACCGAGGACGCGGAGGAGCACGGGGGACGACTGGTCGAACTCTTTTCCAAAGCTGAACGCCTACTACCGAACCAGATCGCTCCGCTGGTTCCAGGGACGAACTATCTCACGCTTTCGACCGTGCCTGTGGGAATGGGCTCGTGTTCCCGGGGAATCCTTCTCGAATTCGTGAGAAACTATTCGAAACGCGTCGCGGGGGCAATCGTCGTCACACGCGTCACGCGCCGAGCGTGATCGTCCTGTCGAGTATCGAATCCTCTCGGCTCAAAGGACACGTGGCATTGGGAGGCACAGGAGAATGCAAAGAACGTTGAGATCTTCGGGGGATATTGAAACGAAGAGCAACTACTATGAAAGTAGAGAGTGTTTTTAGGAGAGAGGCAGTTGTTTGCACGAGTATTAATATCTTTTGAAACTCAATAATACGTTTTTATTACATTCCTATCTGTATATAATTAACAAAAAATAAACGAATAGATGTAATCGGCGAAATTCCGCAATTTGCTGCTGTTAAGTCTAACCCTGAGAATAATACCAAAATAAAAGAATATAAATTACAGGTGACGATTGGTTACACAGAAAGTTACTATCAATTCAGCAAATGAGAAGCTTCACAAGCCACAAAATCCCATCCCATGTAAAATCCCACTGTCATCTATCAATTTCCTCCTAAAATCCCTCCATCAGTCCCTATCACGCTCTCCAGAGGACCCTCCATTAAATTGAAGACGCAGCCTGCCCCTCGATCCACGGAGCCCACAACGACCATCCAATTACGGCGTTAGGGAAGGGATCGCGATAAGGGTCGAACTTTACGAGCGCGTATATTCAATTCTCGAGGGCTCGACCCCGCCGCGATGATCTTCGACGCGAGGGTGGGAAGAGGGAGTTAAGCGATTTAAAATCCCACTATTAGTGCGACGCGGCGAGCGCCGCGGAGGGACGAACGAGGGAGAGAACGAGGAGATAAGGCGGTATCCCTCGAACGAGGTCGCACGCTGGGTGTACCAGGACGGGCCTCGCTTCTTCGGCCAATTAAATCGTTCCCACGGGATCGCACCGTGGGAGAGTCTCTCCAGGAACGCGAGAACCAGGGTCCCAGGGTGGCCAGGGCTACATGCGGGCTCAGGAAGTAGCCTCCGACGCCGTCGAAGGGCGACGATCGTCGTCTTCGTTTCCTCTTTTTTGCTCGCCGGGCGCCTTGGACACGTGCACGAGGGGGAGGAGGTGTCAGAAGCGAGGATCGCGCTCGCGTGAGAACCCAACGAGGGCTCGTGGGAAAACGGCGAAGGCGCGTGGCGCTTGTGCCAGCAGGATCGCACGAGGCTCAAGGAAGTGGTTCGTCGACGCGACGGCGCGACAGGGTCATCCACCCTCGCGCGCAGGGATCCATGCGTGATGGGGTTAGGGAGTGGAGGGAGCCTATGCCTGTGGATCAAGACGGCTGTTCAGATCTTGTGTCTTGCATGGTTTGAGATATGGGAGAATGGATAATGGTAATTTGGAATTTTAAGAATGTATTAGGGTGGAATGTTAGGGATAAAGCACAGTGGTTGGCCACCCGACAGTGATTGGCCCTATTTTGAGAAATAAAAGAATATAAAGAACTACCAGTTAAAACTTTAATGGCAGTAATTGGCCGGACGGCCAGTGACTATTTTTTCACCAGGGCAATGGTGAAACAGTAATTAAAAAAGTAGTTAAAAACAAAAACAAACACAACAAATACATACATAATAAAATTTATCCATTTATTGAATAATTTTAATCTTATTTCTATCACCAAATCAGATAACATTTTCTATTAGGTTATATTATGTGTCAAATAGCGGCCAATCACTGTAGAATCGATTGGACAATTACTGTCTTCACCATGCCAATAACTATATTCCTTTGTATGAAACACATTTTTTGTATGTTTGTATACATTCTGGATTTTTTTATAAACTCTATTTTTAAATTTCTAGGGGTTTTTCGTACTTATTTATATTGATTTTCATTTCAAATTTACTAAATTCACATTTATAATTCATTATTTACGTGACACTCTTACTTAAATGGCTAACCATTGTACTCTTTACACTAGTAAATTATTTCTGAGGATGATTTGATTAGGTTTTCTTTCATTTATCCAAGTGTCACCGCGGGGTATTATTTTCAGCCTTCAGTATTATTATAATTTATTGTAATTTGTTATATGATGTGCTGGATAGATCGACACTTAGATACTCCACATTCATTACACTATGTTAAAGTTAAAAAGTGAGGGAAAGATCTCCTCAATAGAGCAAGTCCTTCAGTTCCAGTTTTCAAGGATGCAGCTGACCAAAGAGTGACATACATTCTCAATAACGTGTTTTTTTTTCAGAGGTAGCGACGACCACACTCTGTCCCAAGATAATCGTTACCCCGAAGGTCTACGAGGCGCAGTGTGAAAAGAAAAAAATGGACAGACCGTTAAATCCTCGACATCCTCCCTCGACCAGTCGGTCGTGGAAAAAAATCTTCGCCATGTATAGAGAGTGTCGAGGCACGGCGTGAGAACGTGCCATCGAAGGGACAAGAATGCTGAATATTTCGAGTAGGGTTGCATAGCCACGAAGAGGGTGGTATCCCTCCTTAAGGGGTATGTATCAGGAGACCTTGGTTGAAACGTGTCTTTGAATGTGGAGGAGGTCTTCGAAGTGGAATAGTATTTATAATTTATACAGTGACTGCTGTCGATACGAGGGGACACAAAGATTTGAATATTAAGTTGACTTTCAAGTTTGTAGGGTGAAAGTATTTTTACAATCTTACACTTGCAATAATAATTACTTATAACACATGTTAAAATTTGTCACATCTGAGTATGTCATTTTGAAGCAGAAATATTTTATATATGTAGTGATATTTGCCACTGACACATGGCATTGTGAATAAAAAGTTTTATACTTTCAAGACACAAAGGGGGATGATATTAATTTGTAAAGGATGTTTGTGCTTGTATACTCTTTTTGTTTCCCTCTCAATGAAAGCCTGAAAAACTGTTACAGTGACCCAGATTTTAAGGGATAGAATCGCAGCACTTGAGAAACTTGTCCTACATCCTTAACAGAAAATCTTAAGCGAAGAGGAATTCCCACGACCGTGCAATAATGAATTGGGAATGTAGAAGTTTCGGGTTTGACTCTCCTAATGCTCAATTTTACGCTTCATTGGTAATTCCCATTGTCGAAAGTATCCTTTGTAAACAACTTTTCTAGGAGAACATGAAGGCAACGAAAGTCCTTCCACAAGAAGGACTTCTCATAAAGTTTCATTAAACCATTAAAATACATTCGCAGTCATTAGCTTTTGAAAATAGCAAGAATGGTTTCTCTTAATGAAGTTTCCATGATACAAGAAACAGTATCAGAGGAAAAGGGTTGCGGATCGAAGACACTTGATCTCTTTCTGGATCAGGAAAACATATTAGAAAGTTTCTTGAACCTTACAGAAGGTCTTGACCCAACCATCAAGGGTCCCCCTATAATTTCACGGTAAATTGAATACCCTATTCATCCTAATATCTTGTGTCAACAACGACGCCTAGGTTAGTATAACAACTGTGGAAATAGTTCGCCGCGAAACTGAAAATTTTGAAGTAAATAGGTAACTATTACACGAAATTATATTTTATCGATACTACTGCAAGTTATCTCTGCACAATATTACTCAACAATATTGAATGAAAGACGATTGTACTAATTACAAAATTTCTCTGCACAACTGTGAGTACAACATTGTCTCCCAGCCTTTTTTCAATAAAAAAACATTTAATTTGCACGCTGTACGTCCCATTACAAATTTGTTTATCAATTTTTCGTTTGAGGAATGACAATTCTCAATATTGTAGAGACCGTTCCACCCCTCAAAATTGAAATTAATAATAAATAAAACCTCCTCAATAAAACTTCATTAAAAATTCCTCAGGTTATAGCATCCAGCAACATATCTCAACGAGAAAACTGCACAGTGGTTTGTTCTTTGTCGGTGCTCAATAGATCCAGGGTAAAAACGGACGAACATCTTTTACTCTTGTAAACACGTGTTTCGACGGTGCTCAAGGGGCCAAAGCAAAAAAAGGTGTGAACAAGCTGTATCGAAAAAGGGGAAACGGTACCCTAAACGCGTGCAAGAAGGGCCACCGAAAATCTAAATGCGTGGAAAAAGGACACAGCAAGTAGTCCACGCGGAGTTGAAGAACAGCTGTCAGCCGGGGCTCGAGCCCCGATAAATAGCCGTTTTATTCGTGTTCGAGGAAGAAAAGCTGACCAATTCTAGCCTCAGAGAGAGGCCAGTCGACATATTAAACGCATGGACAATGGACAGGCGAAGCTAAAGGAGAGTGCAAGAAAGACTATATAATGAAATAGTGTGAGCAAGAAGGATGGAAGGTGTTGTCCGCGCGGAGTTGAGGAATATCAGTCGAGCCTCGATAAACAGGCTTTTTTATTGGTGTTCGGGGGACAGAGGAAAGAAGATACGACAGCTACTCCAGGAATGAGACGGACGGAGTCCCCAGTGCGTGCGAGAAGGACGGACGAAGCTATAGAGGCGAGAGAGAAAGACGAGGGAGATACTGCGTGGGTCGAAGAAGGACGAAGGAAGTCGGCTGCGCGGCGAAGAAGAAAGTGCTGACCCGAGGCCTGACCCCTTATAAACATGTTTTTAGCGGTGCTCGAGGGGGAAAAGGTCTGAACAAGTAGCGGCAGAAAAGGGGGAACGAAATCCTAAGCGCCTGCAAAAACGACATAAGAAGACACAGACGCGTGTGAGAGAAACAAGCAGAGTTGTACGCGCGACGAGCAACAGGCTTTCTTCACTTCTCTTTCACAATCGGTGGGCATCATCCATGTTTTCAGCAGGTACCTTTTTATCCTCGTGCCTCTCTATAGCAATTTGTTTGTCTGGTTTCAAAGATGCCTGCTTCATCGTTCGGCTGATCTCACGACTTTGCTGGGGCTCTACCAAGGTGTGTACAAAGGACCGTGCATCTTGATATGCAGAACAGGTTTCTCGACGCGAACACCTGTTCCCTGCACAATGGGACTGCACTTGCTCGCTAATGCATGCAGAAATCCAGTTTGCGAAACAGGTTCCCCCAATGGTGCACGTTTATGGTGTGCTGCTCACGGGGTCGAGGGACGTCTCACTGCTTCGCTGGTCTCGGCGGACAGGGGACCATGCGGCGAGGATTGAAGGTGGATTGGAGGGTCCTTCGCAACGTGCAGGACTCTTTGTAGTATCGTGCCGTGCCCATTTAAGGAAATGATCTGGGTAAACAGAATTCCTAGGGGAGCATGATGCATTTGGAAGTCCTGCCACCTGGGTGCAGCGTTTAGGGAAGTATATAATAATAAGAATGGACTGTAGAAAACACTGCAAGTGCCAAAAATTGAATTTTTCAGGAGAGAGAAAAAACTTCCCTGACTTTAAATTATTTAAGCAATTTGATTTGTTTTGATTGCTAAAAATGCTTAAGTATACAATAACGCAATGCATCAGAAATTTTTCTATTCTTTGCGTTAATATAGTCCAAATTCATGAAAGAAAGAATTGTATGTCTCTTTGTTGCAGAGAAACTTGCATGTGCCATTAATTTAATTTACAAGCACTGTAAGTGCCAATCTTGTTTCAGCGATACCATCTTTGCACACTTGGTTACTTATTTGCAAAGAGAAACTGCATTAAAATTCTATAGGTACTATAGTATTACCATTGGCACGTAGAACATTTTCCGATAAAACTTTGTTTTTAATTTTGGCATTTACAGGGCTTTCTCCAGGGGCTCTTCAATGCAGAGTAGAGGGTTTCTTACAATTTTGTTAGACAATCTTAGTCAGCATATTGATTAAATTTTGATAGCAGGAATTAATTTGAATACAAAGGAATATATAATAGGAACCTGATGTGTTTAGTAACGAACTGAAATAAGTGTGAAATGCACCATGTTTTGTTTCTGTAAAATGTCTATTTGTAATTACGTTCGTCGTTGATGGATTCCGAGGGCAGATGGATCGAAAGGGTTGCGCAGAGCTTCACTATGGGCAGCGTTCTTTTATTAGGAGACCATGTTGCATCGAGGTGGTAGAAGTCGAGCCGCCTGACGAGGGTCTGACATGGGGCTATTCTGACCCTCGTAATTTGTGGTTTCGCGCCCATTTAAGGAAATGAATCTAGTAAACAGTCCTCACAGGGTAGCACGAGGACTTGGAAGTACGCGCAGAAAGAGGAACCCGAGGCGGGAAATATGACTCCTTTCATTTTTACCAAATTTTAAGGTACACATCCTTGTTTAAAGCAAACTGTTACACTTTTGTACTGGAAGCAGTGTAAATAGGTAGTATTTTACGAAAAATCGAAATTCGATAAGCATTATTTCGTGTTATTGTCAGTGTCACTGTAGCTATGACACTTTTCAAAGTGTTTTCCTCACAATTTATTGTCACTGTCTTAAAAATTCTTATATAAAATAACTTTGACTCGACAGTGCACATAGCAGTGCGTTAATTAATACTTATTATATAAGTCACAAGTTTCTTGTAGGCCAACATTGTATTTGGAAACACAGATATAGAATGTTTTATGAGATTTCTTCTGTTTATCTGGTTTAGAGCATCCTGTCTGCTCGAAAGGGTTAAGGCGAGGCTCACTATCACCGATTCCTCGAGATTAGGAGACCATGCATGTGAGAAACGCAAGCTGTAAGATTGCCCATGAGTCAGGTATAGCCAGGTTTCCCTTTTATGGCCTCGTCCCTACTTAACCTCGGGGTGGAAAGAAACCAATTTTGTAAACAAGACTGCTGGGGGAGTATAACACACTTGGAGCTTGTACTCCGTTCGTCCTGATTCTGGCAAAATCCATTCTCTCTGAAGTCTCGATTGTCTAAATCCAATATATACAGTAGCATAGAATCGTTAGACGATATAAATTATTCTGTATAAATAACAAGATTGAAGTCTCAAAGTATAATAATTGATGATATAGTATTGTGATTCCAGCGAGCCGTTTCTCCTGATTGAAACCATCTCCCAGTTTGAAAATTATATCAAACTCACTATGGAATTCAACCAAAAGCTATAATATACGAGAAAATTGGAATAATTTTCATGAGTTACACTCATGAGGAAAAATTGAACGATGAAATGTAGCTGATTATTATCCAGGAAGTGTTACCTATACAGCCGAACCTCGATAACTCGAATCTCAAGGGAAGAGAAATAATCTTCGAATTATAGAAGCTTCGACGTATCCAGTTTTCGAGTAAGAGAGGTTCTACAAACGAAAATTGGACTTAGAGAGGCTTTGCGCGACTGTTAATTTTTCGACTTGTGAAGCTGTAAAGCAACACAAATTCAAGTTTTTAAGGTCAATTGTTTATTGTATACCTATAATCAAATACACCTACAACTTATGTACCACATATATACCTACATATATACAAAAAATTATAAGAGACATTTTCGGCTTGAAATATTACTCTTTATTACATATTTAAAAAAAATGTGATTTTGCTTTGTGCTAGTCTTTTAGTGTATTATAAATCAATAGCATTTTTAATAAAAAATAATGCAGAGAAATCATTTTCCTCAATATTTTCAGATCTTTCTACGAAATTTCGTAATACATATATACATAGAAGTAAACTTCGACTTGTAGAGATCGGAGTTCTTCTAGTTGCAGAGGTGAAATACATAATTTAACATGCAAAATATAGTTCGAGTTAAGGAAGTTTTATTTCGAGTTGTATAGATGTTTACAGTGGAACGGAGAAGAATGAAGAAAATTTTCGTCTTATAGAGGTTTTCGAGTTACCGAGGTTCGACTGTAGTAAAAAAGTGGTCTCAGGTCTGGAAACACATGATGCTACCGATGTTACTTATCAAATGCATGTGTTGAGAAAGTGGCCAGGGTGTCTCACTACTTAGATACGTTTGGCGACTAGGAGAGCATATAATTTACAAGTTGTTAGAGTCCTAGCGAACGCTATATAGTACAGCGCATGTGTGACACTTTATAGACACGTGCAGTATCAGTGAACATATGTTACGTAAAGGTCCACTTTATTAACATTCCCTGTCAACGAATTATACGTAGCAAAATAAATTCAATATTCCTTATTCTATGTTAAAACTACTTTCACATTGAATTGTGATCCAAACTGTTATAGACATCTATTAATTTATTTTTCACACTGAAGGGTTTCGAAGGGATATTCAAATGGTCGACATTCGTGGCCAATGTATCAGTTGTTCAGAATATTTTTCAGGGGATATCTGACGGAACCCATCAATCAAGCTATCAGGAGAAGGAGAAGCTGCACTGGCTTCCATTAAAACTGGTAGCATTTAATAAAATATTGATCCCCTACCTTCCCAGAAACCTCATGGTAAAAAACGATATTAACCGTTTGCCACCGATCCCTCGGTTCCAATTCATTTGAAACTGGTATAAGTATTCTAAATATAAATTAACGAAAGATTCTGTACCAGGATCTTAGGAACGACTAGAAGAGGCCTGGATTTCATCGTAGACTTTGTTATATAGACCCATGACGCTAATTCTAACTTTAAACATATCCCTATAAATTACAAAATTTGGTATTACATTGCAATCTTATACTTCGTGTATTCAAAGTGAATAGTTATTATGATTGTCTCGTCAAACATGAATGTAATCCCAGAATTGACTAATTTATTCTATGGCCAATACACTTATTTATTTAACTCATATAATTTCTTTAAAAAATCCTAACCTTTCCCTACAGTTCGCTCATGTGTCTATATATATTTTTATCTTCAAAACAATGACAGTATCTGCAAAAGTCCTCACGCTACAGAGTCTATATAACAAACGACGAATGGCGTCGAATGAATAGTCGAATCCTTACGAGTCTCGCCAATCATAGGCTTTCAAAATCACGCTAACGGAAATTTTATATCCTCCACGTACCAGGGTCCCAGGAGCTCGAGGAGCCACACGAGCGGGAAATTGCCCAACGGGCACAGGCTAGAACCCCCCTCGGCCCAGGCGAATGAAGGCAGAAAAGGGAAGGAAGAGGAGCGCCAAACCTGATGCGATATTCAGGAAACATCGATATATTCCTGCGTTAATGGCCCGTTAAAGTTTATGGGGAGGCGTGAAGAACGTTGTAAACACGAATTAATCGAACACCAAGCACCAGGGGCGCAGGATCAGCCAGGAAGCCAGATGCGGACTGGTGGCGCGGTTTCTCGGCTAGTGAAAGGGTTAATTTTCGACGACCGCTGAACAGGCTTGCATGAAGCCCGGGAGCTTACTCGTCCAAGGGGATCGACTCTCCCATTGCCACACTTACCCACCGAAACCCTCGTTTCACTGCACACACTTTTCAGCCTTCTCACTTTCGAACGCCACGGCGCAAGCAAGGGAAAGTCACTGTTGCACATACGAATAGCTGCGTTGAGGCGTATAAACCGACCTTCTGGGTATATCGATCCGCGAAAGGGTTAAACCCGTCGAGAAATCTGGTACCATTTCGAGCTGGGAAGCATGCGAGGCTAGGAGGTCGTTCGCGTTCCCAGGACCTCACCTGAAAGGTGGAGTCTCGCTACCTGTTCGAATCAGGTTCGTCGCTCCGCCCACGATCCAGGTGGAGTTTCAAGTAATTACCTGGGGAACTTGCATCCCCAACCTCCTCTGCCACCTGTTTGGATGATTCCTTCGAGCCTTCTCCATGTTGGAGTCTTTTGGTTTAAAGTTTACAATACACGAGGACGCGTAGGTGCCGTGGGCGTGGTAATGATTGGAATTCCAAGGATTCACAAGCACCGATGCCTGTGGCAGGTATGGACAGTCAGGAGAGGAAGAGACTGTGTGCTCACTTTCAATGCCCGCGGAGGAAGGTTCTCTTTCCTTTCGAAGTGACTCGGTCGTTGGCGACGGATTCATTAGCGGTTCACGGATCGATTAAGCGAGCGATGATGGTCAGTGTCATTGACAGTCAAAAGTCAATATTCTATAGCGCGGGGAGCAGGGGAGCAGGTGAAGCGAGGAAGCGGACGTGGGGCCCTCGCGCGAGGCGCGAGGACCCCGAAAAAGGAGGCGGGCAACTCCTTGGGCCGCGACCAATCCTGAGGAACCGATTTCCTCGAACTCGTTCGAGCGTGTCGAAGCAGCAGGGGATTAGAAAACACGTGGAAGAGCCCGGAAAAGGTGTGAGACTTTTACGTTTCATGATTCCCAAATCGGGTTCACAATGGTGGGAATGCGAGCAGCTCGTGTAATCATTGTAAGCGGCCTGCAGTGACCACTATTACTCCACAAAATTGCGGCGTGTTGTAAACGGGAATCAGGGAAGTAGGTGGTCCTAGATGGTGAATTTCTGGGCGAAATGTACGCGTCTAGAAACTATAGAACGGTTCGAGGATGATGTTACAAGTTACATGTGCTCGATACCACGACACGTGACATGGTATTGTGCATACGTAAGTTATGTGGGATAAGGGTTATGATGCCACTAGACTAGCATTATAAATGGAAATGATTCTTTAACGGAGTTTAACGGCTATATTATGTTTCCGATCGTAAAGTTGCCAGGAAGTCAGGAGTCAGCAAGAGTTTCTAAGTCTGTCTATGACTAGTTGGCTTCCAACTTTCCCATGACACTGCGAGGAATATAACGGCGGAACTCTGGGAGATATAATGACATCTTCTTCTGTGATTCTTTGTCAGAATATTGTATACACGTTTACGACTTCTTATAGAAAATGTCGATAAATGAATAAGTCTGCGAAAGAATTTTTCTCTTTTCCAAACATGTACTATTGTAGGTACTTACTCCCAAAGACTGCCTCTTTTCCTCAAAAAGAAGGGGTTCGAGGAAACGTTCGGAAAATACGAAAACGCGTCGCCTCAGTTTCGAATTTCGCAGCGATCTCCTCGCTGGTCATAGGACTCTGATGAACGTGAGAAGCACGTCGATCCGAGCCGTGCATTTTCGTTCTCACGCTTCGACTGGGAGCGTGACAGTCTTCGGGAATGACTTGTCCGGGCTGGCGAACGCATTCCATTCTTTATTGGCCCCGACATTCCTGACGTTTGTCGGATGACGGGGGAGCACGTGCCGCGCAGAAAAAGCGAACTTCAAAAGATCCCGCCGCGGCCCCTTTCGATCATATCCTCGCGATCTTGAATTTCAGCGCACTTTCTTGTCGGGCATGTTTCTCCAATAATCGTGAGAATGGACATTGCATCACATTAGGAGAGTGGATCGTACAAATTGGAGAATATTGTTAAGGAGCAATATTGTGTCACTTTCATATTACAAGGCAATACTAGGTGCACTTTTATTCTACACAGCTTACTCTCATCAGAATTAGAATTTTGCATTAAATCTTCCTCTATTAATCAATAATGGTCAAATTTATTTCCCCCTAAATTCATTCTACTTCTGCCATATCAGAATGAAGCATACAGACCAAAATTAAATCTATTAAATCTATTTCCACCCAAACCAGAATTCTTGTCATTAGCCCTTGCATCAGCTTCATTCCCCTCGTCACCCGTTATCGAATCCCTCCCCAAGCCTCCGATTAACTCCGATAACCGTCTCACGTCCACCATGCACAAGAAGAGACACTCTTTTCGCTCATGTTCCTCTATCGTGCGCGGGATGAACGCACTGACCACGTCCGACCGACGTTCCCACGTCCCGTGGGAACCGTTCACGCAGAACAAGATGACTGGATCTTCCAGCGACGATCTTTTTCCAAAGGAACCCCGCCGGAATATTCATACAGATTCCTGTTCACCGCGTGTCACACGAGAAAACCTCTATAGTTCTATACGTAAGCTAAGATGGAATAACGAGCGCGTTCCTTCCTCCATTTTTCATCCCCGAGCACACAAAGCGTCGTGTTTCACGAAGACGCTCGGGGCTCGGCGAAGAGGAAGCGGCGATGAAAAGCTGCGTGTAAATTCCGTGCGCCGAGGGAATTTCCGAGCCGAGGAATTCGCCGAAAAAAGGAAGCCAGATGTCCTCGGCCAGATTAGCAGTAAGGACTTGAATACCTGAAGACAGCTGGGAGATAAGGGAAAGACGACGACCGTGAGAATAGAGGTTCGAAGGGCGGCCTCGTTTTCTCAGGAACATTAAGCTCGCAGGAGGCTCGAGGAGGTGTGTTGGATGCTGACAAGATGTTGGTAGACCTGGTCGATGATATTCAGATGTGTCTGATCTTGAGTATGATTAATTGGATACGCGTGTGTTGAAACGCAGTGGAATTGCCGATGAGAAAATCGATCTTTGTGTGTGGGCCAGATCTGAATCTTAAGCTTGCTCCAAGTAACTTGTGTAATAAAACGTTTGTGTTTGATTATTCTTTTTAGTTTATATATTCCTCTTCTTCCTATTATTTGAATTTAGAGATTGGAACTGGTACTGCGTCTAATAATGTGCAAGATCACAGTATTGCACCAGTGACCTGACTATATAATTATTGTTAATGAAGCTTCGTAAATTCAATTTTCTCTCGTACTTTTAGCTTCCCGGCTTCCTAAGATTTTCTGTCAGCTTCTTGTCGTATTACATTACCTCGACGCCATTGAAGTGCTTCCTCGTGATAAACGAGTGGTTATACATTATATTTATAGCGCCGCTATCGCCTTTATTGGATTGGTACTATATCACGTTTATGGGACAGTTTCGGATCAGATTTATGCGGGCTCATCGTGCGGGGTGTATTGAATACCTTTGAATTATTGCCATGAAGAATCACGTCGATGCATATTCATGTGGCCCATATTTGTTTAAGTAATCCTACCACAATGAATTCTGGTAGCCAGTATACAAAGCTACTGATTCTTCGATCCTTGCTACAACCCTTTGTTCCTTCTTCTGTATAAATCATTACGTTACTCCAATTACTTATCCCAGACTTCCTTCATGTAAAAATGTTCAGAATCAGACTTTACATCCTTTGGTCAACCAACAGGTTCATCCATTCCACCCTTCCTTCGAATTAGTAAAACCACTTTCGGGTCACTGATAAGTAAGAATTCGACCTAGTGGCGAAGATAGGGTGGCCGAATGTTTAACGGATTCGATAACGAATTGAAAATCGAAAATGAATGATGCTAAGGGATAATTCTCGTAATTGGAACTTTAAAACGTAGGTGCCAATCTCTCCCTAAAAGCATTAAAAATGTACTGATGGGATGAAGTATATGTATTTGAAGTAGATTCGAATATGACTGCATAGTTTCGAACACTTCGTGAGTACTTCGAAGAAGAAAAACAATAGTTTCAAGCAGACTCGAACCCCGACTAGGTAGGTTCGTACTCTCTATAATTACTTTGAGAAACGTTAGCGGTATTTTTAAGTATAATCGAAAGCTGACCAAGTAGATTCGAACCTTTTCAGAGTACTTCAACCCTTTCTCTGCGTAGGTATTGAAATTTTCTGATGATTCTTCAAAAGTGTCAATTTTACATGAATAAAAAAAGTTTTTAATTTTCAGTTTTTCATTTTTTTGCGGAAAACATTGCTGAGTATCAGAGTACAAGAGAATACATTTTTTTAATGCGTGAACTATAGGTACAAGTACCTTCCAGAGCCCTGCAGGTACTCTTTCTGAGGATCGAAACCAGCTGGTATAACTCAAGTACCTACTTTGGAACTAAATAGAGTGAAACGTCACCTCTTATGAGTAGTACTCGAATCTCGTGAAGTGAAAAAACGTTTGTATTGGAATTGACTCGGATTCGTGAGTACATATTGAACTTGATCCCATTCCTAATTAAAATCATCGGTACTCCATGCGAAACAAAAGAAGCCACACCAATCGAGGGACGATCGCTACCACCCCCATCCAACCTCCCTCACCCTCCCCTTCCTGTTCCACGTCTCGGCGAAGAAGCCCTCCTTGCAGCGAATGTTTCCCTACTAACCCTGAGAAGAAACGATCTCTCCTCGTAGTTAGTTTCTCACGGGGCACGTCCTCGAGTTCCCACGAGCCGCCCCGTGGCATCGCTCCTCAAGAAGCGTCTCCGCTTTTCCAGGAACGGTCCGGAGAAAAAAGGGCAGCCAGGAGGAGAGGCAACGGACGAAGGGAGCGGATCCGTCAGGGTATTCTTCGACAGCCCTGGCCGAGATTTTCCTGCCGATGCGTCCCCAAGATCCGAAGGTCGTAAAAGGAGAAATCACGACCGGCCACCATTCCCAAAGACTGGGTTACACCGAGCGTCTGGCGCGCGGTGGCATCGTCCTGGCTATTGGGAATCATCGAGGTGGCTCGAACGCGAAATTCTTCGGCGGGTTCAAAGGTCCCCGTTTATACGAGGGAAGGAGGAGAGGCTCGAACCCTCCCACGACCCCTGGGGGCCTTCAACTTTGCCTGGACGACTGGTTCCTCCTCGGGGCCGAGCGTGAGAACGATCTTCGCCGACGGTCAAATTCAACCACCGCGGTATTAGGGTGCTAGGCGACGTAAGGAAGGAAGCTGAAGAGGAGGAAGGGGATGAGGCCCCCGACAAAATGGCGCTTCAGAGTGGCCGCCATTGCAAGGAATACGTCTTGCTCGAGGGCTTCGAGAACTGTGCGGTCATTGGGCTGTATGGTGAGAGTGGTGGAAGGGGATCAGGGTGGTTTCCTTGTGGATAGATACATAAGTGAAAAGTGGGGTGTAATTTGGAAAGTAGCCTTCGCTTTTGGGGGAAGTGAGTCTCAAGATTATACAGTCCAGTAAACGTCCAGTTCTTTAACCTTCAATTTAGTGGTTTTGCTATACATGTGCATATTATCTTGAGAATATTATGGAGAATACTCCGTGATGACACATTTCAGCGATTTCAACGATCATAAATATCTGGTTTTTGAGGGATGAAGAGGGCCTTCAGTCCGATTTTAAGGAATATTGTAAATGATCTGTAGGTAGTAAGTACAATACAGAATACTATTTACATATTTGATTAATCCGGGTTAAAAACCAGTTCACAATCTGTTCTAATTCTGCCTGAAAAAATATGTCGAAATCATACAATAACATTTTTTCATACGAGGCTTGGTTTTCCAGAAAATCGACTTTAAATATTCGCTGGGTTATTATAGAGTCACATTAAATTAATTGTGTATGCTGAAGAAGTTACATGTTTCGAGTTATTACAGAAAAAAATAATTTATTAAGTAATTTAAAAGAAAATAGGTACATATCCTCAAGAATGTACTGATCAATTTTCATGGAAAAATTCCGATTATTTTAGCTTGGCCTCTAATAGTATACATAGATGAAAACTTTGAACGCGTTTTTCTCGAAACGTCATTTTTCCACATCGTGAAGACAAAATCTCAAAATCTATCGAACCGATTGCTTTATAAATTGTACTGCTTATTCTGCACACCTATGACTCTCCCAGGGACTACACCCAAGTATTTTCATTGAGTCTAACCTACTTTTAAAATCGAAAATAACAAAAGAAAAAACCGGAAAACATTCTTCTTGCATTTTGACCACCATTGTGCTAATTTTGAAGATAAATCACTAATTATAGTCCGAGCGATAGGGACAGTCATACTGATCAAGAATCTGTTTGGATTTTTGGGTTCAGATAAGTCTAACAGCTGAAATCGCCTTGACAAGCGAGGCATGAATTTTTAAACATGTTATCAAGATCGCTTTTAAAAACATTTGAAAAGCAATAATTTTAATACTTTTATATTTTTTCTTTACCATAGAAATGTAGTTTAATAAATACAAAAAAAGTTTTATTCCATTAGTATAATTATTTTTGTCGCAATAAATTCCTGAAAATCGCTGAATTTATCGGCGCGCTAACCGGAATGACCCCTTAAAATAACAAAATACACTATTTAGAAAACGTTCATAGAAATTTAGTTCGAAGAGCAGAAAGAATTTCAACAATTTCTGTAATAATAAAATTTATGTTACGTGAATATCCTGTCTTATTGTGTACCTATTCTTGACTACTCAGTACAACAATAAAAAATCTAAGCTGAGACAATGGCGAATATTTAAAGTCGATTTTCCCGAAAACCAAGCCTGGTATGAAAAAATTTTATTCTCTGTTTTCGACTTATTTTTTCCTGCAGAATCACCCCCTTTCCAGTTGTACCACCAATTACGGAACACGCTGCACAACTTCAATCAGATTTCCTTTACTACAATTTGTAGCATGCTGCTTAATTTAACTGCAACTGAAGCTTCAGTTATTCCAAAAAATATAGGCCGCTGAGCAGTCACAGTCACGCGAAACGGGCGACAAAACGTATCGTGAAATTCAAGCTTAAAGCGTGCCAGTCTCACCATCTAAATAGGAGCATATGTTCAGGAAAGTGTATCGCAACCACCCTGAGCCACAGAGTGATCTTGCGAGATCGTTTAAATTTTCGACCGAGGCGTGACCCAGGAATTAGGGAGTCAGGAGTTGCGTAGAAGCATTTTAAAGCACTCTCCAAGAGTTTACACATACCTACTGCCTCTTCCTTTCCTTCACCCGATACAGCTGATACACCAACGTGAGGTAGAATTCAAAATAAAATCATTGTCTCGTTATTTTCCTTCCTCAGAAATGCCCTATTATGTAATTTGGAAGTTCGTTGACGGGGCGGTCTAATCTCTCAACCGTTTCATTATTTCCGTCGGGAACAAAAGGGTATCGGCCGCTTCATGATCTATTCATGAACCATCGTTCGTGGGGGCCGGCTATAATCCCAGTCCTATTAGAATGCATAGAAAGTCCCTGCCACCCCGAGGGGGAAACAGCTGAATAGAGTTCCCTAATTAGTGAGCAGGGCAGTATAGGGCTGCAGCAAGCATTTTCAAATGATGGGCGTGGCAGAGGAATGGCCCTCTAATAATTTCCTCGATGATAAAGGAAACCCAGCGGAGCCTGGATCGCCACGAAATTATACCCTATTTCTAGACCGCTCGTTGGGAAAGTTGAGCGCTATATAATGCAAGTTCGAACGTTTATGAAGAGGACCGTACACACGCGGAATCGAGTAAATGGCTGCGCCCCAAGTGCACCGGACGTTTGTATGCGGTAAGATTTGCTGCCTTGGAGAAAGTGAAGTCGCACGAGGTGACATCGACGTGTTGAAATTTCTAGTTCGAGTGATCTACTTTGGTAGCAGGGGACCATGAAACGGCTGGAGGTGAAATGGGCAGGGTGTCCTGGTAGGCAGGACACCCCTCGTGGTTCAGGTCTGTTACTACAGAAACGTTCTTGTATCACAAGTATCGAAGAATATTTTGGAGAGAGTTTATCATTCCTATTTTTACATAGTTGTAGCTTGCAAGAGGCTTGTGAAAAATTTTAGGATAGCGTATAAAGACTTAAGTAACTTTAGGATCAGATACATACTGCTCCAAGGTAATTCGTAGATCGAATACTGTTTGTGTGGTAGGAAAAGGAAAACTCGATTTGCTTTCACGTGAAATTCCACGTGCTGTTTCAGCTATTTCAGGAGTAGAGAAACATCAAGGATAGGGGGTTGCCTGATCAGGAGGTGGCACTGTAGGGGTGTGGCGGTAAAAAAATTCGATGAATAGGGTTGGGCACGGTCAATATGGAAAAAGGTCTCCTTCGTGACCTTTTTTACCAGAGCTTCATCTGCGATAGGAGGGTTTCGTAGGACACCCTCGTTGATGACGAATTCTTTTTATTTAAATGTGAATTTTATCTAAATATATAGTGTCTCTATGGAATTGTACATACCACTGATATATTACTACCACAACTTAATTATGGGACTAGTGGATTGTTATAAAATGTACTGACCAATTTTCATGCCACCGAGCGTCGCACTATGCGTGCACGTTTATAAAGATATAAACCCCCTGAAGATTACTATATAATTCTAGTTTCCACAGGCAGTAGTCAAAAAGTAATCAGAAATATATATGAATAATATGATCGATATTATCACGTTTAATGAAAACTGTGTAAAAAGAAGACCGTGTTCCATGCTAAAATTAAATAAACAAACATCCCTAACGCACCCTATTTCACTCCACAAATTAACAGAACATCATTTAAACAGGTGCATAATTTTCTGTTATTAAAAACAATTACAACAAGCCCTACCAAAGAATGTGCCGCTAGAACGTACATAGACGCCATATTAAATGACACACACGAGCGAAGCGTGGTGCCTTTCACAGCGTCGGGAGGAAGCTTGGGGGAAAAAGTTACCCGCCAGCCGCGGAGTCGAAGGAGAGATCGCATCTGGCGCGTCGACCTCGCACGTGTGTGACACGCATGAGAGAGAATATGTGACTTGGGGACACGCAGCCTTCCACATATGAAGCAGAGAAGCAGGAAGCTCGAAGAGGAAGCGTTCAGACAGACATGGGTGGCCGCCAGGATGTGTGGCAAAGGGGATACGGGGACGGAGTTCGAGTGGAGACGCGGCGGGCATACCTCGGCTTCCCTCGTCGACGTGGGAAAAGGGCCATGGTTTCTAAACTGCCACGAACTTCTAGGGAGCAAGGTATCAGGATCACGAGGAAGGATATTCCCCCTATGCTCGGGCGTTTAGGGCACCCTTCGCTATTTAGAATGGAGGGTAAAGAATATATCACCCTGTCTGTTCTACGTGGCTATGTAAACAGATATTCTACTATCGACGTAGCTCTCGCATACGAGCTTAGATATTGAATTGCATACGTAGTTGGTATTGTAATTCTAATGGATATTTCATATCTTGTTGTTGGTAACGTTCGGTTTTAGTAGCCAAAGAAGTTGAGCAAGATAATTATTTACACAAATTCGAGTGTACAGGAATTTTGAAAATTTAGTAGTCTTTATCAATCTTTTATTAAGTAACGAACAGTGTGAGTAGGGTTTATACAAAAACCGACTTTTGAGGAAACCGATTTTCGAATTTTCACAAAAAAATATAATTAAAATAGTAAATAAATATTTGTACTTATTTTAAAAAATTTCAGTTTCCTTAATATTATGGATTACAAAAATATAACAAAATAAAATATACTCTATCTATTCAAAACAAAATAAATAAAAAGTAACTCAAATCTGTACAAAATATAAATCTTTTAAAAGGTGGTACCAAATTATAAATCTTTATTCCATTTAGTATTTTTTTCTGAAAATATGAACTCATGAAGATTAGTTTTACAGTAAACTGTTACAATATGCGCGTGTCCGAGGCGATTTTAAGTCAAAATGTTAATCTTTTTAATTATATAATTAATTAATTTCTGCATATTAATTCTAGTATATAAAACCGGGTATTAAATTTTAAAATCGGTTTTCTAATTTTACAAATTTATAAATAAAACCCCGTTTTTAAATTCGGTTTTCAACAACCGACAAACCCTAAATATGATTATAAACCCTATTTGTTACTTTACGTTGTATTGGTGTAATGAGTATTTAAAGTTTAAAGAATTAAACAACGCTATATAATATTAAATAGGTAATACAAAATCAGTGTCGTAATTTTTTAAATGAAAAGAAACTTTAACCTTCCAACTACTATTCCGCGTGCAAGTGTATCCCAAGATGTTATAGCGGCCTATCGAACTGGAGAGAGATTTATTTCTCCAGGGTACGACGGTCGCTCACTCAAGTGCGTGCCGCGTGCGACCGAGCCAGGGCGTAGGCATTAAAAGTGATGATTGCCAGATCCTTGGTTCAGGCACGACAGCCTTGACGCTAATTACCGAAGCGTTTAGGGAAAAGAACTTTCCCTTGAAGCGGTCAGGAGTATTTTTTCTGTCCTCCGCTTTCCGGACGACCTTCGTGCGTCCACGAAACCAAAACACTTTTAACCGTCGAGCGAGACACTTCCTTCAAACGGTCTTATATTACGTATCATGCGTAGAGTCATTCATTAGTTACTGCTCAATAAACTTTGTCACAGTTACACTCCGTGTGCACTAACTATCCACCCTCACGATTAACTCCCTAAAATGTCTATGCGAATGACTATTTATTTACAGACATCAGGGTAGTTTCGACCCCCCGATTGATGAGGAAGGTATAAAAGGAATTTGTCCCAAGGGGTTCGAGGTGATCTAGAAAGCTACCAGGGCACCAGGGCCATCAAGAGTTAGAGCTGGAGCCATCGGTGTGACCATCGCGATCGGAAATGGGGTTTAGAAGGGACGAAATTGGAGCATGGTTGTCTACCTGCCAGCTCAAAGGGTTAACGCGACAGATGCTCGAGTTCTGTGTGATTAGGGTGTCAGGAAACAGAGAAAGCATTCTGTGCAAAGGGTTTTCCATCCAGAGACCCTTTTATAATTTTAAATCCACGATGCTTCAAGCAAAGATAGTTGTATTCTAATTTCCTACAAAATTAATTGCAGCACATTGCATAATCTCTATCTGATGGCATTCAAATGCGATACAAAATACAAAATCTCTCCAAAAATTAAAATTCATTTGCGTATTATAATATTATGCAGTGTCGCCAGTGAATTGTTCAATTTTCTACCTTTTTGCTACGATACAGCGTTCTTGAAATATTATTACAATTTTTTCCAACAGGTCTTATTATTGGTGTATCCTCAGGTGGAGTCCTAATAACCACGATACGAATCCTATCCTGAAGCCGATCAAGACACGAACAAAAGCTATGCGGCTTCGAGTATCAGCGCACCATAAACGCAAGGAAGTCTTCATGGCCACCATGGAATTCCTCACTTCTCACAGCCCACGACTTTCCCCAGGGTCACTTTAAACTCATTACACAATCCAAGATCCACGATGACCAGCCCCAATTTAATTAATTACGAACCTCGTTAATTAGTCCAGGCGAAAAGGGTTAAGGGTCCACGTCGAAGGTCGTACCACTTACAGGCAAGGGGAACATGAGAGAACAGAAGTAGGGTCCCCTTTTTCAATGGTGGCCCACTCAAACTGTCTCACCACGCCCAGAGATCACGGTCATGGTGTTATATAGCATAGCGGTCTCGCTTCCACTTTAAATTTCCTCGTGAGAGACTGTTTTCCAAGTAATAAATTCTGTTGTCGACGCTCAATTATATTGGATGAAAGAGAATGGGGCAGAAAGGAGAGCACAGGGTAATTTTATAAATCAAGAGTTTGTATTTCTGCAGGATCAGATTTTTGCGGTTCTAATGTGTGTATAATTAAATAATATGTCTTCGAAGATTCTTAGGGAAGGGAAATATAAAAAGTCGTACTCAGCGCAGGGAAATACAGGGTAGAAGAGAAGAGAATACGACACATGTGTCTGTACTTCGTAATGGCCGTCGCTGGACGTTCACCATGAGCCCGCGTTGATATGAATTGTACGAGCTACGCATAATTCGATAAATTTAGCTACCAGGCTAATATAGCTGGCGTGGAGCATGCCCTGCCTGCCTGCCTTTTATGCAAGCAAATTTATTCTAATTAAATCAAATTAGATGCAACCATTCCCCCCTGCCCTGCGGCTCTTTCTCTTTCCCCCCCTTCTTTTCTCGCTCCCTTCCCGATTCACTCAGTCTCGCTTTCTCTGCAGCGTCAACGCTCCGCTGCATTTGTTATCATTCCCCTTTCGCGACCGAAGACTCCGAAACTGCTTCTGGTACCGTGCAAAAATGACAAACAATTTTTGTTCAAAGCTTCCTGAATTTAACAGAATTTTGAACTTCAATTGCTCACAGATTGTTCCACTGTACCAATAATGCAACTTCAACTATAAATACACAAGATAATTATATAGAAATGAGTCAGCAGTTATTTAGAGAGTTTAAATTATAAATAGAAATGCTAAAAAATTGATTTCAGTCGATGCACGAATATTCTATTTAAGTTTCTGAGTACACAGATAAGTCCCCTATCGATCAAGTATCTTCATTAAATAGCAAAACAAATTTTCAATAATTTTCTTATTACATATCCATTCTCCACTCTCAATTTCCCCTCCGAATTCGATACTGATCTCCCCAAAGGAGCTATGCCTGTGGTGAAGAAACACCATAGACGTCACCACAATTGCCAGGATACCATGATCGAGTAGGAAGTCTCGTCATGGTCACCTATAAGGAACCCCATACGAAATTCCTCCACCGAATAATACCTAGCTTTGCTCGCCACTTATCCGTACCAAAAGCGATTCAATTCCATACGAATTACGACCGTGTACGTACATCTAATGAAGTGGATTAACATCTTTCAAAGTATTAGGGTATTAGAACGTCGTCGCAGGTTAGAAACTAAATTTCCGTGACCCCATTTAGCAACCACCAGATTCCACTTTTTGGGGATGCTTCAGTAGGAGACTATGAAGCCAAGGAACGAAATTTAGAAAGGGTATTTACGACGAAGATCAAGAACAACTGACGAACGGCCTGTCTTTTTTTAATGAAATTCTACCAGGAGGCTATGGAGCAGAGAAACGAAGAAGGGCCTCCGAAAGGGACGTCTTGTTTAGAACATATTTACTGTATTTGCTTTTCTCCAGGTTTTCTAACAGGGAAGTATGAAGTTCGTCGAATCGGGGAAGGAAAGGCCGCCTGGGAAATTCTTGTACATAACGGTGACTTAAATGTGTAAATGCCACCGAACGCAGCTACGCGTTGTTTGTCTTTCCACCAGGCTCGCAGAACACGGCGCGGGTTCGCGTAGTTCAGGCTGCAAATACGGAAAATCGCGGAAAATCGGCAGGTGGAAAGTCGACGATCGGGGAAGCATGAACGGCGGAAAACGTGAGGGATTTTCCAGCGGTCAGCGGGCAGGTAAACGGTTTCGGCGGGACGCTGGTTCTCCTCGTTCGTAGCGCGAGGAAAACTCGATTGTGCGGTGGGCTTCCGAGCGTGAAACAGAGTTTTCTTTTGCTTTCCGTTAAGGAGCGCGTTCCCCGCAGATGTTTATCGCAGCGGTACTCATATTCGTGGCACGATGCTCAGTTTTTCACGCGGGAAGCATAACGCAGCGAGTTTTCCACCGCAAGAGGTTTCCGACGTTTCCGTCAGGAACTTTGGGAAATCTATCGGTTTCTTATTTGCCAGAGCAGGCTAACATGAAGGATAGAGAATCTCCAACTGTCATTTTCAATTTTCACCGGTTCGAAAGTATTTTCATCAAGTCTGACAGAATTTTGTATATAGGAGTTCGGTTCTACGAATTTTACAGCATTCTGTGAGACGATTTTGTAAACAGAAAATTGGTTAAATTATTTTCAATTCAATTCGGTTGCTGTTTTCATTTTTAAGCTTTTAAATAGTGCGTATAATTTTATATGAAATTCTGGGTATTTGTAAGTGGGTTCCCGTGTAAAGCTTATGGAACATTCACCTCGTCCCAGCGAACTTTCGAAGGGTTTAATTGCCTCTGGGGATAGCAATGGCCAAAGAAACGACCGAGGAAAAAGGTCACAGAGGGATTAAGCGGGAAATGACCGTTTAATGGCGATGCCAATTATCTCCGACTCGGTTATTGGGACCGCAGTAAAATGGTAGAGGTGGACTTTCCCTGACAAGTCCCTAGACGTCGTCAATTCCTTAGGCCCCGGTGGAATGAACGGTTCTCGCAATTGAAGGGAGAGGAATACCTATTAGATTCAAATTATAATGGAGCATAGTCATACGCTTACGCCAAACGTGGGAAAGAAATGTTGGTGGAAAGCTGGAGGAAATGAAATTATTCTGATTGTATGAAATGAAAACGCTTCATGAAATGGTTTAAATATCGATATTGCAAACGTGACGATAAACATTATATTTATTTAAATACGTAACCATACTCAAGGACATTAAATTCATTTTTTAAATTCAGTCAAATTGATTCATTCAACTCAAAAGACCTGGTTGTGCTTGTGTTCCTTTTATACAAAAGTGAAAGGGCTTCTCGAAGGACGAGTTACTAGGATTCTATGCTGCTTCTAAGCATTCTATGCCCTTCCTAAGCCAAAGAATCGACAATGTTGGTGACATTTGAGTAGGCTCGTGAAAGGGAAGCAGAAATTTCAAGAAGTATCTTCAACGAAACTGGATTGAATTAATTACACATCCCTCAACAAGCTTTGCAGATAGCTAATGTAATTTCAATCTGACTATAGGCGAATGCATTATGTGCAATCGCACAAGTTCCAACTGCGGCAATCCACAGGAAAAAATCAGTTCTAAGGGGCCTAAATATCAGAGAATCAGAAATGAGAAATTGGTCAATAGGGAAAACGTGCTTTACAAAAAAAAAGTGAAAGCCAATTAGCTACCGTTCTAACACCAGGGAGTCAGGAAATCTAAGAAGAAGGAACTTTTGGGACGTGTCACCTAATTTCCTGCCACGAGTTCCAAACGCGGTTCGAAAATCTGATCGTAGGAGACCACCATTCGTTTCATGTTGCAAACGAAGAGGGATATATTATCCTTGATAGCTTCATCTACAGGCTACTGCATTGTAGTCACTAAAACGTTGTCAACGATGACGATAAATCGACGTTACCCAGCCCTTGCTGAACGGTAAAAAAGCTTCGTTAACGACGAGCTGAGGAATAGGCTGTTAGGAATGGCAGTAAGTAATGGTCGAATCGTTGAAATTCGGTGGCTGTGATTAATGGGGGTGTGGGTGAAAACCTCACAAGCCAATTAACATGCCCTCGAGGGTCAGGGAAACAGAAAAGTTCGGAGGTGCATTTCTAAAGGAAGTTTGGAGGAACCGTGGCCGAATAGTTTCTTTTATATTCTATGTATATCCCATCAAAGGTGAGGACTTGGAAGAAAACTGGCAGTTCGAAATCATATCACCCGCTTGAAAATTCGCATCGTGCAAATGTATGCTTACTGCAAATATTTCATTAAGAGGGATATTCACGTGAAGAACTTTAAGGTTTAAATTTAAAGGCTTCTTGAAGACTGATAATATGTAAATGTAGAAGACAATACTTAGGGGAAGCGGTAAGGAATACACATGTATAAGAAGTTTGTGTACGAGAAGACTTTGAAGTAAAGTATGCAAGTAAACAAGATGAAACTTCTTATATAAGAACTTCATCGATTCCCAGAACAAGAAAAGTGAAAGCTTATTATCGTGTCCTGAGGGAGCAGAGAAACAGAATGTCACAGAGGTACGTTTCAAAAGTCCCTTTGGCCCTCCTGTTGAGGGCCCAGGCAGCGGCTAATGAGGTTCTTTAAGAAATTTCTTTAGCTATAACAACTTTCTTCCAGTATTCCAAAAAAGTCAACTAAGTGCATGCAAGTGCACATATGCGCAGGTATTCCAAATTCAGTGAGCGTCGAATCTTTTTAAAGGAATATTCAAAACTTGTTGAACCTTTACATCGTTATATTTCGTTAGTTTTCGATTAAAGTTTGTAACTATTGCTGATACGTGCGATACATTTGGTCCCACGATTAACGATCTCCCATCGATTTGCAGCTTTCAATCATTCTCAGGAGTCATAATCAATTTCCCACGAGAACAACGAGCAAGCCAACGTCAATGGCCACGATCCAATGCGTCGACGAAAAAGTTGTGAACGCGTGGGATAGTTCCACCCGACCAAAGGATCTGGTTTCTCACGGTTGTGGGGTCCATGGTACGAGGGGAGCTTATAAATGCCACCGAGTGTTCCTCTTCTGGTCAGTCGCTCTTCAGCAACCGCCTCGTCCACGAAGATCTCTTGCTCCTTCTCCGCAGATTCGCGTGTTTTAACATTTTCAGAAGATAGTACTTTGTTTTATTTTTGTCTGCGTCTGGAGTTATGGATCCATGGAGACAAATTGTGGACGAATGATTGAGGACTTCCACACTGACGAATCCCGTACTACCGAATCCTTCACTGACGAATCCCTAATTGACAAATCTTTCATTCTTAATCCCTCATTGACGAATACCTTACTCCCGAATTCCTAGTTGTCGAATCCCCTTTTATCGAATCCCTTGTTATTGAATCTCTTATTATTGCATACCTTATTACCGAATCCCTTACTATTGAATACTTTACTACTGAACTCCTTATTATCAAATCCCTTGTTACTGAATCCCTTTTTATTTATTGAACAGCTTACTGTTGAATACTTTTCTACCGACTCCCTCGTTATCGAATCCCCTGTTATCGAATTTCTTATTATCGAATCTCTTATTATGAAATCCCTTAAATTATTATCCAATCCCTCATTGACGAATCGTGTATGAGTCACGTCAAACACTGCAAAATTATCGAATAAATTCTTTCACAAGAGACGATATGGACGTCGATCCGCGGATTAACGAGTGATCGCGATCGTTTCGACGACGTGTTATAGATTAATCCTACATATTGCGCACGGAACCACAACGAACGATCCTCCAATGCGATATTCGATCGCGACTCGTGCCGTTGCTTCGATAAACCGTGAGCAATAATGAATCCTCGCTTACCGGACGGATGATTGGATTGCAGATTGTAATCGTCGACTTGTAGCGTGCCGTTGGGTCCAGTTCTGGTGAACCTCACAACGTGATACTGGTTGTCGTTCACTTTCACGCCGACCTCCCCAATTGGATGATCGTTTGTGCCCATGTTGTAAACGGCGAACACGTTTCCTTCCACCTGGAAACATTTCAGTATTCACAGAATTAGTGAACGTTTGTGGCAGCAATATTCTATGAGTTCCAATGAGGAACATAAGGGCAGTAGATTTTGATTAATGAGAAACCGTGGGAGTGGACATTTCGGCAAAATTGAGGGGCTGCTTTAATTGCGCAAACTTTTGTGGAGGATCATGAAAATATGTGAAACGGAAAATTTTTGTACAAACACAAGGACTGTTTTGATCAATCAATGAGTCGAGTATTTGGTATCGACTGTATTGTTTAGAGATGTGTAGAAGTAATGCTTGGTGGAAATAGGTGGGTGTAGCAGTGACATCGACAGAGAAATTTTGTGAACCTCCACGAGATAACAGACTATCTGGTGCAATTAATTGCTTGGATTTTAACTTCAATATTGTATCTTTTTTCAACACCTGCATGAAAATGGGTGTTTTTTTACGCCTGCTGAGTGGGAGCAAAATGACCAATTTCAGACGTATTCGCGTTTTCTACTTTTCTCCCAAGGGAAAAAGACTTTGCGCGCATGCGTATTCGTATGTTTGATTTTGCTCACAAGAAAACTTGAGTTTGCGAGATGAGTGAACATAGCGTTACCCTGTGGCATGAAGAACCAATTGGTCGACTAATCGATATCGATCATGTGTGTTTATGTTAACATTACAACTGTCAGAGCACCTCTTTTCATTAAAAGATGTGCTTTTAGTTCTTTCTTTTTATTTCAATAAAAAAGCAATCGAACGTGCATATCTTTTTGCGAATCGCTCAGCAGGCTTTCAAAAACACACCTTTCATACAGGTGTTGAAAAAAGTTTTCTACGTGACAAGGGAGAGATACGGTTTGCCTCGCGTGAAGTGCTGCCCTCGCTGTGCTAGGACAGCAAACTTCACCCTCGTCAAAATCGCTTTCTTCTCTCCCTTGCCACGCAATGTACTAATAAAAGTTAGTGTATAAAAGTTAATATCTTTAATTAAATGATTTTGGTTACGAACAACCATTATGAATGATTAAAATTTTTTGGCAATCAGTAACCATTATCAGCGACGAAAATTTAATTGCGGTTACCAGTAACCAATATAAATGACCGGAATTTTTTGTGGTTACCAGTAACTATTATCAATAACTCGATCTTTTTTGTTACTGATAACAATTATCGACGTCGAATTTTTTTCTGGTTACATTAGATCATTGTCAATTATTTTTATTAATGTTACTGATAATAATACTCATTGATATCACGAAAAAAATTATTTACAAAACTTATATATTTTATTAAGCAAAATATTGAAATTGTTCTGTGTTACTCATTTTAAATGTGGGAATGTGCTTCCTGTTGCACATTGCATATAAGGGAATGTGGTTTTAGATTTCTGCGACACAATACATACAATTTAAGAACTCCTTCAATTAAAAGTATGAATGTGTTTCACATCTAAAGCACGTAATGCTAAATCATTCTCTTAACAAAAAGTGTCTGCATCGTTATCTGATGTGTATATCAATTCTCCTCTGCATTGTCTGAGTCACTTGCACAAATTGTTTTCTACTCTCTCACATTAAAACAGCAAATGTTTTATATCGAAAATGCAGTTGTATCGTTTCACAGATGCCTTCATCAATTTAACTGAATTTTATCAAGATTGTTACTCATTATCTCATAAAATCATTTAATCACACGTCATTAAGAAATCAATGTTCACGTCATAAGCAATTCATCATGCAACATGTGTCATGATAACAATCGTAATTTTTTGTACGGTTTTTTTCAGACTACTTCCCTGTATAAATCAAAACACATGGTACCTATTACTTTGTCCGCGGTGCACAGCAATCAAACTGCAATTTGCGCTGTACATTTAACAAGTCAAATTGAGGTCTGCCCTGTTCATTACTAACTAGCTGCCATCAATTATCATTTACACATCAAAATATCATACCCAGTCACTCAGAATGTAAAATCAATATTATACAATATCTTACAAATTCGCGAATAATTCTGTACAAAGAAACACTAGAACCTATTTGCAATAAACTATTTGCACTCTCCCTTGGACATATGCACTACTGTTTCATAATTATTTACACAGAGAATGTGTTACTCGTGGAGTCAGCACGCGATCAATAAAATTTCTATATAATCTCAAATTTTCATCCTAAATCAAAGAAAATCTATTAAAATGGCTGAAATTCGAATAGCTGCTACTGCTACTAACAATTTCGATTTCGAGGTAGTCGTTGCTCGACGCAGATTCTATTCTGAGCAGCACAGCGTCATTTGCGCTGGTAACGAAGCCCAAGGCCACCGTGTCTCTCTTCATTTCCGGTCTCCGATCTGGCGGGAAGGTGTACGTGATAATTCCTCTTCCGGCGCCGAATTCGTAAGCCACTGCTTCTGCAACAGAATAGTCACGTATGTTCGTTAGAAATATCAACGTGTGCGACTTTAATGGTTTGAAGTTTATTTGCTCGGAACAGTTGAACGACAGAGACGACTTCCGTTGTGAAACGAGAGAGAATTTTCAGCACGGAAATTGATCTTTGTTTCAACCAAGGGTTTTTTCTTCGTAGCCATTAGGGTATCTCGAATAAGATTCTTGATTGCAGAATGTGAAACAGCTTGCATTAACATGTTTCATTGGATGACGAACGATGTAGGTTAAATACAGTAGTACGAATTGACGAGGCGCCATTATCAATCATGAATAATGAGAAACGCTTAGACGACGGCGATTTGTTTATCGCTGATCTTGTAATTACCGTGATTATTTGCTCGTTTCCGTCGTTTGTGTTCGTACTTTGAAAATGCATTTGCATGTTGATGTTGTAGTCGAGAGAAATTGTATTTTGCAGGTGACATTACATTTGTAGATTGATTATGGTGCTGGAGAACGAATGTTTGGAGAAGATCATGAATTGTTGTATTAAAATAATTGAGAATATTTTAGAACACGTTATAATTGTTTTGACAAATGAACAATGATTATGTAGTTTCTATTATCTAGCTATTAACGATTACTATACTGTATTTACGTGAAATAAACTCGAATGTTTTAACTGCTTAGAAACTTTGTTGCAAATAATGCACCTCAATAAATAATAGTAATAATGCTAAGAATAGTATTTCGTATAAATTTTTCTGGGCTCTTAATTTCGTGGTGAGTGGAAAGAAATCCCAAGTTTGCATTTTAAAATATACATAGATTTAGTCGCGAATATTTTATTATAGTGTGGCACGTTTGTCGTCAGATCGGTTATATTACGAAGGTGATAACGTAGTTATAAAATTTGTCATAGATATTATCATTCTTTTTTTAAAAATATTCCGTGCAGGAGATGTATTATTAAACTAATTGTGTTGCGACCACTCAACGCGAGTGCTCCAGTTTCAAGTAATCAGATATAGAGCACCTCGTAAAATAGGCAAATTTATTTCGTCCCGTCACGCAGCTGCGAGTCACAAAGTCTTCATAAAAGTATTTCATATATTAAAACGGCAGAGTGTAAAAAGAATGCTACTTTTTCAATTAAGATCTCACAAGGGTAATAAAATTAACCAGTGCTTCATAATAAAATTCTCACTTTCTCCCACAACGAATATCAAAGAAATAAAATATATTCTATAATCAGCTAGTCCATCCACATGCCTTCTTAAAAAGGAAGTAAATATTACACGATTCATACGCAGAATCCTAGGCTAACTTACACATTTGCAAGACAGTTAATAAGTGAAATTTAAACGAAACGAAGCTTCAACAATCCTTCCCAAAAAAACAGTTAACTTTTAAAATATAATTCCCTTCGAAAGCTTTATCTCCCCATTTCGTGCGAATTTAAAACTAAAAAAAAAAATGAACATTATGATTCTCCAGCGAGATGAATATTCACGATAATTTTTGTTCACGAATCTCCATTTACCCAGTTCAGTATATAAATTCGCGAAAGCTATGAGAAATACACTTTTTATACCCTTCTCCACCCCTTGCGAAAAATCTGGCAACGAATGACGTGAAGAAATAAAAGTGATCGAATATCGAATGTTGGTGAAAAATGCCTCGTTACCATCGTTACACGTCGGCCCAGTGAAACTGGTCATATCGCAGTCGCAGGTGTAACTATTCCACTGTTGCACGCACGTGCCATGATTCGAGCACAGGTCGTGTGTGCACTTTTTCCCAGGGTGAAGGCTGGCATACATGTCACAGCCAGAGTTGACCAAAGAACTTGGCACAACTGCGTCTGAAATCAAGTTGGTGCTTTCACCACTCAGGTCCAACGACGCCAGACACCCCTCGAAACCGTGTCTGCTGAATATCTGCTTCGGCAGTTGGCTGTATTGCATTTTCTCCACACCACCTGAAAGGGTGAAATGTGGTGTTAGTCGAAGAAAAGTTGAATATTATTTGTACAGGATGTTAAAAAACTGATGGTCACTGCTTTCAGGAGTGAATGTACATTTCACACCTGGATCATTGGAGGTTTGAAAAAATACTGGTCGCAAAATTGTTTATAACATTGAAAATTAATGTTAATTTCTTTAGGAGGAAAAGTCTCGATGTAAAAAAGAAATTAACTTTAATTTTCACTGTTATAAGAAATTTTGCGGCAAGTTTTTTTTTTTAAAATCTCTATCGATCCAAAGGTTTAGAATCGCCCCTGAAAGCAGTGGCCATCCATTTTTTAACACCCTGTACAGCAGAGTAGTGTACTCGTCAGATATTTCATAGGTTTGTATCTTTCTCACATGATTCCTTTATCATAAATGGATTAACCATGTTTACCTAATTAATATCCTATTTGAATTGTAGCTTCCAGGCATTACGAGGTATAGATATGCTCTTGGTTACAAGGGAAGGCATTTAAAAATTGTATGCAAATATACATTAAACTCCCATTAAGAAGAAAAGCTCGTGAATACCGAATTTTCATCGCTAATCGTAATTACACGTCGCTTTCCCTCGCAATTTCTTCATGTGTTTGCTTAGAATTCCGAATCAATTCTGTGGCGGAGCAACGCAGGGAAGAAGGGCACAGTGGCTGATGTCATCTATGGAAAAATGGCAGCTGTGACGCGGAGAGGATTCGGAATTCCGTCATACGAGGTCGACGAGCCGAGACGAGCGACCGCACGTTCGACTGATCGCGCCGCTTCTCGCTGCCATAAATTCAAACCACCCCCGTTGCCCGTGCCGTTGGGGGGCCGCTGGAGGGAGCGAAAATTATTTCGGCCTGCCTGAACCACCGAGTCGCGCGCGCGTGCACTGACTCCGAAACGAAGCCCGCGGCTCGGCCAATCGCCCCGCTCCAACCAGCAATATTTCCTGACGCTATCATTTGATCGGCCTGCGTCCCCTTTCTCCATTTGCACGTGTTTGTAACGCTAGGGAAGTTAATGATTTCCTAGCCGTGGAAGGGAATTAAGAATGTGGGAGAATTGTTTTAGGGTGGATTTAAAGGATCATTATTAGTAACACCGTCACCACAGGAATTGAATTGCATGAAGTGTTCTAAATCTTTTAGCGGATTCAGAACTGATAATAAGCGGCGGATTAGTCGAATGAAATCATTTGAAGACTTCTGTCGTTTGCAAGACTCCCTAAAAATCTGTCTTTCTTTCTAATTGATTTTTAAGAAAACACAACGTAAAGTATTATTTTTTTAGAACTGTAGTCAGTGACGGATTTAACGGGCGGCCGATGAGCAGTTGCCGCCTGAACTCCTAACCGGAAGATCACCTAGGGCCTCATCTTTAAAAAAAATATGATTTTATCCAAACCATATTTTTTTTTCTGCTACACTTATGTTAGCATGTTTTTAGTAAACTACCTCTTCATTCCCCCGAAAAATGGGCCCATCCGAAAGTTTGCCACCTGGGCCCTTCCCTTAAATCCACCACTGATTGTAGTAAACCCCAAAGAGATAGAGGGATGTATAACAATGTATATCTAGATGTTTCTAGTATCGATTTTCGAATTATCTTTTCAGGTTTATCGTTGTATTAAAGAAAAAGATTTAAACTACAAGGTACTTTCAACGTCACTTCTCTTTTCTGCATTTTTATCACATTCGCGATTATAACACTCGATAGGTAGGTACTGTTTTTTGCTCTCTTATCGATCAATTCATCGAGTTTCTAGTACCATAATCCTATATTTACGACGACGATAAACGTTTAGTAAACAATGTTTTTATCTTTCTTTTTCGTATCATATGATATCATTGTTAGAGCAAACTTATCTTACACGTATCCATAGATTATCATTTCTTTACCATGGCTTTAGGAAACTAATTAATGGAGGGTGTAAATAAACTGTAACTGTAGAAAAACATAAAAAATATAAAAAATATAAAAATGCCCTAAAAAGGGGTTGACAGAACTCCTTGATACGAACGAATATGTACAATATATACACATATATAGTTTAAATTATATACTTTAAATTTACATTCTTTGCAAAGTATGCTTCTCAGAGTGTAAAAAACCTGCACATAATCAAATGCATATAAAATTGTTAAAACACACAGAACGCTACATTGAAATGGACAGATATTATTTTAAATCTCCTTTAAAAACGTCCATTTCATTTTTCCTACCACAGAAAGCCGAGCATCAGCGAATGAACAGAAAATATGTGAGCAGATGCTAAAATTAATTCACGCGCCAACTATCTTGATTTCATTCCCTCTCACACACGAATACTTACAATTTGTATCACAGTTACTAATCAACAAACAAGAGAAGATCCCGAAACCGAAAATTCAAAAAATTCCGAAACTTTGTGAATATGTAGGGGATCTCCTCCTGATTATAACACAATTTTTGTTTGCTGCCCAAATTCACTCGGAGGGGGTGAAATTAACCCCTGAAAATTCGGCTATTTTCCGATTTTGTGTTATAACTCGCGAACTGCAACAGATAAAAAAAAGTTTCAAGACAAAAGTTACTTCTTTTAATTAGATCTATCATTTGATTAAAAAAAAAATATATTTTACATCCCCCTTGTAAGATGCTATTCATTATTGCCATTACTGATCCACTACTGAATTGCAATTTCGTTAATTTCTGTCATCTTAATTCTACCCTAAATTCTCTTACGAGCAAAATGACCCCTCAGAAGTATCTCTCCCTGAATTCCCACGATATTCCGTAAGCCCATCCGCCAGCCCGCCAATGTTAATTCTGTTACGAGTTACCTAAAAATACGTCCACCAAAAGAGCCGTCTAATAGTAAACACAAATGTATTTACTCCGACGTCTTATCAAAAGGGTAGGTACAAGGTTCGTGTCACGGCAGACACGTCACCGTGAATGCGCCATCATGGACGCATTACCCTGTACCCCACCACAAAAAAGGGGTGCATATAATAGAACCCCAAAAACAAGAGCACTCAGTTCCAAAACGTGACACTAAGCGAGCAGTCATAATTATTCACGCGCAGAAGAGTATTCAAGGATACTCTTGTCTAAGTGTATTCTATTATTAAAATTACTAGATTGAAATAAAAGTGCAATTAGTGAACCCGAGGAATTCCACTTCGCTGCACCTCATAACAATCCTCAGATCGCGGAAGAAACATCTCGAGCCGTCCGCTAGCTTATCGCGCGGTTGTCTGCTTTATCAGCAATGTCTCATGTCATCGCTTTAATCGGCGTCGAATTAAAAATCGAAAGTGGTGGAGTTACGAAGAGGAGGGGGCAACTGGCGCAAGTTGACAGAAAATTGCTTATAAATCTAATCTCATGTACGAGAGAGAGAGCTCTGTGGTTAAAGACCGGATACGCGGTTTCTCAAGCAGTAGCTTGGCATCGCGGAACGTGGCAATTTTCGCTTAATTGTTCAGAATTCTTCGTCGAAGATCTCGCTCCTGGCTTCGGTCCCCGTTCCAGCACGATTTTCTCAGTGTTCGATCGTGTTCTTTGGTATCTTCGTTAATTCGATCCCACGCTGAGGCGTTTACTCATCGAAGATATCTCCGGATCGCTAAGCTCGTTGGCAAGCAAAGGATCGCCGAATTTACCCATCGATCATCCGTGAAAAGTTCGTCACCATGTGCAAATCATCGATGGGTGCTCCACGTTTGGCTAATGTACTACTCGTACTTCTTATCGTGAATTTCTCGGTAGCGTTATCACCCGCTATCCACGACAGGGCCCTCCTTCGTAGTTCATCGAATTTCGTTGCTGCTGATCCATCGATTCGCGAGAATTTCGCGTACCTGCCAGCCAGGTGGAGGTTGTTTTCGCCGCCAGAGTTTCAGCTGCCGGAGATCGAGATCCAGTTGTTGAAGAGCCACGTCCAGGAGGACAAGAATAATCTTTGGGCGGCCAGCGCTGAGTACAAGTATTCGGGACAGAACTACAACATTGGGAGCATGGAGTCGTCCGGCCAAACCATGCCTGAGAACAAACCTGACGAGAAATCTACCGCGGTTAAAAGCGAGGGGAACGTAGCAAAGGTGCCGTCGCCTAAAGCGATGCCGCAACTAGGCATGAGGAACATCATCGATGTCCCAACGTATGACTGTCCTCCTGGCCAGAGGAGGGACCCTTATGGCCAGTGCAGAGATATTATGTGAGTGTCTGTCAGTTTTGCGGATGATCTCGCGATACAAATGTCAAACATACATGCTCGATCACCTTGATTGCTCATGAATTTTTCTTTGCCTTGAATTCTTTAGTTTGGGGTATACAAGATCGTTGATGTTAGTAGGTACAGAGATAAATTTGGCAAACGTAGGAATACAGTATAATGATTTTGCAAAACTTTTTGAAGTAAGGTATTGACGATAAAGAAGATTGTCTACCAATCGTGGGAAATAAACTGTAATGAGGTGATTAGTTTGTGTGGTCACTGTGGTGGATCGTGTATACTGGAATAGAGAGCTTGAATAATGATAGATTTATAATCTTGAATAATAAGAGATCGAATAATGATGGAAAGAGGGATAGCTTTTTTGTAAACGATTTAAGAGGGGACACCACGGTAATGGCCTGAAAAGTAAAGATATATTTGAAAATTTATTAAAACCAAACTACGTAATGAATCCTTTTTAAATTTTCGGGACATTCTACTGGATATTTATGTTATACGAATATTTTTTTTTAAATTTATTTAAAGCAGATTTATAAGCTGTACAGGACTAGTAACTTAGGGCTGCAAAATATTTCCGCTAACATGGTTGACAGTTTTCTGATGACATGGTTCTTTGGAAATCAAAAAACTAAAAAGTTTTAGAAACTATATGCGCATGGATATCGCATGACGGGTTCGCTTTGGAAAATTTTGAAAAATGACAAAATGGTGAACCTCTGAAAAAAATGGTGAAATTGGGGTCTAATAAATTAACCTCTTTAGTGGAAAAAGAAATAGAAGGAAACGACCGATCAAACAAATCACCCGGTGTCCTATAGCCATCCGCAAATAGTTTCAAAAACTTTTTGGTTTCTTGATTTTAGAACAACCGTTTGGTCAGAAAACAGTCAATCAGATTTTTGCAGTGCAAAGTTACTAGTCCTGTACAGCTTGTAAATCCGATTTAAATAAATTTATGAGAAAGATATTCGTATAACTTAAATATCCAATAAAAAGTCCTGAAAGTTTAAAAAGGATTCATAACGTTTGCTTTTAATAAATTTCCAAAGATACCTGTACTTTTCGGACCATTACCGTGGTGTCCCCCTTAAGTAACTATTAATATGAATATCTCACTTATACAGAACCCTGATAATTTACGAAACTAAATTTTCTTCTTTTGAACATTTGAATTTATCAAATTTATTTTTCTTCTATTTGCAGTCAACTGTAAAGAGTCGGGGAACGTCTGTATTTAATCAGATTGGCGAAGTATGGACATACCTGAGACTTTCACGACGCTTATCTGCGCACCGAGAAATCCGTCGAATGTGACATTTCTTTTTAGAAAATAAACTCCTCGACAAAAAACACGTGTAACATTCTTTCCTTCAACCTGATTAACATTGAACAATTTAATTCCTTGTGTGTACGTCTGTGATAAATAACGTAATGAACTATGTCCCTAGTAGCATTTATTTGTTGCGAGTTTGTTCGGCCAATAACGTGTTATCCGTTGGCCACTTGTTGAAGTGGCGCGCTATTTTTAAATAGGCCGACAATTGTAACCAACGCAGTACCTGTTCATACCTGTTTCAGAAAAAAATAAATCTTTATACTTTATCGTATCGATATGGAAGTTGATATGTCGATGGATTCCTTATGTTTTTCCGATGAAAATCATACCAAATTTCATGTAAATCGGACTATTATTAACGAAATTAGCTTGAGGTTATGGAAATGAATTTTTCATGGAATATCCTTCATTATTTTTCGAATTACGTCGTTCTTGTTGTCAGTTTCATCGGCGAAACATAAGGAATCAATTGGTGTCGTTTTCGCAAAGATCTGAGGCGAAGTGCAGAAGTCGAAGATTTCTCATTTCTTAATAGGCACTCCAACCCCTTCGAGGGTCGAAAGCCATAAAATTCGGTGAAGCACTACGGGGGGTTGACCTCGCCACGGGGTACCAGGCCGCATCCACTGTCGGGCGTACTCCAGAATCACCCTGTAGTATACGGATGCAATGACAGCTGAAACATTATTCACACCCCAAGAAGAAAGGCCTTTGAATAAACGAAGTATCTTTCGCCGTCGGAGGAATTCCCCTTGAATGACCAGCTTCATCTCTGGCGCCTTGAATAAAGCTAAATCATCCTATTTGATCTTCGAATAACGGATAAACGCAAGTACCTTTTATCTAGATATTATCTTTGCCCATCTCTGCCCTAGATTCCGAAAAGCTTCCTCTGTTCAAGATTCGCCTAGCCTGCCAAGTTGCACGATCCCTGATCACTTTCCTGGCAATTCTTACAACTATCGTCGCAGCAATAATTGTTGCGACAGGAACTGCACGGTTCCGTTCTGTTTGAACCAATAAGTGTTGTGTTCGGCGCGATTAAGCTACGCTAGTAGAGGGGGAAACACCTACAGGAACGGTGGTTATGTGTGCGTGACTGACGCAGGCGCAGTTCAAGCACACATTACCACCGCTCCTGTAGGTGTTTCCACCTCCATTAGCGTAGCTTAATCGCTCCGAACACTGACTAAATGGCGCGCCCGTATTGTTTACCACGACCAAACCGACCAGCTGGCTCGCAGCACTATTAATCGACCTTGCTCACCTGTGTGATACGAGCGAGGCGAATTACAACGACGATAACAGGCGTGAACGAAATCTCAGGCGGAGAAAATGCGAACACGATTCCGCGATGTCCTCACGACGCGTCCCGACGTTAGAACCTTGCCGAGTCGATTAAAATGTACGGCGCATCGCGAAATCGAATTCCATCCAATTACGCATTTCGCGATAATAACGTGTCACTAATAATAACAATAATAGCAGCCAATAATCATGCCACCGTCCTTCGTCGCTGAGGAAATGTAGCTCGCATTGTTCATAGATGTCCAGCGATTGTTTGATTAACTATGATAATAACTCGAAGTGGGTGAAATTAACCCCTGAAAATTCGGTTATTTTGCGATTTTGTGTTATAACTCGCGAACTGTAAGGGATAGAAAAAAAATTTCAAGACAAAAATTACTTTTTTTAATTAATTCTATCATTTTGCATAAAAAATATTTTACAGTTCACGAGTTATAACACAAAATCGGAGAATAACCGGATTTTCAGGGGTCAATTACACATCCTAAGAGTGAATTTGGGCAGCAAACAAAAATTGCGTTGTAATCAGGAGGAAATTCCCTTCAAATTCAGAAAGTTTCAGAATTTTTTGAAATTCCGGGTTTGGGATGCCCCGTTGTTAGATGCTATTCATTATTGTCATTCCTGATCCACTACTGGAATGCAACTTCGCAACTACTTGTTTGAAATAAAAGTGTAATTACTGAACCCGAGGGCTTCCACTTCGCATGACCTCATAACAATCCTCAGATCCCGGAAGAAACGTCTCAATTCGTTCGCTAGCTTATCGCGCGGTCGTTTGCTTTATCAGTAATATATCAAGTCACAGTTTTAATGGGCGTCGAATTAAAAACCAAAAGTGATGGAGTTGCGAAAAGGAGGGGCAGCTGGCGCAAGGTGACAGAAAATTGCTTATAAATATACTCTCCTGTACGAGAGAGAGCTTTGTGGTTATAGACCGGATACGCAGTTTCTCAAGTAGTAGCTTGTCATCGCGTAACGTGTAAATTTTCGTTTAATTGTTCGAAATTCTTCGTCGAATATCTCGCTCCTTGCTTCGGTCTCCGTTCAGCACGATTTTCTCAGTGTTCGATTGTGTTCTTTGGTATTTTCGTCAATTCGATTCCACGCTGAGGCGTTTACTCATCGAAGATATCTCCGGATCGCTAAGCTCGTTGGCAAGCAAAGGATCACCGAATTTACCCATCGATCTTCCGTGAAAAGTTCGTCACCATGTGCAAATCACCGATGGCTGCTCCGCGTTTGGCCAATGTACTACTCGTACTTCTTATCGCGAATTTCTCGGTAGCGTTATCATCTGCTATCGACGACAGGGCGCCCCTTCGTAGTTCATCGAATTTCGCTGCTACTGATCCATCGATTCGCAAGAATTTCGCGTACCTACCAACCAGGTGGATATTAATTTCGTCGCCAGAGCTTCAGCAGTCGGAGATCGAGGTTCCGTTGTTCAAGAGACACGTCTAGAAGGACAAGTCGTCGTCGGACCAACACACGTCTGAGAACAAACGCGAGGGGGACGTGGCGAAGTCGGTTAAAGAGAACCCGCAATCCCTCTATTGGAGCATCTTCGATTTCCCACGGTTCTGTCCTCCTGGCCAGAAAATGGACCGTAATGGCGAGTGCAGAGATATTGTGCGAGTGTCTGTCAGTTTTGCGGATGATCTCGCGATACAAATGTCAAACATTCTTGCTCAATCACCTTGATTGCTCCTGAATTTTTCTTTGTCTTGAATTGTTTAGTTTGGGGTATACAAGATCGTGGATGTTAGTCGGTACAGAGATAAATTCGGCAAACGTAGGAATACAGTATAATGATTTTGTGAAACTTTTTGATGTAAGGTACTGACGATAAAGAAAATTTGAATTAGTCTACCAATCGTGGGATAACTTAAATATCCAATAAAAAGTCCTGAGTGTTTACAAAAGATTCATTACGTAGTTTGCTTTTAATAAATTTCCAAAAATACCTGTACTTTTTGGGCCATCAAAGTTGTGTCCCTCCTTAAGTAACTATTACTATGAATCTCACTTATGCACACCCCTGATAATTTACGAAAGTAAATTTTCTTCTTCTAAACATTTGAATTTATCAAATTTATTTTTGTTATATTTGCAGTTATCTGTAAAAAGTCGGGGAAACTCTGTATTTAACCAGATTGGCGAAGTGCTGCCAATCTTCCTGCGACTTTCACGACGCTTATCTGCACATCGAGAAATCCGTCAAATGTGTAATTCCTTATTATAATATAAACCACTTGACGAGATAGACGAGTAACATTCTTTCTTCAAACCTGATTCACATTGAACAATTTAATTCCTTTTGTGTACGTTTGTGATAAAAAACGTAATGGACTATGTGCCTCTTGAACGTTATTGTTGCTCGACAATACGAGCATCGTTGGTATCAGTGGTATTTATTGTGTCGATACAACTGATCGATGATTTCATTCTCGCGTTATTACGCGATGCTCATCGACTCTTAGTTCTTGATTTTATCTCGACGCCTGATGTATCGGGACAGTCAATCTCTGCATTCGAGCGATTTGCTACCAGAGGATTTTCGAGATTCCTCGCGACTCACGACCAATATATCACCTTCGAAATATTAAGGCGCCATCTATTATCGAAGATCAATAATATTTCGTGACACGTGAGTGTATTATATTTATCCAAAATAAATACATTCAGACTGGAATATAATTTGTGGCACAACTGAAAGTAGATGCCATCTTGCGAGCAGGGAAGTCAAAGGGGGAAATGGAATTAGTTCATGTCGGGTTTGTTTTCGAGAAAATTGAGTTTGAAAGTTCGTTGCCTGTGTTCGTGTGAAATTCTGGTACAATCTGTTACGTCTAATTGTATTTGCATTTGTTAATATTGATAGTGGAGCAATTCGATTAAGTAATATTATTCCCACTGATAAGGATATGTATGTAACTTAACTTCCAATTCGACCCGAAAAATCGAACTTTCGTTTACTGATGATTTGAACTTTGGTCAACAGATTCCTTCTTCCTCAGTCTAATACAGAGGGTGGTCAAATTATTATATTAAAAACATTTTCGTAAAAATCTGTGAAAGTCGTGGCTGTAATTAAAGTAACAATGCACAAATTGATTAGCTTCAACATTTGGCAACATTGTGAGTAATTTTTCAACATATAAATCTCATTTGTTTTCAAACTGGCGGGGATAAAATTATTACAAATAAGACAAAAATAATAGAGAATATCATCAGAATATGAGAGAATATTTCAGAACTGCAGGAAGTAGCCACAGAATGCATTGAAAGTATGCCACGCCGAATCCAAGCCGTCATAAAAGCTAAAGGCCGAGTCACCAAGTATTGAGTAATTGTATTTCTCATACAAGATAGTCTTAAACCTCTATACCTAAATGTATTTAATTTGCATTCTTAAATACATATACTAATATTAAAAAATAATATTATAACATTAAAAACGAGACATCTATTTTATTCCATCGCTTAAACGTACAAAATCTGAAACCTTTTTGTTTGAGTATAATAATTTGGCTACCCACTGTACTCTAACTGGTCACCTTGAATTACCAAAACTCAGAATTGAAAGGAATAGGACACCCGAACACATGTCAAAGAGGATAAAATTTGCTGGACAGATATTTCGATCCAAATCATTCATAGACAGATCAATTCCTCTTGTAATCATTGAGAAATATTAAAATTTAAAACCCAAACTACTGTTTACACTTGTAATTCAATCATTTTAAATTACATCCTTACCAATTTAAATGCCTTCCCGTCGCCCCAAAAATTAACACGAAGTTGAAGTTCCATTGCGAACATTTTTACTCACCGATATACAAGATCCCGTCGAGATCGAGATTCTCGTTGCTGCCCTGACTATTGACAGCGGTAACGTGGTCATCGACAGCGAGCGTGTGCCTCTTGGGCGCTGGTCTTCCTATGCTGACTGCATGCCACTTGCCATCGTTCAGCCTCGACCTCGAAGTGTCTCTGACCTTGACTGGACCGTCACCGAGATCGAAGACATAGTGAACGTGCCCGTTCACCAGCTCCACAGCGATAAAGTCACGTTCCCTGCCAGCGTTGAACAGCATCAAGCCGTTTGCCTCCCGTGTCTTGAACTGCAAAGTGAAGATCGGTGGATAAGAGAAAGGGCCAATTTTAAACATTATAATTTACAACATTTGATCTTTTGCATATGAATTTCGACCTGTGTAGATCAGTGCCCGAGATATATTTGAAATTTGGGATCGATTGGGTGTATTTCAAAATTGTACAATTTCCAAATTTCTAAATTTACAGTTTCCTAAAAACAATGATCTAATAATGTCCAAAAATATGAACAAATAAAGTAACGCTCATTCCGGTTTTAATTACCAAAATTGTCGTGTTATCTATTTCCTAATCCCACCATTGAGCGGACCACAGGAGCTAGGCTGCACAAGAAGCCACGGTGGGATAGCAAATAGTACGTTCGATTACTAAATCCGATCGTACTTTTCTGCGATATCAAAGCGCAGAGCCGGGACGCTGATGAGACACAGCGGGGGAGGCAGGTGCCCGTCAATTACGGGCCAGCCTAATTACGAAGGTGATGACCAGAGGGGCTTGTCTGTCACTTGGTACGGAAGAACGAGGCATGATTGGGTTTTTACATGGGACAGCGCGACACGTGCCACGATTAATCCAGAGTTTGCGCATCGAATCTGGCAACGGTCGGGGGTAGAGGGAGAGAGAGAGAGAGAGAGAGAGAGAGAGAGAGCTAGAGAGAGAGGTCTAATTGGGGTAACCTTTTGTGGGGATGTGTCACCGTTGACATTTCATTTCTTCTGTGGCCTCCACGCGCGTGGTGAAATTTCGGAATAACAACCGAACCTACCATCTCCATTGCAGAATATCCAACCACACTTCATTGAACGCCGGAATTTCGAAGAATCAAACTCTCCCTCGGAGCGTGCCTTTGAAGGTAGCGCGAGAAAATATCCACGATGAAAAATGCTTTCTGATAAACTTGGTTTTCCAAAGTTTCTTTATGCGCAAGCTGCGTTTGCTTTCAGGCTCCCCTGTTAGCAAGGAAGAGGAGAACTGTTTGTTGGAGAACTGTTTCGAACTTTCACTGACATCGAAGCGGGATCATCAGTGGTCTGTGTAGACTTAATTAGTTGACTAAGGACCGGGGTTGGTAACCGATTATTATGTCTTAGATTGAATAGATCATAGATGGTAGAAGGATGCACACCGCGCTGAGTAATTCTCCAAACCCCTATTGAAGCTAACTAACAATAAGTAGGATTCTAGAAAAGCGTTAGGACAGTTTCGCTGGGCTTGATATAGAAAAAGTAGCTTGCTTTTTTGTTAACAAAACTGATACCTACTTTTTAATCTACACAGGCAACCGTGCCTTTTAATCTCTCAGTAAAACAGTTCGTTGTTACCAGAACTTATTCCCCTCGAGGCAAAGCGTGCCAGCTCTTTATATCCATTGCGAAAGCAATCGTTCTTCGCCATTCTATAAAAACAATTTCCCTCTGCTTCACTGAAAAAGCAAATTCATTTAACTAATTCGCCGATTACTGTTTGGGAAACTTAGATAACCTACTGATCAAAGGATTTCATTTGGTATTTCTCTCAGCATTCACCGTTCAGACACAATGCCTCCTACTAATGCATTCGCAACTTCTTAAAACGGAATTCCCTCTTTTACGTCGAAAAGAAAAACGAGACGCTAAATTTTAATTCGCCCAGTGAAGAATTACTGAAAATGTGTTACCTGGAAGTAGATGTTCGTTTCCACGTACGCTTTCAGCACAGGTAATCCTACGAACGTGCGTTTCGAGGTGAAGGTCACTGGATAGTGGACAGGGTGGTTCCTCTTGCCGAATTTCCCCGTGACCCTGATGATCGGCGTGACCCCTTGATGGGAAGCCTGATGGTTTCCGGAGCTCCTCGCTATTTCGAGGTACGGATAGCCATTGAACCAGATTTGCTGCAGCTGGCCGACAAAGTGAGGGATCTCCTCTCCAGCGTGCAAATATCCACCCGCGTGGAGGGTACGGAACTCCAAAATTCCCTGTTTGCCGAGCTGCGTTTCGGCTGTTGGAGAAAATGCAGTGGTCAGTTTGCGACAACTGATTCATGTAAAATCGCACAATATTCATTTCCCTATATTATAGGGAACTTGAAAATTCGAAAAAGTTTGGCGAAATGTGGCTCAAGTGATACGAATAAGGGTGAAAAGACAATCTAAAAAAATTCTCAAGTTTTTATATTATCGTGAATATCTCCGAAACCCTAAAAAAAAATATAGAAAAAAAATTTCAATTCATAGCTTTATGACTTTCGATATCCTACGACCTACAATATGGTGATATAGAATTCTCGGAAAAAGTGTGGTGGGGATACATTTTTAAAAAAATAATGTTCTACCGAAATTCTTTATCGCCGCTTTATAGGATACAAAAAACCATAGAACTTTGAATTTAACTTCTTTTTGATATCTTTCACAGTTTCGTAATCTGAAAACCTACCTATTCTTTGAGGGGTGTTTTCACCCTTAGGAAAGTTTTACTGTCGAATCAAAAAATATTACGTTATTAGCATCATTTGAGCTACCTTCCTCCAAAGTTTCAGATTTCTTTGAATTTTCGAGTTGTCGAAATTCCCTTGTCAGTACTTTTATGTTTGTAGAAATGAAAGTAGGTAGTCGATGAGGCCAGTTGCATTCAACTACACGTACGTTTAAAATTCTTAAATTACATCCCTGTTCGCCCTCTTTGGAGAAACAGAGTACCTATCCTATCTCACAATCAGTCTTCCAAATTTTAATATTCAAAATTTTGTGACAAAAGTGATCAATTCATATGGAAACACTTAGAACATAGTGAAACAGGTCTTACATAATTTCCAATATCTAGAATTTCTTAGCCCACTTACCAAATTCAGAATTTATCTAATTTTTTAAAAAAATATATAATAAAATCGCTTCATAAAATTCTCGCCCTCCAAAACTTTCCATCCAATTTACAACAAATTGAATTTACATTTTACCCAAAGTTCTTGGTACCCGAGATTTCGCCCCGTTGATGCCGCGCCCCTCCAAATAAGAATAAAACGCGATTAAGACGAAGCCATTAATAAGAATTGTCCCGTAGACGGTGCGGGGCAGTGTACTTAAAGGGACTCGAACGAAACCCTGGCGGAAGTTACACAGGAACTATTTTAATTATTAGCCAGCCCCGGGATGCTTCCTTATCCGATGGCACAGACAACGGGGGACTCGATATCGGCGCATTGTTCTTCGCGAGAATCTTACTGGCCCGGCGCTATTAAGCTTAATTGTCCCCGGGCACAATGCACCCAACTTTCTGAATTAGTAGCGCTATGTAAGTATCGACAGGCGTCGCTAATAAACGTACCAAGTTGCCTTTAAAGGTTGCTCGTGAAACAAAGAGTGAGCAAACGAGGTCGTTCGATTGAGACAAATTTTTGCAAACATCCTTGCTATACAGGGGGAGGAGTCTCGGTACAGTTTCTAGTGTGCCACTAGAAATAGCCGCTGCTTGGATGTAATCGGTATGCAATAGTATTTGAAAAGTAAATTGGAAAATCTATTATCAAAATGTTTAGAAAACTTGGGGAGTGAAATTCATGCACTAAAGATTAATGAAAGAAGGGTAGAGGGTTCTGTGAATTATGTAGATAATGAGGCATAGTGGTATTAGGAGTCTGCAGGCTTCTCAAAACTGCCAAATTGTGTAGAAAAATTTAGAACCCTGTGGAATAGTGTTATCATTTCTACAGGAAGAATTAACTCCAAATATTTCTTCAAGTCAGTACCAAATTTCAGTATTAATAACCGAAGTGTCTACCACTCACCGCCGACCACATTTCCTTCCATTTGCACCACACATTTCAATCAAATTTCAAACTGGGTCGAATCACACGAACACATTTAATATACGAAATACATTTACACAGACCTCGGATATACACCTCTATTTAATTAAATTTAAAAAAAAAAGAGTGTCCAAAAGAAAGGAGAGATTATTTTCCTCGCGTTCCCCCTATTCCCAAAGCCGCATCGCGAATATAATGCTCGATAGCATACGGTGGAATGATCTCAAATTCCTGGCAAATTTGTTCGACCGGTAATTGCGCTTCGTAAATTGTTCACGTGCATTTTCATTCGATGCGGCCCCCGCGCGCGCGGTAACGTTTCTTCGTTTTGGAAACTCGACCGTACCAAAACCAGGAAATCAATTCGATTCTGGTGTAATTTCCAAGTTGCGTCGATTCAATTCGATCGGACGATAAGCAATCGCCAAGTTATAATCAAATTCTCACCGCGTTACACGAATGTAATCGGACGGACTGCGAGCGTGTAGTGTGGAAGTTAAATTCGCCAACGCCAGCGCGTGTAAGTTCGCGCGGGGGCAACTTCCCTTAAACGTTCACCATGAAATCCCGTGGATCGTGATTAGAAGGTGGCCCGCGCCTCCCCAGTCTTCGAGGAGCGAGCCATGGATGACGCCTGTTCCCTTCGATTTGATCAGCATCCGCGCCGATCCGGCGAATTCTACGGATCGTTGTTTGATGTCGATTTACGATTCAATTGGGCGCCATTTGATTGGTCCGCGATCGGCTCTGCTGGTCGTTAGTCAGGGCGGACCCTTAACGGATCACGACCACCCGGCTGGCATTGTAATTTGGAACATGAGCTACGCCCTGTTTGCCACTTGTCAACACATACTTCGGCTTGGTTGACCTACTGACTCTGATCATCGTTCAGCCAACAATGAAAGATCCCGCTGAATTAGGATGCGCTTGGGCCCCATCGCGTGGGACACTTTTCTAGTCTGTGACTGATATTTTTTACGTATTTAAGCAATTTCTATCTTTCCCTAGGATTTTTTAAACTTGTTCTATTTCTGGTGAGTAATTATATGTGAAGTACCCAGTCCTGCTCATAATCTTATTCGTCCATTTGTTTATTAAATCAGTTATTGCCTGTGGGTTGTGACGTAATTGGATATACGATTAAAAAGAGGGTGGTTCTTCGCGTGGAATTAAATTGAAAATGTGGAATAATGTTTTTTTGTGGAACGCTTCGTTTTCGAGGAAATGTATTCTGAAGATTCGATGAGCACGTATGCAGTGGGGAAGCTGGCGCAAAGCTCAACGCAGAGGGTGCCACTAGCGCATGTACCTTTACTGACTTCTGATTTCAAAATTAAAATGATAACGAAAGGAGAAAATTATAAAATATTATAAAACGCCCCTTCACAAAGATATTCAGCTCCAAAGCAACGATTCCATTTTGTTAATCGAAAACAGATGCCCACAATTGAGTTAATTAATATCATTATGAAATACCATTATCACGAAGCACATTAGAATTCCAATTAACGTGCTAGCCCCAGTTTAAACGTACGTTTAACCACTGATTGAGCAAACATCCGGGTGAACATTGAAACATTATAAAAAATCCTCTGCACTCAAAGCTAAGTTTTCAAATCAAGGATTCAAGCTACCACGCTGTCATTTTATTGAAGAAGCAAAATATTCAAAGTACCTTTGCAAAATCACCCCTACCCTGTGGAGAGGCTACAAACTTTTGCATCGCCCCAGCTGTCACCCAGGGAAACATCTTCGAAGGGTGTTGCATCTTGCATCCAAGAACACAAGGATGCCGTGCACTCAGCCGCGCAGTAATTATCGTCGATCGATGCCAGCGACGAGCATTCAAGTGAAGACCGTATGCAGCACGTGGTGATGCTAGGGCGGTCAAGCAATTTAGGGTATTGCCACGTAACTCAATATTGCTGGCACTCGCCATCCATTTAATAGGCTGATCTGGGGAGAGGGGAGCAGTAGGTTTGGGGTGTCTCACTTTATTGGGGAGGCATGATGCTTTGCGGCGAACGTGTTGCAACTTGACAATACCGCAGGCTCTGGTTTGGGCAGCACTTTGTGCCTCGTTCCCAATTTAACAACGTTCAAGCTTTAAAATTCCATGAAAATTAGATCTTTGCCGTTTTGTTGCGTTATTGGGTCAGTCAGGTTGCTAAAATCGTACAAACACGTGTCTTCAAGTTCCTGATACTTCTTGGTTTCCCGAACCCTAGTCTTCCATTGCTACCCCTGTTCATGCAACTTCTATGTATACATATAGTCTCGCTGGTTCCTGACTTCTTGAACTTCAGGCTTCTTGCAAACATTTTATAGGTATATACGTTACCTCGACTTCCACGACATCGTTTCGAGATTCCCCTAAATTTCCCAAAAACTGTTCCAATTCGGTTCATACCAAGTACCCCAGTTTCTCATAAATACTCCTGTTTAAATTATCTAAGTGTTCCTATATGTTAACTTCGACGCATCCACACTTGACAATCTAAATTTTCTCCCTCCCTTACAAATTATCATCCCGAAGTCTCAAGCCACCTACTATTTTCCAAGAATACCCATTACAATTTTACACCTTCCTCGCTGAGTACACCGAGGTTCATCTACGTTCCTTCCACCAAATTCTCCAAAATTCATTCCGTAAGCCCACTCGTCAACCCATCTTCGTTAGAGCCCCCCATAAAAAGTTTCCCCGTAAAGTGGAAGGAAGGTAGTTGAAAATCGGTTAGTACCCACGGAACATGACAGTGTAAATTCCCCATCTGGCGAAGTAGAACGTACACAAATGGCCCGTCGATGGGACAGTTACATCGGACACACGGCGTCCTCGCATGTGAAATGCAATTACGCGTGGGCGTACACCGACGCGCGGCGTCGGTTATCGGTTATAGGCAGCGATACACCGACGTCCTAGATACACTACCAATGCATTACATATGACCGGGTTTACAAGAGATTGCACGAGGCGCATTGAAACTTTATGCCCACCCTGTGTGCAGGCCCGATTGGATTTTCCAGGCTGGGACAACTGTGGGCCTCCAAATAAGCAGTAAGTTGATATCGAAGCAATAGGTTCAACTTGGTATACTGTGGTGCGGTAGTGTCCTGATTATCTGAAGTAATCGGAGCATTGCACGTTGACATAGAGAACAGTTACATGAAATAAAAGATTAATGGTTTGGTGGTTTTCTTTGGCCTACAACTTGGTTTCTTGATCCTCCTCCAGTTAAAAGATAGAGCGTTTTAGTAAGGGAGTATTTTCGTGATATGTTTTTAAAATTTGTACTGTTTTGTGTGCTCTTTTTTATCATTTTTTTCGCAATAGAAACTTTATCTTTTGTAAATCGTATTATTATTTCATGTTTTAAGGGTGAGAGTTTTACCAAGTTTAAGTTTTTAAACTGACAAGGGAATAGACTCCTGTGGTTTATTAAACTTTAATGTAGTTCAGAAGAATTTTAAATTTAATTGTGTTTACTTAAATAGTATACAAGTTTTTAGAGAAAGTTTTTAATAAAATTGGAAATTTAGACCAAGTTAAATTTTTTTTTTATGTTCTTTATTAAATGTTCCTAATTGTTACAATTAATTACATTTTTTTTTTATATTATTTAATATAACATATCGATTTTTATACTTTTATAGACTATCACTGGAGTTGACTATCAGTGTTGTAGCTCCAAGTAATATTTTCGTCTAAGTAACATACACAAACCACCCTCGTCCAAGTCCCTTAAAATCAGAAATTCCTCGAAGCACATATATTCCACAATACTTGAAGGAAGAAGTAAGGGAAAGAATTCAGAAAAATAAATCATATTTCACCCTCGGTTAAAATGTCTGACTTCAGGATAGTTCGTAATCCATTTAATTTCGCTGGACCGGCGAAAGTCAGGGGTTGAAGGCGGTCAGGGAGCCTCCCCTCGAGATAAAACGCCAAGCGCCGTGCCAGCGAAGAAGAGGCATCCCTCCGCCGTTGAATCTGAATAATTTCGAGCATTCTTCGCGAATACGATATTCAGGAGACGTCAAATTCCGCTGGAAAAACGGCCGGGGGATGCGCTTCCTGTCGCGGCGCGCTTCCGTGGGGCAGATTATTTATGAAAAAGGACACGGGGCCGCACTTCTCGCCGTGGCAGAAGGCGCACGGAACCGTGGCACGACAAATGGCGCGATCGAAATAAAAATGGCAGTCCAAGTTCCGACGACGTCAGGAATTCTCGGGGCAACGGCGCCCCCAACCCCCTCCCAGCCCAGCCCCCCCCCCTCGTCGCGTCGCCGCCGCCGATCGATCCTCGCGCGATCTCGAATGCGCCCCTTCGCGCGGACGTCCCGGCCGAATGCACTTCGAGGGATCGGCCACGATAAAGAGCGCATTTGCGTGCCAGCGAGTTGCAACTCGACGGGGTGGTAGAGCCGAGGGATGGGGGATCCATGTTGCCGCGGGAACGACAGCTTGAAATACGCCGAGAGGAAAGTTTTCGGAAATTCCATCAGCCACGAAAGAATGCCGCGCTGCTTTGTACTCGGGCGCGCGATTTGTCCACGAGACCCGTGCCACCCCGTAACGCGCCATGGCGGAAACGGGAAGTGGCGGTAAGTAGACACGATCACCGCGAGGAATTCGTAACTCCCGAAAATTCAGAAGTGAACGTGTCCTTGGAAAATCGGAATTGAAGGGGGTGAACGTTGAATTTTATTGATGTCCAAGGGAAATTAATAGGTAGTAGGGCAATTCCGGTAGAGACGGATCATGTTCTTACAAGCGTAAAAGTACTGAATATTTAGACTTATCTTTTCTAGGACATGTAACGGGCATAACACAATAACTTTATAAAAAGCTACGGAAATAAGTAAATCAAATTTTGGGATGTGGTCCATCTCCCACGTACTGCTACGGGTGAGTTGGATCATTTCGATAATAGTTATATTCGTTTTTATTAAATTGACTTGTAGCAATTATTTTTATCGAAACAATTGTTTCAGTAAACAAAAAGAGATTAATTCTATTTCTAATTTTATTATAATTACTAAATGCTCTTTTTTTGTTTTTTTTTTCCCCAGAATATTCATACATGTTTTCCTTCCAGTCTTTACTGTCATCTTTACTTGAAATGTGCATCTCATTTGTTTCTTCTTCATCACTATTTTAAGATTCTGTAATCTAAATTCCTTTTATTTGCATTTAATGAAAATTTGAGTAATATCATTTACACAAAGACACTATGGGTGAGATGGACTAGGCGGTCCATCGCTATCCAGTGCCTATAGTGGGTCATCGATCAGTGCCATTACATTTGTCTTCAAAATCGGCGTTGTGGGTTAGCATTATAGCTATATGTTATTACAGCTTATTTTATCAGAACGGTGTAAATATCTTTTCAAACAACAGAGTTATACCAATTCTTATGACTACGCAAAAAATTTTCATCTTTTCCACAAATTAAAATGTTGATTCTCGTCAACATTTTATAAAACTATGATGCAAAATTCGCAGACTCGATTACAATCGTTATAACGAAGGAACACCGACACACCATCTCTACCGGAATTACCCTAACTAGTATTGAAGATTCTTGGAAATCGGAGATGAAAAGTGGCTTTGGGAAGTTGCTGTATTTGAGTTTGTCGGAAAATCAGATCTTTTTGATGGCAGTTCTTCCACGGAGGAGAGTCCTAACGGACTTGAGTAAATTACGAATTTCCCTGCGCGGTCGTAGAATGAAATCACAAATTCCAAATGCACCCTGCGGGGGGGGGGGGAGGAGAGGACCGCCAGTGACGTGGCTGTTTGCATTCAGGCGGCGATGCTTTGAATCGGGACGCTCTTATGAATGCTAATTGAAGATTTTCTACGGGGTTACGCCGCAGCGACCCTATCAGAAATGGTGAAATGTGGCAGCGTCTATGTGGCATGGAAATATAATTGAACGAAGCCGGAGCCTGCAGGCTTGAATTGATTAGCTTCGCGGGAGTGCAGGTTTTGTCTTTTTCTCAATTACGTTATTATTCTTGAAAGTGTTGCTTTGAGTATTTAATGAAACCGCTGTGGAATATGGTACCTCTGCAATGGTGGTACTATTTTGGGTGCTGTATCCAAAATGATACGTTGAAAGTACTCAAGAGGAATCGGTGAGGGTCGAATATCTATTCTAACGTACCGCGATGATCTAACAATTTTAAATTTCTTTTTTTATACTATAACAACAAGTATTGAATAATTACAGTTACACATAAAATGAAACTCATTCTACCACACGATTGATCAGCTTATTTGCTGTATGAATGCGGGCTGACCCAATTTCCTGAAACGCCCTCTATGTAAATAACATTTACCGCCAACGTTCGCTGATAGCCCAGAACGGAACGCAAAATCAAACATTAAATTCGTTTCTTAATGGAGTTCATGCATCGTACGCAATATCTAATCCCTGAAAAAAGCCACTCTAGTCTGAATTATTTCTTTTAAATACAGCACCTATGAATACGAATGACTTGAAAACAGACTACAAAATTTTCAAGTGATTTTGAAGAAATTTGAACTAGAAAATCCAACCTACGCTTTTCAAATACAATACTACAACGCAGCTTATAATACCATAAAGCACAAACACAGTTAATTATCGAAGAATTCGTAGAGAAACAATTTGAGCTAAATCAAGTGTCTTTAATAATAGTTATACCTACATTGCTGATTTTAACCGAACAGGTTACCACGATGAAATAAGCAATGCAGCGGCAATTCTACTAAAGCGGTTCGAACATTAAAGTCTAACTCGTATTGAGCTTAATTTTTCTCCGCGATGAATATTATTTCCCAGCTTCCCACGCTTTGGCCCGACATTTTGAACGCAACCCCTTGATATTTCATCGGGAATTAATTCGAATGCGATCCGCTAATGCACAGCGAACACCCGAGTAATGAAAAGTGCTCGCGAAGTTACTTTCCCGCGAGCCTGTCGATAATTTGCGAGCGTCGGGCTTAATACTTCCGAGGCTGTCAAACCATAAATTATTTTAGAAAATATCGGCCATCCGCGAAGCTGCTTTCGCTGCACCTACTTTCTTGAGCAATTTTCCGCGGCAGTTACACGCTGGACGTTTTACACGGCCACCGGGTGTTTGAATAATTAAGGGAAATCGTCGCGGAAGTTTCGCATGATCGACGACGATGCTCGCCCGTGGCGCGTCGAAATTAAAAATTTCTCCGCTAATTTTTCACGCAACTTCCTCGCCCCGCCCGCTATTGTCCTCCTGGCAGGAACATGTAAATTGATGCGCGACAAATTGCTTTAAGCAACGGTCCGCTGCACTCCGTAAACGCCCCTCATTTTCTTAAATAATTCAGCGAGTTGCCGAAGCAAGAGCGTAATTTTCGGATGACCGTTTTTAGGGAAGAAGGATGGCTTAGGGTGCGTTAGTTGTGGGAACAAAGGGAAGGTGGACTGGCTATATAATTTCATTATGTTTGCATTTAACCACAGCAATTACACACATGCTATCCCAGCCAAGTGAATCTATCAGAAATGCTATTCGGGAGTCACAAAAGTGTCTCGTGAAAAGGTCCTAAAAGGAGTCTGTGAGTATGCAAGGGTCTTTGAAAAGTCGGATAAAGAAAGGAGAGATGAGATCGAGGTAATTGGGGACAAAAAAGAAGGGGTCTGTTAAAAACAGAGGGATAAGAAGACTCATCAACGATGCCAGAGAAGAAAGGAGGGCACTAAAAGAAACCTCTTCAAAGAGGAAACAGGACCAAGAACAAGCTGGACGAAGGTACAAGAAGAAATTCTAACTGTCACGCCTAATTAGTGTTAATATTAAATTTGTAGGTAATTTATCAAGCACTTCGTTTTTCCTAAATGACATAAATTCGTGTATAAATATGCTACAGCAAGCATAAAATCGCTATCTACTTCATTCCATGTCAGACAACTGATCCACCCTCTATAGAAACATTTGATTTAACTGGCTCCTCGTACGCGACCGCGGTGCTTCATAACGGAAATGGAACTGTCGATAATTTCATAAGAAATATGATACACTCACGGTGATATAAGGGGGCCGGAAAATTATTTTCTAGTCGACAGAGAGCGAGAAAGGGGTTCTGGTACTAAACGAAAATCGTGTCGGTCGTTACAGAGCCCGCATAAATCTTGTCAGAGCGAATGATTCGCGGGGAATCCGCCGACTGATAAATCTCGATGTGGAAATTGATTATCGGAGGGAGAGCCTTCCACGGTATTTACACGCTCGTGGGAAATTTAATCCAACACGTGGCTTTTCCCCGTGGCTCCCATTTCATTACCTCTCTCGAGCTTTATTAACGAACGCTCGCAGGTCAACATAATTCCCACCAGTGACGAAAAAACGTTGATTTTCTAAATATTTTAACAAATAAATCGAAGTCTAAAACGAAGTAAAATCGATCAAGCAACCTACCACGTTTTATTACACAAACACCACGATACTCTTTCTAATTTAAAAAAAAAACACTCATTTGACGTGTCAAAATATTTAACAATAAATTGCTTTTGAACCTTTTCAAATCTGACTAAAAAACGAAAGTCCTTTTTAGAAATACCTAATTCTGTTCCCATGTCAGTATTCCTCGAGCTTCAGTATTGAATTTATTTCCTCCCTCGTTCCAATACCTATATATAATAAAATATACTTCTCTTAATAAAATACCATACGACTTCCCTTCCCTTTTTCACTTAACGTTCCATCCTCCTCGTTCCGTTCTCTTAGAATTACCTTCCAGGCTTTTTATTCTCCCACGCCACCCTTCGCCGCCCCCGACGCCCACCCCCCGTGTTCCCTCCCGCGCCAACGTATTGTCCTTCCATCTCTTCGGGCTTGAACGCGGAATTCCAGCTGGAATTTCCGTGCTCGCCTCGGCTGTTGCCCGGATATTTATGCTAAATAGGGATTTTGAAATACGATATTGTGGCGGGAAGGCAACGCTGCGGGGCAGGTACGAAAACGATGTTCGCGGGTGCGTTTGTAAGTTGCAGGATAGAAAAGAAATAACGGGGCAGTGAAATTAATAACGCTGCTCTTCCCGCAATACGAACTTATTTAATTTCAAGGGGAAATTTATCCAGTTTCTTTTTTAAGAACCGCGATTTAAATGTGGAGATGCGGCGGAAAATGGAGCTAACGTTTGCAGAATAGTAAGAGACCTTTCATTTCTGCGAGACGCTTTGATGGCACACAATTGGAACATTTGGATAGATTCATATATTTCCGAGCTGCTTCTATCTTTCTAAAGCGAGAGAATTTCTGACAAAGGATTATTCGTGAAATACGAGGCGCGATGCACAGAAGTAGGATCGTGGAACTTGTTTGAAAGTTTGTGTTGATGAGAGAGAATTCTGAGGGATGTTAACCCTCGCTTGTCACGCTGGGTCAATATGGACCACAATTTGACTGTGAGGTAAAATATTTGTGAAAATATTTGCAGCTTAATTTAACAGATAATTTTTACACAGCAGCTGATTGTAAATTGTCTTGCGTCGAATTGACTCAGTATGAGAACTATGTTCGAAAATATAGGTGTGACCACCGAGGGCTGAGTGAAGAAGGTTTAATTATAGTGAACCTATTCGCCATGAATTTTTCTGACATAGGTAGGTAAAGAATTTGAAGTAAATGGCTTCGATAGACGGAATGGGAAAAATTCTGATGAAGATAAGCATACATCGCATATTTGATATTTTATGAAATTTTCATCCTTGCATTCTGGATTTAACGAAGACTATGGAATAAAATGGAAAAATGGTGTGCATCGTATATGGCTCATTGTGAGGTAAGGGATTAAAAAGAATTTTAACTGACCATTAGTAGTATAAAATGAAATTACGTAATTCAAAGTATCCTTCACCAAGAGTTCGTAATTTCACAAATTCAATTGAAAGTTAGGCGATCTGGTTAGCCTTATAGGTACCCATACCTACAAGTGTGTTCTACCTTTTTCTCCTAACAATTTTCGAGACTTTAAACGAAGCCAAATTAGTGACACTATTTCACGAGTTCTTGTTAATTCTGTATATTCACACGTTTCTATTTCACATCAAACTAATTGCTTGAAAATTTCCCGAAGTCGAGCGGTAAAGTGATACACCGCAGCCAGGAACCCGAGGCTCGGCACGCCATGTCGGTTTTAATTAACATCAATTACAATTAACACTGCCTGTACGCTATTAAATACGCGGGAATCCGGAGGAAACCCTGGTAACAACTGTGCCTTCGAAAGGAATTTATTAAACCTCGTTTAGCGTCGCTCGTTCTACTTTTTTCGGACCAAACTTTTTCTATCTTCGAAATTGACACAGAAGTTCCATTCCAGATAATTCTAGTATAAATGGAAGACAGAAGGATGAAAGAGACTCGATGGAAAATGAATCCTTGTTAGACTTCCGCTCGACAATGAATTTCAGAAAATGTCCTTAAACATTGATAGTACAGAACACCGCACCGCCCGGAGAAGGGGGTTTGTAAAACGAAGAAAAAAATAGATTTTATTCTTTAAATAAATTTTTATAAACGCCTAATGATGTTTATTGAATTTGCAGTAAATAATTTTTTTTTAAAAATATTTTCAGCCGTCAAACTCAGCTCCCCTCAAGATTAAAATCGTGAGCCACTGGAAGACTTCTATTTCTATAAATTAGAACAGGACGTTGCGTAAGTTCTCTGTATCCAGTAGAAGAGTACACATTATTTCCGTCAACTGCATCACTGCGGGATGCAAAGAAGGGATACCTCTGGCGTAGCTTCTCGCTAAACGAAAAACAATATTGCCGGGAAGCCCCCTCGTTTCGTTGGAAAATGTCCACCAGCAAGTGAGACACCGTGGGAAACAACGAGTCCCGATATTGAAAGCAATGTCCACGGGGAAGCTTCGGAAATACGAAAGGATGAATGCTGGGAATCCGATGTGGGTGGATCGTTGGGGAGTACCTGTAAATCTCCAGGATTCCGTTACAAGGTGTACCGATGCAAATGAAACGACGTTCCCTGTGCCGAAACGCGACGGCGGGTGTAAGGAGCGCCCGGGAGAGGGCAAATTGTGTGTCGGTAGCAGGCGTAAAACAGTTGATTGGTTTCGTAACGTTGCGTCGACGACGATTGCACTGGGCAAATGGCGGGGGCGACGTAGCTGCGTTTGCAAGCCGAGTACCTATTACTGGCAATGAGAAGCAATCCGATTAAGTTTCGAGGCGATAAAGAGCACTCGATAGACTGAAACAGAGTGTTAAGTGCCGTAGGACAACTTGCCGGCTGAAACTGGCTATCTTTCGAACGCCTACAAGGCGAGATGTATTTTTGTTTCTCGAGCTGCCTTTGAAATTGTGTGAAATGTTTCTTGGGGAGAGTCCTTTGCGTTTGAGGAGTAGGTGCAGTCTATTGCAGATTTCTATTTTTATTTTAGATGTGCTTGGTCGTTGGTGGGCTGCGGTTGCGTCACTATGGTGCACCACTTTATCAATTTCGAGTAAATTAGAAAAAATTGTTTATAAAATTATTGCTTTGACTTAACATTAAAATGAGAATACTAATAACTGAAAAAAAAATATATTCACACAGTAGGTAGTAGTTATCGAGTTGATATGTTTTTATTCTATAATAAAATTATTAATATTTATATTTTTATTTATTCGTAATAAATCCCTCATTTGTTATTAGATTTGCATCAAACGTGCATCAAATGATGTAGACTATTTTTTTAGGTATTTCACGATCATAACTCAAAAACTATCAAAAATGGAGTTGCACCCCTTTTGCTGCAAGGTCCTCAATTCTTGTGGCTCTGTGTTTCTAAATTTTGTTTGAAGGTTTTTTTTTAATATGAGCGTATATTTGTTAAGGTACAAATCCTCGACGAGACAACAACATCGTGTCTCGCATGAGACTTTATCTCACGAGACAATTATTTAATTATTTTTTAATTAGGTATTTTATCATTAGTTTCGTGAAACTAAGTAGACTCTCATGAGACAAGTTTCGTGATATTTTTAAAAAAATCTCATCCCTCGCGACTATTTCAATTATTTACATTTACTTAGTTGTTGCTGAGGTTTTTGTCTCATGACAGAAAAGTCTCATAAAATCTCACCCGGCATTCGCACCTTTAAACATGGTCTTTAAAGAAAGACTCTTGAGTATAGATTGGTACAATTTGTTCGAACCATTTAATTCTTTGCTATTCCATGCACAAGGGTTATTTTATTATTTTCCAACAGAAAAATAGTTCTTACTTTAGATACGTCGATTTTCAATTTTCACGCATTGGTATATTATATTGTGGTGTCCAAATAGTTTTGCATGTACTGGGTGGCCCGTTCTAGTTTCTCGAATGGCCCGAATCGTTGCATTGTCATCTGTGTCACTATCGAGTGCTTCAGACCTAATTCCTCTATAACCCTGTTAGTCTCTGCAAGTGGCACACTTGTCAATACCCCAAAAGGCTGACTCAAAGAGTTAACCAGTTCACAGTAACGACAGAAATCGACATACGTCGCTCTGGCTCCACAGATTCCACGCAAACCGGAGGTCTATAGTAAAAGGGACAGTCGAATCAACTAATTTTCAGTCAATATTCTAATACCCGACAGCGCTCCCTTTCAAAAGAATAAATCCCTGAGTTTTCAAACGTTTGCAATAATTGCAACGTGGCAATCGCAGCATCGCCATTGCAATTTTATTTTCATCTGTTATTTTTTTTAACAAGTTGGCCGGGCATTGCATATTTAGAGGCCAAATCTCCTGCACCTTTCTCCTTTATCAACGATATCTATTTCGATTACTTCATAATCAATTAAATTAAACAGAGAAACATGAATGGATATTGCATAGTCCTCGTATCATTTTTGCGAGTCATCGCGAGGATGGAGAGGACAACATCGGAACGTACTCGAAATAATGAAAAAGATTTCCCTGAATCACATTCAGAAAATAATTTCGCGCCCTCGGCGAGAAATCACCATGATTTTTTTAACACTGTCCCAGCGATCAGCGAGCAAACTTTCGCGGATACGTCGCACGCCAGGTAAATTGTACGTCCGATGCAGCTGCAAAATAGTTGATTGGTTTCGGAATGTCGCTGTCGGAGTTGGGTGACGCGTGAAAGGCGGCCTGCCTCGTTCCAGATTGCTTTTGTTCGTGCAGATTTTGCGTAGGGTCTTTCCACACGGATGTGCTCGCTTGGTACAGGCAGCATTAGCTTAAAATAGATGGGAAGTGATAGGAAGTGTGTAATCTCTTTCCCAACAGCAACTAAAATGGCGAGCTACGAAAGTGTCTCATACAAAATGCTTCCTCAACTATTTACACTGCTTCTATTCACGAAATCGCGAAGATTTTCCTTCTTCTAGTTCATGGTATACCTACTAGAACAATTCCCTTCGCAGTGCTGTCTAAGTAGTGTGATAAAATATAAAAATAAAAAAATCAAGATCAGGTACTCGAACATCCAAGTAAAAAACAAATTTTACTTGGTTTGCATTTCAAGTAGGCACTTAAATATTTTAAGCACCTCGATGGCTCTACTGTCCCGAATTTCTAACGGTCTGCCGATTGTCGTCGCCGTCGATTTAACGCGGAATCGCGACGTTCCGGCACGCACGTGCGTTCGATTATCGACGCGCGACGAATCCGAAAAAGTGGCGAGGAATCGCGACAGAAATATTTCTGGCTTGCGGGGCTGGCTGCTCGCAGGCGAACGAGCTCGAATTCGAACCGCGAACCAGAATCTTCTTTTGTATTCGCGCCACGTTGGAGAACGAAATGCAGCAACGAGATCAACGGTGTGTGACTGGATGATGGCAGGCGCCAAAGGGAAAATGGGAACCATGGGATATGACGCGATGGACAAGAGAGGCTTGATGCGAATCGACACGCTGCCTTGCGCTGTTCCCGTTAGAACGCCGATTGAGACGCAAATTCGACGCATTTCGGGAATGTCTTTTGTGGATGGGCTTTATACATTTTTACGTAGCTAGGTTCGCGCAGCTTGATAGAACAGAGAGGATAGAAAATATCTCTAGACAGAAAATGTCCTCGTAACATACATACGCAAACTATTTTTCATCGTGGACGTTTTACGAATTTTAAATTATTTTGTACAGCCAACTCACCCCTTACAGCAGCCTCGTCGTCGATTTGGAATTTCAGGGCACTCGCTCTTCTAGAGAATCTCAGAGTGTGCCACATGTCATCGTTCAGACCTTGACCAGCTACCAGAGCCTGCAATCAGAAGTATTTTATTAGATATAAAAATCAGACTGTGTAATAATAATTACAACACAGAGGAAATTTACCAGTGCATAACTTTTAAATACAACAGATTGTCAGTCGATGCCTCTCATTATCACGTAGGGGAAAGGTGTTTAAAATGATCCCTTGGGGTAAAATGATTCCTGACTGTTCTGCGGCTATTAGTGTTGCTATTTCTGAATATCGATGAACAAAAGTTCAGCCCGTACGTCGTCAAGTGTCGCACGAAGTGGCGTATAAATATCATGGCTGTGTGTGTTATAAACAAGAAAAAATCAAAATTACTGCCTTTTATCTAAGGTAAGGTCTTTTTCAATGGTGTGTAATTTTTTACACAAACGGCTCAGTGTGACAGCTGTTTTTTCCCGAGTTAATGACAATTCAACAATAATTTAATGTATGTTTCGGTACCGAATGTAATAACTTGACGTTATATGCAACCACTGAGTGTGAGTTGGACGTTTCGGGTCATATGATCCTCCTTTAGTAGGGTAAAATGACCCCAGGAATCCCGTGGGGTGCGCGAAAAAAATTCAGTTCGTGAAGTTGATCTCATTTTTTTATGTTTGTTAGTTGATTTTAAGTATTTCTATTTATTGATTGTGTACCAAAAATTATCTAAGATTTGATTTTTAAAAAAAATTGTTTTAATTGATTATGTTCGCATATTTTGTGATTGAGTTTAATTTCTGTTTTTATTTAAATAAATCAATGCTTTTTAAATGTGCGTCTTATTTACTATCAGCGGGTATAAAGTGATCCTAGAGGTCATTTTTCTAGGGATCCCTCGTAGGGATTATTTTCTACACATAGGTGTACAAAATGATTCTTTAGTATGCCTTCACAAAAGTGCGAATAAAAAATATAATTGATCACGTAGCTAAATTTGATCTAAGCCAATAATAAGGTAGATAAACCAACTTACAAAAACCACTTTACTTTTATTAAAATAATGTGCATTTGTATTTTGTATACGAATTACGCCTTAAGGGGGTCGTTTTAGACACCTTTCCCCTATCTACTCAAGAAACCAACATCCATTTCACAAGTTTGATAGCACCCAGAAATCACTAACAATAAGAACACTAGCTACCCCTCTAACAGCTTCATCATCATCAATCACAAGCACCTCATCACCATCAGCGACCATTGCACCCTTCAGCCCGCTGATTACGTAGCAGCAAAAAGTCACGATCGTTTATAAATTCCCCATCAAAGTTCGCGCGACTCAGAAATCTCAGTCTTGACGTAAGACTCGACGGATACCGTGGTGCGCCAGTCAGAGAATTTCTGCTTCGATTTTACGGTTAACGGCCGCCTCGAAACGAGATTGATTGCGCGCTGCTGGATGCAAACCGTCGGCTCAAACGCCGAGGAAATTTGCGCCGCGGCGCAATGAAAACGCCTCGGGCGGAAACGCGCCGATTGAATTACGTCGCGCGGATGCAATAATGGATACTTGAGCGCGAGCAATTAGCGCGAAGCGACCGCTACCAGTGCTTGCCATTAGGGGGAACACAACGAGGCCAGTTTCGGGGAAGGGTCGGCCCCTCTAATGAAGACACCGCTGCCTGTCTGCGAGCGGAAGTTACAAGAGGGCCTACGTCGATTATGCACGAATTTCGCCAATCCCCCAGAGTAATCTCGCTTTTCGATCATTGCTATCTAACGGGACGTTGTCCTTGACAAACTTTTCTCGTAGCAAGATTTTTTTCCTAAAAAAAAATGGTTTTTCAAATTGGTCGAATGTGTACGTGCTTGATTAAGTTCCTTTGAATTTCATTTGGTAAAATCTGGAATACCGCACCTACTGATTAGGAAATATTAAATAAAGAAAGAGTGGGGGATTTTTTTGAAGATCGCTGCAAATAACGTTTTCTTCAATTTGAACTTACAACGAATATTTTTTGCCTGAAATACTTTTCGATTTAGCGATTGATTTGGAGCTAAAGTTGATGAAGCTTGAAGAGGTGTTGAAGAGGTGTTCACCTCCTTACAAATTTAATTATAAAGAAGGAAAATTTTTTTTTACAAGATTCTAGCACACGTCTCTTTAACAAAACTACCCTAAGTCCGTTCTTCTTGATCATTCGTCAGAAAAATAAAATTTTTGGAAAAACCGGCGGTGAACGCAAATCCACTTTCAGGCACATGTATTTTCATAAAGCGGGAGCAGTTAGATGTATTCGAGTATTCTGAATAACGGAGTTGCCGGATCGTCTCGATATACGCAAGTATAGTTAACCGTACGCGGGAGTATAGTGCCATCGATAAACTAACAACACACGGCGCCTCTCGTTTGGTTAAACCACCATAAATCCAGGCAACTCGTCACTATCTGCTAACTGGTTTGGTCCACGCTGCCGCGAGCGATATTCATCTATCACGTGCCACCTGACACACGTTTGTCACCTAACGTCACCTTTGCACCACTGCCATTATTCCTGTCCCCCCACTGTGAAATTTAAGTGTTATTTCCTGCTTCTCGAGCGACGTGCAATTCCTCACACTTACAACCATTTGCTTTGCTTTTATTGTAGTCTCTGTATGAGTTTAAAGTGACTCCTTCTGCTTACGCAGTTGTGAACTCCTTTTCATAGAAATTTGTAATTATTCTTATTAATAGTAAGTTACTTTTCCAGCACTAATTATTATTCCCTCACTATTAGTCACGCAATGTTTGCCAAAGAAACTTCACATCGAATCGAACCTTCACCCCGAAGATCGATCACAAGTCTGCCACACTTTACACAAGACACTTCACCCTAAACGTCCCCCAATTTATTCCTCAAATTGCCTCCACTGTGATCCCTCACGAGGCACAAGTGTGGGGGCACTTTTTCATAGGCGACGAGGACCGCGCGTGCCCCCTTGACTCTAAAAAAGAGAGAGGGCAGGATTGGGTCGGTTTGCCCTATCGTCGGTTTTTATCAAACAAGCGGGGAGATCGAGCTTGAAATCCAGCTCACTTTGAATACCAGGAGACTTCGCGTGGAAATCCACTGGTGAGAAAACGTTCGCGGGGGCGTGCAAAGTGGCGCGAAAAAGCGCTCGTCGCTCTCACCGCGGTCGAAGTGAAATTACATAGAAAGTCTATCAGTAGGCGGATATTACGGTCCACCCTCCCGCGCCTCGGCCCCCCTTGGGGGTAACTTTATCGCCGACTCACGCTCGGGTAATCGCGCGTCTCTGCGGCCACCTACGAATCAATCTGGCAATTAAGGGACGTTTTGTCGCGGCGCTCGAGCTCGATCGAGCTTTATCGAATTCATCGGCAGCGCCGTGCAGGAAATCGCGGCTGCATAAACCGTTCAATCGTGGCGTGGGTGCGCGATAGCATTATCGATTGTCAGGAGGGAGCGTGTCTTTTTGCCGCGGCCAAGCGACAACCTAGCGCGCCGTGTTATTGGAAATATATCGCTGGGAATCGAACGTGGCAGGTCGGCTATTTTCCAGAGTGCTTGGCAAAAAGCCCCGTTGCAGAGCGGGTGTTCATTAGAATGTTGCTGGCTTGGAACGATTAAATAAGGGTGCAGGAAGCAGTGATTATTTATTTTATGTTTTGTTATGCTTGCAGGTTCTAGTAGCTTAAGAGGGCAATTCTAATTCAGCATTTTAATAGTCCTGTATTTTCCAATGGGGGTGAAGAAAGAGGCATTTAGAGCAAAAACGGACTAACCCACATTGAAAAAAAATTATTTGTCCTATTTTGTATGATTAGGACAGCCTATTGGAATATATTATTACTATTAACTTCATTTCGAAAAAAATGTGGGTTAGTCCGTTTTTGCTCTTAGTGCCTCAAATAGTTGGCTTGATGGGCTTAGGTGAATTGAGTCAGTCGAATGGTCGCCATCTATTATAGCTTCTGCTTAGTTTTAGTCGCGTTGGTTTTGATAACACTGTTATTTTACGACTGATAGTAGCATGGTGTAATTTAATTGACTAATCTATCTGTATAAAAGAAGAAGTCCTGACTCCTGACTGACTGACTCATCAACGCCCAGATCGAATCCTTTAATCTAGGAATATGAAATTTAGAAGGTGCATTTTTTTATGACATAGGCACTCACTAAGGAAGGATTTTTGGAATTTTCGTCCCTAAGCGGGTGAAAAGGGGTAAAATTTGTTTCCTCGGATTTCTTAATATCTCCTAGGCCCGATTAGATATCAACTTGGTTTTTATTTACAAAGGTTACAACCTACAAATGCCTAAAAACAAATTTGAGAATTTGGATCGAATCAACCCCTAAGGGGGTGGAAAGGGGTAAAATGTGCTTTCTCAGAGTCCTTAATATATCCTAGGCCCGAAGCGATGCGCAGGAGTGTTTTGCTAGTAGATTTATAAATAAATAATGAACTGAGAGAAGGTAATTTGTATTGTACTTACATACATATTTAATTAAAACTCTTAAGTAGTTTCTTTCTTTTACACGCATTGCAGTCACTCGCCGAGCAATTCTTTCAGCAGTTATTAGGTTCAACACGTGCAACCACATTTTCAAGATACCATTAGGTATTAGAAAAATGTGTATTATGTATAGAGTAAATTGAATTTGTAGTAAAATTTATTTAATGAATCAGACCACGATTCTAATCGTAATCAGCGTATAATTCGATGAAGATGTGGGCTCATTCTTTTCAAATGTACCTCTCCATTGCCCGATACGTTTGATGCGGGGATTCGCGATTAATTATAATGTGCAGTGCGCACAAAGAATATCTCTTCGTCGACAGCACTGTAATTAATCAATAAAACAGCCCATGAAACTGACACTTAATACGATTACTCGACCCGTATTCCGGCTAAGGGATTTAATTAAATGTGCTTCGATCAGAATTCACATTCAGCATCGTGCTATTCGACGGTTACGCACAGCCAAATTTATGTTTGATTCGTTTACAACGTGGAACGCGATATCGCTGAACGAAAGAACAGATAAACAGTTTAATTTGAAACAGTTGCGTTCTCCTGCTGACGAAAATTGCCAATGAAAATTGTAATCACGATCTCATGTTGCCTTTTATCGGACGTGTTATCGTTTCAGTTTTATTTGCGCCATGATAACCCATTGGCGGCGCAAAGGGAGAATTCTGAACGTGTTTGCACCGAACAGCCGGTTAAATGATTTTTCGACATGTAGCGTAACTAGAAGTTATATTATTCTACAACGCGGCATCAATTATTTTTGCAAAATTGTGTAACATCGCGGAAAGCTCAGCGTGGATTCCATAACATCTATTTGTTTGGAAAAATATGGGAATTTACGGCCGGAGTGGTTTGTTTATTTCAAATGTCCTCGATGTTTAAATAGACGGATGCATGAACGAAAGCATGGCTATCGTAAATTACTTAACACGAACAAACAATGCGAGGAAAAATAAAGCAATTACGCGTAACAGGATTAAACTGATTGTTTTTATAGATGAGGACCTTTATAAATGTTTACAGAGATTACTTTTGTCAAATGAAAAGTGAAAAATATTTTTATGGCTGTGTAATTATTGGAATATAATGAATGTATTGAATGTCAATCAACATGGCAGTGATCTGTTTATTATTTAGATAATGGGGTCGCATAATTTCCACGAACGATTTCACATATATCATTCGTGACACCTGTACACACATACCAGCGGGTGTAATTGGGATAATGGAAGATCTGTTCATGATTTGATCTGTTTACAACACTAACTTGTTCCGATTGTTTCCAAAGTGTGCTCAATATTTAATTGCATCTCCATCCATACTATTTAGGAGATGCACAGGTATCGCATGCACATATTTGAAGATGTATCGGACGTGCAATATTAGACAAAGTATATGAAATTTGAAATACTTGAATATCTACGACTTACGCATAGTAAATCTAGATGTAAGGAACTCGAACTAGAAAGGTATTTTTCACTTTACATATTCTTTTTCAAGCATTATTTGTTACAATTTTGGCAGTGAAAATGCCCTGAATTCACCATTTTCTCAAGTTATAATTTATTTCTTTAAAACGGTGTAGTGAAAACAATTGAAACTCGGCAAATATTTGTATTCATCCATACACTACGGGTACAAAAAAATTGAAAACATTGGTACCATTTCTTCAACTTTTTTTCAGCTGTTTTATCTGTCAAGATAGTATCTTATCATAAGAGTGCGTGTAAAATCAGTGAAAATTAAAATCGTTATAACTCAGCAATCGTTTAGTGAATTCGTTTAAAAAATTTTGGAGCACATCAGGAACATTAAAAAGAACAATCTCAAATTTTGATCAACTTGGTACTATTTTGAAGATAGGTCCGATACATTCTTAACAAAATTCGTCATTAGCAATTTTGATCAGTGAAATAATCTCGAATTATCCTCATTCTCGCTTTGAATTACGAGAAAAGTGATTCCTAAACACGATCGCTATCTAATCTGGCATAGGAACCGATTAAAATAAATCAACTTAGTGGCGAGAAAACATTTAAATTCCCCTTGGAAGCATCGCACACCCAGAGTCGTCTTTTCCTCTGTATCCTCCAAGACCACAACGCAGCATTCCAATTAAAATTTCTTCCAGCCCTTCAAATATTTACCAGTCTCCGATCAATTTCAGACTGACCGACCTGCTTTCACCCCCTCCCACTTACATACGTTATTTGCGTTCGCCCCCACCATCCGTCGCGAAAAATCGCGAACATTTTTCCCTCGTCCGTGACCAACTTGGCCCCATTTCCAAAGTCCAAAATAAAACTAAAAAAAAAACTTAAAAAAAAAAGGAAACGAATAATTCAAACGAAGCTAAAAAAAAAACAGAAAAAAGGCAAGGTCGCATACGCGGTACAAATGACCACGACGAACCCTTCGAAATCTGATTTCTCGTGGAAATTTCTTTGTAGCTGGTCGAATATTTAAATAGCGAATTTTAATTAAAGTTTGCACCCGGGCTCGTCAAATATTTACGATCCTCTGATCAATTTCCGGAGAGAACCACCCCGCCTGCCCTTCACCCACCCGTCCATCCATGCCAGCGCCACCACCGCCACCGCTTTTTTTTTTTTTTCATCGTCGCGCTGCATCATCTCTATTTATTTTCTTTTCGCCGCGCCCGACGTTTTATCCGTCGAGAACAAACGGAGCGGCAGTAACGTCCCGAGACCTCGGAAATAATTCTTCCCGCGAGGAAACGGCGCGTTCGTTTCATCCCCGAGCGCAGCCACCAGCCACCAACCACCACCGCCCCTCCCCCGCCGACGTTCGCGCGTTTCGCTCGCTTTTTTCTTTCCCTCCTTCCGCTCCCCTTGCAGAAGTGTCGCGCGACTGGGGTCGTTTCGGTTTCCTCGCTCGTCGCCGATGGAATTTCTTCGGCCTCGACGAGGGAGGAAAGCAATTCGAGAATGAACGCGATAAGGCGAGGACACGTCCCGCCGATCGCTCGTGAAACACTTCGAGATGAACGAACGATTCTGTGGACGTTTTCCGTTGGCTGGTTTCGTGGCCAGGCGTTAATTTTTATTGGGAGGACGGGAGGTCCTGATAATGCGAAGTTTTAGTTTTCTGAAGTATTGGGGGTGTTAAGGGATTCCATTGCGTATGGATCTTCTGAAGAAAAGGAGGAAGGGGAAAGTTCTTGGAAGATCTAGTTTTAGAACTGTAAGGAAATTTTAAAAACTGATATTTTCTTATGTATTCGCTTGATAGGGATTGCATGTGTTTAAGTCAAAGGTATTTAAATGGAAATAGTTTTCGATGTAGGAAAATCGTCGTGAGCCCCATCGATCGTTTTCCCGAGCCAAATGAATTTCTGAATGCACATTCTAAGCCCTCTCACTTTACCTACCATCGACCACACAGAGCTTTTCACCTGTGTGCAACGAGAATGTCTGTGTAACCAATTTTGCAATCACGATGCCTCGAGTCGGCCATTTAATAAATTGCTGAGCGATTTCGAGGGCGGATTGGTGACTCGTTAGTCGATGCGTAATGCAGATTTATTCGCGTCCTCCTTGGCTATTTATTCTATCTCTCTTGTCCTCAATTCCCCTTATCTTTTAATTACAGTTATAGCTCTGCTTCATTTTACATTTCAGTGAAAAACTTCGCCACGGAATAACATCGGATCTGCGATACGTTGGATAGAAATATTGTTGAAGCAGTACCGGGGAAGTTTTCTTTGGAATATTTGAATCTTGAACTTTTTTTTTATCTGTAATCTTGAAGCTTCCTTTGTTTTCGCTTTAATATATACAGTATGTTTTTTAATATTCTGTAAAATTTAAGATATCAAACATTTCTTTCAAACTGCAATAGATTTGCCCCGAGGTTGTCGCTTTGATTTCAACATCCACGTTAACTACCCCAAATCCACCGAACCGCTTCGCCGAATCCTCTGCCGTTCCGTATCAGAAACGGTTAATGTACATACATTGTAGTCGTCGGCGGGTATAATTCCGCGCGCCGTTAATTAATTCGACCCATTTGAATGGCATAGTGTTCACCCAGTGACCCCGTTTTCATTTCGATCTGTTCAGCAGGCACACAGCTACAAATCTATTTACCTGTACGTACATAAACTCGTACAAATTGATTCCTTTAGCCCAATAAGAATTATTACGAAACTGTCAAGTAGGTACGTGACTACATCGCAATTGATATAATTTATCTAGAGGGTAATTATGCTTGATTTTAGGTTTACATTTCTCCTAGTAATTCGCGAGAAACGGAGGCTGTCGAGAGAATTTTTTTTAACCACTAGGTACTTCCAAACACGAGTCGATTTTCCAGGGACTAACTGAAAGGTTCACCGTATCAATTATTCCGTTCAATTATCGAGACCGTGTAGAGGCCGAGATTGAAACATAAACGTAAATTACAGTCTCCTCTAATCGTACCCAGTTGTGTTTCGGGACTCCGCGTTTCCGGGTGAAATGGGTTTGCTCGCAGCTGCGTTTCGGGCTTGGTTTTCGCGAATGGGACTATCTATCACGTTTCAGAAACTTTTCATTAGTAATCTCGAATGCGTGCACGTATTTTTCCAGAAGGTTGGAGAATTAATCGTGCAGGCGAGGGATCAACCGTTCAGCTGCAATGGGATTATGTAAAGGCCTTGAGAAAGTAGTGACTTATTTGCAAAATAATGAATGTAGAATCGTAGAAGACTGTTTCTATTAAATCGGTCATTATGAGATAACTTAACTTGACTTTTTCTCCGATTCCGTTTCAATTTTACGTTTGTTGCGTTGAATGATTCATATTGTGTACCTACTCATGCATTTTCTTTTTTTCCTTTTCTATTTCTCTCCGTCTTTCTTTCTTAATGTGCTTCTGTTTTTCTACCTTATTCGTAATTAATTGTACCAAAGACAGTGGCAGATTTAAGAAAAAAGGTCCAGGTGGCAAACGTTCTGAGGGGCCCATTTCATCGGAAAAATGACGACATAGTTTACTAAAAACGGGCCATGTGTAGTAGTACGAAAAAAAATGTAGCTTTTGGATACCTATACCTAATCATAATTTTTTTCGAGATGGGGCCCTGGAGGCCTTCTGGGCAGGAGCCCAGACGGCAACTGCTCATCAGCCGCACTGTTAAAACCGTCACTGACCAAAGGGTTGTCTCTCCTGTCTATTGTAATTAAATTAAATTAAAAAACATAATAATGGCGTTGTAGAAGCGACGTTTTTATATATTCAGAAATATGTGTAAACACTAATTGAAGTGTTGTAAACAAGATTCCTTGCACTACATACTGGTTTTGGATAAATAAAGAAGAACAAAAAGAAGCCTTCGCTTGCTGTATTAGAAATAGTAGCGTGTTCTATTCACTAAGAAGACATTGTAATTAATTATAATTAGACCGAATTGAAGGTTTAAATGGCAGCACTTGCATGTGCACCAAACATCGTAGTCCCGATTACGAAGTGCATTTGCCTCAGCCGAACCAAACACGCTGTGACCGCATTCGAAATCGTCCGATTGGGTTCTATTACGAATCATCCATTCCAGTTAGACGCCATTTTCGGATCCTGTCCGCAGGGACGTTCATGTTGGGCAAATGGTAGCTTCAATCGGTGTAATTAAATTGAAATTATAATGCTTGGCCATCTGAGGACACGATAATGTATGTTGCGGACAATGCTAAAGTATATATAAAGTGGAAAATTCTATACTCGTTAGGATTAATTAAAAAATAATCGAAGCTGTTGAAGATCTTGAATATAACCAGGGCCGGTCACAGGGGGGATGGTGCAGCGGATGCAAGGCACCCGGGAACGGGCTGTACAGAGGCCCCAAAAAGGAAAAAAGAAGAAATGAGAAAAGAAACAAGAAAAAAATTCAGAATTAAATATTTTTGTTTAATTAAAATTATTGTAATTTTATCACCAAACTTGAATTTCACGTTCTAGACACAGAACTAGCAATATTACGGGCACACCACAATAAAATTGTGATGGTAAGCATACTATAGTATACGAAGACTGTTAAAAAAGAAATCAGAATATAATTTCTAATATAATACTGTAATAATAATTTGATATTATTAATGATATAGCAATAAAAAGTCATATATTTAAATATGTTGATGTTTACTTGTTTATTTATTTTATTTTATTTTCTTCATTATTCTTATTATTATCCTTTTCCGTGAAAAAAATCTTATACTATTATACCGTTGAGAAATTTTTTGGGGCCCACCTATTTCTTACATCCGTGCTGATTTTTAGAGAAGGCCAAATTGTACGTTAAACTTAATCGTCACTTTCGAAACTTATGCAAGAAATTCTTGGGTGTACCTAAATTTTAAATCCTAGAAGATTGAATGGAGAATGATTTATCCCTCGCAGTTTACCTTTAAATTACTCATTAAATCTTCCAGACATAGTAGCTTTCAGTTATAATGGCTTAAAACATAGCAAAATGAAATAGATGTTATAATATTAGAAGAAGTATTGAGGGATAGGAGATGAAAATGTAGATGTACAGTTAGCACTGCGAGTTAAGTTTAAACTAGCTGAGTTGGTCAGTTTAATGACTTGTAAAATATTGCCTTAACCGCAGAAGATCTGTCAATAACACGCAAAGTGTTCTAATGCAGAGCAGACTGTGTAACAGGGAAACGTCCGTGTAACGAAAATGTTGTACGTTGCAATAACAGACGTGCAGTAGCACGTAGAGACGGGGTTACAGGGAGAAGGAATAACGATGGGACGACAATCATAACAAGGTGAATCGTGCAATGGTATTTTAGATATGCAGCGTCTCTCAAGTTTTCTCAGCGTTAAACAATGACTGAAAATTTGCTGGGAATGCTGCGATAAATGTTAACAAATCTATCCCACGCGGATACAAACAGCGGAAACTAATAATTAATGAAACATTTATAGCAGTCTTTATAACAAATAAACGTAGACTTAAGATAAGACAATTTTATGCTTGGAGCACGAAAACCAGAATTGAAAAATGAAATTTCTTTCCCAACAGATTTAGTTCTCAAAATTCAGATATATATTCTTAAAACAGAAAAACACAATTTTTTAATTTCCATTTTTTAGTTAAGTAACTATTTTCATCTTTCTCACAATTTTTCAAGGTGCAATATACTGAGGTGTGCTATAAAAAAAAACTTACAGCGCAATAATTCGTTTATATTCTGACTCTAAATTGTCCACAGTAATAAAAAGCACGTGCTGCTCGCTCTGGAGGTGTTCAAAATTTGAGAGACACTGCAGAATGGGGAACAACTCTTGCAGCTAGCAAGCACGCAACGGTCTCAAGCGCATAATGTTGTTCCGGCATACATAAGCTGCTTGCGTTCGTGGTTTCAGTTTGCATAGGGGTGAAACGTATTGCGAAACGGTGGCACACATTGCGCCAGAGTAAAATGAAGTGAGGGTGCAAGGTGTATCGATTAAATAACGAATGCTGAGCGTTTCGACTTTGCATCGACTACGAAAACTACACATCCCCTCGCTTGGAGCAGGTGCAGCGGGAACAAGTGTTGAGATGAATAAAAAGGAGAACGCTTTTCTGAAGAAAATTATTGATCGTAATGAAAATTTTATGGTAATAAATTATTTTAGAGTGTTGGTGTACGAAGAAGAAAAATGTTGTTGGATGCTCGACTCAGGATGGGGAAACAATTACTCTTTCGTTAATAGCGTCTCTGTTTTCAATGGAATGCTGTGTTCTTTAGCTCATAAAGTGATATCTTTTAAAATGAATTTAACAAAATGTCATGGTCTTCCATAACTGTGCAGTGTATTTTTTATAATGGGTGTGTTAACTCTCTTTCAGTTTGCTCTGAAGATAAGCATACTTTCAAGATCCCTTTACTATGTACCTGAAACCTTACACGTGCTCCCGACTGACTTCGAAGATGTTCTGCCATAGTTCACTAAATTCTTCTTAAAATATCTATTCCTCTGCTGGACAGAAATGCATAGCCTCCGATTAAACAAAAAACTTAACCCCTGCGTTGCACAATAAATCCTTTCCATCGTAAAACATTATTTCCTAAACTAAGCACTCTCCTTCTAAACAAGTTTCTCGTAAATCTTCAAGCTCTGCATATAATCGCGATATACATTTAAAAAAATCATTTTTATACATCCCTTTTGCATTCCACCTATTCCTAACCCCTAACAATGAGGAATAATGAAGCACAGCTCGCAAGCATCCTGTGTCTAAATCACCTCGACAGTATCAAAGTACCAATATTTTATAAAACAATTCTCATGTCTGCAGGAAAATTCTCCCTCAACGCTTCAGAGCTACTTAGTATACTCGCTGGAATGTGTCTTGCCATGGGTTTCAAGCAGGAATTCCGTTAAACAAAACTATGTTTCACTCAGTGAACTAATATACGTTCGTCGAAGCAACGAATCACGCGTTTCCCACAAGTGCTTTCTACCAAAGAAGTCGAACCCCGAGGTCCCCCATGAATTATGAATACACGGGGCTCCATCGACCGCCTCTATTTTCCTTCGATTTGAATTTTTACAGCCAATTTATTCTGTCGAGGAAAAACGACCCAGGTCTGGATCGATGAATTACGATCGCGCCTTGGATGGGCAAGGTCGTTCGAATTTTCATGCGTTATCGCGCGCCACGCGAGCCGTGGATTCCAATTTATCATGGTATCAGTGGTTTACGCCTAGCCGGAGAGTACACGCGGATAATCCGCGCGGAAAACCTGTCTTTTTTCCAGGCATTGAAACGACGAGAGGGAATTTAAATACTCGAAAATCTTTCGTGATTCTTTAACTTTGTACTTTCTGGTTTGTGGTTCCAGTGACTTTGATTGGAGTCCTTGTGGTGACAGAAAGGGGGATATAATATTGTCCGCAGGCATTCCACAATTAATCCACTTAACGTAGTTGCAATTACCTATGCTTCAATTTCGAGGAAAATCTTCCCCGCTCAGTGTTTTAAAATTCACATATTTCATAGCTCGTAAATTCAAATATGTCAGAGGCTTCACTCACCTTCTCTTTATCGCCGACATGGATCACCATCTTCGCCTTGCCCTCGTCGAGGTAAATTTGCAGTCGATCGGGGCTGTTTTCCAAGCTTGTGGAGAAAAGAAGCCCGCGTGGTCGCGTCGTTTTGAAGCGCAGTATCACTTCCTCTGCTTGCGTTTTCGAATCGTCCGGCATCAGCGCTGTCATCTGTTGCGTCCCGTTCAGGTGCAACGTGGACGCATCTGGGAGCACAAAAGATTTCAAAATTACGAGACACTATGCATATTACAAACAAAGAAGACGAAACATCGTAGTGAACTACGAGTAGATAACTGAACATTTCCACGTGAAAGTTTCCAATTAAGCGACAATGTTCCAAAGGCCAATCCTCATTCATTACTATCTTTTGAAATTAAGCACTTCTTCAAATTATTCTCAAAGAGGGGAGGGAAAGAATACAGAACACGTTAATATTACAAACTTTTCAGGAAAAATGCCCGGCCGGGCTACGACGTTTCAATCGCGCGAGAAATCCTATATGAAATAGGATTACAAGGGAAATTCGGTCTCACCCTTTCCGCATGTAGGACCTGTGAAGGGTGTTCCAGTACAATCGCAGTGAAACCTGTTCCACCCCTCGAGACAATGGCTACCGTGCATACACGGTTGTGAAGGACAGTGGGGTGGTTGAGAATGACAAGCTGGCCTGACAGCGCCTGCAAAATTGTCCAGAGAAACGAAATTACGTAGACAGTGACAAGTGTTTCCAGTTCAAGTCTTTCGTCCCTTCGGGGCAGAATATTCTTTTTTTTTTTACTTTCCATGAAAATTCTGTCGTTCCCGTGGAAAAACATTCTGCCTCCACCTCAAAAAGGTTTCGTGCTGACGTTCCCTGCTTTGACCTCTCGGAGTTTAAAGACTTCGCAAATTTTATTATTATTGGAGTAAAACTCAAATCGCAAGAAACGTGTGATTTCTATAAATTTATAACGATAGAAGAGTAGAAAAAAATTGAATAGTTACTTTGTAAGAAGAAAATTTGGTGAATATTATATACTATGCTTCATTCGTTGCTTTATTATTAAATTCTCTTCTCTTAAAAAATAGAACAATTTTTTAATGAATGAGACAGATTGGTATTTCACAGAAATACTAATAGTCAATTATTTGAATCAGTATAATGTTTGAATAAAATGATTTATTTGCTCCTTTTACTGCTTCAAGCTGTTGTATTTCTTTCCAAATTCCTCATATTTATGTTTTATATTTATAATTGAAAAATATTTTTTGGATCATTGTTTATAACAAACCGAATTTTATTCATAATATTCAATTCATTTGAATAAAGTATTCGGAAAAAAGATTTGTTCCGATATCCAGTACAGTTTTGTAATCTTTATCTCGTACCTGAATATAGAATATATCTCTTCTCGGTATTAACTTTTCTTATGAATAGTTAAATGATAAATTTGATCTAAATGAAAAATAATGTTAGAACAAAAAGTGTTAAAGTAGTCTTCAAGTTGAAATGAAAGCAAGGCTATAACAGAAGCTGTGGTGTCCGAGTGGTTAAGGAGTCAGACTCGAAATCTGATGGGCTATGCCCGCACAGGTTCGAATCCTGTCCGCAGCGAACATTTTTTTTTCGCTAGAAACATTTTTTTCATACAATACTCAGTCCCCCATATTATTTAAACATATTACGCGTTATGCAATAATTTTCATACCAAATATTAATCATTAAATATTATTTTTACTACTACTGTACGCATACTACGTACACGCACTACTAACTTATTCCTTTCTTAATCGATCGTGCACGTCTTCTTTTACAAAAACATTGAAAATATCACTGCACGCAGAAGGAAATTTAATTGAATCTATTTTTCTTACGCAAACAAATTTATTTACATGTCTACTATTATTCGTAAAATCGGTAGTTCATGTATCCACATTGTAACACTCTGCATAAAGTGCATCAGAGTGCTTTCGTAGTATGGAAACTGTTTTTAGTGTTCATTTTTATGAAATGAACTTTTTAAGGGCTCGGTAAATTTTAATCGAACGCAAATGGCTAGCTAAGATTGCGCTATAAAAGTTTCAACACATCCTCACCGGAGTCTTGTTGTTGGGCATATCCAGCTATATCGATTGGTTGCCCGTTTATGACGAGTTCTCTCATGCAGCCGACATAACCCTGCCTCAAGGCGCCTGTCCACAACACTGGGGGCACTGTCAGTGGTGCGAATGGTGCACCTACACCACCGATGTACAACAAACCATCCAGGTCCAATTGCGTGGAATCACCTGCGAAACAAAATTCAATTCAATGTCAATTGCAATGTAAATCAAACACATTGAAATGAACTCGTGATGGAGTTATCGTGATGGAGTTATTGCCAGTTATCACAATGATTAATTATTTTTTTAAATGCATAAATAAATGTCTTTGTTTTCTAAAATTGACTTCCTTAACGATGATCAACCATTTTAAGGGGGGTACCAGACTTGTTGTAGGATTTGTTTTCTGAGGTTTTATATGGAACAAATTTTTGATAGGATCTTTCCAAAATATTGATAAGAGAATATACAAGGTTTTGCTGATTCCTGAGAATCTGTATAAAGCCGAAAGTGTTTGTCTGTCGCCTAAAAACTTTCGAACCGTAAATTTTTATTTTTATAAAATCAGAATCTAAATTTCGGGCACAGCCGAGTAGTAAAGCTAGTGAAATATATGTTTAACCTTCAAATTGAGTATCTAGTATAAATTACTAGAGTTCAAAGGAATTTACTAGAGTTCATTTAACTATAATATTTTTCCTTCATTATTGGGAAACAAAAATTTCCCCATGCAATTTCTACTCTTCCAACTATGCCATTGTCATATAAATTACATGTCACATCTATTTTGCAAATTGTGAATATACCTAACAATTATTTATCTTACTAATATTTCTTCCCAGTCTTAAATTTGAGGATGTCACTTGCTAATTTGCTCAGATCTTTCCACAACGAAACTCCATGAATTTTCAAATATATTCAAAGGACAATACTTTCTCGGTAGTTTAAGCTTAACCAAATCTGCATATTAAAAAAGAAAATTTGAAGCAAATTTCATAGCAGAACTTCACAAAAAATCGCTATCATTTGTGCAAAAAAAAAGGACTATTGAGACACCATTTCAGGTACTCAAAATTGTGTTTTGAGACTGCATCCCTCGCGACAATAATCGCGAATAGGCGGGCCAGGGGGGTGTTAACAAATAACTGACGCGATGACAAGGTGCAACAAGCGTATCAAGAACTAACTTTCGAGCACCTTTTGTGGAAAGCATCGCGTCGTTTCACCGTTCAGACCGAAGTTTTCCAACACACCGCATAGATCAAATGCAGCGGGGCTTATCTACGAGTATAACGAATATCTTCCTCTCTGCCGTCGCGCCACAGCATTTCCCTACTTTCTCCTCCACTCTTTCGACTTCTAATCGAGTTTCCACAAAGATACCTGCTACGTTCCGCCCACAAATGCAAAATGGTATAAGAGGAATCAACGTCCGCGCAATTTCTGCGTTAAATTCAATCCATGACGCGTGAAATTACTATTGTTTTTTGGACATAAATTAACAGTCTTAACATTTCGACGGGGGCTGAAAAACTAAATTATATTTCATATTTATCACCGACGAAATTATATCATTCAAGGATTTATAGGTATCCTATTTACTATACCTAAGCTGTTTTATGGATTTTAAAAACCAATGAATATCTAAGAATCTTGGAAAACATCGATAGTAATCGTAAGTTTACTCCAATAGGTGCGATTGTCAAAGTGTTCAGACACTTTCCTGTCAAAAATACAAGCAAAAAATGTTTTTTGTCGACTCATCCATTTTTCATTAAAATTCTTATTCACAGCAGCCCCAATATTTTCCTACCCGCCATCACAATTCTACCCTCCTTATTTAAAATATCCTATCTAGCATTTCGAAGCATCCGAGAAAATTGAAGTTTGACCATTTTCTCTGTGCCGTCCTTGTAAAAAAATAAACAAATCAGACTTTTTCTAAATCTCGACAAAGCACTTAGGGTTTTATAACTTTACTTACAAGGTAAAAGACGTGTGGAACTTAAAATATTTAAACTTCTACTGAAAAATTGGAAAATGCTAGATAGGACATTTTATTTAAAGGTGGGCAGAATTGATGTCGTTGCAAAATATTTCAAATTCTACTGGACCTTCCATCCAGCCCTTCTGTGCTGAAGTCTATTTCATCCCATCCTTCCATTACATATTTCGACACCGTAAGGACACTCGTAGCGAACTCGTCCCGGAGAAAAGGGCTCAAACTATCGCTAATTATTCGGCCTGACGCTCAGAGAACGTTGATGAGGCCCGTAATTCAACGTTAATTAAAAAGTCGCCAGAGAGTCGCTTAAAGTCTATTATCCTCGGCGATCCTTTTTTCCCCCTTTTCCCGGTACAAAACTAAATTTCCCTCTCGTGAAAAACGGGGACGAGGGGTTGTCGGTGGGCCGGTGCGCGGAGGGGTTTGGTGGGATTCAGTGGCGGCTCTCGAATTACCCTCGGCGTGCGTTCAGAGATGACGTGCCCAATGAAAATAATGGCCCCTCTTTTGCGAGAACCCTTTACCCCGCGAGCGTACCTAATCGTCCCGTAATCTTTTTGCAAGTACCCCACGGAACGGGGACGTTTGAAAGGCAAGGGAGCGCGTATTTCAGAGGTACGCGAAGATCACGAGTAGAAGGGGGAGGCTGAAAACGATTATTCCTGGTATTTCGACGCACCTCCTCGAGGCAGAGGCTTCCAGGGTTCTATGGGGCAACTGTTGCCTCAGAGTTATTTCCAGGGACAATAGTTCCACCTTCCTTTTGTTGCTACGTAACACGTTTCACCAATCATTTGCTCTAATTGATTACTGAAAACCTAGTGGCACAAGAATGGCCCCCATTTGAGGATTTTTAGAGGAATGTAGGGTTTTTTGAGCGAACGATAAAATGTACACCAGTGGATCTTGTTTTAGCTCGAGCAAGTGACCTGGGAGAGAAGACCAGTTATGAAAGACGGAACACAGTGAAGGACATGAACGCAAAGGGGAAAGGAGATTATGGTCGACGAAGGAGGACCAAGTGCTTGCTCTTTGAAAACAGTTATACAGAAGCGACGAGCGTATAAAAGCTCGACGAGAAGCTGCGGACAAAACTCGCGTGACAAAACAAATATAATAAAACGGAGAAAAAAAAAACCAATAATTGTGCTCGACCATTTCAATATTACATGAAATTCGTGAAATTATTTAATTTTTGATTGTATAAAGTTGGTGCTAACAGTACTAGTGACAATGAAATACAATGAAGAAAATGATGGAATCTCAAAATATATGCCCAATATACTGTAATACACACACATACACACACACGATTACTAAAGTCACGAAATAAAATCACACTGTGTGAGAATCACGTTTCGGAATACGATTAGTGGAATTGCTCTTGATAAGTGGAATTTACAAAATCAAACACTGTGGAGGGGAAACGTTGAAAACTAACTAAGTAGGAACTACTTAGTTCAAACCAGGCAATGTTTCAAGCCACTCAACATTTGAGGAACAAGGTTTGTTTGCGAAAAGGCAAGTACGTTTGCAGCTGACCATAACGAACTCTCTCAACGTACCTCTCCACTAAATAACATACCTATCTACATATCGATGGTTTAGTGCACAAATATTGTATGTCCACTTTAAGCGTTTTCGAGAAAAACAAATTTAAACATGCAATGGTAGGACATACAATGAACAAAAATATTATTTTTGACAAATTTATAACATAGATACAAATGCGATTTTTATACAGCATAAAGAAACAGTCAGGAACTATCTGTTGCGTATAAAAACTCAAATTTCACAAAAAGTGGACATACAATATTTTTGCACTAAGCCATCGATATGGGGTTTAAATTTTCTTCATTTTTCTCTCATCGTAATTGTTCTTTTAACAACAATCCATTTTACAAAAACATCATGTATTTTTCAGCAATAAAAATTTCTCGTAAAATCAATAAGGTATTATCACGCATATATGATGACGTTTTTCTAATTAAACATTCCACATGATCAATACATGGCACGCCATATTTTCATTTTATTGATTCTTAAGTAAACAAATGTTTAAGCGAAAACGTGATTTGTATAAAATTCAAATGGTCTCGTCGCCGCGAGATCGCACAAAACGCAATACACGTGTATCAGCAATTATTAAAGCAATCCCCGGGATACGGCCGTTTACTTTGAAATTCGCTGATCGCGTTTGGTGCATTTCCGGTGAACAGAGCGGATACAATGCTCGCGGTGCATCCTGGTGCACCGTGCCTTCGCACGTGATGCTTATTTACACGAAACCGTAGCGTTATAATGTGTAACCGTCCCACGGCAATTTAATACGCGACAATTTGGACGATTGAACATTTCCGTACGCATTCTATATCGCGATATCATCATTCTATTTTCTAAATGCAGCAGAAACATGCGGCACCATGTTGCCTTACTCTCGCACCACAATACATCGCTCTTCCGCAATAAATGAGACGAGGCGTTGAGAGCAAAAACCGATTAACCCACATTTATTGCGAAATTAAGTTAGTAGCAATAATGCATTCCAATAGGCTGTACTGATCATACAAAAAAATAGGAAAAGTTATTTTTTTTCACTGTGGTGAACTAAATTACAAGTCCACGTTAACCCTAAAGCGGGCCCTACACGATGAGACTTGTCTCAAGACATGACTCGAGACAGGTCTCTCTGTCTTCTTCTCTCCACCTTGCCAGCACGAGACATGAGACCTCGTCCCGAAGCATGCCTCAAGACAAGTGTAATCGTGTAGGGCAGGCTTTACAGCGCCAACCACGTGGCAACTTCACACACGTACGTAAATAATTCCCTTCAATTAGGTTACAAAATGTGCCTGTACGAATTTTTAAGAGGTCCCTTTGCACCACGTACTTGCCTACAAAATCTCCAAGGGATTCAAGTGCGCCAGTTGGAATCGATTACGAGGATAATGTGACCGTAATAATGTTTGCTCGCAGTCTCGTGGGCTGGCCGTATTTTTTCAGGGCGAAGAAAAATTAGCCCGGCCAATTAATCATCGATCCCCGTGGGGCAGAGGAAATTGGCATGGACGCGAAACGCCCCGTAACATCGATCGTCACGACGACACACCATTAAAACGGCCGCGAACGTCCTCCGCGCACAATTCTCGCTTATCGGCCTGACGGCGGTTTCCGCGGTCAACCCGGGTACCGATGGTTTTTTCTCCCGGAAGATTGGCTTAACTCTAATCGCGTTTTAAGCAACGATGATTCATGTTTTTCAGATTACACCCCTCTCACAGGGACATCGCTGCGGATGATTTAATTTAGACGCTTCTTTTGAGGTTTTCATTAATGTCCCCAGACGAGGTGTAACGGTCGGATGAAAATTTTAAGTCAAAGGATTTTGAGGACGGCAGACGTATTGTAATAGGATTATTAAATAAGTCATTTCTTATTGAGACGGCGGGATTGAGTTCGGCGTATGGTAGCAATAATATATTTCTGTGGTTCGTTTTTATTTTTCTTATTGAAGATAGAATTGCTTGGAGACTGAATTAGTGGTATTCTTGTCTGTAGGAATTGTAAGAAGGAATTTGATAACTTGGTCAACAAGTAGTAGTTTTTATAACATAATAGATGAAATAATTTAATGAGTAATTTTAAGATAATTGGTAGAGAAGGAGTTTGAAAAAAATTTGGTATAGTTTTTCACTTGATGCTAATCTTGACCCACGAAAGTGTCTTCTATGAAAGGGCTCTAGTAATGTACTGCTTAATAAACTAACTGTCAATTTAATGTGGAACTCACAGTAGTAGTATATTTATTAAATAACACAGTGAGTCCCAATCTGTGGGTCTGGGCTTTCCGGGGGGTCGTCCCTGTTATTTTTAGTTGACGATTCTTAGCAATTATTTATTTTAATGTGGTTACATTGCCATATTTTATTAACGATGTAACACTGATTATTCATAGATGAAAAAAAGTTACCCAAATGCAAGCACAACCATCACACTAAATAACATAATTAAATATATTAAATATCATTAAGTATATTTAATATACGTATTAAGATAAATAAATATTATTAAGTAAGAATTATATTCTAAAATACCTATTCGTAATGTGATTTCTTTACCTTATTAAATTTACGTTATCTTATATTACGGGGTGGTCGCAGGTTATTTGAATATTATCAAAGGGGGTCTCCGCTCAAAAAAGTTTGGAAAACATAACCCGAATTTTCAATTTTGAACCATCGACATGCCACTTGAGAAATACTGGTTTAACTAATTTCTTCCACTATACTACTTAATTATATCACTCATTAAAGTAAAACCAAACGCAAATACGAAATTAAGTGAAAGTAAACAATCATCGTAATCCCAATGGGAAGTATCGGATGTAAGGATCGTTTTCCCTGCTCGTGAAACCCGATTGCAAAGGCCCGGACCAACTACATCAGCCTTTTTCGTCTGTTACGGGCACAGTTCGCCCGCAGGAAGCGTTCACACTCCAAGGATTTACGCAAACTCGTCCTCCCGAGGCGGTGGAGCACGATTTTGAGGCCGAAATTGCTGAAGGGTCGGATTGCAAAGGCGAGTTTCACGGGCAAATTAACTGGCCGTGTAATTCGGATGACCACGAACGGATAGGCGAAAGTTTCAGCAGCAGGGGGTAAATACACGACTCGTATAAAGCTGTGAATTTCTTTCGTTTAACACTAAGCACGTAGCCGGAACATGCGGGATGGCCAGTTCTGATAAAAAATTGCGATCAAACGATTCTAGACACGTTTCATTTTAATTTTGAAAAATATTATAGTGAATAGGTACTTCGATAGTTTGTAATAAACTTTAGTTAAGGGATGAAGCAAATGCTTTCATCATTCTACAAATTCTGTTATCATAGAAAAAACTAATCTCGAATTCATTTTTTAATTACTTTCTAAAGTCTTTTTTTTAAGTTTGTTAGGAATAGAATACACTAATTCCTTTTTTGTTACTTTTACTATGTGCTCAATGTACCGTAACAATTGTTATGTGCGGATGAAGTTAAGATAAAGATTGTAAACTTTTTATGTGACCTCTGCTCGCAGAGGTATCAATATCATAATCGTATTTTTTCCTTCTTAGAGGAACTATGTGTTTCTGCTGTTATTACTGTAGTTTATGTCCCAACTTGTATTTCACAAGATAAATAATGTGTACTCCCGACCAGACGTTTGCGAGGTACTGTCACGAACGTTAAGGATAAACGCTCTGGTCAGTTTACTATAGCACGGGTATATTTCAATTTACGATGTACTGAGAGGAACAGTAAATATCCATCGACTCGTAAGAAACATTCTGCTTTTTATTTAATGTTCTGCTTTACTCCATATCCTTGGTTTTTAGACTTCCCTGCAAGTTTTCGTTTTTCCTTTCTGATTCCAAGTGAACAAACAATTATAAGGAATCGTGTGGTAAGAATTTACAAAGCAGCATTTACAAACTTGAAGTTGGTTACGAATGTTTCTAATAATTATATTGAAACGTACTACAAAATGTAAGAAACAAAACTAAATACTGTCAGCCAAAAGAAAACTGAAGATAATCTTAAAATTTTGCAGAGAACTTGTTGAGAAATTTTAAATCTTTATCAAAATAATTATATCCTATCTACAACTGCAACTTATCAATTCTGATTGTGAGAAAATATTACGGACGTACTTTGCCTTCAAATTGAGACATAAATAATTAATTTTTGGAAGTTACATTCAATGTTTTACGAGATCTATATGAACTATACAAAATCCACATACCTATATGTAAGTTAAGTAAGTCACCTGAGTGCTCCTCACATTCAGTAATTCAGAGTTAAACGCCACTTAAACCGAAAACACCACACATTCTAACCAGAGATGGGCAAAATTTTTATTTAATTAAATTTATTCGATGCTGAAGTTGAAACTCTCGACGAATAAAAAAAAAACTTTATTCATCAAAAACCCTAAATTTAATGTAACTTTTATTTCATGCGTTATTTAAATAATTTTTCATTTAGTTAATGCCCAACTCTGATTCTAACTACCCTCAATTATAATGGCCATCAACAATTATTACACACTATCAATACTTTCCATATCTACCCCCACAATTGGCCGCAAGGAATCAGAGAATCTTCGGCATGAAACCTCATCCCCCCACAAACTCTCCCCTAAAATCCTCTGGCCACGTCCAAATTTACCCTCCAATAACGTAACCGAATCGTGCACCAGTCACCGCGCGGTGATACCGTAATCGAGTCGATAATAAAATAAGGTGTCGAACGTATAAAACTCGCGATAGGAGTAGTTCGCCCAGGGGACCGTAAATCCGACTACTCCAAATGGCCGCCGGGATAAAAGGCGTCGCTGGAAATCGTTCGGCGTTAGAATTTAACGCCACGAGACCCACGACGTACGAATCACGTACGAAATAGAAAGGTGCAGAGCCCGGGCAGGAGAGAGAGGGCGGCGGACCATGGCGAAAACACGAAGGGAAACGGAGAATGTGATTTCTCTGCGGCGAGTTCGAGCTCCATTATTTGAACTGGACGACGGAGAAGTCGATGAAGCGTCCCGCCACTGGAAACTCGCTGCTCTGTTTATTTATCGGTTTAATAAAGCTTCGATCCTGCCCGTACATCGTAATCTATACCCTCCCCACCCGCACCCCCCCCCCCCCCCGCCCTGCTCCGACTTGTCGTTCCTTTCCCCCGTCGTGGCATCAATTTTCAGAAGTTACGAATAAGTTCGAGATTGCCAGCGTCGAGTTTCGATTGGCTGCAGAGGCTCCTGAGGAGCTCGTGAATATTTCTCCATCGGCATGTTTGGGCGCATTCGAAACTCGTGGTACACGTGCTAATGAGAAAAAGTTTGTAAATCTTCCTATCACGTTTTGTTCTACGACGGGAAGATGTTGGTGAAAGTCAGTCCTTTTAATCTTGTTCCTGGCGGGGATTAAATAATGTCCACCATTTTATTTGACTGCTGTAATATCTTCTACGCTGCGGGGTTCTCATATTAGCAGAGCCTCTCGAATGCGTGTTACTTTATGTATTATTCAGTCACTCTTTCCAATATTATTTTAATTTCATGGTGGAATTGGTAGATTCTTTGGAATTTCTATGGATCCCCCGAAAACGATCGTTGAATAGATGGACCGGGAGGGGAAGAATGAAGGAAATTGTATTCCGCGCGGCTCTGTCACGTGGAGTATAGAAAGGACGATCTAACGAAGAGGCCAAGTGGTAATAAAACTACAGGGACGTATTAAAAAAGGGAAAAGGGTGGATGATTTATTACGCTCCACGCATGAAACGGTTAGCTGCACCTGCAGATAAGTGTCCTCGAGTGTGTAACTCTGAATTATGAGTGGCTTGCTCCACGAACCCGCGCATTTTTCCTCCTTCGTCGTTCACGTCGCCGTGCAACCGGTTTCAGAATTTTCGCTCGTGTGCAGATTAAACGATAAATGTCGTGCGCCGCCGCCGACATGACGCGAGATAAAAGGAGAAGAGAGGAGGCGACGATGGAACGTTGACGAGAGATTAGAAGAAGCTGGACGACCGACTAAATATTAGATCTACTGTTCTGTACTTAGTTTATACTTTTATACGCTTTGTGGAATATTCTACCAATTCTCTATAAAATTTCCTTGTTTGTTAAAACTACATATTGAAACTACATAGAAATCATAAAATTGATGGTTTGTATGTAGGTACGTTTTTGTAAATTATGTTCGAAGTTTTAGATAATAATCATGAGAAATAAAATATAGGCAACATGTAATGTTTGTGGTTTTGCTAAAGTTACAGTTTCGTATGGGAGCTAACAAGGGAATATCGGCGACTCGAGAATTCGAAAATATCTTAAATATTGCAGTAGATATCGAAAAAAATTCAGTTCTGGAAATTCTTTGAGAAAAAGAGTGATAGGTATGAATTTTGAAAAAATAATGTTTTCCGTAAATTCCTAATCGCCGCTTTATACGACATAAAAAGTCATAGAACTTTGAATTTAACTTTTAATCTTTTACAGTTTCGTAGATACTCACGATAATCTGAAAACTCACCATTTCATCGAGTGGGCGTTTTCATCACTTGAACTACATTTCTGCAGTTTCAGATTTTTTTGAATTTCCGTGTCGCCGAACTTCTTTTATAAGTACAGTTCCTTTGATTCTTTCAGGAATTTTAAGAAGTTTTAGAAAATAAGTAATGTCTGCTTTTACTTGCCTGGTGTCCGAAATTCGACTATCCAGCCATCAACAGTGACACGGCCGTCTCTTTCCACACGTCGAAGAGCCACGTCGTGCCACGTGCCATCATCAACTCGTTGCTTCGATGTCTTCACCTTCACTGGGCCGCTACCGAGGTCAGCGTGAAGGTACAGGTGGCCACCGAAAATTTCGAATGCAAATAAATCTTGCTGTAAAAACGAAACACCATTGTATTAGCCTTTAGTATACGTACTTCATTCTTAATGTTGCTAAGAATTCTTTTTAAATAAATAAGCCTCTAATATATCTCTTCACCTGGTCCCTCTGTAATAAAATTCTGAATCGAAATAATAGAAGTTCAAACTACATAATAATTAAACAATCTCTTCAAAACTAATTTCTCGACTCGTCCACGAATTACAAGCGAACTTCGGCAAACCGAAAATTCCGATTTTTTTAAAACCTTCCAGGTGTGCAGGATACGTAAATAGAAGTATTACAATTTCTTTTGCTACCTTTTTTATTTCCTCTTCTTAAAATTGATAGTTTAAATAAAAAAGGGTTCCCCACTTCAAATTTTAAACAAAACCATTCAATTTTCATTCTGCCAACTTTTATATACCTAACAACTAAAGTTTGCAAAGTATACAAGAAAATTGGAAAAAACACATTAATATTTAAAGGATGTTTTCACCTCGAAGAACAAAAAGCAGCCGGAAATGAGAATCGTTTGATACTTCTATTAAGGTCCTCTGCAAATATGCAAAGTTTCAAAGAAATCAGAATTTTCGGGTTACCGAAGTTCCGTTCTTAGTAGGCCAAGCTCGGGAGGAAGTCGCATTAATTACACAACTAATGGCCACGCATTTACATATACGTATGCATATTTGCAAAATAACAGCGCGAACATACGCTTGCAAGGCTGGGAAGCATTTATTCTCAGCATCTAGCGATTCCGCTAATGAGCAAGCCGCACGAACTCGCGTACACGCGTCGCAACAAGTCCGAGACCTTAACGAGCAGCCCGGTTTTCGCAACTTTCCGATTTATTTCGCGGCATTCCGTGCCACGAGCAGTCCTGATTATTCGCGATTTTAACGCTCCCCTGCTCCACGGCGAAATATAATTGTGGGAATTACGGAGGCGGTATTGTTAAATCGAGATAACCGCCGGGTGGAAACGAAAAGCGACTGGGGCGGAGGAAATGCGCTTCCTCTTCGTCGACCGCCGGCCACGCGTACCGGAAACTGCATAGAACCGCGATTATTCAGCGCATTAGGAAGAGCCTACTTCCCCTTCCTTGTCGATTAATTTGTTTTGGGGAATGATCAGAAATTAGATTAATATTTCTCCTTCTTAGCTGTCCCTTCTAAATTCAGCGCCTCTTCTCCAGATGGAAGGTTCCCCTTCGGCAACACAATTTTTTCCCTACCCCTGATTATTTCCGCACTCTCCCATTTTTGTCGATGCTATAGAGTAACGTAGAGCATCCTTCGATCGCCAGTTCCCTTGTCAATCGCTGCTGCTTCCTTCCTTTTCCCCTTTTACTCCCCTCGCAATCTCTTTCTGATCATTCGCTCCGACCGAGTTGCCCGATGGCTTTTAATGGACTTTACGCGAAATCGTTTCGGCCGGATTTCCGGCTGACTCTCGACGATTAATCGATACGATCGCGTGGATGCGCCCGCGACATCGCGGCTGAATTAAATATTTCGGAAAATGAAAGAGCCCCTATCAGCCTCCAGCTTTCGACGAATGTAGTCCATGAAACTGTTCATTACACACTGATTGTTTAACGCTCGTTTCGCATTTTCTAGATAATTATGCTGGTACATCTGCGCTGCACCGTTAAACAGTGTAACGAGGACATTTTAATCAGTGGATTTTCTGCCCCTATCTTTCTTTTAATCAACAGTGAGACTACACAAGTTGTGCCCAAAAATCTACTCTTTAGTTATCATCATTATAACATACTTTTTTCTCAGTGTTTTATGGTGGACACGATGATGACTGAACGGTCCCAGTGAAGTAAAATTTTCAAGTACCGCTTGAATTTTAAGTACGCTTTTATGTACTTATGCAGTAAGAATTAATTCATTAGATTTTGGTAAAATTAATCTGTAATGTACTTCGCGTGAAGTGAGGGAGGGAAGGGCTTAAATCATGCCTTCTTTCGCTGCACTTTCAATTTTACTATATGATAGGAACTACAATCCCTAACAGACTTCCCCAAAAGAAAGAACTGCCATAACTGTTTAAGGGGTTATTCGCAGTCAGCAGGGTCGAAAATCACGATTTTTTTATTTCTTTATTTTGGAGGCAGCAGAGACAGTAAAATGTTTACTGTCTGGGCATGGAATATATGATTCTGTGTAAGTTAAGAAACAAATATCTTATTTTCATGTAAACTGCACTTAAAAATTTAACACGTTCTCCTCAAAACGGATTTATCGATTACCTGACCACGATTTCTCGAAAATCGGTCGACCAATCTTTCTACAACTCTGCGGGTTTCTTCTAGGCATACCAATCTTGTACTTAATCTAAAGATTCGTTTTTCCAATGCGTAGTTTTTATGAAATGAGTGTTTTTGAACGAAAATCGATCATTTCACATAAACATCCGCCATTTTGTCCCAAATTAATATTTTATAAAAAGGGACGAGTAACTACTAGATAAACTAATATACTAACTAAATCTTTTTGGTTTTTTCCGGAAATTGACTGTAACTTTGAAATAAACAAATATTTTTGCACCAAAATATGCACAAAACGCCTGACTGCGAATACCCCCTTAAACGCAGAGATGCACGTACCCTCGTGTGGGCCCCGCTGCGGCTGTACATGATCAACCCGTTGGGCTCGTTCGTACGGATCTTGAAGGATATGCTGCCAGACTTGGCGGCCTTCCACGGTGGCAGGACCTGAAACAAACGAGACACAGACGGCTCTTAATGCGTCCTGCACTTGGCTGCCACTTTCGACGGAACGAAAAAGGGGAAACGGAAGGGGCGAAATCCCTCGGCGTCCCACGAGAAGAATGGAGAGGACGGGCAGCGTCGGCGGCGGGCCCACTCGTGTCTCGAATCCAAAATTCTCTCCCGTTACGCTGTCGTCGACTGGCAGACAGTCCATTCGTCATGCACGATGGCTTAAATAATCACGTGTCTCGTATTCACCGTACTTTTTTGCTTCAATTCCGGGGAACGGAACCGTGTCCGCTGCAGCGGACGCGCGTGACTGATTTACGTTCGCCGTCTCGGGATCGAGAAACTCCAGAGAACTCTGTCCCCTGTTAATCCTATCGCGGGGAAATTCTCGTTTCGTCGCCGCTCCGCTCGTTTCTCGGGCAAGAGAAAGGGAAAAAATAGTGGAAGAGAAAGAGCATCGATCCGCGGGGAGGCTGCAGCGAGGTGAAGATGTGAGGATGGTGGAGATGTATTCCCGTGTGTCGAGCCTCGGCGCGGTCATTTCGGCAGTCCCTTTCGGCCGAGTGGCGCGCGCGTTCCGGTGAAATGGGGATCTTGTGTCGGGGACGGCTGCCAGTGTCGCTTGGCCAGGTGAAAATCGACGGGAGGTGAATCTGGGGGGATGTTTAACCCCGATGTGGGCGAAACCGTGCGCAACGGAGGGTGTCTGGGCAAGGTACACGGGAACTCGTGAGATATATGGACGAAGGTTCGGCGTACTCGATGTTTCGGGCGAAACCTGAGGATCTGGGGAAATTTTTAAGCGATGCAACAGTGGAAACTTTCTTTTCAATGTTAGTATTCAATTCTGGAGTGATTCCAGGGGAAATGAAGAGGACACACGCGATGGAGTTTTGTGGATTAATTTGTGGTTACTTCGTGTTTCGAAAATTGTGTGGCCCAGTGGAGAACAGGCACATGTCACATATGCATAAATTTGCGTTCTTTTTTGTACCATTAATTAGTTCCTGCAATGTAGTGTAATTCTACCACCTCCTAATATAACAGCATCTACGTTTCTCCGAGCAAAATTATATTAAATTTCCTTCGCGCTGTGAAAAACAAATGTGTAGTGGAAGAGGGGCCCATGCCACACAGATCTTACATTGTTTTCAAAATGGATATATCTGATAGAGAGTTTAATTATTTATACTATTATTTCTTAGTTATTTACTAAATACGCAACTTCCAATTTGTTAAAAAATATTCAAATTATAGAAGCTAATAACCAATGATTTATTCGAAGTAAAATGTACTAAAAACTAACCTAATAAAAGTAATTTTTCAGCAAAATTTTTATAATAGTTGTCATTTACCATCTATGTAGGTCATGTACCGCTTAAAGTAATTACAATATCGTCCCGTTTTTTTTTAAGAAAATAATTTTTCCGTCAACTTGCTTTCCTCTGAAATCAGAAAACGTTGGCATGTGCTTGCTTTTCCCTGGGCCCCTCAATTATACATAGGTAGATGTTTAATTATTGCTCCTTTTTTAATGTTTCTATTATTTGGTATAGGTAATAAATTTTATTCACTTTTTGCGGAGATATTTCGTAGAAAGGGAACAATATAATTAGAGAATGTCTAGGTTGAAATGTAATTTACTTTAAATTAATTTCTTTCGTCATAAATCAGCTAATTTGGCACTTCCAATCGGCGACACTACCTTTCTTGCCTTCAAATCATTACAAAAATTAAAAAAGAGGAATGAATCTATCAGCGTTTCATATAAAAAACTTCCCTCATCGACTAGTTCTAGGGACATCAAAAGTTTTCTAATTATTGTAACAACTAACTAACGTTGATCACGGAAAAACAAATATGAAAGAATAATTAATTATGAATGCTAAGTTCTTCCTTTTCTTTCCAAAACTGCGTCGTCTTCAGTTCCGACATCTAATAACCCAAGTAGTTATTTACATACTACAGAAGATAGAACTGCCCTTTAATCAATGTGTTCGAAACCTTAGCACCTTCCTCGCTCCACCCAGAAAATGCCTCTACCGTTCGAGAATCGTCTCAAGCACGGAAGGCAATGGGAAATACAATCCTACTATCGACGAAGTCGTGTTCTCCACCTGGTGCTTTTAAATATAAAATTTTTTACAGGCTTCCTTAAAGCCACCAGCAACTTATCGGGCATCTGTTTCGCCGATAAAAGCGACGCGAACAGGTGACACATTTTTTACGGGCTCGTTGGCGAAAGAGAAAAGAAGAATGTGGGCGGAAAGAACGAGCGACCGCGAGGACCCATTTTCGTTTGATGCGGATTCATAGCGGTTAGGCGTGCGTTGCATTATTCAGGAAGCACGCCTGACCTTATAACGTAGCCCGACTTTAAATATGGCCGCGCCACTTCTGGCTATCGGGACTGTAACAGTCTGGACAAATTGCCTTTGGAATATTGAACCTGGAAGCTGTGACTGTTTACTGCCTCGACGAAACGTGGATGTGTGCTTGGGATGGAAGAAAATGGACGAGTTACTAAAGACAAGTTTGTGTTTGATTTTTGGAGTACATGTGAAACACGGTGGGATGAAAGTGGGTTCTATATTTTGAAAGTGAAGCTCTTCGTTTTAAATTCATATTTCGTTAACCTTCTTTGCTTTAGAATTTAGATTGTACTACGAGAGAAGGGTTTGGAAAATTAATTATTAATGAATGATTAAAGAGCGAGGTGTAAGGGGGTATTATTTGGATTCCATTTTTATTGCTACAAATGCTCCTTGAGCATTAAGAAATTAAGATATTAAGAAATTAAGAAATTAAGAAATAAGAAATTAAGAAATATGACAAATATAAAATTGTAAAAATTTGTCTTAATTCTTTGTAAATTAAATGACATGTACTATGTTTCCCCCAGATCAAGTTAATAAAATAAATAATGATGTGAATGATCAAAATATAATTTAGTTTGTTGGGTAAAATTTTCTTGATATTGTGTAATAAATGTTGGTAAAAGGTAAAATTATTAAAATTAAAATTGATATAATTAACCCCAAGTGTTCAGAGTATGTAGCAAGCTTGAATAGCCTTGATTAGAAACAAATAATATAAAACATGAAACTCTACGTATTAGAGTTTAGTACTGCATTTTAACGAATTAAACCTTTATCAGCAATTAAATAGACATTCGCGATAACGTATCAAACTCGATTCCATAGATGTTAAGCATAAATGTGATGTCTTCATTTCCCTTATATTCGTCGCAAATCGTTTCAAGTCCTCCTGCAGCAGGCGCCATAAGTATTCCGAATTTCCCAGCAAAACGAACCCTTTTGTTTGCACAGACCGATTGTCTTTCGAAGCACAGGGGCTTGTAATTCTGGATTCAAAGCGGTGCGGTTTCGCGAGGAAACTGGCGGCGCGAGGCGCAGGAAGTGTAATTGCGCGCCTCCGTGACACCGAGGCCAATTTCCATGAAGAAGTGTCGGGTGGAAAACTCACGAGTAACGAGACTCATTATTTATTCTTCCTGCCTTTGTTTCCCTTAAATTTTCCACCCTATTTCCGCGACAGGATGCAAACTTCGCGCCTAGAAGCTTCGTAATCACGAGAATCTTGCATCGTCTGACATATCGTATGGTTGCATCACTGAATATCTACCGTTGCTTGTTGTGTACAGTTGTGACCAAAAGAAAAATGAAAATTGGCACTGTCATGTATGCATTTAATACTATTAACATTAGACTTTGTATACTATGATGGTATTACTGATTTTTTTGCGAGATTATAGTGCTTTTAATATCGTTTGTGTTTTGATCTTTCTGTCGGCTACCACTGAGTTCTCGTTACCAATATTTTCGAAATGATCCGTGGTTAGAAGTTTGACTTTCGTTGAAGTTAAATTCTGGAGGTTAATCGAAGTGTTTAAATTTGGAAGAAATGGGGAAACTGAGAGGTTTACTGATGTATAATTAGAGTTGATGGTGATGTCAGTTCTGAAAGTAAATGTCCTTTCCTTCCAAATCCTAAATTTAGTTTATTGAATTTCTGAATTTAATCTCGTTGACGATAAAAACGTAATGAAATTCTTGTTTCGGTTTCGAAGATCTAAGTACACATTACAAATTTTATTTCAACCCCAAATTCGTCAAATATCATATCGTTGAAGATTGAATTAAATTTTCCCCAATTAAAATCTCTATACCTGTGGTGTAATATTTTTACTATAATTCGATTTCGAAAAGACCAGATGAATGCTCTTAAGTCGACTCTAAGTTAGCTTTTCATGATAACACTAGCGATATAAAATTGAGCTCTCTTAATATCCACGTATAAAAACATCTAAAATTGCTTTATCCATTATAACTGACCAGAAACGTAATCTCTAATTGCTATAATTGTTACGTGGGATCAATAAAGCAGCGGCCTCTTCTTATAAGCCACAGAGTCGCGAACAATACGAATACCCTCGGCGTCCCTCCTTTTTCTTGTTCAGTCCTCGAGCAGTTTTCCCTTCGTCCATCGTAAATTGAAAATCGATTTCCCATACGAAACAATCCACAGCGGGGAAACTCAAAGGTTTGTCTAAGAAAATTACTCGAGATAGATCGATCCACGTAGAAAGGTTAACGAGACGAAGCACCTGGGAGAATATCCGACAGCATCAACTCGGGTTACCGCCCTGCTCCGTCACGTATCGATTTCTCAAAATACATTATTAGACCATGTGTTATTAAACAACTTCAAAGCCGTCTCTCCGTACCCAGCTCCTAGACCACCCTTTGAGCTTCCATCTTCCAAGCACAATGCAGTGTTCACAATTAACCATGTCTCTAATAGACTTGTCGGCCAAAATCTGACAGCAGATTTGGGTTGAAGAGCATAAAATCGATCTACGGAGACTTACTAGCACCACTGAACAACTAACTATAAAAAAAAACAGGAATTTTAGTTTAATCATCTGAATTTGTAATTTTCAATTGTGTTTAAAATATTTCAAAGCACGCTCATTCGAGGAGAACAGAAATCCTAGAATAATTGAAACTCTACAATGGATAGTAAAATGTTTTCTAAATGCCTGACTACTTAGGCTACACGAAATTTCGAATTAAACTAACCCTGCGGTCTTAAAATTGAAATATTTATTCAAACTTCACTGTAAAATATATTAGCTAGTATCAAATGGCAATTTTGTTTCATAGAACGTGGTATCGTTGAAGCAGCATGAGAGAATCATTCATAATACTCGTCGAAACTCGTGCCACGGATCCCCAGTTGCTTGCTCTTCTCTCGAGCAAGCGATCGTGGCAATGTAAAACTGGTAGTCGCGCACCACGGTCTCTAGTCACTCAACTTTTTCCGACATTTTTTATGAAGGGGAAATTCCGGCTAAAATTAAAAGTGCACGTAACGGGCAAGGGAGTCGACATGGTTCTACGCGCAAAGGGTTCGAAGGCCATAAACGATTAAACTGTTCAAATATTGGAGGGATTGAGAAGTCAGAAAACTAGAAGGGTAAACGAAATTTAAAATGGGAAATTCTCGATGGCTTAAGTATCCCAGCGTCGAATGGGGCGAAGGGACGAGAGGGTGGTGTTTGTTGGTTCGTCCATTAACCGAGGAAGCAAATCGATCGCCAACTGGAGGGGTACCTGGAGAAACGGCGAAAGAAAATTGTGGACTGTACTTGAATTGCATCGGGAACATACGAGAAGATTGTTGGGGCAACTTTGCTCGAACGATATTACGTATTTTGAGGAACGTATGAAGTAGCGATGGGATCGAGTCACCTGTGTACACGAATCTGAAAAATCGGAGGCTTGCTCCCGTGCCGATGTACATAATATACGTCGAAGTAAATATTTAGTTAAGGATAAAACTGGTAGAAAATTTTGGAGTGATAAAATAAAGAATTTAGATATACGTGTGCTGTAAATTTAGTGAAATGCAACTTGGAGGATTTTTCAAGATGAGTTTGATGGGTATAGTGAATGCAGAGTAAATTTGTTCTGAAATTTACAGCAAGTTGGACTTGATGGAAATATGTAATTGTGTTAGAAGAAGGTTATTTTGAAAACTTTTTAAAGAACAGTGAGGAAGGTCTACGTGTTTCTATCGAATGTACTGTATATTCTGATTTGATTGTAGTGATTTAAAGTGAGATTGAAGATTAAATGAAATTGTAGGTCGTTGTTAAGTGTCGCTTGATATTTCTTGTTTGAAATATTCCTCGAAGCATCAAATGACAGAACACGATGTCAGACGAACATTTTTCGTCTACTTGCGATACTCTCGCTCCCACCGCTAGTGGATTTGAGAGACAGCCGAATCATGAAGCGTTCGTTCCTTTTCGAATGGGAAGTCTCGTGAAAAGCAGTGGAAGGAAGAATGTCCAGCGACTTCGATTCGAAATGTCCAGGTTCCATTTAGCAGATACATGAACGTGGGGGGAGTGATTGCTTCGCGTTATTGGAAGGACACATTGGGGACATTGCAATTTTCTTTCTCCAGAATCTCGAACTCATGATCTTCTCCAGTTTTATAACACAAATTTTATACGCTCGAACATTGGTAAGGTGGTATTTCAAAATTCATTATATTACACAATTTCTCCAACAATGAATAAACATTTCTAGTCTTGCGAAATTCTAAACTCAAGGTATGCTTTCTCATTTTCGAGGTAAGTAGAGGTAACTTCTCAAAGTTTGTGCAGTTCGTGTATCAAGAATATTCTATACAACTGTATCCATGATCGTTATTGAAGAAATAAATATAGAACAGTGGAAGAATAGTATTACAATTCCATCGATTCGTCCTGACAAAACAGATCTTGCTCTTGAAAGAATAGAGTCACCATTAAAATGGTAGCAATTAATTCAACTTTCTACTAAGTAAAAATTAAATCGTGTCCCTGAAAATTTGGAGGACGCTCGTTCGAGTCCTGTGGATAGAATTATTCAGAAAGATGTTTTAATGACAGAAGCTCAACAGCGAAGTTCCTCGAACCAGAAAACGAAGAGGATACGAAACCAAAGGACCAAGCTGAATGGTCCTCCTCCTATTTTCCATGTCTGGGGATCTGGGATGAAGAATTACGGCTTGAAATGTCAGTGCGGAGATCAAGAAAAAGGAACGGGGCGGCTTAGGGGGGAGAAGGGCTGAGGAAGGGTGAAACTCGAGGACGAGTCAGTTCCTATCGTTAACGCCAACACTCCCTTCGTTTTCATAATGAGCTCGTTATCTCCCTGGAAACGTTTATTAATTGCTTACCTTGTTAATTAGGAGAAAAATAGTCGGCGAAAGAGCTTTTCCCCTGTCCCCTTTATTTTAACCGTCACGGGCAATTAATAGAAAGTTGTTTTTCCACAGGCATTCATAGTTAATAATAACTAGTCGCAGCATAGAGGGATTTTGAAATTAATTTTGGTTATAGAAGGAATTTTTATCATAGAAGCCGATCATTGAAGAAATTTTTCATCATCGTTAATATTCTTGGAACTTGCAATTCTAATTAACCCTTCGTGCTCAGCGACATTTTTTAGTTATCATTTTTGTACTTCTGGATCTTTTAACTGTTCAGTGATAATTGTTTTATCATGCTCTGATAGTCTTTTTTTAGAAATGTAAATTTTGATATGTTGAAATTTGTAGTTGAAAAAATAGTTGTGAAAAGAAGCGATTTTTTGGTGAAAATTCGTCAAATTTTTAATTTTTAATATTAAAGTCTAAAAACTTTAGTATTAAGGTGGAAAAATTTACAGAAATATTGGCAATGAAAAAAAAATGACAGGGGTGCAATACACCCCGTGTGGCCACGAAGGGTTAAAGATGGAAATATATAATAAATATCATGGAAAACACTAAGGAATGATTTATAGTTTTATACTTCTATCACTTCCAAGAATATGAAATATTTTAAAGTAATAAACATTAAAAGTAAGTATTACTGTAGTTCTGGCTCAATATAGGAGGTACTTCCACTGTTCTTGCGTACCTATACCATCAGAATATACAAGAGGACTCGTAATTCTACGTTACTTTTTTAAGGTGCACATGTGGACCAGAAAGCAAGAATTGAATTTTGCATCATTATACATCAAATAACCATAACAAACTAAAGATATATAATCTTTTTTAACCAATCATTAACACCAGAAAGTATACCAATCGATTCAATGAAATAACAGAATCCTCCTGACCACGATTGTCCCCGACCACGTTAAAAATAAAATCCCATTGGAAGAGCCGCGAAGCCAGCCATTTTTGTGACTCCTTGAGGACCATCGCGATGAATCATAGAACTCGTTCCAGGGTGAAATCTCTCGAATTAGCTGGGAATGAGAAATCTCGTTTAGAGGAGCTGGCTATTCTCTTCTCCCCCTTCCCTCGACTACCCTACACCTCAACCCTCCACCCGCCGCCACCAGTAGAAATTCGTCTCGAAAGTCGGAACCGCAAAGTGGTGATTCGTCGTGGCTCGAAAGGAGGATATTTCATACCAAAACTGGCTTCGTCGGTATTTCACCCTTCGACTTTCTACCTTCTAACCCTTCCACCCCTCGCCCCCACCGCGGTAGCCTTCGGTACGCCTCGCTCATTCCATCGGATTACGAAGCGAAATGGATGCGGACGCGGAGACGATCAATTAGAAAAGTTAAATTACTTGGCGAAATAAATTATTTACTAAACCGCGGATTCCACGTCTAATCCCTCCCTCCTAGCGATGGGATTCGAAACGTGGAACACGATAAGCCTTCGTTTCACCCGACCGTCGATTTTTAAGACTCCCGCATCTCCAGGGCGAAGGGATTTGTGAAGCTGGAGTGTTCGATGACGGGTTCTCACGTAAATCGAACAATTAACAAAGATTTCTTCGATTGGTATCTGAAATTACTGGAGAAATGTTTGAGGGGTTGCCTGAAGCGGCTGAGTGCTCATCGATAAGTATTCGAAATTAATTATTCCTTCAGATAGCATTAAGAATTTTCTACTGCCCTTTGTCTTCCTCTGTGAGCGAGGAATATGAAAGTTATTAACTTCAGTTCAGCTTTAATTTACAACGAAGTTCGTTGATATTTGCTGTTCTACAGAATTTCAAGAAATAACTGCTCAAAATATTCCAGATCCCCAAAGGGAATTACAAAATTGTGACGTTGGCCTTGAATCCTCTGCACGAATTTCGAACACGAAAATTTAGTGGTCCCATCGTCTCGAATTGACAGATGCAGACTATGAGAAGCGTGGGTGGTTACACTGTGACTCAGAACTTGCAATTTCTGGTCATCGAAACAAGACCATTCTGGCTCACTCATACACCATGCAAATATGTAAATCACTGTTTGCCCCCGAGGCTTATCAACGTAACAATCCCAGAAAATTCGGCGGTGTTTACATTAAAATGTACATTAAAATTTCTACGTTTCGAGATATGCAAATCGCACGGTGGACCCACGAATTCTGGTTGCACAATGGGGGCACCCTTATCGCCGCATCATCTGCCTCGTTTCAGCCGAAGAACCGCTCTGCAATCATGGCAAAAATCACGAAATTGCGGGCTCGCTTAAAACGAGAAAATTAGGCGACCGTCTGGCGTAGACTATGCAGGATGACTAGTGCAATTGGGACACCGATCGTGTTTCTTGTAGTTATAAAGTGGAAGTGGTGCAAGAAGAAGTTGATTTGGCTGCTGTAACGGGGCTTATTTTTATTTTTATTTTTATAACGGGACATTTTTAACGTCGTTGCACCGATGCACGTGCAGAGTGCAACTGCACATTTATTTTCGGTGGGATTGTATGTTTCTTCCTTTGAAGAATAGCGACGATATCGAGGGAAATCGATTTCGAGACATTCGTCCGAAGTCGTAGGCTCCTGATGAACGGAAGAAACATGACAGCCTTTATTTCCTTTCGATTTTATGGAGCTCTGGTATTGATGGACCCCTTTCCAGGACATTAGAGACACTTTAGAATGCTGAGTTTACGTCTGGACATCTTCGAGCGCCCTCAACACGCGGACAGAATCTCCTCCTCGGAGGTTAAACGCAATTTAAACCGGGCATTTATGATTTCTATCTAACAGTGTCTCCGTGAAAGCTTTTTATGAGTACCTTTAACAGTTTTACGAGCTATAAAACGATATATGTCGCCCTGTTGGATTAACGTCCATCACCATCGTTCTTCCGTAAATCTTAACAAAACATGAAACGTCCGCTAACAAAATCTTTACGATCCTGTCGACGCCTCGAACACCATTGTATCCATGTTCACTTCCATTATTGATACTATAAACGCCTTAAACTCTGTTAACGCTGATGTACGTGCGAACGTAAAGCATAAAAATTGAGTTCACACTGCCGAAGCTTTTTGTCTCTGACTAGTCCTAATAATTGATAACATCATTTAACTTTTTAATAGTTGTATCGGGGAAACTACTTTTGAACAACTTTTGAGATCAGAAGTTGGATGAACAAACGTACTTACGAAAAACACTAGCAAAATTTTGTCATACGTTTTCACAAATGGACAGATATGAGTATCTGCCTGACTTAACGTTACGTTACTCCACTAGCAAGTAGCGCAGTTCATTGGTCGAAACTTTAGCCTAGGCTTGCCAAGACTGAAACTAAATTAAATAATATTTCCTCCGAAATTTCTACTCATTTGACACGTAGATTACCTATTAATGCAATGAAATCCTCAAAGTTAACCATTAATAGCTTATATTTCCCAAGAAATTTCCACCAATTCCGGGTGCATAAATTTGCATGAGTTATCCTATTAATTGCACAGACTTGCACTAGTTAACCGATTAATTGTACAGATTAACACACCTGCCAAAGCAACGAGCGTTACTTAGCTCAGCACTCTGTATAGTTAAAACAACCAGGGCAAGCAAACAGCGGGTGAAAACGTTGGGATCCACGGCGAAACTGTCAAGGAAACACCAGGGTTGTTTATGAAGTTAAGTACAGTTATAAACAGTCTCATTAAAACCGGGAGGAGCGGTCGCAGCCGCTCGGGATGCAGGCGAAACTTTTAAAACACCGCTTTCTGGGGGGGATTCGTACTTAACCGAATGTTTCGCGATTCGACGGCGGACTCGCTAATTGTTTGCGATACTATTTGTTCCACGAGTTGCCCGGAGTTTTAATGGCCACGGCGAAACTAGTTTCCCTCGGCTCCCTCACGTTCGACGCGGTCAACACTCGCCCTACAGGGTGGTCCAGGCGGAGATGCGAATATTTCAATTTTAAGTGGGAAATAATCGATCGACGAAGACTTGGTCGTTAATTGTTAGCGAAGCACGATCTTAGGATAGTAGGAATATCATATTTCTGGTTATTCTTCATTAGGTTGGAAAGTTACTGCATAGGAATGGACTTAAAATTGTTTCGAAATGGCCACTTTGCAGAGTGGAGTTTGGTTAAGGGGTTAGACCACCTTGAACAGGTCAAGAAATATCGCATCTTTGGGAATTTATTTGTTGGTGACAAAAACACTTTAATCGATAAAAAATTTTCAATGAAGGTAGAGGCATCTTTGAATAATACATACAATTTTTTCTTCAAATATGAAAACATTTCGAAAACTTTAAATGCGTTTGTCTCGAAACCATGATTTCTGAAACGGTGTACACTGTAAATGGAGTAAAACTCTATGGATTTTTATACAATTTTGCACAGATGTTCTTAAATGTATTCTCTATCGTTCGACCGTCAATTTTTTCGATTGGTTGGAAAATAACAAAATAGCTACACTTTCAAACAAAAAGCTCACTTTTGTGTCTAAGAAAATGAACTTTATTTACGCACAAGTCAGGTAAAGATTAAAATATCGAAAAAAAATGACGGTTAGAAATAAATTCCCAAAGATGCGATATTTCTTGACCTGACCAAGGTGGTCTAACCCCTTAAAAAACCTGTGGAATATGATGTTTCGTCTAGGATTAATTGAAAACGATGTGTATGTATTATTTAGATAAAGCAAAAGATGAATTCCCACAGTATCCATAGTAAAACATGTTGGTGCCAGGTCACGTAGCATCGGCAGAAGCGAAAGTTGGTCATTCTGGAAATATGTTAATTTAAATTATTCTGTTATATCTCATTTCTTGAGCTGAATATTAAAATACCTATATTTCGACCACCAGTGAGAATCTGACTTACTCTGGCACATTTCCCACTAAAGCATTTGTAATTCCTCCCAGACCGCCCTGCTTTTAATACCAGCGTTCCCATTCGCCACGAAATTTCCGTTATAATTCCCTATATTATATCGGTCGCGTCGTTATCGAGGCGTTCGTTAAATATTCATGCAACGTTTCCACCGAATATCCATCGAGTAATCTATACGCGAGGGGAGGATCCTGGGACGTTCAACCGCGCCCAAATATCAGCGCGACATTATAGCGAAAACATGTCCCATGCTGCATTGGGGGTTGCACGTAGCCTGAGCAACGTGTTCGAGGATTACAGACGTCTGACATTATTGCGCGAATGGGCTGGCGTCTTTCACTTAAGATGCTCCATCTTGACGCGAAATTCGATGGAGGTGATTCAAGCATTTTGCAGCTTTATACATATAGCGACTAGACCAGAGGGGAGAACTTGGGTCACTGCGTACGTCTTCGTGTCTGACACTACTAGGTTTATACTACTAGCTGTGGGGGACAGTTCAATCGTTCTTGCAATAATTCTCATTCCACGATTCTACTGCGTGAATAATTAATGAGATCTGTTCATACTATATGGTCCATCTTTGTGGTGACTGGCTGCCATTCAACAGAATATAGAAAATGGATTTAATCAATTTGCATAATAATTCTGGATTCTTGACTAAAAATACTGACAGACAGCATTTAAATTTCTTCAAGGCTATTGAATTTCCTTGTCATTCGAGGAATCTTGTAATGCTTGAGATTGATGATAGTTTGATGGTAGTGAATTAGAAGAATAAGGTACAAAGCTATACGTGTATAATGGCTTACTAATAAAAATCATGAGGAATTTCGTAAAAATGACCTGAAATCTCTCTCGAGGATTATGCTCCCAATATGAGAAACGTACTTGCTTCCACTTAATGTTTAATCAATCTTTACCACTGTGCCTTGGAAGAACCTAACAGCCACCGACTAGGCCATCAATATCGATTGACGCAACCTCAGCCTGGCTATACGGGCTCGAGCGTCCCTGTTTCGAGATCAGTTTCACCTCAGACGACGTGGCTCAGGTAGTGGCACAACTCGTGGGAGATTCGAGCGATGCTGCCCGGGGCCGTAAGTTAGTTATGTTGTTAGGAAAGGGAAGGCGAGGGACGGAACGTGTTAGGAGCCAAGGTTAGGCTGGACAGCCTCTACTCCTAGGAGGCTCCGTTCTACCGCGGATTCAGGGGGAAACCGCATCCCCCTCGATCCCTCGACGAATCGGTTACTGTCAGGTACGCCAACGTCTCTCATAGGCGAAGAAATTAATCTCCATTTAAAGTTCCCTGTCCAGAAATGTTTGATATGTTGCATACGAATCTTTCACGTTCTCAGTAATTTTAAATTGGACATTTGGAAACCTTTGGTATAAGGAGATAGTGAGAGCTAACGATTTTGTGTGAAACATAAATGGGGAGCCACAGAAGTATCTCGTGTGGAGAGTATTTGATTGCTTTGAGGACCTCTTGGACTGCCAATGAAGCATCCGTTATATTTTTCTTTAATTTTGCCTTGAAAAGATGGATTTTATGAAAGCTCCTTTTAATGCAGGACCCCTTAATCAGGATTCATTAATCTTCGTAGCAAATGAGAATTTGAATTGACAATCATTTTTCAAAGTCCAGTTGGGTTGGAGATTTGTATATTTTAAGGAAGAAGGGGAGGGAGAATATTCTCGAGATAAATGACTGCCCGATCTAGTGTGTAACCATATTGATCACGATCGCTGGGGATTATCTGACAAACAGCTTATTACGTTACTCGATCCGCGTGAATTTCTGCTGAACACCGAGGTGCCAGGGCGTCGTTAATATCGAGAGCTGTCGCCTGCCATGGGGAAGTATCTCCGTCTCGAGCTGCAAGCTCGGGCTCGATGGGACGTGCGCCAGTCGACTGATTAGTCCCCCGAAAGATGTCGATATAAATTAACAGCGGTGATTTACAAATAAATGACACCGCGAATAGACACCGATCGCTGATCACCAGGCTTGACGTTTAATTAATGTTAGCTCGAGCACGTTGGACTATATACCAACCGAAGCTTGAGATCCACAAAATTATTTTGCGATCCAAATAGAGACTTCCGCGTGTACATTGAAATTGCGAAAGTCGGAAATCAAGCAAATGATTGGAATCGTTTCGGAAATCAACGCGACTTTTGAAATTAAAGTTTGAAATTACTTACAGCGAATTTGTTATAGAAAAGGCATTTGAAGTAACAGTAGAACGTATGGTATTTCTAATTATCAAATGGGCAAAGGAAAATATTCTGAATAAAGGTTAATTAACTAATTAGGCAATTACGTTTCCTGATTGAGAACGTTACCTGAAGATGTTTTGTACAGTGGCTACGTCACCTTTGAAGAGGGTGGACTTGAAAGGGTAAAGGATAGTCCTCTTCTGAACCTCCGCAGGATGCATCCTTTGTACAGATTTCAATGCACTTGCCTGCTCCTGCGTTCGCCTCGAGCTGTCAAAGTAAAGTTCTCGCCCGAGATGCCGAACCGCAAGTTGCCCCCTGCAAGCTTGATGCGCACCGTTATAGGTCGATGCATAACCGCAAGAAACTATGTCACGGCCCATAACGTGCTCTTTTGTGAGAAGTAACCAGGTCCTGGAGAGTGGAAGTTACCCTGCTGTGCAACGATTGATTCAAGTACTGACGCAAACACGCCTTCAAGAATATGTCTTGAGACAAAGTGCTGAATTTCCTAGGATTGAAACATGTCCCGAGCAAATTATTGGCGATCGTTTCACGAAATACGGAAATATTTCTGAACGGATTCGAAATTAAAATGGAAATGATAAAATTAGAGTGCATTCAAGTGGTATTTCTGGTTGGCAAATTGGAAACAGTTACTGAAGTGCCTCGATATAATTTCGAAATATTAATTGAACTGAATGGGAACAAAGATATCTATCTTCCTTTAACATTTTAATAATATAATGATCCATGGAATAGGCATGTCTTAAATATTAATGTACTATAAATACTATCTCATAAATGACGAAACCATTTTGTAAGTACAACTTTCCAATCAGAATTTCTTTCGCCTGCTGCAATTTCTCCACCTTTTTATCAATTAAATTCTATCTTCAAAAATTCTTAGTTTAGACTATTAATAATAATATTACTCATAAGAGTTTATGAGGGACTTTTTCACAAGCAATTTTCTACTTGAACTGCCTATCTTTTTTATAACTGTTTTGCAAGTGCTTTGTGTTCATCTTCTCCTAAATACAACAAAATTGTACCAAAAACCAGACGTTATTTAATTTCAAGGAACCAGCTCATAATTAATAACTCTTTTCAAATTGATAACACTTCTATTAACCATACAAGTATACGATGCATTCAACACTGGGGCTCCAATAAACAGATCTATCTTTATATGAACCATTTCCTTCCCCTATCTTCAATATACTACCCCACTCATTCTACAGTGTACGAAGAATAATATCCACAATCTTCACTGCCTACTATTAAAACAAAAATTACACCGCTAACGCAACCAAAAGCTACCAATAACCCACAGTGATTTAAAACAACCCCCATTACTACCCCCTACTACACTACACGATATTAGAAAAATCCCTTGATTTACAGAATGCAGTAACAAAATTCCTTCAATCATTGCACAATTGCATATTAGGACCCCTTCGGACACTATTTACAGCGGACCATCGAATGCAAACGAATTTCCACCCATCCCACTGTCATTCCAGGAACAATGACCCTCGGCCACCCCTTTCCCAGCGCCAGCTGCCACCCACTGAAATGCATTGCCGGGTTCGTTGCACCGGGAACTTGGCACACTGGTAGCCGAGTAATCGAGAAATATATATTCAAAGTTATTTCGTGTTTTCTTACCCAGAGCCCCACCGTGCTGCAGCTGCGCAAGAGTTACGATAGTGGTGTCGTGGTTGCGCGAGGCATTGGTACACCTCGAGCCCCGTAGACGAGAATTTAGAGAGAGCTTATTCGCGAGGTGAGAGAAACAAAAGGGGGTACGGTGTACGGTCTCTGTTACGTGTGGCTCTGTGTACGTGTATATATATATAGATACGTGGGCGTGTGTTCCTCTGTGTGTACGTGTGTATGCGGGGGGAGGTGAAACGAACGTGAGACGAGCTGAACTGATCCCGTTAGTGGAACGTCGGGCTGGAAGTCGAAAAAACTTTGATGTTCTGGTCGCCGATGCACCGATAACCTTATGCACTCCTCCCGTCGCTGGAAAACGATGGTGACCCAGCGACGTTTTGTTCTTTAACTCGGCGATCTGTTTCGACCTCTTCAGATCGATTATTTTCGGTGCAATGGAGAAGGATACCTATCGATCTCGCTGCGTTAAATTTCTTTTCATTGGGAAGCAATGTTCTGTGGTTTCGAATTGAATTGAGGATTCTATGTATTCGGGACTGCTCGATCGGTTGTGTAATAGAATTTTTATGCAGCTTCAATTCATTTTAATTAGATAATTCCATTTAATTAGAAACCCTTTGACGACGATTCAAGGAAACCTGTTTGTAGTTGTCTTCTTATATTTTCCAATTCTAGTCTGTTGTTTTAATTGTAGCTTTTCTAACCACACAGGGACAGGGATAATGCCAACCGTTTGCTAGAGAGAATTGCTGGATGGGGTATTTGGGAGATTGGACAGAGGATTAAGCGGAAAGAACCTGTTAACAACTTGGACAGTTTAGTTGGTTAGACCAGCGGTCCAGTAAACGGAAGACTGCTCCAGTGATTTCGAATTCCACGGAGCTACACAACAAAGGATTATTCTATTACTGACAACGTAGGAGTAACAAGAAATTCTTGACAGAGATCAAGCAGCAAGAATTGGTCCACTACGTGGACATTCCAGTTGCTTAGAATTATCGTCGAGCAAAAGAAATACTAACAAGGGAACCGTTCCAGGTGGTCGACCCAGATTTGCATGCAACTTTGTACACATGTAGAACTCACCCTACTGCTGCAGAGTATATAGGTTAGGCGGAGACGGTTTATACTTCTTGAGATATTTAGTTTTAAACATTTCTGTAAGCGCTCAACATTTTTCTCTGGAATTGTCGAGAAATCAATTTTTTTCACTTCATTTTTCGAATCTTTTAAGAATACGCGTTTAATCGGAGTTTTTGAAATTCGAAAAATCAGCGGCAAATGCGCGGGTAAAACGTGTTTTTCTCTGAACAGTGTTCTTCAAGCTGGTGGCACAAATATCTCAGAAAGTTATCACTCCAGTCGATTGAAACTCTTTTTATTTTGAAGAATATACTTTTTTGCGCTGCGAAAACCTCTAAAATTATAAACAATTTGAAAAATTGTATTTTCAAAGCCGTTGAAAAGGCGAAAAGATAGGGAAAAAGCGATTTCGAATTTCAAGTGTCGTTATTTCGTCAAAAAATGTAATTTTTTTACCACAAGGGAATTTCATGCCCTTTAATAACCTGGCATTATTTTTAATTTGTTACCAGTGGTTTAGTTTTCCTTAAATTAATTCCTAAAGCTTAGCTATTTTTCTGGGCCCTAAGCCGGAAGATCTAAGTGCTTACAGAAATGTTTAAAGCTAAATATCTCAAATAGTATAAACCATCCACGACTATAACCATATGTATTCTGCATCTACGTGTGAACCAAGTTGCATTAGAATCCGGAGCGACCACCTGGGACGGTTCCCTTATAAGTCCAAGTCCCATTTCAGCACCGTGGTTACCAGATCCTTTCCCCTGACAGTTTCCCAAACAGAATCGACCCTCTTTTAGTTCGACCAACTTTCGCGCTATTTTCAATTCGGGGATTCTCTTTCTGTGAAGAGTATCATATATACGTCGAATTGGATATAAGAATTAATTAAACATCACCAGTTTGAAGTAAAAGAATGTTGTCAACCAACCAGTCAATTATTTGCCTACTACTAGGTATATCTTCTTCGCGAAACAATGTTACACACGTCTGTATCTTCCATCAAAATCAACAGCATGCAAAAAAGGATATATGGCGATCGTCGTCAAAGGGTTAAACAGATTTCCGCCAATCCGCGCAAGTGTGGTGAATGAACGATGTTTCGTTTCTCATATCGACAACGTCTCTGTTTCAGCATTGCCTTCAGAAACAAATCGATCGTCGTGAATGACGAAGGCAGCCGTCACGATGACGGTCTCGGTTCGTGGTTGCGTTCGTCGGAACGCAGCCCCCTTACATTCCGCCCTGAAAGAACAATTACACGTAGATTTTTGTTGCGTCAACATGCAGGCGGGTGCGATTCGTTCCGTTCCTCTTTCCTCATGCATATCAGTGCTCGAGCTAAAGGCAATTGGTCAGACGTTCATTGGTCGCTCATTCCACGAGGCACAGAAGATGGATTCGATGAAATGATTTTCTAGCCGGCTTCAGACACGCTCTCGCGCCGTCACGTCATTTAATGCAGCGGCTAATTGCCCGGCGTGAAAGGATCCGCTGCGCGAGCAATTAATCGCGATCCGAGGAACGACAGAAGCCTCCGATCGTGAAAGATGATTCTCGGTCAATTGCAGCGACTCTTTCGCGAGCGAATTAATTTACCGTTCCGCGTTGCTTCCGGAGAGCAGATGATTGATTCCGCGAGTTCAAGGCCGAGCTTGTCGGAGCTAGGCGCGAGCGATTTCTTTTTACGGTGATATGGATGGCATCGATGATCGTGGCGAGATGAGTGACAGTGATGACAATACCGAGAGGAGCGAAGATTATTGCGTGCATGTGCAGTGACCAGTGGTGTACCTATAGAGGCTAGCTTTAAGATCGTGAGCAAGAGCCCCACGCGTGAACTATATATACATAATCGTGACAGACTTCCTAACCATTCACAAGAAAGCTTGCGTGGAGACCAGAAAAAATCGGCACAGGTCCTCGTCGACTCTTCGTCGTTTCACTTTTACCGTCCCGAACGTTTGCATCCCACTCTCCCGAAACACGCGTCCGCACTTTTTGCCGATGCCTTGCACCGACTGACCCAGCTCCTCCTGCTTGATCATCCAAGCTGCCGAGGGGAGGAACAGGCGCGATGGTGGACGGTAATCGGGGGAGTGTATGTCAGTTGGCGAACTTATCAGGGGAACTTTCCGTCGTGCCGATTTTCCCTGGTTCCCGTGGCGCCAGCGCGTCTCTCTCGACAAAGATAAAGAAAAGAAAATGAGAAAGAAAGAAAAGGTGGAGAGTGAAGGCAGGGTACGTGAGTGGTTCGAGAAGAGAAAAGTTGGTGCTCTGGTGATCGCTCCTCGCTAAAAAGCTAAGTTTCGCGTGAGAGTTAGCCAATTATATATATGTATATATAATATAGAATAATTATATTAGGTGCGTATCAAGTGGCCGGGCCAATCAGCGAGAAAGAGAGCTCGCTTCGACGGTTCGTCACGAGCTCTCTGTTGCTCAGCTTCATTCAATCGCTTATACTGTCTTGCTCATATTTTTTTTTTTAATTATTCTTTTTTTTGGTTGGTTTGTTTGAAAGCTTTGGATACTGAGGCTTACCAAGTGGGACTCTGGGCTGGTGAAGGTGACCACGGCGCCGTGAAGTCGCCTTGCGCTTATCGTCGCCGCAGCCTTCTTAACAACCGGCGTGTGTGGGTCCAATTGCGTGTGTCGGCCCGATTTTCGACCACGACCACGTGCACAAGAGACAGCAACATTTGAGAATCGATTTCAGAATGTGTCGTTTACGGCTTAGTCGTCAGAGTGCTAGGAGGCGCCCCTCCGTTCGCTCTGCCTTTCGAACGCGCTACGCAATCTCGTTTCCTCGATCCTTTAGTTCTCTATTCTCTCTGTACTTTCGCTCGAGGACTCGCTTCGGCTAGAGATATTTACGAGGGGGAGGGATACGCTCCAGCAACGTGGTTTTACGCGTGGGGAGCTACGTTTAAGCAAAGTATCGCGCGAGTAACGAACGCGTCGAGATCACGAGCTGTGAGATAGGAAGCGTGGTAATAAGTTCACGAAGGGGTGGTTCGTTTAATTCGCGGAATATTCGACGGTGCCCTGGAAAAGAAGGTTGATTAGTTGCGGTTGCGCCTGCTGCTGCCCTGGCTGCTGTTTCCAGTCGGGATCCTATTAAAATTGCGGTTGGATTACGTTAATTATGTCTACGCACTTAGGTCTAGGCGACGTGTCTTTGAACGAAGAAGAGTTATTTCTATTATGCTAAGGGAGGGGGCTGAATATTTGTTATGCTTGGTTGCCCATCGAGTCTTGGTTTTCTGTAAAGAATAATATAGAAAAGGACATCTTTACACTTTTGTTGGTCAGCAATTTAGCTAAGCACCTATAAATTGTGCCAAAATTGTGACTTGTCTCTCCTTTTAAGGGGTTATTCTACTTTCTTCCATATTTAAAGACTTTTTTCTCAATAAATACAAGATATAATGAAATAAATCTTTTGGAATTTATTAAGCTACTTTTACGTTATACAGAAAAAAATAAAAAGATTTTTTTTAATTTGTTTCATATGTTTTTTTATAGCGTCAATGTGACATCAACAGAAAAGAGGAAAGTTCGTGGCGTAGGTGACTTCCCGGCTCAGGCTTATCTGAAATAAAAAATTCGAAAAGATTCTTAGTCTGTATGAGTGTGGCTACCGCCCGTAGCTCAATTAACAATTTTTGTTGAGTAATAACAAAGAGGCGGCGGTTTGAAGGAAAAGTTCCCCAAAAGAGAGTTTTTGCGAATGTTCCTTGAGAAAAATCTTGGTTATTTTTCGACAAAAATTGTTAATTGAGCTACGAGCGATAGCGGCAGTCATACAGATTAATAACCTTTTCAATTTTTTTGTTTCAGGTAAGCCTGAGCCGGGAAATCACCTACGCAAGGAATACCTCTTTTTGTCTATAAAAAACATATGAAACAAATTAAAAAAATCAGTTTGAATTTTTTTTTATAATAATTTAATAATTTCCAAAAATATTTATTTCATTTTATGTTGTATTTATTGAGAAAAAAATCTTTAAAAAAAGCTTAATTTTTTGGCCGATCAAAGTAGAAGGACCCTTTAATACCGTCGGTGGTTTGATGTAATTCTTCGACCCTTCCTTCGTCATATTCCAGGATCACTAACAATTTACATTGTCACGAAGCAAAACTAATAACTGGAACGTTGAATTTCTCAGCCCCAAAATTACTCCCCTTAATTGCCAATAACAGTCTGCATCCATTCTTCTCGTTATTGTGCTACTGTCCAGCGTCAAATAACGTCAAGCAAAATGTCAATTTTCAATGAAAATCAATAACAATTAATTTTTAATTTCATTTTAAATACGACCGTCCTCTGTATCGATGCACGATGCTTCCTATTGCGCGGTCAAGGCTCGAAACAATGCCGGTAGCCATATTGTTTCGCGATAATTTCGAAACGCTACGAATCCGGAATTGTCAGATCCGCGAATTCCGTGATGTCTCGAATTTATCGGCCCGATTATTTCCAGGAGCCGGCGCGAATACACGTTTGATTACGGTCCGACATTTACGCTGTTCCGCGTCGCTTAACGGTCTTCCGACGTATGGCCGTCGAACGGCGAATAAATTACCATGACTTCATGCCATCGAAACGACCCTATTATCCTCGGCTGGAGCTTCAGTCATCCAAATTGCCGTGGGACGTTAATTCTTAACCAACGGTGTCTCATAATTCGCAGAGCTTACGCGATGATTTATCGCCACCGTGTTTAATGTTTCGTGAGCTTTCACGCGTGATAATTCATTTTTGCCACTGCAGGCACGTTTGGACTTGAATTGGTGCGAAAATAATGGAAGAAGGAAGATGATTTGTTGTAAATTTTAGGTATTTATGATTCTTTCGATTGTAATCGAGCGTGCGTAATATGATTAATTTGAGTTTACGGGGAGGTTCCGGTCTAAAAATCGATTCTGTTTATTTCATTTTTTGAATGTTCAACCTTTTAAGAATATGTGTTTAAAAGAATTTTTTGAAATTCGTAAAATTCTCGAAGTCATAGGCATTTGAGTAGTGGAAAATGCATGAGTAATACCCGGCCACTCGGCGCTCACGTAAAACTTTAAACGCGTTTTTCTGGAAATAGTGTTCTCAAATTCGGTGGAACCTGTATCTTCAAAAGTTATTATCCGATTGGACTGAACATTTTTTATTTTAAAGAAAATACTTCTGGCTCGTGGAGAAACCAGTAAAATTAAAAAAAAAAACTGAAAATTGATAATTTTTTAAGGCGTTGAAACGAAAAATATAGGGAAAAAGTGATTTCAAAAGTTCAAGTGTCACTATTTTCTCAAAAAATCTCATTTTTTGTAACGTTTTCTTGTCTGTCATTGTTTTTTATTTCAACGGTTTAGGTGCTACAGGTTCCACAGATTTGGATGAATTTTTTGACCCCTTGACTTTAACGACTCCCCACTGCCGTCTGCAATGATTAATTATAAAACAAAAAAATTATTTCTATAGTTTAAGACATCCTTAATACAATGGAAATAGTCCCATTGAGTTATATGAAGCAGATTTCCGGTAATTAATTCCTAAAGATCACCTATTTTCATGGGCTCTAGACCGGAACAGCCCCTTAATTGAGGTGAACAGTTTTATACAGGGTGAACCACTTGGCATTATAATCTGGAATATATCTTTGTGTACTTATTGTGCCGAGGTGTTATTCTATTTCTGAAAGTTATATATTATGAATTATTAATTAGTAAGTATAATATTGATATAGTACCTACTCGGTGGAACTTCTTCTAATTGTAAGTTAACTTGAAAGCTTACTGTTTGTAATATTAGGTGCAAAATGGCAGCAGAAAATCAGGAAAACTACCATAAAAGTAACTACTCTATATTTAGTCTCTTTTGAACCGCATATCAATTTTTAATATACCGCGAATGTATTCGACACAGTTACCGAGTATTATTTAGCATTGTCGTTTATTTTTGGAAAAAGGGCAGTTCTCATTTCATTAATTCTGAGCACACACAATCCTGTCAGTACTTTTCATCCACGTAGTTTGCATTTTGCATTATCGAGCGATCACAGTGCCGCGGAAAACGTTTTCAGTAAATGCTCCCCGTGTCGAAAGTTTGCTTTTTCGGGTAAAGCAATCACGGGCTCAATGTAGCATTATAATATGCAGAGCTGCGATACAATAAGTATGAAAATCGCGGCCATTGCATTAGCATGATAATATTAAAACGGCAACCGGCGGCGGCGAGGTAATCGCTGCATAATTCCCTTTTAATTAGTTTCGGGATTTTTGTGATTTATTGAAACATAAAACCGCGAAATCGATTCGAGAGTTAACCGCGTCATGATAACGTGTTTTAAAACCATTCGATAAGAATAAAACGATTGCTAATATTACAACTTTTATTGCTGCGAATATGCGACTGTTTGTATTTGCTAAATTGATCATTACCCTGGACATTTGTTTCATATAATTAATGCGAAAGAAATCTATATACTTTAGAAAATCTGCAAACATCCTTAAATATCCTTCTCAAACATTAAAATTCTTCATAAATATAATAAAGCTCTGCTTATATATTTTTCAAGTATTCTCAAGAACTCAAACTTCAAATAAATGTTCGTCATTCCTTCAAAAGTCGATATTTTTCGAAATCTTAGGTACATATCTAGTATTTAGTGTGTATATTATAAAACCCTTTGTTTTTTTTTGTTCTATGCCCAACAATGTGGACGTGAAAAATTCCACCGCGGAATGATTCAAATGATAAATACGCATCAGTTGTGCGGCTATTGTGCCATCACTTTTTGTTAAAAAAATCTGAAAAAATATTTTTTGTTCTTTTTTATATATATCAAAAGAACCTTATGTTTCATTCTTAATAATGTTCATAAATTTCTTTAAAATCACCTCCAAAGTTATCCTACAATTGTTGACCTATCATCGTGGCACTACCCCTTAAGGCACGCTATGTACTTATCGCGTGTTGCGCCCCCACCCCGGAAAGAATCGAGTCCCCGAGAAATTTTCAACTGTTTTTCAACGCACAAGCACGCGTGGCGTAAATCGCCGGGGTCGCAGTCCACGTGTAACAGGAACGAAGATGAATGTTCGTCAATCATCGACGAGCGTGACGATAAATCAAACGTTGGCCGTGCATTAAAACTGGAGGAAGCGGCGAGCACGCGCGCACGCTCGCATTATGCGGCCGTGATCGTGTTACCCGCGTAAAATCATACACACAGCAGCGTAACGAATCGGCAGGATCGATAATCCGCGAATTTCTACGACGGATATTCACGAGACGGTCGACAATGGTACCGAATCATAAACCCGGCCAGCCCGGTTGTTAAAGTGAATTAATGTTTCGGCGAGATTGCCCTGTAATGCTCACCTTCTACAGCCTCGACCATGGGAACTTAATGGGAGATAAAAAAATAATGGCTACGGGACTGAACAGCGTGCATACGTCAGGGGAAATGGAACGTTCCGTGAAAAAGCGGGAGTGATGGTTAATTTAAAAGGAGATGAAATATGGTTGTTTAAATAATTGATTCTCGAAAAATGTTTTGTTGGAAAAGTCCATCGAAAAGTCCGACCAGAAAAATGTTACTGTGAGTCATCAGTGGATGTTGAAGAGTAATATACCTGCTATTAAATCTTCATCGAAAGTTTTCATTTGGTCGACGAGGTTAATTAATTTCGAATTTTGAATCGAAACCAAGTGAATCATTTGCTTGTTTCCGTTTTCCACCGAAAATTCGATTTTTCGATAGGATTTTCTATGAACACTTTGTTGTTTTCAGGGGGGAGACTCAGTCGTGTAACGAATTACTGTCCAGTTTATGGCTCCTTCTAGAGCAAGAAGGGCCCATCGCGAATGAATTAGCGTCATCAAGATAGCGAACCCTGTTTGGAGTGAATACAGTCGAGCAATTTAACCAGCTACATTGTCGAGCACGTCCCCTGGCGAATAAATCCCCCGAGATCCTCTGTAGGATAACTTTCACTTCGTCTTTTATAAGATTTTATAGAAGACTTTCCTAAGATAAATTTAACGAGCTAAGTCGCAGGAACAGCGATCCTCCTCTATTCTATGAAAGAGATAGCGCAGACTTATTGTCAGGAATTAAGCCAGCGATGCTAGTTAGACAATAGCAATTGAAATGTTAACACGTTGATATGAATGATCATTTCAAATTAAGAAAAATAAAAAACACTTAGTACTAATTATTTTACCGCAACAGTAGTATCACTGATTTAGAGAATGTATGCTGCGAATTATTTCCAGTATTCTGATCCTATCAGAAATTAAATTCCAGCTGAAAGTTTGCTTATCGATAAATAGTACTACTAATGAAAATTTATAAGTGTATCTAATTGGATTGAAGCTGCTGAACAAATATGCCGCACATCTTCATCTCGAAATATTGAATGAGCAAAATGATGAGGTAGCAAATTTTTCCAGTGGTGAAAACTGGAAAGCTGCGTGGGGTAAAGCTGGTGCAAAAAATTCGTAACGTGGCTGAAGGCAGGGGAGTTGTAGAAGCCCAACAGGGAGGTAGACGCTTCCGGGAATCTTGGATGCATCGTGTCCGTGCATCCTCTCGAGGTATTAAGGACCGTGTCATAAATATGAGAGTGCACGCATCGAGCTTGAACATCCATGAAACTTTGCTCAGACACCTGTGTAACTTCATTACTTGGAACGCCATCAATCTTGGTCGGACGGATCAACGAATTTCGACTATGCTGAACTCTAATCTAGAAGAAACCTGAGTGTGCACCACTTTTACATTCTGCATCGGATATCACTGATAATATCAGCGAGTTATATATTTTAGGACTTCAGTGAGTGCCAGTAAATATATACTATGTAACAAACAGGTTACTAATAATTTCGGATTATATAGATGGGCAGAAAATCGGTAATTTGTGATGACCTCTCTCTTAAGTAAATTGTTATTAATTTCTACCAAAGAATTTGTTTATTCGAGGAATATTGATATGTATTCGAAGAAGTTTTACTGAGATGCTGTTGAAATACATTTCTTTTTGGTTGAAATAACGGAAACAGTGAAATGTCTGACCATCTACGTACCTACTCTACTTCTACTGGCTACGTAAGGAGTTCATACTGTTTTCAATAATCAATATGGGTGTTTAAAGTAAAATTTGTTTACATTGGAAGTTATGTGAGCTTCAAGCGTGCATATTCCTTAATTTATCATCATTTTTATTAATATTCCTAACCATCTATTAACACCTCTTCCTTACAGATAAGATTCACATTTTCGTTTTCCTTGAAAGTTTCCAGACTTTTCCAAAATCGCTGAGATAAGTACACTCGATAACCCTCCTACAGCATTTCCCCAAAACTGATTTCACTATCCCTCAAGTATTCGTTTTCCCTCAAAGTAACATAATTATTTTACATTGTGGTATTCGCGGGTACATGAAAATCTTATTTTCTTCATTTAAATCACATCCAAACTATCCTTATCTTAGCCTCAACAAATTTACGAGTTCGAGATTGCAAGGGCCAGATAAAATAAATGATTACGACTTTATCGCTCTTCCGCCTCGTGAATTTAATGTCCCACGGAGGAAACGAATGTAGGATTCACTTTCAGCCAGTGCAATCTACGGTGTCAAATTATTAAATGATCCCAGGTGATGCATCATCGTGTACGGTCTGGACGGTAGTCAAAGAATTGCATGCTAGTACGACGAGTTTCATTTAGGTTTGAAATTATATCGACGCTTTCACCAACGTTCATCGAGGCCTCACTTAAGCCTCGCTCGTTGGGACGACCCGAAGCTTGCCACGATTTCGTGACTGATTGTGAGAAAGTTATGCGAAACGCGTGCACGGAAATACGAATAGAAATATGCGCACCGCATGCACAGAGTTCAACCTCCATGGGAATTCTAATTGTGCTGAATTTTACTGAGATGCGACGAGAGGAACGAGTTATTTAAAATAGCATACGTCGAAGGAGGTCTGTAATATTTCTATCCTTCCACTATCCGATATTTAAGAATTCACACTTGCATTCTGAATAAAGAATCCCTTGACAAATCGCTTTAAATCTTCAAAATATTTTCCTTCTGGAAAAATAAATTTGCAAAGCGCGCTAAAACATTTTTCACCCACCTTTGTTTTAAGAAAATCTCCTGAGGAAATATTGATTTACGCCCCGGTCCAAACAGAATATGAATTTGTATGAGAATCCCCTGATCCCAGTAAAATGAAACATAAACCAGTTCCACTGGATTTGTTTGATTTTTCAAAGCAATGAAAGCAGCCCCGCTGCCATGGCCGTTTGTAAAATTCAGCGAGTTCGAATTCTGGTGGATATGCCGCGAGGGCGAATAAATGTGCGTAGCTACCTAAAAAGGGGAACAGGAACGAACAACCTCGTAACCGCCGTGGTTCATACAATATTTCGTTGCATGTACATCACGAGCTCGGACTCGTTCGTTACGTAACAGCTGCAGCCCGATAATGAATGCGAAATACAGGTGTGCTGAGTTACGGGCTGTTATTGCAGGCCAGCGAAACGTTAGGCAGACCTTCGAGGTGTTCGTCGAAACACTTTCACGTCATCTACTGAGAAACATGACCGCCAGTGTCGGGCAACGACTCGAAATAACGTATCTGTGGACAATGTAATCAACGGTTTATAGGTTTTTATAATAAAAACCAGTTCGAACGTGTTTTTAACAACGTCGATCCCAGAATATGGGAGAGAGAAGAATTCGACTAACCACAAAATCGAAAATGGGTTGCGCATAGGAAGCAGAGAGGAGCTGCTCTGTTTAAAAATGAGGTATTGTATAAAAGACTTTTATTCTATATTTTTAACTTGTTCCTGGATGGAATTACGAATTTTTTATGGTATATGGAACTGCGGAACGGTCTGCATATTTGATTCATTTTTCTGCATTGTTCATGGATATGAGTTCGTAGTTGTTTGACGAGTAACAGAGAGCGTCTCTTTTTCATTGAGGTAAATAGAGAATCTTTTATTTGAAGAACTTTATTGTTCGGAGGGATATGGAATACCTACTTTCAAATATTCAATAGCAGGAAATTTATTCTTAATAAACGGTATATCTTATTGAATGCTCTGCAAATTAAATTTCATGATTTCTTTGACTAATTTCACAGACTAGATTCGATCGCATATAAAAGTTTGGAAGATCATGTTCAAAGCAAGGCTTCTTTAAAATAAATCCTAAGAAAATATTAATCGTTAAATATTGATTTGTTTCAAGCTTTGAAGCACATATTTTCTCACAGTGAGCTTTAAGGACTTAATGCCTGTCAGCAACCTATTCACCGTAAAATTCGTTTGAGGTTGATATCACGAATAGAGATCACAAGAACGGCGGACGTAGGCGGTTACTCAACGAGGTTAACCCTTAACGGCCACCCTTATATTTCTTTCCCCTAACCTAACGTCTCGCGTTTCCGCCCATTTCGCGGCGTGTTTCCCCGTGGTCAAGACGAAATCTCAGTCAACTGAAAAATATACAGCTCGAGTTAAATAAAATACCGCCAGCCAGGTACGAAGAATATCTGTGGAATAAATCTGCAGACATGAGACAACGGGGTTGTTGCAAACAGTGGCGGGAATAGCTAACAAAGGTGTATGTACAATTATTCTTTGACTTTTAATACTTTTCTAAATTGTTACAAATGGTTTTCTGTCCAATTGTTGATTATGGATTACTGGAGTACTTAAAAATGTTTCATCTATGATGATTTCTGATTTAAGTCGAGTGTTATAGATTTTTATAGTAAAATTTGTTTATGGTAAAATTGTAGACAAGATTTGCAGAAGAGCTATTTTATTTCTTTTCTGGCTTGAAATAATGACAGAAGTGGGCATGTCTGATTATTGGCATACCTATTTCACTTTCATTGAAATTAACGAGTGCTGTTTTAAGTCGATTGTAATCGATGTTTAGAGCAAACTTTCTTTATGTAGAAGTTTATACTAACGTGGAGGTTACTTGAATACATACCTTTTATTCGTTCTGTTTACTTGAAGTGGTAAAAGGAGTACATGTGTCTGACTATCGACGCATCTATTCCACTTCTACTGTTTTAGACCTTCGGAGGAGCTTCGATCCCGTCAGCGTGTATACTAGCCGTGTAATTTACAGTATATCCAATTAATAAACACTAAATGCTTTAAGGTATTTTATATCATACAAGATATTGTTATTTTTGTTATTTTTCTTGATATATTAATTTTACTTCAATTTCTTTGGACTCTTTTATCAGGTGTATCCATTTCACTATAAATACTTACTTAACACCTGCATGAATAAGGAATTCACTGAGATTAAAAATCAGGATAGCGACCGAATTACGAGAACCAGAGAAACGATTACAGTTAGACACTTCCACTACACTTTTCACGTTTCGTTTGAACAAAGAAGCGACGCTTAAAGAAGTTAAGGCAAACGGTTTGGCACTCGAGAGAGGTGTCCCTTCCGTTTCATAGAACCAGCAATCAGGATTCGTCATAAGACTCAAACGTGTCCGTGCTCTTAATTAACGCCACCGGTTTCTTTATTCCTTCGCTTTAGTCCCTTAATTAACTCGCGCAGCCTCCATTTAAAGCGCACGCTCATTCGCGCGGAAAGAAATTGTAAAATATCATTACCACACGAATTTATTTACATCTCGCGTCCGGCTGCTCGAGCAGCTATTTTCCTTCCAGTAAACGCACCGGGTAATGACACGTCAAATTAAACTTTATTTAACATAAGAGCAAGACGATGCATTCCTTTTTATTTCTTCGCGTCGAGGTAGCTTAATCAAATGAATTGTCAAAGCGTAATTATCAGACACCGGGACATTAAGAATTGTCTCGTTATTTCATCATCGACAAACGATTCAAGAGAAATTCATTTTCGCCCGATTCACGTCTAATTTTTATATTCAGCGTTACACCACTCTTCATTCCTTCAATCTTTCCACTGCAAATGCACTTGAATGATCTCAAACAAAATGGAGTTTTTTTTAAAATTAAATTCCAAATTCGACTCTCTGCTAAGATAATTAGCCATCGCTGAATAATAAATTAGAAATGACCACTGCATGTGTTATCTTTACCAGTCGATTTGGAGGGGCGTTAATTTCGATTGTCACAACGACAATCCACCACGGGCAGGAAGTCGTCAGCCGTCGAGACACCAATTGTTTGTATCTCGATAACGAAGCGTCGTATAGCGAAAGGGTAAGGGACATTTCGATCCCTTGTGACATGGGGTATTCGTATGTCTGTCGAAACATGATGTTGGGATATCCTGTGCGATGCAACGAATGTGATTAATTGTAAATTTTGTCGCGAACTTCTGGCGGGAGTAACGATACGGAGAAATAGGTATGTATCGCGCGATGTAGACGGTGACGCGCGAACTATCCTATTCGCGCTTAAACCGATTTAATTTCGAGTTTCGCGAACGGCCATCCAACAACAGAGCATCCGAGGATTTCGGTGTTTCCCGTGGAAACAGTGGAAATTGTCACCGTGGTATTTCCCCCGCGTTTCAGCTGCACGGGGGTGTAAATACCGAGGGCTTACGAGACGGAGAGAGGAAAGACTCAGGAGAGGAACTGAGAGGGTGCTCAGCCTAGGCTAGCGTAAGAAATATCATTTTGTCGCCCTCGACGTCGAATTAATATTATCACACCCTCGTGTTAATGGGGCATTTACAGAATTTTTTAAGAGATTGAAGAATCATACACTTATAACGCTCGCTCTATGAACAATCTTTACTCTACCTCGATAATTTGTAGTTGGTTAATTAACCCGCGGTTTACAGTACCTGGGTCGAAAGAATTCTGGAACTTTTCAATAGGTTCTATTTGAAACATGGACCGTGGAAGTTTTTTAAAAATGTTCTCACATTATAAGTTCCCATGAGAATTGATAAAGTAAAAGCTCTTGAAAATAAAAGTTCTAGTTGGAATGGAACTTATAAAATATAAAAATTAAGATTTCTCTATAATAGGAACAGATATTTTGTTCCTCAATATTAAAATACTTCTCAATCGTTGTAACAAATACTGAATAATATTCAATGAATAATACTACAACAATAATAAATTATTATTACAGTTAAATTGATATTCTGAATGTGCTTTTTATTTGTAATACTTACCTACGTAGATAATTTTTGTGCATTTTAGTTCATGTAAGTTATAAAAAAAATGTTATTTAGGTATTATTCTTGACAAGTTCTCTTTTCTGGTCAATACATCTTTTGAAAGTATTAATTACTTATGTTATGATTTTCATACCAACACGAAGAATATGATATTATATTGTTAAACAACACTAGTACCTAATAGATCAGTACGATTTTTTATCTTATGGAACCTTTTTTAATAAATGTTCTAATATAACTGGTTCCATGGAACTTTTATTATATAGGTTCTAAAATATCTGTTCAATGAGAACACTGTATAAAGAAGTTCCTAAGGGTAACATTTCTTTCAATAAAAATAAGACTTCCAGAACTGTTTCGATCCCTGGTAAATAGTAACAGAGAAAATCTGAAGAGTCAAAAAAATTAATTGATTTAAGAAGAATAACGTCATCTAAAATATGTAGCTACAATGGACCCACTAAATGGACCCTACTAAATACACCCATGCACCCACTCGTTTGTGGTTGCTTGAACCGAGGATTAAACAAGCAACAAGTTAAGGAAATATCATTGCAAGTTAATCAAAGCAGAAATCAGCAATGTGACACCATCCACGGCTGCGAAAACCGACCACTTGATCAACCTCCTATACAAAACTGAAGGTAGAATTAAAAATTCGGGAGCTCAAAGTCAGTGAACATAGAGTTCAATCGACTGAACGAATAAAAGTAACAGTACCCTAGGACAATGGATGACTGGGTGAAAGTGAAGATGTTAACGAGGAAGATGTGTATACTGACAGCGAGAGAGAATAGGACGATAAAGACACTCTAGGGGAATGAACTAAATGAGGCGTAAAAAAGCAGACGTAGTATTCTACACACAGCAGTGCGATGGCTAAAAGGGAGTAGACGAGGGAGCCAGTGGGACAGGCGCAACGGGGGTGGAGCGGAAACAAAGAGGCACGTTGAAATAGCAAATGTTTACTATACCCGTCGCTTCACGAATTACTCTAATCCTGACTCGTGGCAAGAGCTCGTTGTGGGTTTGTGGATTGCGGGATAGGGGCCAAGAAATATATACTGTCGCGTTTACGCGACCGAGCTATTCCATTGGAGCGAGCTACTAAAAACCGTGCGTGTTAATTGAAAGCCCGTTAGAATTGCGTATTCGCCACTCGAAAATTAACGTTACCCTGCCTTTCCAAACTGGCAAGGAGAAGAAAGGGTACGGAAAATTGAAAGTTTCATCTATCAAAATTTTTTAATTTAGAACGGATGACGCGAAGATAAAATATACACTGCTTCAAGATAAGTTAAGCAAGTCTGTCACACTCACTAGCTTGTGACTAGAGAGATTTCCATGAGAAAGAAAATGCTCTTCTATTTTAATAAAAGCTGTTATATCATTTCACATAGTAGGAAATGACATGCTCGATGATAAAGCAGACCACAGTGCGTTAAGCACAGAATACCAGATACTTTTTATTATGTTAAATATTTCGAAGTTTCAAAAGTACAATGACCACATGGAAGAATTTTTATTAAGTATTAAAGTAATTTTTCTGTGATCTTCATTCGTAATACTTACACTTCAGATTTTATATAATTTTTCTAGGGATCTTTCAGAAGATTGATAGTTTAACCATGCAGTAAATTTTGATAAGAGAGTGTTTCACTCGAGTAGCTACTTAGGATTTATCGAGACACATGAGAAAACTGTTTCTCGTTATTCTTTCGTGCCAGGAAATTGTAGAAAATCTCGCGACAGTTTCATGGCTGTCGTGCAACGGAATAAAGCAATATCCGCGACGTATTGCACGCGGGCAACTTTCAAACAACTTCGGAACATTTAATAATCCCTCTTTGAGAACTCCATTTGCAATTTCGCTCCGCTGGAAATCATTGTCGCCGACGTAACACGCTCGCCCCGTGTAAATTTCATGCGAGTGGACTGCGAGAGACGAAATCGCAAATATTCCGGCGAGCAGCCAGTTACTTTATCGTTCAAACATAACTAGGGCGCGTACCTTCGGCAGACGCTATTAATTAATTTACCAATTCCAGTAAAATGTGAAATATGGTGAATTTAAAGAAACAATCAAATTTGTGTCTTCGAAAGATATTGAGCCTGGGGAGCAATTAATTCTTCCATAAGCATAACTACTGATGCACATTTCAAAATCTAGGCTTCAAGATAGTGCCAGGTCAATATTATAATACTCCATACGAAATGAACATTCAAATTTGCAGTGTTTCAGATGAAGAGTAGAAATATGTATCTACCCAGCTTCCAAAATCATTTCTTCAATAAATACATTTTCAAAGATCAGCATTTAACATTCTTCAGACCACGTGTTCCAATAATAAATATACAGTCGAAAACTTTTCTACCGTCATACGAAACGAATGTTTTCGAGCAGAGAAGGTAGAAGAACGCGTCAGTCTAGAAATGATCGATAATTTCCATTAAGGGCCGTGACATAGCTACACGCCGTTGAATTTAAAAAATCGTTAGCCCTGCCAGCGACGGCTGATCCTTTCCGGTGATTTATAATAATTAAGCGTGCCACGTTCGTATTTATAGCCGTGTTTCCAGTGCCCGCTGTGCCGTGCCGTTTCGACGGTTTCCGCGGGATCAGCGGCGGACATATTTAGAAATTAATCGAGATATACGACGACCCCTTTCGCGACGTGACTTTCTCGGTCGGTCGTTACGCATCGATTCGCCCGCCACGTTGATTCGCCTTTAATTGGACCCACGGTGTCGAGTCCAAGGGAGAAAGAGCGGAACAACGATTTTCGCGGGCCCGAGCACGTTCCCACGAAATTATGAAAATTCATTAAACTGTCGAGTCCATTAAAACGGCGAGCGTAAGGGTTTCGTTGCGACTGGGAATGCTCGGTGTTCGTTCAGAAATTATTTGTCGAGACGGTCGGGGATGAATATGTGCATCTGGATCTTTGTAACGTTAACTTGAATCGTGAGATTCGAGGATCCGGAAGTATTTTATTTGAGGAATGAATTAGGAGTGCAAGAGTCACCTTATCGATGCCTTACTGCACAAATATAGTATGTCTACTTTTGGCGCTTTCAAGAAAAGCAGATTAAAAATGCAAGGATATTTTATAATTAAAGAAATACACACTTCCATAATTTCAGAAATAGTGGACATACATATTAGTGCAGTAAGCTTTCGATATGTTGATATGACTTGACAAAGCTATGGCGTATTTATTTTTATCTATTATTCAGACTGTTTAAACTCTCTCTGTATGGTTGTTGTACCTTCCATGTGATTGACGAACTTTGAACATTGAAGTATGTAAATGTGCAGAGAAAACAAAGCACTTCAAATCTAGTTGATATAAGTATTAAAGTTTTGTGTTCGAAAAATTCAAACAGGAAGATGATCCATATGGTTTAGTAGTTAACAAGTACACAAAATAGTCTGGTTCAGGAGTGGGAAGCTTGGAAAGTTTCTACACAAGAATGAACATGTGTTTTGTCTCGAACCTCCACCAGCTCAGCGTTAAAACAAAGAGCTTCGATAGGTTCCCGAGGGAAATTACTATTAACACCTAAGAACACGTTTCTCCGATCGACAGAGTTCACGTAGCGCCGTCGTAAACAAAACACGGCAATTTCCGATAATCCAATTAGCCGGAGACGCGAGAATTACCGCAAAACCCCTTCCTCGGGGTCTACCCTTGTTCGAGGCGCCTTAACTCCTCACCCCCTTCACGGCTGCAAGCTCGTTCGTTTCCTCAAATCCTGTTCCCGTCTTTTCCGCTGTCGTCCCCCATCTACTCTCCCATCTTACGAGGAAACTCGACCGAGAAAAATTCGCAGGAAGCGTTCTCATCGCGTGTCCAATAAAACACCGTACACGTGGCTGATGAAATTTCGAAGTCAGGGACTCGAAAAATCAATCGCCCGTTTAATATACCTAAAAGTTGTGGGAAATTTGAGACGAGGGAGAATTAATAAATTTCAAAGTCAGGGACTCGTAAAATCGATTGCTCCTTTAATATAAAATCTGGGAAATTTGAGACGAGAGAGAATTAAGAAAATTTCGAAGCTAGGGCCTCGCAAAATCGATCGCTCTTTTAATATAAAAATTTGGAAATTTGAAGCGAGGGAGAATTAAGAAAATTTCCAAGTCAGGAACTCGCAAAATCGATCGCTCTTTTAATATAAGAACTGGGAAATTTGGAACGAGGGAGAGTCAAGAAAATTTCAAAGCCAGGGGCTCAAAGATTTGGAATCGATCTTGTAATATAGAAACGGCGGGAAATTTGAATCGGGGGAGGATTATGGAGTTTCAAACTAAATAAGAGACTCGAAGCATCGCTTGATCTTTTAATACAGAAACTGTGGAAAGTTTGAAATGAGAAAGAATTAACACCTCAACGACGGATGACGCCATATTGCATCGGACTTCAGCGCGATAAAGTTAAATCACTGCTGGAGTAGCCTTTAGAGCCAAAGAATCAATGAGAGCCTCGGAGTTTCGCATAAGCTTCAGCTGAACTTCCCAACGAGATTCGCTCTCGCGAAACGCGATTCGATTATAGCCCTGGTCAGAAGATGTCTCGTTATCGTTCCGTGATTACGGCAATAATGCTGGAATTTCGCTGCTAGGCCAGGAATTTCTGCCAGGCAAAATTGCACGCTGCCCCGATTTGCGGTTTCATTCTGGAGGAATAGTGGAGGGATCAACGAGGCCTTTGATTATCGTCGTAGGAGGCGATTCGAGATCGTTGTTAGACTACGTCTTAATTAGAGCGTCAGCGTAACGGGATTCGTAAGAACAGAGATCACGTGGGTCTTGTAATTTCGTGTCACGGTTGGATTTCAAAAAGCTGAAGAAGAATTCGAACTGTCCTATTTATCGAAACTATGGTACTCCTGTGTTTATTAATACCCGCATTTTATAATACTATTATTACCATTAGCGCAGACACAGTTCAGAATAACATAGGACGCGTTGGACTCGAGACAGATTCCTTAATTGGTCAGGATTTGATGAAAAAGCTGATAGTATTTTCTACACAAAACTAACTTTATTAACTGGAAGGGTGACTAAAGAACGGAAGCTGGTTATGTGTCGTTATGACTAACTCGAAAAATATGTAACTTGCTGCATAACTAACTGATATGTCAAAATGCATTTCGGGATGAAGATGCTTCTTCTGAAATTCCTGGACAATGACTGAAGGAGATACCAGTATTGAGCATCCCTGATTACTTTTGGGTGCATGCAGTGAATGGCTATCCAACCAGTTCTAACCTACCAAATATTCTAAATGAATGAGTATTTTCAGTAAGACAGGCCATTAAATATTAAATTCCACACTATATTTCTGTAATTTTTTTTATTGCAAGGACAAAGTGGTCAGATGCAATTTTTATTTTTCGATTTGAAGCTGCTCTCGCGTTCCGTTCATTTCTCGTGTAAAATGCATGAAAATGAAGCAGCGATGGCTGGCCACAAGCGAAACAGGAGGAAAGGTGAGCGTGCACACACGCGAGAAGCCCTTGAGCGGCCGCGACTGGTTCCAACTTTCGTTTGCTATACTTTTCGCGAGTAATTATAACGTACTGGGTCGAGAGCAAGTAGTTTGGTCGCCCCTGAAATTCGAACCGCCGAGAACGAGGTAATAACGCGGCGACTGGCTTGCCTCGTTGTTTGTTCGAGGATAGTTTTCTACTTTAAATGAAATTATCCATTGGCTGGCGATGCTTCCGAGCCGCTATGAACACGAGTGTGGAACAGTAGATATTATAAATAGGAAAAAAGCGATACAAATTACGGACAATAATATCGACAATCCACTAGTGCAATTTTGCTGCGTATTGAGAATTGCAGTAGAATTCACTTTGCGATTAATGAATTTATGTACAAGCTGGGTTGCAGAATAGAAAATTTTTTAACACTGTGACATTACATTGTTTCCTTTAATTGTTCTTCCATTTTAATTTTTTTCCGGCATGTTCAGCTTACTGGATGTCACATTTAACGTGGTATTTTTAAAAGTTGGAGGAATTGCTGGGGGTTCACAGTTTTTACTACGAATTTTTAATAGCTTGTATTTTACTACTGCTAATATAATATTGATACTATTATTTATAACATGATTTAGCTATTATTCATTTTAGTTAACTGATGAAGTCTGTTAATAAAAATACCTTCATGGAGAAAGAAAGTCTTGCTGCTATGTCAGACCCAAGCAACACAACAAATTTCGAATGATACTCGGAAACCTCCGCAATTCCTTCTTTAATTACATTTACTCGCTGCACCAACAAGAAATTTCGCATTACTCCGGGCTACTGTGTTCGTAGTTCTATTCAGACATAGCAAAAAAAGGAGAGAAGGGACCAGAAAATTTCAGGAGTCTCTTAAACCACGTTTTTTCCCGCGTTTTCCATCGAGGGAAATGTGCATGAAAGTACTTTCTATAGGTTCGCGCAGCTGTATGGCAGATGCTGCGCGCTGATTTCCTCAGGTAATCCATTTCAGTGGTTTATTCTCCAAAATTCAACGTGTTCGCCTAGTTAACAGCAAGAATATATAGCCTTGTGTACGTATATATATCTAGCGTTATATATATATATATTGTGCATTTAGTTTATCAGAGGCGAACTATTATCAGAAAATTGTAACCTACACCATGCCATTTCCCTCTGGGTATCTCGATTTTCCTGTGCAAGCTAATCGAGTGTGTACTATCAAGTTCTGCTCCAAATAGAATCCCGTTGATCCGATTTCCATGAAATTTGATTACAACTGAGATTTTATGTGAAAATTGTACAATGACATTTGAAAATTAAGGATCGCAGTACCGGATTCACAGCATCTCAATTTGCATCTCAATTTCTACCTAATCATCAAAGACAAATGTGATCCAGTCCATCTCTGAAAACAAACTGAAATAAAATACCACCTATTCATCGAATGACACGGCAATTCTATCTAAAATCTGTCTAAACATACTTCTTTTCCAAACGATCAGTAAATCATGGCTCGACACTTTCTCTTCCCTTGCAGCAAAAAAATCAAGAGCTCATTAAAATTGTTATGGGAACCGCAAAATTGCATTCAAGCACGTGCAATTGGAGGTCGCGGTAGAGGCGAAGTTCTTCTCGTCCTCGCCGTCCGCCTCCATTCAATAAATAATTCAATAGTCACCGCAGTGGCTCGATTGAAACCGTAAAATTGAGATGCATAATTCGAAGTCGGCTCCTCATTCCCTTTCCACGTAACTCTACACACGCGTGGTTACAGTGTAATAGTGTAATCTATGGTGTTCCGAGCGTGGCTGACATATGCGTAAATTTACGCTCCGATACCATTCGAATTAGAATAAATAGCCTAGGTAATCGGATGATAATTCGATTCGCGGACAGAGATTTACACGTTTGGTCGTTGTGCAAATATTACGTGTAATGATAAACAGCGATGTATCAAACAATTACGGATTTAATAGACGGATAAATGGTGACGTATTAATGCCTGTGACCACGAACATCGCGTTGGGTTTTCAGACATGTTCGGGTTCGATGTTGGACCTTGGACGGTTGAATGAGGGAAATAGTCACTTCAATCTTTATACTCTTTTTATGAAATAGCGTTACAGAATGAGCAGAAACTTGGAACTCACTGTATACCATGTAATCTCCTCTTCTATATTAAAATCAAGAAAAGTGCAGAGTAGTTACAGAGTATTCAAGTATTCAAATCATTATTTTGATTTTCTGTGAACAAATCTGTGAATTACATCAGTAACCAGAACAGTTTACAATAAAATTGGGCCTAGTTATGCAGAAAGCTACCAACCTTCAAAATGACCAGAAATCAGATAAACATAGCAGGGATCCCACAATTTTGTCATCTTTACTTTCCAATAAATTACACAGCCATGGAATAACTGTTACATTATACAATTATTAAAATTACCAAGTCATAGTTCCATTTTAGCTTATACTTATTTTGCAGAAAGCTTCCAAACCACCAATATTATGGCCAAATGGCAAACCTATATCAGATGCAAAACTTAAAAATTTACAAGAAATGATGCATGTCATTCCAACAAACAGTCTTGACTTTGATGTGGAAGAAACTAAAACTGAAATTACTGTATAATACCAATCCAGAAAACTTACAGAAAATTTAAAATGATATTAATTATATTACTCACTATTAAATAAGCCATTTAAAAACATTGTAAAACAACAGCAAAAAATAAAATATACTCAATAGAAATAAAGCTACTGTTTCTTAACCATCTTCAAACGAAATTTACTCAGTTCCAGATTATTGAGGGCTGGTAGCTTTCTACATAACTAGATCCAATTCTGTTATAGCTTGGATAAACAACCACACCCTTCTCCATCACCGAATCCATCAACCCAGTAAGCTCTACAATTTCAACTACAATTCTAACAAAATAACATGTTCTGACGAGTAGACTTGAATGAACGAAGAAAAAGTAGATTCTACCGTAAAGGGTGTACTTGAAAGTATCGGATACGCGGATAAAAACAATTTACTTTGCACAGTGAAAGCTCTAAAAACACCAAGCTCTCAGCAGAGGCTTACGTGACTCCTGATCGTCGAACTTTTTATTTTGTTAAATATTGAAATTCGAGTTTTCAAAGCGAGCTCCAGATATTTCGAAAAAGCGACGCGAAAACCAGCGCAGCTGATTTTTTACGGCCATTCCACTGTCCACTTCCTCCCGGAAGGCTTCTGATTTATCTGCCGGATTTTCCGTGCTCGCTCGTTCCGCGCGCTGACATGCAACGCTGCTGCGCTGTCTCACGTGTTTATTATCTGACTAACGAACGTCAGCCGAGCAGAAGGGAATCGGAAGTCGAAGTTTATCTGCGATTCGGATGGTACTGACCGATCGATGGCCGTGTTCGCAGCTTTTTATTTCGCGTGTTCACGAGCCGCGATCGAATCGAACGTGGAGAGCTTGTGCCATTCTCTGTGCATGGCGAAGTGCGGTGAACGATCGCAGAAAATGGTGATTAGATTGAGGAGCAGTTACCGAAGTATGATTTGCAGATTTCTTGGCGATCTGAATGACGAATATAGTAACTATTGCATGCTGTGTTTAGAAGAAACGGGAAATGAGGTTGCATGGAGAATATCGAATCATCGAAGTTCACGTGTCTTCTTTTTAAGAAACAGTGATGATTACAGTGGCGAATTTGGAGATTTGGCGCCCTTAGGCTCACACGGGTCAACATCCCCAAATATTTTAACTGAAGAGAGTTGAAACAATTTTAAAATGAATGCAATATGACAACACTCATATGAGTTATTGCTATTTTGCTGCATGAAAAAAAAGTAAATCGTTTTTAAAGTTGTGTCAAGCCTCTGTGTTTATCGATCACCCTTCACTTTCGGTGTTTAGGAAAATAGATAGATATTTTATTTTAGAACAGAAATCTATGCTATTTTGGTGGATGGAAAATTAAAAAGTTGTAGGCAAAAACATTTTGCCCTGGATGATTACAAATTGTGATTTACAATTGCATATAAGATTAGATTATAATTCTTTCCTTTGTGCAGAGTGCTTCGCAAAGTATTATACGTTGAAAGAAATGCAGGAGACAGGAAATACTAACACTGGAGGGGCTGAAGACAATAAAGATACAATTTTTGTTTAGCAAAAAGTTGTGTGGTACTTTCAAGCAGGGCTGGTGGAACCCATTATACAAAAAAAAACTGTCTGCTTAGTAATAAAGAAATCCATCTCCCACGTAAACAGAATGTAAATGTAAATCTTTTTTTATTTTACTCCGTAAGGGCAAAACATATTAAATAGAAAACAGGTGCAAAAATTTAGGGGCGCCAACAATTTTCTTGCATAAGGGCGCCGACCCTGCTTTCAGAGCACCACAGAGGGAACGTATACCACGTAACTAGGTGTCAAGGAGTTGACATGTGTCAAAAATGATCGCCGAACAAACTATGAAGTCAGATATTCTTTCAAATGAAAGTGTAACAACATTCGTAAACAATACACATTATAGTTCTCTCCATCCAGTCTGTGGATTGGAACCAGAGATGGGAAAATAATTATTTGAAATAAAAATTTCGTACACAAATTTTTATTTCAAATAATTTTTTACCCATCTCCGATTGGAACGTCAGATTTTCACTGGCCATGTTAATTTTTACGCCAGCACGTAGAGGAACGCGATCACCCGCGCCGTGACTTTTTGGCTCGCTGTGTTTGCCCGCAGAAATTTTATTGTATCGTCTGTTCGTAAATAAACGTCGCTCGTATCTACGGTGCGCAGCCGTTCCCGATTATAGGCCCCCTTCTATACAGCCGGACACCGAGGTTTTCTATTAAATTTCTCCGGATCCGCGTGTTTGTCACGATCGAACGTTTACCGTTGCGTTACATTGTCACGGCGAAACAAAAGGGAGGGCTTTTCGAATTCGTCACGGACGTAACGGGTGACTGGCAACGAGGTTTTAAAAAAAAGAAGAGAAAACAGATATGTTCACAACGAATCAAACGGCTGAACAAATATTTTCTGCCGCACGGATAGTCCTGGCAATTGTTTCTGTCTTGAACCTGAACCCGATATATCGCAGTCCTTGTATGCACATTCCGAAGCTTTGCATATTTACGTGTGTGTTGTGTACATTACTCACATTTTTGTTTTGGAATAATACTCGAGTAGTACTTGGACAATACGAAAAGAATATTCGAATGATGCATTCGACTTCAATACCTACTAAATATTCTAATAATAATCTAATTGTATTTACACAGATAACACACTACATTGTGTTATCTACTGTTCGGTTACCCGAACATTTTGATTTTTTTGAAACTGTGCAGGTTCATAGAGGACCTCGATAGATTTTCTGTTCTTCAGGGTGAAAACACCCCCTAAAGGCTAATGTGTGATTTCACATTTTCCTGTATATTTTGAAAACTATATTAAATATAAAAAAATTGTTATAAAGAAAATTTAATGGGTTTTATGCCGTATAAAACAACATATGAAATTGAATTGTTTAAAATTTGTGATGAGGAACATTTTACTATTTAAATTACAAATGTTACACAATTGAATTACACAGCTTTATAAGCCATAAAAAGCCGTTAAGCTTCCATTGTAATAATTTTTTATATCTACTACTGTTTTCAAGATACATAGGAAAGTAGGACATTACACATTAACCTGGGGTGTTTTCACCCTGAACAACCGAAAATGGGCACAAACGAAAAATCGCCCAATACTCCTACCGAGGTTCTCTACAAACCTGCGCAGTTTCCGAAAAAAATGGAATGTTCGGCTGACAGAACTTCCGATCTCTGTGCCAGAAAAAATCGAGGAAAGTAAGATCACCGCGCGAAACCGCGCAGAATGTGTGCGTGACCGCGATCAGACGGTAATGGGATTTGTTCAAGAGGTAAAAAGGTTATTTCGGCAAATGAACGGAACACGAGCATTAAATTGTTAATGCGATAATGCGAATCCAGTGCAATGGGAGTAATTCGGAATATAACGAGTTTCAATTAGGCTGGCTGCAACGCAAATGACAACGAGCTGAACCACCCTTACGAATATGCAAATACGCGTGGCCTCGACGCCCTCCGAAAATATTCCATCCAGGCGAAATTGTTTAACCAACAGAGATATTAATAATGGCTAGTTCGATAATACGCGTAGTAGATCGTAGCACGTAAATTACGAACGCGACTGGAAGCTCGTTAGCAGGAGAGATTTCCCAAAATTATTTTGCACGACTTTTCTGTATGTGTGTATGTGTGTTTTGTTTTTTAAATTATTATCCATGCTTTGTTACGCGCAATCCGATTTACGGTCCAATTTTCGAACAATTTTCTTCCGTGTCGAACGTAATCCCTGTTCCCAAAAATTGCACATTGCAATGGACCGCGTTCATTGTAAATTTGGCTGGCTTCAATTAACTGGTATTGTACTGACATGGAGTTCTGGGTTTCTTGGCTGCGATATGTGGGTGGTAGATTGTTAAACGCCGAAATTTAACATTTTTTTAAGGATAATGCAATTGTTTCATTTTATAATCTATGTATACTATTTTCTTTAACCCTTAGTATCATAATTTTTTTATTTTACCCAGAAAAATTCTTGTCGGTGCATTTTTGCCCACATTTTATCGTAAAAATATCCAATAAATTCCTACTGTTCCAATTTTTTATATAAATGAAAAAATATGGATATAAGACTAGTGTTAAACCATGCATAAAGGTACCTATATATTATAATGTTAAGCCAATGCTCGGTTTTGCAGAATGTTACACTAGCGTTACATACATTATTATGTTCGACATAATTGAATTGAGAAATGAGAGAAAAAAATAGTATTCACCTGGTACTTTCAGTGGCTCTGACGAAATTAAGAGTTGTAATCAACAATATGAGACAATGTATCACAGTAGAATTTCTCCGGATATGGTAATAGTAAAGTAACGCTTTAAAATTCATAAAACAGTCCCCAAGTAGCGCGCACGATTTTTTCAATTCGTGTAACACGGATATCACACTACGATACTAAGGGTTAAAAATTGGCTGATCACCACGAATCCTATCGGTAACCCATTCCTACATAGTTGCATTTTAACCTCAACCCACCCTCTTCGATGTGCAATGCTCAACAAAGCTAATCGAAACACTCTTCAACATGTGCTTCGTTTCAAAGACACTTTTTTTAAATCGTATCGATCAGGTCACATATGTTCACTCGCATCGAGTCAGCTCAGGTACCCCGGAACGCTAATTCCTGTCTTTGGACATGCGTCCAGGGAATAATCATCCACGAAACAAGTCTCAAGCTCTGAGGAGCTGTTACACTTTCATGTATTATTCTCACCCCATCGTAAATGTGATATTAATATTTGTCTGTCACGAGAAATCGTTATGCAACGAATTTGTGACACATGGTACCAAACGTAGGAAACTTCGCAGTGGTACATACGGCAGAGAAGCGCAAAGAAGAAACCGTTTAAGCGAGTTGGTCGCTGAACATTTGCCCGTGCTCCCAGCGCGGGCCCATTATATCCGACGATCGTGCTCTCGAATTGCATAGCAGTCGCCGAAATTCAGCGGGGACGGTGTCCTGCGAAAAAAAAAAACGAATCGATATCCGAGCTGCCGAATAACAAAATGGACACGGGCAAAGGTCTCGCCCGCGTGTACGTGGCCGCGATAATTAGTTTTTGCGCGATCGCGAAATTCCCCGAAGGACCTTTCGACCCCGCTGCTGGCCAATTCTCCTGGCTGGCAAATACTCGATATTGCACGCCGGCCAAAGGGTGTCGCGATTTAATCGAACCTGCTCGTCTCGCGCGACGAAAGAGCCCGCGACACCCACGCTTTTCTAGGCTCCCTTTTCCCCGAAATTGCACTGCCCTGAAATTCTCGATCGATGTGATCTGTTGATGGAGTTGATGGGTCGAATGGTTCATCTTCATCGTTCGACATTATATAGTAAGATGCTGGAAATAATTAGTAGTGGTTCGTGTATCCTATAGGGGTAACTTAGGGGTGAATATAAAGTATTCTGTATTATTCCTTATTTTAATTGTGTTCTTCTACGAAATTCTTCAATTATTTTAAACAGTGTATTGTAGTTTGTAATATTCTTGTACAGTAGATGTACGTATATGTCGAAGTTTGGGCTGCTCTTTATTTCCATATAATTCTTCATGAGCAAACGTGCGCTGTTGAATTATGACTGTATAAATATTAATATTGAAAGCCGGTTAATTAGTTTGACGTTTGATAATACATTAGTTGCAATACGCTCGTTTCAATAGGAACCGGAAGAGTTGGTATTTGCTGAATTATTGAATTATTACCACGTTACAATGCAAATCAATTTAATAATTGTTTCAGTTATTCCAATTTCAAACGCACCTACTCCGTACTAAAATTAGTGTAATTAACTTTATTCTAAGCGAAATTGAGCACGTACACGCAGCTCAAATTAATTACACGTATCAATATTCGATTTCATTCTCACATATATATTACCAGAACAGTGAATAAATCGTAGTTTCTACAACGTAACGATCGAACACGGCCAAATAGCGGAGTACATCAATGGCGCGTTAAACATCATTCGAATCGGCCGCGCAAAGTATCGAATATCTGTCGAGTGGAAGTACGATTGAGTCCGAAGCCTCTTAATTAGAAGGTTCCACGTGCGTTTCCGTAATTACATGGCTTTTAACGGCCCGCTAATTAGCCAGTCTCCGTTAATTGCGTTCCTACTCGAAAATTCCCCGACAACAGTAATTGACGTTTCCGGTCCGCCGGCTCGCATTAATTAAAATTCGGCTTGTTCGCCTTTATTGCTTAGCCATGGCCGCCTGTTGGCTTGCTCCTCTCGAAAAATCGAAGACCGACGAAATTAACCCTTGCAACTCGACACTCGCCGCGAATAAATCTCGATTCAGTTTGATCGCAGCGTTTCACGCGAATCAACTATCACGGTACTTCATCTCGTCGTCTCGATACTCACGATTGATTTTCTTTCTTCTCCATATCGAGGGTTCGGGCTATCCGAGTATTCGCAAATAACGAACTAAATAAATATTCAAATAATTGCAGTGGCTTTACAAGTTTTTAACAATCTGTTGAATTGCTATCGCGTGTTAAATTGTAACTCTGACTTTTGAAACGTAAATTGAGTCGTAGCAATGAATGAACGAGTTATAAAAAATTTCGGTGGGTACCTTCAAATTTCAAAAATAGCTGTCTTAAATTATATCTGCATTTCTAAACACTCGAGATAATTTAGCATACTGGATTATTGAACTTATTTCATTATTTTCTTCATCCTTAAAAAAGAGAATATAAATTGCATTCAGAGGAATTTGGAGGACTCTTGAAACTTTCTAGATGCCTGCATCTGTTTTTTGTCGAACTGAATCGCCGTACACGAATTCTCACTTGCCCGCCTGATTTATATCTGCAAGCCAGCACAAGAAATTGATTGTGCAGCGGAGTGACAGCAAGCGATTGAGGGAAATTGCTGGTATAATTCAACAATAGCCGTGGACCACTTCGTGCACTCCCAATCAGGGTGCCTTTTCGAAACGAATACGAAATAGCGCTCCTTCGTTTCACAGGGAAAATTAGCGCGGCTAATTCGTACCACGGTTTGCTTCGACACAAGCGCGGCACAATTTGCTCGGGAATTGCAAATAATTTACAGAATCCAGTCACATCGGAAATATCGCGCAGCAATTATTGACCGGAGCCATTCTACCAAGAGCAACGAGACGCAGTAACCGTTTTTTCCGTTGCTTTAATCCAATCCGATTCAATGGCACGATTCTCCGCGACACGCGATTACTCGCTCGTTCCAGCAATTACATCGACGTTACATTAAAGTATGAGCAGTGGCAGCCTCCTGCGAACAGATAATTGGTTGGCTAAATCGGAAACCCGAACGCTACCGGAAATATTCTTCTTGCCACGGTTGACAGTGGCGTGTACCGCTGCTGTTCGTTATAATTTCCATCGGAAACGCCACGATTCCGTAATTAATGCAAAAATATTACTGGGCGAGGCACGCGTACTTTACAAAGCAACGGCTTTGGGAATTGTAAACGAAATTGTAAAGATTGATACACTAAGTAAGAATTTACATTTGGTACGGCTGATTTATTCAAGTTTGCTATTTAAAATATCCGCTCTAATTGCTAATTTCTATTTGCTAATTTCAGCTCTAAGTTTTGGTCCTAGAATTACGATAAATTTAATCATACCTCGCCTGATATGATGTTCTGAAAAAGCTCGCAATGAAAATGAGATTTAAGTGGAGTCTAAAGAGTACGCAGTCATTACAATAAATACTGCAGCCATTATCAATTCCCTTCGAAAGTGTAATAAATTAAGCTTCGTAACCCAATGCAATCGATGTTTCCCTGCACAGCAGTATTTTCTACAAAAAACGAAGAAACTACAAATTTTAAAAATCTGCCCACGTAATGAGCTGTAACGCGACTATGGACACTCATCACCTCGTATGAGTCCTCATTCCGTTTATCAAGCGTTGCTAGAGGAAGGAAGCTCGTTCCAGCGGTCCAGAGGCGCCTCGAGCTTCATCCGGCTGCCCTTTATTTATAACGTGTAGGGGACGCGACTACATGGCTATAAAAGCGTCGTGGTCCCCCGGAAGTATGATTCAATTACCGAAATGTCAGGCAGGCAGGCCTGAAAATACGGCGTTTACGCTACCGTTCAATTCGGTGGCCGAAACTCGGTTTATAGATATTTTATGAGCCGCGCCAGGGCCGTCGCGCGATTTCATTGGCGCGTACATCACCGTGCCGGAATTACGTCGATCGAAGGAACTTCCATTGCGAAACTGCTCGAAATTCATTGCCCAACTCTTTTCAGGTGGGGAGAAATTGTTGCAACACAACAAAACCGTCGCGTAACGACGAATGGCGATCGTTCTTTACGGTTTCTGGACTCAATGAGAACGAACTTCAGTCTTAGAGAATTTCGAAGAGTCATTCTATGACGGATTGGGCGTAAAATGCTTTAGAAGGAAGTATATCCCTTTGGACTGGGTTTTTTTTTTTATTATTTTCTACGATCGTAGAAGAGAAATAAAGTGCACTGTTTTTGGAAGGTTTAATTGGGATTGTGGAATCACAGATTCTTATATAGAAGTGGTATGATGTATAAGATTGTGGAGAATACACATGGGACTCGTGTGATTGATATATGGGAACAGGGATGTATTTTTCTGTCAAAAGCTTGAGGTGTCAAATAATGGAACTGGTGTGGTTACAAAGTTAATTACCGATTTTCAAGATGAAGCCACTTTTAAGGAGTTACATACCTCCAGCATCGGCGAAAATGAATGATTTTGGGATTTTTTTAGGGATTTTATTTTTAAAAAAATAAAATAAAAGTGCAAGGAAAAATTTATTTACAATAATGTTTGTATTAAATTATTTATGATTTTTTAGGTTCTTTAGACCACTGCAGAAAAATGGTCGGCATGATACCTCCTTTAAACATCGATGAATCTGAAAAATAAAATGAGGTTCTTGTAAAATAGTGTTGCCATTATTGTCTCTCGGCTCACCATTTTTATATTTTGTTTATTTAATATTTTATACACAATTACAGAGCGAAATTCTGAATGAGAAAAAATCATTTGATCTTGAAAGTGACATAAATTGTTTATCTTTTTCAAATTAAAAAAATTCACTAGAGACTATAATGGCAACATTATTTTACAAGAATTTCATTTTTTTCTTCAAATCCATCGATGTTTAAAGGAGATATCATGACGACAGTGAAGGGTCATTTTTTCTGCAGGACCTTAAATCTTAAATATCTAATTTAAGAAATTATTGTAAATGAATTTTAGATACTTGTGTAAATTTATACTTATTGATACCTTAATACCTATTTTAGGCATTGTATAAATTTTAAGGATTAATAATCATGTGTAATAAATATTATATTTTTTTTAATAAAACCCTTAAAAAAAGTCCAAGTATCATCCATTTTCGTCGCGGCTGGAGGTATGTAACCCCTTTTAAGGAAAGGAGGACTTTGCTGATGGGGACAATTAGGTTAATACTGTATAAGCCAAAATATTATTTAACACCTCACTCGTGGTACTCGCAGTCTTCTTAATGGCACTCAAATTTTCATTCGCCCTCACAATCGTATAACATCTTCTATTTCTAAAATTTCATATATGTAATGTGGTATAAAAAATGTAGTAAACATCTACTCCCACACCAAACAATGTCTGTCCCATTTCGAATATAATTATACCCAATTGTTTTTTTAAATCGAAATTTAAGTGTCCAATCAAAACCGTGTTTGGGACGTCGAAAAACAAATTCATTCAATTTCTATTGAAGGGGCGAAAGGAAAAACAAGGCTACGAATGGAGAACTTCCTAATTGGAGAAAAAGTCGATCGATGAAACTTAAATCGAATCGTTCCTTCGCCGAATCCCAGAGGCATCGGCTAACACGGAGGACACTGCGCCAGACGCAGGGGAGGACGCGTTTTAATTATCGGTAACTACTGGCAGGCCGATCAGAATCAAAGACCGAGGGTAGTCAAAGGAGAAGCAGAAAAATAGTTTTGAAAGTTTCCTAGGTCGACGAGGCTGGGAAAATTTGTAAAACTTTTGGGACGAGCCCCAGGCTCCCCTTCTGTTAGTTATTTCTCGCTGATTCTGTTCTCCAGAAACTAGATGTTTGTCCTTCGAACTCCGTTCTCGGCGAAGAAAAAAATGTGAAAAACGTGTGGAGTAAATGTGCCCCCTAGAGGCAACGGCACGATGCTATATAAACACGAAAGCTTTGGAACGGAACGGAATTTTTTCACGTCTTCGAAGTATTTACGCGAGAGTTTTAAATTAACTTGTAGGTTTGGAAACGTTATCGAAACTTTTCGCCCGCTACCAGATTAGATAAAATACAACGAAAGCAAAGCGGAATTACTGGATTTTGTATGAGTGGTGAAACGGAGCACTAAAAATTTTCGGGCTTTCTAAATATGTGGCTCTATAACACTAAACGTACCACACTTGGTCAAATGACCGGTTTTAAAATTCGATTCAAAATTCTGAATTAATTGTTGTTTCTTTCGCCCAATTGACTTTTTGACAATTCGTATATTATCCGTTCAATCAATTTTTCTTTTTTATCGTTCCTTTTGTTTCATTCTTCGATGAGAAACATGTAGAGTCTCCCTCATCTACCGCAACCGGTCGTTCGACCGGTCAATTAATTAAGGGCCTTTTATAAAATTACTTATCAGAAGAGATAACATCGATGCGAACAAATCTTATAATACTCAGTATTTAGTTTTATATGTTATTTGTACTGTCCTATTTTATTTCTGAAATTTATCCCCAAATATGTCAAGTCATTCAGGAAAGAAGTTATTGAAATAAATAAATAACATAAATGAAGTGTTCTGAAATCAGTGAAGGGCTAAATTCTGAATATGGAAAAAATGAAAAAATAAAATTATCATTTATTATTTTGTACTTTTATGCTAAAAGCAAAAATGAAAATATATCATTTTTGTATTACAAATTAAATTCACATTACCTATATCCAATTTGCAAAAATATGACCTTCATTCCCTAATCAGTCATTCGACCGGTTACGGTATAAAGTGCCGATGCGTTTAGTGTTAAGGAACACGTTGAATGTCGGTGAAACGGAAAATAAAATGGAAATCAGAGAATGTTGCGAGCCTATGTGTGACGAACTCCGCAGAGAAAATAAAAACCAGGCGATACAATTCTACAGACATTTCGATTGCCGGAAGCTGACCAAAATACATGAAAAACCTCGATGACATTTTCGGTAACAAACTGCGACACGTGCCTGCATAGGTAGAAGCAGACGGATAGGTATTCAATTCAACTGGCTACTATAATCCCAAAAATAGGAACAAAAACAGTTTGTAGACGGAAGTCAGTAAATAACAATACAGAGCTACTTACATATTTCAGATATTCCAGATATAAATTCTATCCTCACGGTGCACAACACTGAGCGATTTATTCCTCCAATTAAAGAAATCCCTGAAATCCCTTAAAACCTACCACAACAGTAAATGATGTTTTACATTCTGTCTGTTCGTTCTTCCAACCAACAAACTCAACAGAACAATTACTTTCATCCAATTCTAGCACCTCCGTCAACGAATCCATAAACTACGTCAATCCATCCACACGACGCAGAGTGTCCCGCAATTAATCATACTTGGTCAGCGGAAAGAACCTCAGTGATGGAAGCTCGAAGGGTGGAAATCTCCAAGAAACAAGAAGAGGAGGGAGTCCCCGGTTTCCCGGCGAGGGAGCCAGCAAACTAATCGGATAAGAGAGCACAACACGTCCCCCAGATTCTTCAGCTGCCACGTAAGGACCCGCGACGGAGTATCTCGAGTCTCGTTTCTGGAACGAAGTTACCAGAGGTCACGGATGCGGTTAAGCGAGAATTACGCGACAGCTCATCACGCGTTATGACTGTCCTGCTCGTTTCGAAAGGGGAGAAGCCTTTCCGGAAATGGCCGGCAAGACGCCTCGGCACCTCCGTCACGTAAACACGAAACGCCATGTCCCGTCTCTCACGTGAATTAGGATCGAGAGGCTTCCCATGCGAGGGTTTGTACATGAACCCTTCGGGGTAGCTCGGTATTTTGGCTTAATATTTTCGCACCCGTCGGCAGATTGGCTTTCTGATCGTTTGCCCAGTTTCCACGGGATCCTCGCGCCCTTCTGATGTATAGGGAAGAAAATGGGGGCACAAGTGGGGTTGTAAGTCTAATTTCATAGATTGGGTGGATTTTGTGAATGGATACGGATGATTGATGGTGTTGGGTAAACGCTACCCTTTCATTGCTAACTGGATAAATGTAACTGTGACTAAAGGGTACTCGACAGTCGTTCCTGTCTAAAATGAAGCATTTCTGTTTCAATTAATTACAAAGAAATAAATTGAAACTGAGAATTGTTCTTTAGCATGAAGTTTATTAACATCATCAGCTGTAAAAAAATTTGTTTGTTTAGTCAAAAATATGCATTATATATGATGGTGGAGATGGATCATTAAAGCGGTTTTTTAAAAAAAGTTTCTTTTCTTTTGCAATGATAACTCAAAAACGGAGATTCCGATCGATTCAAAACAAAGTAGAGCATCTTCACAAAATGTGTAGTTTCGGACCAGACTTAAATAAAAAAGCTAAATTAAAGTAGGTAATGAAAACTCTTATTCTTTACGAAAAGAAACTAAAACTCCATCGTTTAGGGCTTGGGGGATGGTAAGACCTCACCAATGGGGTGTCAATGGGGTTTTAGTTTATTTTCATAAAGAATAAGAGTTTTCAGTACCTTTAATTTAGGTCTGGTCCGAAACTACACATGTTGTGATGATGCTCTAATTTGTATTGAATTATTTTGAGTTATCACTGCAAAACAAAAGAAACTTTTTTTAAAAAGCATCTCTAATGATCCATCTGTAGCGTCATATATAATGCATATTTTTGACTAAACAAACAAGTTTTTTAAAGCTTATGATGTTAATAAACTTCATGCCAAAGTACAAGTTATTCATTTTAGTACCTTTAAATGTTGAAATATGTTTAAGTGACGCAGTTTAATGTTCTTTTAACAAAATACTGAGTTCGTGCTGTTTTCCTGGCTAACTAACGGACCATAGTGTTATTTACCGATTGTTCAACGAACCAGACGGGTTTAACAAACTTTTCCATATCCCTATTCGAAAATACCATTCCCAAGAGTCCCGTGGAAACGAAACTTCTTAAGTTCCGCGATGAGTTGAGAGCAGCCGGAGTTCGGCACCGGGGCTTAGTCGACTTTATAATTCATGACATAATTTTTTGCTGCTTTTAAAGTTACGCTGCTCAGGCACGCCGCCAGCCCCCTGCCCCAAGTTCAATTAGGAGAGCCATAACTTTCCATCGCTTATCAGGTTCGTGAGTATAATCGTATGACGCGTCCAACGCGTTCTGCTGATTAGAGAACGTGTCAAATGTTCGCTGCAAAGTAAGTATTTTGTTGTTTAATTAATTCCTTTCGCCGTATTTAATACAATTTTGAAGTAGGAATTTTCGCGCAGAAAAAGAACATTTCACCGTATGAAGGATTCGTAATACCACACATTTTAAATTTAAATACTCCAATTTTAATTTATGTCAACAAAAATCACAGAGCAATTAACACCAATTATATTCCATTGAATTTTATACCCTACCGCTTGTAACACATTTCAAAACATCCTAAAAACGCTTACTGAATATTCCAAAGTATGCCTTCTTATCATTTTCTATGGTAACGCTATTATCTACCAAATATCTGCTTCAACCCTTCAAACAGCAAGTTCGATATTTCAACTAGAATCAACTTCCACCGGTTTCCTCTGACTTGAATCGAAAGGTCGAATGATCACGGTGAAAGGGGCCATGGTTGAAAGCGTATACGCGAAGAAAATCAAGAGAAACTCGGGAGAAATCCAATCTGGACCCCGATTATCCCCGACGAATGAAGCGACGCGTGATGATTCCCCAAAATGACGAATTTCCGTGCAGGTGGACGCCGCGCGGCGGCGCTCGATAATCGCGGCGTCTCGCCGGAAATTTACAAAACAAGCCCGGCTAAATGACAAACGCTAATGCGAAACGATGCCTCAATTAAATGGCCCTATGCAAATCGCATTTTCCTAGCGACCGCGGACGCCGCGTGTCCTCTACTTATGCGTACGTTCCAACGGAAGCCGCGCATGAATGCGAGTGCACGACAAATGGATATGCAGATTTCCTTAATTAATCGAATGACAAACTTTTGGGTCTCGGCCGGCCGTGTGAAACGCGCGTTCGACGAAACGACTGGCCCTTTCTGTGTTTCTGTAATTCGTATTCGAACTGTGTGAAGCTACGGTGGTACCTGGGTACTGGTGTTATAATAATCAATGGATACGATATTCAGATAGTCGAAGTTACTCTTTTTAATCGACGAATGATTGTTTTTTTACAGATAGCACGTTAAGCATTTCTTTTCAAATTAACATTATATGACTTAATAATTTGCTTGGTGTGGCGCTGCAGTTTCCCTCTTGGAAATGAATTTCTCGATCTGTGTTAATTAAATATGTTTTAATCACAATGTGGAATCAATTTATCTCTCTATTTCCTCAGAAGGATATTGGAAGCCCTATTTTCGCCTTCAGTTTTTCTATTTTGTATCATATTTCGTATTCGCTATTTTCGTTCAAACGTGGTAACTAATAATGAAGCTATATTTGCAAAAGAAGAGGACAGAATGATAAACGAATCGATTTATCGGATTCTTTTTAAGTGATCTAACAAAAAAGCCATCTGCATGGATTCTTCCCCTGTATTTCTGGTGAAGCTGATGTAGATGCAATTTCTTGCTAGCATTTGAGTTCAATTAATTGAAAGTAGATTTTAATAGTTCCAGATTTCACTATAGACCAGCATTGAGAAATCTGGTCTGGCAGACGACATCTAGGTAAATGCACTCTCCTTTCTACTTTCAAACGAAATTATTTTGAGATTTCGCGACAACACTGCACCTAGCCCGCGTGGCTCTCACATTATTCGCCAAATTAGAATATGGAGTGAGTCTGCAAAGTTGAATTCTTTTTCTCATCCTTAAACAATCTGGTTTATACGCCATGAAAGTGATTTAATTTTGCACATAATTACTCTGCAATACCGAAGCTAATAATACCCACATACACACCCACACTCACACGACTACCGCTCCGTAGGTACCACTATTATACCCACTCGTCCATCCCTCCAATCGTTACACCTCCATGCGTAGAACGCTTGCAGGCGTTCAACAGCCGTGCACAACAAACGCGAGCAGAAGATTCCCGCGCACGGTGTACACCAAGTGTTACGGTCTCATCACTCGAAGGGGTTAGCGAGTTCTACACCCCACGCTGCACACGTGGCATCCCAGCCGAAGGTACAACGATCCTACAGAAGCTATTTCGCTCTCCCTCGCAAACGTTTCTGTGGTAACCACAACCACCGCGTTTTAAACCCCCCTGCGGGGGTGTCGTCACTTGGACGGATTCAATCAGGATACCGCGAGGGCGGATTCCAGCTCGTATCAATCGAGCTCGCGGCAGTAAGCGTACGGCCGCGCCGACGGGCGTACACGCCAGACATATGATCCGCTTAGGGAGATGACGGCGACATTTTCATGTCGCGTAGGATTTGCTCGGGTACGTGCGCGCTTTCGACGAGTAACGTATGCGCCCACCCCCGCCGGGGCGAGCACCCCCGAGCATGCATCCGCCGGACTTTTGGCACTTCCGCGAATGTATTCAGGCCGCCGCGAAATTGAATTCGTGCATCTCGACCTGGGGATCCAAGCTCCTTGGGACATTTTATTACCACCGTGTACGAGGCCGCGTGAAAGGGTTGCGCGGGAACATTCGGGGGTGAGGTCTGGGTTGTTATTACAGATAGAAATGGCGCATTCAGGGGGCTGGCTATTATCTCGTTGCTAGAGAATAGTTTCCTTCCTTGGTGGCGATTGGATGGAACTTGGGCTCCCTAGCTCGGGGTTCGATTTTGGTGTGCATTTTTCGTTTGTTCGGTGGAATTTATCCTGGATGAATTGGAAGGGTTGATTTATAGTTATATATTAATAAATATTAGGAATGAGGGAATTGTGGGTCACGCAGTGCACACATTTTGGGCAAATAAGGGTGGTGTTTGTTATTGATTTTAAAATAGAACTTAGAATGAAAATAAAAATCAGATAGATTGTCGTGGGTGAGGAATTGTGTGTTGAGTGTTGATATCACCGGAGATAAGGTTTAGTGTGAGGTGGATGTTGCGGTGGATGTAGATAAATGTATGAATAGTGGAATATGTGAAAAAGGTTGGAATTAGAGTTTGGGAAAGTTTTGAGTGGCCAATTTAATTTTCTTGGGACTTCGAAGAACATTTTGCAAGGAATAGTTGAAAGTTTGGAATAAGAATCGTGATGCTTTCTTATTTAATTAAATGTGTTTTCAATTTTGGTCTTTGAATATTGGAAAGCTTGAACTTTGGAAGTTATCCCGCGTGAAACCGGGGTAATCGTTAAATTTCCAGATTTGTATTATAGTCTTTTGAACTCTTTATGAAAGTAACAGTACAATCGATCTCTTTAAAATAGCAATATCGAAAATTATTTATAATTCCGAGAATTTGCTGCGTTCGGCTCAACAATTACTCGAAAATAATTCAATAACGACACGTTGGCATCGATACAGAGCAACCGATAATTTCGTAATCGAGTTAACTGAAATTCATTTACTAGCTCCAGTATTCGCGCTGAGTTTCTATTCAGATTAATTCGTATCTACACAGTGCTGTTCAACTATCTAATAGAAGAACATTTAAATGCATCGAAAACTCCATTGGAAAACCAACGGTTTGTGGGTTCATCGATCTTCGTTCCTACAAATAAAACTTTTTCCTTCTAATACCACAAATTTACTTTTTGCAGTACCGTAAAACTTTCCATGCCTCCCACAACTTTAAATACCACACCTTTAAATACCATCCATATAAAATCCTAGGGGAAACTGTCGCCATTATTCTCAATACGTATAATCAAGAAACAGTGTCCAACAATCCAAGTGGTTCATCCTGTATATCTAACACCTCAATCATGCAACGCAAATATTGCCGAATCCCTTAACACATCGAGTGCCACATTGAAAAAAGATCTCGATAAAACTTGCAATAAGTAAACCTGGACCACAAGCAACCCACGTGGCACTGAACGTGTTAAACTCCCACGCTTCCCTATAAAATTCCCCACGAAACGTTTGAGAAACACCAGTTAAGTTCTTCGCTCCATTCACTGGCGATTAAGGAATTTGGCGGGGTAATCATCGCGTAATGACTCTAGGGAATGCGAGTCGAAATCCAATACACCATTTGGCAACGTGAGGAGCGTATAAAGCGTACGGATGGTGACCATAATCCACGAACGACGGGGTTCGTAAACAAGGGCCGACAAGAGGACTGCGAAATGCGCTTCGAGGCAGCGTATATCCGAGCCCTCCCTGCGACCTGCTATTCTAGTTCGCGCTTTGCAACCCTTTCGACCCTCTTCGCCGCGCACTTTGCGTCGGGATAGATGGGGTAACAAGGATTTGCAATGGTAACGACGACGTTTCGATGGCTTCTAAAACCGCGGTTCGCCACTGTGCGTGGAGAAGCTCAGCGCTTCTCAAACGTTCTCACTGCAACTGTCGAAATTTGTAGAGTTTTAGAGTGAGTTCGAAAAGTTTCAAGATAAATTTGAAGAGTCTGTATCTAATTTCCTTCAATTTCATTTCTTTCAGTTACACACATAAAAGGTGTGGAAAATCGATGCAAGTTCTCATGATTACAAGATTACAATTTGTGGTGATGATTGACTAATTACTAGGGTGGTGCTTAAAATCCAACTTATAAAATATTGCAGGAGTACCCTAAAATTTTGTTCTCTATACTGAAAGACGGGTCTGATTAAAATTTTATTACATTTCATAATGGTTTGGAGGTTGCTACCCGCTTATTAATATTTTATATAAAATTGTGTTTTTTTGCTTAAGATGAATTTCGTACACCAGGTCCTCTGTATACCTGAGAGTCGGATTGCCTGGTCTCATTATATCAAGAATTCCGCCACCAGAATAGTACATGGCAACCCACCTTACAAGTTCTGGTTAGTAAACATTATTACTAGACTTGTATAAACATGAATTGGCTATTTTCAGAAGTTGCTGGTTCATAATTTTGCTTTGTAATTATATTCCAATGTTAAGTAAATATGTTTAAAAACTATAAAACGTCGAAAAGAAAACTGCATTTTTCTCTTAAAAACACAAAATTCAATGCCTGGTAGCAACCCCCAATAAATAACTGAATAAAATAAAAAAAATATCACATTACTTACTCATAAGGGTGAACGCGTTGACACAAAAATATAAAAAAAAAATTGGAGTTAAATAAGCACCACCTTACTAATAATTGTAATTACTATCTGACTATTTCTGTTATCTTAACATTTACTTGTGAAGTACTTTGAACGCGACTTCTCCAAAACGTTAAGTAGGTATCTATGTTTATAAATACTAAAATTTTCAACAGTCATAAGTATGTGAATCTATAAAGATTTTTCAATTTTGCTATCAAAATGTCCGAGTACTCTTTAGTGCAAAATTTCCTAGACTTCTGACTCCTCAAATCCCCAAAACTTTATAGCACATCTCCATACATTAAAATGTTTTTCGATGCTATTACATTAAGTTTAACTATCTGCGATCCTAAACCTCGAAACTTCCAAATCTCGCAATATTCCTCCAAAGTTCCCTGAATGTTGGCAGTTTAAATTCGAAAGAGGGGCGTTTAAATTTCTGAAACTTTTGAATACTAAAATCCCCATATGAATCATAAAATTTCCTCAAGTGTCTGAGGGTATCCGGCCACGGTGGTTGTAGCGTACCTAAGTTCCAGTGGAAAGTTTGAGAAGCACTGTATCAACGTACAGGGAACACCGTGAGACATGCTCGACAATCATTGCGCGGAGAGTCATCAGCCATTTCTAGAGGCACTAAAGTGAAAATGGCATTTCAGCGGCTTTCTGTTCGCCGCCCTGAGCCGCAAAGCGTAACTCAGACGCGGTTCCGTTTAAATTTCCGCGCTGGTAACGCGAGCTTCGATAAGGGGGGCCATTACGATCTTGCTGTTCTGGACTTCTCCTTTGCCCGCGTAAAATCTCCACACTGCTTTCGAAATTTTCATCCCTCCGTTTTGTCGATAAACTACCCGATATCTCGAAGCATGGGACAAGTGTAGCGAGAATTAGTTTTCTCCCAAATTATGCTGCTAATAAGGGGACGGAGAATGTTTTAGTAGCTCAGTATAGATTCGTTGTTTCTGCGTGACGTTTCATTGCTCGAGAATCTGTTAACCCTTTCTGCTTGATACAATGTAGCTGGCAGGCGAAATACTGGTTGAAATGTTCATGAATACAGTGAAATTCCGATTATCCTGCATAATGGACGGAGAAACCGTGTTCGATGATCGTCTTTTATGAAATTCATACTGGAAAGTAAACGTTGCATATATGCCCCACATGAACCTGATAACCGATTGAAAGATATATTCGAGAGAATTTTTGTCTGTCATATGAATGCGCATTGAAAGTGTGCAATTTTCAGATGTCAGTGGCAATGAACACTGACAGTGATATACTTTTATTAAATATAACAGCACACTTGTACCTGTATACAGTACAAGAATTCTTGTAATGTCCCCTGCGAGAAGTTTCTACCCTTTGAATCATGTTATTCCCACCACGATAAAGATGGACTTTTTAAACAATTTTAATCCTAATATTCCGAATATATTGATCCCAAAAATAGTTTACATATAAAATCAACGCTAGGGTAACTCGGGGTAATATGACACCGCGGGTAATATGCCACTTCTCAATATTTTTTTAAATAATGCACAGATGGCGTTATATTTGCACTAATTCCTTTCAATTTAGTGTCACTGCTAAGACGACAACAGATTTTGGCTTTTATCTTCTTTTATTTTCAATAAATCCTGGTAAGTTATAAAATTATCGGCTTGATCTAATTTCATACTGTAACTAGAATGCAGATTATACATTTGTGTGAACAGTTATAGAAAAAATCAATAGATTATGATAAAGTATACTAACAAACGAATTTTATAACCTCTCAAACATCCGTTAAAACTATGTTCTTTGTGGAGAGATTTTCCATCCTTCTATTTATGGCCGTTTGGAGTAATATGCCACATCTTTATAACTCTTTCTATTTAATGCCATCGAGTTGTTTTTTCGTATTAGAACCATGCCTAAGAAGTATGAAATAAAAAAAAAACCGAAAAAAAAGAAATAAAAACCGAAGAACCAATTTTGAGAATGTAGTAGATATTTCTTATGTCGATTCAACTGATGCAGAAAATGACAATTACTGTGCAATATGCGAACTCTATTATTATGATAAAAAAGGACCTAAATGTGACTGGGTAAAAACTACTTGTTGCAAAAAGTGGGTTCATGAAGACTGCGTAGAGATTGGAGACTGTTTAGTTTGTAAGAAATAGCTATTTTTTCAAATATATTTTACGTTTCATTGAGTTCAAATATTTGTTATTAGTTACTGATAGCTTAAATAGTTTAAAATATTGTTGATTCTCCAAAATTTGAGTGATTAGTTCGCACTTCGTAGCTTGTGGCATATTACCTCAGACCTTGTGGCATATTCACCCACCACCTGGGTAATATGCCACTTTCGAGGACTTTTGTATTTGTACGTTTCTCATTGAACTATAAAAGTTACATATCTCTACTTATTAGTCAATACACAGAATTATTTACACTTTCATATAGTTTCATCTTTTTCCCGGTATCTACTTATACTTGTGAGATATCGCGTTTCAAAGTTAACTGTGGCATATTACCCCGAGTTACCCTAATTAATTTATATGTATGAACAGCACGAAACGAGATTTGTGGCTTTATGAACATGCCCCATTTGTTTCATTCTTCTTTCCCGATATCCAAACTTTCAGATAACAAATATTTGAATAATCGACGAGCTCGTTAATACACGTTTTACCGTGTTTATAAAACTCGACTCAAATCTTTTGCTCGTGGATATTGGAAAGCTCTGTATTTAGTACCGCAAATCACTAGCCCCGATGCAACCAGTATTTTCTGCCTTAAAAAACGATGCAGTCAAGAATTCTCATAACTTGAATAAGACATCCCACAGTTTTACATTTGAACAGGTGAAGGCACCAAGCAGAAAGGGTTAAATTTCATGTGCCATCTTCGAACAGTGTAGATGGGGAGGATTCCAGGAATATGCCCTGGATTCTCTCGTTTAAGGAGATGTCACGTACACGGGGGGTTTGGGGCTACCCGCGAATCGTTCGAAGACGTTTCCTATTTTGCATAACGGAATAATATAGCGAGTATACTCACGAGATGAGAGTCTCTTGTAGTGAAGGTGATCGGGTCCGAGGCTTTGGGCTCACGGCAGTGGAAATCTATTTTGCCCCAGGCGGCAGCGCCCGCGGCACCGCTCCTGGCTGCCTCGATCAGCTCCATTTTCACCCCCTCGGCGACGAATTCAACCTGTAAAAGTGGTAGGAAAACATTTTCATTACATCGGCGAGCTACGCGTACCTCCACCCCGACGGGGGCTCGCGCGGTGGTTTTAATATTACGATACATAGTTCGGAGGGATGGAATGTGAACCGAGCGAGGCCAGTGTTCGGGAACGTTGTACGGGAAGTCAGGACATCGCTGGAGATCAGAGCTGGGCGTTACTCGAATGAATTTTTATTTAAATAAAACATCGAATAAATTTTTATTCCGATAAATTCTGTTTTGAATGATATTCGAATAAAAGTGACGAATAAAATGAACTTACATATTCGAGAATAACGAATAAAAATTTATTCGAATAAATCCGGCTCGAATAACGCTACAGACTTATTCGTTTTTGACGAATAAAATCGTTATTCGTTATTCTTTATTCATGATTCGAAGTAAAATTTGCCCATCTCTGCTGGTGAATGGTGGAAGGGAGGAAGTATCCGTCTGGATGTTACCAGAATGTGCAGTGATTTCTTGGATTTATGTACATAGTTAGTCACTGTTCAAAAGTTGAGGTGATTCTGTGCAATATTGTAAGTATAGTTTGTCAATTTTAGAAGGTAGTATCTTTTTATGTAAATGAGTTGGAATTCTGGTGGGTTTTAAAACGTAGTAGGAAGTAGGGTATTAGGCTGATAGCAAGGATTTAAGGTCTTGGATTTGTAGCAGGAAATGAGGATCTAATGAAAAGTTACCACCGGCTTCGTTGGAAACCAAAATTTTACAAATGTAATACGAGCAAGAGAATCATGGGAGACAATAATAGCGATGATAATAAATACCGTGTACGAACAATTTCACTTATTTTTGTTCACGTTTAAATTGCTCGTCGCAAGTGAACAGGGTTATGTAATTGAAAGATAAATCCAGTTACACGATTATTAACGTACGCATTAGCATAGTAATTACGTATTAGCAAAGATTTATCGTTTTTATCGATCCCAGGCAACAGGAATTCGCCCATTCTACTAGGGAGGTGAGCATTATTCACCGAGATCGTTAAAACCGCAGTTCGGTTAAAATTCGGGCGTTTTTCAAGGAGATTTACGGTCCCTCGTTTTTACTCTGCCGCATAAACAATGCAATCAACTTAATTAATCGATCGATTGCTAATTAGTCGATGATAAAAAGGCCAGGGGAGATTGTTCGATGATCGAGCACCGCGGTGGAACTACGAAGGGGTTGGAAATATCGGAGTCGGAGACAGGATGAATTTTTGGAGATTTTAAAAGTTAAATAATAGGTAATTCTTTTGCATACTCTTTTCCATTTTACGAACATAGAAGTTTCTGAATTTTCCTACATTCAATTTGCTCCTGGACCTCACGTTTCTATCAAGAAATTCTATTAAAGCTATTAATAGAAATTCTATTCGAGGAAGTGGAATCGAGCAAATGTTTTCCAAACGTGAGTCGGATAAATTCGCTACAGAATTACCTAGAGTTAACTGTACTCACCTTCCACAAGAAAAATATTCCTTTCAGTTTCATGAATTCACAGACTATCATTATCTTCTTTCCACGGACACAACGAAACAAGCAATACCACAAAAATTAAATTCCACTTCCATGGAGCGCATTCTACTCAGCATTGAAATCAAGAAGAAGTAAAGAAAAAGTGGAAAAAGCACCGAGATCCTATACTGTTGACTCGAGCCGAAATAAAAACTTCCCCTCAATCTGAACCGCCCCTGCGAGCCTAGCCGAATCCAATAAACTCTCTTCAGCCGTCGCAAACGGGTGTTACTCCGAGAAAATCCGCTTTACTGCACAACGTAGTACAGCTGGGTAAGAGAAAGGAGGAGGAGGTAGCTGAAAAACGGCCAGAAACAGCGGGGCATAATAAATCAACAGCCCCTTAGCGACCCTGTATAATACCAGGTATTTGCACAATCCTAGGAGAGACGCAATTTTGTTGGCTCGCAGTCGGCGCTGCCGTCTGAACGTTCTATTGAACATTCAGCGAAACATCTGAAAGTGGATCGACGTTTTCGTGGAGAACGGACGCGAGGGCCTCTGTGACTGTTCCCCGCGGTCGAACGGCAACGCTCAAAGCGTCCAAGTCCTCATTAAGATTACTGACAGGCCCCCGCGGACTGAATACACAGAGAACAAGGAAGGGGGACATTAACGAACGGGAAGTGGGATAATATCCGGCAGAATTCGTCGTTGGCCAGGGTGCACTGGCCGGAAGCTACGTGCTGGATCCATCAGGACCTTCAGTTCCGGGCCAACGGAGACCGCGACGGACGGTGTTATTTCAACGGCGGCGGGGTCTTGTTTAAATTCGACGGGCGGAATATTGTAACCGACTGAGCGGATCCGAGTGTAATCACCGACGTCTGCAAGTGGAGTTTTCAAGTCCCGGAACTTGGTTCCAGGGGAATTCTCCGGGAACGAAGGGAAGTTTCTGTTTAACCGTGGAAACGGTTACGGAGTTCGATTATTCCGGCCAAGTTTCGCGATATTTGGCCCGGGTTTACGCGGGTTTTATGGTAATCTCGAACGTCTCGGGATGTGCATCCGTCGCGCTATATGCTCGGGGGGTCCGGGACTCTCATGTCAGTTCGTGATTAACTTTTCATGTAACGCGAAGAGATAAATATTTGTTTTTCCTGTTGGTTCACTTTTTACAACTGAAGTGGTTAGTATATTTATATGTCGTCTGTAAAAAGGAACGAGTTTTGTAGGTTAGATGCGAGGGATGTCAAGGATATTGTAGAGTGGTGGGAAATGTCAGACACATGTTCTACTTTACGTATAAATTTTGCTTGGTTTTAAGTGAATACTAATATGTTTTGAGAAGAATTATGCTTGTGGAGTTTTGTTAAATCGTATAGGGTTAATGGCATTACAAAATGACTGTTAGAGCTAGAGTAGAGATAAATATATTATATTATACATACATGCTTCTCTGTTCTATTCGAAAAGAGTGTACAGTGTACACAAAGATAGACAAAAGTTACAAACTTTGACGGCCTGTAATTATTAAATAAAATCTAAACGAGCAAAATGATGACTTAAACCTCCGCTAGTTTTGCATGGACTACATTATATTTTAATTTCATTAAAATTTCCGAGAACAAACATAAAAAATCATGAAGGAGATAGTTTCTAGCTCATAGTCATTGAAGCACAGCAGTTTGTAAAATCACTTTGCAATCACACCCCACATACATATTGAAAATTATAAGACACTCAGCATCTTTCGTGTAATCTCCCTTTAGAATTCTTTACCACTGAGATTTTCCATAACCTGTGTTCCATATTCCCTCTCATAGAAGAGTGGCATACAACAGACAAATGAATAAATTTATTTCGATTATTCGATTGTCGATTTTAAGAGACTCTTACATACACACACACACACACACACACTGGAGAACGATGATGATTCTATAAAAAGAAGTATCACCGTGTCTAGGATGGATCGATAGCGACTAAAGCCGCTCGATCGGTTCTCCAGCTCTCTTCAGTAAACAATTCCGTTTAAATATTATTTAATCTCCGACCATGTCCGCATAGTTAAACAAACAATAATATCCAACGAGGAGGACGACAAAAGCTGAATTTCCCCAGAGGATCGGCGATGGGTCGAAAATCTGGCGATGCTCGCGCAGAATGAAATTTTCAGCAATGTTAAAAAAAAAAACACACGACTACGACGCGCATACAGCAGCTCTTTTCTTCTAGTTCTGTATATCGAATCCCCAGGATTTTGTTTGTTTCGCCTACAGCTGCACGAAAAAACCGCATACAGAAACCGGAAAGGGAGGGACGACCGGGCTGCCATTTAAATGTTCTTGACAAACGCGCGAGCGTTTTTAATATTCCACTTTTTCCGACTCTCTGCGATATTTTTCATTATCCTACTCGGTTCCCTTTGAATTGACGTTAACGAAGACTTGAAATACACCGAGCAGGGACGAGGAGATGCTTTTCGGCGAGGCTCCTTTCAGGGGGAAATTGGTGAAACGACGAGTTTCGTTGAGAATATGCACGACGGAAGTCCGATGTGTACACATTATCGGAAGCTGCTTGAAAGTACGGAATTATTCGTGACTGACAGTGATATTCGTAAATTTCTACCCAGTGTAATTAAAGTTATCTTTGATTTTAAAGTAAAAATAGTATGTCTATGTATTATTCGGTGTCAGCGTTTATACTACTCCTAATAATCTTATGATCAAAGGAATAATGGTGTTCTCTGTAGTAGTAAAAAATTCCCGCCGATATTGCTTACAAATATAATTTTTCTAGAGCTATTGTCTTCAAACATATGCAAGCAATTTCCAGCAGCGACGAGTTACTATAGGCCAGGAGCTTAATAAGCCACAAAAGCTTTCCAAGCATTAATTTTTCAGTAACCTCGTTATAAACTTCCCGGGCAGCTTGCTAATAAATTTGCAGTGCTCGTTCGAATCGTTATTAGCATTAAACATGCAACAAATTACAAGGCTGAACGTATAACTGTCCATAACGCGCCATGATTGTCATTTCGGAAGCACAAAACGTTAATTTATGATTGCGTGCATTTTTAATGTAAATTTCTGTATTCTGTACACTAATCTTATTTTACTTAGGCATTTCTGTTAATCGATCGTGCATCGTGATTGAGTTTGAGAAACATTGAATGCAACAACGTAATCAAAAAGCTAACTCTTCCAAATAGATTTACTTTTCGAGATACATTCACTCCTAAATTTTTTTTTAAAACAGATTTTTTTTTAACGATTTATATTAACTGCGATCCTCTGTATGTTTGGTGTATGTTTCAAATCTGGCAACTCAATTTTCACCCACTTCCGACAATCCAATTGTCTTGAAACTTTGTAGGCGTGCGTGAACGTAATACCAGTACAATATTTTATATAAAGAAAAGTAAAAAATGACAAGCAAAAAATAGAAAAAAAGAATAAAAAGGTATAATTTCTTGCTGAACACGCTGGCATAAAAAACCGAGGTGTTTCCAAAGTTACCCAGTCATCAATAAATATAACCCATAACCACAAATCCAAACGACTTGAAATCAGCCTGTAACCACAAATAAACCTTGGACACGAAAAACTAGAAAATAAAAAATATATAAAAAACTTTAAGTTAAAGGATTTGTAAAATGCACTACAAAATAAAAAATAATTCTTTTATTGTAATACAATTTCGATGGTGTTTTCTCACTTTAAATAAAATCATGGCGCAGGATATTTCATATCAGAATATGAAGCAATTTAATACAGCGCCACGATTTTATTTAAAGTGGGAAAATACCATCGAAATTGTAAGTAGTACAAGAAAAGAATAATTTCTTTGTTTTTAGTGCATTTTATAAATCGTTTAACTTAAAAAGTTTTTTATATATTTTTTCTCTATGCATGATACTATAATCCCCCCGAATATTAACAACACTAACACGAACGAAGAAAAATTCATCCCCATGAAATTCGTAGCTATATTGTTACACGCATCTCCTCTCATCACTCCCGTTTCTCCCCACTCAGCATCCTTTGTATAAAGCGACTAGATATTTCTTCCTCAGGTACACCGCGGATAAAACTTCAACCCCCAAAAACAGAGTATATACACGCAACAGAATTTAAGAAGCATCCCCAATTTCCACGTAAGGAGGCAGCGAAACATTTCTCGCTCCATCTTCAATTCTAATTTCGTCCATTTATCAGGCTTCAAACTCGAAGCTTGTCTACGCGCCCCCAAGTCAGACGCACGATACTTCCCGCGGAAACTCGCCCCAAGTAATTGGTGGCAAAAGTAAGGTCTCGTGGCGATCTCTATTTGCATATTACGCCAGTTTGCGTAGCTGCACCCTTCGAGCTACTTAACGGCCGATAGCCAGAGAACGATGGCCGCCGTTAACCTTTCGACTCGGGACTTTTACTTTATGCGTCATTACCGCGGCCGGTTTAGTGGTTCGTTCGTTTCTTTATTACAGCTCGCGGTGTACGTCCACCTCGCCTTGGCGCTGGTGTTTCGCTTTTTCGCGAAACTTTGCAAGCAAGTTGGCCCCCCCTCCCATGAATATTTCATCGCGCTGCAATGACCGCCACCGACCAGGCCCGTTCCGCCTGGAATTTCAGCTTGGATATTTTCATTTTTAACGAAACGACGTGGAACGCCGGATGCAGTGGCAGGCGAACGCGAAGCAGGGGGTTGGGGAATTTATTAAACGACTGGGGGGGCACGATTTTCAACTGGTGATCGCGGAATGATTGTTTCAAGGAATGCATCATGGGCTGTTTGAAACATAACTTCGAGGCTATGTTTGGGATTCTGGTCGAGATATGGACGCGAGATGTTGCTGACTTGTGTAGTGGCAGTTGGACGATAACATGAAGGGGGAAGCTGACGCAAAACTCAGCGCAGAGGATTCCACTAGCGCGTGTACCGAACTAAAATGTCGTTATAGTATCAGAAGTTGTGTTTATTTAATTTTTTTTCATTATTTGCGGACTGTTGATTTTAAAATTAAAATTATAACAAAAGGTAAAAATTATGGACATTTAACCGTGGTCCAAATTAAAGATATATTACTGGAACGTGCATTATGATGTTTCAGTTTCAAATTTTTTTCTTGGTAACTTTACATTGTTTGTTTCAATTTCGATAGTCTTTTACGATAATAATAAAAAAATCAACAAAATGATAAGTCCTATTACATGCATATAAAAGCATACATTTTAACTATTTGCTTCTGTAACATACATTTTGCTTCTTTTGTTTTGTTGTAATAAAGGGAAGACTGCAAGAGAAGATTGCTTTGGTAACGAGATCTATGCAGATAGAAATGTGGACCTTGACGATGTATTTTTTTGTCTCAATCAGATTTTAACTAGAACTTGGTACAAAAAGAATCACAAGACCACATAATTTCCAAGTCCCAACTTACAGAGTCCTTCACATTCTCCACAGAAATGACTTATCAACCACTTAAACAATATCCAAAAGACGAAAATAACTCCAGTATACTGTAACCAAGCTAAATTCTTGATAAAGTACCACGGTGCACGAGCCATAATTCCCCAACTTCTGCTCTTCATGAATAATCAAACCGAGGCGAGCAAAAATCCTCGGCCCACCGCAGGTTTCAAATCAGCAGACACCCATCCCAAAACTTTCCCGAGAGAAAATTTAAGAAAATATTAGCAAGCAGACTCGAGTTCGACGAAAAACGTTACGCTTTAAATCGAGCCAGCTCTTCGGCTCGACAAGAACGAGATACAATTCCAGAAATAAAAAGCGAGTTACTGTAAAAACGTTTCTGATGAAAGCACCGGAAGAGAACCTCAGAAAATCATCGTGGTTCTTTCGGTGGCTCGTTAAAATTCGCGGGGAATAGAGTCAACGTACGAGACGGGGCAGACGAACGTGCAAACACGGCGAGGGATGAAATAGGGGGAAAGAAGCGTCGCAACACGCGGGGACATAATTAATAACGCGTTAAACGCGGCATCCACGCGGCAGATAGCACATCGGTGACTGCAATTTTCATATTAAGGTAATTGCTACGATGACGAAGCTCCGACTTGCCCGTTGACCGGGGAAGGAGGCGAATGTTACAAAAGGAATGGGGTTAATGAATTAAATGCGGCACCGGGGGCGGTTTGTCCGCTCGTTATCCAGCAAACGACGCATCTGTCAGACCGAACTCTCCTTGAGATAGGGTTCTTTTCAATTTCAGGGCTAGCGGGGGATCTTACTGCTGCGATTACTCTTATTACGGTTAGAATTATTTTGATTACTGAGCTACTCGAAGTCTAAAGGGTCTCGCCGTGTATGCATAGGGAAAGCGGCCCCAGATCAATTTTCGTATTTAGGTATACCAAATAATGCTCTTTGCCTAAAAAAAAAACACTGCGAAAAATTTCAGATCTCTACTCCCTCTCGTTAGGGTGGCATGGGGGTAAAATTCTGAAAATTTACCATTTCTTTTCTCAACAACTACGCATGATATTTGAATAGGTACTTCAAAATGCGTGTAGTAGGTACTTTTTAGCTCTAAGGAGTATGACAAATTTGTATTTGAAGTACTTTTTTGAGGACTTAATATACCCTTGACTCGACTTATCTTTTAAATTTGTGCGTGATAGCTTTTCAAATTAAAATACCTACTGGAAATATTTCACATCATTATGTTACCAAATGGTATTTACATTTCGTATAATAGGTAGGTATTCTATGATGTAAATTTGTAATAGCATTTATTGCATATTTGGCAAATTAGGAAAGTCATTAATATTTTTACCCGAATTTGTCGTTCGCTGAATATTACGTTACAAAGCAATGAAAGGTGGAACTTCTCAATTTGTAATTCACACAAAAAATTCTATTTCCGATTTCATACACGTTTCCCGTGGCAAGAGGAAATTTCGTAAACTGCAATTAAAAGTTTGTTTCTAAAAATAATCCACACATTAATTTTCGTTGCTCGTAAGAAGTTCGTGTCTTGCATGGCGGAGGACGCTCGAAAATAATTTCTGTATTCCATTAAACCGGAAATTATGAACTCCCGGAATTTCTGTCCCGTTTATGCCGGGTGTTTGGCGCCGGAAGGACAGCAACACGAGGTTTTATCTTTTAATGAAACGGTACGCCGCGAGACAAAACGACGAACAGTCAGACGTTACGATGCGGTCATGGCAGCGATAACGGATTAAAAATGCACAAGTGCAGTTGCAATCGGTGCAACGTGGCGTTCCTGTTAGTTTTCGGGCGGTTGTCCCGTTCGCCCGTGCGAAATAGAATTTTAAAGGGCAGCATGTTTGCACATGCATATTTAGTGAATTTTGAAAAGCTACATCCAACTTTTTCTTTTCTGCAATACAACTGACTTTTATAGTAAAACGATTTAATTCGTAAACTGGAACGAAATATTTACCTTGACTGGGCTGATTTCCATTTAAAATTAAGCTAAGGTTTCCCTAAGGTCTTCCTAAATATACAATATGCAATATTGAAGCTTAATCCATATAAGGATTTCTAAATAAGATCAACCAGTGATTCCAACATTGCACCTAAATGCGCGTCAAGTCGATCACCGTTTGCACCGGATATCGTAGTAAAATTTTTATCAGATCGAAACGTGGCGCAGTCCACGTGAAATTAGGGGGAGGGGGGTTTAAGTCATCACTTTGCCAAAATCTAATTCGTTTGAAAAATACTAGCCACCGAAGTTTACAATTTCTGCCTACTTTCGCGAGAACGTGCTTCATAAATACGAGTCTTCATCTACGAATCTTCTAACCGCACACAGTTCGTTGTTCTTTTATTCGAATGGAGAAGCATCCAACATTTTTATTCTACACCCCATTCAAAAATTCAGCATGCCCCCCGCACTAGTCCCCTGATCGCCTGATTCCACGCGACACAAATAAACGTAGAAGTGGATCACATCGATACGGGGGAACGGATCTCACCTTTCTGAGGCATCCAACGAAGTTGTTGATCCCTTTGGCGCCCTGCAGGGATCTCGCCTCGGCGCCCCCGCCCACCAGCAGTCGATCGCTCGCCAAATGTGTGAACGAGCCCGCAGTGTGCCCATGCTCCGCGTAAATCCCATCGACGATGGCGGAGAGCTGCAACACACAAGCCATAGGGTGGCAAAGTTTCGTAAGGGCTTTCCGAAAAGTTACGCTCCACCCTCCAGCGGCGGCTTAAAAGCGCCCGCTGGAACCCGATTTCAGATTAAAGTACGGCCAACTCGTCCTGAGACGAAGACACGCTTCGACGCGGCCAGAGATTAAATTTCACCGCCGAGGACAGCCTCTACATGGCGGCAATCTCATCGGACACGCGTGTTGACTCATTTTCGTCCAACTTGATAAATTTGAGGGTGTTCGATCGTCTCAGGATGAACGGCGTATTTGGGTTTCATGCGCAGTCAATCACGAAAATCTATACAAATCTCCTAAATTTCAGGTGTTTAAAAATACAGATGTTTTGGTCACTTTCATAAAAATAAGTCTATATAGCCTTCTGAGAGATTGTAAGCCTCTACTCTCTTCGCAGGGTAAGTGGAGAACATTGCTTGCTGCTCAGCACGTCGAAAAGGAAACTTTTGTTCGAAAGTAATTAATGGGGAAAGAATGGTGGAAGTTTTGACTCCAAAATTAATCATTAATGGCACCAGGGTTACGTAGTTAACAGTTTGCGCTACAAAATTCTGGCATACTTTTCTCTCTCGATCTTTTCAAAGAAACTCCAAGAATATAGACACATTTACAGTACCTCGAGTATTTTTCAATTTCCACTTCATTTTTAGCTTGCTTCACGATGCTGAGGACCTGTGCTGCGCTGTTACTATCCATACTGTAAATCTCAATCCTAATTTCCCAGCCCCGGACAGTAGGCCACCGACGTCTATCACGACAAAAGCGGTAACGAGAGCTAAACAATTACGTTGGGAATTTAATTTGCCGTTAAGGGAAGATCTTGTTCCCTGGACGGAGACAAATAGAGTGGACGGAAAAACGACAGCGGCCGTTGTTCCCTGCGGCGCTCAAGATCTTTTTCCTTGCTAATTAACGACCCTTGATAGAGGGAAAAAAGGGTGGAAATTTCGAATAGTGTTCCCGCGGTATTTCCTTTATCACGGCCCGCGATGTCGGAGGATGTAGTGTCTTTGTGAGAAGCGTGCAGAGCTAATCGACGTAAAAACGTATTCGAGCGAGCAACGGGGCACGCTGCACGAGCTATGCTTGAAGATTGAAACGGGAAAATGGGGAACGCTGTCGTGGGAGGTCATTTGTTTCGCAGTCTTTGTTCTTATGCTTCACTGAGCTCGTGTACAGAAGCAACGCGATGAATTTCGAGCAACTGATTGGTAGAAGTCACTGCAAGATCTGACAAGTTGTGTAAGCAGGAGTTCTTCTCCCTTATCGTATATTTCCCTTTGACAGGCTCGTCAAAAAGTCATCGTATCAAATTAATCCAGGCGAATTTTCACAGTGAACGCGTTAAATCAAATCTTTAGTGTCTCGATCGTTCGCAATTCACGTCGATCGATTAGAGCCCCGTCACCTCCATCAATGAGACTTCACGCCGTTTCCACGGCTAGAAACCCAACACGCATCGAGCACCGTTCCACGCAGCAGTGGAACATGATATCCTTCAACGAGCCAGCCAGGTAGGAAACAAAGTGGCTGGGGAAGCCCTCGATCGAAGTCTTGGCAACAATATCCGGCATGGCGGCGAGTGGAAGGGCAAACATCGTAATGCACCACTCAGCTCGCCAGCCAAGGGAACCTTCGCCCGTGGAAAGGATCCCGCGAGCCCCTTAACGAACTGCTCCCCCTTAATTTTATCACGCTGAAGTTCCCCTCTCCAGCCGGGGTCTGTTTGCTCGCGAAGAAACATCCGAGATAAGGCCGCGGGAATTATGAAGAGATTGCTCGGGCTGTGGTCCGAAGGAAAAGCATCCTTTGCAGGAGAGCGGTCTAATTACAGCAACGAAAAGAGCCAGTGGGCGGAGGAATGGCGGCAAGAAACTCCGGCAAAGTCCTTTTCGCTGAAGACTCAGGGGTTCCTGAATCGTGAAAAGAGAGGATGAAAGAGGGGCAGGATAACGGAGAAATAACGACTATCGACGCCTTTCCGCGAACTCGTAATGGACCACTCGAGGATGCCGCTCGCGAGAGCGGGCCCTTGTCTAAACGCCGAGCTTTATGGGGGCCGCCGTTTCACGCAGCCGAGATGAACGACGATTCTTCGTCGTGCTTGGTACAGGATTTCGGGAATTGGAGGGTTCAGCGATGCTGGTGGAATGGATGATTTCCACCACACTTCGTGGAGGCTGGTACATCATTTCGTGAATTATGTACACTGTCGTTCATACTTAAGTGTTAGAACACCTGCTGTATTTGCAGAAATTGTGATATTTGATACAGATAATATCAAATAAAGGAAAATTTGCTGGGGGGTTTCAATACATTTGCAACGATTTTCGCAATTATTCCACAGAGAGTAGATGTTCTAATACTTATGAACGGTAATTTATAGTAGGTGATTGGCCAGGTTTGGTGTAATTGTGGTTGCGAAGTGGTGGGGGGTCGAAATGATTATTAGAAAACCTTTGCTACGTGGAATTGGCTAATTTTTAAATTTAAAACTGGGATAAGTTCTGATTTTTGTTTCCTTTCCACGATTTTTAGTAATTGTAGTGTTGATGAGGAGTGATACTTGAGATATGGATTCTTCTATTTGAATAGCTGAAATCTTAAGTTAGAACACTATGTTACGAGCACTTTTGGACATTATAACTAACTAGCGAAATACCCCAGCGCTTCGCTTCGGGCCTAAGAGATATTAAGGACTCCATGAAAACACATTTCACCCCTTTTCACCACTCCCTTAGGAGTTGATCAGGGCAAAATCCTGAAATTGTTAAAGAAAAATCCTGAAAATAGTTTTTTGACATTTGTCTGGGAAATCTTTGTGAGTAAGAACCAAGTTGATATCTAATCGAGCCTAAGAGATTATTATATTACCCTTTTTCACCCCCTTCGGGATGGAATTTTCAAAAATTCTTCTTTAGTGGGCGCATACGTCATGAAAATAATGTACCTTTCAAATTTCACGTTCCCAGGTTAAATGGTTTGAACTGGGCATTGAAGAGTCAGCCAGTCAGTCAGGACTTCTTCTTTTATATATATATATATATATATATATAGTTAAAAGATGCCGGTGAGAGGGCAACTCGAAAGGATGGAATTATAGGCAGCAAGGCACAGTCGGTGGACACAACACTTCTTTATTCTTCACTCAGTGATCTTACTGACGTCGTAACGCAGATTACAAAGAACACGTAGACTTCCCACTGATCTCACGGACGATTACAGATGGGCGCGTGGGCGCGATGCGACAACAGGGCCGCCGATGGACGGATCCACGTAAGGCAAAGGCGCGATGGGCGCGATGGAACAATAAAAGATCGAGCGTGGTTGTCACGACGGTGTTGTTTTCAGAACTAACGGTCGCCGAGCGAGCGCCCGCGAAGATCATTAGCGGTCAAAACATTACTAAGGCGCCGCGGCTGACTCGTCAGCTGTTGTGATGAGTCAGCGGGCACGCGGTCGAATCGCGCGGCGCGGCGCGTTGCTTTCGGCCGCAACAAATATAGAACACTAGTGATGGCGATCCTGGACAAAGATCGGATCGATCCTATGAATCAATCTTTTATGAAGGATCGGTTATAAGATCGATCAATCGTGGAAATAAAAGATCGATCTTCAAAGATCGATCCTAAAAAGAACACTTAAATTAACTTTATTCTCGCCCTCATTGGTTACATTTATATAGTACTAATATTGTACTTTTCATACACACGTAGTCTCTTTTTATAATTTCCATCGAAAAAATTTTATCCTTAGATTCTTCAGATATTTATTCAGTTATAAATATTTACAAAAAATATCAAATATCAAATATTGGACATTAAGATGTAACTGACTAATTGGACGATTGGGCAATAATAGAATCAAAAAATAGTTTCGTTATTAACATCATTGAGCTACATTTGTCAAAAGTATCAGATTTTTTTGAATTTTCGAGTCGCCGAACTTCCCTTGCTAGAAAAATGGCACCAACACACACCTTACAGACACATTACTTAAAAACACAGGATTCCTCACGCTGATTCTATGAATTTTTAAATCCGACCCGACAAGACTACCCCCTCACCGTTGGTCGCAAACTTTCCACTACTCGGACGACAGGTTCTGCTTGCCCAAAGCCACAGGGGATTGAAAAACAGTAACTTATATTCTTTAATATTCTTTCCCTACCTGCCCTGAAACATTCTTAGGAACGCACTACCTCGCTTAAAACTTCACGAAACGGGATTAGGGAAGTTCGTCTAATATTCTTCCTCCCTTGTTGACTCGCCGGTGTCGTTGGCACTTAACTGCTGTTTGAAACAAGCTCTTACAACGGAACGCGTCGTGTTAATATTCGTTCGGCGCGACAAATTCGGCGAATGACAATCCTGCTCGCGAGCGCGTTATGCCCCTAGTTACGTTGCGAATATCTTGGAAGTTCGCGAGTGAAACGGATACAAGCTTGGGGGGCGACACACCCGTGCCCCGTCGACGTTAAGTAGAATGTTAAAGTTTATTCTGCGGCCCAATCGAAATTCGTTGTTCTTCGGGGAATTGTGCGCGACTCGGCTGTTCCAGGGTCGCGGACCCCTCAAACTTCCGCGCAATTAAAACTTACACGCGCCACAATCAGCGCGCAGCATGGAGCGGCTCTGTTTCGCGAAACTTCGGTATATCGCCTACAGACGAGATCTTCGTAGCTGGAGTTTCGAACGAGATAAGAGCAATCAGCGTGTCTGTTCGCCTCGTAATTACACGCTGCTCTCATAAATTTCATCCTCGAGCTGTTTTTAGGCTGCGCGTTTGATGTACGCTTGACGAACGGTTAACTGATATTTCATTGACTAATCATGCAATTTATTAATAATTATGGCTTAGGTTTATTTAATAGCAGAACGCTGTTGTTGGTTTGTGTAATGCATATTCAACGTATTATTATTATATGCAGGAGCGATTCTTGTTTGGCAACGAAAGGATTCAAGGACGTTCTTTGAAACGAAAGTGATGTTTTTAGGGGGTGTGAAGAGCAAAAGGGTGTTATGTGATTTAGAGGGTGTAACAATTTAATGATAACTACATTGTGTCGAGAATCGAAGGTAATTGATATTCTGAATGTATTATTTATTTGTAATATTTACCTACGTAGATAGTTTGTACGCAGATATTATAGAATTTTTATGTATTTTGGTTCATGTAAGTTATGAAAAATTGTTATTTATGTATTATTCTTGACAAGTTCTCTTTTCTGGTCAATACTTCTTATGAAACTACTAATTACTTATGTTATGATTTTCATATTTTTATTAAATAAACATGAGGATTGTGATATTATATTGTTAAACACAACTAGTACATAACAGTTTAGTACTTTTCTTTATGTTATGGAACCATTTTTAATAAATGTTCTGATACAACTTGTTTCCATTGAACTTTTATTATACAGCTTTTAAAATATCTATTCCATGAGAACACTTTTTAAAGAAGTTCCTAAGGGTAATAATTAAGGGGAAAAGATATTTTCTGAAACGAAACATATAAGTTCTAACAGAATTTTTTTAAAAATGAGAGTTCCAGAACTTTTTTGATCCCTGGTATTAACATATCATGGTACAGGCTTAAGTTTCACACGAGCATCTTAGGTAGTAGTATTAGACAAAGTTCGCTATGTTTGATATACGATTGACGATACAGTGAACTCGATCTACAGCACACATAATTGACATAATACGCATTCAAAGTTACTCTTTTAATCCATTCTGAAACAACAGGGATTACTTTTCACTCCCGCGTTTACTACGTTCAGAAGGAACTAATTGCAAAGCTGCAATCGCAGTTACCATAAAAATTTCTTTCTTTGACTCTAGATCCCTTTACCGCGGGGAAATACTTTATACTAACAATTAAACTGCCTTCGGTTGTGCCCCTTTGTTTCGTTGCATTACCAAAGCTCCTTTCAGTTCTCTAAACCTTCCTCGCGTAAAGAAATTCTTTGTTTTCGTTCGCCGTAAATATTCTTCGTAACAATGTGATTGCTGCGTTTGCCAGCACCCTCTGAAGCAAATACGCACGTGCCTGTACGCTTTTCTCGTTCCGTTGCTCCGCGTACACGCATCAAAGAGAAATGGTTTATTACGCGAGGAATGTGCTGCACCGTTCCGTGGACCTTTAAATCAGGGGCCTGGAGTTTAACATGGCGCGAGAACTGATTTTTGCGACTAACCCGTCGATCATGTAAATCTGCCCATCCGCGTGCACGCCCAGAATTCCATGAAAATTCCCCGTTACCAGTCCGGATGAGGGAAGTGGGACTGCCGCCGAGCTCTTTGTCGTCCGCTAAATTGCGCCAAATTGTTAGGACGATTTTTATTCCAGTTTGCCGCGAAATGTATCACCGGAACGTAAATGGACGGTCGAGTTAAATCACACGGGGAAATTACACGGGACGAAGGTCGTTCAGAGAAATTTGAAATAATAGCACCGCGCGTGTAATTTCAAGTGCAGCGCAATTTGCGCGGTGAAGGGCCGCTTTCATGCGGGCAACTAATTTCCGTTTGAAAGACGAAACTCGTATTTCGAAAATAGCCCCTCTTCGGCAGAAACTTTTAATCGCGATGGAACTCGTTGCGCTTTTATTGGGTGGAAAATTGAGCCCGATTAATTTCGTGGGATCAGTTTTCGCGAGTACTTACGAGTATTGAAAATAGTTTCGAAAAACTGTAAATAGCAATGGAATACCGGGAAATAGACCCTGTACCCTTTTTGGATTACAATGTACACAGTTGGTTGGTATGTCTGACTTGTGAAAGGTTATACTACTTAAATGAGCGATGCGTTGTCACGTCGCTGTTTAATAAGAATAAATAGACTCTGTTAATGAATGAATGTTCAAATAATTTTATGTGCCTGCAACATCTCAGGAGAAGGACTTTTTATACACAGATGCCAATTATTTTAAATATATATATCATATCCACCTGAATAGACATTGCATAAGCAAACTTGCCTGATACTACTTTTTAAACCCTACCTCCTTCAAGATCAATACAAGTAGCCTTCTTACTCGCGAAATTCACAAAGATACAAAAGCCTTAACGTAGCACTAAAACAAACAATTAAAACGCCTAATAACAAATAGAATAACTTTAAATCCACCATAACTATGAAACCAATCACTTCGTTATTTAAAATCAGACCAACTGAGAGTCAAAAGCAACACGAACTACAAAGCATGATCGCTTCACAAAGACTTTCATACCTGAACTCCCCCAAGTGTCATTTCCCTTACGATTTCATCTCTCACTATCCAATAAAATTTCTCAATACGTCCATCGGCATCTAAATTCCCACTGAACTACGCTCCCGCAACAAAGCACGGTATTGACGTTCAAAATTATTGACTTATCGATAAATTCGTAAAAATCCGATGTAAACACTCGCGTATAAAAGGTCTAAGCTGAAGGATGTGGCGGTAATAGGCTGCGTTGGAAACGATCCTCTAGGGACGCGTTCACGTTCCAGCAATTTTATTAACCAGCCAGAACCAATGGAAAACTCGCGGCAGGGACGTGTCGCAGGAACAACGACCGGAAGCCGCAGTGAAAGTCCTCGAGTCCTTCGCGGCACACATTTTACGATGCCATCAGGACGCGACGACGCGCGGGGATCCTTGACATTTTTTTTCTCTTCACGCGGTTTTTACCCGCGCTGTACACCGTCGTTGTCTCGATGGGCAGGGAAAAAGTGGCTCGGGGAGAATTTTTCCCAGGCTTTACGCGCATTAAGCTCGTTTACAAAAGCTGTTCTTATGGCTGCCTGGGGGTCTGCCCACGCCATTCTCCCTCGAACCAGGAAAAAGCTCTGTATACACTCCCTTTGATACACGATTTAATTTCGAATCTCTCTCAAATCCTGCACAGCTTCCGACGATACGGACGTTTCACCAATTAGAGTGCCTCTTCTTTTATTTGACTAACGTGGGTGTCACTTTTAAGTTGCCAGTGACCAGTGATTACTATCTTTAAGCTGATACGTGTTCGTAGTTAGTATACATGCAGTACTGGAAATATTGATTGCGTTCTCTCGAATATTTAGCGTGTATTCACTTCCACATCATTTAGTATTCGTATTCGGAAAGTACTTTTGCGTTTAAAATCAGTTGGGTACCAACTATTTTATCAATCATGGAGTTATTAAGATTGTTTCATAGGACGTGGACTTGGAGCTGATGCAGCATATATTTCCAGTACTGTAGGTGTATCTAATTGTAAATAAATGAGAATTTTGAGTGTCTTCTTTAATCTATATCTCAGAAATTGTGAAATACCTACAGTGGTCGACGGAAGATTAGAACTCATCTTTTTACACGCTGTGTGACAAATTTATTTCATACTAGGATTTATGTTACTGGGATTATGCTGGTATCATTGATCTATTATATATTATATAATTTCTAATTCTACTATTTTTCTCTCTTCTTTTTTTTATATGTATTTGTTTCTTTTTATCTTCTAGTTATTATTCTTAATGCCTACTGGTGCATTAAGGAATTATTATTATTATTCATCTTACCTTCCATAGCTTAAAGTCCCTTCTTACGTGTATATTATTCACTGTACAGCACCTACTACTATATATTATATATATATATATATATATATATATATATATATATATATATAAATATATATCTTCTGTTTCATTCACTTTAAAAGAAGTTGAATAGGGTTTAAAAGCAGATACACTCTTAATTGATTATTGACATCCAAGAAAACGTGTTTCTCGCCGAACGGTAGAAGATCTGTGACATTTTCGTGTAGAAAATAGAAACAGCCCGTCCCAGTTCAGAAAGTCGCCGTGCAGAAAGATCGACATCGTACAATTTAAATTTCACTTGTCGACTAGCAGCAATGTAGCTTCAGTAAACTTCGACCCCCTTTGCCGTGGATATCGAAGAAGATAGGGGCCGACCGCGCGCCATTATTGCGTGTACGTTTCACGGAAAACGTCAGCTTTCACTTGTCACATTAGCTGTCGGGAAATCTTGGCCGACAAGTAAATCGCGTTAGGCAATTTTCCAGAAAGGGCCGTGGTGAACAACGTTTTTTCCACCTCCCAACTCTTTACTTCGCACGTGACGCGACAGCGTGTCCGATAATTTCGTTCCGACTTTCCGCTGGGCAAATCCGCTGCATTTACATCGCGAGATACATTAATTATGCCAGGTTCTCGTGGCAAATGTTGCTGAACAGTGTGCTTAGTTTTACTACAGAAGCTTTTCACTCAGAGGAAATTGAGTTGCTGCCACGGGATCCGTCTTGTGTACAGAAAAACAGGAAATTACTCGTTACTGTCAGCATTTTATTTTCAATGCAGGCTTTTTCTTAGAGCGGCGAATGAATTTCTTATTAAGCTTATTAAGGCACACGAAGGTGCTCCACCGAGGAAATGAGAAAAACGCTAATAAGGAAAGAGTTTAACCCACGTAAAATCGTGGCACCATGGTTCGAAAAGAATTCTGGTTAAACGTTGAGAAGCTTTAGAGGAAGAAATCACGTTAGACTCATTGGTAGGCTTTATCTTGCTGGTGCATCTGGTTTATCAACTTGAATACTTGAAGAAAGTAATTTACAGTTTACTTGGAAATACGCGATTTTCTATGAACTGTTGAATAAGGTTGAATAATTGTTTACTTTAGATTGATAATAATATAATGGGAGCAGAGATATGTCAAACAGTTAAGACCAGGCTAATATACTTTGCTAAAACATTTTTTTCTTATATTTGTTTCCATCAAAATAGTTACTATATGTTATCGCTGGTTCCAACGACACAAAACGTTAATTTGTTTAATTATTGATAGTCTTTGTGAAGAATAGTCAGTGCAAACAATTGAAACATATATTGATAGTTTATAAACCAAACGTTAATGTCATTTTGTGAAACTTGTTGAGTTTTACTTTTGCTCCACCACTGAGACTGACCATTAAACTTTCACCTAACAGATAATCGTTTTCGGACCTTTGATGTGAATTTTAATTTATTTTCCCGATCAATTGTAACAAAATTTTTACCCAGTTTAGTAGTTTAAAATAATATTTTATACTACCATTTATAAAGAAAATTCTTGTGAAATACAGACAGACATCCTTCCTAAACTAATTGCACTCACAAATACACGAACTTATGAAAATTCAGCCGAATATTTCTCCTCCCTTTCATGGCTGCAACGAATTAATTAACGAATTTAATTCCACGTATGCCTAATTTCCCACAGAAAGAAACGTAAAAGTAATTACTCCCCGCGATTAAAAACCGTTATTCCAGAAATGCAGGGAACCCTGACCCTGTCGCAGCCCATCCTGAATGTCGTTTGCCGAAAGAAATATCGGTCGCGAGCCGAGTTAATCGCGTTAAGCAATTTTCCAGGGCGCAGAGGCGTCGCCGCAGGATCCAAAGTCCGATTCCGTGGGTGGACACCTCTGAATACGAATTAGCAGCCTCGAATAGAAAGCCTGCTGGCCGATGGGAAGCAGGCAGAAGGGGTTGAGGCTTGGAAACGTATGGGTTTGCGGGCCAAGTAAATTACACCGTGGGGCTTGTGCAGCCTGGCGCAGTTTACTTGTTTCATTAATTCTCTCTCTTTCTGTTTTCTGTTCCCCCGTTTCCGGTCTCCTGCCTCGCTCTCCTCCTTTTTCCCCTTAACAGTTAAGCATTCCCTCCCCTTATTACCATGTTCGGCCATTTTCCTGGGCCTCGTGTTTCTTCCACGTTAAGGCCCCCCCCTCCGTTTCTTTCACTTGCGCGCAGCAGCGTCTGAGAGTTCCTTTCCTCTTATTATTCTCCTTCTTAAAAAGGTTTTAATTCTCTAAATCTTCCAGGTTTTGCTTCCCACTGCTAGTGTTGTTGTGCTCAGTTGTTGTTATTTTTTCTTCGTTCCATTTTGTTCTCTCCTCCCTTCTTAGAAGAAAGCTGTTTTGTTTAGCAGTGGATTGGGAGAGTTGTAAATAATAGTATTCGCAGGGGGGGGGGGGGTGTGCAGCAGCAGTGCGTTTGAATTCTGTGGTATCGGAATTTCTTCTTTGGAAAATCAGTTGTGACAGAAGGGCGGAGGAAATAGTATTTTTAGTTTATATAAAACACATCACATCCGGAACCCACCCCGCCCTCCTTCTCCTGGACAAGAAGTGATATATCGCCGTTAATCCTTAAGGTGGTTTTAACACGTAATGGAGTACTATTGTTGTGCGGGGCAAGTGGATTGGCGTTTTAAAGATCGACAAGGAAGAGGAAGAAGGGAGTTGTGGTGCGCGTTCGTCTTGGGACAGGGTCAGACTCATCACTAGGGCTACAACCGACGGACCCTATCCTAGACGCGTGACCGAGTGGAATAAACTTGGAACTTGTATATATACGAACGGGACTGGACCTTAGGACTTGCGAGAAAGAGTTAGGAAGATTAGACCTCTGGTGGCTCTGGCAAGGACTAATAGTCGCCATCCCATGGTGGGGCTGAGACGTTACAATAGCGTTGCAGACAATGCTTCTCAAATCCAATGGGAAAATCTCGTGAATCACTGGCAGGCCTGTGTCAATGTAAGAAAAGGAACCTTGAACATATTCTATTAACTGATCAGTACCAGAACTCTCGATGTATGATTTACTTAACGCCCAAGAGTTAAATATCGCCGAAACCATTAAACATCTACACAAACTGTCAATAATCAGTCGAATATTTCTGCTTTCTGTATAGCTCCATTAAAATGAATGGGCGACACTTTGTTCTCGCATCAGAATCACCCTGTTATGGTAGACTCGTGTCCCAGTCATTTATTTTCATGCTCAGCTCTCCACGTTCCATTCTCCAGCCCTCTTTGTCACATTTCCTCTGCAGTCCCTTCGTTCCTCGCCCCCCTGCCTCTTATTTATCTTCATTTTCCATTTCATCCACTCGTCTTCATGAACCTCCGTCCGCCGTGTACGTTTCCCATTTCTCTTTCGCTCCACTTTGATGTCCGTGTTCCCCGTGTTTCGCGCACATCCCCACTGTCTTCCACACGGCCCTTTCCAATTCCCCGCGTGTCGCCCTCCACCCTCGTTAATATGGCGAACGTTGCGGCCATCTTCGGCGACCGCTGTACGCTTCCGTGCGCCCCGCGTTTTCGGGCGACGGTGAGCGCGTCGCTTGGCCAGAGAAGCAGAGCGATTCGCGAGCCCAGGCGAAACGAAATCTCTCGCCTGACGAGCCTCCCCTCGATCCTCATCCTCTGATTATTTGTCGCGCCTCGGAACGGGAATTGTGAACGTGGGATACGTGGTGGGAAATAGGCATCCATGAGTGCTCGTCAAAGGAGAAGGTAAAATGAAAGAAATAATACAGGGAACGACGGAACAGTTTGAAATTCGCGTGAAAACGCGGTACCGTTAATACTGTAGCGAATTTCGTTGAAGGAGGTTCTATTTCTTCTGCGGCTCCCTTGGGATAAGCGTTGCCACCTTTTTTACAGGAAAATAACGTAAATTTGCTTTCGTGGAGTATAAAAAAAGTACGCTCCAGAAAACTAAAAGTACATTTTAATCTTATTAGTTTTTATTTTTTCCAAACATATTTTTTATTGCTTTTAGCATTACGGGGCTACTTTTTTTTTTATCATTTTTATATAACTCAATGGCATTATTGCACTCAATATCAATCGCATACTTTATTGTTATTCAAAAGTATAGGTAGAGTACATTTACATATAATAACGCAAGACACTTTATTTTAAACTTTCATGTGTTTTATGCAGAAATCTGATTGTAGATACGGTTCGATATCGTAAGGTCCGTGTTCCGATTCATTTCAATCATATTTCCCAATACAGGTATTGCATTTCACGTAGCCCAATCAGTGCACCGAAATTGTCAAAAAATGTCATTAAAATTTGCAACAGATTCAAACACCCCCTGCCCCGTCAGTATTCCACCCTCGTTCGACGAAATTAATAAACGGTTCGCGTTACCATTAAAAATGTCGCGTTCGTAAATATCCGCGGAACAGGCGGCAACGAAGGGCGATGCGCGAATATTTTCATCTCATTTAATTCTTCCGAGTCATTAATACCGCGCGGCAGGGCAGCACGATTAATGGCGTAACGGGATTTCACGGTTTTAACGATCCCCGTCAGTCTAGCCAGGGGAAGCGCTCGATTGGTGCTCATTACGCAATAAAGTTGCACGGCCCCGGTTGCAAAATGATCTATTCCCACAACTCGTCTTTCTTGGGCCGTCTGAAAACCACCCCACCCCTCTCGCCCCTTCTAGCGTAACCGGCTTCCTCTCGAGAGCCTTCGTAGATCATGTCGCGCGAAAATAAATGATTTCTCCGTTTTTAACGAGATCGTAAATTACGGCGATGCCACGGGCGTCTGGAAAGCGGCTCGCGAAATCTCTGAAAAACCGGGAAACATTCAAAAGGAGTGAAGAGCAGGCGGTAGAAAAGGTAGGCAAGCACCGCTATACCATCACCGAATTCATTCAAGCGTCAGTCAACGAGGATCTTGAGTTCATTGGCGGGGGAACGTGTGGCGCTTGGGCAAAGATGAAATAGAAGTGTTTCTAACTTGTTTCCATGAAATTTACGGGTAGGTGTGTGGAGCTTAGTTATCGTTCGGAACAAAAGGATAATCGTTAGTATCTGGAATGATTGTAGATTTCCACGAAAAGGAGATTCATTTTAAGAATTTTTTATTAGAGGATAGGTACATAAGTGTATTTAAAATTTGCCAAAGGGATTTTGATTTAGATCGATAGTTCGATTTTGAAAGCACCTACAGTGGGATCCTCTATACCTCATACATCAGCAGCTTTTTGAAATGTCATTGTTCGTGAACGATATATTTTCGTTTCGACTGAGTGTGAAATTATAATGAACGTAGTCAATAAATAAGACTTAATTTGTTTTGCAAATTAGCTGTGTCGTTATTTCACGCGAAACATGAGAGTAGGACATAGTTTTATTAACCGTGGAATTACGTGGAGCCAGAACAGTTCGTGCGTCAAACATTTGGCCATCCAATAACAACGGGAGAAATATTTTTCCTCTAACCGAAAATTTTTACCGTGAAATGGAGTCGAAGTGAGTTACGAAATCAAGCAGAGTCTCGTTTTTATTCGCGTGTCAGAATTTTTTTACGACCTGTGATTCGAAGAAGCAGTCAAGCGCAGGCGAGACGTGTCAGGCTTGACTTTTTACCATTTCCTTAAGAACCGCCAGCGTTTCGAGCGTCTCTTCTGCCTGGAAGCGTCGTGACACTGATATCGGGAGGGTTTGCTAACCGAGGACTCCTTGAAAATGTTTCACAATTTCCGTGGGTTACTGGTTATTTAAAGGAACTTGATATTTAACTTGACAACATTAGTAAGTTTACTTGAGGTTACTATTGAATTTCATATTTGTTTCTTTTACCCTGAGTCTTAAATGGAATGGCAAATTAGTTTATGCATATTTTCGAGGTTCTAGGTATTTTCAGTAACGTAAAATAATTTTATAGATGATGCATGTGTACAAAGTTATAGTAAAATATGGTTCCTGTGACATTGAATGCAAGGCATGTCTGCTTATATACGGACCACTTCTACTTGCACTGTTGCTTAATGCACATTAGTTACTCGAAGTAGTCACATACTTTTCTGTATCATACTGCATTATCTACCATACCTATGCATTATTTTGCACTTTTTCTGTTGAACTTTGCTGAGATTAACAAAAACTTTGTAAAAATCTGCGAAATTATTTACCTGTTCTACTTAAATTTCTCAAGACACTGTGGTTTCCACTATTTAGCAGAGTTTTAAATTTTCCGTTGCATGTGGAAGTATGATACCCTCAATAGGATGAATTTTAAAAGAGAAATCACTTGAATGTTTGATATAAATTTATGAACATTGTTTTTAATAGTAACACTTTGTATTAAGTACAGTAACCGAGTATATTGTTTCTTAGCAAAAAATTTAATAACATAACAACAGTCTGTACCTACAAGCCACTGTACTCACCCCCTAAAAAAAAACAATGACTTTTCTTCTGTTAAATAGAATTGCAATATTCCCTTTCTTTAGGGCTAAAACAACTGGATTGCAAAGATCGCTCTCTTCTTACAATATTTTATATTTTTTGTATTCTTTTGTCCTGGCTTCGGTTTTTAAACCATTTCCTCTATTTTCGACTTCGAGCAAAGCACGGGCTGCCGATTTACATTTTAATTTAATTTATTCCACTGTGAACTCATACCGCTCGTCCACGTGTGTGTGTGTGGGCAAGTCAACGTTGGGCGCGCCAACGAAGCATCGATACTCGTTTTGCGGTGAAATTAAAAACGTTTACGTGGAGAGAATCGAATGCTTTTGAGCCACGAGTCCCAGCGAAATATATACACGAAATCTTTATACGTTTTTATTCGGTTGAATATAGATTACATAGTAGTGCGATAAATTTGGGTAAAAGGCATTTGAATTAGTCGTGTCGCAATTGAATTTATAAAATCTTTGCTTTTTTTTTAAATATCTATGATATCACTCGCATCTAAATGTTGGAGAATTTATAAATAACAAATCCATAGTTGAATTTTCCTTTATATCTCCGTTACTCGATTGTAAATATTTTTCAAAGAAGCGTTTTTCCGTCTGCTTGTGTAAAATAACGTTTGTAATTCAAATAAATATTATGCACATGCAAATGGTTAACATATGCAAATGTATTAATTGCAATATTCGTAATTTCGGAGTATGTAACACACTAAATTAACCGACATATAACTTCGCATTGCACGCGTATAATGTGGCTGCGTGAAATTCGTTCGTTACCATTCTCATCCGTGCGTAATGCAGTATAGTGCTTCGTTTTACATGTGCAGTACTTATGATAACTAGCTGAGTGTAATTATTAAAATACATTCGCTGATAACTGCTACTTTGTGTAATAAAGTTTAGCGTGGTCCCTGCTGACAGCAATCTTCAAAATTGATAATTAACTTCGTCCACACATCGAATTTAAATAAAAGAAATTGTAGCCACTGCGCTGGTTCCTTTGCCATTTTAAACTGTTCTGTCAGTGACAAAGAAATATAAAACAGCTGCTTTGGAATTTCTAGCATCTCTGTTGTATCATCAGTGTTATAACCTTTCCCACTGACAATTCTGAAAAAAACTTGGACAAGTGTCAGAGCATTATCGAAAACTCCAAATGTCTATGCACTCCAATATTCCCTATATATTTAAGAGACTTCTTTTCATCGTCAATTTTTCAACTACCATCGATTGATGTTCTAGGACGTGATTTGAGGGCTTCGAGTTCTAGTCAAGGGAGGAAGAGCAGAATGGAAGAAAGAAACGGCACTCGTTGGCTTCGTGGACGAAAGAAAAACCAATTTCGAACGAGATCTTAAAAGTATCTCGAAGGAACGCGGCTCCGCGGAGAGCAGAGTTTCTTTCAACCTCCATCGTTCAAGCTCCGACGAAAAATTAATAATGAAATACCGTAGGAACGGTCAGGGTCGAGAGGGAGCCTCACGACCAGTTTAATAAATGATGACCATTTTTAACCAGATCCTTCCTTTGTAATTCTGCCCCACCCAGCGCCTCGCGTTCCGCCATTTCTCTCGCAGCAGAATACGCCAAGCGTTTCCCTTTTTCTGTTTCTTCAAAGTGAAAGGTAGCTCGCAAGACGAAGCTACCTCGAGCCCTTACATGTACTTTCGCATTGGACTCGCAAAGGACCCTGCAATAAGACTCGACAAACTTTCCTCGAGGTTCTATCTTGAATGGAATAAAACGAGTGTTTGGACTGAACATTTTTACAATAATTCATGATTATTGTCTTCCATTGTATTATTATTTTGGAACAGCTTCAAAACAAGGAACAGAAATCTGTTCTATTTATAGTTAATCAGCTTTCGATTCTTCAGCGTGATTCCAGCTCCAATTCTACAAACATCAATGTACAAGGGACGCTCGAAGGAACATCGAAAGCAAGTTCGGGTATCCAAACTGTTTTACAGTGAGATACGGGGTCGTGGAAACAAGTGCAGTGCAGCCATCTTGAACGCGTTACTGAACGAAGAATCTCTCCTGTCGCGATTTCTATCGGACTTTCGTCATTCGCCGCCTCAACGGATCGAGGGAGAGCAAGACGGAGTTGGAACTTTTTCGTGCCTCCGAGAAATGGCCGCCATTTTTAACAGGATTCCAATCGTCCATCTCCTTATGTCCGCGGGCTGCAACCTCCCTATCCCTCGACTCCTGCCCCCTCAGGACACAACGGGGGAGCTCAAGATGCTCCTTCGATCGTTTTCTCTTTTCTTCGTTAACTTCTTATTTCCACCGAGGACATTTCTTCTTCAGCTAACGATTATCCCGGTTTCTCACGCGAATCTGTCTTTCTCCGGGTCAAACGTACTTGGCAAATCTCGCGCGGAGGGGAAAGACACCGTGGAACGAACAGAAACGTGTTAAATCGTTTCGCAGGAAACGATTTTCAAGCAGTACTGTTTATGACAAGTAGATATATTTGAAACACCATATAGACGCAGAAGTGTGAACAGATCTTAATGCGGGGGATCGTCTCCTCGATGTTTCGTGAAAAGCGGGAAATTTTCTGGAGAGAAGGAGACGGGAATATATTATTGGTTATTGGCCGAAAGGACAGCACGATTGTTTTTTATTTCCACCCTTTTGCTGGGTTCTACACGAGATACCGGCTTTATCGACGTTCAGGAGAAATATGACAAACCGATATTCCAAACGGTACGGGGCTGGTGCTTTAACTCTCGATTGGTTCTTAAATTTATGTCAAGACACTGGCGGCTGCGATCGATCGGGTCGATTAAATGCTTTTATTTAGTGCTCCGTGGTGTTCTGTTTTATGGCTGCCGGTTCGGGAATATGTTTTATTTTTTAGATATGGTTGATTGAATAATGGAGGTAGAAATAGAAGTTTTAGAGACTTATGGATGATTTAATGTGTTGAAATATTATTGCCTGCAGATACTCGAATTGGTCGAAGCTTAGTAAAGATTGCTGACGTTTATCCAGTGGCGAAATTAATGAGGACAGTTGCACTCAGACACAACATTCAATATTTGAAATAAGGGGAAAATCGAATGTGAATAAACATGGGTCATCCTATCCCTCGAAATTGTAGAGGGGAAAAGACTGACTCAACTGATTTACCTGGGATTTTTATGAAATTGGAATATGATATAGTCTACATGAAATTATGGAAGATTTAAGTCATCAATTTATTCGTTTGTAATTTGTTTAAAAAGAACAGGACGTTTAGACCTCTTTGTTTTCATTAAATGACAGCTTTATCGCTGAAGCTACCCAAGTAGTGAATGGACTTTCTCTTTTTTGTATACTTAAATAATTTTATAACCCTTTTCCATAAATCTAAACACTAAGATTCATAAATTTAAATAAGGACTTCTCTCAAATACTGTAGATTCTTGAAGTATTGTGCGCCAAATTATTTGGCCACCCATTACAATTTCCATAATTAATCACGACAGAGATGGCCACCATTTGTACAGTATACTATAGTAGTTTCTACCTTATTCGAAACTCAAAAGGTATAAAATTAGCTTAACAATTCTGTGAGGGTGTCTTTTATGTGGTCTCGAGCAGCCAACCGGGACAGCGTTGACTTTATCAGCTAACAGAAACTGTGGCATTTCTAATAATCATTTGGCATGTGCATGATGGGCATAATCAATGGTAACTGTGTCTCTGTCACTGAAAGAATACAGCTTGACAGTTAATCTAACGTAGAGAGAAGCACTGTAAGCGAACAGTGCCCTTATCTACGCATGTAATGGTAACACGACTATCTCTGAATTGACATCTCGTAGGTTTCTCAATATTTGTACATCCTCCAGATATACCCTGCACCTGACACATGAAAAGATCGAGAAAGTCGACCAGACAGCAGGCATTGTTCTCCACGTTCAAAAGCAGATGAATCAAAATCCAATAAATCGGCAGACAAGTAGCTACTCACCCTGCAGAAGCTGGTGATGGAGGAGATCTGGAACAGAAGGCAGAAAGAAACGATCAGTCGACGAAATCCGGCAAGGAGCGCGCTGATAAATAATTGATATCAGGCATCGACTGAATCGAACGTACACAGTCGATCAAAAGTGTCAGTGCACAAATATCGCCCACATACGTGTGGTCTTAACTTATGTAGGAAAAGGTAGAAAAATAAATTCTGGACAATTGTTGCTTTGTGACCACGCGTTTTCCATGCTACTCAGATAAGTGTCATTATTTAAATAACATACAACTGGAAAAACTGCAAACTCCCTTAATCACAAAATCACAACTTATTTAACAGTAAAACGTGAACATATTGAACAATACAATCCCTTTGATTACGAGTTTGCACATAATTGTGTCCCTAATTGCTTAGTTAGATTTCTTTGGAATCAATACCAAGTCACTGCCTACATAATGCTGCAACATTAGATGCTCCAGAATATATGTACAGGTTATTGAAAGAGTCTTTGCACACCAAGGCTAGCCACTATTAAGTCAACGACTCCTTACCCCAGCTTTTGAAGCTTTCATAAATCTTTAACAGAAAACGGTGCTGCGAAGGGGTTTTCCTAACATCACTTACGAGGTCGTCAAAAAGTCTTACTAAAAATCTGTCCAATACATAGCACACGTACTTAATGTCCTCAAAAAAGGCAACACTTGACAGTCGTTTCTAACGTGCCCTTTACCGCAAATATCACACACTAGCCAAGATTATTGCATAACAGATAGAGCATGTCCTAGGTGTATTACGATGCACATCAGAATTGCAAAGTTATGATACATGAAAACGAGAACGTAGAAAGTATGGTAATTAGGCATCGCGAGAGCTAGTGAGCACTGACGAACTGAATATTTTGTAATAAATATCCTGCGACCCATATTGCGTCTGACAGCAACCCCCGCAGATTTCTTTGTCCCCGACAGCCGCCAGTAAACTTTTGGGGCACAGTGTACTAGAGCCTGCACACCGGCGCACAATCGGGCAGACACAGAGAGCGGCGCCGGCTTCGACGCGAAAATAGAGCCGCACGAATTGAAATTCAAAAGTCGTGCTGGCAGGGGAGCATCGAGACGTCGACGCGGAAGAAGCTTTCGAAGCTGATCGCGGCCGAGCCCGGACGAGTGGGCACCGAAAAAGTTTCACCGCGATTATCATAAGAACTTTCAGCGACAGTAAAACGGGTTACCCTCGGCCTGCTCGAGAAAAACGCTCGAGTATTTTACGTATTCCTCGACGTTTCGAGGGCCCCGAACTTCTGTGTACAGCGACGAAATTAGATCCCAGTCGGGTTGCCACTGTCTTCCCCCCCTTCCCCTCCTTGCTTCTGCATTTTACTCGTACTTCCCGCTAACGACCTTACTCTTTTAAATTCCCAGCGACTCGCCCCTCTGCAGCTTTTAGATTATACGTTGGGCACCGTACACGCAGGATTCTTTTGCAACTGAAGTTGTAACTTTAAAATCGTTAGCTTTGACCTACACTGTCCACGTACGAAAATACTCGCCACCTGAAAGTAATATGCGTATACGTGGAGTATTTGCGTTTTTAAATTCTAGAAGTCAAAGTTTATATCTCTGTGTATTTAAAAATAATATTCATACTGAACGGTGTGAGTTCAAAGGCTCCATAGGATCGATGTTTTAAGTCGAAGTTATGGTAGAGCTTTGTACATAGTACAATTTTAGTGGAACATAAATTTCATGGTTCTTCTATTTTATTTTCCTTCTTTATTTCTTCGTTTTGTTGTTCGTTTTGAAGTTCAGTTCGGATAGACTTTTAAGTGTCCATCGATTCTCCCTAGTAACGAAAGATTACCCTCGTGAAATAATCGTACGTTTGGCTGGTCTGTAATGAACGGATTACTCGGTTGGGTCGTAATCGTTAAAACTTCCACATTCTCGCCGGGTGGAATGAAAATTTAAGCACCGAGCAATTTCCATGGCCTACCACACCACTGCTAGCGTGGAAACTTGACTTATCCTAACGTCACGTTAATACCACGGCAGGATAACTTGGCGACCTCCATTGTTCACGTCTGATCGGTTATCCGCTTCACTAGCCTCCGATTAAATTCGCTGATGAACTCGCGACGATAGAGTTCGGTCAAGTTCATTACGACCCCGGGGAGGATTTTCATTAAAACCTGGAAATCCAGCTGGATTTGAGGGATTCTTCTCGTCGAATATTCATTATTGCCAGTGACTACACGTCCGTTTCCATCTACCTGGTTCTAATCGAATAGTAATCGTAAATTTCTTTATTTCTACTCTGGTTGGTAATTATAAAACGACTAAATTCTTTACAATAATTTAGTGCAATTTTAATGGACAACGCTTTATGTTTTCTGTGCTCAATTACGAGAAATATGTACTTTTTCTTTGTTAATATGCTGATAGGAATGTGGAATGTTTCAGTAATTGAGTAGTAAATAATTCATCGAGAATGTGTTAATGTTATGCATAAAGAAGAGAGTTTGAGTACTTTTTAAAGGAGTAGAAGTAAAGATTTAAGGTGTACGAATTTTGAAGGAAATTTAATTTCTAAGAATTCTTCTTAAAGAGGTGGAAATGAAAATGTGGAAGTGCAGTACATGGATATCAAACAAATGAAGTATTTAATTTGTGAATAGTTTTAAAGTCTTTGTTAATCGTGGCAATTTTTGCTCGAAGAAGGTTTTAAAATAACGTTTATATAAACAGTAACAGAAAGATCTTTTGCGCATCGTTTTCATTTCAATATAATGTCTGATCATAGATTGACTAATTTCACTCACTGTTTTAAGCTGCTTCTTTTTCGCATCTTAAAATCGTTTAATATATTATTTATTTTGATAATTGTTTTCAGTAAAAGGTGTTTGAATTAATAGAAGCTTTATGTTAATAAATATTTATTACTTTGATCAAGATTATAAAGTTACTTCAACATTTATCCTGTTAAGAGAAATGTAAAAATTTCTCCACAATAGAAAACGAAATGATTGTTTGTATGATAATGTCGTAGAAAGAATGTATTCCAATCTTGTGGATACTCTTTTGTAATTAGTAAAACAGTTTCTGCATATTTCACAACTTTTGTATATGAAAATAATACTTGGTACTACATTTATAATTAAATAGTAGTTGCATTTGCATGAATTTGTATTCAAATGAATGCTGCCAAGGATTAAATGAGATTTTCATTGAAAACAGTAATTTATCGTCATTTATAAACCGTAATTATATTAATGAATACTTTTATGAACTATTGCAAGCACAAATAGAAGTTTCAGGGAATCGCACAGTAAAATGGAACTTTCTACATTCTTTTGTGTACATTAATTTTATATAACTAATAAGGAATTTTCATTGAAGGGAATATTTTAAAATTGTTTAATGAGACTCTAAATAATAGGATACAAGAGAACAGGTACTAGAGGGAGATTGCAATTTAAGATTACCTTTTACATCGGAATTTAATTTGTGAATTAAATTTAATTAAATTTAAAAGACTTACAGATTTACTTTGCGAACAAATAAAAGTCGCCGGTGGAAGGAGGAAGTTATTTAAAAAATGCAAACTAATTTAGACAGCCAAGTGTTCGAAGAACAAAATTCCATACTCCAGCTAAATGCTTGAATATTTTAGTTGAAGGGATGGACAGAGGAATGTGTTCGCTGAATGTTTCACGAAATATTTTACAGTAAAACTAGTAATACTAGTTTTATGAATGAGTTAATCATTTACGAATGGTTTAGTGACAGACAAATCATACGTTTAAATTATTTTTCATTATATATAATTGATATAATTCAACTTCTAATTGCAAAGAATGAAATTACTGTATTAATAACTCGTAACTTTAACAAACCACAGAAATTAATTTCTGCAATTTGACTACTACTTGCCGAGAGCAGCGTAATTCCATCATTTGCGTGTAACAAATTCCCCAGTCAGTTCTGTTCAATTTAATTATACAAAAAGGATACTGGTATGGGAGGAATATTAATATTCCCATGCAGCCATGTATGCAAAACCATCCGAATTCTGTAGTCCAAGAATGTCTAATTACACATCCGGGTAACAGGAATATACTCTTCAAGTACTACACCTAATCCAACGAATTAATGTCTGTGTAATGGACGATCTACTATCATTTACACAAGTTTCTTCTTTCACCACACACTTACACACCCTACAATCAACAATACGATTCAGAAACATGGAAACCAATTTCAATAAAACTCCTTCTGGTACGAATAACTGACTCCCCAGTCAATTATTCCATTACCAAAGCATTCCACTCCAAAGTCCCCTTCAACCCTAAGTTACAAGCCCCAGTCAGTATCATCGCAGAGGAGCACATTGCAAAAGATCTCTCGCGTGTCATTGGACCGCTGCACGTTCTTCGAGTACACCCCTTGGCAATTCCCAGCCTCCTCCTTTCACCCTCTCTGCCCCCCCCCCCCCGCCGGCCCCTCTTCCCCTCGTCATTCCGTTTTCCTTATGCTCGAGGGAAAGCGCGACGACCGGAAGAGGCGGCTTACAGCCACGCTCCGTGACACAGGCGCCGGAAAAAGATATTTCGGGAACGTATATACCCGTCCAGCCGCGCTCGGCCAACTATAAATCACCGAGCACCAGACGGCTTCAACTTATGCATCGATAGGAGCCTTCCTTCCAACCGCCTTCCGCGTCACACTACGCCGACACTAGCTGGGAACTCGGGAATACCTTCAATTCCATGTCGAATTATGCCATCCTCGCCCAGTTTCTCTGGGAAAATCTATTCTCGAGCCAAGGGGCAACGAAACACCGACCGCCTTATGTAATACGCCGTTCTGGCGCGACGTGTATCTGTTGCTTCTGCTGGTAATTACAGTGGAGGCAGAAAGTATCTTTACAGCTTGGTCTGCTGACTTCCACCAACAATGACTTTTCGTGTAAGATGCTATGTTAGAAGTACTGTTTTCTGATTTCTCGACATTTGTCATTTCTGGAGAAAAGAAATCTTACTCTGCAGGTATTTCTCGAGAATTCTCGAATTTATTGATAATAGTATGTATATACTTAAATTCAATTCGATTTTGTTGCAAGTGGATATTTAAATAATCAAACATGAATTTCTTAAATAAACAAATCTTATGTCGGCTCTTATCTGTTCTATTTCAGTTCTATACCGGTTACGGTTACAGTTATAATAGTATTCACTCTCATATGGGTTCTATTTCGATTCTACGTTAAAATGGTTAGATGAGGTGTTAGGGTTATTATAACCTAACTTTAACCCTAATTCTTCTAGTTTTTACTTTACAAATATTATAGGATATTCATCGAGAAATTTCCGAGAAATTACACAATATCTCGAGAAATGAGAAATCAAAAAATTGTTCTCGAGAAATTCTTGAGAAGAAATACTAAGTAGTTAGAAGATATATAGGTACTTTTGAGATTCTATTAAGATAACGAATATGTGACATTTTTTAGGGTTTCGTTCGAGGAATAGACCCTGTATTGCTTGAACTGAATTGGAAGGAGATTGAATTGATTATTTGAAATTAGGGTAGTTTTATGATCGCGTAAACATATAAGAAATAGTGCACAGTGGGTGCTTCTAGGAATGGATGATTGCCTATGGTTTCCGACAGAATCAATTGCTCTGGATCTACGAAGTCGTCCCGATAATCCAAGTCTAGCGTGTATGAATTTGTAGAAATTGGATTTCAAAAGTCCCTGACACAGTGACCTATTATACTTCAACAGGCCACATAGACGTTTCATTTGTGGGCTTTGGAGTAGCTATATTTGGTGGAGATAGTAAAGAAATGCCGCCCAATAAATAACCATAAGCATCACGATGTACCTACAGTTTCAAACAGAATTTATCCCCTGAATTCTACGAAGTGATCATCCCAATATTCCATATCTACCGCGTATAAATTCCGTATAAAATGAATTTCGAAAGACCCTGACACGGTGACCTATTTCGCTTCAACAGGCAGATCGAACGTACCTACAGAATAAATCACAAAGGCTTTTAGCGACAGAGCGCAGAGAAAGAAAGTCCAATTCGCTGGCGGGAGCTAAAATCTCAAGGATAGGCTAACGAAGGTAGCATTCAGGGAAATCGTCAATAAAGTCGACCTCGGGGACTGTCGCCGCGCATTTTCGCAGAAGACCTCGACCGCTGACATTCCATCAGCACGCACGATTCCAGTTAATGCACGGCACTTCGCGGTAACCGTTCGTTACCGGCTGCAAGCGCGAATTCTTGATGACGTTTCACATGCATACGGCTCGATCGATACGTGCTCGCGCATAACTGTCACGGCCGACACAAAGGGACAGCTTAATCGCGATTATCTAATCGAGATTCGCGCGTACGGCCTGCTCCCTGGGCGGAGCGCCGTAAATTATGCGGGTGTTGCCGAGTTGCGCAACATTTTTCTGTTACATCCGGGCTAGGGCGATTGGGGCCTGTTGTGATTGGTGGCATCGCGATGCATTTATTAACAATTAATTTTTTATTTCAGAAGGTGCAAGGTATTATGGTTCTTCTTGGGAGATTATTTCGGATTAAGTTGTTAAGTAGTGAATGTGGAAGTAGTGATCTCGGTTTTTTAAGAGTCATGTTTTAAGAGAACGCAAGGAGTTGAGTAGAGTCAAGGGATTACACCACTTTGGAGCTTAAAAAAAGCAGCTGTTTATTAAATTTTTTTGAGAAAATGATGAAGAAAATTAAAAATCTATTAGAAAGCATTTATTGTACCACTATTGAAGTACACGGAAAAAAATTGTTTCTTTCCTTCGTTTCAAAGGGCGTCGCTGGGTCCGGGCCATGGCGGTTATCTGCAAAGCAGTTGGACTTAGAGTAAGAAACCCAACATTTTCATTTTCCACGGGATATTTACTAAAGAAATATGTAGAAATTTTCTAAAGTATATGGTTTTTGTGAAAAAGATAAATATTTTTAAAAAAGATGTAATTTTAACCTAAGAATTGGGCATAAAAGTGTCCGTAGCAAGATCAGTTTTCATATATCGCAAAACCGCTTCATATTTCTTTAGTAAATATCATTTAAAAATTGTAAATTAGTGTATTTTATTTTGTTATTTTTTTGTAATTCCATAAATATTAAAAAAAAACCGAAATTTTTTACTATTTTAATTATATTTTATTGTAAAAATTCGAAAACCGGTTTAACCGTTTCTTGGGGAATAGCGAAATTCGAAAACCGGTTTTGTCAAAAGTCGGTTTTTGTATAAACCCTACCTTTTAGACTCCAAAATGGTATAACCCCTTAATTAAGTACCACGCATTCTAAATCCTTGAATTCACCCCCATATACATTCCATAACCATTTCATACATGACCCCACATGCAATCCCCTCTATTCACGTGGCAAATAGTTGACTACCATTCTCCATCCGTTCATCTCAAGCTCAACTTTCCCCATTCTCGCTTTAAGCTTCGGCTGAGAGTGACAGGTATCACGTATGCGAGCAAACATCAACGCCACGCGTCGCGTCTAATCCCGACCTACCGTCGTTGTTTCCGCGTTTAACGAGTGAAGTACGGTTTGTCTAGAATCCACCCGCACGGGGTGGGGGTGTCTAGACACCCAATCTCTTTTCCCTCTCGCTTGCACGCGCTGCGACTTACATTAACGCGTCGTGTTCACCCCCGGAGCGGAACTGGGAGCCCCTGCGGACTACACATGCGATCGAGGGGCAAGATTCGAGGGCGCGGGGGCGTATTTTCCTCGCAAGCCTGGATGAATACCGCGTGAAAGCGTTCGTGTACAGGCTTCTGAGGCGTCGCCGTGGGCGCCACCGAAAAAAAGTTGAAAGGAAGCAGTGAAACTTCGTGCGGGTGCAGGGAACCTCTCGTTCAACGGTGCATCGGCGGGAGGAAATTGTGATAGTTTGAACCGTGAACATTAAACAAGGGTGGGAAGGGAACGAGGGGGAGATCTGCTGAAATTTAACCCGTGTTTGTTTTCAACGAGAGGTTTAAGTTGTTTTATACACTCAATTTACGGTTCAAGTAGTGATGGGTGTGTAATCTTGTGAACTTTGAATTGGTTCTGTCGTCGCCCTGCATAGATTCGTTTAGAATATTCTTTGAATTTGAAAAGTTTAAGTCTTGATGGATACTGAGTGGTTCGATGGACCTTGACTGGTATAATGTGTGATAAATTGGCAATGGAAAGTATTCTCAATACGCAATTATGGAAACAGAAACTGCCAAACATCATCTAGACTTCGAATACTTTTAAGAGTCTAATAATAATCGAAGTATTTCAAATAATTTTCCGTTTAAGTTGTCTAAAGTGCCTCGAAGCCCACGATGGCAATTCAACATCCTCTAAACGTTTATGCATAATTTACTTGTCACAATTAATAAGTATAACCAAGTATAAAAGCAAGAAAACGATTATTTCTTTCGTCCAATCTTCCAATAAACCCAGCCTTCCCTTCTACCATTATCCCTTCGACTTTAAGGAATCTGTCTCCCGAGATTCCCGTCCAATATCTCAAACGAGGCTTTTACCCCGACGATACTGCGTTTCGCCTTTTAATCGTTTGTCGCCCATATTGAGTTCCTTTAATCGTTTTCCACCCTATTCAACGAGTCCAGTTAAGATACGTCTCAGGATGCTGGAAAGGACCGGGCTTTAAAAGCAAGGAAATACCCACTCGAGTTCGAATTCAAACGTTTCCTTGACGTCGACGACTCCGTCAATTCTTCCAACGAAGGAAACGAACCGAGTGATTGCGTTTGTGGCTTCCAATGCCGATTAAAATGCGAGAGACATTTTTCATGAATGAATTCACGTAATAATACTACGTACAGGACTTATTTGCTCATGCGGAAAGCAACGAGAAATACAACACAGAGGAAGTGAGCTTTTTGATGAAGAAATCTTACTATTCAGTATTCTAGGGATGAAAAATAATAAAGTGCTACGAATCAAATAAAATACTGAAATATTATATAGGGCAGAATCCGGCAGTATCGGCCACTCTAAGTTTTTGTTGATAAAGTCAAATTTCAAAAAAGTAATTTGTAGTACAAATTGTATTTAATAAAAGGGGACAACTCGTTTTCCTTTGATTTTATCATAAAGATTAATAATTCGCTGGAATAAAAAATTGTAATTCACAGCGAACGAAAAATTGCCGTCCAGTACTGGCAAACTACTTAGTAGATTTTGAGGTCGAAGTAATTAATAATGTTAGTAAAAACATTTCAAAATACAATAGAACATTTATTTAGGCACGTTTACAAATATCGGAGGTAAAACGATCGATATTTTATGGTAGGACTTTCCCCTATTATATTATATTAAATACTAAATTTTATTAAAAATACTATTCCAAAATCTATTAAAAGAAATTCTCCAATGCACCTTCCCTTCCCGTGTAAAAGTTCAATTTTCAGAAACACCATTGCCCCCGTTTGCATATTATTAATACCGTATTCAAAATAAGATGCATTATTCACTTCAGAATGAAAACGTTACATCACCGCGCGACAATTCACTGCAACTACAGCATTACGTATTTCATTTTATAACGCGAGTTATAATTATGCCAACGGGGGCGTTCATCTGCCGGAATAACGTTACCGTCGACTTTTAACCAAAGAAAAAAAAAACGTTCTTTTCAGTCCATCGCGATGTCCCATTGTCTACGCGCCACTCGCGATATAATCGGTTGACGGCACCACTCGTTGCTTCATCAATCATAAAGGAGACACTACGTAGGTGGTTCAAAAGACGTCGGGTTGATTATTGACATACCCGAACGAGAACTATGCGCGTCTCTTTGATCGAAAGCTCGACTTCGAATCGACGAGTATGCAGCGTATTCCACAATTTCAGCGGGAATATTCCCAATGCGGAGGAAATGAGGTATTCGACGCAACGGGGGCGTTTAAATGGAGGATGTAGGAAACTTTACACGGAAAATGGGACTTTAAAGAAGTAATCGTGATTTATGTCACATGATGTATGAAGTGGTCTAGGGGTGGCAGCTGCTGACTGTTAATTTTAAACGTTTCCAAGGGGGAGAATTTGTCGAATATAGTTTATAATATTCAAAAGGGGCTATCGTTTGGTAATAAAATTCTTTTTTTTTTGGGTGCTGACTCTTGGCAAATATGATGATAATCTCGTATCTAGCTCAAAAAGTAATTCTATGCAGAAAAATTTGTAGGAATGTTTTTCGAAGGAACGGAATACTGATAACATTTATTTAAGTGGACTTTGAGAATATATTCCTTGCGAAGAAAATAATCTCTCTCTGATCCTCACTCATCTTTTGAAACCATTCAATATTTTTATTGCAAATATATTCATACATCTACCAATCAGTGAACAAACTTTTTATCCCAGTTACTATGAAAATTTCATTATTCTGCACTCCTCGTGTGTCCTGTGTTCACAAAATGACAGGAAGTGAAAGATTTCCGAACATCTGTACTCGATCAAATATCTACATACAAAGTACCTTTGTACAAATCAATTTCAGTTTTCAACTGAAAGAGAAACAATAGCAAAGTCGAAATTGGAGAAAACAGCAGCAACAGAATGTACAATACTTCTTTTCCACCAGTGTTTGGAAATGAAAATAATTTCAGATACGTAAATCCTTATTTTCTACCGACAAACCTGCGATTAAGAAGGATGTATTGTACGAGAATATTTCGAATTACAATTGGGGGATGAGAAATTTCTCGGGGTGTCGCGTAATTGACACTTATCCGTTTAAGCTGAAGCCACCGCCCTCGCTGACGAACAATCAGAATGGCCCGAGCGCGAGAGCAAACGATTATTTCTACGGTTCGTTCCACGGTGCACGGTTAATGGCCGACCGTGGAGTAATGAAAAAGAAACGAACACGGCTATCGCGTGAAACACGCACAGCCCAGTTGCCCGCCGCTTTTTAGCCGATATTGTATGCTGACTTCGACGCTAAGCGCCGGTTGTAACGACGTGACCGTTCATACGAGCTTGGAATTATCAGTGATCGGGGTGGTGGTTGCGTCACGTGTTATTATACGATATGAAAATTTTTGAAAAATCACCGTTCAACAGTGGGTAATGTAACACTTTGCGAGGGTGTTCCCACTTGGATGGACTGTGAATTTCTTTTTCTACCAGAAGTCATATCGGAGGAATGAAAATTTAGGTAAATATATAAGATGTCTCAAAATCATTGGATTACTTTAATGATGCTGATATTTCCTACTCCTCTCATACTGCCCGAGTTTACATTCTTTCTGAATTTATAACTTATTTATTAAATGTATCTATTTCTCCTTTGCCAATTTTTCATTTTTAGCGGTACTAAATTTTGCACGAGTTTTATGTTTCCCACTATCCATAGATTAATTACATCCATCAAGCTATCAAACATTTCCAGTTTGAATTGTGTATAAGGTCCTGAATTTTTTCTCTGTTTTCTCATGTTTCATTCATAACGATCTCCTGGCGCGTTTCTCGCATTTCACGATTCGGGATGAGGAATCAGCAATCGGGGAATATTGCTGGCAGGGTCGATATTTGCGATACACGCTTCCCGCCACGTCGTAATGGAAAAGACGACGGGAGGACGTCGAAGAGGAGGAAGTGGTGGACTGGTTATCAAGGAAGGAACCAGTGAACTTGCCTCGTGCACATTCAGAGGCCTGCCGGTTAGATTGAAACTGTCAAACTTTCGGGGGAAACTTCGAAGTTTCTTACCCGAGGCTTCCGGGCACGCTGGCCCGTCCGACAGACAGTTTGTGGTAATGTAGAAATTCGTTCTTTTATCTAGCAACATCTACGACCAAAGACACCAAACAAAAGGGAAGGAGAAAGTGATGCATATAAACTATAATTTTCCCTAGCACTTAATAACTGAAATGTGACGTCATTGTAATTCAATATCTCATCATTTATATTACTGCACAGCCAATCTACTCTGCTTCAGCGATTTCAGAAATTTCATTATTATCAATTATATTATATTAAGCTTCCTCTCATCAAAACCGCTTATGGTATACATTTCGAACTCTTTCTGGACTTTCATTCCGTTTTCCAATATGAAGAATATTAAAATAGATATCGACATAAAAGTGAAATGTGGAAATAATATTGCCTAATTTAATTTAATTTAATTTAATTTAATTTTCATTAATGAATGAACATTAAAAATTACCCTCACTGCCACATCTTGCATTCGACCCCAAATTGTATGTGCATTTTATGAAACGCCCTATATTAAATCCATGGTCTCATTGGCAGATGTAAATCGTTGGTATGCAGGGTGAAGCGCCTGAAATCAAAATACCCTACAGTTGCACGGGATTCGCGATTAATATTGTTACGTTTATCGCGCGGGATCTGGCAAGAAGCAAGACTACACATTTCTCTGCGGTTATCTGTTATCTCGTGTCGGTGATAGCGCGGGGAATGCGCCCTACGCCCCGATATGCATCCACGATTTAAGGATTTCGGATTCGCCCCGCATCTAGGGCTGCATAACGCGATCCATTTTATGGATCGTCCATCCCGCGCGATTTATACGAAATCCAAGTAACTTTCTGCTGCGCGATATCCGACTAAATTAGCCAGGCCTCGCGAAACTAACGAGCTCTGTTTCATTATCGCGGAGGGGATAATTATGGTCTACAATTTCGAATTAAACCGCAATGCGCTGTTTTCACTACCGGGGAATTAATCGGGAGCCTCGTGTCGATTCAAATCATTCAATTCCATCATGAACAACACTGGATGAACTATACCATAATCTAGCTTTCGCGCTCTCATACACACGCAAAGAAGAATGTAAGTACCAAAAATAACAAACAAACTATGTTTGTTATGTGTCACTAAAAAATTTCTAATTCGCGGTGGAACCGAAAAAACAGAAAATCTGAAAATGTAGAATTCAATTTGTGCATACGAATATGCATTTATCAGAATATTGAGCTTGAATATTCGTCCAGTACACGTGCACTTGACTAATACCAAGATCCAACTGAATAAATCATCAAATCTCGTTTCCGTTAAAACGAATCTTCCCCATAAAAAAATTCAGTCCATACTTTCGACATAGAAGTGCTATTCGGCAACACAAAAATTGAAAAATATTTGTAGCTTTGCAGAAATGTAGTTCAAGTGATGCTGATAACATAAATATTCTTCGTCTCAGCAACGAAACAGTCCTATGGGTGAAAATACTCTCTCAAAGAAATTGTAAGATTTTATATAATCGTGAATATCTGCGGCACCATAAACGATACCACAAAAAGTGTAATTCAAATTTGTATGGTTTCTGATATCTTTGAATATAGCCATGAAGAATTTTTGAAAAAATCTCTGGGGGTGTTTGCACTCCCAGGACATTTTCGCAGTTTCCAATTTTTCTGAATTTTCGATTTGCCCAACATCCCCTGTCAATTCTATATACGCAATCATCCCCTTTTCTCTTCTCTTTCCCTTCTATGTCTGCTTCACAAGCTTATAAACACAACGGTATGGCTACCCCCTGTTTCATAAGGCAGCATGATGAATCAAAGGCGATCGATGATCGGCTTAATTCACCGTTGGGGTGTCTCAGGCGTATCCAACCCGACACCGATCTCACGGCCGTCCATCTTGCTGCGAGGAAACGGGGACATAATCGCGTTTCATTTGCCGCGTGGGATCTTAGAAGAGGCACCGGGGCTATCTATTTCTGGGCCGACTATACGTTATCTTGTATCGGAGATAGGCCGCGTGGGGAATGCATCGTGGTGCACGCTAACGATTTAAGGGCTGCGGATGTGCAAGGAGGTATCCCGTGCATGAATTAGGTCGCCAATGCCATGCAGGCACCGGCTAATGTTCGCAGTAACGGCACTTCGGTTAATTTCCCTGAGCGCGAACCACGCTCGATCGTTGTGCTGTTTTCCTCGTAATCGCGCCATCGACTCGACGTTAAGGACGGCTTCGAGGGCTCCTCCAAAACGGGTTGACCCTGGCGCTTCTGTACTTTCATCATGTTCGACGCCCTGCGTGTAGCCACTTCTGATCCCTCGCGAAATTCCCTTAAAGGACTTCGATGTTTTGCTCGTTGGAGTAAGGTTTGCGTGGCTCGATCTAATCGAGGGCTTGCCACGCGGAATATAGTTATGGCTCGCAACGCGTGCATTTGGAATATTCAGGTGGAAGAGAAAGATAGAAACATATGTGTAGAATGCTAATCGCGATTCTATGGAGTTTGGAAGTTGATACTCCTTTAGTTGTATAGATGAAGGTGTTTCATGGTACGATTAACCGTCCATGGTCACACCTTCTTATAATCACAAATTGGTCACATGGGGTTCACTGCACTCCAGTGTTATTTTGGAGTTACCATTTGTTCCTGGGGTCCTTAGACGGAATTTGGTATCTGGCGCCTTGAAAGAAGTGTTTATTGCATGGCGCTATTTTTCCTAGCGTGGAAGGGGATTTTCAAAGGCCCCATTGTCCTCAGGCACAAGGACCTGTAGGGCTCAATAACGGAACAGAGGTCTTGCGATAGACGCTGGCCTCCCACGTTGCTGACTTTCCCACGGCGGAATTTCCCTTTCCCTAATTATTAGGGGATGGTCTTATTGACACCCTTGGTGGGAGTTATGCCGGATTGCACCAATAATGTCTCAGAATTCGGTAAGACGAACGGAACTCCGTTCACTCAGAGTCCACGTTGTATTGCGTGCTGTTCATTAATCCAGTTGCCCGGAAACCATCATAGGGGCAAGCTCGAAGTCCATAATACGTGGTCAAGCATTGTATATATCCGCGAATAGCTGTAGTCTTCAATAAAGTTAATTGGATTAGGAGATAGTGTAATACAGTTTTTTCAAACTCTCCCTAATTCGCACAAAGTTCCCGTCGCCATTAATTTGCCGCTGGGAAGCGTCGTCCACATACAAGTGCCGGGCGCGCACATACGTTGCGGATAAAAAAAACACGTACGCTCGAAACACTATTTTTGTACTTTTGAATCTTTTAACTTTTTAGTGACAATTGTATATTCGTAATGCTCGTACAATCGTGCGCTAGAAGTATTTTTCTAGAAATATAAATTTTAATATGATGAAATTTGTAGTTGAAAAAGTAGTTGTGGAAAAAAGCGATTTGTTGGGTTAAAATTCACCAAATTTTTACATTTTTATGTTATGGTTTAAAAATATACAGAAATATTGGCAAAGACTAAAAGGTAGGTAAAGATCGAAATGCATAGTAAAATATATATAAGAGAAACAGATGATTCAGTAGAACTGGAGTGGCTGTAGTCAGACACACTTTGCTTTCAAGAAGATTACTACTATACTCCTGTGTGTCGAACATAATCGCTGTCATATGTTATTCCCTCATGTTTCGCAATTCGAATTTGCAAATTTTCTAGAAGAATCAACTCCTTTTACCCAATGGCGAAGCAATTTAAGGGTAGAAGCCCGTATAAACGACTTATTCTTGTATCAATCTTTAGGAATTGTTTGCAAAGGTACCGATGCGCTAATCCTTTCGTAACTTTAAGGGTACTTTATTTAACATTATAACAAGTAAAAAAAATTATAACAATAAAATTATAATAAATACAAAACAAATAGAGTAGTATCTGAAAGTTTTTTTTTTAGATGCAGAACGGCGCTGGTTGTAGCGTCTCTGGTTGTTATGAGAAACAGACCAAAATTTTTTTTTTCAATTTATGTACCAATTGTAAGAATATGAATCACAAATGGTGTAAAAAAATTGCACATTTTAAAAATGGCGAAACTTCAAACATTTTCGCCAAAATTTCGCGTCTTATTTGTTTAAAATCAGTAGTTAAAATGAATGATTTGGTTAAACATTATGGTTCATATTTGGAGGAATATTATAGGCTACAGTATCGGTACGTAGTTGAATTTCGGCCTATAACTTTGAGAATATATTTTTTAATCGTTTTAGAAGCGATTTGTGTTTTTTTTAAAAAATTTTCTGTTGATTTATAAAGTGTTCTCCTCTTAAAGTGCAAGTTAGGTGTGTTTGGCGCTCGGAGGCGCGCTGACTCACCAGGTTATATTATCAATACAGAGTTGAATTTCGACCTATAACTTTGAGAATATATTTCTGAATTGTTTTAAAAGCGATTTATGGAAAAATATTTGTTTCTATTTTTCGTTCGATTTATACGGCCTTCTACCCTTAAAAACGACGAGTTAACTCGTATTCTCCGCACAGCAGGTTGAACGACGGAAGTTCGCCGCGGAAGGTGAACGAAAGCAAAAGCAATCGCATGACACGTTTGCTTGAACCCGTGATCGGTGACGCGGCAGGATCAATTCGGAGGATCGCGAACACGCAGCGACGTTAAATCGATAAACTGCATACGGCGTGGTTGTTCCCCCCTGATTCAGCGCGACGGCAACGCGTAAATAATTGCGTTACCTACGGCGCGTAATACACGATGAATGCCGGTGTATACCAACGACACACTAACGATATTGCTCTCACGTCCGTTCGCCGATCTATTTGCTTCGGGACCCGGCCGCTGGACAACGGAAGCGAGCCAGCTCCTGCGTGTTTCCGCTTTTAACGAGCTTAATACGAAACTGGGCAAGTCGTTTTAACCATTCAACTGGGAAAGCTTTATTCTTTTGACGATATGATATCGATATACGGAAGACGATGTGGATGCTGTGCAAGGGTTAGAGGAATCAGAGTTTGGTATAAATTTAATGTGTACTTATAATAAACGAACGAGGATCACATGGAAACTCTAGAAGGTCAGAAAACCGTAGTATAATTAAAACGGAGGGCAAATGTTACCGAGAGTTAGTTTCTGTGATGGTAAATAAAGCTGTGGCATTAGCAGTGACTCTGAAACATTTTGTTGTGGTTGAATTAAGGAAGGTGGATATGTACTTTGTTAAATTTAAATCGTAGAAAGGGATTCCAAACCACGTAACAGAGAGGATTTTAAACCTCTGAAAGAGTGAATATGTTTAAACGACGAGAATCTTAAATGAAATTGTTGGGAAATTTACTACTGCTTTTTAAAACACTGTTAACAAATAAACAGAATAAGGGAATTGTAAAGAGTTGTATGGACGTGCAGCAAGTGACACGTGAGTAGTGAATCACTATATGGAGCACGAGAACATAGAGTAGTAGTAGAGGTCAGTCTATAATCAGACACAGATTTCTTCCTACTGACTAAACCTCCTAATTGTTAAAGTATAGAGGCTTAGGAGTAGCAGAAAATTCTGTTGTCCTCGTCCCTTGAAAGAACCCATCTGTTTCATTCTTTTTCACTAAATTACCATAAAAATAAGTGTGCCAACTGATACGTTAATTGATACCACATCCTTCGGAAAGAATTACATTGAAGATAAATTTTTCACACATATATTCCACTATAATTCAGAGTAGCAATTACCTCATTATACTGTATCTATATAGAAACACTTCAAGTTTAGAATAGTGCATTAGATCCAATCATGTTGAATTAATTAATTTCAATTTGTATTACCTTCCTCGTAGCGAAGTAATATTAATAACCGTTATAACGCATTGTATTGCTCGTTGTATTTCCCGTTTGTATTTTAATGTTAAATGTAAAAGGAAATGAACGAAAGAGCTTGCCTGCTATCGATAACGTCTCTATTGAGATACGAAGGTTATTTACAATAAAATTTAACGAGCCCTCTTCGCAGCGATAAGTATCGACATATTTGCGATTGTGAGTAGAAACGAAGCTGCGCGTAAGATGGGTGACAGCTATCGGAAAATATTTCGATACACACGGGACTAAAACTGACATTACACGCATCCGTTGATATTGTTTTTGCTTTCGGTGCTGAAACAGAAACGAGTCTCGCGAGGCTCGCGTTGCCCTAAAAGCAGATCAAAGGGGACCCGCTTGACTCGCAATATCGATGCATCTATTAATGTTTCATGAAGTCTCCATTAATATTTCATAAAGTTTGCTTAAACTATTTATTCAGGAATTCTGAAATTTTGATTCAACCCTGTTGAATAAAATTGCAAAAGTAAAATGACACCGTTTGCTGACATGAATTAAGCGAATCTTGTAGGTACTTCATGTTTCCGAAAGGTAGAAATATTTCTAAAATCAAATGAAATTTTCTTCATTCTCGATAATTTCTACAAACATGAATCACTGCTTGTCTAGTTATCCTATGTATTCGCTGAATTTTATATTCATTTCGAGATTAATGCCATTATACTTTGCACATACTTTCTTGAATGACTAACGATTTTCCTGTACGCTGCTATTATATAAAAAATATTACGTATTCTGTAACCCCAGTCGCGAATCCTTGATGTATTGTAAAGACTTTAATAAATAAATGATATGGTTCTTGTAAAAAATGACTTCTGAAAGGAACAGGAAAATTGTATGTAAGTTATCCTCAAAGTGTTTCTGAACTCATTATTTACCTTTTGTTCCTCAGAATTCATTACCAAAGGATGTCGATTAAGAAACCGTGTGCAAAAGGAGCTTATTACTCCCCGCCGTACTAAATATGCCATCGGACGTGGGCGTGTGTGGCGAGGGGTTTAAAATACTCGCTCCCTCGCACGACTCAGGTAAATATGAAAGAGTGAAAGTTCCCTGACGGTAAAAGTGTTCCCAACTGGAACGTATGACATTACTCGGCACCTGGGGCGTCCTTTTCAAACGATTGAGAACAATCGATTCAGCCACCACTCGTTACTTTGCACTAATTAATCGTCGTACGGGGAATGAAATGGATGAATTCCATTACCTCTTGAACCTTCCTGTGAACGATGATCTTGTGCCACTGATTATCGTCGAACCGGACCCTGGCTGGCTTTATATGAAGATCCAATCTCCCTTTGGCCAGCGTCATCCCCACAGCGGCTCCACCATCCCTCAAAGATACAGTTAGATAATCATCTTCCTCTCCTGAAATCACACAGAAAAGAACCATGTTGATACGATCGATGTAATGGCAAACTGCAAGCTTAAAATTCTATTTTACGTTCACGTGTGTTGGGATATGATATTCCTAAAACTAATTTAGAGAATTCATTCCATAGTGAAGATGGCAGCACATTTCGTTTCAACTTACAAGGGAAATTAGGCAGCCCTAAAATTCAGAGAATAATGCAACTTTGTGTGCAAGTATGGTAGTTCATCCGTAACACAAAACCATTTTTTGTTGGTGCCATAGTGCTGTTTTAGGGGGCGAAATCACCGTGTGAAGAAAATGCAGAGTTTTCTAAATCGTGGAATATCTCGAGAATGGTGAGAGATATTGGAAATAAATTTAAACAAAAGTTTCATCTTTTTTGTATCTACAAAACTGTGTAAAAATAATTATCGAATCAAGGATTAGTGGTGAGGGTAATTTGAAGAGTATGGACTCATCGAGAATTGTTTTTACACAGTTTTGTAGATATAAAAAAGATGGATCTTTTGTTTAAATTTCTATTCGATATCTCTCATCGTTCTCGAGATATTCCACGATAAAGGAAACTCTGCAATTATTTCAAGGAGTGATTTCACCCCCTAAAACCGCACTATGGCACCAACAAAAATTAATTTTGTGTTACGGATGAACTACTTTACTTGCACACAAAGTTGCATAATTTTCTGAATTTCCGGGTTGCCTAACTTCCTTGTTAGTCCCTATACGATGTGCTCGTAAGATTGAAACATTTACGAGAAAATTTGGAGTAGGAAATTGTGAATTACTAGACAAAAGAGTATGCGATACGTAAATTTAGAATTTTATATCAAGGGTCTACACAAATATCGGAAACATACATAGTATTCTATAGTTAACACAGTATTTATTCAAATAACCCACAGAATGTTCTATTTCCAACACATAGACCACCCTTATTCCTCGGTAATTCTAAAATTATTCTCACACTGTATTCCCCATTCTAACCAGTAAAATAAATATTATCTACCACGGTAAAAAAAGACCATCCCTTATATCATCCGCCTGCAAATCACTAAATATCAAAGAGACTAATCTTCGTTTTCGAAACAGAAGCACCTACGCCACGATCAGCCCGTTATCCATTCGTCCGTTAAATATAACGGTGCTGAATGAAATTATAACGCCCCCTAATCTCGTACTAGGGTAAGGTACACGCGCTCGAATGGTGGATATAATCCCGCGTAACTCGAACATAATTATACGGATACAGGGGCCGTCGTCAGCCACCTTTCGCCGAAAAACAATAAAAATAAACGGCCGGTTGCCGCGTCTTAATCCCTCGGCTCGTTTCGAGGCTCGCCGATATAACCGGCATAATCCGCGGGCTTTTCAGTTCGCTCGCCACGATAATTATTAACGACGAGGTCAGTCGTTTCAGCGGGCACCAGCGAGCCCCGCGCAAACGAAAAGCGCCGAAACTAATGGTAAGCGGATACAAACGATTTATACGTCTCGTCGTTTCATGAACTAATCCCCATCCCCGTGAACTGAATCGCGAGAGAAACGGGGGTGAAGCCGTGGTCCGTGAGAAGATTTCTTTTTCGGTGATGCTCGGGACGTCGAGTCGAATGAGATCATCGTCGTGGAAGAAGTTTTGCTGTCGTAAAGGGCAATGTTAGTGACATACACTACTGGAAATATTTATTGTGCCATCTACAAATCTAAGTAGTGTGCATAGTTTCTATGGATATGATTTATAAAGTGGTTGATATTCAAGCATAGTTTTCTAATACTAAAGCTGACATATAAGTAATAACATGTTAAATGTTCAAGTGGCGAAATGAATATTTCGGGTAGTGTAATTGGGGTTGGAATTAAGGGCTGTTTTAAGATTGTGGTTCAGATATTTCAAGGAATAAATGAATATATACCTAATTATTTTACAAAGGAAGTAGGAGTGATGGTAATTATACAGTGTAATTGAAACCCTAATTAATGAAATTATGAAATTTATAATCGTATTTGAAAAGTGGACAATTATTTTCCACATTAAGTCAAAGAGTAGACTGTTTTATACACTGGGCTGGTGATGTATTTTTAATCGTGAGTAGCAGAATTTAATATGTAATAGTAACTGGAAAATATTTGTAAAATATTATAACTCGTAAATATTGAAATATTAAGTATGTAATAGTTTGATTGAAATAAATAGCCACTATAGCACACGTGTTTCACTTACAAAGGTTAATTATCGACTCGAAATAACATTCCGTGCCTATCAGCAAAATCAGTGCTGGGAATTCGTACACAGCAGGGAAGTGGCTGGGTAACAAAAACACGTTCAACTAAATGCTTTCGAAGTTTCTATGAAGAGAGGGGAGGGACCGTGCGGCTATCTGAGCTGTGTGAAAATTACATCGTTCTTTGGAATATTTAATAAAATACATAGAAATAGATATACATACCGTTATTCCATACCTATTACTATATAATTTACAATGTTTCTCCTATATAGAATGGGCTTGAGAAACATTTCTTTAGAAAATAAAAATAGTATTAAATTAAAAACCCTGGGAAAAATTTCAATATACTACACACGTATACTATTACTGTTATCTCAAAAGTTGCTGGACAAGTAACAGTAAAATCTAAGGTATTATAAAAATATCTTAATTATTTCTTCATTTCGATATTTTAATTCTAAAGCACAACCAATTTTCTTCCGCATAGGTCTTCATTCTTTCTTTACATATTGTCTATGTATTTTGAAATTTAGTTGCGTTTAAGCCCTTGAACGCATAAGTTACCTGATTTTTAATGACCTAAATTAAAGATAGGAATTGACGAGATGTGTACTTAGTAAAGTAACATGTACAGAGATGTTGAAGGAATTATCGAATGTAAGGAATATTCTGTAAGAATCAGTAAAACATTTGTATCTTTGAATAAATTAAAGGAAATAGGAGCGAAAGAAATTCTTCAACTAAGAAAAATACCCCAGATTACAAGGATTCTCGTTTCTCAATATCGTAAAAACATGTCCCTCGTTCCACACATTAAAATTCACAGACCCTGCACGCACTATACATTCCTCTATTTGTTCTCATATCATTTTTATGTATGAACAGTGAAACAAAGAACGAGAAGTCGTGCATTGTGATGAGTAAACAATACTATCGAACACTGAATGCTCGAAGGTATCAGAACCACGAGGAAGAGCAAAAAACACAGAATTCTTTAACTATTCAACATTGTATTGTTTTTTTTCAGCGCTGCAGCGAATAGCAGAATATTAAAGAAGAGTCACCAATAATCATTCTAGCTGATTGTAATCAACTTAGTAATCTTTTATCCCTCAGAATTTGAATCACTTAGGAACGTAGGAACCCGTAATTCTTTTTTTCACCGTTCAATTTTCACCGAATTCTTTCTCTGAGAATAACAACGCGACGATGTAAAGCGAAAAGCGAGGGGAATTGAAATTCGAGGGGGGGAAGGGTGTAAAGCTTCATCGGGGAACAACGAAAGCTGGCACGTCGACGTCGACAGGACGATTGGTGCACTGCCGTTAAAATTCAGCGTTTATTCATTTATGGTAATCCTTGGCACACCAAGCCTTCAAATGCAAGGGCCAAATAGAATAGCGAGAAAAACGTAGGATAACTACCAAGATACAGCTGGGTGTGTGTGTGTATTCGCGGAGATAAGGATGCAGGTTGAGTGCAACAATCGTTGCAACGTGGATTAAATGCATATTTATTCTTGGAGACAATGTGTTCAATATTCATCTCTTTTCGAAGAGAATACAGAGATATTTAGTACGACACATACTAAATAACTCGATGGTAGAAATTATGATTGTAGGTAGGATAAAATCGATGACAACATGGCACAGAGTTGAGTTAAAAAGTGGAAAGTATAAGTACGTTTGTTGGGTAAAAGGTTGGAATTCGCATACAATAATGAAACCAAAATCATCGATGTTGATATAAAATATTAATAATTAATTAAATATAAGCTTTTAGTTACCAGTTGGGCAGGTAGCCCGATTGCGTCCATCGCCTGTTTGAACAAAAAAGTTCGCATCAATATGGGTTCAAAGATATTTCGTTATTGCGGTACAAATGAAAATGGAACTAAATGGAAATGTGTCCGAAAGTACCTATAGAATGAAACATATATTTAACGAAACATGACGATTCTTTCTATTGAATGTCGATCAAAGAGACTTCAACAGTATTTCTAGTTGAAGTTAAGTGCCATAACGTTTCACTAAAATTCCCTAAACTGTCCCTATACAGTAAACACGAAACCCTGCTCCATTCACACCTTCATCCCCAAAATGTCCTCTCAAAATGAAATACTGCTCCACACAGCGTAATTTAATCCTGACACGCAACGCCATATTCCTGCGCAGGACAGTGCAACATCTCCAAAAATTCAAATCAATTTCCCCTGAAACTTACGTTTTCTTCCAAACCGTCTAAGTTCCAACAAAGTTCCATGCCTAACCTTCTAAGTTCAAATATCTCTGAACAAACAATAAAAAAAAAACAAAATCACTGAAAGGTCAAGATTGATCCTCGACATCAACACAATATTACCTACTCATCAAAAATACTCATCCTCGAGTGAGACTCATCTCGAAAGCAACACGTGAGACCAACCAAAGTACGCTACAGTGGCAGTAACTTATCACGAAACACGAAACAAGGGAAACAGGAGAACCTGGCAGATAAAAATCCCAGTTTAAACCTCAGCTAGGATCTTTATGGTGATCAGCCTAATGGGGTAGAAGGCCAGCGTTTGCAATAGCGAACACGATGGTCGAGCCAGCCAAGGCCAGATTAATATAAAAGATAATAAACAGTGTGCGATAAAAATCGCGAGGAGGGAAACGAGACACCTAGTGCAGCTGCATCGCGGGGTAAAGTAGGGGCGAAGGAGAGAAGGAAGAGGCTGCAGCACTGTGAACTCGAAACCTATACGCGCGTCAAGGCCGCGATCCGCAATGCTGCAGCGCGGACACATACACACACACAAAGTGCACGTTCTACTTTTCTGCGTTGCGTCTCTGTTGCCTCCGCAGTACTGGCCCCTGGTCGCTCATTTGTTCGCCAGATAAGCTATACCTATGGTCACCCGGTTAAATTATGCAGATTTTTGCAGGACCCACGCTGTCCTTTCCCGTTCCCGTCGCGGATTTTTGCTCCTCCAGATCACGGGACACGTGCGAAAGATAACTTTCAAACTGCCGGGAAGCTTGCGATACGAACGCTTTTTCAGGTGACGTTGGTCGTGTTTCAGGGGCTTTGGGATGGGGGTTTCAGTCTTTTGGTAAATCTTGGTTTCCTAGAGGTGAATTGAGAATTTATCAGATGTCAATGCTGACAGTGTGGAAAGTATTCGCTTTTGGGGCGAGGAATGGTGGAGTTCTTGATGTGAGGATGCTAGGCGAAGGAGGAACTGAAGATATAGGAGTGAAGGAGAGCGGATATGAGATCTGAATTGGGAATTTCATTAGTAGGAAATCGAAAGTTAATGTGGTGCAGACAAGCGGAGGCTTGCAGAAAGGAGATAGGATATGCGCAAGTAGTAGAACACGAGTATGGTCAGACATAAGCAGTCTGCCGGTATTAATTTCTGGTTAGCTTTGGAAAAGGTAACCTGAGTTCGCAGTTTCACTTATAAGGAACTTCTCAGCATCCTGTATCATAAAAATATCATAAAAGTTCAGAAAACGATCTTCATCGAGTGTCATAAAATCGTAACAGTAATTTAACACTTCACATGCGGCAATTTCGCGTTTGTTTCCATCGCTGGCTATGGAAAAGGGATCTATATGCTTCTGTTTATTAAGAATTTTCTCAAGATACGCGTGCTAAGCAACATCAACAAGAACTTGTAACAATTAGAAATAAAACATTCGCTGATAAAGCGTCCAACAAATAAAGTTTCTTCGTTCCAAGCACTGTAAAGCCACCCCTTTAAATCACTGTAAAGCCGTTCCTTTGCAACTCTCGTTCAAGATCAATCACCTTCTGGAATACACTCCTACGCTAACGATTGGAAACGAACCGATCGTCCACGTCAATTATCCACCGTTCCCAAAGCTCGATGACCCTGTAAACCGGAAGGGCCAACGAGCCGCGCCGGGAGGCAACGAAAGCAAGGAATTTCAAGACTCTAGGTAGCACCTGCAACCGAAGCGAGAGGGTAGGATGCTGGAGAAATATAAACGAACCGCTCTCTCCATCGACTCGTATAAATTCTCTGCGTAATGGCCAGCCTCGCTCTCTGTTGGCTTCGTTCACGCGAGTTCGCCCGCGTACACGCTCGCCCAGAAGCTGCATCCTGACCCAACCATCGCTACCACCCCATTTTTTTTTTTCACCCTGTCCTACTTGCATCTCTCATCCGACCGTTACGTTTCAGGCAGTTTCGCCAGTTTAAGCTCGTGACCCCGTCGCGAGGCTACTCCCGCGCATTGTTCCATGTTCGTTAAATATGCCTGCGTCGAAACTGTTTCGAGCACGAAATTTTTAGGGTTCGCTGGTACGGTTCGCGGGAGCCCGCTTGTTTCGCAACTTCGAGCCGTTCGAGGGGCAGGGTCGTGCACCGTGTTACATCCTGGTGGAGCCGTGACGTGACGCCGCGAGGGAAAAATTGTACTTCCTGCGGGTAGAGGGGAATTCGGTTTGTTTATCCCGTCGCAAAGAGAAGTTTTTCTTTGATGAAAAATTGGCGGGCTATGGGAGGCAAGAACGGGAAAAATGGCGGAAAGACTCATTGCGTGACCTTTTTGATCCTGTTAGGAATTTTGTGTGACATGGCGTGGAAAATGTCCTCTTTTTTTTAATTATTCAAATCATCTTGTATGCCAAAGATAAAATCAAACTAATCTCTAATTATGCAACCGTTGCTTTATCATCGAAAAATTAACTTCCGGCATGTAAATTTATCATTTAATCGTCCGAGGCTAGCACATCCACCTAGTTTACAATAAAAAAGATTACATAGCAACGTGCTGCGCTCGATCGTAATTAGTAATTACTATTTAGATATTTCTCGAGCCTCTGGCAGTCGCGAGATTGCGTTTATTCCCTATTATTGCTCGACTGTGGACCGATAATGAGCCATGGAATATAATGTGTGAGATATTGTATCTGCCGATTCGAGTCCAGCGTCTGGAACGAAACTCAATCGTCGAGGAAGTCGATACGTTATCACAGAGGATTCCTTTGGGAGTGACGTTAATACGATGCCACCAACAGCGAACCCCGCGGTGTTAATTATCGGATGGGGAAGCTGAGATATTAGCCACGAAGTATAAGTGGCACTGGTAGAATTTGACAGACGTGAATCATCCATGGTTTATTCGAGGATTAAATAATTCGCAGTGTGGTTGTCTGGGATAAAAATGCAATGTCGAAGTTTACTATAAGTACAGCAAGGTGTAGTCAAGTATCTGGATGCGGGTTAAAAAGTGTGATAAGGAAAAATGATGGAAGTATGACTGAGGAATGTATCAAACACTCCTTGTATTAATTGGATTAATTGGACGCGATCAACCATTAATTATGTTGCGTTTAATTGGTTACTTTGAAGATCTACTTTCACAGAATTTATTAATTTTATGAAATCGACGAACAGTTCCAATTTATATAGAGGTAATAAACTGTTAAAACAATTAAGAAGAATCAACCAGGTCTCAAGGAAGATTGAAATACTTCCCCTTATTCAATACTGTCTAATTAATTTAATATAGTGTTATATGAATTAAAGACATAACGCTACACAGTATTTTTAAGCATTTAAAGTATTCAGCAGCGCAATAAGCGATATAATCATTCAAATGGACAATCTCCAATATACCTAAGCAGAGTTACAAAGCAGAGAATAATAAAGGTATGTTCGTATATACTATTTTACAACAGCAAATAGTAGCACTAAATTACTACAAGTTACGTATGTATAATAAATATTAGATACCACTAAGAAAATTAGGAATTATTCTACGTGAGCTTCCTTTCCCTCTCCGAATGCTCTGCAACGAAAAGCTCAGTGCAATTACGAAAAATGTCGAGCCGGCAGTTACTTAATAAATGTTCAAGTTTCCACTAATAACTCGTCCCCTCCTAACATGGTTTCCCCTCGTGCCTTAATATTCCACTGACGTCTCTCTTTAATCTTACACAGCAATGAATCAAATAAACATAAGGGTGGCATTAACGATCAGCAGTTAGAGCGTGCAAGAGAACAAAGGCACGGTGCTCGAAGGATTTAACCACTCAGAGCAGTTCCTCCTCCAAGGAGGACTAGAATTTCACGGAGTAAATCACGAGTTTCTGGCTACCTTTTGAAGGGACACGAACAGACAATGGTCCTCTCAAACAATACTCCTACATTGAAGGGGATTCTCTTGCACAGTTGCAACGATACAACCAATCGGATTGCTCTTGCACTTGAAGCAGGAACGACAGTAAACTCCTCCTAATATATTACGCGATGCCTTCAGAAACTAGCATTAGTTGGTCACGAATGGCTTCAAACATGTTAGGATGACTGTGTTTGTATTATTCATATATTATGCGACATGAATTTCGAAGATTATCTAGCAGATCGATTGGTGTAAGAAATGCAGAGTGGTTAAATTATTAAACCATCCAAGAACATTGCTAATTATGTTGATCTTTATAGTGTACCTATACTTGATTCGAGCTACGAATTACATTAATTATGTTCTTTCCCTTTTTTTCAATTTTATTCTAATTTCATTTATAAGGTTTAAACAGCTGATGGTTTCCTTGAATTTATCATCACAGACACGTCTCAATTTCACAATGACGCTTTAGTTACGTTGAAAAACGAAATTCCCCTTTGCTGGAGGTACGATTCGGTGGACCTCGGGGAAAGCGACCCATCTGCAGTCTTAAAGCAATTTACGTAGTACGGGGTCGCATTCACTTTTTATCCTGTGCGCGTTCATGTTGCATAGAAGCCTGAGAGGCTGTAAGAAGCAGCGACTGCAATGCGACCAACGCGAATATTTCGGCAGCCCTATGTTTATTTAATTTATACGAGAAGCCGCAGAAGCTTTCGGCGTGCGGCGAACAAAATTCACGGATGCAGGCCATGGCAGAAATTTAGGCGACCGAATTATAGAAAAGGTTTTATCTGCCACCAAGAATTTACAAACAGACCTTCATTTGGGCGATGCTATTTGTAATCGAATTCTGTTTCAACAGAAGTGTCACCAACCGAAGAGTCAGCTGGTGTTTTCTATGATAGGAATTAATATGCTAATCGAGTGCCTGAAGCTTTCCATTGAAAATTCAAAATGATTGAAATCTTGGTAAGGTTAATGAAATTGGACCAATTCATCAGACCTACTCGCCATTATACCTACACTTTCTTTTTCTCCAAAACAAAGCAACTTGTGACACCACAAATGTTACATCTTTAGACGCGGGCGAATGACAAATTGCAATCACCATGTATTTAAATGGCAATCTTTAGAGATTTAATTTGGCTAAATTTCAATTTTAATTGCAGAAAGGAGGGGAGCTGAAGCTTCTAATGAAATATCCTTGCGTATGAAAATGCTTTTGGAATTTGACTTAATGTCGCTAATGCATAGAAGTATACCACATCGTACTAACAGAAATGAACTTGATAGTAAACTTACCTGAATAAAACAGAAGTCCATTCGGCTGTCTCGTTTTGAATTGCAAGCTGATGGATTCCTCCGTGCTCAGGACGGGATCACTTTTGCTCAGATCTATCGTGAGGTACTCTGTTCCCCTAAACGAGGCCTCGGAGGGCGCTTTATCTGCAACAAAAAGAATTCTTCGAGTCACGTTCAGCTCACAGATAAACCGCAATCATTGCACCGTATAAATAACAAACGTACGTGACGAAACTGTAGTTAAAAAGTTTCAAATGCAACGTGGAAAATATTGCAAACTATACGCGAAAGTATGCGTACGCACGTGACTAAGAGATAGTTTGGAATAATCGGTGGGTCGTGGGAGTGTGCAACTTTCAAGCCAGATAACCTAAATATCACATTTACATTTTCATATTCACTCGTTACATTTCAAATAAACGAAAACTACTTTACGTTGCCACACATATGTAACACTGTGAACATCCCCCTTCAATAAACACCTTTGTCAAAAATTGATGCATCATTGGACGAGATTACTCAAATGCAACATGCTTCAAGTTTCAACCAAAGTACGTCTGCGGCACTGTAGTCCACAGAAAAATCCAACGAACCGCCCGAATAGAACACCATTTCTGTAACCTTTCGCCTACAAGCGAATATAGACCGTTGAATCTCCAAGCGCGTCGTACTTTCCCTTTCCATTTCTGAAAAATAGAGACCCGACGAGTTCGGGTGCTATATCTGTACAAATTCAATCTCGAATAGCACAAATCCAGTCTCGAATAATTTAATGGACCCGCGCAGAGCGACAGGAGAAGCCCTTTCAAACGTTTACTGCTAACGGAAATCCAGATGGAAGCGTCCCCGCGACTCGAAATTAATAAAGCCCCCGGACGGTGACGCGTTGGCATCAGTTTCGACTTAATTAAAAGCAACGAGCAAGATGAGCCACCCGCTCCCTCGCCTCTTCCCCTCCCCCCCCCCCACCCCTTCTTTGTTTTGATACACTCAAGGTTTTTAATTCAGTCTCGAGACGTCTGATCTCGCGTCCGCGGCGAGTGCACGCCGGGGCGAGACCTCTCTCATTATTTTCCATCGTCCCATTGTTATCATGCGGCCAAACAAAAGTGCAGCGAGGCAAGGCCAGGCAAAAAGGCTATAAGACGAGCTTTAATGGCTTTGGCGCCGCGCCAAATCGCGACGCTCCGGGGTTGAATGCACCGACTCGCCGATTGAAATGTTCATTACCACCGCAAATCATCCGCCAATTCGTGCGGGGGAGAAGGATGCCACTGCGCGCCGGTCGGCGTAACAGTGGCAACGATTTTCGGGCTACTTGCGAGGGATAATTTGATTAAGGCGAGTTCCATGGCTGGATGTTCCTTTGATTTTCGATTGTAGGATTATCATTGCGAAGATTCGGTTGTAGGTGATTATAACGGTATAAGTAAAAGCTGCGAGAGTTTCAAAGTTTACAGCTTTGAGGTTTTGGAAACAAGAGGTCTGGAAATCTTACCTCTCCAAAAAAATGACACACTTCTTGTTATGAAACCTCGAAGCTGTAAAGCGATTCCCGTAGTTTTTTCTATGTATACAATTCTTCTAGGTAGATACTATACGAGATGGCGGTAGCGGGGGCCCGTTTTGAGTATTATCGAAATTTGAGACAAAAGGGGCAGAATTTTTAAAAATTGTGGAATTTTAAAAGGTACCTAGTAATAGGAATTGATGTGAGTACTTTAAAAATTAAAGGAGTAGGTACTTGTAAGCTTAATCCAAACTTGTGCAAACTTTTAAGAAATGTATGGACATATTTTACTCGATTTGATATTAATTGATGTAAGATATTTATGTTTCCACATTTCTTACGAAAGGGGAGGGAAATATTCATTGCGGAGAGGTTTTCAGGTATTCTCCTCCGATTGCTTTGATTTTCTGGTATGTTTTAGAGCGCCGATATGAAACAAATGCGTATTTTCTTATTTCCACCCCTTTGCATTGAGGGGCTAAACCACAAAGTTCATAAGAAGACGTACAAACGTTCCTATTAGTTTAAAGATATATATAATAAATTAACAATAAGAACTTTTGAACCTCTTCTTATGGACATTGAGGAGTGTTTTCACCCCTAAATATGCAAACGGTCTAAAATAGAAAAACACCTATGTGTTATTCTTCGATCCTCTAAACTGAAACATATCTGAAACCCAAAGCAGTGGGAGGCGGACACCTGAAAACCTCTCCTTGCCTTGGCGGTATACTGAAACCTGTCATGGCTGGCCGTTTTTATCATACGATCAATAATAGAAGTTCGTGATAATGAGTTGTGGGGTGCAGCACACAAGGCAGTGAAAATAATTGCTTATCTTCCGCCTGGTGGTTTTTACAGGTCATAATAAAAAGAAAGAGTGCAAATGGCACCGTGACACGCAACACTACCGCTATACCTGATAACATCGATTATTTTAAAAGTCATTAGTATTTTCTACAGTCTCTCCTCCGTGTAGCACTTCAATTACACTTCAATAAAACAGCCACCCATCATCTATCGCGTATAAATTTCACCGGTAGGTACCTACATCTGAAGATATTCCCCCTTTCTCGAAGTATTCCACTTAATGATGTAGCATTGCTCACTTTCAACAATTTCAACTCCCCCTAGCCGTCACTTCAATCTCCACGAAAGCAGTGCACGCGTATCAAAAGGATCGCCAAGCTGTTTGCGATTGTAGCGCTCGCTGCTTCGCAAAAAAGGCACTTTCACGGATGGAAAAGCCTGGCCAACCAGCAGAAGATCACCCTCCGCAGCCTCCGTTTCCTGTCTGAGAGGGGCACGGACGCGAGCACACACGCATGGACGCGATTTTTCCCACCGTTCAAAGGGAGGACACGCGTAGAGGTGTCATTAGCCACGTCGAAGGGTAAAATCCTCGGAATCCTCTTTCTGCCCTCCTGGTTTCAAGCCCGTTCGTTTCTGTCCGTTCTAAAGAGGGAAAATGAATCGTCCTCGGAAGAAAAGCAGCGCAGAGAAAAAGGGCAGGGAACGTAAAGTGTAAAGGAAACGACAGGCAGCGCTTAATCTCTTTAAACAAAAGTAGTTTGCATCGACTTCGTTGAACAGACTGCTTGAAAGCTGCGCGTGAGGAAATGTCCTTTTGATGTTCCATGGGTAGCCCAGTCTCCTGTAAATTTCTTCTTCCTTGCAGGTCGCTTGCAAAGGACTTTAGCGTTAATCTTTCATTCTGTCCTTGATGGGATATGTTTCTATTTGTTGTGCACTGTTTCATGAATGGTGTAAGTTCGGTTTGCTGGCAATATGGGGATACCAACTTCGAGGTTTGTGGCAGAGGTACGTTGGAATAAAGGAAGTATCGTAAGGTTTGATTTTAAGAAGCTGAAAATACTGGCGAAACCACTTTCACGTGGAGGATGGAAATAATGGAGATCAGTAGACAGTGTTACATTCACTCTGCGCTTCAAACTTCCAGGTGTATCTACAGTTTGATAGTATAATATAAGACTTAAAATAAGAAGACTGCGAAGAAAAGTTATTTAACGTACTTGTGGCGGATGAAACTCGAGTACAGGATGCGAAAGTTTCCGTTTCATATCTGAACTATTCTTGGTAAAGAGCTATCGATTTTCCACGATACAAAAACTGTGTTGGTTTTTAAGGAATATTATTAGAATACAGATATGCAACGTCGAAAGTCGAAATTGACTTCGGGAAATGTGAAGTGTAAAATTCAGGTAAAATACGAATTGGAAACTCGGGATAGAAAGTTTGATAGACGTTTCATCGCCCTGTGTGTAATTCGCGTTTCCAACTTTTTTCGCGCGAAATTTTTCTGTTTACGTTCCATCCGAAACGGGAAATTGAATTTCTCGCTGAAGGAGCCATGAATAGCAGTGAAATTGAAACGAACTTGCAGAAGGGTCCTTTGGAAAATATCAAATGAACGAAGTGAATACCAAATGTTCGGTTCTTCAAGGTTGAAACAAGCCCATTTAATACTTCCAAGGGATGATACCATTTCATCCACTCAATCAACAATTTCTACACACAAAATCTCTCCGAACATAACAATTAATACTCTTGCTCGTCCTCCAAAGAGCAAATTTTTTTAATTTTAGAATCTTTTAAATCAACGCATTTGACCACCCCCACTTTAAAGAAAACAATTAAAAAATAACTGAAATTCATAAAATTAGCTCGTCTCGAAAGTACAAAAGTCCTCATACAACCTCCCAGTCACATATGCTACACTGACAACAAATTCCGTGTCTCCAACACCCACACAGAAAATGACTGCCACTCACAGAAGCAAGCCTAATCCAAAGCAGCAGAGTAGATGGAAACGTAAGGTCGCGACGCGACAGAAAGAAACGCAGCGTGGGAAGCGGGATGGAGAGCGATGGTACCAGAAGTGTCGAAGTGACTTAACACGATGCTATTAACCAAGGCAAAGCTCATTAAATACATGCGGTTGACGCTAACACGATTCTCCTATTCATTGGGCAGCAGTCGAGACAAGCCAGCCGGCTCGAGGAGAACTTTTCAGCACGCGATACCTTCGCGTTTCCTCGCCAGAGGAGCAAAGCTGACAGGGAGCGCGCCAGCGTGCGGCGCAACTGGAGCGAAAAGGGTTGCTGACGATGGGGCTGAAACGACGTTAAAGCTCCGCCAGCTTCGACTAATTGTGAAACACCCCCTCGATGCACCGCAGCCGGCTTGAATTATGAAGGAAGTTCGACAGTCGTTCCTTGGAAGCGTTCACCGCGAGTTTCTTTCACTGCCGATCCGATTTATGGGGAATATTAATCGTACCCCTCCTCTTTGCTTGTGTTTGCTGCAGCATAGATGCTTTCGAGGGGAACGCAGTGGTTTGTGGTTCTTGGATAACTGAGGGCGGTTTCTCGCCCACGAACAAGTGAATAAAGGGTATTTTTCTTCGATTCATTAAGAGGGTCTTGTACTGTGTCACGCGATTTTTTAAACTTTTTTCAGGAACTTTTTTTATAGACTTAATAAAAGATTTTTATTACGGAGTAGCCATGGAAGATTAGGTGTAAGTAGAATTATCTTTACTAGAACTGTTTGCAAAAATTTAAACGCGTTTTTCTCAAAATAGTGTTTTAGAAAATGATTGCGAGGATATCTGAAATTCTACTTGACTGATTGGGCCCATCTTGTGCACACATTTTCAGCAGATATGTCAGATATAGTCTCTAGCCGAATTAGACCAAAATATTTTGCAATTGTAATTTTTTTTTAATTTTATAATTTGAAAAAGTCGAAGAAAAATCGCGAATGTAGACACTTAATCTTCAAACTGCAGCCATTTTTAGAATTTTGGACATTTCAATCGAAATCTGGTACCAACGATAGTCATGCCCAAATTAATTTAAGAATCTTTTTGATTTTTTGATTTTGAATGAATAGAACGACCAGAGTAATGGTAACAAATCGAGAAATACTTTTCGAGGTGGTCGGCTTTCATGACCTGTGGCGCCATCTTTATTTTATATCTTCAACCGAAAAAAAAAAATTATTTTATTCATAGTTTAAGAGCTAATAAATATACAGTAAAATGTTCAGCATAAAAATCTTTCATTATGCCCATAAAAAAAATTCCTGAAAAAAGTTGAAAAAATCGCATGTCACAATAGGATACCCCCTTAATGTATTTGGGTGACTAATACTTTTGGATTTTAGTATTCTATATGTGTGGGGTATATATTGATTGAGACAAGTGCGCAGGACGATTGGAGAAACGAATGAATAGTCACTACTTAGTAGTGTGTTTTGATGAAAACAGAGACTTCTATTGATGCAAAATGGCTACAAGTGGTTTCCCTAAATAGTGCCTCGCGTTGACATTTCACATACTATTTACAGAAGCCGTTAGAATTCATTAAAATTTCACACAGTTATGGCGACGTATTATGGCCCGTTTAAAGTTCCAGTGGAAGTATTGAGCGAAGCAATAATTCCCCTTTTACGATGGAACGTGTAGCAACTGTTAGCAAGTGTTTCTAATGAATTTTGTTTGTCAGGTGTAGAAGTGAAGGGAAGCAGGAGAGATTAGATCGGCGACGGTTGGATTATTAAGTAGTTATGCTGCTTTGCCGGATGCTTGCTGTTTCCTCGAAAAGTTGCGATATCAATTAAACCAGGATATTCAATTGCTGCGGAAGCGGCTTGATTACGGCGGGACGAGGGGGGGGGGGGTGGGGGGACGTTAATTGCACGATACTTACGTCCGCCGTTGGAAATTACTATGAAATCGAACGGTCGATTTGGGCAAGTGCGAGATGGCACGGCAAATGACCACCGAAATGGAGCAAAACCGACTGCGACACACCAATCTGCCGGATATCGTGCAATTAGGACGTCTGCGGAATGCACCCACCAGAAGGCCCGCCATTTTATGGTAATTACGTTACGCTAACTGGCAGCCGCGTTACTTTGCAATTTAACGGGCATTCAGCGTTTTCCTGCGACACCATTTTTTGAAAGCGTTCCGAACGCAGCTTGAGCAAATGATGCTGCGAGGGTGGAATAGCTGGGGTAGCATCTTGCAAAGAGTTCAACGGGTATACTGTGAAAGATTTTTTAAAATAAACTGTGAACTTTTTAGGAAACGATCTTTTTGATGCTCCAGTGTCTGTTGTTTGTGTTGGTCAGTGTATGAGTTGGAGGAACTGTAGGTGGAAAAGCTTTAAGTAATTTATTTTTTGAAGAAAGTTGGCCACATCATCGATCTTTAAAACACTAAGAAGAGATCTACAATGGAAGCAGAGAATATTTGAGTACCTAAACTTTTATGCAGAATTTTACTCCAACTAATTATACTTCCTAGTTATAAATAAATTATTGTGTACAGTCTTCGTGTGTCACTGATACTGAAACAAACTTTTGATCATCCCACTTTCAAAGTTATTCGATAGCCTTTCAAGTAGAAGATGATGGCTACAAAGCTACCATAATTATGCAAAGTAATAGCTTGAATCGTCAAATTTTAATAATTTTACCGAGATGAACCGGCCGGTTAGAATACCTTTTTATTAGCAGAGGTAGTCCCCAATGCAGATGTGCTAATAGGAATTCTCATTACTTATTAAGAGCAAGCGGTGTGAACCGTAATTAGCATTCCTCCCTTTCAATGTGTCCCGGCAATATTGGTGGAAACTGGTAGCAGTTTAATAATCTCCACGTCTACGTCATCTGTGTTGTACGCGGGCACCTTTGTACTCGAGAAAGCAGCTATGCATTGCATTATGAAGCTTTATTAATTATGCTCTATTCACCGGGGAACCTGTAATACGCGTTTTTCCCGCAAGGAGGATAATGACCGATATAAATAGCCCAGCTAAATTGAATATTAATTACTCCGAATTAATCTTGCCCCGCTCTAAACGTTCTGTTTCCGTTGTGCTTAAATTTTGGCCATTAATAACCGAAATTGTTCACAATTTCTCTTTCGTGCAATCATTAATTTCATCCTTGTGTCTGTATGCCATTGATCCTCTATCTTCTTGCTGCGTTTCATAATGTCTGAAGGAATTATTGCAAGGAAACATGGGCTTTTCTTTTCTTCTCAAGCAAGACACTGTTCATTAGGCATAGCACGTACGTAAATTTTTGTTGATGTTAAATGGGTATATTGATAAATATTATAGTTCAAAGGAAATAAGAATATAATCATTATTCCCACTATTTTATTTATTAAGATGATTTCGATTATAGATGACCCTATTTGCTACTTGTATTGGTATTTAATTATAAAAATTATACAAATACAGATTGTCAAACGAGGATACCAAATGATTCATTAAAAAGTCTTTCCCTAAACATGGATGCCCACTATACATATATGTGATATTGCAATTAGTAGCGTGGTCAAGTTTAATCTGTACCTGAATATAAATAAATTCAATGCTTATGTTTCACCCCATTAACCAATGTACATACTGTAATTGATATATGTACCTACTTAATAAATATTTGATATTATGAAACTGTTATTAAAATTTAATGTACAAAGTTCGAAAGTATGTTATTTCAAATATAATTAATCTCAAATGCTATAAATTATGTAGAGGTTGATTCAAATACATGCTGATTTTCTAACCTTAGTAGGCTTATAAATGTTGCAGTACTACAAACTATACCTGTGGGAACTATCAAGGATTGCGACAAAATTCTTTTTTTGCTACTTTACGAGGCAACCAGGGCTCTTTATGCAGCAAACGATGCATCTCTCTCATTTTTTACAATGATTCTTTTATAGTTCCTCTAAATAACACTCATTTATAAAAATTCTTTGTTTCACACATTGCACATGTAGTTATAAAGAAGCACAGAGTATTTGAAAACCACACCTCGTTAGTTCATTAGAATTGAGATAGGAAATAGAATTCAAATTCACAAACTCTTGGAAAGAATATCTCAAAGCAAATGAGGAAGAACGACCGGGTTAAACGTTAAACCTTTTAATTCACGTCGCAACATCTCTATACTTTAGTGTGTTCTTAGTCTTGTTTTATCGCCACGCCTGAATTACATCTAACTGGGCAAATCTGTATGGACGACCTAAGGGCGCAGAGCCCTTTATGCAGACGAGCGAACGATACACACCATTACTAATCCGTATTAATCGCCGGCCATTCATTAGGAAGTCAGCGATGGGTGGCCCTCCTCTGGAGGGGGTGCTCGTGCCACGTAGTTCCGCACCTGGCGCACTCTCACGATCAATCGCACCCACTCCCCTTTTACCGTAAATCTCTCGGCTAAACTCCCACCCACTGTGCACCCCTGGAAGACAATGACCAAGTAAGCTCGAACGTTAACGAAGTGGCGCGTATATGTTCGAGAGTGTAATTAACAAAAATGCATCTAAACATAGTGCACTGCTACGGAGTGACGAAATTCGATGGAATACGAACGCAGGAATTGAAGGACAGAGAGAATGAATAGTTGAATAGTGTAGTGGAAGAAACTTGATTTGCCAGAAAGTTAAGTAGGCTGTTTATTGACAGTGTTCTTTTTATCTAATTTTTTATTTTCCAGTTATGCAGCAAGATAATCTCCGATTAATCTCGGATTAATCCGGCTGCAGTATTTACTTGAATAAGTACTTCGCTCTGCCAAGTGGGGGATTAATGCGACTGGATTCGTGGAAGACCCTGTGGACACGTTGAACGTGAGACTTAAGTGAAAACCAGGCCACAGTTAAATGGAAAGTTTCCCAATTTCCTCAGTATCTCCTTCACAAAACAATGACGTGTCTCCACATTCCTCGAGCAAATTATTTAAACGAAAACACGCACATTATGCGATTGTGGTACACTGAGCGGCAGTGGATCGCGGGCCGCCGTTGACTACCACTGTCGACGGCGCACGTTTTGCCAAACTATTTCGCTTCTGTATTGAAAACAAAACGTGACTTACCACTTCTGTTGATGCTTTCCGAAGGAAAAATGTCTGCTGCATCGCGTGGAGTAGTCGGATTTTTTCCTAGACCCTTAGTTTTGGAAATAAATTGAAAGGTATTTGCAGAAATGGGTGCATTTCAGGTGTTCTTTTCCATTTGATCGTTGTTTAAACATATTTAAACGTTCATAATGCACTAATAACTTATATCGTTGTATTCGAGAGGGTTCATAGCATACTTTAACGGAACAAGCAACCGCACAACTATTACTGTTTCGACACAAAACATGTTCAAAGTTGAAAATTTTCTGATTTTTTTTCAAATCGAATTTCTCAAAAACTGATGGCGACAAGTAAAAAAAAAAATTAAACTTTGTCGAACTGTGTAATCTGTATTCCACATCCCATAGAACCGCAACATCAAATGTACGCAGTACCAAAACAAGGAGGATACTTGGCAACTCTCTTTACCCACCCAACAGCGTTGTCATTGGTGCCCCGCGAGAAGATTCGACGAGGAGACGAGGTGTAACAAAACGACCCGAGAAATCCTGCGGGGGGCGCGCCAGAAGTGCGCCTTCCGACGGTCGGCGTTTCGCTTTTATCACGCAAAATAACGAGCCATAGTCGCGTATAAAAAGTCACCGGGAGATTTTAATAAATTCCGAGGGGCCTGGCAGACGATAAAAGTGGCATTAACTGTGTCGTTCGATCTCATCTGCGACGTCCTCGTTCGCCATCGTCGTCGTCCATGCGGGATTAGCCGAGTAATCTCTCCAAGAGCTTCGAGGACGGGAGTAACGAGATCCCGGGAGGGGCGAAGACCTTTTCTCATCTTGGAAGTCGTGCTTCTCAGCGCGTTTTCTTCTACCCCTGCCTTACGTTCCCCGGTCCCGGCACCCGTCGACCACGCGGAAAAAAGTTTCCACCCGGAATAAACTCCCTCTCTTCCCTCTTTTAAATAGGAAGCTGCTGCTGCTCGGCTTTCACGTGGAGAAGGAGCAGTGCCGGAGAGAAAAGTATTTCTTAATGGGAGCCTGACACTAGACGAGGGACCATCGAGCGGTTAAATGTTCCGTTCCTCCTGTAAACTCCGCGCGAACAATTCCGACCGTTCGATAAATATTTAGAACCCGCTTAAACTTTCATCCATTTTCAACTCGTGACTTGGGGGGCGGGGGAGGACCGTGGTCCGAACTTAGAACCTCTGCTGGGGGTATCTGGGTTTCTGAAGTGGTGTCGTGAATTTTTCTTCACCTCCCACGGTGAAATTTTTAAATAATTCTGGGTTGAGATCTTTTTTGCTGCGCTCCGGTGCGAGGTTTTGCTGTTTCCTAGTAGAAGAAGTAATGAAACTTCTTTGTGCGATATTTTTGTTTTATTTCTCAGAGACTGGTAAAGAGTGTTGAAAATGTTTCAGTGGAGGTGTTAAAGATATCTACTTCAATATCATTTGTGTTTATTTCTTGAATGAAATCTGTGATTTATTGTACGCAAGAATTATGCTACACGATGAACGACTTGGTTGGAGAATTTGTGGAATAAAGAAACTAAAACTAAAACTAGAAATTAACTCAAGAATTATCTAATTCAGTAAAACTCTCCACAAAATAAATCCTAACGTTTATTTACATTCTAAATGAAAACCTCGTGATTTCTGAATGAAGAATTTTATTGCAGTGAAAACAAAGGCCTGAAGTAATTATAAGTGCTCTGTACTCTTACAAACTCATTCACAAAAGTGTTTAATAATAGAATATCCCAGAAAACCATCCAGCAGAATTTCTTCCATTCTGAACTTCCCTCAACAACGGTTTCCCTTGGACGAAGCCAAACGAAAACTTTCTTACAACGAAGTCGTCGCAGTGGTGTCGATAATCAAAGTAGTTCCCCCGATACGGAATAAAAACCAGCACCGTTGGTCGCTGACTTATTTAGTTCGCAACACTTCTGCGTGGAGCGAAATAAATTATCTGCCAGCTTAAGCTCGCTCCTCGACGCGAGAGGAAGTGTATAGAGCGCAAAGTGTACCTACCCCGTTTAATAAATCTCTATGGATCACGAGGATAAGAGTGTACTAAAGACGTCGTTCGATTTATTCCCTGCCTCCTACTTGTTGTATCCTCCATACATCCCAAGGATTATCGAGTTAATCCTAGGAGTCGTACGACCGAGGAAACGAAGGAAGATCGAAATTGCGAGGGGTACTTTCAACGGAGCTGATCTCCCCGCTGTTCTCACCGCCGAAACCGGGATCCAATCGAAATCTCGTAAGAAACACATCGACTCGCGGGAGAAATATGTCCCCCGAAATACGCGTCGATGTAGAACCATCCCTTTCCCGCGTACTTCGGTATAGGTTAAGAGCGACTCGCATTGGGATCTCGTTACCGGAAGGAACTTTTTCAGAACTCGTTAACCGAGCAAGAAGTTGGGCGAAATTTCTGAAAAAATAAGACGCCGCCGCAAAGTTTCATCCCATGAAATATTACATGTTTCCGTCATTAAAACTTCGACCACTCTCGTTGCAAGAGGAAGATTTTGAATCCGTCGGATCATCTGCGGCTTGTGAAAAGAAGTACTACTTTCGAGGACCCAATTAGTACCAAGAAATTTAAATATTACTGAATTTTTTCATGCTGTGTCTCAGATTCTGCTCTACTTAAGAACAGAATTCTACTTGTAAGTTTGCTTTGAGGAGGCGTGCACTTCGAGGCCGACGAACAAGCACAATGTTCCTTACATTTGTATTTTACGACTTAAAGTATTATGGAAAGTATTATGCTTGTGGAAAGTGTGCTTTTGCTTTCCCAAGTCCTTTCAGAACCTCTGTGTTCCTAAACCTAGAGTCTTGATCTACAAGACCCTACAGTGGCCCTACAAATGAATTTTTTGCAAATATTTGCAAAGATTCCACCAATATTCCAGGGAAACATTCATCAACAGCATTCGATTTCAGGAAAGGGTACAGGGAATGGGACACTTTCCCCGGCTATCTTTCAAGAGCAATCCAGTCCCCTAAAACGATTCCAATTTATCGTTCACCCGTCGGACTTTATCAAACAGTTGCTGGTAATGGCGGTGCTCGGGGCCAGGGTTCAACCCCGCGTAATATCGCAACCAAATTCGATATAAACGGTTAGCCGTAATCGCTCTTATCTGCATTCACAGCTCCTCGTAAACAGCCTTTCGCTATCTGTCGCGGGTGGCGAGAAGGAGGGTCCTTCTGCTTTTCCTGAGGAGCTACTCGGGCAGGCTCGTATCTATCGACCTGCCGGCGTTTCGTCGAGAAACGATCGCATCTGCTTTTCCTCTGCTCGAGACGTCGCGGGCGCAGATACGCGACTGATATTTCCGCACGCTTAATGTCGCGCGTCGTTCGAGGAAACGAACCTTGAAGAAGACGACAAAGGGGGTGGTCGTTCGGCCAGAGGTCGGTGTTGCCCCAGGGGACGGGTGGGAATGACACGAGACGTTAGTGGAAAACCCCATTCGCGGATTCCTACGTGGCTCTTCTCGTAAAATTTCACGAATGGAAACGTGTTGGCTTGATAACGCCAATCGAACATATGGAAGTGTCTCGATGCAATGGTACGGTGCTCGACGCGACTCTAAATGTGCATTTGTGTTGGAGGCGCGGAGGCTGATGTGGAAATGACGAGACTGATTTGGTATAGATTTATTAGTTAACAGAGTTGGTTGAATTTCTCTGAAAATACCGAACCTCAGAAGGGACACGATTTTCCCAAATTTGGATTTCATTTTTCGTTCCCTTTCTGTTATCGCCTTTTGGATGTTCTCCACTGTGCAAATGGTGGATTTTTGGTTAATTTTTTACCAACAAATTATGATCAAATAGCGAGGCTATTTGCCAATAATTTCTTACGCCTCGTTACTCATGCATGAGATCCGCGTTTTAATCGGTATCAAGTAATTACAGTCATTAAGTAAGTAGTTGTAATTACGCCATGCCGTTACCATTAGCCCCGATACGTGCTTTCACGTTCGCTAATGGAATAATTCTTCTATCGGACTGGAGCATTCGTTTCCGAAGATTAGACGCGAGCAATTAATGGACGATAGGGAACCTAAATTAATCTTTTGCATCAGAAAGCTCGCTGTGCCATTTCTTACGATGAAAAAGATTGGGATATTTAAGTTCAATCTAGTAAAATATTATTTACAAATAACGTACTACCTAAATTGAAGAATTCTGACGAAATGTGAATCGATAATTCACTGTTTTCTTCAGAATTATTTTCCTCTACTATTTGAGTCACTATCTATTTCAACAATTCATTCTCATATATAAGAAATAAACATTCATTTATCACCTCTAAAATTATCCCTCCCTTCCAAAAAAAGTGAAAAATCTCAATATCCCACGAAAATTGTTACCAGTTTCTAATTACCAGACGAAGTCTAAAAAAATCTCCCACTGATATTACAGTGGTTAATGTCACGTAAAACTACTTCAATAGAACCAATACTCATCACTTCAGCTTTACGGTTCTTGATTATTAAAAATTCACCATGACTACATAATAACAGAAGTTTCAAAGTACGTAAAGTTTGCGTCTGACTTTTTCCAGACCGCCCCATGCAACTCAAAGATAAATACATATTATTCCTTCCTATCCTCGTTCCTGATATCCTCGTCTCAAACATTTCCCCATCCCCTCAACCAAAATCTCGCCAAGAAAATACACCAGCTAATATTCTACCGACAATAGCCATCAATCCATTAAAATATTCCAACCAATTAGCATTAGTATGACGTATGTATGCCCTAGTATATCCTTCTCAATCAGCATTCCCCTCGTTTCCAAAGGCCTTTTGATAACTGCGAGCCCCGAAACGCCAAAGGGCCTTCGTCAGGGGAATGAATCTCCACGGGTGCACAAAGGGACCCAGTAGAAGCCGAATATGCGTTCCTCGATCGATATGAATCGGCGAGATCTCGATCGTGCCGAATGAATACGAATCGCGGAGTTTCAGCGGGCAAGTTTTCCTGCACAGCCAAAGATCCGTGGATCCTGTTGAGGGGGTTCCTCGGTGGCATTCTCCGTTGAATCGTCGCCTGAATGTCCTTGGTTCTGTCTCGGTGCACTGCTTCTGTGCGAGTTCCTCCCATTCATGCCCCGAGTAACTGCGAGGAACTCTCTAAGACGAGTTCCAGATTCGACCGATATGTCGTAGAATACACCGCCCCGCAACATAAATTCACAATGTGACTGTTCGTTGCGGATTCGAGTTTTATTTGAATCAAAACAATCTCTTCGCTTTACTCCACATTATACGAGCCACAAGTTTCCTGTTGATTTAGCAATGTTGTGGTGATTATTTTGATTATTATTATTTTTTTATACAAAGCTTTCGTTTCTTTGTTTCTAAAATACTGATATGGAGATAGTATAAGTCGTTTTAGATTAATCCTGTTTTACTGTAATTTATTCAAACACTTTAAGTAAAGATCCCAATTAAAGTGAAAGGTTACTGACAGGACTCTTCTGCTCGCCCATTACAATAATAAAAACTCTAGTCACTTAGAATACTAGACACAATCTCCTTCTCATCTCAAACTTAAAATCTCTTAAATTCCCCCACTAAACGAAGCTATACAATGAACTTTGCCACCATCCTATCAAGATCTCTGCAAACTATGAAACCATTAAAATGTCTCCCAGAATGCAGCACCCAGCTTTCCATTCTACAGTCGTCCAAAGCTTACTGGCCCCGCTAAAACGGTTATTAATCCCCCATAACAAAACAGTAGTACTTTAGAGTTTAGACCCAAGCGCGACTAACTTCCAAGCAGCGTAATATACCGAAACGTCCAGTTTCTGCATTTCCCGCGGAAATAGCCCAAACAGAGGGCTCTCTTGTCCACGGCAAACACCGAAAAACCCACCCACTCCTCGCCGGTGTTCCTCAAGGTCGGAATTCACGGCGGAGAACAAGCGGAAGCTTTTCCCTGGGACAAATGAAGTTCCTTTTCAGTTAGAGAATCCGAGCCCGCGAGAAAGTGTCCTGGTGCTTCCAGCGCCCTCCGTCTGGGATAGAGGACGCTTGAGGCAGTGAAACGGCGACCTGGGCCACCCTGGTCCGTCCTTAGTTTCCGGTAAGGGATGTACCCACGTGTCGCGTCGACGTGACGCAATATACATGCTAATACGGTAGCTTTGGCTGCTCTACCAGCCGCAGGACGTCAGAAAGTGTCCTTTGAGATGGTTTAGAAGCATCGGGAGAGATCGTTACCCTTTGAGGATCCCTCCATTGGGTGGTTCCCCTCTATACTCACAAGCCTCGATTACCGCTTCTTTGATAATTATTCTGGGTAATTTGTTGTTTGCGCGACGGCTCCTTCCTTCTCGGTCGTTAATCTCGTTAAGGCCTGTTTTGTGCAGATTTTCTACTTGTTATACCTACGCTGATGGCTTTGGGGGAGGTCTTCGTTGCGTGTGCGCGAGGATAGTGTGTTGCGTTTTGATAGGTAATAATTTAATCGAAGATAATGAACTGTTTCGTAGGCGCTAGTGTGCTTGACATTTTTTTTGGGTTTCTGGACTATAATTTTTGAGGGAGCTAATGAAGATAAATTTAGCAGTGACATTTTCTTGGAAGATCTATGCCTGAATGGCGTGCGTGGAATAAGTTAAATGTGAACGTATGTGTAATTACACGTAATTGTTCGCAATTTTGTTTACCGATATAATTCTCGTGCCTTTGCAGCTTTAATTACAGCATCATGTATTACCGCGTTTTGCTTAGCATACATAATGGAAAAATCCATACACACGCGGCGATATATCTAAAAATACGTTGGCACTGCAGTGCGTTGATCGATGGAAAACGAATCGTGGGGAATTTTGAAGTTGTTGCTCGTTACTCTGACTTCCTCTTTTAATTATCGATCGATACACTCCGCGAATGGTTTCTGCAGACGATTGTAATTCTTTCTTCGGTAATTGCTGTATACATATGTATATTATTGAACATTTGTTTTTGGTACCTCTTCTTTCGTTCAATATGAAAAAAGAAGTGGAACAGCAAATATACTGTTTACTGTATCGAGTGTTGCATATTTTTCGCAATGGAGCAAATACGGGCTAGAGAGTTGTACAATAAATAAACACAGTGTTTATTACGAAATCCAATGAATTAATTCCCCAGTGTAAATACACCTCATAGAAATATACAGAAATGTATTCTATTTCGATACATTCATCTCCATGAACAACACAACCTATTTCCCTTTTCAATCCATATTCCTCACTGCTTCCCCAAATTGCACCCATTTCCTTTAACTTCCCCTTATAATCGTTCAAAAACAATCCTATTTACATCAGGAAGCGAAATACTTCAACAACCACGAATGCCCCAATTTCCCCGCAGACTAACATTCACTAACCCATTAAATCCCCCTTTTTATCAACTCTATTGCCCACTGAAATTCACATCCGCAGCCGTAAAACACCCTATATAAATTCATCAGAGCGCTCCACCCTCGAAGTTCATTTCTCAAGCGATATCAAGCATCAACCCTTCGCTCGGGCATTCCGTTTCCCCTTGCAATTCGATGGAGTCGACAGACAGACCTGGCCTGACAGAAGGCGTTGCACCATCAGTCACCCACGGTGGTAGGTGAGCCGCGAAGTGACGACAGAATGGCCGTCGTGCTTCCTCTGGCTCGGTGCTGGGAGCTATTGTCGGTTACCGGCGCCCGTTTCCCTCCGATCGTTAGGGTGCATGTCTTTTTGCCGAGGACAACGCGCACGGAGGGGGAGAGCGATGGTAGCGCGATAAGTAAGTGGTTAATCTCGCGTGCAAAATCCCGTCAAATGCGCACAGGACCCCCCGCGGCCCAATTGAATTTATGATTTTGCGGCCCACTCGATTTCGAGACGAGGGGCTTGTTAAAATGTATGAATCGCTCCGTTTCTGAACAGGATCAGCCCCTCCGCAGGGATTCATGCGGTGATTTATATTCGGTGTTTATGATGTTTCGATCAATGCTGCGGCTGGTGTTCGTTGTTTGGAGGTGGTGATAGCTTGTGGAAGGTTCGTCGGTGTGGTGGGCGAGAAGTTGTTATTCTGGGTTGTTATGGGTATTAGGTGCACGGTTTGGTAAAGTGTCGGTGTTGTGAAGGACAACTGAGGATGCTGTTACCTCTGATGTTATGGCGGAGAGGGGTCTTGAGGGCGTTGATACACTTGGAAACGTAGGAAAAGGGAAATGTGTATGGCATAAGTCGGACACGAAGGAGAATATTTGTCGCTGTGGTAAACTTCACTTTGTAAATTCTGCAGGAAGTAGTATCGATTAGAGATGTAATTATTCGAATAATTTTGAATACGAATATTCGACTTTTTTGTAAGAAGCTAAAATGATTAATAAATGATTATAAGAAACTATAATATTTTTATTTCTTCCCCCGTTACTATAACGTTATTTCACTAAATTTATTATTCAAATATTCGAATATTCGAATACTCCTAATTATTCGAAAATACGAATATTCGAATATTCGACTACTTAGATTATTCGAATATTCTTTACAGTGTCGTGATACCAATTGTAACATCTTACAGAAATTAATCATTCAAAGTTTATGTAAAAGGATAAGTATATACTATATTTAGGAATTAATTAAATAAGGTTGCTTTGTTTCTGACATATTTTCCTGTGACATTCAAAATTACTGAAATAACTTAGATTATATTACCGGAAGACTCATTTGTGTGCACGCGTACGTGTATTTTTGGACTATGGGAAAGTGATTAATATAATGGTTCGATTCGGCACTCGAGGCATGGAGAAGACACCATGGATCACTGTACAGAGCGAAGCACATTATAGAGGGGAAGATTCCGTGCGGCAACTCCACCAAAGAGAGGGGTAATCGGAGGGTCACCACTGGTGTAAACTAAATGTATGTCGATGTGGCTATTTAGGCAAGGTTAGGTCAACCCAAGCCCTTCGTATCAATAGCAGGTCTGCGTCAACACGGTGTTTAGTCGTTAATTTGCATGCCCCCAAGGTATCAGTGCATTTCCAGCCTGACTATTGGTTACACCAGACTCGCCTTAAGTAATTCCTGCATTGACGACCGAAATAATTTTTCCCATGCAAATGCTACGGCCACAATAAAATGAAAATCAAACATACACAACATGTAGCCTCGTTTCCTTCGCAGAGCTATGCTTGTAAGTTATAGAAATAATTATAAACTATGATCACAATCTTGACAGGAAACAGTAACCATTAATACATACTTTCATTGCTTAGTGCCATCAATCTGTAGATACTCAATTAAGTATCTGAAAGAGTTGCTCACCCATACGATATTTGACACAATTCAACGTTAATAGTGGAACAAAAGCAAAATTACCTATAAGTAATAAATAATTTCAAACGAAACACCGCCTTTTGACACTCCGCGAATGCCAAAATGTTCTTCCAATCCATCGCAAACTCCCTCTCGGCCAGCAACGAAACTCAAGGCACTTAGGGACCTGCTTAATTTCTATAAAAAGCGAGCATTTACATAAGAGAACGATTTTAATTATCTGCAGTTAACATCTGAGCGTGGCTCGCGTTTTACGGCCTGATACTTCCCCGCGGCGGAAACCCACCGGCCCGTTCTCGTCGATTTTTCATCGAGCCACGCCAGCCGGAATTCCAGCCGACCCGCCCCTCGAATTTCTGCGTGAAAAACTTAATTAGTGACCGCCCGCCCAACCCCCCATCCACCGGCCAAAGACAGCCAGGCTGGTGGCGGTGCTCGCGTCAGACATCTGCTAACAACGCAACAAAACGACCGTTTATAATCTACGAGCAACCCTCCTGGCGTAGTCGAGAGTACCAGCCAACCACCCTCCCATCGCCGCAATTTCTCCGCCCCCCCCAGCCCCCCTACGAACCGCCACTGCGGCATAAATCCCGAGCGGAGAGAATATTACGTTCTAGCGGCCGCGGAGGAACTTTAACCCTCTCCGGCCCCTCCGCCGCCCCCCCTCCCCCGTCCACTCCAACTACCCCTCGCCACTAGCAAAGCTGCGTTTCCAACTATTTCCAGCAATCCCCAACCCAAACGTATTCCCTATTTTCTCTCTTCTTTCTCTCTGCTCGGCGTTGCTTCTTCCTTTTTCCGTTTCGCCACCGGTCCCTCGCGGAATCACGCTCGTGCAACCTGTTTTCGCGCCCTGGGACAGCGCGTTTACGCGCGACGCAGGCGACACCCCTCCCGTTCGCTCGACTTTTTTGTTGGCGGGGTGGGAAAAAAGTGGCGAAGTGAAAGGGATCAAAGCGTGCGTCGAGCGAAGAGAGCTTACGGTTTTGTGGCAGCTGCTTCCTCTCCTTTCTGTTTTGTTTTTTATGCTTGTTGTGCACCTTTGAGTACTCGGGTAGAACGAGGCGTTAAGTTGAGTTACAAGTTTGTTGGCATTTTGAGGATGGCTGAGCTTTTATGGCGATTCTGCTTTGAGGGTTTTTGGGGTTGCGAGGTTTGTGAATGGATCGGAGTGTCGAGGGTTTTAGAGGAGTGTTGGTTGGGTGAGTATGGGACTACTGAATGTGTTGGTGAGAATGATTTAAGGTATTTCGGAGTGGTGACTTTGATTTTGGAAGGTGGAGAGAAAAATGGAAGGTCAAGAGTGATTTAGGAGCATGATATGTTCACGTTAATTGGAAATAATGAAACTCTTGCAGTCGTGATGGATACAAATGATGCGAGGGTTAGTGAAATTAGTTATAGAGTGAGACTGTGCATACATAGTTAATTAGGCGTTATTTAAACGTAATATAAATTGATGCTTACTGAAAAAGGTTAAAAAATAAACCCTTCAATTTAGTGGAACTGCATATCATTATGTCAAGTTTAACAATTTAAATTCATGTTGCCTTTGTTTAAATCGATTGATATTCGTGAACCTATAAATATTAAACAATCATCCTATTACCATTTAAAACTGAAAGACTATTAATTTCCAACCGCTACTGTGGAAAATTATTGGAACGAACACACAGAATTTACTATTTGTTTTTTAGTTCACGAAGCAAATAAACCTCGATCGAAATTAATGAAAATCGTAACATTTTATTATAAAATAGTGACAATACAACAGTTATAGTAAGATTCAGTGAACTACGATAAAGTGGAATAAACTATCTAGAATTTTCATCGACAAGGATCTGCATTCAACGATGAAGTTCAATTAATCAAACTAACAAGGTGTGATTTATCTTACTCTACGTTGTATTTCATGGAAACTAAGATTGAAGAGAATGCAAGCAGTCTGCAGATTAATCTCTCCGTCGGCGTTACTTTAAAGTAACGTTACTTACGAGTTTACTTTCACCCTTAAATCATTCTGCACGATACTTCTAACAGCCACTGGCTACAGTAGTAACATTGCAGTAGGTTGTCGTATATGGCTCAGAAAAATTAGGGACTCTTTATTACTTGTTCCGACGTAAGGAATAGTGCTGCATATTTTTCAAAGCAATATACCAACGCAACCTAAGCGATGTAATTTTATTTGATATATTCTTTTTAATAAATGCTGTTGCATTGTACAGACTTTACCAAATGGTATGATGCATTATGATTTCTACAGGAAACACGACGAAGATTATGAATTTAATATGGAATATTACTCAGTGTTTTTTAATGTAAAAGGTAATATGTGTCTCTGTATTTTGTTATGTTCTGGGACAGTAATTTTACGTATTTATTCAATGTAACAAGTACAAATACACTCTTTGGAGATTAAACGACTGAAGATTATATTATAATTGTTGCAGTCAACAAAATCTAATGAATCTCGAAATACACGAAGCGTGTAATAATCTTCATATAGTAGGAATATGTTTCAATTAAAAAGTATTAATAAGCAGATTTAAATGGATTTGTTCTCGTTAAAAATTGAACGATCGAATGCAGAGGAGGAGTCAGTTATCATTGTTATTATTAATACACTGGAATCAACTGAAAGTCATAAATTGCTGGCCTGTGCTCCAGTGGTATACAGATTCATATATTTAAATCGTACAGAATATTATACTTTACAATTTCCATCGCATCTGCTTGAAATCGGTTTATTATAAAGTGAATGTAGATAGGTGCTGCATGTGTAATTCTCTACCATTTATTCTCTCTGCCATACAGACTCACTTAACAGTAAATTTCACAAACTGTCTTAAGATTTAGGGGTGAACGATATTAATATACACTATTGTTCATAATTATTAGGACATCTACTCTGTGCGGAACAATTGTCGAAAACGTTGCAAATTTATTGAAGAACAAATTTGACATTATTTGATATTTTAAATTAAAAGCAGAAAATAAAAACAGTGAAAAGTATTCAATCTGAAGCAAATATCACAATTTGTGCAAATACAGCAGGCGTTCTTATGAACGGTAGGGTATTATCAATCACATTTCACATCACCAGACGAAGAGACCAATCAGCATTTTTACCAAAAAGATCTACCCACACGTGAAGCACATTCGTGACACAACTAAATGGAACATAGTTTCAGTTGTGGCTCGGAGTGTGACAAGCCAAAAAAGGGACTCGAATGAAACGAATCGTGTCACGAAAGTGCCGTTATCTTGTGTTACTGAAATATGAAACGAAATGCAAAGGTGGATGAGCGTTTGCCAAGGAACGTTCGTGATACTGGTCCAGGTGCACAAGAATTACGCCGCGTCGTTGGAAATGCATTAACGAGAACTACGGATCTACCGGTCGATAACTAGCGATACGTCTACCTATGCCGACCACGTGAACGTGGACGCTTTAGCTTAGTAATTAGCGTGACTCACTGTATTCCCACGCCCAGTAATCACCAGCACCCGCCGTAGGCAGCACCGTGCTCCATGCTTCTATGTGTGAACAGAAAGAAGGAAAGAAAGAAAGTAAAAAACTGAACCATGCTCTTAAAATTGTATCGACGAACTAAATTATCAGTGGACTCTCTCACCTGGACAGAAAGTACATACTGTAATATATGTATTTCGACCACTCGCGAGGTAAGACGAGACGAAATGGCGGGTAAGTATGAATCGGTTTCGCGTATGTTGAATAAGAAATATTCCTAGAATGATGTCTATTATTTTAGATGCTTCTGATGTTTAATTGTTACTTTTCAAAGGATCTCTGTTAATGGACCCCTTCGATAATTTACAGTGTTTTTCTATACCGTTGCTAGGATTGTCGAACAATTTGGAACGTTATATCAATTTTAATTTACATAGAACGTGGATCAATTAAAATTCGGGTTATCGAAACTCCACTGTATATTCTCGTCCACAGAATTATTGCGATAGACACGGCTTACTATTTTCGCGCAAGCTTCTCTCGCCAGTGAATAATCGCTTTTTGAAAGTTTCCCCAGGTACCCAGGAAAAATCGCAAGTTATCGCCGATGTGTTCCGGGGGAAAAACAATAATCTCTCCTGTCGCTCGAATAACATCAGCCGTCGACCCCCGAGCCAACCGTAAAACCGAGTTACGTGCATTCTGCGTGCACGTTTTACGGTACGTCCCTCCAGGGAGACAACTTTAATTGTCCATATCTTTCCATCGTAAAATACAGTCAGCTTTGACAGTGCAGAGGTTGTATTTAACGATCTTCTTGACGCATTTTCACGTACGACGTGGGTATTTTTATGCGACCCTGCGTCGACGACGAATCTCCTGGTGGCTAGAGATACGAATACTTTGGCTCAGAGGCTCGAACTGTTATGCATAAATCACTTTGCTCTGAATCACAGAAACCACATTCTCATGTGTCAGGCATTTGCAAAAGCTTTCGGTTATTTTTAAACCAAATTTATTTCTTTGGTACACAGAATTGGTACAATAATTTTTATTGGAAACATTTTCTCTCGCTTTCTGCAACATTCTTCCATCTTTTGGGCAAGAAATCTTCCTCGTCGAAAGAATTCCTCACTTTTGGAGGTAACCCAAACTCTGGAGACGACGGACACTTTTGCAAAAGCTTAATAATATGAGGTTGGTGTGTAAGACTTTATCTGCAGCTCCCACGTATACGTGAGTTTATGATGCCGATTTATTTCGAGGGTGAGCTTAAGAGTTTGATGTTGATGACACTGTGTCACTGAAGGATCTTGTATTTTATTTATTCGAGGCAGTTTTTATTTGAATCATGTGGAAGAAAATTGTGTTAAACATATTACTACGAGGAGTAATGAATTTTTGGAGTAATATTTTTGTGGAATTTAAGCGAAATCGGCGAGGGCACTGTGTAACTGCGTTGAACATATGGAAATATGGATTAAGGATATTATATTGTAGAATTTAATCGTGCAGCTGCTTGAATTAATACATGTTTTCTATAATGTTGAATTTATTTAGTGAAGCTTTCTTATTTTGAGACGATTGAATGGTTTATAACTAACTACGAGCCACTTAAAATACTTGCTTGAAATGTTTCTTCCAACTATCAATATTACCTAGAAATCATCCTGTATAATCAAATTTGAAAATCAATATACATTTATTCTCTATTATTTTGTGTTAAATCTTTCAAATAGAACAACGAATATAATTGTTTAAAAGGATTTTATATCGTATAATTTCTACATACATAACTGCCCTCATCCACATTTTCACGCTGCATAACACAATTTCATGTGCAAAAATCGCAAATGAATAAAAACATTTGCAGCTTAAATCCGCCGTGACTCATTGTGCATGCAAAACAACATTCGTACAAACGATTCGGTCCACGGTACACAATCGAAAATACATTTTCCACTTCGGTTTCCGCGACAGACAAGTTATCGCGTTTTCGTGCCTCGTAAAAACCATAATCCGTTCCCTCGTTCGTACACAATCCTCTGCCCTCGAATCGATGATATACCACCCTCGACTGATTTCACGTGCGCTTTACTACGCCCCCGCGAGGGGTGGAATGCCGCGGAAATGTTTTCGCTTTCGATCGTAGGGAGCGTTAACCGTGCTATAATATCTGGTGGATCGAAACAGTGCTGTGCTGAAAAATTCGCAAGGGCGTGGACGATGATCGGAAGGCAATATCAATACTTCCGATGGGTTCTGCGTGGAATTTCAATTTTTCAACTATAAGAATTTCACGAGATTATGTATTGTAAAACGATTCGTGAAATTGCGCGAGAAGAATTTGTATGAGTAATTTGGTGACTAGGTTAAAGGACTGAATTACTGTTACCTTGAGCTGTTCTACTTGAAATAACGAATAAACCTTGTGAAATCATACGTAACAAAAAATGAGAATACAATTGAAACTGTTATTTATACGATACAAAAAACAGCACCTAATTTTTTCTTCGTTAATTTTGATAAGATGATCAAAAATTTGGTAGTAGATAGCGGATAGTAGAAGAGTGAACACGATGTCTTCCTTACTAGCGAAGGAGAAAATAAGGCATTAAAAAAAATGCTATAATTGTAATACTTAACCTATTAACCTTTAGATAATATTGTGGTGTCAGTAATTCCATCGACTACGTGTTAAGGGTGACAGTAATAGCCCCGTCATATTTTTCTTAAATCTATGAACTTATAAATAAAAATAAGGGGTTCGAGATTCGCAAACATTTTTTCTTCAACTAAACATATTAAATAATAATAAATAAATAGGAACTCTCATACTTTTTGCCAATAAATACAAAAACTATCCAATAATGTCAGAGTCAATTCTTAAGATAACAGTAATTGGGTCCTTTACCCTAAATTGCTGTATTCAATTGTCACTGTTTTAGTTTTAGTACGAAACGACGGGGAACTTATCACTCATGGCATTATTTTAATGACATCGAGTTCGCCGGTTTGTCTGACTTAAGTTGTTCTGTTTATAGTTGCTGTGCGTTAATGAACTTACTACGAATTTACGCAATGAATTATTCATAAGTGTATGGTGTTAAAAGATCGTTTCGTTTAATTCTATTATATTCTGCCGTGTCGAGGGATGCAACTGCAGAAAACAGTGCCCAGTTGAAATTCAAACGACGCTATGGTACTCCGTCAGTAAAACACGCAAACGAAACGTGACTATTTACCTGAATTAATTCAACGTGTGCGATCAGGAATTACAATCAGATCATGGTTGGACTGGTGGACCATGACTAAACGATACTACTAACCGACTGATACCACGAAATCTGCAGTGCCTAGTTTTGTGCTACACAGTCACGTTTGAAAGTACAACAAACCCCTATTGTTTGTGGAAAACTTCCATTAATTCATATCTTCCCTGCATTGCTAAGTGGTACATGTATATTCTGCATTTCACTAATTTATCTTTATGAAATTGTTATTGAAAGCAGTACTTAAATTGCTTTTAAAACAGTGAATGGTAAATGTCATCCATGCAATTTGTGGAAAATAAATAGATTGTTTTAGAAGCTTGTAATATTGTAAATAATCCCCACCTGAAGCAGTTTCTAAAATACTGCACGTGTGAGATGCTATAGAGAGTACGTGCAACGCCTGCATATTAAGCGCATGGCGTGTCTGGGCATATCCCGACCAATACTACTTGCTGTTTCAGATTACCTCGTTTCTGGGCATATATACCCCTACCATTAGCAGGAAATTATTGATTATTACAATTATTGAGTCGTCTTTAATGGTTACACAATTTTTTATAAATTTTCGACAAAATTGAAATTTAGGATATTTTGCTTCAGAATTTGCCTCCTTTATCATTTCCTGAACATGAATTTCTGCAAATTTGAATCGTCTATTGTCATGAATTCTAATTCTTCGAACTTCTTAATGTTCATAGAATCGAATAACTTAATCAAATACATCTGGTACTTGAGTGATTATACATCCGAATCCTTTAATACCACACAAAGAAAGTAATCACACGTACCCACTTCCATTTCCTTACTGACACATCAAAGTACTGAATGTCGCAGATAAATTCATTAGGGAGCCCACAGAACTTGCCGGAAGTTCTACAATATATAAGCCACGGTTCTATCCGTACATTGTATTCTGAACACGAAAGTGGGTCAACAATCAACGGTCTTAAGGAGGGAAACACCACCTTCGCAATTTAGCGAGCCTGACGTTCGCGTTTCACCATCCACCCGCGTCCCCTAATTTATCTATCTCATTTAACGATTTCATTACGCCGACAAATGTTTTGTCAATTCACCGTATAACGTCAACGCGTGTTTGCCGCGTTCTACAAACCTCGATGCAGTCGACAAAATAAACAGCAATCTATGCCAATTTCTTCCTCTGATTCCGCAAACGGAGAAAGAAACCACAGTGGATTCTCCGCCCCCATATGCGAAACAAGTCGCTGCGTGAAATTTCCGAAGGATCTGTCAAGGTCTCATTGTCAGTGTTGCAGTCAGCGAAGCGATAAATATCTCGACACGGCTTTTAATAACGACTAACGACGAAACTGATCAGCCACGATTACTGCTGTTCGAGGATCTAGTACAATCAGGAATTAAATCGTTCTGTGAATATGGAAATGCATGGCGTTCCGCCTTAGAGGAAGTAGGTCGACAATCAACAGTCTTGAGGAAGGGGCTGCACCACCCTCGCAATAACGAAGCCGATGCTCGCATTCCTCGTTCACCTTGTACGCCGTTTATCGCCGACATCCCGCTCGTACCACTTCCATTCCGGTTCATGGGACAATCGATCAACACCGAAATTCATTGACTGTGAATAGAAGACGTCGACGTGGAATCCCTGAAAGGGGTGTTCAGCAACGCTTGCTTCCTTGTTTCTTACTACCACAGAAAGTCAAATGCGACTTACCTACAAGGGAAGATTTTCAACTCGGAAAATCAAGAAATTCTGAAATTTTGGGGATATGTAGAGAACATATAGGTTTGAAAATCCGACTGCTTTCCGATTTTGTGTTATAACCCGCGAACTGTAAGAGATAGAAAAAAAGTTTTCAGACAAAAGTTACTTCTAATTACAGTTCTTATAGTTCGCGAGTTATAACACAAAATGGGAAAATAGTCGGATTTTCAGGGCGTCAATTTCACCCCCTTAGAGTGAATTTAGGCAGCAAAAAATTCTTAATACATACCTATATATCCTCTACAGATCCCTAAAGTTGTATAATTTTTTGAATTTCCGGGTTAAGGATCTTCCCTTATTAGTAGGTCGTTGATTCCTTTTCTTAAAATTATTTTGTACGAACCCATCACCAACGCAGAAATACCTAATACTTAATTCCATTTCCTTTTGAAATGTTCTATCGATTAAAGGCAAAAGAAGGTAACACATGAATCATTGAAATTTTTTATTCCAGAAGATCTTATTTTAAAAAACTTTTAATTATGCTTGATATATGACGAAACTATCATTCAGGAAAATAACCTTTCTAGAGTTAATTATTGTCAGGATTTACATATCTGTTCGTCATATATCACCTAAGTTCTGCTAATCGTAATTTTGTTTCCTCCATCCGTGAAGCTAACATTCGCTCATTAAACGTGCGTAATAATAACAAAAGTTAAGTCAGCCAGAATTTCGCTTTAATTTTTCAACGTTCCTGTTAACAGCTTTCGCCCTTGGACACGATTGTCCCTCTCGACGGACAGAAATGGTCGTTATACGCGATATAACGTAATTTTCCCGGTTTAATGACCGTGTTGAAGCTTCGTGTCAGACTTTCGCGGGAAGAAGGAGGAACAAGGCGGATGAAATAGCGCCGCCGCTGGGGCACAGCACGGGAGGAAGAAGCGTAGTGGAGGATTTATTATGGTCCGAATAATCAGTCCGTGGGGATCTCTTACAAATACGGTGGAAGAGCGACGGTTTCGCCGTGAAGCTCGGGAGGGATTGACGACTAACGTGTGAAAGAAACTGGGACCGTAACGATGTCACCATTTTCTGCCTGAGATAATTTCGCAGGTTATTAGAGCAAATCTGTGCACATAAAGCAGACACTGTTAAGGTGAATGTGTTGAAGGAATAAATTGTTTCACAAGTTAAATAATATCAAAAGTAGAAAATAAGGTGTAGGTGCTGTTTTTATTGTATTTTTATAAATGCACTGCTCAAGATATTTGAAGAATATTGTATTTTAATATCGAAGTATGCTATAAATTCTCGATTAAGTATTAGGAACGAAAGAGTGAAGGTTATGATTTAATATCATAAAAATTTTGCCGAATAATTGATTTAGGTAGATTCAAAGATAAAGAATGATTGATATTCATCACAACTAACATTGAAAAATTCCTTCAATTCCTCCTTCCCCTCACTTTGAACCCTCCATAGTAAATATAAAACTTTACGCACACTAGTGCCAACAAAAGTGTCCATTTCCATGTTAAACTGCAAAGTCCCTCCATTATTGAAACTGTTCCCTTTCCATTCAAATAAGCAAATTTCCACTATAAAGTAAATTTAAAAACAATATTGAACGGAATCGCGTTAAAACACCATTCAAATTACAAATTCTTTCCGTAATTTCCAGCTGTACGTGTTCCGAATAATCGGATGACAATTCCCTGCCGCGGGAACAAATACAAAATTACCATCAAGCGGAAAAGTATCGTCCTCCCACGGATTGCCCCGCTGGCGGGCTCGTACCGCCGATACTTCATGCGGCGAGTAATTTCATTATTTCCTCGAAGCACTTTGAAGCATTATTTCGCGACTGCGGGACGGGCACACGCGTGAATTAAGAATGATTTACACGGTGAACGTGCATTACGTTCCAGGTAATCGCGCTATAAATTCACGGCACGAGCGCCAGCGTATTCTATGCAACAATGAGCGCCGCGCAGGTGGTGGTTGTAGGATTAATTTAAAGCATTGATACCCCTTTGAATAACAAGGAGGCGAAACAACCGATAAAAGACGACCGACAATAAGACGAGCGGGCGAATTAGAGCCGCGGGGGCGATGCCTTAACGAGCTGCACGAGCTTCTCGTGAACTTAGCAAACCAATGTCGCTGGGCGGTGGAGATTTCGCGATAGCGAATTTTCATAATTGACCGTGCTGAATGTAGAATGTCATGGAGAAATCGAGTTTGTCGATTGCCAATTTTCGGAATTGCGGGGGAAATAAAATGTGAGAGAATAATCGAGTTCAGCGATTGCCAAGGACGTCATAATCGATTTCTGTGACAGAAGTAAAAGACGATTTAGATTTTCTGCGATTCAGTTGCTGGTAGCTTTAGAAGTTTTCTTCTTTTTATCTATTATCTTCGTTTAAAATATTCTTTTCATCCCGAAAATCCTTCTAGTACCTTCTCTAATTATCTAACAATAGAATTAATTAAAGGTTGCAACGTTAAAAAGATCTAGCAAGAAGAATTCAGGATTCATTTAAATATATTGTAATGAAAATTAAAGATCCGTGATGAGGAATTCAGCGCCGTGTAATACGGAGCCTCTTCTTCAGGAAAACAGACGTGAAGGAGAAGGTTCTAACTCAGAAGCGCCCGACGGCATTAGTACGTGCGAGCGCAAGTGCATCCTGAGCCTCAGAGTTTTATCTCGCATAGTAAATCGCAATTAAAGTAAATCCAGGCCGCTGCTTATCCGGGGAGAAACATGGAATTTCGCTCACGCGGTTCCCAGACTTTTAAATCTGCTCGGGCGTGATCTCGCATTCCTCAGGCTCTCCCGAGGGGCGAAAAAAACCGTATCCTTTAAGGGATACCCGAGTCCGTGTAACGGAGGCTTCATTGAAATGAATTGGATCACGTCGTGTCTCTATTAATCAACGAATGGAAAATCGTACGTAGCTATTCAGGAAAATATTTACCCACTTCTCACGTGCGACAAATTGAATCACTTATAAATTGAAAGTAATTCACCTGTGGTTCGACTAAAATTCAACGATCGAAAAATTCAAATTCGAGCTAGTGGGAAATTTTTAGAAATTCGAACATAATGCTGGAAAAAATTGGAGAAACCTTTAGTACCTATCACTATATAACTTCTACTAATTCTCAGTGTGGTATAATAAGGCCTTCCAACGTAAAAATTGGAATAAAAATACACATCGTCGAAATTTTATCTCGTGAATTTAGAGCAGACCAAACGAAGCGAACGATGTCTACATATGCCTGACGAGGAAATGATTTTCAATGAACACGATATCAGTGGGTGACAAGAACCCGTAACGCGTCAATGTGACGCGGCCTATATAAATAATTAAAATTCACTCACGTAGGCGTGGGGGCGTGTTGGGGAATCGGCAACGACACGTCACGATGATCAATATCGCTTTTAGGAAAAGTTTCTGATGGCGCGACATTAACGGATTAACAGCGCGGAAAGTGTAGCGGTGTAAAAGCCTGATTGCGAAAAGGGGTCGTGTCGGTATCGCGATTAATTGGATTGTACATCGGGGCTTGTTCCAGCACCAGCGAAATGTGAAATATTTGTGAAATATTGGACATCGCGTGTTCGATAATAAATCACGCTGTCCGTGGTAACTGAAAACAGTGTTATTAAAATTCGACGGGCCGTTATTATCGACGAGCTCAGATATTAAGAATGATCGCACACAATGTTTTCCAAGTACCATTACCATTGTTACCATTCATGATTTTAACACTGAATTAAGTGTCGTTACAGGGGTCGGCGATTCAACGTAACTACGTTTCATTAATTTTAATAATTTTTCTCCATCATTATTTACGAATTTTACTTCCATGTTTGTGTTTACTGAATTTTATTTAGTAGTAGTAATATGCGCTTATTTCATACGCCTTTCGGCCTTTGAAAGGGGGGTATACATTTATTTTTACAATATTAGTTTATATTCCTATTTCTTTTCTAATCTTCTTGGTTTGTCTCTGATATTGCTTCTAGTTCTATTTTCAATGGCACGTGGTCCAATTCCACTCTCCCTTCCACTTTGAAGTTTATGATTTCATCCCTCGCGTCTACGTTTACTATCACGTAATCTGTTACCGAGCTTACAGCATCTTACTTCACGAGGATTATTATAATAAATGAGGAGTGATTTTGTACGTTTCAGCTTCCGAAGTAGTACAAGTTGAAAATACTGCTCCAATGGTAATCAATCTTTCTGATCGTGTTACAAAATTAATTAACCACGTCTCTGATAACCTCATTCATCGTTAACAGTTCAGGAGCTCATAATTATAATTGGAAGTGATTTACATGGCTATATTCTGTTACCACATAGACGTCCAGGAATTTATGACACATTTTCGATTCAAGAGTTCTAATTTGGTTCATTGTACCTCGTTCTGTACGATTTTTCGTACTTTCATCCTCGACAACGGATTCAGAAATAGCGTGGGTGTATAAATACACCTGTGTAGCTCGGAATAATTACGGGTACGGATTGCATAGATCGAAAAAGTAACTGTTACGATTTTCATACTTCTGTAAATATTGGAACCAGCAGTGAAGTTACATCCCAGACACAAAGATTACCTTTCCTTCCTTCCACATGAAGTGACTGGCAAATTTTACTGACAGATATTTTGAAATAACTCTGTTCCCAGTTATCATCGAGGTTTACCAATTTTTATGTGGAAAATAGAGTTGCATATACAACCTGAACAACTAAATATGAAATCAAAATTTCATCTCACTATCTATAGTCACCTAAATAAAATTCCAGTGACTCGATTGAAGAGCCACCATTGTTCCACCAAACAACAGCAAAACATTATTCTCTTTCAAAGAATACAGGTAATCCTCGTATCTGGGAAGTGCCTCCAACCCACAAAAACAAATTAACTACCATATGACAGTTCCTTTCACACCCTGCATCCTTTGTCCGGCAAATTTTTCTCCATCTCCTATTATTCCAGAGACATTAAGGTGACAATGGTATTGTCCCGGAGGTATTAAGCCAACAATACTCGACCGCCCTGCACGCTATACACGGCACCGCATAAAAGCTTGATCCACGAGGATCAGGATCGAAGACACACATTGAAGGATGGACGGTCGGACGCGTACACAGGCATCTCGGAATGGGCGTCGCGTGCACGCTGTCGCAAACAACGGGGGCAACTAGCTGTAAAACAACCTACCTTTCTCACAATAGGCGCCCTCATAATCGCCGGATCGACACTCGCAGATGGGCCCGCTATCAGTGGAGATGCAGATTCCGCCGTGCTGGCACGGATCACGTGTTTCACACGCATCCGTCGTATTGGCTGTCATCGTGTTGCGTAAACTCTGCAACAGATAATGGAAAGTAACGTTAGCGTATCTGCGGATATCAAAGGGCGACAGATACTGGGCCGATGGGAGCGCGGCAACTGATGAGAAATCGATATCTGCGGGATGGTCGCGATTCGAAGGGGCGATAGATACGCCACCGCAAAGGGCTGCGCCAGTTCCGCGAATATTCGTCACAGGAATGTGTACCCCTTTCTGGACTTTGTCGCTGAGATCGAATCCGACGTTCAGTACGAGAAGTCTCGCATGCCTTTCAAAGGCAGAGTTAAAGTGTAGATTGTAGAATATGGAGATTTGATTAAACGTAGAATTTAACTGACGGATATTTCAATTATATATTAGCGTTTGCTTGAAATAGTGTGGGAATTAATTCTTAAGGATGCCCGCTGCGTCAAGAAAGTATTCCCCAGGTTAACCTTCACTTGACACATTTCTCACGCTACATAGAAAAAGAATTTTGGTAAACCACATACGCTCGAGGGAGTGATACAGTCCAGGAGCACGAAAACTGCAGCCACTTTTGGAATTTTAAACCTCAAAATCTGAAACTTTGAACCTTCATTTACCCACATGGGTGTTCACAAAATTTTTTCCAGAGGTGGTGGGGCAACTTTGGGAAACAGTGACGGTAACGAGAACTAATTTCGTACCGCCAGTTTAATTAAAGAATTAGAATTGAAATTTAAAAACATTCACTTTTGTAGTATAAACTTAATAAAAATTAGTTTTTATGAAGAAGCGATTTTTTTTCTTAAACCAAAAGGGGCAACCGCTACGGGGCGCTCATGTTCACCCGTACATTTTACCAAACTACACAAACTTTTCCATAGAAAATATACCCAACACTTCCTAGGATACAACCTACCACAAATGGGTTGCTAAAAAAATCAATGCCTTCGAAGTTCTTCGCAGCATTGCCCCTTTAATTCGTGCAGCAACACGCGCAGAGTCGAGGCCCTTTCCGCCTCGATTCTTCGCCATTCCCTAAAATGGCCGCGAGCCAACGATCGGCCTGTTCAGCGTAATAATGGAGTAGAGCGATGCAGCTGACCCGGTGACCCAATACGTGCGTCCGCGGAGGTTCCGTCCTCCACCAAAGGAGTTAAAAATACCCCCCCGTTTTCGCCCGTTTTCCGGCTTCAGAGGAGCGCCGGTGGCTCTGGGGAGAAGCCGGATATGTAGGCCGTGTTCCATCGCGAGAAACCAGCCGCGGACTCATTTCAAAGATTACGCCTCCGCGGAGGTGCGATGGGAAAACGAAGAAAAGAACCGCGTTGGGAATAAAAGGAAGAGGACGAAGGGGGTGGCCGGCTTGCGGAGAACAGTCGGGCCCCATTGCGGTTCTGGCGGCCACGGATCCCACCGGCTCGCTGCTACGACGACATTCGGGCTAATTAAGGTGTGTTCCGCTGAATGTTTCCGCGGGTTTATGCACGTCTCTGAGGCGGTTGTCTCCCGTGCACTCGTATATGCATCTCGGCCGCGGGAGGAGGTTAACCCGTTCGTCTCTCGTGCTGGACGAGCACGGGAGAATCTGGGGATGTCCCAGAAGTCAGAGATGATTGGAAGCATTGTTCTTAACGAGATGTTGGTAGGTTATGATTAGCTTTGGAGCTGGAATGGGGATGCGTGAAACGATCGCAAGAGGTGGTTTTGGTGAAAGTGCCACTCAAGGGTGGATGGGATTGTTGAATGTATAGGGTGATGTGAAAGTGGATGAAGAATTTTTGAGTATGTATTATTTGTAGATGCTGAGGAGAGGTGTATAGTCAATGTGGGTTAAGGGGGAACACCACTGTGACGGCCGGAAAAGTAAGTAATTTTTAAGAATTTTATTCAGGAATGATTTACAGTTTTCATAGAAAATTTTTGTTACCTACCTTTAGTACGCTGTCTTAAGAGACTATATAAAAAAATAAATAGAAAAACATCCATAAATTTTAATATATTAATTAATCTTTTAGACTCCCACACGCGAGCTGGTCGAATGTGTAACTATGGAACAGCTGATCCGAAATCAAATTTCTTTTTTTTTTATAAACTATATGAGTGTAGTTTCCGTTGTACGTGCGGATTTTTTGATTGAAGACAAACTTTTTGAAATACCCTCGAAAAACTGTCCATCTTATTCGCGGATTTTCGAAACTTTTCTTCTAAAGCGCATCATTTTTACAAAAATAATTTGTTTAAGAAATCGGTACGTACAACGGAAACTACACTCATATAGTTTATAAAAAAAAAATGAAATTTTATTTCGGACCTGCTGTTCCATAGTTAGACATTCGATCAGCTCGCGTGAGGGGGTCTAGAAGATTAATTAATATATAAAAATTTATGGATGTTTTTCTATTTATTTATTTTTTGTATAGTTTCTTAAGACAGCGTACTAAAGGTAGGTAATACAAATTTTCTATAAAAACTGTAAATTATTTCTGAAAAAAAATTCTTAAAAATGGCTTACTTTTCCGGCCGTCACAGTGGTGTTCCCCCTTAAGTTAACTTTGATGGAGGTAGGTATATGTGATTCATTTTTGTGTCTACTTAGTTTCTTAATTTATAGACTTTGTAATATCAAAGCTGTGAAATATATTTTGTATAAAGCACGCTGCTTCATTTTTTCGCATTTACAATTCTTTATAATAACTGCATGGGATACGACCAACACGCGTATAAGGGAACCTTCTGGTGTCAGCTATACATACATGCATAATGCAGCATTTAAAGTGTATGTAGATACCTACTATAAATTTTAGGCGTTAGAGCCTTTTCACACGAGATATGAGGTTCATAGAAATCAGAAATACAATCGAATTGAATATACAAAATGCACATCACCAGCCTCGGAGGTGCCTCTAGTACAAAAGCTTTAACCAAGGAACAAGGAATTCAGATTGTAATCGAGGAGTGTAGCAATAATTGTCTCGCAAATAATTCCGCTTCCTCGCCTAACAAGGGGATCGTAAATCCGGGGCAACATACGAACGCTGGGGCGTGCATAAAATCGCTTTATTTTTTGGGGCTCTGCAGTGCCCGTTGCAGCGGTTCCCAGGTAAATAAGCTCGCTCCCGGCCCGATTTCGTCGTAGTTTATTAATTCAATTATACTTTTCCGCCGGCGTTCCGTTAACGGATCACGTACAGCCACTCGTATCAGCTGACGGTGTAACCGTGTCCCGGAGCCATTGTGGATTCAGGACGCGGGACGGAGCCAGGCGGAGAAAAACGATACCGGGACACGGAATCAAATTTTAGTTTCTGCTCTATAATGGCTGTTGCAGCACTTAGCTACAATCGCTCCGTACAATTGACTTTGTTTCAGTTGCCCCATGTCTCTCGAGGATACAGTGTCACTACTTTTAGAGGAAACGCGGCACGTTCAAGGTACTTCGGAATCCATTTTTGTGCATTGAAGCTGCTATAGAGTATTTATAGAGTCGTGGGCGGATTAGGGAATAGTTAATAACTTGAATAAAGTCCTCGTCAAATTCTGAAAGTGGAAATATGTTTAGATCGTTACGTATCCAGTTTGCTGTTGTTTCTATTTGCTTGTAACGTGCACTGGTTACTTGGGTACTCGTTCAATGTACTTTTGTGAAACATTTCTGCAAGGGAAAGAATGCTATAACAGCTGAAAGGCGATTACGGGTGTACATCCTTGTACCTGTATGAAGGTAAGCCCTTGAAGACGACCAGTGGGCGGCGAAGTGTGTCTTTTAGTTAGTCTTTAGAGGGTTTCCAGAGAGAATAGATAAAGAGAATCTTGAGAGAATCGAGACGGTCTTTAACGAGTTTCGAGACAGCCTCCTGAGAGTCGACGAAGTTTCGAACGAGTTTCTAGAGTTTTGAGAGTCACACAACCTAACCAGTACTGCTGCAATAATAATAAAGCCTACGATATGTATATCTCACCCAAAACTTATAAATAAATTTCTCCCTTCTATGTGAAAATACTATAAGTATGTATCTTCTTCACGTGTAAAAACATTTTTATTACCCAGCTTCCAATAATTTGCCCGCCTCCTTTTATCGAAAACACTTTCGCAATTGAATCACAGTTATCCATTATAATATTCTGCTACCTCACCTCTGCTAGGAAGTACGACGCTCTATTTCACAGTAATTTCCTCGGCGATCCACGGGAAAAACATTATCCGTTGGCGCAGTATCGACTTCCGGGGTCCCGCATTCGGGACACGAGAGCGGGACAGTAGTATGCGGCGTAAGAAAGGGACAGGGGAAAGGGGGTGGCAGATGCCCCGTATGCGGATGCCCGGATTCTCCTCACGTCGGGACAATCAATAGCGACTGTTCCATGGGAATGTGTATTCACGTGCAACGGGAGAAGTGTTCTAGCCGTGTATAACGTCCGCATAAGAAGGTGTACCCTCCTTTCGACGGATACAAATAACGTCTGTAAAGATGCTCTTCCTGTTTATTCATAACACAACGCCGAACGGAATGGAAATCAGCGTCACGATAGTCCCCGGCGACGAGGGGCACTTTTCGTCCGGAGCTATGTTGAATTTTATTGGTTTCTGTATGGAAAGCTGAGGAACCTAGTGGTCCAAATTCTGATTCGTCTGTGCTGCTCGAAATAGGAGGTGGTGATTTGAAAGAGTGATACATTTGAAGGAGTTTTGAATGGTAGGAGAGGGGCAGTGAATGATTATGGCAGTTTCTAAATATTTTTAAAATATATTTCTCACTGTAGTTATTTTCGATTTCGAGATACAAGGATGGGTTTGTGTCTAGAATGTTTAACATGGTCATTCAGTATTTATGGGTTAGATACAGTGGTAAATATATAGTTATATTGTAATTCTCCAAGTTTGATTATAAAGAGGATTCTTCGGGGAAGAAATGATCATTTCTAACAATCGTTTTCTAAGCATCTTCGGAAAAGTATTTCATGTGGAATTACACGTAATACGAAATTAGTGTCGACTAATTGAAAAATAAAAATCTCGACACATCTATATCCCACCTCAGACACATGCCATGCGTGTAATTATTAACGAGTACATGTAAACTATGCAGAGAATTGCCATTACTCCTCTGCATACCAAGAAATTCCACCCCGCGGGAAGTGCATCGCTTTTCCCAAGTATGCATCACATAGTTACATAAGTATGCGCTCTGCATCGAGCACGCCTTAAAATTCGAACGCATCAAAGTATTTATATTCGAGTATAACAACACTTCTCCAGAAAATAATAACCGAAACGTTCAATGTGCCTCCACGAAATATTCAGAGAATTTCATTTGCTGGAAAATAATCTATTTAACCAAACAATTGAAATCATACAGAATACATGTACTTTAATTTAATCAGGAAGTTCAGAAGAGTCCCAGCGTCGACCCCAAAGACAATCGAATCGCTAAACTCCACAGATTCGATGCGTTTCCGTCTAACTGCTGCCATGATGGGATAAACAGGGGGCTACGATATTGGATCAAAGCTAACTCTCGTGTTTTGAATGACCGAAGCACTTTCGGAGCAGGCCGTGCAGCCGCGCCGAAACGGCTGCACTGTTTGGCTAGGGAACCGCCGTTCAACTCGGAACCAGCAAGGATAGTCCAGGACCTCCTGGCCAGTTTCGCGGTTTAAATCAAACACTCCGCGAATAACTTGTATCAAAGGCACAGGATCATTTTCCTGGTGTTCGGGTCTGTATAGGAAACGCTGCTAGAACTCTGTGGACGACCTCTGAAACAGATTAACGACGATAATAGCCGTGCCCTATGCGTGCCTTGGTTTGAAACGTGAGCGATAGCCTGGCCGAAATAATTCCAACCCTTGAACAGAGATTGTGGACGATTGGAAAGTTTCCTTCGAATAAGTTTCTTGTAGGTACTTATCTTGGAGAAAGTATTACGTAACGATTAATAAGAATAATGAAAATCAATCTATGGCTATGGAATTGTAGATCATAGAGCTAGGTTTTGGAATGATACATTTCTTTCGTTGAAGAGATGGTTTAATTAAAGAAGTATCCGGTGCTGGTTTTGAAGAGAACAATTTTCGATACTGGAATATACTACATCAGGGTTTCCAAAACTATTTTGTGTCGCAATCCCCTTTTTATAATATTCAAATAACCTGCGATTCCACCTTCCATATTTCTTTCCTTTCATTTATGAAAAATCAGTGTTACGTCATTAATAGAATATAACAATTTAACCAGAATAAACTAAATATGTGCTAAATAAATCGTCAACTAAAAATAACCGTGGCCCAGACCCCCCAGAAAACACTTCGCGACTCATTCGGGGGTTTGCGACTTACAGTTTGGGAATCACTGAACTACGCAGATGATATAGTGATATAGAGATATAGTGTAATATCAGCACAACGTAACAGTAATGTAAAGATATAATAATGTATGACAACTCAGAGATGTAAAAGCCTGTACTACATTTGTATATGTTTATCGTCAATTTACATATCTAATTGAGGTTGATTTAATAATTGAGTGTGCTGCTTAGCGCTAAGGGCGAGCACGCTTCAGATAAAGTGGGTTATCTCGCAGGTTCATTTGCGACATGAGGCAGTCGCCATTGCGCTCGTCATTTACGTTAAAGACAATGGATCGTCTGACGAATTATCCAATCTCAGGAAAACCGGTTCATTCACTATTTAACATACAATTATCCTTTGTCCCGCGAACGTTAGGTTTGGGGTAGAGTTTCAATTATACCACGGAATGAGACGATGAAGCTGAACCGCGATTTCGCAAGGAACGCGCACAGTTATCGCGACTACAAAGTGAAAGTGGAATAATTTGGCCTCAAGTATACGTTAAGGGGTTTTCACAAAGCGTCCTTGTTAACAGCGGGCGGAAGAGGAATTTTAAACGTTATCCAGTTTATTCATTTCCCGTGAAACATCCTCTTTGCTCGGTCTTGTTTGAAATTCTTTGCACGAGCAAGGAATGTTAACGCTGCGGCGCCGCGAATCCAGGGCATGAAACATTTAGGAACATTTTTCCGCGTCAAAAAACCACGTGAATATCAGATTAAGACGCTAGAATGCGATAATTTGTGTACAGAGTGTAAATGTTCTTTGACCTCTCCTTTTATTTATAAATTGTTGTGGTACTTACTATTCTTGTTGGACTATTATAAGGGATACAATACTATAATGAGTAGAGATATTAAGAATTCAACGCACGCGAGATATCTGGAACGTAATAATAAATGATCGTTTTAAATTTTTTTTTTCAAAATTCCTATGTGCGGTCTTCAATAATTTATTATAAATGAGGCATTTAGAGCAAAAATGGACTAACGCACTTTGGAAAAAAATTAATTTTTCCAATTTTTAACCGACTTCAAAAAGAAGGAGTTTGCAGATTCGACCTGAATGTATTTTTTTTTATGTTTGTCCGCGCATAACTCCTCAGTATATGGACCGATTTTCATGATCTTTCTTTTATTCGAAAGAGGGGGATGCCCCGGTGGTCCCATCCTACACTTCATTAATATTGGCTCAATGCTTTGCCAGTACTGGTTAAATCAAACTTCGCCTTTTTACCTAATTTGTATTTCATGTATTCTCGCATTTTGGAGTATTTTCGGGTGTTAACTTGAAGACCTCATATAACGAATTTGATATGTCCGAATTCTCTTTTTTTCAAGTCGCTTATTTTTGGAATCTTCCGTTTCTAGCAAACAGTTCTTTTTTTTAGGACTGCCCTCTTTTTGTAGGACTACCCATATTTTTTAAAATAAATGTAGTTATGTAACATAAATAACTAAAAAGTAAAACATAAAAAATAAACAAAATTAAACTGACTTCAAAAAATAAAAATGCACTAGAAAGTAAAAAATTTTTTTTTTCCTTATTTAATCTACGACTCTCAATTTGTTTATGTCGTCGCCAGATTTACACAGTGCAAATGACGAGGCGCCGATACAAAAAAATTGAGACTGGTAGAACAAATAAGGAAAAAAATATTTTCTACTTTTTAGTGCATTTTTATTATTTTGAAATCGGTTTTAATTTTTTTAAAATTTTTATATGATTACTACAGCCTATTGAAATACTTAATATCGCAAAATATGTGGGTTATTCCGTGTTTACTCCCAACGCCTCAAATATGTTCTTAAACGAATACCCGGAAATCTGAATTACGTATGCAGCCTCCACACCTAAATGAAAATTCATTCTCCAGCACAATTCCTATGTTAATTGCCTTATCATCGTCCACCTTCCAAGATAACGCCCACAGGAACGTAACTTCGTCCCCGTACTCCTCGTCTCGCGCCACCCTCGCTAACAGTCGCCTCCCCATTCAGCAATGCCAACGCAGTCGAGCAAACGACCATTAGCCCCATAAAATAGTGACTGGAGAAAGGCAATATCGTGCTTCGTTTTACAAAGGCGACAGCTGCAGTGCAAATTTGCAGCCCAGGATCCTGGATATTTGCTTTCCAATTTCCCTTCGTCTCTGCGGGGATGTTAAAATTAGAAGGGGTGCGCCGAGGTTGCTCGACGTCCACGGAGGGGATGGCAGGATAATTTGAGAAATCTTCGCGGCTGGAATCGCGTGCAATTCGATTCTGTCGCGAAAAGGGGCCTCCGAGGATCGTGACTGTCAGTTGAATTTCGTTACACGGAACGGAACGGGGACGGCCGACGATCGGGCTGCGCCGACGACCGCGTCCTCTGGAAACGAGGTGGCGACGCTGCACTGAAATTGGATGGAAACTCCGCGAAGACATGGGGAATATACATTGTAAACTCCGCTGACAAGTACCGAAATCGGTTCGCAGACTCTACAAACTTTCGTCATATCCCGTATGCGAACTGCTATGAGGCGAATGGGGGCGCGCAAGGATTTACGGGGTGGGAGTGTCGCCTCCGCTACGTGACGATAAGTGTGCCTAACGTCGAGCCCATAAATTCTGTCGGTTATTCGTCTTGTTCCACGGGACAAAGTGTCGCGTCAGACGTGGCTCCCTTGTTCTTTCGGGATGCCAACGATCGACTGCAATTTTTCGCCCTCCTTATCGGCCTGTCCTCGCGCACTTTACGCGCGACTGAAGCTTCCAAAACGTGTCGTGTACGGTCTTCAATTTTCTGCTCCACTCGATAGGTTGAATGTGGGTTGTCGTCGTGCGGGGTTAATAATATGTGAAATATGCTCCTTGCCTTACTTCGAGAAATTTTAAATTGATGGGTAGTTTACAATTTTCAAATTTGTTGAGGTTCGAGGTTTTATAGGCAATTTAGTTACAGTGATTTGGAGAGAAGATTATGTAGAAAATTCTGGGGGAATTTAAATACTTGATGCAGTTCTATGAGTTTAGGTGAGTGTGAATTCGTGGTTGTAGATTAATCAGAATTACTCTGATTTTGTGCTAAGAACTTATTACAATCTTCTTGCAATGAATGTGGAAGAAAACTTGAAGCAGGAACTTGTAAAGTTTCCAGAGAAAATTACTAGTTACTACACCACTGTATTTCATTTTAACTGGTGCAAGGGTAAATTAGGAAATGAAGAGGCACTTAATATATGTCTGAGACCCTGTTACAATTTCCCAAAATGTCTCCAAGACACTAAACATTCGTCATACCCCACGTGTAAAGGATCGTGTCCTCAAATTCAACATATCTACATCACGTGACGTGTCTGGTGCTAAATTTCGAATGAAGTTTTGCTTTGTGACCGCAGAACGAATCAATCATATACGTCATCTTACTTCCGTGTGTCTCATAATCAATATTATACACTAAATAACAATTTTTCCTGGAAACTACAAACTATAGAGCAATTTAATAGATAGTAAAGATTATTTCACTCGACATCACTAAATTCTGTCACATACACGACACTCCATTAGTCGAATTAAATCTAAACATATTAATTTTCAAACTTCAATTCTGGGTCAATCCATATTTTCGACCCTCAAATACAATAAAATAGTCTGCACACAATAACCACGTATGGTGTTTGGCACATTCACCTACAAAATTAGATTTCCACATTATTTTCAACAATTGCCTTCCCAGAACCCACACCAGCATACCAAAGAAATTAAATGAGTAATATAACATTTATACAAAATGTCAACCTCATTCATTTCACTCTTTAAGCCTTCACAATTTGCAAATTTTTTCCAACATTGCCAATGGTCCCCTTTTTCGCGGTCTTGTTTAGTTTCCATTTCCACAACGCAGGCTGCAGAGGTTTAAAATTTCGAATTCTGTTTCGGATCCCCTTGTCTGGAGGCAAGAAAGAGCCGAGCACGGGACAACGTGGACGGAATTATACGCGTCTGTTCCACTGTTTAACCCTCGTGCTTGACTTCGACCGTTTCGACGACGACCAAGGGAGAGGAACGCGGGACAAGGGTTGGATGAAGAGCGAGCCCCCACGAACCACTAAACGTACCGACTCGAAATAACTGCGTCGAGATTTCAGGGCGGAGAGCCATACGTTTAATGGGTCCGCCTTTTAAAAAGTAGAATTGTCTTGGCGTCGCGTTCCCAGCCCGCGTATATTTTTCTAATGTCATTCACAGTGAAGCACTGTCCTCTCGGGGGGGGGGGGGGGGGGGAAACTTTTCAGCGCGCATCGCAGCTTCGCTGAGTCTTTCACTGAGTTATCAAGTCACCTAACACCTCAGTACGGAAACAGCTATCTATTTACTTCTTTCATTCTTGCACTTTGCACATACAAGATCGTGATGATTTAAAAATTGCATTTCTTACTCAGACGTTAATTGCGCTTCGTCCTAGTAAATGCAATATTAATTCGCATCGTCAACTCTCGAATTTTTCATTTCAAAGTTTCTTAAGAAGAGGAATGTAGTGGCAGTTTAAATTGGAGGAAACAGATGACTGGAATAGGAAGCCCGTTGTTGTTTGCTTTGAAATTCATGTCTTCGTTACAAGTTTTGGGTCGACTATTTCTGGACCAATGCTTTTGCAACGTTTTCTTATATTTATACGTAAATCCTATCAGATCCTGAGACGCCCTCCATTTACGACTAGATGTAGTAACTTTCCTCTTATACGATACTGAAGCTCCAACACTGATGAATATTTAACTAAGAAAGGGAGGGTTCAAAGTGTTTCCCTCCGATTTGGACCTCCGTCTACAGCATTATAGGACCTGGATATAGGTACCAGTGGTTAAAATAAACTGCCCTCTACATAGGATTACAGCAACAGTGTAGAAGCATGGCAATTTATGTTAATTAGATATACTTAACAAATTATTGTGCTTCTACAGCTAACATCTCGCACATACAAGACGCGAAGGCTATTATCCTGAGAAAGTAGGTCGAAATCGAACGAGTACACTGAACCCTGCGCTTCTAAAAGCAGTAATCACTCATCCTTGAGAACGCGCGTGCAAATGTTAAAAATCCCTTAACAACTGATCGTTCATCTTTTTTTCTCCATCCACGACTGGAAGAATGAAAGGACCTGTACCTGTCGTTGCCAGGAAATCGTTTTAACGAGCTGCAGTCATTCCACGCGTCCTCGACGGTGCTTCAACTGCGGCAACCTGCGGCTCGAGTGGAGTAAAAGTTAAATAGGTCCGACAAGCTCTGGCGGGGAGTGCAGCATGAAATATTTGCGACGGTACATTCCAGAGCCAAAGATTACTAAAGATTATTTCTTTATTATTTGCTGCGATTTATTCACATCATGCCTGAATATGTATAAACCACAACAACAAGTATAAATTACACAATTAGGAAAGTAATATTGCAGTATTTAAAGGATAAGACCTATCAAGAAATATAACATTGTTGTTAAATATAAATAATTAGGATCCCTACAAATGAATGAATGTTAATTAATTTTAATAATATACATACGTACAGCTTTTCCTTCATTCAGTTTATGGTTATTGAACCGATATTTTTGAGACCATTGAACTTCCTTGAATAACAGTGTTCGTTAAGCGATCAAGTTTCCCCTCGAATCGAACGGTCGATAATTTCTGGAGAGACGACACGCGATGTTTGGCGATCGATATCGGTCTACATTTTAAAAATCAAACACGCTCGATAGGCGAACGGACTATGAAATATGCAGGTTAACGAGCCTTTAAAATTGCGGCGCAACCGTGCTGCACGCGCGACTCGGCCATTTAACCGTTGAAATATAAATGCAGAAGCTAAGCAGCATTGCGGAATCGACGAGGTGCTTTAGTTAGCCGCCTGTACGGTAGTGATGCAAAACCAATAAGCAATTTTTTCGCCGGTCCCTCGGTAATCTTCCTTAGGAACTTTTACCACCGAACGAACTTCGGTATTAGTGGTAAAATCTCCCTTAACTATTAATTACTGTTAGTGCACGCTTTGGCAGGTAAGCCACGAGGGATCGAACCTTTAAACATCTCTTAGACATTGAAGTATGTGGAACAATGTGTGGAACACCATTTCTTTCCTACCTAAGTTATATTTTTTGGAAATATTAGAACAAATAAAGTGGAAAATATGACAACAAAGTAGGTGAATGTCTCGTTCGAAAACCATTCTACTTTTACAGCGAGAACTTTTGACCCATATACTAATACTTGAGCTCTCATATTGGATATTTATATGCCCCTTTCTGATAATTTGTATTCTACTAATTCCATCGCAAAAAATGAAATGTCAGTTCTCTTTTTGAACACACATCTATTTATATGATTAAGCAAATTTCTCTATGAAGTATGTACATAATCGAATCTATCAACTGGAGAGAAGAAGACAGTGTGACCTCAACTTGTTTATTCAGGACGGCGCTCTGAAATTCTGTCCCTGGAGGATGACCCTTGGGCCACCTAATAAGAAGCTTCACGGTACGACACGCTCGACATTTTTACGTTTATCGAGCCGGTATTTTCCATCTTGAAGCTGAACGAAATCGTTCGATTTCCTTGTATCCACCAGCTTAACCCCGTTACCTACATTCGGCTAGGAGAATATGGCACAAGAGAGACATCGACGTCGCCGATAAATTTCATCATCCGTGTATTATCATATGCAACCTCCACTGCATCCAGACGGCCAGTGATAAAAAAGTTAATACCCAGATAGAAAGACCAGTGCATGTAAAATGTCGTCGCTGCCATGGAGATCGATGGCCCAGAATAGCAGCTGCACACTGTTGTGTAGCATGTTTCGAAAATTATTAGTGCAGCACGAACGTGCGGTAATCTGCGAAAATTACTATCGTTGGCATCTCTTTGTTTTGTAGACTCTAGCAACAGTGTATGTGGCTATAAGTTATTGGTAGGCATGTTTGCAGGAAATCGGAATAGTCTAACGTAATAAGTAATTTTGGTTAATTAATAAACACAGTGTTATAATCCTATAGAAGAGGAAAAGGGAAAGAGGAAATGAGAAAAAGGAAATGGGAAAAGGGAAAAGAGAAAGAGGAAAAGGGAAAAGGGAAAAGGGAAAAAGGAAAAGGAAAAAGGTAAAGGGAAAAAGGAAAAGGGAAAAGGGTAAAAGGAAAAAGGAAAAGGGAAAAAGGAAAAGGGAAAAAGGAAAATGGAAAAAGGAAAAGGGAAAGAGGAAGCGGGAAAGACGAAAAAGAAAAGAAGATAAGGCAAAGTGGAAAAGCGCATGAGGAAAAGGGAAAGAGAAAAAGGGCAAGAGGAAAGGGCAAGAGGAAAAGGGAAAGAGGAAAACGGAAAGAGGAAAGGGAAAAGAGGAAAGGGAAAAGAGGAAAGGGAAAAGAAGAAAGGGAAAAGAGGAAAGGGAAAAGGGGAAAAGATAAAAAGAAAAAAGAGAAAATGATGTAAGTAAAAAGAGATCTTCATTGCATCTCTTGATTTTCTAATAAAGATTCTTAACCGAAAAATTCATTCACGGTATTACAATTTTGATTTTCAAATTGGACCTATGAAAATAGAGATAATTACATTTTAGAAACGAAATGGTGTCTACCATCCCCAAAATCAAGTGCACCAGTTCCACCCACATATCTATAGTTACAGAATGCAGTCCTGACACTTGCAATTGAGTAAATCCCCGAATATAACCTTAGTAGGTATAGTGAAACTGGGATAAGCTCAAGAAGCAGTAAGATCGAATACGGTAGTTAAGGGTAGAAGTCGATTTGGTTCACTATTACATTTCTCGCAGCTAATAGTTTCAACGGTGGATGAAGCTCGACCTCCCTCCCTACGCGTTATTAAACGACGGGTATCGTAAAATGTGCAACCACTTGTCGCTGGTTTAATTCGTGGCGGTTATTTAACTGACACGACGTAGCCTTCACCGACCAACTCATCCCCTTTTATGCTTCGCCATTCGACCCGTTAAATTAGTCGTAACCTCGTCCGGATTCTCGATCGGGTCGGTGGTATAAACGGGCACTCGGAGATTATCGAAACTCGATACCCTGGAGAATACGGCCTTAGGAAATTTATTTCTTAATTGCCGAAGGACAAGATGGGTGGCTTTATTTCATTTCAGCCAGTCGTTTCGTGTTTCAAATAGTTCAAATTTGGCGAATGGATGTGCATCAGTGGTTGAAGTATGCTACAAAATATATTAACGGTTGCGGCTAGACATTCCTGTAAATATAGTGGTCGAACATAGGAGAAAGTTTGGAAATTCAATTTTCTATCGAACATTATCAAACATTATTTCCCTTCGCAACGAACTGTGCAGAAATTTAATATCTAAAGATCAGATGGTTATGCAAAAATAAAAATAAAAAACGATACGAAGATCGATACAAAAGTTCCATGCTAATAACTCCGTGACTCGCCTTACACTAGTTTCTGCACCAATTACCGTCGGCCTGCAACGAGCAGTTTAGAGACGCGTCGAATTAACATTTTCATTAAACGGCTACGAACTTCCATTCAGGCCAGCTCCCGAAGGAATCGCAATCCTGCTCGATGCATCCACGTGTTTTTTTTTCCAGCGAAACTTCTAATCATACCGCTTCCTGCCAAATCGTCGTCGCATCGTTATTCAACGAGTCTACGCCGTCAGGTTCGTTCAACTTCGGCCTATGCGAGATTCGACCGTATTACGAGCGTGATTACGAAAGTTGTCAACTTGATTAAACGTTCTGCTTCGGCAGAAGTTGGCTCAAAGGGGTAATCGTGCGAGGTGTCCGCCCGGAGGTACGCCCGAAAGTTTCTTAAACTACGAACGCCAGGAGATTGGAAGAGTCATTTTCCATGAGGAGCAGGGGATTCGACGATGTTGTTTCATTTGCAGCAGACGAAGGCACCGCGGCCCGAGAATGCCTGGGTGTAATTACAAAGCGAGCAACTTAGACTGCTGCAACGACAGCACGCTTCTTTCTCTTTTCGCGCCCCCCGTGCGGCGCAACTTGGTTCCCCTCTAGATTCTTAAATGGAGTTTCGGTGTGCCAGGACAGACGCAGTGTAGAAAGGCATCGTTGACGGTTGAAGGGGGAATATTTATTAAATGATTGGTCAAATCCTGCAACTTGAGTCGCAGTTCAACCAGAATTCTTACTTCTATTCCCTAAATTCTATTCTGAAATATCTGAAAAAGTTGTTTCTAAATCTGTCAATTGAGAAAAACACTGAAGTTATGTCCATTCTTTGGGATACCGGGGTGAAGAAACCAGTACCCTAAATTTAACCCTTCGTTGACACTCTGGGTGTGAGTGAAGTTTTGACGCTCTGTACATTCTATATGCAAAATAAATACCTTTTCTCAAAAGCCGACTTACAAACTATTTTTTTCTCAAAATATTACATCTGAACAATAACTCTGTAGATTTTTAGCTTCTAATATTGAAATTTGTAAAAGTTACAATTTTTTTAATGGAATTCATTCTAGAAATTGACCCACGATTTTTTCATAACGATTGGATTCTTTGGAGAAGAATAGTCATTAAAAATTGTTTTAGGGATGAGCCATCCGGGTATGTCAAAGTTTATAGAAAAAGAGGTGTGTCAACAACGGGTTAAGAACAATATACTCGAGTTACCCTGAGAAATTCCCTCTTCAAACCTGTATCGAACTATGAATACTGAAATACTCAATACAATAATACAGAAAGAATCCTTGACGTGTCAGGTGGTATGCCTCAGCATCAGCGCGGAGACGGATGCAAAAACTGGGAAGAAAATGGTCGAAGCCACTTTCAAACGCATCTGCACGCCAAGAATTACAGTACGATTCGAGTATTCACGGAATTCGCACGTACGCGCGTAAATACCTGTCGACGACGCGTGCAAACGTTTACGCTGCTGGAAATTGACTAAGTTTCCCCAGCACGGGAGAGGAGTTTGAAGGGCGGCAGGGCGAATTGCCGGGCAATTTATAGCCACGCTATTTAATAACCACTCTCAACGTCGGCCCGTCTAAACCACCCTCCGTCGCCGGCACGGTGGAATCGTTACGGGCTCATTTTCCGATTTCATTTCCGCCCTTGTAAATCCCGAGTACTTATAATCCTCTCTGCATCGAGGAGCTGATTTACTGGTGTAACGATCGAGTTTGGACTGTTTAAGTCAATAGAGCCGCGGATTGAACGCGGTATGCCTTTTCTAGTCGATTGTGTAATAGATTGCTGATCTAGTTGACTATAGATGGACTGGAATTCGAGATATTAGAAATTAAAAACAACAAAAGGGTGTGTGAACTCCCGTGATGCCGATGGACAATATTTTCGTTGAAGGAGTTATGTGAAATATTGCATTTTTATGTGGACACCGCATACTTGTGAAACACTGATTATTATTAATAGTTATATGATACCATATCTTAATTATGCATGCAATTCTTTCCTTACACATTTCTTACTGAAGATAAATGGAATTATGCATTCTATACAATTTTGAATTGAAGTTGCAGGAGCTTGCAGCTATTGAAAAATGTAATCTAATGACTAAGGAATTGGGGGTTTCACATGCCAAGTTTTTCGTTTCTTAATAATCATTCTTGAACACTTGCTTGCCTCGCAATCAATTACATACCACAATACCAGCGACGCCACTTAATAACAACAAGAGCCGAAGTAAACTCTATTAACGAAATCCCGTTTACGTATGAACCTGACCTGTGGCATTTATAGCGCGAAAGGCAATCTGGGCTCCATCATAAAAGCCCTTGCATAGTTCACTTTATCCGCCGGAGAGCGCTGCAGGGGACCTGAATAAAAAATAGAGAGCGCCGTGGCCGATTCCTCCTCGAAAATTGCTTTTCAATTTAAACGCGCGTTTCAGGATGACAGCTCGATTTGCCGCGAATTAACGGAAGCTCGGAGCAACGCAGAAGCTGGCATGTCAGGCTGAAGCGGAATCTGGCGCGGTAAAAATGTTTCGAAGGGACAGGAGCGTGGCTCCCAGCTCCCCAGATGGTCGAAAAATCCAGGCTTCGCGCCACCATGCAAGAAGATTACTCGTTGCCCCATTATCTCTGCTCTCCCGGTTGACAGCCAGAGGAACGGTGGGTGGCAGAGGGCCCGTGTCCGCCGTTCTCGGCTGTCATGCACGCGGTTTTCTTGCCATCCAGCACACACGTCCCCCTTTCGACTGCACCGCGGCTCAACAAGGACATTAAAGGCATCATCCGGCTCGTTTCGCCGGCACTCGTGACACCCGAGGGGGGATTTCTCCGCAGGCAGGGTGAAAATTTCTCCAAAGTAGTTCTTGCGAGACCGTGAATTCGACTCCGTTCAGAAGTGCCGCAATTAGCGACGTCAAAGTGTAGAAGTGCCCTTATAATTCCCTCGCTACTGCTGTGTTCGGGGCGGGATCGACTTCCGTCGACCAGCATTCACGAATTTCAAGTTATTCACCTTCTTAAATTATACGAGACTATGAAATCGTGCTAAAATTTGGGGAATTTTTTTATGTATCTGCTGAGCTTGAATCGTCGTCCACTTGAATTTTGTGTAAGGATCGACTGATTGTTTAACCTGCCAGTCGTAATTTCCTTTGTAAATTTAAATTAATTTTTCGAAGGAGCAACTTGAATATTTACATGTTTAATGATTGGCATTGAAGGTAATTCGTTTGTTATTTCTTGTACCACAAGTTCCCATGAGAATAACTAGTTTAACAGACAAATATTTCAATGTTGTGTATTTAACCGTTACCCCATCATTCGCGCTGATAATGTGATAACGCAGCAAGGAGGGTGACAGCTTGATCTTAACGTTACACAAAATGAGATAATGTTTGAGGTCTTAAGAAAAGCCAATTAACAGTTAATCGTAACGAAGTTAGCTGCTCAGGCTGAAGTAAAGTTCCCACCCTCTAAAGCCAACCATTGTATAACGTCGTTCCGCTAAACGCATTAACTCTCAACGTTGCGAAAACATGGGTTTAATTATATACTTCTTTTTCACTCTAAGTTACGGCATGAAATTCCTATAAAAAGTCGAAGGAAGCGAAAAGTGTAACTCTTTCAGACCTTCAAAAATAAAAGAATCGATGCTCCCTTTTTGGACGACTTTCTTTACACTAACAATGAGGGACGTGATCAATTTCAACATTCGAAATCTCATTTACTGGAAATATTTCTGGAAGATCAAACTGTCTGAATTAAAAAGGAATTAACAGGACGGTGACTAATTCGTGCGATCCAAGTCGAAGATAAATGATGATTGACGAGTCTACAGGAGCCGCGTTACCAAGATGATATTGCAAAATCTGACTTCGCAAGATTAACCTGAATTACTATCCACAATCTCGTCTTTATCACGATATTGCTACTTAATATCAAAGATTGATACAAACGTCGCTCTTCATTATTTTTAATGCTTGACGTTCCTATCGAATCGGGGAATCGACTCCGCGAAATACCGTAAAACTTCCCGAGCGAAATTTCGGACAACGATCAGCGATAGCGATATGCAAAGTTCGCGGTGTGAAACTGGAGCGCGATCGTGGAGGCGTTACTCTGGCGTGTAATAATTTCCTCGAGGGTCTGCTGGTTAGGTGTAACTACGGGGATTGCGGGATCCACCGACGAGTTTCCGTCATGGTAATCCGTCTGGCTGACGATGTAGCGCGGAAGACGTCAGGGCACGACGGAAACTGGCAAACAGACCCGAGGACAGTTTGGCAAACTGTCCCTTCGTCTTCATCTAAATTGCACGCCGAGTTTTAGTTTTATTCTGCGAGTTCGCCACTAAGGAACGTCCCGTTGCACGCCATGCTTTGTCGAGGTGCTGTGTTATTATGGCAAATTCATTTTATTGCAGTACCACGTTATTCTGCATCATAGGGCCATCATTCAAGGAAACTTTGAGAATAAATTATTCTTGTCCGAGTGAATACGGGTGGAATTGTTTGATTCCTCTCCATTAGCTTCGTTCTTTGTACGCTATTCTGAGAATAAAAGGGGAATGGATGAGCGAATATGAAACACCAGATGATGGCTAAAAGGGAGAAATGAATTAGCTTAATGGTTTAAACATTTTCTGACTATTCTCCTGAACTTTAGTTTCCTTCTAGACTTTGAAAGTGTTGAAGGTATCTGCTGAAGATGTTCAGTGAACACTAGATACCATAATTAAAAAGATATTTTACTACTAACCAACGTCTCTAAGGATACAAGAAGCTTGTAATAAATTATTACGTCGCTCACCGAAGAATATACTGAACATTCTCACCTACCGTAGTTTCTGTGTAAACTTAAATTAAAAAGAAAAACTGTGACCCTCTATAAATTCCCAAGTTCCATTTTTATTAAAACTGAATATGTATGTTCAGTTCCTTCGACGTTCAGAAACTTGCAGCTCCTTTCACAGTGTGAAGCTTCCAGAAAAAAAATTCCAGAGACCTATAACTCCGCCATACCTTCTCATGGCCCCCACCGGAAGCTTTGCAGCGTTCGTACAGCCGCGAAGATTGGAAACTATAAAACGGAGAACCGAAGGAAGATCCCCGTCTCCAAGCCCCCGATTGCGACACGCTCACACCGACAATTTACAGTCCGGTTTACACAATCTGGGATCTAGTAAAGCAGATTTCGAGCAGTCGTCACTTTGCCGCCATAAAGCGCTGAAACCCTTGATGTACGGATCTCGCGACGTTCTCATTGTCAGTTGTTCCTTCAACGCCGATCACGTAAAAAATCCTTCCCAATAGGCGTTCCATTCAACCCAGTAAATCGTTCTTTCTTCCAACGGTCTTACCGATTTTCAATGAAAAGATTTCATCGATAATTTCACTTCAATACGTCTTTTCTAACGATTTAAAAAAGAAAGGGTGGCAGTGACTTTCGATCGAAGAGGAAATGTTCAACTCTTTAGAATATTAAGTATTCTTCCATTTTTAATGCGTAGCCACAGAGAAGTTTTCGTAATTTCATAGTTCCAACTCGTTTTACGAAGAAGAACTATTCATTCAGCTGCAGTAGTGAAATAGTTATATTTTTATTAGAAGTATTGTTGTTCTTGAGTCTCTGTGATTTTTTACGAGTAGGTACTGAAATTCTTTTGAATCAGTTCACGTCGCTTTCGTAACAGTATATTTACATCTACACACTAACAAAATTCCTGTTGTATGATCAGGAAATACCAGAAGCATGTGTCGCGCGTCACACGTAGAAGAAGTATAATCCTTGCCGTTTATAGACTCGTTCGGAATATTCTCCTCTAAATCACCAAACAATAAATTCCACCTGGTTAAAATTCGTCGGGATTCCACCCTCCAGGATTTTCCAAAAAACTTCCATTGATCTCCAGAGAAGCTTCCAAAAAAATGCACCAGCACGAGGGTGAAATAAATCCTGCTGATAGGAAATCGTTCAATTGAATTGGAATAATCGTTACCGCGGCTTCGATCGCAACAGGTGTCGACCTGCGCCGAATCCTCCCAAGATAACGGGTAAACCGAGACCGCACGGCGTGGAATAAAGGCCGGGCCTTTCTAAAAAATATTTCCACTGGTCAGCTGGGATTTATACGCCCGATGGAATCGCTAATGTCTGCGGCGGGAATGTAGGTCGGCCAGATTAAATGTTGTTACCAAAGCCTGGTCGTAAGGATCGCGTACGCGCATATTTCATTTCTTATCGGCCACGACTACCTAATAAATCGAACGGTTCGCTTCGTGCAACCGCATAATACGGCTCCGCGGCTGCGATGTATCGGTGCCTTTTTGCCAGCGATCGCCTGACAAAAATATAAGTGAATGGTTTTCGGCTGCTCGTGAACGAGCCGCGATAACGCCTCGAATTGAATAAACAGACGAGTGGGCATGATAGCTAATAGCGTGCTCAGCTCCCCGGCTGTGCGACAGCTCTCTGTAATGTTCGTTTGGGGAACTTCTACGGGAGCATTACGACTGGAAATTTTCAGTCGGCTGGTCCCGTGGTTTAGATCGTCGGGATTGTTGCGGATAATGGCAGGAATTGGGTTTATCGAGTGGAGTTTTTCGGTGCTCTGATGAAGGGTTTCTGATGCAATATTTTGGATTTAGTGTTATTGATTTTTTACTTATGACAGATTCTTTCAAGTAGGAAAGTATGTGCGTCATATTCGAAGCATTTTTAGGACTGATGTCTATATAACTGAAGAGTTTGTTCCATATATATTGGATAAAATTTACAGATCTGTTGTGCTCTCTATTCTTCCAGTGTGTTGTGCATTTTCAGTTTTGCACAAAGTTGCTGTGAAATTGTTTACACGTTCGAATAAGGGTATAATAATTACTTGAACCCTTGAAAATATTGTAGAGCCTTCCTACTAGCAAAGAGAAATTAATTAAAATTTCTGCAAGTATTCATTTACACGAAGCCCAACTGAAAACTATTTAAACATTATAATTAATACTTTGCAATGCGTATGAGTTTTAACTTTTATCGAACGGTTCGACATTGGGATTATAATAAAATCTATTCGCGAGTTGTTCTATTTCGTTCATTTCTTCTATGGTTACTACATGATTTGTTCTATTTTATGTGTTTCTTCGATGGTTAATTCATGTGTATTTTCCATGGTTTCGAATGATTCGTTTTATTTATGATTTATTTTATTTCATGCATTTCTTCGATGTGTTTACATGATTTATTTTATTTGATGCATCTCATCGATGGATTTATATTTCCCGCTCTTCTTCATGCATTTCTACGATGTTTCTGCATGTTCGTGCATGCTCTTCTGTCATTCCAAATCATGCCGATCGACACCAGCCTAATAAGTCGTTTCTTAGTTCCCTTCCAAGCTTATTACACCATTGCTAACATAACGCAGTTGATTGTTTCAGCTTTTCAGGTCCACCTTCTCGCGGGGAAGGGAGGTTAACAAGATAAATATTTAGAAACAAACTAGTGAAAAGTGATAGTGCAAAGCGTTAGTGAAGGAAGACATCTAATGAAGCCTAGGCTAATTTATTCTAGTATGAAGAATTTAAGGCCTCATGTAAAATTGCTAAGTAGTCACTGAATTATTAGTATTGTTGCTCGGTTGTTGGCTCCTCATCTCCGATGAGGAGGTTCCCGCTGCTTGAGTTTCCGGAAGCAAGTGACTGAGTATGGAATCGGTATAGGTGGATCTGTTTCATCCCTTAGTGTTCTTGTCCAAAGGGAAAAGTTTCGGGCGTAGGGGGTGTATCTTTTGGTATACTGTCTGCGTAAGTCACCCGGTCGGATTGCCCAATCTCCGCGTTAGCCGACCTGAGTCAAGTCACAACTACTGTGCTCCTGACGGGTTGCTCGGAGCAACAGGAATCGCCTCGGGGGCGCCGAACGCTTTTCCCTTTCGACTCGGACAGCAGGATGGTAGGAACTGAGCCATCCAATACTCCTTTCATGCTTACCCCTCGGTTTCCTTCTTTTCTAAATTTGTTTTAATCGAGTGATTGCTTGGCAGTTCTCCAGATTCTATATCTAAACTAGAGAGATGTCTGGAACTTTGTTTCCATCTATCTCTCTGGTTTAGTAGGCTAAGGTTTTCATGTAAAGGGAGATCGATGGAACTTCGGTTCCATCCATCTCTCTACGGGTGTCTAAACGCAGCAACCTCCACGCGGTGAGACCTGGTAATCGATGAGAACCGAGCCGATGGCTGCGATTATCAAATATTCTAATTAGATATAAGAATTTCTTTAACTTGAAATACTTTGGTAGAATGTAAAAATAAATGTAACTCGAAATGTTTGAATAAATCCTTCCTTCCCATCCTTTTACATGAAATAAAGATGTGTGAAATTATAAATGTTGTTTGATTATTATAAGTGGAACGATTAAAGTTGTGAGATTATGATAAGTGGAACTGATAGCATTTTGAAAATTTAAAAGTCCTCTCTGCTTCAGTTCCTTACTGAAATTTACCAAGTTCCAATTACTTGGTGAAATTTTCCAAGTTACAATTATTGAGAAGCACCAAGACCCTACAAACCTGGGACAGAAAAATGCATTGGATGTTTCATCGACTCTATACTCGTCTGTGACCCAACTGTTTGATCGATAAGGGAGTCTATTTATCGCTCGCGCCATCGTCTCAGTATTTCCAACCTGCTAAATGATACTTTACTTTGCTTCTCCACTCTTATTTCCATTCGCTTCGTGGTTTCTCTTGCCTCGATTTTTCCTTCGATAAAGATTTTTCTCGCCCTCCATTCAATATGAAGAATCACTTTTATAACGTTGGTTATGTACTACCTTCTGTACTCATGCACCGTTTCATCATTTCTCTTGTGAAACGTACGTACACATTTTTACTGTTATTTAGGCTACTATTGCTTTTGTACAGTAGCATAGATATTGAAGATGCAAATAAATTAGAATCCTCCTACTTCAATCACTTTGAATTATGATTAGGCGTTAAGTATTCTAAATCTACCATTTTCTAAAAAAAAGAAAAGTAGTTTAAGAAAACTCCAAAGTAATACATCTTCGAACTGCCGAAAATTCACGAAATAATACTTCAGAAACTCGCAGAATCAGATTAATCTTTCCCCTCGAAGCTACTTTAGATACTAGAGGAAGTGCAGTATATTTGGAATACCACTTTGTTTAAGACGAATAAAAAATTACGACAGAGGATGGGAACAAATTAAACTACATAATATCATAGGGAAACTAATAAACTTTCATATTTCTTAGTGTCAGTAAAAATAAAAAACAAAAAGTAACTGAAATTTTGGTTTGAATGAAAAATGACAAGAAGTATCGATTTCGTTAAGGTGCAGGTAATTTGGAATACCGATGTTCCAATTTACCTTCACTTTATAAACTTAAACAAAACATGTAGATAATAAAATTAGTTTATTTTATGACGTAATCAGGCTAAGAAATCACAATTACGGAACAATTTTATGTAGATATCTATAAGACAATATTTACACAAATGCTAAAAAAGGTTATATAGGTGACAGACGAAACTGACGCGGTGGTAGCCATTACGCGTGAAACAAAAGCATCGGTAGGCTTTGGAATATTCCAAATTACCTTCACCTTCGGTATTCCGAATTAGCAACATGGCATTGAAACCTAAAATTTCATGTCACACTTTGTATTCTCGAAATTATCGCAAAACTGGCACGGAACCATAGAAGGAACATGCAAATGAGTCGATTAAGTGTTTAACACTAAAGTTTTGACATATTTTAACCATGATTGGAACGATTGAATACGCGTTGAAAAAGTTTTGCAGATTGACGTTTGCTTCCTCTGCAGATTAAGTCGAAAATGTAAAAATTGCGGTTCATCCACAAATGTCATTAGTGAACAGGTCATTAGCCCCTATAATCTACGGTGTTACAAATTAAATAGCGTTAGTAGTTTATTAGATACTTCGGTATTCCAAATTACCAACAGTATTCCAAATATGCTGCACTTCCTCTACACATCAGAATAAACAGTAGATACCTGAGCAATAAACTTCCACACAGAGAACAACATATTATTATAATAATACAGAAAGCACGTACAAAGCTGATGTAAAAAAATGAACATTCTATTTAACCGCACACACTGCAATGCCATTTCATTCCCACGTGCAAGTTGCCTCATACCAAACAATCATAAGAGCCCTCCGTGCGCAGCAACATCCATCACGATGTAAAGACAAAGGCTGTCGATCAACTGAGAAACACCCAACCGAACGATTGACTCGCAAGTCAACAAAGCCTCCGAACGAAAGGAAGAATGGCAAACTTATTATCTCGCCCCCCCCCCCCCCTGTGCTGGCTTCTTAGGATTTCCACGAGAGATCAACACTTTCCCACCGTCTTGTCCCTCGGGTCCCTCGATTCATGGGGCAAACAGTGACACCCTGCGATCCTCTATTGACACACACCCACACAGCCAGTCTCAAGCTTTCTCCCAGGGATCGCTCGTGATTACGGTCCCCGCCGATAAAGCGACGCCGTGCGCCTCGGTGCTTTTATTTTTTCTCCCCTCCACTCCCCAGCGTACAGCATACGTATGCGAAGAAGCACTCGCTCGAGAACAAAGTGCTGCCTTTACGCGCGAGACGACCGTCTCCAGGCGGACCTCCCATTGTTCTTCGCACCCTCCAAGCTTTTCTTCTTACCCTGCCTCGCAGCGCGCCAGCCGCGCCAAGCTGGAGGGATCAAGCAGATTCCACGCTGGTTTTACAGCGGTCTGGCAAATGGTGATTCGGTTGATCCTTCGCGAAAAGAACAGCCAGCCATGGGAAAACGGGTAGTAACTTTTGCCGGTTCGCTGTTTGGCGTACGTGGTCAGCATTTCGGGCGGACGGCTACGAAGCTTGGGAGAGCACTTTACGCACTTGTTTTTGTTGGGGGCAGAGGGACTGACTGATGCAGAGAGGATTAGAATGAGGAAGTGTTACTAAGAGTCAGACTTTGGGCGTATTATTGGCTTTTCGTTGAGTAAACGAAGAAGCGAAAGTTAATAGTCACTGATTTCATATTCTTCTCTCTTTCACCCTTTCTTTTGCAACGTTACTTTCCTAATTACAACTCCTAACGAATCAATCAATAATTACAATCGGTATGGAAAAAATTATAAATTATAAAAAAACTAGCTTTACTGTTCTGCTTCGCCCAGAATTTAAAATCTGATTTTCTAAACAAAACTGTTTTTTAGTTTATTGTGAAAATACTTACATTCTTCTGGATTAGTCAGACATAATGAGCTGGGGCACATTTCGAAATTCAAGAGTCTACCGTTCGAAAGTTTTTAGGTGACAGACAAGCGCACAAACATATAAACTTTCTGCGTTATAGTTTATATATTAAAATGCTCATAACGAAAGACATCTCGCCTTAAATAATAGTACAAGTATAGAGGATGAAAATGTAGAAAGAAGAATCCAACATGTCACAACGAGAACTTTCATTCTCAGACGGAAGATACAAAAATATGGAAATAAATTCAACTACACGATTGTAATTGCTATTCCTGTTACACAAAGAACTTCATCGATAGATCACCGTCCAGTAGATACATTTAATTAACCCCACTGCTCAATGCCTTTTTTATTCCCTTTTCTTGTTCACCTTCTTTCCCTGCACACTCTCTGCCTGACCAATTACTTGGAGCAACCGTAGCGACGTTTTTACAACTTAAACGATGAATCCTTCACGAAGGGGGTCCTTCGTTAACGATTCTGCTTACCGCGATAAGATAAGACTGACGTTAACAACCCTTGAAACAGCATCGGGGTTAGTACTTTCCCCGTATTTCCATGCTGCCCGTGTACAGCCGACTTTCCATTTGGAATTCAATGAACCGCTGAACTGATCCATCACGACCTGAAAGGCTCGACGGAGTTCTTCGCGCGATTTTATTACCAACTCGCCTTTCAAGAAATTCAGCTTACACCGGGCGTAATAAATTGCGACAAATTCGTTGCGTCGCGAACACGGGGCTCTAGAGTAGCCAGAAAACATTTTGCAGAATGAGTTAAGCTAACTGGATATATACATTAGTATTTCTAACCAGTTTCCTAGTGCATCTTTCAACACTATTTTCTAGGGGAAACTAATTTATTTTATGCAAATACTATTGGAATTATAAGATCCAAGATTAATCTCTCTAGTAGACCTTAGACAACCACCACTCACGATTCGAATTTCATTGAGAACTCGAGAACGATATAATAGAATTACATGAATATCTAAATAACTACCTAAGGAATTTTGAACCATTAAATCCACATTCACGCTCCATTTCAACGTTTCGTAATACGATATTTATTAAAATGTAAAACATTCACTGTTATTTCTATGGCTTTACTCAACGCCCATATTCGTGGACAGGGCGTGCAGTTCGAAATTAATAACTGCTTTAAATCGCCCTTTGTGCTTTTGAAAATCTGTGCTTATGAGATGCAAATTAACGTTCCGCGTGGTGGGAGGCTGACCTAAAAACGTAATGAGTGGTAAGCCGGCTTTAAAAGTAGAATCATCTTTCTTCGGAGACTTGTTTCTGAAAATTACGGAAACCCCGCAGTGTCAGTGGTTTGCGCAGCGGATTCTCGTTGAACGTTTCACGGGAGACCTCACCCTGGAATGCTCTCAGCAATGTTATTTATGTAATGACCTTACTTCTATCAGGCTGCAATATTTCACGACATATTGTAAGGGTTGTAAATAAGCTGCCGAGGTAATTGCCAGAGGAAGATGTTGATGTTAATGAGATCGTTGCGAAGGAAACATTGCGCAGGATGTTCTGAAAGTTAGTGGCTACTTCAGTGAAACTGAGTAAATTTCAGACGAATGTCTTCGCGATTATTGTTTTTAAATTCTCTTGACGTCGTCTTCCTGTTTGCAATATTCACACTGACATAAACAAGCACAAGGCTTTTGCTGCGGTCTTGTAGTATATTAGCAAGGTGTTTGACATTTCCTTGGCCGCACCCCACTCTAGGGGTAGAGTCGTAAAATAAGGCAAACTGGTGTGTGTCACGTATAGCGCGCATCAAGTAGTAAGGGCTTAAATAAGAGCGTACATTCGCCCTCCTGCGTTTATTCTTTCATACATCCCCAGATACTCCAAGGAACTCGTGAACTTTAAAAAAGTGGACTTGGAGAAGGTTCCTGTAATATTACATTATCCCCCCAACATCATTTATTTCAGTTTAGAATAACTTTGCAGGAAACATTAACATCTCCATTATCAACGGGGAAAGCTATTACAACGTTACTTTCATAGAAGGGTCCATTCAAACTAACTTTATATCACATTCTGCTCTTACTAGGAACCTTTGTTCCCTTCGTGCAATGACACTAAGAAAATAACACATGTAGTTTGATATTTATGATGGCCCCACATGGGCCCTATATTGCCCAAACGAGAGTTTACCTTCAAGGGAAACAGAACCAAAGCCGACAACAAAGAAACGTAACAACAGAATAATTCGCCCTGGTATCAGAAACTTCGCAGAGGCGAGCTTCCAGAGCGTTGTAACACTCGCGTTACATCGAGGCGCATATTATTATTCCAGGGCCGACGATGAACACCGGCGGTCTCCCAAAATAGAGCCCTTTCACGAGCTCGGGGCTCTCGTAGTCGCGGGAAACTCGGTCGCCGGCGTTACAGCATTACATAACAAATCCGTGTAACCCAGATTGCTTTTCTTGCTCCGCGAACAGCCTGGAGGCGGTTTCTGTGAGATGGCGGCTCTTACTTCCAGCAACAAGACCTGGGAGGCCCTCGCGGTCGGCTTGGCAAGGGAAGAAAAGGGGGAAAAGAAAGCGTAGCTTTCTCCCTTTCGCGATTTCCATGCGCATACACGCGCACAAACGTGAAAGCAACGAAAATTCGCAGTGTTCTCCCGCGAAGATAATGAGGCAACGCGAATTACGAGGCTCCTCTTGCTTTTATTTCGCCCTCCCCCTGTGCGAACCTTTTCTTTCTTTTTCCTTCTCCCTGTTCCTTTTTTCTTTTTCGTTCGCGCGCTCCGCGTCGGCAGACACGCGGGCGAAAACTGGCGCGAGGTTGGTTGAAAAAAACCGTCGGGAAGGGAGGAACGGGGGGAAATACTTCCGCGCTGGTTCGGCGCTGGCCGCGCTCGTGCATCCCGACCGCCGATGGAAATCAAAGGACGCTTTTCAGGGCTCCTGCGTTACGAGGGTAAAAAACTCTGCCTCGGAACAGACGGGAGCCCGCAACAGGGATTCGGAGGGAACTGAAAAATGCATATAGTCTCTCGCCAGGTGATTAGATTGAAGTTACCGAAACTGTGAACCCCGTGACCCGTGATTTCGATGGAAAGCCTTTTTTGAGTAGTATGGAACCGTTGGGGCTCGGTGCAGAGGCCAGGGGATGGAAATCACGAGTGAAGGGAAATCTGTGGTTCCGGGTACAGGAGAAATTTTCAGGATTTCTTCAATGTTCTGTGGATTCAGGAAATTATGAGGAATCTATCTTTTAATTTTTGCAGAGGTTGGTTTTAGTTCGCTTGGAATGTGCAAGGAAGCTGGGCTAAGAGGTTATTACCCGGCGTAATAGTCCTCTTAGTGGGGACGAAGCTGCGCGTTTCTATTTAATCTGTAACTGTACTCTCTTGTACAATCTCTCACGTTAGAGGTAAGCAGCGAAGGAATCGTAACGACTTCATAGGATACCGAAATAGCAGGAGAAGAACCGTCCGAGCCTCGTTCCGTGGAAATTAGAAACGATGTCGGGGCAAATATGAGGTTCAAGTTGTTATTTTCGAGGATAACTGTAATCCTGCGCGTTCGGGTACGCTCGTCGGAATGGAAAAGGGAAGAGGGGCAGAAAATAAACGAAATAGAGGGACTGGGGCTGTTATTGGCGATATCAGCAGGTAGTACCAGGTGAAGGGGAGACACGCGACTTCTAAATTCGCTTGGGAACGAGGAAACGTGGCTCTACCGTTTTGAGAACTTCCGCTGCGAATATTTATTTGCCTGGGAAATTAAATGCTTTCCTAGACACACGCCAACACAGAGGTTTTCCTATGACAGGTACTCGTGTTTCTATGTATAACTCTCTTGGAAATGAAACGGCGGTTTAACTGTTTGGAACTCGTTAAAGTGTTCATTTTAGGTGACCGAGATGACAGCATGACAATCCCTCCATATTTTTAAATGAAAAGTATGTACGTATGTACATTAGCGTGGAGCGAAAATTTTTTTTTCAGGTATAATGTTAATGTAGGTGTCAGAAGATGCCCAAAGTGGTCCATAATCTGGTTTTGAAAGGATTCTTTTCCCGGACTTTATCTCCAGGTCCGACATTGACGCCAAAATATACCAACAAATTTTTATGAAATTTTCCATTTCTTATGGAAACATTTATTTGTTGCCGATTTACTTCTAACCTCTTATAATAGGTATAATGATGATTATCTACGCTAAAAATATGTTTACGTACAATATTCGATCTCCCAAATGTCTATAATTGCAGAGAAAATAATATTTAAAATGTGTCACATATTGCTTTTAAGCGAATATTGTACGCAAACATTTTTAGCATAGATAATCATCATTATATCCATTATAAGCTGTTAGAAGTAAATCGGCTACAAATAAAAATTGTATTCTTTGGCGCCAATGCGCAACTTGAAGATAAAGTCCGAGAAAAAAGTATTTTCAAATCCAAATTATGGATCACCTTGGGCAACTTTTGACACCTACATCAATATTGTATCTGAAAAACGAATATTTTCGCTCCACCCTAATATACATTCTCGCATTTAACTAGGCCTATATATTTAAAAGAATTTATATCCTTTTAAAATAAATATCATGTAATTAATTTACAGCCCTCTTTCAACAAAATTTTCAAAGATAGAAATTACCTACATAGTTACTCGAATGATGAAAAGGCTGTACGTGTTACTTCATCCTGTATAATTTAATTTCAAAATTTTAAAAAGTATTTCACAAAGCTACATTTTAATTCACATTTACCAGCATACACAGAAGACGCAGAAAATTTACAGTAACTGCAGGTCTACGTGACATCAAGTTATACAAATTAAACAGATACCTACATTCTCTCGGTTTCACAATAAGTACGCATTAAAGGTACATAACAACGAAATCGTAGGTGTATAATATCCCTCCGTTCTCCACCCTGAATATATAATCCGCCTTACGACACGAATTTACGATCAAATTACGCGGATGCAATGTGCATAAACCTAAGAGATTCGTGCTGATATTCCATGGATAGCCGAGCATTAATCCGTTCTCCAGTGGATCGTAAAGATTTACGGTTAAAATAAAGCTCCCGCCGGCTATCCGGCCCTGGAATATTATCGTGTCCCGTCTTTTGTTCCGCGATCGTTTGATTGTTATCAACGCCCGAACGCGTCCATTTGTGCGCGAGTAAATATTTACCGGCGCTGTTGCTCATTCCTACTAGCGGACGATTTTATTTTTGTCACCGTACAAGTCAAACGCTAGGGGGAGCGGCTGATTTTTATCGGGGCTTATAAAATATTTAAAAACACTTTCCACAGCGTTGTAACAAAACGTTATTTCCCTGTTTCTGACGAGGCGCGAGTTGAATAAAAACGCTCGATTCGCTCGCTTTGCTGGCTTCCCACGATTCAAATGTTAGGCGCGATTCAGCTGTGCGAGAGTGGTTGCTTAAAACCCGTTATCAACCGTTTTCTGGGAAGCCATTAGATACGAAGATAAGATTCTTTCCAATATTTTAACCTGTTAACTGGGTCGTTTCCCGATTAAGAATATTTCTTGTATGTTTCAACACGATTAAAGTAAAATTCACTGGTTTCTACAGAAGCGAATGTTATGGATGACTTAATACTGTATTGTCGAATTTGACTTATTTCGATGAAGTAGAAAGCACTTTTAAGGGGAAAAACCCTATGAACGGCTTGTTTTTTTTAATAAATTTTTAGGAATTTTTTGCAATGGTACCGACACTAATCTTTTTTTAGCTTTAAGGGTATATTAGTTAATATTGTAATAAGTAATAAAAATTGCATGACAGTAAAATTATGATTAAGTACAAAAATAATAGAGCAGTATCTTAAAAAGTGCAAAACGGGGTGCAAAACGGCGCCGGTTGTAGCGTCTCTGGTAATTATGTGAAACCGACCAATACAATTTTTTTTCAATTTATTAGACACTTGTAAAAATATGAACCTAAAATGATGTAAAAAATTGCATATTTTAAAAATAGCAGCACTTCAAACAATAGAGTGCGATTTTCGCAAAAAAATTGCGTCTTATTTGTTTAAAAAATGTGGTTAAAATTAAAAATTTGGTTAAACATTTAGGTTTTTGTCCTGAGGAATATTATAAACTAAAAGTATGCAAAATTTGATGTTGATCGGCTAAATAGATTTTGAGTTACCCTAGACGCCAATTTTGAAAACATGCTTTCTAGAGAAACGCGTTTAAAGTGCGTTTTAGCGTGCTCGGCGCTTCGAGGCGCACTAACTCCCCAGGCTATAGCAGTGGCGCACCCAGAATTTAATCTTGGGGGACCCAAGTTGGATTGATAAAAATATTCTTAATGCAAATTCAATAAAATTCATTACGTGATTATAGAAATTTATTTAAAGAATGAATTCCAGTTTTCTTTTTTACTACAAAGCCCCTTCTTTGGGGGGGGGGGGTGCCAGGGCCCCTTAGCTCCCCCTCTAGGTTCGTCACTGGGCTATGGTATCGTTATGGAGTTGAATTTCGGCCTATAACTTTGAGAATTTATTTTCTAAATGTTTTAGAAGCGACTTAGAAAATTTTTTTTTCAATTTTTCGGTCGATTTATAGGGTGTTCTCTCTTTAAGTGACGAATTGACTTGTCGTCCCTCATTAAAAGGTTAAGTCTAATTAGAATCTGTTATTTGTGATATACGGTACGATCTGTTTGCAACATAGGAGGTTTACCTATTATAAAATGCAAGAATATACATTACACCCTGTATCCATCAACGACGTACGAGGTACGTGGAATTTTTACGTGAACGTGAGTCCCGTGCACGCTATAATTGTGGTCACGAATGCGCGCCGCGCTTGACGTCGAGCATACCACTTGAAAATAGTTAAACCGTGACAATTTTCGCGCACCGTTAATTGCAAAGCGGCATACTACCGTGCCATGCTTCGTTAACACGATTGTAACTCTCTCGACAATTGTAATACTAACTGTAATGGAAATAATCGGCGCTTGTAACGATAACACAACTCCCTCTTGTCTACCCTCCTGTGTCATCGAAACGCACGCGATTCCGATTATACTTAATTATGGTTTCACGGGATGAACACTTTAAACGGAACCATTCGATTAAAGTGCATTTAGTTTTCGTGCTTTAATTACCAATCCTTCGGTTAAGATCGCTGGCCCTGCACCTAGAATTCCACTGACCCGTTCCGAACGTGCAGCTAACGAGTTTCATTTGAGTTCGATCGGAAGTTTGAGATTAGAATCGTCAGTCTGCAGGCGCAACAACAAAATAAAGAGAGGAGGGGGGAAGAAAGAAGCCAAGGAGAGCAAAGAGCAATCGCTTGCTATTAACTTGCGAACGGCGCAACTTCGTAGTGTTTCTCTGAATAGATTTATCTCGGAAACGTAATTGGAAAAGTTCGTTTAAGCTCGAGTGAAAGGGCAGCTTGTGCGCCGGAAATTTGGATTTTTCGAAAGTTTGAATTTAAGCGGGCTTAGCGCACTCGAAAGAATTGTGAAAAGATTGTTTATTTTAAGTTCAGAATCCATGAAGGAATCCAAAAATATTCTACGATGCAAGAATACTTCAGAAGCCTCAGTAAATTTTAAATTGAATGTAAAGGTAATCTGAACTTTTTTTAAGGGAAAGGTTGAGAAATACAGAAACCATTTGCATTTCCTTCTCCAGTGCTACTGTTTTAAGAGAACATTTTGCAGTAGCATTTTGCAATACTATTTAGCAGTCTCTTAGCAGTCTCATGTTTATTGATTTCTACGGTTTTATAATATTAATAAATTAATATTGGCAATGCAGTTATTTTATTCAGAATATAATTTCTCCTCGAGCTGAGTAGACGTGTTCTTAAAATATCGATCATTCCTGTAATTGGATATCCCAACATTATTTTTTGGTCACCCTAAATAACGCCAACTTCCCTATTCCTAATCACGAACGCGAGCAAACAATTAATACAAAGCTCATCGAGGCACATTTTTAATTATCCAGCTATCCATCTCACCAGGACAATGGTCTCCGCAAAAGGAACCCCCCGATTCCTTCCCCATTTCCAAAGCGACGATGGTCAAAGTCCGAGGCAGGCCGATTCAACATCGTACGAATTCGCTTCTGGATATTAAAAACTTTAATATCGGTCGAACATCGACGGGGGTAAAAAACGTATCAAGCAGAGCGATCGCTCTCTTGCTGTATACATACACGTATATTCCTGCTGCAGTGTCCTGTGTGAGGACATCGCGGCCGCGTAAAAGCCGTGGATAAAAGTGGGTATATCCGTGGGTTGTTCGACGGGTAAACGTGATCCATTGTGGGCTTCCGGCATCCACACGCCCCTGTGTGTACACACTGGCTCGCCTGCAACCGTGTCCACACTTAGAGCGCCCGTGTACGTGCTGGTAAATACATTCGATTTATTGGAGAACGCAATAGGGCAGTCGGAAAGAGCCATACGTTCCGCGCGCCGAAATGACACCTAAAGCCTCTCTTTCCGCGGGGGCTCTCGCCCCGTTTTGTTACAGTGCTTCTAGCTATCGGCCGTTTCTTTCCACCCCTCCCCATCCTTTCCGCAAAAAGTACATTGCGCCGCGTTGCATTTCGCCGCCCCCTCCCTAAGTTTGGTCCTCGAAAGTTCGCGGCGCACCTAAAAGCTTCGCCCTCTATCGAGCACCCCTGTATCGTAAATCGAATATCATTCCCTCTTGGCTGCAACCTTGCGTTTCGGTGCTTCCCTCTATTGTTTTCGACTCTGATAAATTCGTTACGCCCGCTGCAGAATATTCCCCGCGTTGTTTTTACGGGGTCGCGTCGCAGAGGGTGCAATAAGCATGTCTCTTTGTCTCCTTCTTCCACTTTCTTTTAGAGTTGCCCTTTTATTATACCCCTGCATCTTTGCGCCACCTTAGTCCCTCCATTTGTCGGCGCGTTATTCCTCCTTACAAGGTTTCCGCGCCCGTGTGCATTGCGCCCTCTGTTCGCCGCCCCTTTCACTTTGCAACTTTCGCCCAATGAAGCAGACCGGACTCTAACACATTTTTCCTCGTTTCCTTCCGTCCCTTTGAGCGCGGCTGCATTGAAAAGTCGGCGCGAATGATTTTCCTATTTCGCCTCGGTGCAGCGGGCCGCCCCGCTTCGCATAATGTTCTTGGTCCAGAAGATATCGATCGGTGGGAATAATAAGAGTGGGAAACGCCGGGGAAGCCGTGGCTCCTGCGGACGTCAAGTGAAACGCGCCGTTTTTTTTTTTTTTTTTGGACAAGATAAGAATAGCAGAGCTGAATGCATGAGGTCTTGAATTGGCCCCGACAGAATGGCACGTATTACTGAGCCACATTTGAATAGTGACGCGCGGAATGCAGTGCGAAATACGCTACACGAAAATATGAAGGATATCGTGGCCATGCTTTCTATTACAAGAATATTATGAGCGGTCGTGAATAGTCAGCAGATTATTGCAACGAATGCTTTGGTCACAGGACTAGCAGAGTCGGAAAAAGAAATTGTAAACCGATATTCCATCAGAGTAATATTGATAAGACGTGAAAGGTAGGTAACTGATATTTTGAGAAAATTTATCGTCGTGTTTTTACAAATCCCCAATATTAAGCAGGATTTGCATGCGTAAAAATACACGTACGTATGTGAAACAACTGTTGAGCATGAAACAAAGCCTGGCTATAATCCCTGATGCAGGGCGATTAACAAAAGCTTAAATTTACAGTATAAATTTTGTTTCCCCGTTTCCATCCCCTCGATTCCTCCTACGTCACTGGCGTTTCAGAGGCGGGTTGAAAAATATTTAACCTACACTAATTCTGGAACGTCGAAGGAGATTAATAGTCCGCCCATTCAAAAAGGAAACGCCGCGGTTTTATATAGATACACCTGTCAGTCAGCAGCTTCTGTTTATTTTGAGGCACAAAATATTAACCATGTCCTTCTTTATCACAATTTTCAGGCGATCTTCGTAAGGAAAGGGTACGTAAGTTGATCAAGGATATTTTAAAATTGAAATGCAGAGGTACAAGCTGTCTATACACTCCCTAATGAAAAGAAAATAGATCAGCCTCTGAAAATCTAATGGCGTGTGGACAAAGCTTTCACGAAGACCTAGAGATTAAAAAATTTTATCGAAAAGAGAAAATATTGCCTTTGTAGTAATAATATAAAAATAAATAAAAATTCTACTGGGGTTTGTAAATTAAATTGGTTTACTTTTTGAATTAAAACCCATGGTAAAGGGGAAAGCAAATATTTATATATATTTTAAGAATTTCGTGGTATTTTTAACGACTCTATCCTATAATTCAAATAAACAGCAATTACTTAAGAATACACCTTTCAACATTATAACCATATTAGCTTATTTGCTTCATTTCAAAATTCAACAACGAAGAAGGTGGTTTAAAGCATACAAGGAAATATTCCATTCTGACAACAATAAATGAAAGCTAAAACGAGAAAAGTTCTTAGATTCAATTTCCACGGGAACGTGTATTACTATTTCTGATGAAACTGAAACACTCCTGTCAATAATGACAAACGTATTACACGTTGAAACGATCTGTCAATCATTGGAATTGGCACAAAAGCTTCAATTTCCTCGACGAAAATATTCCACGCTCTCGTCGTTCGTATATTTAATAGTTTTTCATGAAATTTTAAAGCCACGCTCCACGCAAGCGGCCTACATTACTGGCATTCGTCGAGAAGGATTTCCAGCGACTGTGTAGCCAATCAGCACTAATTAGTCGCGTCAAAAAGGGAACGCGATTCAATAGCTGGTCCGCATTTTTACCAACTTCTGAGGGGAGTTACAATATTTCAGCATTTCATAATACACGTTTGTGACGCCTGTCTCTACTTATTTGGCAGTGTATTTTTTTTTACATTACTTTACTTTTCCTTTACTTCACTTTTGTGTTTTCTCATGTTTAGCTTAAAGACACAAACTAATATTACTTCAGGTTAAGATTAATAAGTTAAGGTTCTTTACTTGTTTATTCTTACTTTATGTAACGTTTGTTTTGTCCTCCCTATTTTAATTTAGATTAATAATAATAATAAATAAAGATCATTATTTACAGTAACGAGAAGAACAGTAGTGTGAATTTGACTTACAAACGAGAAGTCCTTCTATAGATCACATTCTTCTTTCTTATCTTCAGAAATAAATACTTCACTTTTGAACATAACTTCACACAACTTACGTAAAAACGTTAAAATATACACTTAATATTGGCCTTGCTAAGCTTTGTCTTTGTACTCAAACTTTTGCTGATTATTGTTATTATTAAACCAAATAAGGACCAAACATAATTCGAGAATTAAATTTCTCAGCCTGCAGCATTGATGCCAAGAGTAGCTAAAGATGGCACAAGATTATTGTGCTGTTTCGCGACGAAAATAGAATACCAATGAGAACAATTCCCTGGAGATAAGGGACAGTTCTTTTTCGTTCAATTTAGCTACACATTTCTCTCCTTTCAGTGTGGCAGGCCACTTCTAATCGCGCAGATTAACTCGAACCGACAGTGCATCGAGGGCGGATGGCTCCCTCCGCTATCAACCAGTTCCGGTTGCCTGGTTTTCCGGCATGTTACCAGCCGGTGGCAATCGTGGTAGCAGAAGAAGTTAATTGAAAATAAGATAACGCTGGTATCGAGCATCGTAGCCAGACGAGTCTGCTCGAACAAGGATTGGGGGTTGAAGAAGAGAAGGGTAGATAGATCGATACTGAAATACAATCCCTTAATTAAGTCTTCCACGCTGAAGCTGCAGCGTGGAAAGCGCAGATGGAATTATTGTCTCGTTGATGAGAATATCAAGAGAACAGAAGTCCGTGGGAGTAATTGCACTTTGGGGTTGGTTTGAAGATGGCATGAATTTTACAGAACTTGAGAATGTGGTTCTGAAATACAATGGCATAAACGTCTGAATATAATGGTCCGAAGTTAATTATTCATGTATTGAATTCTGTAGTTTTATACGTTATTGAACATGTTGAAATTTTGGGAGAATGCCTTCTCGGTTTATAAGCAGGGTTTTAAGGATTCCATATGACTGTTTTAATTATACGACACTGAATTATACTCTTATAACCTTCAAGGCTTCTGATATGCTAAGTTCTGAAACAAAAACAAAGTGAAGTTGGCATATAGCAACATAATTATGACAGAGAACTTCATCGACACTGTTTCTTTAGGTATTACCTCCCACAACATTTGCACAACCGATTATGCAGAATTCAAATATAAATGTTTTCAGTCTGAATTCTAATGAAATAAAATCTATAATTTGATGTTCGAACGCAAAATATTCAAAACACTGAAAAATTCAAATTCCACACCAGCAGATTACAATATCTACTACTTCTGAATTATGTACAGAGTACAATATTCAAATGATTGAAATGTCTACAAGAGTTCAAAAAGTTTCAAGAGTTCAGTGCACTCCAAGTTTAAAATATTTTTTAAGGGTTGGTTAAAAATCATCCAGTCTGAAATCGATTTTGCATTCGTATTCAATTCCTTGACACTTTTTCTGACAGTCATTAAAAATTCGTGGTCAAAAGTATGTGGCTACCTGTGTGTGTAATTATACACGTATTGTATAATAAAGTTCAGTTCCTGTGCTATACCACGAAGTGAACAAAGTGACCCAGGAACGTGGGGTGCAGAACCGATATAACACCGTTCGATTCAAATATTCACGAGGCCATGTTTTATCGATCTCTACCTGACAGCGCGCACCACCATACAGTTCAAATATAGGTGGGATCTCCCAATCAATAAGATATTAGACGAACAACGTACGTTCGTCTCCTTCGTTTCAATTTCTATACCTAGTAGCTTTTATCTTCTCGCACCTACGTTTTGTATACGCAAATGTATTTCGGGCAACCCTTAAATTTTACCAAATACCAAGCAAGAGGTTTGAACTAACTTTAAATGAGAAAAAAGTGTACCTGCTGTACCAAATAGAAATGTGTTGCTCTCACAAGTTAAGATTAATTAATCTGCATCGACTACAAAGCGAAAATTTAGAGACGTTTCATTCATTCAACATTGTTATTCAACATTGCGTTCCCAGATTACCATTTATTTGGGCTTGGAAAGAACTTTTGGCCAAATAGAGAAATAAAGAGATTCGATTAGGAAATTAATTATCAAATTAAAATAATGAAATATAGGTAGCATGGTGTAGACAGTGCTTTGTAATTAATGTTATCGAAGATTAACCGTACCGAAATTAACTAGCGATTGAAAATTAAGGCACCGTAATTGCGCTATTATATATTCGATTTTGAATCACACATCGTTGCTTTCGAACTAAACCGAAGAATAATTCTATAGTGACTATAAATTTGAATTCGAAAATTGATTCTCACCGTGCAGGCCGTGCCAAAGTAATCCTGTTTATCGGCTTTGTAACTGATGGTTATCGGATTTGAAGTTTAAGATAATTAGTGCTGATTACGTTTCCTCACGTAAAGCCATGGCGCCGTGCTCACGAAATCTTATTGTGTCTCCATGGAGACTGTCCCATGTATATGCTGCTTAAATGGACTTTATGCGTTGCCTGTGAACCGGCGAACAAGATAATTTATGGTTTTATGCTTGCGCACCTAACGGCTGATTACATGTCACTTAAACTGTTTAATATTGCAGCAAAACCATTCATTTACAGGTTTCCTTTGCTAGAAATTGAAATTTGTTGTTATTTCATGATTCCTGAACTTTCGATTCTTCTTTGCTTTGTATAATTACTTCCTATGAACTTTGTAAAATCGTTTTGGAAATCCATTACTCTATCTGACACAGAAACAAAAATACTTTCCCAGTATTGTGTCTACACCAACGAAAAGCAAATATAATCCTAGAATAAATATCGATAAATAAATATATCGTTAATGGATTCAGAATTCCCTGAAAAACATCCCCACGATAAAACGATTCCACAGCCAATCTCTTCAAAACACACACACAGTCGTTTATCTCCCTCCAATCTTTTTATTTCCCAGTTCACATGATAAATGCTCAAAGGCTTCCACGAATTCCTCCCCCACATCCATGAAACTTTAATCGAAATATCGTTACATTTTCATTCAATCGAGAAGAAAGGTAAACGAAGCGAACGCTGAACAAACCCCTGAAAGCCACCGCGATCAGTATCCAAGACCACCCTCTGCCAGCAGAGAATAACAAGACCCAGCAGTCCAACAATTCGTTTCGCTGTTCAACCCTTGCTGGCTACAGTTCCTAGTTGCACACTATCGCTCGAAGTTCCCAGCGAAAAGAAGACGGGGAGGTAAAAAGTGGCAACGACGACGAAGATTAAGAGAGAGAAAGAGAGGGCGCAGATGGGGGGGGGGGGAGGCCTTGATGGATGATCTCAGTAATTATTTGCGGGCATTTCCTTCGTCCCTGTTTTTTATCCCTTAACGTACCGCCCTATTGCTGGGAACCAGCCACCGTCTTCCTCCTAACGTCTAACGCCTCTCTGAGCCTCGTCCCCTCGCTGCTCCCCGCCGCCGTTCTCAGCATCACCGTTCTTCTCCGCGATCCCCCTGTTCTACGAGCTCCCACGTGCAAGAGGCACAGTTTTTCGTGCCACCTTTCTTTTATCGGCCCCTTTCCACCTGTCACTTCCGCTGACAGTATTCCCCGCAGTGGTCAGGATAGATGAGCAAACGTCCTCCCTGTAACCATCGGCCCGTGGTCTCTGATAAAGAACAATAGGCGGCCTGCTCTTCCTCATTGTCACAGCGGGAGCTACCTGATCGCTTGGAGGATCGCGCCATTTTTGTCGCGCAACCGAATGTGCTGCTTAGTCTGGTGAATTTTTTTGGATATTTGGACTGTTAGAATTGAAGATTTCGATGGAATTGAGCGTGGAAGTCGAAATTGGTGAATTACGCGGGATAAAGTCACTCGTGTCGAAAATGATGCTTCCGTTCAGAGTTGGCCATTAACTGTATAAAAAGTTATTTAAACAACAGATCGAATAAAAGTTACTTTAACTTTAGAGTACTTTACGAATAAAATTATTTTCTTTATTCGACGAATGAAGGTAATTTTTGTATTAGCATTTCAACTTCAGTGTCGAATAAATTTTTCAACTTTAACTTTACCATGGTGAATAATGTTTTTTAACTTTTATTCGTTATTCGAAATTTGATTTAAATATAAATTTTTACCATCTCTGCTTCTGTTTCGTGGTGCGGTTAAAGGTTTTTTCCTTCGTGTAGATTTAGTTTGGAATGAGTAATGACACGCTTTGGAGCGTTTTATGGAAATAGTTGGCAGGAGAATCGAGGATCCTTTAAATAAAGAAATTTATGAAAATAATCACGTTTCGATTGTAAAGAATCGTGGCGAGCAGACGCGGAATATTCATTCGCACTTTTTCCGCGTGAATATCAAAATGTTAGCCCAGCAGAGGCGTGAACGAGGAATGCCAGATAGAAAGCAGTTCTTTTTCACGAACGGCGCTCTTCCAATGGTTCACCGGGGAAATCTACGAAGTGGTTATTAAAATTCCATCCGGATCGTGATCACGCAACAAGGCAAATAATCTAGGGAGGACAGATTTCCAACATTTTCCTCGACTACGTTTGTTTACGTGATTCAGAATCCTGCCTCGGGAAAATACCGTATCAGGACGAGCTGTTTGAAAAGGCATATGTTTCTTTTATAAACGATTTACTTTAGCCTACACTCATAATTACAGTAGATTTATAGCGGCTTTATTTTTTAGTCACAAAATTATAAATCACGTTATTAAGTCCTCTGAAATTCTACAACTCTTTAAAATACATATTGCTGTTAAAAAAACTTAGGCACTATTCACTTCTATATGTCGAGCATCAGCGAACTTTAATGGATAAATACAATCTGATAAATCGTATCTATATGAATCGAATTTACCTTATGCAAACTTTCTGATTTCTTCGACTGTTCATTTCATACGTTTAGAACTAACTACTTAAGTAGAGTTATTAATCATTTTTTCTGCTTTAGGCATTAGGGTTTATTGTTTCAGGCTTCCGTTTAAATAAATAAATAAATTCCCAACAGTAATAGTCCTTGAAACGAAGGGAAAGAATGTCCAGAATTTATTTGCTGATTTATTTTATCGATCAGAAGATAAAGATAGAAATAAAGACTTGTTCATTTTGTTTCAAAAACATAAGACTATCGAAAGGATTGTGAAGATTCCACCACGTACATGTAATATATCCCATGAAACTGTTAGTTATGAAAATTGAATATTTTAAATTTAATATATTACATATCTAGCAGCCAACAACCTGGTCAAAAGATGCCACTGCAAAAAGGACTCTCCCTATTTCCTTAACACAGGGCATAACGCGAACGGGGACATTCCATCACGAAGGAAATACTGTGACAGCAAACTGCAACCTAAACATCCAACCCGCACGTGTTCTCCGCACAGCCAACGAGCAGTGAATGAAGAACTACGGACAAAATCTAAAAAAATGTCCATTTCAATGCAGAAGTTCTTTGTAATCTACATCCGTCGCACATTCGTCTAAGCATGCAGGGAAATGGTAGCAGCAGGATACACCTGGAGCTACTCATTAACGGAATGAAGGATTGACGACGCCGTTGGCGCGATATCGCGTGGTACGCTCAGCAAGCAGCGTCATAATTTCCTGCAGCCTAATCGGTAATAGCGAAGGACAACGAAGATCGTACGAATTTCCGTGTTGGCGATATTGGGGTTGCCAAACGCGCCCTACTTTCGCCATTTCTCCCTTCCCCGCCCTTTCTCATCCTCCCCGATGTACGCAAAACATTAATGAGCCCCCAGAACTTGCGGCTGGATACCGTAATACCGTATCACGCGGGGCTGGGAGTGGAGGACCACCATCGGATGCTTTAATTATCGCAACGCGCTTATTATCGGTCAAAGAATCGCCGGTGCTGCTTGATAACCCGATCGAAATCTTACGTTGAACGTAACATCCTGGCAAGATAACCGTGAGTGCTTGCAATTTGCGGTGCACGAGGTGCATTAATAATCTGTGCCCATGTGTCACAGGAAATTGTAGCTGGCTGCTTGGGGATGGTACTAACGATGCTACAACTTTGACGTTAAGGGTGGTCTGTTTTTAAGCTCATACTGTGATAGTAAAGAGGGAATTATAAGTTGCAAGTCAGAGGAGACTGATGTTTGACACACTTCTTAGGCTTTCCATGCGATAGCGAAAAGATTCAGCTGAAGTAATAGCGGTTTTTGGGGTTGTTAACCTTGAGTAAGTAGTAGGATTACTTTTTGGGGCAAAGGGAATAGCTAAGTAATTTGTAGAATAGAATGTTTGGTAAAGTCAGGAAGCATAGTTCACGAACAAGGTGATGATTCTTGGAAAACATTTGGGTACTACTTGGATTCAGGGCTGTTAATACTCCCGATATAATTGGGAATATATGTATTAACTAGCTTTACGACTCGGCTTCATCCGCAATTTAGATTCTGATTTTATAAAACAAAATTTTTTTGGGTTTGTTTTTGTGGAGAAAGTCACATTCGTCTGGGATAGCCAGGCATAATGAGCTGAGGCGCATTTCGTGATCCAAAACTTTACGGTTCGAAAGTTTTTAGGCGACAGACAAACACAAACATATAAACTTTCTGCTTTATATATTAAGATTTCACTCAGTGATTTATCTACAAGTACCATGAATGAAATTACACTTGTGTAGCCCAATCACTCTCGACTGCAAATATTTATCACCACTCCTTCTTCTATGCAAAGGTACCCAAAACAGCGTTGAAAATGAGGAACCACACGTTCCTTCAACATTTATAGTTCTCCTTTCAAAACAATCCTACTCACCGTACAAACCTAAATGATTCCCACAACACTACTGAGAAACTTGTAAACTGAGAATCCTTGAAATACTAGTGTCACCAAACACCATGCATGGTTGCTGCTGAAATCCCGTATATTCCAATAATTAAGAAATTAAATAACTCGAAATAATTCACATAACGACGCAGAGCGTGGAAAGTATTTTTCCATTCATAATGGAGCGATTAGACGCGCGAAACCGCGGAATTGCAACATAGGGGTGAGGAGATCCGACGTGGCGGAGGAGGTCCTTGCAATTTGTCGCAAGTACCGCATGCGGCGGAAGCTACAAAATTGCAGCCACGCCACGTTATTATGAACTTTCGCGTGCCGCGAACTCCCGCTCGGAACAAATGCTGGCGGGTAAGGAGAAATTCGGTACGTATACACGAGCCGCGGGTGGATTGCCATACATAACACGCGGCACGACCGCAGAACGTGATCGTTCGACCGCACCGCAGAATTCTCGGTGCATTTATAACTGCGCGACCGGTATCTCCGTTCAACGACAACCGAAATATACGTCGACTCGATCATCTGCTTGATTTTTTTTCACCCAGTGTAGGTAGGATTTTCTTGAGGCACGAACTGTTCTGTCACTTTGATTGAATTCTATTTATCTGGGAGTCCATGAGTAGCGTTTCTGATTTCTCGATATTTTTCATTTCTCGAGAAAAGAAATTTTACTGGAATTATATACCCTTAAATTTCAATTCGATTTTGTTGCAAGTGGATAATTGAAATAAAAAATTATCCTATGTAATAATAATATTTTATTTAAATAAACATAGAAGGACTATAAAGTAAGGACAAGTAGTAACAACTTGATGTTTGATTATTTTAATGAAAAATGATAATTTAGAAAGATTCAGACGTATATTTATTTGGCTTAAAATTTTTAGTTATTATTTAGTTATTATTAGTTAGCCATTCGAGTTCGTTTCTTTCTCGTTTACAGTTAAGTATTTGCATTTTCTTAAATTTTACTTATGCGTCATAAATATATCCTAAACGCAGCGACACGCAAAACAGATTGGAAAATACGCGTGTAATTTCTCCGTTTCTTAACATCCGTCGACGGACGTGCACGGTCAGAAGCGATTGCACAAATTTGTCGGAAACCACAGGCCGCAACGTGTTATATAGCGCCACGGCCACGTTGAAATATCTATCGGAAGTATTCAAGCGCCCCTGATACTTCGTGATCCCCGTTCCAGCTCCTAAAATTTCGGGTATTGCGAGTATCGGCGATGGAATTCCCAGCGGGGCCGGCGCTCTTCACGAAGATCACTATGACGGACTTTTTAATTTTACACAAAACCACTGACCGCCCACTCTGTATGCCGCAGCCTATTACGCATCGCAATGGCCATGGAATTTGGAGCAGAAAATTGTAATCTTCTGACGCACTGAAAATTTTAGCAGCTATTATCGTTTTTTCTAAGCTGATATTAAGGGCACTCCCCGGTCAAATCGCGCGAAAACATAGGTGACATTTATGATTTTTTCTAGGAAAAAGTATACAATATATGGGTCTAAAACTTTTTGCACTTTATTCTGCTACAAATGTAGAGTATAAAACAATTTTTTTTATTTCATTTTTGCCCACCACTACCTCTGATATGCATTGCGTGCTGCATCGTTGTAAAATAAACCGGTCTGGACTATCGCCACGATAACTTTAGACAGGATGATCCAAAATCAAAAACCCACAGATATTCCTTAATTACACATGTGTGGTTATCGCGCTACCCTCGGGCAGTGTTCAGAAACAACTGGGCGATGATTGTCATATGTTTAAACGATAGGGTCCCGAAACATGCGGTTTTTCGCACAAAAATGTTTCGTAAAAAAAATTGAGTGTATGAAAATTAGCAATAGAGGGTAGCGCGGAAGCCAGTGTAATTACGAGTAGAATCTCGGTTGAATTTTTAGATTCTGTCAAGAATTGCATTTTTTGTCGTGGCGATAATGCGTGAAAAATTGTTTCGAGGAAAACGTACTTAAAGTTTGACGCCGAGCGCGTTCGTCCAGTGACGGGGATTTGCTCATGGGCGCCCGATTTTCCATGCGTTTATTCGATTAAAACAAAAAGTGATTCTTTTTTCGATCAATAAATGTGTTATTAATTAAAAAAAAATCACATTTCTGTCTATTATACCTGCGTCACAATCCATCATCAGAAAACACCTATTTTTAAGATCGTCACACTGTTGGTCTCCATGAACTGCCTGTAAAATTTGCACCGTTAGAAATTTCGTTCTAAAATTTTATCTGGTCACTTATGAGATGGTGTGGGATGAAAATATGCAAAAAAGATTTTATGCTTTGGCCAGGAGAGTGCCCTTAAATGACGTAATTTTATACAGAATATTCATACTTCGTCTTACAATCAGTGTTACTTCAAGTTCCATGTGTTTATCCATAGTCAATATTTAGGTACAACAAATTTCTTTTTATACGAGGTATTTAATTACCAGAGACAGAGCCAGTATTAAAAAATGTTTGAAAAGATAGAAAGTTTGTAAGTATGATCGAAATACCAATCGTGAGTCGCGAAAGTGTGTTTAGACCCTAAGATTCACTGACACTAAAGTTATTTAATGAGAGTTTCAAAATCTTACTGACAAGTTACTCGTATGTTACTTGAAAAGAAATTGATTGTTTCTGAAGAAACCATAGAATTCGAACGACTTAATTCCTATTCAACACCAATCTCATTGACATTCCTAGATATTGTCCGAATCCTTTAAATAGTGCGTAAAGCCTGTGACAGAACAAAGATCATTACTAAATCACACTAGGATATTAACGTGACAGACACCGCAAGTACCACCCCCTTGTGGCTCGTTACGTAGGGCGCTAAAGGCGCTGCCACATCTATTTTCTCCATGAATTCCGCTTTTCCTCATCCGTTTCTGTGATTCCCACTTGCTGCGTGCCTAAACCATTTTCCAGGAACGCCGTGTAATCGACTTACTGTCAATTAGACCGACACTCAATTGGTCCAATTGCTGGGGAACTCTTGTGCTTGGTTCTATCCTGACAAGAACGCTATCGTCGCGGACCGTCGAAGTTGTCGGTGACAATTTTCCATCTACCATACGTGCGTCAAGATCAACTCTCAAGTTTCAGAATTGAATGGCACGGGTAACCACGTACTTATATCTGAAGTGGAAATATGGAGGAATGAAAGGGTTCCTAAGAGGAGGGAAAATTATTGCCTGAACATGACATACCTTGCAAATCAGAATAATGATCTACTCTCCAAATCTGTTAAACGTCATTGATGAATTCGATTCCACCAGAATATTGATTATATACTTCACTCTTACTAACCCACACTATAGCACTCTTAATCTTGTACTTGATATCGAAAGAATAAATCAAAGAAACGAAGAATAATGGAAAAGTATGTTTTATTTTGAATACCAGTATATAGTACAGCATCGCATATTTTCGCTTTGATCTTCAATCTTCCCCACAATTCTTCGAAAGGAACGCAAGAATACACAAAAACCAAAGGAACTTTTCATCGAACCAGTCCGCAGCCAATTACAAAACAACCATTCAACCGAGGGCTATCATTAGCGGCGCAATTAACCCGAAAGAACGTCGAGTGGGGGCGAACGTCGAAAGTTTCGAGTTCCGTGGAACGATGCGCACGTGACCGATATTATCAGAGAATTAAATTTTTCCGAGTAATTTAGCCCTGTTCTCCGAGTGGTTCGCGCTACTTTCTTAATTACTTGCAGCGTTTTTCTCCTCTTCCCCCCCTCCTCAAATTCAGTTGTGCTGAACAGGCCGCGAATAATCTGGTAGAAATTTTAAAGTGAATCGAAGAAAGTTCCCGCGGCCAGGGCTGCAGGACCGCTTCTCGATAGTGCCCCATTCCCATCGATGAAACGAACCTTCGCGAACGATCAATTAAGCACAGGCGATTTAATTGCTCGGCGTGGTAGAAAAATCTTGACCCGACCGCCCTATTCGATGGAGATTGCCGATGTCGCGGTTCGCCGGAAGCGAGACCGCGAAAATTCATCCTGGAGGCGCAACGGAAGGTCAGCGACCTCGAAGTCGCGCGGTTATTTGCGCAGCTGCGACTATTTCGGCGCGGGGATGTTTTGGGCCCGTTTATTTGATGCGTAGCGAGCCGTGCACTTGCACGCACCGTGCGCGGCCACCAACGAGCGCGTAACCCGCGATTCCGAGCTTCACTCTCGGATCCGCTACTCCGATTCATCGAAGTTAATTGGCTCGTGAATGGTTCTGAGGTGTTAGATTCTTTTGTAATTTGATGGGTCGGGGCCAGAGTTGGTCATTAACTAACTAAAAACTTATTTAAGAAATGAATGAAATAAAAGTTACTTCAACTTCAGATTATTTGACGAATAAAGTTAATTTTTGTATTCGTAGATAATAATCATAATTCTTTTAACTCTTATTCGTTATTCGAAATTTGTTTCAATAACATTTTTGCCCTCCTCTGGTCGGGGCTAATGGTAGTGGCGACATGGGGTGACTTGAGTGGAAGGGATGAGATTGGTATCGTGGTTGATACTTCGTGAGGAGGATTGATGTTGGTTGTGTAAGAAATTAGTAATCGAGTGGGACGTTGCAGTGCAAGGTCTTTTTACTGGAAATACTTAAAGGCAGCAGGTTGAATTGTGTAGGTCAGGGTAGCGTTTTAACAGATCTTTCTTAAATCATGCAGGATTCGATGTGACCGATTCAGCATTAACTTGTGAAAAACGAAAATAGCGGTTCACCTTCGATTTCTCGACCTGGCCTACTTTCCCTGCGGTATGTACCTAAAGCGAGGTCCGTAACGCGGATCAGATCATCTCGTATTTCGAGAAAAGGGGAAGATCTGTGTAGCTGGTTGACTATAACCCCGGTGCATCGATCGATCACAAAGCTTTGACGCTCATGGGTAACGTACATGGGCTCCAGGAACAACAGTCCCGAATATTGAGATGCATTCCATGGTTCTGAGTGTATCACCTTCCTTCCTGCAAACCTACTCCTCCCGCACTTTGATCAGCTTTGAGTTACACGCGACACGGAGAAGACATAACCATGTTCCAAAGTCGTAGGAAGACTAATTTTGACAATTTTCTTGATTGAAATCTGCAGTGGAAATTTGTGGAAAATTTCGGATCATACTCATTCCAAAACACAACTCTTACTACGTCTATTTTATCAAACTTGAATAATGAATAATACATATAAAAAAAACTGCAGAATACTACGATCATTTCAATTTTGGTTGCTCAAGTGATATTAATTTCACGTTAAATCGGTGAACATTCCTCTGACAAGATAATATCGTGATAATGAGTGACGATATCTCCTGACGGATCCGACTTCACGAGAGAAAGAGAGCACCATCCACGCGCCAGGAACACATGTAGTGGATCGATACATCGATCTCTCATGAAATCATGGAAAGCTGGGAAACATGAACACCCCCCATCGTACGCGAGGTGTGACCGAGTACGACGACAATTCGTACCAGCGCGATATTTCGCCGATATTTCAAACCGATCGCGTATCACATCACAGACCGTATTTCGCAGGTTCCTCCTGCGGCGTTGACAAATAAAAGAAAATTGACGGGAAACGTCGGCTGTATTCTGAAATCGAATCGCCGCCTACGCCTACTGCGTCGAACAATCCTTGCGCGGAGAGCAAACACGATGACACAAAAAGTTTGAAAGAAATTTCATTACAGACGTGTTTGTAATATCAAAACTCGTAATTTAAGGAAGAGACGATAATATATCAGGGATGATCGATGCAATTATCATTCACCACGTTTGAGAATCACTGTTCTATTCACACAGGCATGTTTGTGTTTTGAAAAATTTGTATTAGTAAATTGGTGGCAATAATATTGAATGCAATAGATGCATGATAGATATTAGATAGCATGAGTCAGAATAGTTGTCTATTCTCGTGATCACCATTATGAGAAAAAGGGTGTCTACATGTGGAAGTCGTCAATCAAGGGGGATGTTTCTTACTATTGGGAGGAAGTATGCTTCAGGAAATGAAATTTTGATTTATGAGTCCATTACGGAACCAAGATATTCATCTATTTTCATGTGAAATGTAAGTAACAGAAGATAATTTTGTTCTGAAAATGTATTCAGGAAATCGGGAACCCATTTCTTTATTCCTGGATCGAATTTTGGTATAACGATACGAATGATGTTTTTGAGATATAAATTAATCGAGAAATTTATTTCTGTTAATATCAGAAGAACGAATCCATCATGCTCGTGGTTACGACAGAATATATATGACTTTTTTAAATAGATGGGGTGGACCAACAATAAAGTTTTGTATAAGGGACATAAAATCGAAGATTTATTAACGTACATGACGAATGAAAAATTTGTGCACCTATATTCAAACTTTTAAGACAAAAGTAACAATTGCTGGAGATGAATGGTACCAGGTACACGTGAATTCTCTGTAGCGAAAGAATTAAACGCTAGAAGATCATTTCTCACGACTACTCTGTGAAATCTAGTGCAGTGCTTACAAAAGTGAATGAAATTGACGCGCAACAATAGGAAAAACAATTTTCCCTGATTTCAAAGAGGATGTAATCGCGATCCAACCAAGTAGACTATAAATCTCCACTGTTCATCCTCGTAATTTATCCCTTTCTTACAAACACTATGAATAAAGAATTCTTGCTAACTTTCTGCAAGACACTCGCCATTGAATCATATAAAAATTCAATTGCTTATCCCTTTCCAAAATACAACATTCTACTAAGCAAGACTAGAGGAACAATTCTGAGCTGAAGGACACACTATCACCCCCATGAATTAACTTTGTTTCAGGAGACCAACAATTGAAAAATAAGCCCTTTTGCAGAACAGAAACAGAGCTAATTTGCCTTTTTGCAGAAGGTTCGAAAGCCGCAGCGAAAGCACAAGATGCGCATCAGCGTGGTATGTCGGAGATGGAGCAATGTAATCTCGTTTCGACCTTCTTTCCCTCTTTCCCACCACGTGGAAAGAGTTACTAATGAGAAGAACGGGAAAGCCGCGACGGGAGAATATGCAATTCCCCTCGTCATTGCCTCTTAATTGCCATGGTAGAACGAACAGTGCAACTGTCTTGAATTTTTATCGCCTAACACGACCAGGGTGCACTTCGTCCTCTTGCTTTGTGCAATTCTGACGCTGGCGTAAGTGGCACGAAGGGGATGCAAATTTCAACCTTTATATTTATACCATTACCTGGTCCAGTTCTATGCTAAATCTTGTCCAAGTTCTACTAATTATTGCCCATTGGTAGCTGCACTAAATATTAAATATGCTGAGATAAAGGAGCACTGAAATTCTTATCCTTGCACCCTACTCGTCCCTTTGTGCCTATTGGAACGTAGACAAAGGATATTGAAATAAATCTATGGAATAAGAGTAATACTTCCTCCTATTAAATTGTAACGTACGTCTAATTAGAGTCATAACGTAGAAATGAAAAATAAAGCGCTTTGCAGGGCAGATTTGTCGCAACATAAAGCACATTTCTAAAGCCGAGTTGGTCGTGATGAATACGCGAAGGAATTGGCTATTCATTACCATCGTTCCGTAGTAGAATATAAAAGGAACGAAAGGGCAATTCGGTTTTTGTGGGCCAGACGTCGAAAGGTCGCAGCTTCCAATTTATCGTGGCGATGGTGGCTTTGCTCAACCACGTAGCCACGCGCAGTCATGCATAATGTATCCCAAGGCACGAGTGGATGCAGTCTTACAGCGAGACGCACAAAGTTGCGAAATTTACTCGGCAAAATATTTGTTACGTGCCCACCTTTAAACACGCGAGTAACTTCGCGCTGTAGTTCTCTTTAACATGCTCCAACGCGAGAAGTTTGCAATCAGATACACCTTACCCACGCGTTTCCAAAGCCCTGCATTAAGAATGAACATTATTACACCCTGTACGTCGTTAATCTTCGTTTCTCTTTGGACCCAGTATTTTGCACGAACGAATGGTTACCTTGAACGATTTCTCTAACAACGTTCTCCATCTGAATTTGTGAAGGAAATATAGCTGGCCTGTCCCAGATTCCTAGAATCATCCGGAACATTAATGGATATAAACTGCATGGAATACACTAGCAAATAGTTGTGAACACTGAAGAATGAAGGGAGGTGAAGTGGCAACTGTGACTTCGCGAATGATCCATGGCGTAATGCAAACGAGATTGCGCAACAACGCATATGTAATTCTGACTGAGACATTCGGATAATTCCATCCTGCGGTTTGCGGGCGGCGGAGCGTGCTCGTGACGCTAATTATAACGAATGCCTTCGAGTGGGTCACGTTTACAGTAGAACTGATATCGCGATGCAAAACGTGTACGCGTATAGCGTTATTAAACATTGTTTAGAGACAGCGGCAGGTCGTACATTTTCACGATACACTGTATGATGTTGTTTATAGATTAAGCCGGGGTGATTTAATTGCATTAGGTCGAACGTGGAACGGCTGCCGACATAATTATCCCCAGGACTCAGAGAAACGATGAGATGAATCTGAAATAATTGATCGTAGATTTCAGTTATCATGGCGACGACCGAAGACTCTACTGCTGAAATGATAAGCAATATACTTTGGCAGGAATTGAAGGTAGATATGGACCAAAGTTCATGAGATATTAGAAATGGCAGGTTCTTAGGTTTATTAGTGGTCTTTTCGGGGTAGGTAACCCTAATTGTGAGGATCAATATCTTAAATATATTGCACGAGGCATAGCCTTGATTATACATGGAATCACGCGCCTGTAACTGCCCTCATTACTTTTTTCTAATATCACATACGATAGGGTAGGCGTTCTTTAATAAATAGAACATATTATCATTGAAGGAGTAGATAAAAATGAGAGAGGTAGAGATAGCAAATAATCATAAAGAAATGTGGACACTCATGGCAAATAGGTCTCAGAAAAAATACCAAACAACCTGAGTTCTGTAATTCCAAATGACTTGCAGAAGTGATCGAAGAATTAAGACAGAAATGATGCCCAGGCAAGCCTGTAGGTCTGAAGATAATGGATCAGAAGGTCGATAATTTATGGTGGCAAACAGGTCCGAGCCGAGGATGCATCGCATTCATACCGACAGCAGTACTCAGCAATGCAAATGGCCGTTACCACTGGTGCACCGTCGATGCACCAGAACGGTGCAGTCGAATGCAAGCGTATGTACCTGAGTCTGACAGCCCGAAATGAGAAGGCTGCGTGGTGGCGTGTCATGGCCGTGCTGTCGTTTGACAGATGTGCCGGCGTTCTCGAAGACTGGATTAAACGAGACTAGCACTAACAACCTCGTACCCCGACACAGATACCCGATGATCGTAAGGGAATAATCGTTGGGGACAAATCAACTTGCGTCTGCTTGATTCATGCCACCCATTCGTGCAAATGGTAGAGCATTATATTTCAGATCTGTGTGATGATGTATCGATGGGAGCTCCTGCAGTCCGAGGTAACGGATTATTGCACATCTGGGTAATTCGAAATGCGCAATTGTTCATTTAGATGAAGAGTGAAATGAAAGATAAGACACCCCCTTAGTTTTCTCTATGCTATATAATATGTTTGAGAGAACAAGTATAGTTTGTTAAATATTCTTTGAATTTCTCTGCTTGTCTATATGAGTTCACGATAAATCTATTTCACAGGATTCTGGATTTTCTGATTTCTCTTAAGTGACTGGGAACCATTATCAACGTCGAGTTATTTTGCTAGTCCTTGAGGGAAGTGAACTTTTATTATTCGCGATTGGAATTTGGAGGATCTTCCATATTTCATAGAAAACTATCAATAGAAATGAAAGAATAGAGCTGGGTGTTCAGTTTCAGGTAAATTGCAGGCAAATATTATTTTCATACAGGAACTTCTTCGAGCATATATTTTATGTATATGCATTTAATATGATAATTTTCATTGCGTAGTTTAGAATACTAAATGCAATATCAGAGAACACGTATATTGTATTTAATTATAGGTACGCTGCATTTAAGAGCGCCACAAGAATATGTTTAGAGAATTAGAATACGTAGAGGTAGCTAAAAATCTGACAATTTTATTCAACTTAATAAATCTGACTGCGCGAGCACGTATACATGACTGGACGATAATTCCGCTTCTTGGCTTCTCGATTAAGTTCCCTGGCCATAGTTAGATTACAGGTACGGGTAACACGAATTCAATTACCCGAAATTCATCGATCGAGCGATTACTTCACCGGGATAATATGCAAATCGAATTCGAGATTAAATTTAATTGGCGTGATGTCTATCACCGACCACGATCTAATTCCTGATGACTTGTGCATCAAACGTGAAGGTTTACCTCAGCTGAGAAGTTTAATCAGACGAAGGAACGAGATTCGCTGTAACCTTAATGCTTGAATTATTATTTTATACTCACAGCGGCGACAGAAGAACTTAACCATTTTGAAATAGATGGTACTCTGCCCATTGTAACGTCCTTGCCCCGTTTTTTAATTAAATTTTCAAGCTGACGAGCCTTGCATCCCTCGAAATACGTCGTTCAAATAGCTTAGTAGTTTCAAATTTCAATTCGCAGAATCCCAAAGAAGAATGACTTCTTTCCTAAACTGAAGGTCTCTCCGACACAATGCGATAACAATACATATTATTCGTTCAAATTCCCGCACAAGCTTGATACTGTAGAGACTTTGAACGCAACTATTCCCTTCCCAGGGTGCTATTCGCCCGCCAGTGGACGAACTCGATTATCCGCGCTTAGATAGCCGTTCGGAGAGGACCTTTAAGAGGCATAAAATGGTATTACTTTCCGGAAAATCTGTGATGGAGCGAGTAAAACAAAGTGGCGAGGGGAGACAGCGACAGCGAAATGGGGCGTAGAGGTGGCTGCGGGGGAGCGTGGGACAGGGACAGCGAGAGGGCGGGATGGAAGTAATTTCCGGACTGGAGGAAGCCGACTTCACGGTAAAAACATAATCAGAGGGATGGCCCTAAGTTTCTACCGCGAGAAGGGGAGGAAAAGGGGCAGAGAGAAGAATGACGAAGAAGATGGGGCCCGTGTGACGGGGCAACGACGAGCAGAGGGATGGGGGAGCTGGAAAGAAAGAGGACAGCTTATCGGGTCGAGAGTTTTATCGAAGCACGAGAAGAGATCTGCTCGGTATCCGGATTTACAGAATACGAAAAGTTTAAGTCGCCCGGCGTGTTACCCTGAAAACAGAATTGCTCCGTGTCTACCGTGAACTTATAAGATCCTTTTACGCCCCTTACTTGTTTCTTTCGTTTAACTAAATTGGATTTGATTCACTCCACGCGATTCCTTTGACGCGTTTACGTAGGTACGCTTTTTCACGGTCGCTGAGCTGGGCTAAATAAAAACAGAGTCTCACGTAACCGCGATTTTCAACGAAAAAGAATCCACTCTCCGGGTGTATTCAATTCTCCCGCAATTTTATTTGCGAGAAGAGGGATGGATGTGAAGGAATATTTAAAATGGAATCGGTGGAATGTCACTGACCTTTATATTCCTGAGATGGTTTCGTTAAGCAAATGTGGGGTCTGGGAAATTTGTATTATTGAATGTTTCTTTTTTTTCGTACTGCTTCGATACTCTTTAATTGTAAGTCTGGCATAAAATGTTTGGTGTTGCGTTTTAATGAAAACTGAAAATGTTTCTTCTGTCCCGGTTAAAAATAAATCATAAGAAATCAAGTCTGTTTAATAATATTATTATGATGACTTTATTGCGCGTTTAAAATGAGAATACAATAATTGTGATAGAGAATATTATGGCAAGGTACAGCTACGAGTTGCTATAAACCTAAGTATTTAAACACAATCACGATATTAGATAGTAATTCCCTTTGATACTAAATAACTCATGTCAAAGCAATTGTTCCGTGAATAATATTTGAAATTAGGCTGGGTTAGGTGTTTAATAAGAGACAACGTGTAGTAATTAAAATTCATTGAAACGTGCAATGCATCCTCGTTTATAGAGCAGATTTGTACACAAACGTGCACGGGAAACAAGGATGCGCAATTCTCGCGATTCATTTTGATTTCATTAAGACTCTCAGCGTGTTCCCCGCAACGAGCAAAGATCGATCGTGCGGGGGCTTCGCCGAAAGGAGAACTGAAACACAGCCTCAGGGATTAAACAGATCGAAGGCTTATCGCACGTCTTTTCGAGAGCGCTGGAGAAGAGTTACTACTTCAAAAAGTAGTTTACATCTAAATCCATCCTCTGAAAGTGTTTGTGCCGTAAGGAAAGAATCCCGCTGGCATAGCAGTTTTTGTTGAACGAAGAACGAACGCCGAACTCTTTCAGAGGGATGAGTAATCTTCTTCAAAGAATTCATTGCTAGTCCTTTTTGCTCTGAATTCTATCGCCAGAAGCACAAGTGTATTTTGACAGTTCTGATGTAAATATTGTTGTCACTGACATCGCCAGTAAATTTCTCGGAGAATAAGGGATTGGCCAATAGCAACAAATAAATCACAACACTCCCTCATAAACCGTGACACTCCAGAATTTTCCAAAACCAGTGTCCATCCTGCAGCAATCACGAAGCCCTTCGTCGAAATCTGCCCCTCCATCCAGCCACAGATCAAACAACCCTTCTCTTTCTTGCACCCCGACATGAAAGAAAAGGGGGCAGACACGTAAGGGGGAAGCTCCCGAGTTGTCAGAATTCTGCAGACTGATGGAAGCAATTTCTAGCGTCATTAAGCACGTCGCGTCAGCAAATTGCCCGCGATTCCAGCACAATAACCGCGGCGCGGCGGGAGCGTCGTGTACGTCAGTGATTGTTTCGAGGAGAAAACCCACTGTCTTTGAAAAATACAGGAGCTTCGGGACGAATCCTTGCGGGGCCAGCGCGCGATTCCCGGGCGAGATAACGTCGCTCGTTTGTCCGCGGCGAACTTCTCGCAACGTCTTTCCGCAGAGGAATGCTTTCACAGCAGCGTCTTTCACGTCGACGACATCGTAACGGGGGTCGCCCTCTCGGACCTCCGTCGTCATTGTCTCTTGGATCCCCCGCCGACAAAGCGCGTCCGATTATTTTCGCGTTCTGTCAAGGCGGTGGCTCGCCTTTTGTTCGCCCCGAATACCTTCCCTGAACTCGATTCATCCCTTTGCCGTGCCCGCCGCGCCCCCGCCACCCCTCGGAGCCAGGCGAAGTATTACGAGCAGTCCGAAAGGAACGCGAGGACAACGATATTTCACCGCAAATGGAAGCCACGGAACGTCAGACGGGGATTGAAATGGAAGGCGGAATCTTTGGGAACAGGTAACGAAGCAAAGTAGCTGGCAAAGCGTGCATACTTCTGGATAAAAGCAAGAAGAGAACGATTAAGGATGGGCAGTCAGGATGTTCTTGGTACGCAGGAACCGGTGTTGCAAGTATTACAAGATGGGACGAGGTTACTGCGGGACCTTCGTCATCTCGAGCTTTGTCGCTGGACGAGAATGCTCGTGGAACAATGCAGATGGTAGCCTTGGAATTCTAAGCGCAGGAAGAAGCTCGGACCAGGGAACGAGCTTAATCCGTTTACTGGTACCTTTGCACCGAAGGGCAGCTTTCACAATGAACCGCTCCGTCCACATTTCCAATCCTCTTTCGAACGAACGAATGAATCTTGGAGCGCCGCGCGCATCAAACTGCTGGCGAGGGAAGAATCGCAAACAAATGGTGGCCCGGTGGACAATTAATAATCGAAGATCACTTCGGAGGAGATGTCATTTCTAAGGGAGTAAGAGAAAGAATGTCTCGGTGGAGGATGCTTTTGAAATCGATGAAAGGGCCATCAGACTGATGCTGATCAAAGGAATGAATGGGTTCGTGATCGAAGGCATTCGATTCAAGGTCCGAGCCAGCAAAGAATTCTGCGCGAAGGACGCCAGAGCATGTGAGGAAACCAAGTGAGGGTTGAAGAAAAAGAAAAGTAAGAACGGGAAAATCAAAAACCACTGTAAAAAAAAAAGTATATTCAACTTGTAGAATTCTCAATACCGTTTTTTAATCTTCTTCTTCTTATTCTTCGCCATTTTTATGTATTTCATCAAACCACGCTCATAGCAAATGGATTGAGTTGAATGTTGAAAATGTCTTTTGAATTTTTGAGAGGGGAAAGACCTAAGTAGTTTCTCCTACGTAGAATTATTTTTTAGATCGTACGATTCTCTTTTGTAGAATACAAACAGAGGCAAATGAAAAGGATGGGTGAGTTATAGAAACGTCCCTTTAAACAAAGTAGATAGTACGTGTCCCAAGATCACAGATACCGCGAGAGAAATGGCCGGCTCTTCGAAGAGAAAAGGATTTGATACATTTGCCGTCCAGGATTCTAGAGAAGAAAGTTCTTCGAGTACTATTCATCCTTTCTTCCTCTTCGTTTCCTCCTGCTATTCTTCATCGAAATCTAGATCCTCGTGTCAGCCAAGGAAAGTCGAACACCGAGTTCCTGATCTCTTTACTGCGTACTCCCTTTGTCGGGAAGATGAACAGTCCCTTCCTCGTAATTCTGCGTATTCTTGTTCTTAAAATATATTCCCGGAAATGAGCATTGTGCTTTCTTAAGGGAGACAACTGTTAAGATACTACGATAATACGCGAATATTGTAAATTGTGTGAAAACAATTGAATGACTACCGCAATAATTTTCATCTCTTCATTCTACCATTATTCTTCTTTATTTCGAAAAATATTGATGAAAACATTGGAAGTTGGAAGTGCTAAATTACCAAAAATATTGGAATTCTTGTCCAACCTAAATGTAGTGATATCTGAATGAATTAAAACGTGATATACCCGGCGTGACATAAATTCCATTACATCCACTGCGTTGAATAAATCACGAAATAGACATCGAATTAAAATTTCAAGCAATGGGGCAATTACTATTAACGCGTGTCTGGATATAAACGCGTCATAACTCATAAAAAATTCAACTCTATACACGCGAGTCCAACCTGCAGTTCACGGAATCAGAGAGTGAAAACCGTGCCATTTTTCATGAAATCTCAAGCGACGCCGATAAGGTCTCGTAGTACGATCGTGCTTTTGAAAAACGAAGCACACGTCCCGCTATCGTTATTTTGGGCGAGCGTCGTACGCGCGTCGCGACGCTCCCCGTCGAACGGAGGAGGAAGAAGCTCGCGAACGTCGATAACATACGATCCCTCGAATTTTCGCTTCTCGAAATGGCTCTCGTAGTGGAGGGTCGGCGAACGAAAGAAGGATATTCACGGTCGATCGAGCGAATGTAAACGTGAAGGGCCAGGAATATCGTATTCTCCTCGTGTGGAAGGGGCCAGGAGGGGATGAAAGGATGAAGAAGGGACGAGCGTAAGCAGAACTGTGGAAGAGGGAAGGAGATACGGCAGGTTCTAGTCAGACCAGGCGCGTTCCCAGATATAAGGAGACGAGGTATGAAGCCAGTCGATAAGGTGGTTTGATAAAGCGGAACGGAATCGTTCGCTGGTGGAAAAAAATCCTTCGTCGTGCTGGAGCCACGACATATGAGATCGGGGAACGGAGCTGGGGGACCAAGATAAAAAGAAACAGACCTGTACCGCTTTCCCTCCGTGAGCCGACTGACAGGGGCGAGCGGCGAATCATACGAGGCGCTGTTGGTAATCTCCCTACTTCCGGTAGATACTGTTCCGCTTTTATCGCGAGATCTCAGGCGGTCGTTCGGCGAACGCGGAAGGAATTACTCTTCCAGAATTCTGCTATTTGGACTTCCGAAGTGCACTTTATGCGAGGAAACGGAAGAGCCGCCTGTATTTATGCCGGCGGATCTTTCTTTCCAGGGAAATAGTCGGTAAAAACTTTCGTATTCATAAAACAGAAAGGGTGTGTGCCTGTGAATAGTATCAATAGACAGTTTGAACGACTCGTTTACAAAAAAATATAGAAATTATTTTACCAGCAGAATCACTCTGAATGGCTGGTTGATAAATATCGTCCATCTTTGTTGAACAGTTCAAAGCCAATGCTTCAATGGTTTGCCCCAGTCCTTTCATAAAAAATATTCGATATTTCTTCGTTGGTATATTCTTGAAAGTAGTATATGCAACTCCTAAAGGAACAATCCCAACTTGAAAGCTCCGATAATTATGAAGCTACGGGAATATATAGACAGCACCGTGATAAATAATACACTATTTCTTTGACTGCGAGAATTCACTCTAAATAGTTAAACTGAACCCTGGAAGGTCGAGGTACATATTTCACAGTTTCATTTCATTCTTTAAGAACAGTGCAAGCTATGAAATAATTTATAAAGAACCATTTCTTTTCCTCTTCTACCTTCTATACAAGATTTCACAATTTGTTGAGTCTTTGTGTTCTAGTAGTCAGAATAAAACTGTAAAAGATATGACTCGTCGTTAAATAAAGTGTTATTGTGCTATGCGTATTTAGTATTCAGGTTTGAAACGCGACGCTGGAGGTAATTCCATTACCCGCGTCAGAAAACTATGTACATGATGATGCAGTTGTCTCATTAAGAAATGTACAGTTCTGATTAGCCTGAGTGCAAGGGATGAGAGCGTTGCAGAGCAGGATTTGCAACCGGGACGATTCCGCATTGTTTGGTGGAGCGCGACACTGCTGCAGTTGCACTCGAACCTGTGGACACAATGCAACCACCTAACCAATATCTCGTTTGATACTTATCATTATCGGCAGGAAGAATCTGAGTGGCTTGATGAGTATCAATGAAACTGTTACATTTCCGCGAAGGGGTCTCAATTAAGCCGGGAATCCACCGGGAAGCTAAGCTATGCTATGCCATGCTACGATTTTAAAAAATTAGCTTCAATACATTCTTATGGATAGCGTCGCATAGCTAGCTTAGCTTAGCTTCCCGGTGGATTCCCGGGTTTAGCATGGGATTTCACAGGAACATTTGAAAGTAAACCTATGCATCTGGAAACATGGAGGAATTGGAACGAGCCGAAAGAATTTTTATGTGGAAACAAAATACTTTTCTGTGGTCATGTCAAGAAAAAAAAATCTGTGAAATTTGTGTACATTTAAGGGGTGTACATCCACCTAGAGGTCCGGAAAAAGCATACAAGTTCAGGAATTTGTTGGGGGAAAAGTATAAGTGAAAATCATACGCAATGTTTTTCTACTAAAAGATACATCTTTTAACTATATTATTCTGAATTTTCATGAGATATTATTATTAAGTAAAGCAGATATCGGCTTGGATATGAGTCGTGCTTTTTTTTAAGCTGGTGGACATTCGATGCATCTGAAAGCAGAAATTCAACTAGATTTTAGAAATTAATAACTTTCATAAGTACCTGATTTTCTTTGAATTTTAATATTAAATTTTGGTAAAAAGGGGCGACCGTTTGAAGTTGAAATATTGAATTTCGGTAAAAAAAAATTTTCTTGTTTTTTTCAAGAAGGCTTTGCAAGTATTTCCATTATTGCAAAATTGAAAGCAGAATTGAAAAATAAGAGAAAGTCAGGTACTTCTGAAAGTTATGTATTTTTAAAATCTATTTGAATTTTTGCGTTCAGATGCATCGTTTCGCCTAGGGAATGTCCACCAGCTAATGCTTAAAAAAAAACACGATTCATATCCAAGCCGATATCTCACTTAGTTAATAATAATATTTCATGAAAATTTAGAATAATATAGTTAAGAGATGTATCTTTTAGTAGAAAACGATTATGTATGATTTTCACTTATACTTTTCCCCAAAAGAATTCCTGAACTTCTATGCTTTTACCCGACCTCTAGGTGGATGTAACCCCTTAATAATACAGGTTCTTTGAAACAGGTATTTATAAATGACCCCAATTCCAAATTTTTGTATGTGTACCAAACTTTTATCACGCCCCATTACTCTGTATTAAAAAGACAAAAGTTCTCTTTAAAGAACCTCAACCTCTAACATCCGTCAGAGTTCCCATTCTCGTCTTCATGAATTCATAGATTAAACTGGGCCATCGCCGTAATAGTCCTTCCATTCGTTATTCACAAGATATCAAGACACTTAACCTTTAACAAGAAAATCCGAATCACGACGAACGGAGGGATATTAACAGCCAGTCGCCACTGTGTAACTCCTTTCACGATTGATCCACTGAACCAGGCCAGCAGAAGCTACTGCGATCAAGCAGCGGCGCAACAGCGACACCGTGTTGAAGCAAACATTTCGTACGGCTGCACAGGCTGCAGGGCCACGTGGCCCAGGAGGAAATTACAGCGGCACGAGGAGCTTTTAATTAAACAGAAAGCCCCGATACGGTTTATCTTCGGCCATCGATTATCCGTCAGCAGCAAGGCGCTGAGATGGCCGGATTTAATGAAATCTTTCACAGCCGCCAGATAAACACGTGCTCGCCATGCCCGCCTGAAATCAGCGCGACAGGCTTATCAAGGATGTCCTGTCGTGGACCAGTTCGATGTACATACACATCCGGTTTCGAGGCAGCCAGTCAGCTTCACGCGCGATCGTCCACCCTCCGAACGCGTGGTACGCGACGAGGGAGGAGATGATCGCGTTCAGCCCCCGTTTCCTTCAAAAGGGGCGGCCGGGGGGGGGGATGGTGGTGGTGGTGGAAAAAAAAGCTCAAGGTCACAGGGTCGCGATGGATATCGCAGTGGACAGAGCGTACCTGTACCTCAGACCGTCACCCACCCCCTCTAACCCTCCAGCGAAACTTCCCTTCGTGCCTTTGCCACACCCTCCCCTGCCGCCATATTGATCGGTCTACCCCTACCAGAGCACCACCCCCTACCGACAACCCTCGACGCCAGCGTCGCCCTGCAGCCGGCACGGCGACGTTGCCGCGTCTTTTCGCGTCTCCTTTTCCCCGACGCCTTTGAGGAACTATCTCTCCACTGAAACTTTTTCATCCTCCATCTGGCCCCATGGAAAAATCGCGCGCGTTACTCGGGAATTTATCGTTCGTCCAACCCCTTGTATCCTTCTCGGCGACTCGTACTTTCGAGAGCTTCGCGCGATCAAAGGATTGTGGAATCTCTTTATCCGGCGCAGGACGATGCGCTTAATAGTTCAGCATTTCTCGCAACCGTGTTGCTTGGAAACGTATTGTCAGTTGGATTGTAAAAAGTTAGAATATGATTCTTTTGGGGTTCATTAACTTCTCGTGGTCACACCTTCTTATTATCACAAATTGGTCACATGGGAGTCACATGGGAGTCACTGCATCCCAGTGTCATTTCTGAGTTACCAGTTCCGTATTTTTCAAGCTTTAAACTTTTAACTCCAATAATATTTTTCTAGAAATGTAAATTTCGATATGATGAAATTTGCAATTGAAAATACAGTTTTGGAAAAAAGAGATATTTTTGGTTAGAATTCACCAAATTTTTCAATTTTAATAGTAAGGTCTACAAATTTACAGAAATATTGGCAAAGAAAAAAAATTCCTGGGATGCGGTACACCTCGAGTGACCACAAAGGGTTAAGGGTTTCGTTGCATTTCAATCTTTTTTTGTGGAAGAGCTTTAGAGTGCTTAAAGGATTGATCCTGGATCTGTTTTTAATGGGAATATTAGGTAGAATGTATTAATACGAATTTCAACAATGGTTGAATATATTTGTTTGCGAATGTCAAGGTCGAAGTTCATACAGCGTGATTTATACGACCTTAGTGCGGCAAACTTTGCTTTATAATTAATCACTCTGAATCCGTTTCCCCGTGCTCTCCACCATTGGAAATGCAAAGCACGTACACCATTTTTCTTCCCCTTCAATTTGCACGTCCATTTACCCCCTTGTATTATTTTTTTCTCTCCTCCGTGCCTCTGTTTTTACGAAACAGTACTAACACCGTAGTCAGCAATTTATACCCCTTTTACTCGGCTGGAAATTCCAGTTTGCCGTAAATTATACAAATGAAGTTTCACGATATTCCAAGAATCCCCGTGCTTATAAACCGCCAAATGACTTTTTACGTTCATCGTAATTCCCTTTCCTATTAACCACGCTGCGTAACACTTTTCACCCTCTCCCATTAAAACGGAATTTTTTTCTTTATCAAACTCGCTGTACAACGAACATTCTACTATAATCGCTTTATCAACTTTTATCTTCTTTAAAGCTTATAACAATCTTACATCCTTAATGCCAGGTAGGGAACTTTGCACTTCACGAGGGCCTAATATGCATTAAACTGCTCCAGCTTTTCATTTAATCACTTCCCTTACTCTTCGATAGTGCCACGCAGTGCCTGGACACTGAATATTACCCGTCACGATCTTCCTTTGTTTACCAGAACTTATCAATTCCCTTATCCTGCAAAGACTTTCTACTATATACCTACATATTTCTGTTTCGATCACATTACATTTCTTCGACAGGAGGTGGAAATCAAGAAAATATAAACGTTAGGTATTCTTCAATATTATAATAGTGACTGGCGAAAATGAACTGCAGAATATTATTAAAAAGTAATGGTAGAGGAGTAACGGAGAATACTAGCGACTGAAAAGACAATCATCCCTTGAGTCACTCACACAGAAAAGATTTTTCTACAGACCCAAGTTTTGGGTTCAAATGGGGAATGTAACGTCCAGTGTTCGTGCACGGGATCCGCTGAATTTCCGCGAAGACGATTCAGACATAATGTACGCAGAGTAACGAGAAGCTTTTACGACTTCCGAGCTCACAATGCAACCGGCGAACGAATGTTGCATCCGGCGGTGGAACGTAGCCAGTGGGCTTCCCTTCTCGTGATTTTATGAAAAATACAAGGGGTCGCTTTAAAATAGTCTCGTTGCGAACGTCAACCGCCAGAGAATATCACATGTGACGCTGGCTTCGCACAGGTCGTATTGCTTGTTCCTGCCCCTTTTCAAACTTGTGAAACGTACGAGAATTCAAAAAGAAATCGCAAATTGAAATTCCACGTTCCCAGGTGCACAGTTGAAAATTTCTACAATTTGAGAAAGTGCTCGTATATGATTGAATTATTTTCACGATAACAAGTGGACGATAACTGTAATGGAACGTTTATTATGGTAATATCTAATGGAATATAAAAATATAATTCTGAAAACGAATTGTAGATGTTTGGTAGGAAGAAGAGTTGGAGAAGTTTTAAGAAACTAACGAGTGTAATTTAATTTATAAAAAATGAGAAAGAATGAAAATTATTTATGTTCAATAGATTTTCTCGTGTCATCGGACGCGTGGAAGTCATTTTGGATGTTATACATATTTTCGATCCGTCCTTTAGGAATTTCAGAATTTATATTCAATATTTTTCGATTATTTTATCTACTGAACCGTGCAGCTTAATTATTGACCAACCAGCTAACTCAATAAATTCCACGAGAACAGATTATCCATCAGTTCAGTAATCGATCAAACGTATTCCTGCTAACTTTTACATTTCCATTCGTTTGCTGCACGTCCAGCATGTTGTAACAGAGTCTATCACTTTAAATTTCCCTCCCTTTGTTCGATTTAATAATTAATCAAATACTACTTCTTCACCCACCACCCTCGTACAGTATCCACTTCCATCCACTTTGCATCAATTGTTAACTTTCTCCAGCTTCCACTTTTTCCACTACTTTTTGTACAGATCCATATTGTTCAATCATCATATTATCCTATGTTACTCCATGAATTTTTCATTTCGAACACGTGCTTGCTACGCGAAGGCACTTTGACCTTTCCTTCTCCCTTTTCCACCTCTTCGATCACTTCCACGAATTCTGATTACATAGTTGTAACCGGGTTCTCTTCGAAATGGCAATTCCCGTCCCCCATTGCGTGCACATTCCGTATCGTAACAGCTACTCCGTTCACTCGTTTTTTTGTTTTTCGAGACGAGGGAAATCACGTTTTATTGTATTTCGTCCTTGAAACTTAGTAGCGAACCCTCTGACGCGATAAGGTACATTACTCGAAACGTTTCTGTTCCCTGTAATGAAATTTCTGTGGCATTTCTTTCACCTAGACCCTCGAGGGTGTAAAAATCTTATAAAAAGCTTGCAACGAATTACATAACCTGATACACTCTGAACTACAACATTTATGAAGCGTCCTGACATTTCTACAGTTTGCTCCTTAAAAGAACCCCACAATTTCGCAATGCAGCACCTTTCCACAATGCAGCAAGAGATGCTTGAATAACTTGCAACAACCCAGATATCAGAATGTAAACGTGCAGTAACGTTTCCATCAAAACTCACTTAAAATTTCCAATAGGTATTTTCCGTTCAGCGACGCGTGAGTCGCTTTCGTCGTCAGATATTAAAATAACAAAACAGGGTATGCACTCCTTCTGAGAAGTGTATCAGCAGGCTGGCTCCTCGCGCTTGTTCGATTTTATTAACGATCGATACGATGCATTCTACTTCGATTCCTGCCGGATGGAACGGTTCGATGCATTTCTGCGCCTGCATAATTCCTGCGCACCGCTGTGCGTATACATATGCACGAGGAAGAAGCTGCAGAGGGACGAGCAGTTTCAATGCGCCGCACCGAGTCAATTAATCGAAGTAATCAGACGGATTGTCGATGCTGCGCGGCGGTAATTTACAGACAAAGGAATGGGTGTGTCGGGGGGTGCGCGGGATTCAGAACATCACGCGACGAAAAATTCGGGAATTTGCAACGAAGGGCTCAAGGGGGCTTTAATTAAACACGAAAGCGCATAGCTTCGAAATAAATGGCTAATGATGGGAGCCGGGGAAGTAGGTCACTGGTAAATGAAGATATAAATCATGTCGTGCATACGGATTAAACACAGCCGGAAAAATGTACCTCTGAACTTTGACCGTGCGCAATTAATCACTGGCATATTACGGCCAGCTTGTGACACGATAAGAAGAAGGTACAATTACTATACCATGAATAACAATATTTGGATGCCAGTAAAACAATATTTGGATGCCACTAAAAACGCCAGAGTAATTTATTTTTGCTTATATATTTATCATGAACTTAGACTGCTCTGAAGAATGATAGAAGATAGAATTTAAGAATTCATAAGATCCGCCTAGACGGAATCGATGACTAAACTTCCAGCCGTTTCTCGCCATATGTGTTCTAATTTTGCAGCATATGTGGAGTGTGAATAATACAGTAGTCTGCAACTGCACAGGGTAGCTTTAACTTGGTGTCACAGTGGCGATTATAGATTCCATGCAGTAACTCTCTCACGTGCATTTATATGCAGCTTCTACTTATGTCTTCATGAACAGACACTCTCTTCCAATTTGAAGGTACTGCTACTCCTAATGAACCACAATTCAGTGCATCCGTGTGTAAGACTTCGTGTTACAAATATGCGAATCAAACGTAGAATTGACATTAAACCCCTGACATATTTCCACGTTAAATTATTTATTTATCGCGTTAGTCTGTATTGCCCACGCTCCCGGGGAGTGTCGAAATTATTCGCTGACCCCAAAATGCGGCGCGAGAGGGAAGAAGCGTTTCTTTTCCCGCGCGCAATTTCCACGTTACTTCGTCTTACTGAAATTTCCGGGCCACGAAGCTTTTTATACGGAGCGCCGAGCGACCTTTTGAGCGGCGGTCACGCGACCCACAGACACGGGCGAATAGATATAAGGAAGCACCGGATGTATCCTTTGAAAAATCGCCCGCACCGCGGAGCTCTCACTCTACGTTCATTCCCGAGTAATTCCTCTGGCGAATGTACTACAGCGGCTTCAGCAATGGTTACCCGAAGAACTCACGACACGGTTACATCTGCCCTACTCTGCAAACTTAACTCACAGCATTCTCGTAATTTCTGTTGAACGTTTCATTTCCCATTTTGGCGCCAGGATTGCAGCGCGTGGAAGTTGTTAAACACTTGTGGCTGGAAATTCCTCCAGTTTATATTGTTGAGGAAGACAAGAGGATGGTCTTGTTTAGAGCTGATAAAGGATTGTGTTCGTTGGTGTGATGTATAGATTACAAATAGTGGTTACCAATAGATTTGTGGCGCAGTAGAGAGTGGAACGATTGTGTCAGTGGTCAGACAGAAATGTAGAAAGAATCTTCTTCGTTTCAAGAATTTTTCTAATATGAATTTGATTGCACTTGCAGCTAAAAATAAGTGGGAGAGTATTCAAGGTTCATCTCTTAATTCCTCCACAAATAAATCTACGAGAATACCCCCAAGGATATTCTATTCTCCATTCGTCATATGGAACCTTAATCCCTTCCCCAAATATTCCGCACATTTATACAAAATCCTACAGATTCAAAGAAAATATCAAATTCAGCTAGGTACATTCAAAGTCAGAGTGCTGCCACCTTAACTTCACATTACTTTCTTCCGCTACAATATCTCCAGCCGTAGAATGATCCCGCTCACCTAATTCGAGTCACGAAGCCACAATTCTACGACACAATACGACCCACCGAAACGAAATTCAATGTCCCAAAAAGCGTTCCTCTCTCGTGGGTTCTGGAAGGCATCCCAGAAGGAAATAAAGTCACGATCGCGACCCTGGGCGAATATTTCCTGGACGTCAAAGGTTTTAACCAACGTTTCCATCTATTCTCGGTCGTGTCGCGAAGCTTCCATCACCGAACAAAAACGTGAGCATTAAAAGTGTCCCTGACGTAAGACAAGAAAGGCAGAGAATATTTCCCCCATTTCCTATCCAAGAAACACCACGTCTGGATGATTCTGGGCCCGGTTTCCCTCGAACCTTGAGCGAGATCGAAGACGGAGATCACCTGATTAAATTGTTCGGTTCCTTTCTTAGCTGCAGGAAAAGGGGCTCCTTTGTTTTTGACCTATAGCACCCTATCGACTTAAACTCTCTTCCCCTGCTCCCCTTTTATCTACCCGCCTCCTTTTCTTACCTCGCCCCTTTGTCCCACCTTTCTCGCCCGTAGTTATTCTCTTTCTTGGCTTTACAGCCGCAAAACGTGGTTTAGGTTTTCAACTTCGGACAGTGCCGTTTGTTTCACGCCCGAAGGAATCCTACGACGCCGAATACCACTTTTTTCCCCACCCGTCCAGTTCTTCTCCCGTTCTGTGCCCGTAGCTTTGTTCCCCTCGAAATAGAAGTTTCACGGCGGACAGCCACGGGGACGGGATCACTGCTCCTCGCGGTAGTATCATTAATCGTGACACTTTACGAGACAAGTTTAATTTCGGTAATTGAATCCGCGTCGTGTCATAATTTCGCGTTCTAAAATTCGCCCGGAGATAAATGGACCTCGATATCCCCTCGCCCGGAGGGAAGCAATCTTTTACTTCGCCTTGAAAAGGAGCCCGGCTGATGAAAGGAAACGCGGCAGACGGTGGAGGGCCTGCTAGTCGGCCGCGGATGATTACGCGAATTATCATCATTCCGGCCGCGTTTTTCTCGAAAGAGTGAAGTGATAAATTACGTTCCTGCAGATGCTCCTTCGCGTGGGAATTATATTGAAGAAGCGGAGACAAAGGTTGTGGAGTTGCGAGATTCTCTTTAATCTGTTGACTTCTCATCCGACCAAGCAGATTTCCTCGTGCGCGGTGCTAGCTGCTAAATCGCGTAATTTATATCCAGCAACGTTTCATCAGGAAATTTGTAATTCATAGACGGAAATACCACGGGGTGAACATAGTCAATTACCCAGAGTACCCCGTGTACCCTTACCTTTAACGGTGACCTTTAGGTACCAGAAACACTCGCCACATCGATCGAGTGGTATCCTTTGACCGTGCAACTAAAACGAGTTCGTACGAGCAAGATAATAATCAACCGTGTCGGAGAGCAGCGCGTCTGTTCGTCGGAATAATTACGTTCGCGATACTGATTCGTGATGAACAGTTAATAACGCTGCTTTTACGACCGCTCGCTTTACGGGCTTTTGTGATTTTATTGTTGATAACGAAAGCTTTGATGTTTCCCTGCTTTTGCAGAAGGTAAATGCTACGATGTACAGTGGAATATGAGTAACTGAGTTTCCATATGCTACGTTTGTATTCTTATATTTTCAGTCGAGCTTGAAATTTAATTAGATGTCTTAAATTTGAAGGAAATGCACGCGAATATATTACTTCCCAAGCGTACCGCTTGAAAAAGTGTAATGAAGAAATTTCTTTACACTTTATGTAACTGAGCTGCCAGGCTAAAGTGAAACGCCACGCGAAAAATATGTAAGGAGAAGATAGTGCGATAATATTTAAGGATGTGCTGTAATATCGGATAATTACAAGCTCTAATTCCACGTTGTAGGAGCTGGGTATACTTATCACAGACGATAAACTGGTCCGATAAAATCATAAACGACAGCATCTATTACCATAAGGATAATTGCCATTTAATAGTGAATTGGTAATGAATCCATTGAAAGAAATTTCTGCTGTGAAATATTCAGTCAACCTTACTCGAATACAATTTAGTTACTTTCGACGTGAATAAGTAATCAAGGACTCTTGGCAGCCGGCGGTCTGATCAATAACAGACTTTTCTACTTACGGGTGATTTGCAACGCGAACGTGGTCCCCTCTAGTTAAATTCTCATCACAGCTCCATTCTATACACAAAGCCTAAAAGAACCACCGATTTTGGTAGAAGTTTAGCCAACATTCCTTCAGTTATTGTTTGTTAATTCAAATTAGTAAACGCGTTTCCTTAACTGAAATGATGACTGAAAACCAACGTTTAACGGCAAGAATTAATTTCCTGGCCACGATGATTCCCAGGAGTAAAAAGTTTTCCAAATTGTCCTGGACAATTCTGAAGAAGAGAAGCAAAAAATAAAGGGAAAAGCCACGAAACAATCCCATCCCATGGCGACCGTGAATAGTGCAAAGGGCACGAGTCAAGAGCGCCGCGTTTCTCCTTAACAACGTTTTTTGCTTATCTCTGTTTCCCGCGGAAATAGCATTACTCGGCGAAACATTTTCTATGGAAGACATATCAATTTTTTGGTATCTCGTGTCCCCTGACATTTCTGACTCGGACTTTCTTTCACTGTGGCAACTCGTCAATTAAATTTCTACGCTTGGTTATAATGTAAGAGACTATTACAATGAGTTAAAGTAATTAATTATAACCAACAATCTTTCCCGATTTCCAATTTCACATTTCCCACCAAATATTACGAATTCATCGTCGACTCAACTCCTATGCTCTCATCAAATAAAATACAAAATCTAAAGCCAACCTGGTACGTTCGACGATATACGTTCAGTACGTTAACAGATTAAAAACAGGCCAGGGTCCCCACACTCGACCCGTGCAAACACAAAGGGGACCACGAGTTCGAAAAGGAAAAAGCAAGTAGTCCGTCAGGGAAAAAAGGGTGCGCGTGAGCCAGTAACGAAGCGTCTGATGCGCAACAATTAACGTCCACGATAACCGACGTCGTTTGTGGCTACGAAACAGCGGGCGGTGGTGGTGGGGGGGGGGGGGGGGGGAAGACGAGAAAATGGGGGAGGAGGGAAACCGAGGGGCGCAGCGAAAGCAAGGGGATGAAAAAGGAGAATGGGGACCGATGAAAGTGCTTCCACGTATAAAAGCAGTCGATAGAGCTCGGTTCGCATGACCTTTACCTTTGCCGCATATCCACCCACCGCCAACCGAGACCGTTCTCCGCCATCCTCGCGTCGACTTGGCGTGCCTCTGTCTCTGTCTCGAGGGATTGCCAGGCCCAGGGTTCGTTTGTGCGATGTAAATGTAGGTTAGAACCTTAAAATCGACCCACATACCGCGGCGAACCTTCGAACTCTCTCTCCCCTTCTGCGAGCGGAAAAAGGCGACGAGAAAGCGAGGGAATTGAATGCACGCCGAGAAGGTCAGAGAAAATCGGTGGAACGGGGGGAGGGGCCGAGGGGTAGTTACAGAAATACGCGGTCGAGTACACTCGCTGCACGCTGGGGTACTATCGTTTTTCTGGCCGGATGCGCCGACCCGATACAAAATGTTAAAGCACGCGGATGCAGGCCTCTCGTGATATGCCAGAGCAGCCACGTTGGGTGATTAAAGCGGGCCAACGCGCACGATGTATCGCTTTCAGGGCGCATCGGTTTGCCAGGTCGCGTAATGTCGACTTCTTCTTTTTTCTTTTTTCTTCTTTGAAATTGGGACACGGTCTGATCCCCGACGGCTGCCAGTGCTCCTCAAGCCGCGGCGCATTTAACTAATGACGGAAGTCAATCGAGTGCGTGGGGAACGGAACCTTGCCCCTTACTTCGAGACTTTTTTCTTTTTGGGGTGAGAAGGAAGTTTATTAGATGTAGAAATTGGGAGAAGGGGAGTTATTGTTTTGTAAATGACACAGAGTAAGATATTTTAGAATATAGAGCAGAGTTGGGCATTAACTAAATAATAAAGTGTTTAAATAACGGATCAAATAAAAGTTACTTTAACTTTAGATTATTCAGCGAATAAAGTTAATATTTTTATTCGTCGAGCGGTTCAACTTTGGCTTCAAATAAACTTTTCAACTTTAACTTAAAGAAAATTAAATTATTATATCCTCTGGAATTTCGCATTCTAATTTTCTTTTTATCATAATCGCTCGAAGCTGATGTCGGGTAAGGAGTTTAAAGGACATCCAGTTAATAAGACTACCTATATTAGACTTAACCAGAGTATCTCTACGGAGGAACAAAATGTGTCGGCTGAAATGGATTTTCGTGGCATCTCTGCGCATGGAGAATGTATACGTTGAAATTCAATAGACGAGAAATTCTATAGCGCGCTGCGACGCTTGAGTACCCAATACGAATTATCATATTGTATAATAATAGACGAGACTTCAGTGTTTCACGATTCAACGATACGATCTGCATTTCAAGCGGTTCCCCGATACTTCATCGTTTGTTGCGAAACGATTCGAGAGGCATTGATTATTGTTCAATTAAAAAGCGACGGGAGCGAATTTTATCGGCTTTGTGCGACATCGATTTTCATCATTGCCTCCTGCCTGCCTTGAGTCTTCGGAAACGGACGCGGCGGGAGGCAGATGGAAAAATGTAAATAACGAAATCCCTTTGAAAACTGCTTTCAAGCGTCATGGGGGAAGGACTTTGCAATTTAATTGAATTGACAAACCATTACCCGGCGCGGACCATCGAGCAATGGGGTCGTTAGCCGAGTCTATCGACACTTGGCGAGACTGCAAGCCGGGAAAAAAAACTCTGACACGCTCTCGGAAGTGCAATTTCATCGCGCCAGAAGGAAAAGAGCGATAACGTTGCTCGATTTTCGCACAATACCGCGTCAACGAATCTGCCACAAAATAATGCCCTCGTTTCAGAGCAGACCGTAAGTCTGATTGAACGTTTCCACCAGCAGAGGGACGAGGTACTCGATGCTAGAAATTTTTCCATAGAATTGCGGATATCGCTGGATGGATATCGCTTCAATACCTCGTCAATCGAAGCAATTCTAAAATTGTTTGCACGTTTAAAGAAGGAAGATGAATGCAATAAAGAATGAATACTCTTCCTAGACAAATGATTCAAATAGAGAACTTTAAATTTGAGCCAGAGTATTGTAGTTGTACGCTGTTCTCTTTTAGCAGGGGGACTATAAATCAAACTGCTACGTAATACAGGACATTAAACCATAGAACCGTTCTAGGGATGACATCGGGGGTCGAGAAGGATCGTTAGATGTAACCGCAGCAGCACGAGGGACAACCGATCCTGTAGGATTCCCAGGATAACCGCCGGCTTTCCAACTATGCCGATTAGTTTCTCGTGGACACTGTCTGGGCTATCGATCGTTTAGCTGCGATGACCATTCGCGGCTGCAGTTTCTTGGTGAACTGGCTAACCGGGTAAATAGAATATTTCGATGAACTGTATTAAGCACTTTTCAACAATTTACGATTCCACATCGATTGCACGTGGAGAAACTACTGTCACACTTACCACCAATTTGTATTTAATAGAATTATATTAATTCGAAGATATCTGTACCCTCGTCACGACGTAATACCTCGACTCACATTTTCAAATATCTTCGCCTCGAAACATTCCACTACCCTCAGAAACCAACCTCTATTACTGAAACTATAGTACGTTTCCATGCAGCTTCCTATTTGACAATTTTTTAGTCATGACGTGTAATGTATGTACGTAAAAAATAATTCTACTGTGGTTTGATGCAGATCAGATAACAAACGAGCGATTTATTGCAAATAAATAAAACTAGAAATGTTAATATGAATATCAATACTTTCATTATAGAATATTCATTGGCCAAAAATAGAAATAAAAACTTACAAACTGAATAACTACTACTTATTGTGTGAATATACATATTTTTCAATTATTAGTGTTCTCATTTTAATGTTAAGTCAAAGCAATAATTTTATAAACAGTTTCATCTAATTTACTCGAAGTTGCTAAAGCTGGAGCTGCACCCCTCCCGCTACCAGGCCCTCAATTTCTATTCCAGAAACTCTTATCAGCTAGCGCAATCTCCCTAAAATGGCACCACAATTCAAGCACACGTTGCGCCACCAAAGTAACATTTCACATTCAGCCAGCACATCGTGCATTATATCGATATCCAACCGTGATACCTATAAACGTTCCCCTGTGTATCGAGGGAAGAACTCACAGGACCAGAGAGCCAGATGCGAAGGAAAAAGGAAAAGTGCCAGGGGGGCGAGGGTGGGGGGAGGGGGAATTGTATGAACAATCGTTTACCAAATGGGATTGCTGGTCGACGAGACGAGGTGGAAGAAGCATGGATACGGGTTCGGTTGATAAGGAGGCGATGCGGGGTTAATCGCCGCGTTCACACTCAGCGGGTATCAAAGCCACCCCCTCCCAACCACCCTCCCCCCGCCAAACCGTTGCATCGCGGCGGAGGGACGCGGTGCACTTTGAAGCTATCCGTGCACGGAGGGTAATCTGGAAAAGCCAGGGAGGGTGTCGTTAAAGGATAGCTCCGGTGAAAGCAACACTAGCTGGCTGTATCATCGACGACACGGAATTATAAGCTGATGGCCAGGATTACGTGGACGGCCGTGTTTAGGCGTTTTCGTGGACGCGTCCACGCCGCGGATGAATACATCACGGACGGTACGTCACAGTGTCCATTGGGAAGAATTTTCACGAGGAAAATCGTTTCAGTCCATCGAAGCTGGCTGCTATTGTTCGTGTTATACAGTAGGATTTAGACAGCTTTCAGCGAGTAAGAATTCTTGGTGGTGCACGGGGTTATAATGGGATTTAAATCTTTGTATATCTTCGCTGGCCACATTGATGGGGCTAGGTTTATTTTATTTGTGAGAATATAAAGGCTCGCCTGGAAGGTATTCTATTCGTGACTTACAAGGAGAGTATTTTAGGTGTCCGTCTCCGATCATTTTGATTTTTGGATATGTTATAGAGGACCGAAAAATAAGAAATACGTGTTTTTTTATTTTTCCCCGTTTTCATATTTGGGGGGGGGGGGGTGAAAACTGCGTTCAAAGTTAGGGTTGAAAAATCATTTTTGTGGAAAAAATGGACTTTTTGAAAATCTGGTGAGTCAGTCATATTTCGCATTCAAAGACACAAAATTCGTCCATTGACACTATTCCCCTATCTCTAATAGTTCTCGAGATATTCCACAAAAATGATTTTTCAACCCTAACTTCGAACGCAGTTTTCACCCCCCAAATATGAAAACGGGGAAAAATAAAAAAACACGTATTTCTTATTTTTCGGTCCTCTATAACATATCCAAAAATCGAAATGATCGGAGGCGGACACCTAAAATACTCTCCTTGTTAGTGAGATGATAAAACTAGAAGTATCTCGGATTCGCCAGAGATCAACGTTCGGTATTAACGACCGGGGGATTGTTTTTGCCCAGGTTCCAGATATGTGGGATCGAAGGGCCTCGCGGCGGGCGGAAGAGCAACTATTTCTTGGCACAGTGGCTGTCTAGCCGTGTAATGATTTTTGGCAGTGAGGTACAGCGAATGTAAAAACCAGCTGGAATTCAGCCAAAGTTGCACGGGCAACTGTATCGCCTCACCTGTTACTGGCTTTGTGCGCGATATGGAGACGAAAGGAAGAGCGTACGGTGTCTATCTTGAAGTTAAAATGAACACCATTCAACCACCCATAGAACTTCAAGCAAATAAAGATTCGAATACAAAATAATGTTAAATATATTCGATGCCTGTCTGATGTGTGGGATCTGATAGGAAGGTTTAGGGCAGCAAATAAATACACTCGTTAGAAGTATGAGAAAAGGTTAGACGTCACGTCCTCGCGGTTCCACACGGCAAGCCAGCCAAAACGAGAGAGCCCGTCGCCGCCGGGCGCTCCTCCTATATCGTCCGCTCGCGATTCGCATTTGTCGCGACTTCTCGACGCATGTCGAAGACTCGCGAAACTTTAGGAACGCTTCGAATCCTCGAGGCACACGCCACACGCCTAGCAACGGGATGTTTTAGGAGCGTCCCTCCGGGCGCTCGCCGTTCACGCGCACACGCACACGCACACTCGCACGCAACAGTCACATCCCACGGATGCTTCAAGAAAATATTGATTCAGATCGATGTCCGTAAAAGCTACAAGGCAGGAAGAAGAACGAGCATCGTCCTAATCTTCGGCAGGATTCCTCACTCGACTGGCAAGCTCTTACCAGGTCCTAAGGACGACTTAGAGTGACCTCAGGTGTATGTGTGTATTCACGTGGCTGGCGGTCGTTCTTTCCGGTAGTGGCGCATACTCGAAATGTTTGCGCTACCTGTTAAGAAACGGCTGGGAACCTTCCACCATGGAATCGTGGCACTACACGTAACGAGGACACAGCTCGCTGAAGCATCCCCTTTCCTACTTTCCTCTCGCACCCTTGTACAATCTAGGCAACGGCTCTACTCCAGCATTCGTAGCCACTCTCCGCCAATCCTGAGCTGTCTGTGTCAAGCACTCGACACTTTCGTGCATTCTAAATAACTCCGGCTAGGACACGCCGCTTTCCATCGCGATAATAAATCCATTACCAGAACCCATCGCCCTGCATCGAAGCGTTTAGATACATCTAACCGTTAAGTGCTGCTGGACATCGAGGGGGGTCCTTTGAACTCTAGTTCCTTGAGGAATTTTCTCAATTATGAAAAGAAGAAAGCATTTCCCAATGCCTGTCACAATCCTTAAAGAATACCGCCCGGACTTCTTCGCATTCTTAACCCCAAATCTTTTCAAATAAATTCCACATACCCTACGCACCATACGAATCCACTGAATCTACGGTCTACTTAAATGCTCATCAGCTTAGACATACGTTTAGCGGGAGAAAATATTCGTATCTTTCGTACTTGATGGTACAAAATTGAAATTTCAGGTGGTCAGTTCTGCATGAACCAACTGTCCCGCTTGAAATTAATGCAACGAACTCGTTCCAAACGAGGCGAGAACAAATTGCCCTATTTTATCATAATTGCCATCCCCGTTAGCGGACAGTACGCCACCCTCCGAGGGCAGAAATAAATAAACGCGTAGCGTCGAGATTTTCCACTGGTTCAAGTGTACCTCCGATGTGGATACGTGTAATGTAGTACGGTTGCCCAGCCGCTATTCCCCGCCGAGGTTGTCGACAGTTAGGGCAACACGTAGCTGCATAATCGTATGCAGATGCACGACTGGCCGTACACTCATCCGCCAAACTCCATTCGTACTCCACATGCAAATCGTGCACTTGCAGCGGACCCGCCGGCAGTAGTTAGTACTGTATGATCGAACGACTGGCCCGTTCTCCTCTATTGATGTAGCAGTTTATGCATGTCTCGTGCATTAATGCAAACCAAATTCGGATCTTGGCCGTTCCTTCGTTGAAATGGCCACTGAACCGTGGGACGATGTCGTACGATAGACATAATTAAAATCATTAGACTCCAGAAATATGCGCCTTGGTTCTATATGATGCCACCGGGTGCAGCTCCATTCAGAGCGATTCGTAATGATGAAATTTTACGTAGATACTATAGTGGGAGATGAAAATTGAACGGGGAGAATTGTCCGAAGTAAAGGGAAGAAGAGTGAAGTCTGAAGCTTTGAATTTTTTTAAATTCAAATACTAAGGATCTCGCTTTTCTTTTCAGCTGCTCATTTATTTTTGGAAGTTAGAAATTATTTGTGGAGATATTGCTTCGACTTTTCTGTTAAGTAAACAACTGAATTTAGTGTATGACACTGGGTTTCACTTTACTTCGATGTTCGATGAAAAAATAGGTACAAGCATTTGGATATTGATTAAACTCTGTGCACAACAGAATCTGGGAACCGTTCCTGTGCTAGTTGACAAAAAGCTTTACTTTAATTAACGAAAAATCTGGTTCACTCTCGTCAGCTCTACCAGAATACAATTTTGTTTGTAGAAGAGAACTCTCGGCAATGTGAAATTTGCGATCCTGTGACCTTTTCGCCCCATCATTGGACACAATTTAATTAGCCATATTTGTTGCATACAAAGCTCTACTTTCAGGACCGACGTGAAGCTGGTGGAGACTCTCGAGAAATTCGTCAAGGAGTTCGCGATTAATCTTGACCGTCAACAACTTCTCTCTTAGCATCATAATCATGTTTCGTGCATCAATATGTTCGAGCTCGAATAGTTTGGTCTAAAAGCATCAGCTGCTCTTGAATGGACGTCAAAATCGACCCCCGGAGTACGTTGAAAGCTAATAGTACCCTCGATATTGCAGCATTAGCAGGAAGCCCTCGTGGCAAGTGAAAAACTGTTTCCTTTCGTTATTGAATACGAAATTGCAGAACGGTTCCGCTCACACTGGGAACAATACCACTAACATTGATTGTGAACGTGTTCTGTGCCTCGAATGATTTAACGCTTGATATTAAGTATAACAAAATATGCAAAACAATGACAAATAGCTAGCAATGATAACTCGTTATAACGAAAGCAAATGGAAGCTGCCGATATTGTAGTACATCTGCATTTAGCAATGGAGAAATAAGCGATACTGTTGCAGAATATACGTTGCATCGAAATTATGTATTTAATATATTGAATGCAGCAATGTGGTTCGACTTCCACGAACATAATTTACACATCTAGAGTTCCAACAACTGACGCTGCGTTGTTACCATTTTACTCTGAAAACCCGTGATTGTCGAACAAAGAGGTGAAATTACTGAACTAAATAATACCAGAGGTACCTGATTCCTCAATACCAAATACAAAACTATGAAACGTTATAACTTTTCATTTGGGAAACGTGAAGTCAGATTTGTGTTAGAAAATACCATATATGTACAAGTCAAATTGTATAACGAAGCTATTCCTCAGTTTAGCCTTCAATGGTCAGTGGATTTTATTTCAACTATAACCTTGAATATACCTGAGGCAAATTAGAGATCGGTGCTACAGAAAATTGCAACATTTCTTAATTACAGATTGCTAGAAACGAGGCGAGCAATAAATTGATTAAACCAATGGCGTCTCGAAACGATAAAAACACTTGAGTCTATTAATTTATTACAAAATCGAACCGAGCAGCTCGCCTAAGCCGTACAATCAGTCGTGGAAAAAACCACATTTCAATAATGACCACTCGACAGCGTTAACTATGAATATATATTATATCTTAACGCGTAGCTGCATTACGCGCCGCTCTTGCGTTCCGCGCCGCAGAATGTAAATATGAATGAGCACGAGAGTTGACGTTGCTGAGGGAGGTTCTTCACTCTTTATGCAGATGCACGGTATGAAGTTTTAATTAAAGGAATTTATGGGCCGCGGCGCGACGTTTAACGGAATCACGGAACTTCCCTCTCGTTTGCTTTGCCAGCTTTGTTCCTCCTTTTCACTCTCGCCTCTCGTCCCACCCCGTTTCTTTCACTTTTAGCAGTTTTAGCGTACGGCACTAGCCACACACGCGTTCAAGAGCAGGTGCACGACACCAAAGAGGCTTCTTTTCTCGAGTACAATTCGACCACGAGTGACAGTCGTTTTCTCTAATGCACTCTAACGTTATTCATAGCTTTAGAACCATCAACGATGTAGCATTTTAATAGGTAAAGAAGAAATTCAGCACCTTTTACAAATTAAGACGTTCACGCAGAAGAGATTGCGAGGCATTGAAATAGATTTTGATTGATTGTAATAATTTGTCCATTAAAGAGTTTCAGAATGATGTATCGTTAGTTCGTTGCCCGAGTAGCGAGCAATCGTTAATCGACGCTTCATCGTCACAAAGGTGTCGATGCACACCCACGATGTTTCTTTGTGTTGCCCGGTCCCTCCCTTTCAGACTTTTCTTCCTCCCTGGCGCCTACAGAGTAAGAGAGGGGTAGCGATTATTCACGCTCCATCCACCTCAACCACAAAATCCTTCCTTTCTACATCAAAGTCTGTTTCACGCCCAGTTTCCTTCGCGTCTGCATCCGTTCCCCTCGCTTGTCGCGGATCATAGACAGCTGTGCACGCCCGCGAAATGGCACATAAACGTCGGCTGGGGTGTGTGTCACATTTGCACCACCGCAGGGGGGGGACAACAGACACCCAGGACAAATTGAATTTATTCGATATTGCGATACAGGAGTGAATAAATGCTGAGGAGGTGGTGGAGAAGTTATTAAACGTCAATAAATGAAGAGATTTTTTTTAATAATAAAAAGGATATTTTAAAATGTCACGTCCTCAAATTACTCTAGTTTATATGGTGTCTGTTATACGTCCAGTTATAAAATATTTATGAGTGAAAACTGAGCATCTTATAACTCTGAACATGAGATGGCCGTGAAACTTGACGAATTGAGCTTTCTGTCAATTTTTTAACCGACTTCAAAAAGAAGGAGGTTACTCAATTCGTCACATATTTATGTTCACGCATAACTTCCGTATAGGTGCACCGATTTCGATGATTCTTTTTTTATTTGAAAGCGTATGAAGAGCCAGTGGTACCACGTTAATTTTTTTTTTATTATTATCTCGATACTCAAGAATTATCTAGAATTCTAGTTTTAATGTATGTTCGCGCATAACTTTGTAAAGCGTGGACGGATTGGGATGATTCTTCCGTTGTTATATAGAGTATGTTCCCCAATTGGTATCATGATAAATATTTTTTTAACCGACTTTAAACAAAGGTCACTAAAAATTAAAAAATAATACACTTTCTAAAAAAAGTAAGAAACCGACTTCAAAGGTGCGCTAAATAGGATGAAATTTTTTTTTTTTTGAAATCGGTGCCAAAATAGAAACAGAATTATGCAAATCAATCTCTAAACGTTTATCAATTATAGTCCATTAGCACACTAACGCCCGGGATTTAGAGCGCGCAATAAAATTTAGTGGGACGCCACGCGTCGAGCCGATTTATTTCTGTTTTTATTTTGGCACCGATTTTAAAAAAAAAATTATTTTATCCTTTTTAGCAAACCTTTGAAGTCGGTTTTATTACTTTATTTTTAACGTTTATTATTCTATTCTTTAAATACCTACTGATATTACCAGTTGTACATTTCTGTGGGCTCCCCAACACTTCAAGCTTCACTTCTTCTGTAACCAATCAAAACCAAAGTTACAGGACGTCAGCCGTGCAATCGCCAACGCGAACAGCCGTGCGAGCACCCAGTAATGTTTTAAACATCCCGAATTATGAAATTTAATTAAAACCTCGGCGTCCCGCGGGAGGGTGCTTATTCACGAGAAGGTGACGGCCAAAAATTCAAGGAAACGGGATTTTCATAAATATGAATGAGCACGAGACGGAAAGTTGTCTCCTCTGTTTGCAGTTCATGGGCGATTGCGTGTCTGGCCATAGCCTGACAGGCAGCAACATCCACGCGGAGACACAATTACAGCCTGTGAACCGATGTATATACACTGGCGCACCCTTGTCGTGACTGTCCGACGATTTTCATGGCTGTCTAATAAAAGAGTGAGAAGGGTTACGTCGGGATGCAGACGAGAATTCATCGCCCTACAGGGAAACAAGGGGAAAAATAAAGGAGGGATATCACGAAATCTCGACGTTTCAACACTGTGCGAAACACGAGTTCGAGAACAAGAGAAAGAGAAATTCGAAACACCGATAGGATTTAAAATAGAGGGTGTGATTAAATGATTTTACTCTCACGAAGATCTCGTCAATAGGAAGACCTTCTCGTACGGGAAAATTACCCCGCTTCACATTCAGCAAGTGCTAGAGTAAGCTTCACAGTTAAACACAGAACTACCAAGGGGAGAGAAATAGATAAAATAGAATTTGAAGCACAGATAAGACACAAGTTAAACAGAACATTTGAATCTCTCCTAGATTCTGAAGGAGCAAGGTTTCCCTCAATAACAAGACTCTCGTATAAAACTTCGAGCAGAAAGAAATCCTTTTCCGGTGTCCAGGCAATTTTCAGTTTCTTTATTTCCCACGGAGGGAATTGCCGGGGCAATCTAAGTTTACTGACTCTCGAATTCACTTCAGATTAGTATTGAAAATGAGCAAAGATTCATAAAGAAGCAGCAGGGTCGGCGGACAGGTCGCAAAGGCGCGGCAAAATACAAAGGGACACGGAAACGGCTGGGCAGGGGTATAACCAACTTTCACGATTTCTCTTGTGAAACTTATTCCATAAAGGTTCTTGTCAAAACTTTCTTATTGCCAAATAAAAAGTCAAAACTGCAGAGGGGCGATGGTGGATAGAATCTAACGCAGGATGCGCAACGGATAATATAGGCGAGTAGCTTTGATTCGAAGGATACCAATATTCCCTGACGGGCTATACACTCGACAATATCGATATTGCACGCTCCTGGCATTATATTTCGACGATGTACGGATACTCGGGTCGCCTTTTGATGGCTAACTGTAGACGGGAGGGAAATGTATTAACGGTATTAAATTACAGCCCTTTGCATGGATAAGTTTAGCAGTCGAGATGAATCGTATGTCAAGAATATTGCATACACGGCAAACAGATGGACCACTGTATTAATTACTGGAAATCTTTAATCGAACTGAAACTACATCAATTGAAACTACAACGATATACCTAATATTATCGTAAAAACGTAGAATTTTTAACTAGTGATTTTCAATTATGGTGAAGAGGTTTTATATAATTGGTTTATTCAGCGAGCGAAATTGATGGTTGAAGACTTTTACATTTTCCGATATTCAAACTGTGATTTACAAATTCAATGTTCATCGGGAATGACGAGTCAGTTGATTAATAATTAACTCTTTGAGAAAGTAGTGGTCATTAAAAAATTCGAAGAAACGAGATCAGTAAATTGCCCTGCGCTTCGTGCATTTTATTTCTTCTTACTCTGTCTGTACAAATTGAATAGTATTGAAGTACGATTATAAAAGGTGGTGTGAATAATTTCTTTAAATTGAAATTTATTTCTTAGTTAATCACAAGTTCCACAAAGCTTTGCCATCCCTTGTATGCATATCATCCTGTTCGTTGAGACTGTGTTATGCATTAGGGGTAGAACGAGTGCACGGTTTGTTAATCGTTGTTCGTTCCTCAGCAACATTAAGAAAGGGAGTAACGATCGTTGGAAGACTCAAGCGACTCCAGGGGCGTTCGCTCGTACCTTTCGTCCCTTTAAAGTTGCAAATCCTTTCGTGGACTTTCACAGCCGAGGTCCCACAGAAATAGCAAGGGGCAAGGAAAAGGACGAAAGTTCGACTTTCGTGCTGGCTGGACCGGCAAACGCGATAAAAAAGTCCTCCGCTGGCGGTCTAGTTCGCGGATTGTCTGACAGGATATTGGAAATTGAAATTGCCAGCACGGATCGCAAAGGTACGTCGTAATTCCTCTATATAGAAGGAAATCGGCGAATCGAAAATTAATGTAAAGTAAATAATTGAAGTTTAATACCGCCGCGAGATGGGAATTTTCCATTTTTCATCACCACGGGCGTTACGCGCACGATCGAAGTCGATGAAAGAATAAAGAGAGAGGGAAGATCATATCCTTGATATACCATGCAAATTGACAGCCAATCTTTAGTCGAATTCGAGCGAAATAGCTGTGTGCATTACGCGCTCAACCTGCCAGCGAATCACTAATCGCAAGGGGGCGGAAGGGAATTGAAATTTTCAAAATGTATGTAACTGACTTTAACGTCGACGAAAGTTCATCGAAAAAGGAAGAAGATGGTATTTTTACACAAGGAATTTCAAATTCAAGATATTGATATGTAGGTATAATAAAGTTTATATGAATCGTCAGCTAAAAATGAATGAAATTATCAGCTTAAATTAGGAAATTCAGTGTCGAGATATAAAATATGGAGAGAAATCTATAAATTCTGACCGAATCAATGCCACAAAATTCCACGTGATTCTCCTCGTGATTACGTTGCGGCGATCTGGCAGAACAAGGGTGTGCAAAGATTTCAACGTTCAATTTCGCAGGGTACGAGCGAAGCGATTAAAGGATGAAACAAATTTATTTTTGAATTCAATCCAACCCGTTCCGATTGGAAAGAATCAATATCCTTACGTCCGCGGGCTGTTCGTGACAGATGAGGCAAATTGAAGTTTCCAGTTACGACACTGGAATATAATATAACGACAGCAGCAGAAGATTCCAGCGGCGGCCCTCGAATTATGGGATGATTTAATCCGGAGGTAGTGGCACGAGCTGCGGAACTGGTGTGACCAATGTCGTTATTGGACCAGAGAATTTAATTCGACTGCCTACCGTCGTGCCGTATATTGATGGCGATTGAAGTACGAAGGTGGAAATCGATTAGCCGCGGTCTATAAAATATTGAATATAAAAACATTATGGCGCCAGACGTGGCCGCTTTAAAACGTCTGAATTTTATAGTAAGAGATTGTGTGGGTGGAACGTGGGGATTTTGATGAATAAATTGGAGGGGATAATCTTTGCTGCTGGGATTCTTTAAAATATTATACTTAAGTTCTAATATCAATCTAACGCTGAGCTTTGAGTAAAAATGGAGAGATGAATTGCAGGAGGGCATGCAATCGAATGAAGTAAAATTATGAAATGGGTCTTGATTTATTAGAGTTAACTGATGATGGTCACCGCAAGAAGGGGGTGCAACGCGTAAACTACTCGAATAAGCGATAGGTCTAGGTTAAACGGCATAACTGCATATGCCATCCCGTTGCAGAAGCCGAAAACCAATTATTTTCGTGCTCCAAATCCTATTCCCAATTACCTCCTGCCCACACACCGAGTCTCCGTGTCTGTCCGCCGACGTTCGCCAAAAACTTCCATGGTGCAGCGCGCCGCCAATAAATAAACAAGTTTTCAATTAATTTCATCGACACCAAAGCGGCGGTTCGCACGGTTACGCGATCGCTGGACCCGTTTGTTCACGTCAAAGTTTCCCTCGTATAAATTAATGCGAACACCCCTCTGTCTGTCCTCCTCCCTCGAACGTGCCAAAGCTCCTCTTCCTCGCGCTGCCTCTTTTTCCACTGGATGCAACCCAATTTCAGGGGCGTCAGGCTGAGTCGAGGAGCAGATTTTTTTCAACAGTTCCCGTGCAAGTATCAACGACAGTTTCATCGATGATTGAGGATTAGTCGTATTGGGAGTATTAGCCCTTTTCAGTTCAATTTATTTGTTTATCGATGGACTAGTGATTCTCTGCTAAAGGCCGCACCAGTAATTCATGGAGTAGGTACTGCAAATTTGATCTACTTTTTTAAAAACTTTAGTTTGGTTGAGAAAAATACTTGGAGTGCTGAGGGTTGAAATAGAAATAATTAATGATGCACACACTGATTCAAAGAAAAGTGCAGTAATAAATAAATTATACTGAAATTCGTTTGTGAGTCTCCATTTGAAAATTGTAAGTTATATTGAGTTCAAGTTACTTTTCGATTAATCATCCCATTGTAAGCACGTGCTCCTAATTTTAAGGAAGCTCAACTACCTCTCACTAATTAGTTTTCTGCCCTACTTGAGCACATTTTCATAAGTACCAGGTGTGTTTATATTAAATCCCTAAAATAATACGCCTAAGAAATTCGCCCACACAACTGATGACTTACTTAAAGAATTCAACGAGATGAATTCGCGAGAAGTTTAAATGGAAGGGGACCAGGCTTGAGACTCGAGCCCATTATCGGTAATCAGATGGACTGGATCCCTTGGGAACGGGAGCTTAGAGGGTTCCCTTCCAGCCAGGAAAGTATCAGGATACACCGACACGCTACGCGAGCGTAATTGAAAGTTTGAGACGTCGCGTTGTTCACTTCTAGCTTCGCTTCTTCGAAGAAACTTGACGAAACACGCGGAAAAAGGGAAAAAGGCAAGGGAATAACCAGCTGAAAGGCGCTTACCATACCCGAGTGGGGGGGAAAAGTAGCGGATGGTCTTTTAGTTGAACGAGTAAAACACAGCCTCTTTGCCGTCGAACTGGGTACATCAAGCTCTTTGGAAAGTACGAAAAACACCCCGCGATTCTTCTTTTGTATCTTCGGGGCTTGTCGACTGACTGATAACGATTCTCACTTTAACTTGCACGAAAATTATTCAGCAGAGAGCAATTAAGTGTGTGACGTGATCTTTACAATAGTTTATCGAATTGGTACTATAACTTGATCAATTTTCATTATTTATTTTCTAAAATGTTATGCCTTGTCCTTGTCTCGTTATACATACTTCTTTTCATCTTCATTCGTCCCTATCTGTCGTCATATTTTCCTGTCTGACCATGGCTCTACTGATTCTACTGCACCTTCCTAGCACTCAGAGTCTGAACGTGTGTAACCAGTAAGAACATGATTAGTATGTGTTTCAAAGAAAAATACATTTCCAGAAATTCCCAAAATTGTATGTTTAACCCTTTTCATATATACAAGGGTGCTATCACCCGATGTTATCACCAACAATGGTTCTCGTTGGGACCATTCGTACCCAAAACGAAACGATGCATTATAGCATGATTAAACGTTTGAAATTTATGTAGGCACCTTGCAATCTGCAATCGGTCTCTTTCAATTGTATTTCATTAACTGCGATCACCTGTTATGGAACACGCTATTCAAATTAAATTTCACACGAATGAAACATCGCACCACAAACAGAGCTAAACCTATTAAACAATGCCTCGTAAGATGTGATTAACGTTAAACGGTCGTTGTCGCTGTAACTGCTTGATAGACCATGTCAAAGGTAGCGAGGTCAATCACCTTGATTAAGCGGTCACAGCTTCCAAGCGATAATACGTCAAACGTATAACGATATATTAAATGCATCGATAGCCCCTCGATATGCTGTGGTTAACGACACGGTGCGACGAGCCACATCAAAGAAGACCCTTTAACGCGATATAATTAACGTCGTCTTTGTAATCAACGCGTAAAGAAGGGGTGGCTACAAGCAATATCAATTTTTACCTCAGCTAGGGCTACTTAGACTGGATAAATAAATTATATTGCAGGTGTTCGAATACTTTGCGCGAAGGAACTGTTTTGAATTCAGTGTTGAAAAATATTTTACTGAAATTGCCTGAAGATTTCACCCCCTTTGATGATCGAAGAATAGTTTCCGCGTGGAATTACGGTGCAAACGCGATAAAAGTGGTGGAACGTTGCTTTATCTTGCTAAATACGTCACTACAACGAAGTTTCAAGTTTGTTGGCATTAATCTTGTTTTTATGTACTACGCTTCGTGCAACATCCAGCGACTTCAGAGAATCTATATTCGATCACCTTTTCAAGCGACGAACTCTACTTTCACGATGCTTTTCTTATTTTAATCGCTGCTTCGTGTAATCGATAGGAAGTTACGTTCGGATGGAAGTCTGTAGAAGAAAAATTCCTCGATAAAAGGGCTGCTCGCGGCAGAAGCACATACACGTGTCCCCCGCACGAAGAGGCGTAACCCCTTGCTTCTTTAAAGTTTTCACGCTCCGCTGCAGGATACAAAGTTCCCCTGTGAACCGAACCGTTGTTGGCGATGGCGTGGATCTTGTCGTTAAGATTCTTTGAAATTACTGAGGTGTCGAAACCACCGCCTGCTGGTAACTTCTGAGAAGTGAGCCCTAGAAAGAAGTTGCCGGGACAACAAGAAGAACGTGTCACGTTCTTTACTCCCTCACCGCTTTACAAAAATAATGAAAAAGAAAAGACCCAATAAATATAACAAAAAACGCACACATCGATTGAATAGTAGACTAAACCAGACCACTGAAAAGAAAGACGAACAAAGAAGCTTTTACAGATTTCAAGCGCCAAATAGCGAAAGAACGAGTGACTGTCGCGTAACCAGCCAGCATACATCCCGGAATAAAGTTAAAGTGGATATCGTTCTGCTCGATATCGAAAGCAGAGCACCGACAGCAAGCTTAAACTGAAAAGACCAGAAAATTTCATTCAACGTTTCCCCAAGCAGAGACTATAGAGAGCGGAGGTGGCGCAAGCTTCTCACAAAAGCGCAGAGAACGGTGTCGAGAGCGAAACGGAAGAAACACGGGTATAAGTAACCACGAGAACACAATACTCGCGCATCAAATGGCTTAAAAGGTAACCCAGCGACGAGGGAAAGGTGCGGGTGGAAAATTGAAGTGAGAGGTGTAAGGGAGGAGAACGCGCGGGAGAACGAATCCTCTTTGGCACCGGTTTGCTTTATATCATCTAACTCGCCCCTCCCCCCCCCCCGTTTCCACCAGGCTCGCCTTGCTTTTGCTCGCGCCATTGTCTTCAGCTTGGCTCCGGCAGAGCGCCGCAAAAGAGTTCCCAAACACGCTCCTCCATCTTTCCACGGCCTCCTTCGCGTCCTCTTGCCCGGCTCCACTCACCAACAGACCCAGGGTGGAAATAGGCGGGGGCTCGAGTGGCCCAGAAAACGGAGGGAGGATTTTAAGGAGGTCGCAGGTCCGGGAACTGGGCTACGAACGCGAAGGATCACGACGGCGGCGGTTCATTATCCGGGTGGGGGATTGAATTCTGAAAAAGGATACCTGCTTGGCCATGATGGAAAGGGAACTGTCTATCCGCGCGTTGTCGACGGATATGAGTTACTGACCCGTGCATAAATGAACGTTATGAATTCACCGGTGGGGCGGGGGGGTTGGTGGGTGGGGGGGGGGGGGGGAGAATATTCATCCGTGTGCCAACCGTTGGGCTGCTTCCCAGTCGGGGGATCGAACCGTTCGGCATATAGAGGAAATCGAGGATGAGTCGTGCGCGGCAGAGGGCGAAAGAGAAGAAGTAAAGTGGAAACGGCGGAGGTCTTGAAACCTTTGCCGTTTGAGGAGGCAGGGGCGCGGGCGTTTCTATCTTGGCGTGAAATCGAGAGGAAATCTTCAGATCGTCGAAGACGGGGAAGATTGCCACCGTCTCGACAGGAAAGGATGACGACGGGGCTGCTCGGTGGGGTGGGATGGGGAGCGGAGGAGTTAGGAGGAATCACCCACCCTTCTACATCCTCGATGAAACTCGCGCGATTTACTTCACCGCTGGCGTTGCCACGTATCCGTGAAATAATGGATAACGCTTTGAATCCTTTTCATACTCGCCCCGCCCTCTTTTCCTTCGGATCGAAGCCTCGATTTGGCAGGTTATCCAGGATGCCTGCTCCGGGATTCAATTACGCGAGATGTTTCATAATTTAGGGCACAAGGGTAACTTGAACTCGTGGGAGGGGACAGTGAAGTTCTACAAAACGTGGCGTCGCAAACTAATTCTATACTACTTCTTTCGCGGGAAAATTAGTATTTAGTTTAAACAAGTAACCACGATGTGACGCCTTTTCCCCTGCGTTGAAGAGTTCTTTAAACGAAGAAGGTATTCTCGTGAGAACGCAAAATCTAAATAGCAGAATATAGTGTTTCAGTTGAAGCCTGGCTAGCGTAACAAAAGTTTCATGGGCTTCCTCTGGCAGAGGGTTCCAGCTACCAAGGAAAATCAATCTGCCCCTTATCCTGCCGCTCGTTACCTACAATCTTTCTGGCGTCAATTAATGTCGTCCTGAAAGGGTCCCGCTTTCGAGTACCTATCCGACGAGAAGTCTGCAAGTATAATCTAACACGAGGAACTTCCGTCCAATCTAAGAGCGAAGTCTCCCTTAACGGAGGCTAGAAGGATTCTCCAAAAGTACAGAGACAGACTTACGAGGACCGTAGAGAGCGGAGTCGAGTGGCCATTCCACTCGGTAGGTTAAGGACACTGAAACGGAGATCTAAGGAGGCGGACCAGCGACAATAGAACTGTCAACCAATTGTTCAACTACTCAGGCTCTTCGCCATAGTGCGGCAGGATCGATGGGCTCCGTTGCGCGTTCGTTGAAAGGAAATTTGATTCGAAGAACATTCCATCCGGAGTGCCATTGCGGTGCATCGAAATAGCGATGATGCTTCCAGCTCGCTGTAGTGCAATCAATTCACGAGTACTTGGAGTTCGCGGGACCATCCAAAAATGAATTTAAACGTCGTTACTGGCTGTTCGAGTTTCAAAGCCTTGGAATTTTGAATGTTCCTCGAAGGGAAGCCTCGCGAGACAGGCAAGGAAAATGCTCAGAGCGTTGACGGGCGAGCTTCCAGATATTAAATGAAATCATAGAAACCTTTCTTTGAATTTGTGTACGTCTTTAATGTGGTTTAACTACATCCTAGCAATTTACCCTTACTGTCACAGTTTTAATTCCCCGAATGGAACGCCAGCGTGCAAACACCTTCAGCAGCTTCGCGGGACCGTTTAGTTTATTATCCGGCAGCTGCTCGGAGGCTGCGCGCCTCGCATGATGCGCAGGCAGGAATTTACGTATCAATCAATCCCTGACGGAGTTAAATTTCGTGGCAGACAATCGGCGCGCAATCAGACATCACCGTGAACGAGTACTTTCCCTCGACCCGTCGCGGCGCACAGCAACCGCCCCCGATAAGACTACATTACACCGCGAAATTATGCATTCTCCTCGATAAGATCCATCGCGCGAAATTTCAGCGATTGTGGAACCGAGTGTCTCCCCTCGCCCGTCCGTTCCAACCAGGGGATCTCTCTTTCCTCATCCATCCTATAATCAGCCTGACTGTCTCTCTGTCTCCCGTTCGAGCGAACCAACAGCACAAATCAGCTTTATGCAAATCGCCAAATCTCCGCATAATGTGCCTCGTAAGCCTGTCTACGGTTGTCTTAGCTCTTACGGAAAATGGGGGCCAGACATCGCACGACTCGTCTCGGTATAATTCGAGCACTTCTTGGCGCTTCTGTGAGACCTCCATTCTTGAAATGTACACACCAGCAGCCTGGGACAACTTCGTTTCTCGCCCCGAGTTAAATCGCCCGCGAACGTAATTATCCGCGTGTAAATATTTCGCGAGCGTTGCACGTAGGAAGGGGAGATTAATACACGCGATTAGTTCACGCGGACGCGTGTTAATATCTACTCGTGTCAATCGTTTAATGTTCGCGATTTAAAGATAATTTCGAGCGAATGAGGGCGTAATGTATTACTTGACCTACGGCAATCTTGCGAAGAAAGGGGAGAGAGGGGAGAGAGCGAAGAAAATGTGAAGAGAATAAAATACGAAAGAGTCTAAGGGGACTTCGGTTTTATAATGTTTTATGTAAAGAGAAGTATCGATTAAATAAATTATCGAGATCAAGGAATATGAACAGATAAATTGAAACTAAAACTTTATTATTTACGCAAAACACTTATAGTGTACTTAATCTAGCAATGTTTGGCAGACGCCCATGATATTTCTTCACAAAATTATTGCAAGTAGTAAATTATTGCAATACTTGTAACAGACATGCTAATAAATGTTGATAAAAAGACCAGGACCACTACAATTTTTTTACAAAAGTAACCAAAACTAACGTAGTGATATATAAGACACATCATTCGTAACGTTATTTTCGAAATGATTGCAAATGCTACAAATTTTCATTAAGAGCCATATATTTTACACCTATAACAGTGTTTCAGTCGCGATCCCCTTTTTTAATATTTAAATAACCTGCACCCCCCCCCCCCTTAAAGTAAAGCAAATTTAATAAAGTAACGAAAACATTAAAAATAGGCATTTTAGAATATAATTCGAACTTAATAATATTAAAAAACCAAACCCAGAAACACTTCGCAACCTACTAAAATAGCTGAAATTTTCATAAAAAAATATATAATAAATTTAGTGATATCCCAGAGCTAACAATGCCTACAGGATCCATTTATAATGCTTATATTCAAATTCGCTATTATTATGTATGCACCATTCAAATTTCTATCAAATTTCTATCACTTTGGCGCACTTTACGCGCCATGTTTAACACATCCATATGAAATTATTACAGGTGGTCGCATGTATAATATTGCAATAAATGTGCGTGTAGCGTTACGATAAATGCTCTTGAGTAAAATGTAGGACAATAGAACTGAGATCGCCGAACAAATTCGTACACCGAGATGCTGGATTAGACACAAAAGAACTGGCCTTTTCTCTCGGTGGTGTACGAATTTAAAGCGTCGTCGGACGCAAATTAATTAGTCGGAGGAAGATACCTTCGAGCGAGTTTAAAAGAGCGACTTACCACTCTGAATTTCCGCGGAGTGAAACCCCACCAGACAATAGCCGTTCCGTGGCGGTCCAGGATCCCTTTCTCTCCTGCATTTTTTTCTGCCCACACCATTTTTTATACTGCTTCACACGCGACACTTTCATTCAAGGGAGCGCAGCGCGTAAACTACGGAGTACAAAGGTTACAACTGGCGCCACGGTTTCGGGTGGCGCTGCATTACGTCGGAAACAGGAGCGGCACCACCGCGAGTGCAACAAAGCGAGTTTCCATGAGAAACAGTTTTGGCTCCCATAGCGCTAGTTTTTAATCTTTGTTAAGTTACAAGAAATTGAATCACCAAACTTCAACTTAACAATATTTATTAAATAAGGAACCGATATGCGACCGTTACAAACTAATAAAATACATTGCCTTCTTCAGTAAATTTTCCTTGTTAGCCAATATTATTCTATAAAAAGAGCAAAACGCTTCTTAACGACCTATAATTTAGGGGAAAAACACGAGGAATTATAAACGCTAGTAACTATCAAACACTACACAGTCTTCGTGTACCCAACAATTTTTTTTTCTTTTACTTACGCGAAATTGTACATTTATTTCCGAACTGGTAGCATTCTCCTATTTGACAATATTAATAAAGGGTATTAAACGGGTCATATGCTTTTGAAGAAATTACATTATTCGAAAGCATTGTGTATCTACATATATTTTTCCATAAATATGAAGGAAATTTTTATAACATTAATATAAGACGGAAAACAAGTTCCTTCCTTCTTAATAACTTAAATTAAAACAGCTCTGTTGAAGTGTTCTACTACAGCAGTGGAATATTTGAAATTTAATTTCCTTTTTACCGAAAAAATTCTCTTTATGAATTTATTACAGATCCTCCACAGGATTTTGATCCTAAATACCGCTGTTTGAAATTAGAAAATAATAAGTATTCACTGCGCACCGTATCGACCAATCACAGCGCATGAAAGATTTAGCTGCGGAAAGTCGCGGGAAGAAATCGCGACATTCGCGCTGGCGTCTGGCAGTAATCGATTCTCAATACAGGCGGCAGATTTTAGATAGCTATTTCGAGATACGGATTGCTTGAAATGAGGTAAAACGTACAGTTTGCATTTGAGAGGCACGCGAGTGAAACGTGTCGGGATATTTTTCGTGAGAAGTTTACGTTTGGCCGTGACATATACCGCGAGACATTCTCGTAGAGCTGTCATACCGTGGAATCGGCAAGCACGTTCGTCTTATCGGGCTGATCGATGAAAAATTCACCACTAACGTCTGGATTATTACAGAAACACGGATTACTGGGAATATTCATCGCCCAAGGAAGATGAAGGTAATCGAAGCTTCGATCATCCGCTCCTTGTTACTACCAGGCGACACATTTGCTATTGGAATTCAATTTCAAAGCCAGCCGAGGAGCTAAAACGGCGCAGAGGGAATAATTCAAGGATTTGCAGATGTGGGGAAGTTATACATTGATTTTCATCGTTTCAAGCCGTAAGTGTGAGAATGGGACCAGTTTGGCCTCAGTTAAATATGAAAAACAGGTAGAATATGTGTTTTATCTATTAAATGTATGAAGTACTCTAAAATTTTATGATAAATCGAAGTGTGCGAGTTCCTCGCGTGAAATGAAATGGGAAAGTCCTGTATTAGTTTGTAATTTCAGGCTTTGTGCTTCAAATATATGTGATTAAACTTTTGCGCTCCGATTTGAAAACGCGCGCTTCTTACTTCAAGTAGTCGAGGGCGCTTGCGTCTGATGGATGCGTGTAGATGTGTATTCAACACGTTTTGTAATTAAAAATAAATATACTTTTGCATTTGCGAATATTTCGACGTTGGTACATTTTGACTCCTTCGTAAATCAGGCATTTCTTAATTGAAACATACTAAAACATATTTCAGATCTCTTATAATTAGTATACTCGTGAAATTTATAGAAATTTATGACACGTATACAATTTTCAGGTCCTTTTTTGTTTCCTTATTTCTCCGTGTCCTTGTATTTGAATTTTCCACTTCTTCGTGCAATTATCTTAAATTTCTACGTAACTTGTGAAAGGAAGGGACATGCTTGCGAAAGGAATTTGTCTATTATCTGTACATTTAAGAATTATTGTAATATTTGAATGAGGCGCAAATATCAATGTAAACGAAAAATATATTTTTATACTTCTTTACATTTTACTGAAAAGATGTGAGCGTTAATCACAAAAAGGTAGATACCACAGTAATATGAATTGAATTCGTTCTTCATTATCCGTCACGGACGATCGTACGATTCTATTAAAAAGGGATTAAAATCTACTTAGCTATTTATATCAAGGAACGACTGAAAATAGAACGAGGTCTTTTGACATAAATCGTCCTCTAAAATGGAACTTTCAGGCCAATCGATGAGTTCGTAGTTTTTACGTCAAGTGAAGGTATGTATGTATGTATTTTAATATTAGGTATAATTATAGGTATTCAAAAGAAGGGAATATTAATATGACATTATCGTAACAGTTATTGTAAAACAAGTCAGAAAGCTCTAATATTTCCAAAGTTATCAAAATATTAATGGAACTTCGCGTGTATGATCAATAAGAATTCCGGTGGCAGCCAAATAATAAATAATCATTAGTTGTATAATATTCAATCGAAAAACAATTGTTCCTATTGATACTACTTTGCATGAAGTAAGAGTACTAGCCATCCATGTAGGTTTGCCAACCGTACTATGTAGTATTGTACAATATTTTTATCTAGTGTACTCTATAAACTGTTAGAAAAAGATAAAAATACTATATTTGAGATAAATCGATAAAATTCTACAATTTTTACTAATTTTTTTTACTCTCTATGCCAACATAAAAACTTTAATTTGTGAATTTAAGCTTTAAACTGTTGGACGCGACTTAAAAAAAACCATTGTCTATGATCTGTTTGTGAAAATTTATTTAAAATAATTTCATACTTTCTGTCCATTCCCGCCACTTCAGCCTCTATAAAAAGGATTTTTTCTATAATGAATATGGAGTGATGGGGAAGAGAGAAATAGAGCCAATCTATCTTTCATAAAAAATGAGCTCCTCATATTTGTTAATTTGGACTTTCAGTGCAATCAAACCTTTGACATATTTGTTAAAGACAATGTATTAATTAATAATGCAAAAAGAATACACAAAAGAATATACATTTAAAAAATAGGATGTCGTTTTATTTTGTACCACTTTCCTCTGAGAAATACTATATTTTTTCACAATGTACTGGGAATATTTTTTATTACATTTGGCCCTAAAGTACTATATTTTCCGAAGAAAAGTTGGCAACCCTACATCCGTGTCCTATTTTCTTTTTGATGTATGTACAGATAAAGCTCATAAATTAGGCCCCTCGTAATTATTCGATAATGTCACCTAACTCAGCTTCCCCTTTCTATCGTAACTCCTGCGCTCTTCTATTTTTTCCCCCTTTTCCACAGTGATCGTTAATATCCCGCTTGATTAAAAAGCTATTATGTGCCCTCTTGCAATAAAGACGCACGGCAGTAGCGGTATAGGAAAGGCAGACGTGATAATCCTCATCCACTTTGTGTAAAACGACCGATATTACGCGATAGGTCGATGGATTAAATCCACTTGCTCTCTTTAAAATGCTGTGTACTGTTAATCGATCCGACGGAAATTACGTGTCCACTTTGGTGCACGGTGCCATTTTAAAACCCGGCGAGCTTTCAGCCTGCAAATTGAATTCCGAAGTCGTTCTGGCGCGTTCATTTAACTAACAGCGTCGATGCTTGCGACATGCAATACTACAACGACTACTATTGCGTTTGGTAGATAAAATATACTTTCAGAGGCAACGAATGTAAAAGGAATAAACTTTCATTCGAGATTGTAACCATTCTATAAAAGTTTACTTTAACACCTGGGCAGCACAGTATTCTTGAAATATTGTTTTACACAATAAATATATTACAAATGTGGAAAACAATCTAAATATCAAAGATGAAAGAGCATGTACTATGTATTTAGCACAGTAATATTTCTTCTCAGTGTTCAACTTAAATAAGCAATAAAGTCACACGGTAGACGATTGCAGTTAGGAAATAATTTTAGCACATGCAAAGTAATTATTCAGTGAGTTGTTAATATATAAATTAGATGTCAGGCTACTGTGGTGTCCCGTTATATGTATATTAAAGTAACTTTGCCTGAGTACCTATTACCCAATTTATACAGTTTAATGTTTGTTCGTCAACAGCAGGACGTATTGTTTTCCAGAAATGGATTTAATCTGTTTGAGTACATATGTGTCCACTCTTGCTAATTTCCAACCATGACATCGAACTGTAAGGCGATTATATACATACCGTAAGTATCACTGGACCTTAATCCAATGTTGGCCTGTATTCCTACGAATTGAGATGAAATAATGTTAAATTTCCGCTGGTTACAAGCGGCGTACCTAGATACAGCACTTCGTATCGATATTCGATTATTTCCACCGTACAGCGAACATTCCTTCTACTGCTGATAGGATTGGGTAATCCTTTACGATCGAGGAAAAAGGATTAAGACGCAGTAGGATCCTTCTAAACGTAAGCCTTGTTAATTTAGATCGTGTATAAGGAAATATGGAGTTGAAAGTACGTCTTTCAAACTGAATTCTATAGAAGACAATTCATACTAATCTGAAAACTCAATTGCGCATTCTACTTAACACGTACCATACAGGAGAAAAAATATAGATGAATTCGTTTGACAATTTTTTTATTAAAGTTTAAAACTTTAACAGTTCAGATAAAGAAGCTCGATATTCTTGATATTATTTCCAATAATGGACTTTGCAGACAATAGTGATTATCCTTTTGTCAGCTGGTGCCAGCTTCGGCGCAGAATTTTCTCCAAAAACTGCGACCATCTACGGCACCCGTTGCCCTGATAAGTAGATCTATATAATTCTACGGTTTGACAAACATAAAGGAAATTGGAAGCAATGTACGCTGCACTCGTTTCGATTCCTTTTGCCGAGGAAAGGTTCTCGATACGCGCATCGAAGTCCCCTTGAAATTCTAGGGTAAGAGGCGAAGAAGCCTCGAATCGTCAAGATTCTTTTCCCAGTTTCGCTAACTGTTCTCGACGTCGTCGAGGGGATTATGTCGTGGAGGACGTTAAAGCAGTATCAAATATCGAGTAACTCAATCTTTGTAGTTAACCCAGTCCAGATGGGATTTAACAGTATTAGAAGTACTCTTTCTACTAATCGACTTCGAAACAAGCCCCCTTCGAGAATTGAATTTGATCGTTCGTAACAAAACGTCGCCTTCTAAAAAAGAACTTCTTTGAGCAATCGAATCAATTAGAACTAATTATCTCCCTTCACAACGCGCATCTAAAATCTTTACGTCCTCTTTATTTTTACCTTCTACTGATAGATGAGTACGCATTAAACTCGCGCTATTACAAACGCACAAAGCCTCCCTTCGATGTGAAATAATAACGAGGACTTTTGAAAAGCGTGAAACCGAAGTCGTGTAGCGCGGCCGCGAAAGGTTTGAATAATTTAACGCGTGACGCAGGCGATGCACGTGCAGAAGATGTAAAAAGGCATTCAGTTGAGCGGGAAGTCCCGTGGTGAACAGTCGCCGCGTGTATAGTCAGCGAAGAATTTAGAATCTTAGCAGTGAAAGGGTTAAAAGCGTACTTAACCCGGGGGACATAAAGTTGCAGGAGGCGTGCCGCGGTACCATTGGCGCACATACGGAACCAGTAACCTGGTTCCGAGCTGCGAGCGTATCGGTATGCTTAGCGTCGCGGCCAGAAACTTGTTTACAATGCATCAGTTTTATGATCGGGGTTGCATTACCGCCGCGGACCATTCCCCTAATGAACGTAGCGCGCTTTTATCATACGCCATTTGTCAAATCACACTTTTGCCCGGCGGCTACGACTCTCGGAAGCCGCCCACCCAGGCAATTTGTTTTCATTTCTGCTAACGATTCGCCAACCTCCCCGCTACCCCATCGTCCTCTATCACCATCCCCACGGCCCACTTTCAATGCAGTCCAATGTACGAATCCTTCGAAAGGTGTACCCTTGCAATCCTTTCTAAACGATCGATCTTGCTAACGATTCCCTCTTCCTGCGGAGGTCATTTAGCTCGAACATTTCGCGCAGGATTTATGATACGTACGGGCGCGGGCTCCTCGAGTTTTTTTTTTATGGTAAGAGATAGGCAAGCACGATGTCTCAATTGTTAATTGTACGGCGCGCGATATGGAACTGAAAGTACAGGGTTGTGATAGAGCGGATGCTACGTTGGGGGAGGTTTTAGTGTCTGAGTTGTCTAGCATTTCGGGGGAACTATGGAAATGAGACGTGAGATTAGATAGTAATTGGGCGGTGGGTGTTGTACATTAGGTAAGAATGTATTGTAGGTGAAAACGAGCGCCTCGGGTGATAGGGATTCGAACCCAGGATCTGCGGGTCCTCTGCGTACTGGCCAGCCGCGTTAGCCCAGCGAAATTACACGGAAATATGGCCAATCTAGGGAATAATTCCCAGCCAGCTAAATTTTGGTATGGGACTTTATTACGTCGTTTTAAACAATATGCCAAAAGTCGCCGTCGATCTGACCGCTGCTAAATATTTTAGAGGGGGTTAAAGAAACAGTTTTTCGCGAATATCTCGTTATCTAACAGTATTACGACAGAAATAGTTATTATGAAATTTATAGCTTAGGAAATTCTCTATAATAAAGGTTTTTTGAGTATTTGCGTGGGAGTAACCATTTCCATGTATGACGAGTTAAGTTTCAACCCTCATACTTTTGACAATCGAAGATCCTGAAACCGGAAATTCAAAAAATTATGAAACTTTGTGAATATGTAGGGGATGTGCTCCCGTGTACAATGCAATTTTTTTTGCTGCCCAAATTCACTCTAAGGGGATGAAATTGACCCCTGACAATCCGGCTATTTTCGGATTTTGTGTTATAACTCGCGAACTTTAAGAACTGTAGGGACTATAAATTACCAAATGATGGTCCTAATTAAAAAAAGTAACTTTTTTCTGAAAACTTTTTTCTATCTCCTACAGTTCGCGAATAATAACAAATAACTGAAAAATTTTGCATAGGTCAATTGCACCCTCATGGAGTGAATTCGGGCAGTAAATAAAATTGAGTTGTATTCAGGAGAACGTGCCCTACATATCTACAAAGTTTAATAATTAATTGAATTTTCGTATTCGGGATCTTCCCTTATCGAAAGTATGAGGGTTGAAGCTTTGTAAGCCGTCATACATGAGAATGGTTACTCCTACGAAAAAACCCGTAACAACTTTTTTATATAGAATTTCCTAAGCTACAAATTTTATAATAACTATTTTTGTCATAAAACTGATAGCTAACAAGATATCCACGAAAAACAGTTTTTTTTACCTTCAATCCTCTGTCAAATTTTTATCGGAAATTCTTAAAGGCCCATACCAAAATATAGCTTGCTGGGAAATATTCCGTAAACCCATCCTAATTTTACTGAACTACGTTACTCAACCCCCAAAAAAAAATATCTTCTTCCATTCATAAATTTTCTTTTGTGGGGTCATGTCTCTTTATTCCATGGTGTCAATTCTGCACGAAGGGAGCCAAATACCATTTGAATTTGATCTTAATATCCACTTCAAATTCACCCTTACATATCCCAAGAAAGAAGCCGCAGTCAATCGACTCATCCCCAATTACTGCTACTTAACAAATATCACTGCTTCGAGTTCGTCAATGAACAGCAAAGACAATAGAGAGAGATAGCTGCTGAGAGAAGCGAGTTCCATTTCCCTCTGGTACCAAAACTTCCTAGGTTTCCGTTCAGGCTGCTGAAGGAGGGGCTCAAGTAATTCCGGCGACTGGCAGTAGTTCGGTGTCAAGCGGAAAATAGACGGCGGAACGTGTAATATTATTGCTCCGGAGCAAATCACGTCGCCACGCTAGGCGACGAAACGACGTATCGTTATTCCACTCCTAATGCACCTAGCGTACGGTGCATCTGTCGCAATGCAGTCGTATGCACCGTATGTACATACGCGCGGCACATTGTTTTCAGATTTCCTCCTCCTGCGCCATTTTCGACTTCACCTCGTCTTATCCACTCCTAAGTTTACTGCGTGCCCGTACCCTTTCCCTCTGCCTTCGATTTTCTTCTCGTTTACAGTTTACCTTTCGCTTCTGACTTTATTTCGGCACATACGTGCAGCTGGTAATATCACATGCTCCTCCATTCTACAAATATGAGACTATCTCTTCTTAGATAAATAGAGTATATTCAGAAACTTGTACTCATGTTTTATTAAGCGTAGTATGCATTTAACAAGTGCAATAAGAGCGCCACCTTCTTGTCAGAACAATGCTTTACTCCTATCACTCAAGATTAGCTACAGATTAGTTACACTGGACTTCATTGGAGTGACATTACTCAAATTTCTAGCTACAACTCTAAAACTCTAATACACTCCTCGGCTATTTTCTCAATTTCACTCCCAAATATGAATATTTCCGTTACGTTCAGAAATCTCCTCGAAGGGTTCTCTTTAATTAAATTGATAGTGGTCGAAACCGAAAGCGCAAGATTCATCCTTTTCTCCGGATTCCCACATACGAATCCTTCATTTTTCACAATATGAAATGGGTACAAGCCGCGTCATAATGAAGTTACTTTCCTGGTGCACCGTAGATCTCGTTCATTTTCGTCCGTGTAATTGCTCATTGAGCAATCCCACGGTCAACCGAGTCCACGCTTGGTCGGAGGCTCGTAAGACGAGCAGAGGACGAGCGTGTGAGCATTCCACGGCTATGTATTCCCCATGTTACATTCAATCTGGTACGCTCCGAATTGCCGTTCGCAAACAACGCGCGGTTTCTGCACACGTGCATCGAATGTGCGGTTAATTACGATCGTGTGTGTGCTCGCGACCGAATGAAGTCGCAGGAGTAGGCGCCAGTCCATGTCGTCCCGTTATCGAGACTCTATTAATTGGATCCGAGTAACTTGATTACATAAGAAAAGCGCCTGAATACCCACAAATTCATCCTACGGAGCTTTCGCCCTTAATGACGTCCAACGACAACGGCGGAAGGAAAAAAACAGTGGCGGAGGCACATCGTGTTCCACAGTCGCCTGTGAAATCTAATTTCGACCTAGCTCCGATAACCAGTATACTCAATTTGATTTTCAAATATAGATGGGACAAGTTGCATCGCGCACGATGGAATGGGCGACAGGGGATGACGCGTGGTATTTTGGGATATGTAACACTCACCCTTGGCGATTTGCGTTTCACGTTCTCGACACAAGGAAATCCACCACACTGGAACAAGAGAAATTAGATATTATTAATAGTCTGGCTAATTAGGTGCAGTTTGTGCAATAATTTTGATCACGAAGAATTTAATATACCTACTGTGGAATCTGCAATTGGTTACTCGCGTAGTGGAGTAATTTGGAAACTACTAGGGGTGTAATAGAAATCAACTGTTTCCCTTTATGAAAGGCGAGCACCTACTATAGTATTTAAAATTTGTTAATTGGTTTAGTATTTCTAGGGGAGAAATATTCAGTGGTCGAACGAAACTGTTAATTTTAATTAATTATGAAATAACTGTAATTTTATGACTATTATCGTTTCAGTTCCGAGAAAATTGTTATAAAATGCAGCGTAGTAACTGAAACTTTTATACCATACATTTTTGTGCAAATAAGAAACGTTTATTTTCTTGAAAGTAGAAGAAAGTTCTAGTTAACCAGGAACATTTATTCTGCTCTGAAAAAATTAAAGTTGTGACAAGCAGATTTACTGAAATTGAAACCTTAAACCGTTTGGTGAAAATAATTATATAAGAATTACAATGTGCTTTCTCTTCTATAATTATTCTGCTTCCAAGTCTTTATATAAGACTAATTAAAAAAATATTTCTAACTTTTATAGTGTACCGTTAAATATCTATTCAAAAGTATATGATCCTCCAGAACTTTTATTAATCGAACATAAAATAACTGTTAAAACTGAACTCTTAGAACAGAGTGAAAGTGTTAATGTACAAAGTTAACTTGAAACAGAAAATAAATTATTTCAATGTTAAAAGTTCGATAATTAACTTTTATTTATAAAAGTTAACAGTTTTATTCGAGTATTCATTTCGGTCCATTTCGAGCAACAAGTTCCCTTGCTATTACGCACCGAAAGTTGAGAAATTTAAATGGACGATAGTACTATGTAGTATTTTTCATAAAGCAATTTTAAAGTGAGCCTTTCTGTGGATTCACAAAATTTCTCACGTCAATGTGACAACGATATTTCGCAGCACGCTGCAGCATTTCTCCCGCAGAAATATACAGCCCCATGAAAAAAGATTTCCCGGCGATCTTTCACGCTCCGCATCTTGAGTCAGAAAGAGGGATATCGTCAAAAAGCTTACAACGCGATTTCGCCAGATCCTTTTCCGTCCCGACCGTTTTCGTTCTTCCGTGTTATCGCGGTATACGTGCCCGCCATGTCATATTTAGTGGTGCACGCGATAAGACAAGTTACACCCTTAGAGGGCGAATCATCCTATCGTAAAAAGCGTTATTAGATCGTGGCGCGCCTGGAAATCTAGCTAATTACTAATTACCCAGTTTCATAAATTTGAAATTTCAGCCCTAAGTTATATTTGGCTCACGAGTTCCCATTTCAACAACTTTATGTTCCTGGCAGGGTTATTTCGGAATTATATAGATATTCTTCATTATCGTCATTACTGTCAAATGTTTTCATCGTTCCAACTATAACAGCGTTTTCTGCGGAGGTAACTTTTGTAGGTAATTCTTTTATAGAATCGAGGAATGACTTCTAAACGTCAATGCAACTTTAATCTACTTCTTATGGCGTGATATTTTTCCTATCTTTCAAATTCAGAATTTCTGTAGAGTTTAATGTTTTGAATGTATTCATATATGGTGAAGAAAATTCAAAATTCTAATCTAGACCCTACAGCTTTTTCCTGTCGCAATTTCACACTCGAGAAGAACAGATGGTTAATATAATGATAATTATTTCAAGTTAAGGACAGTTTCATCCATTGTCTAACATTCAAATCGTTGACCTGTGTCTAGAATATAATGATTCAAATCTATTTATTAATTTACATATACAGTATCCTTTGGCTTTTGTACTTAAAAGAAGGTAAGTACTGAGAAGCACGGCGAATTTAGCCTGAAATACCATGGCGAAGATGAATTTTACAGCATGCACCCCTGACGAACTTTCTTCAACAGAGCTGCAAAGGTTCACTCGCGACGTTCGCAGCAAGTAATTATTTTCCACCCACCTGAATGTTTAAAGGGAAGTTGGAGGTGGGAAAAGGTGCATCAGATGGAAAAGGGGACACCAGATCGGGGCAAGTGGTGTTTGGATTTGAAACGGGAACGGTGGCGGTTAATTAGAGCAAAAAATACCGGTCTCAACTGAAAAGGGAAAGGGCGCCGTTGAAACAGCGAACAGGGGGCGAGCATGGCGATAAACAAAAGGGAATTTCCCGGGGTGTGAGTGGGAATCGTGTAAACACAGACACATCCACTCTCCAGGGTGGATAAAGTCGTTGGACCACATCGAAAAAAGCTTCTCGGAAAGTTGTTTCCGCTCGCCTCCATTATTACTTTCGCAACGTTATCCGTGTTTATTGCAGTTAATTGTACGATCCAGCTTTGCTGACGATCTTGTTGACAGTTCATTCTGCACTTTTTTACTGTCGATATAAATTTCACTGAAACATCTATTATTATACTGAATATAGTTACCTAATCTAATTTTAAGTTGTGAAAAGCAATTAGAGAATTACACCTTTCAATGATCTTGGGAATGAATAATAATTAAATGAAGCCAAAGGCATAATAATACTTCACGGCGTCGTTTTATTTGCAGAAGGAAAGTTGGACGCTAGATTAAGGAATATTTTTACTTTTTAGATGAAAGACATAATTGAGAAATATAAACAGAATGCAATTAGTTCGTAAATAAGATATTTAAGAGATACAAGAACTCGTCTAACTTCTTAAAGCAGAATATCATTGTTTTCATTTTTAGAATCGTTATGGCGTGGAGCGTGAATATTGAACTAAATTATTCCACGAATTAAGGAAAGCAATTTTTATTCTGTTACAGCGGGAAAGTTTCAGTACGTGGCAATATTTAGCGTAGACGCAAATTTGAAAAGTTGAAATGTAATTAGCGACAGTTAGTGGAGTATAACGCTGCCGCATAAACGCGGCCCATTAATATTCATTTTTGTCGATTAGGACCCGAACTTCCGGAAAATTTCTGCACGCCAGATTTATCCAGCCGGGCTTAATCCAACGTTTGACTCGGTCGTGGAATTCTGCCAAAATTCCAGGCCGCAGGGACTATGTCACGCGGAACGCTGAATTTTCAAAACAGGAGAAAAACTTTCGGGGCGGAGGGCGGGGCTCTCTAGTATAAGAGGATTTTCGAAATCCGTCCTGTAAAAATGGGAATTGGGATCAGACGTTTTTATGGTGCAACCAAAATTCTTCGAAGAAAGATGAGAATCTTTGATAACTACTTCGCGATGCAAAGCTGATGCCCCGAATACTCTTTTCTCGAAAACTTCGAAATCGCCTTTAGAAGGATTACATGTTTTTTTCCAAAACTCGTCACCTTCCACCTTTTTACGTCATCGTTCCATGCAAAACACTTTTCTGGACGCTTTGAACACTGAATCTTTTCACGCGTGAATACGTTGTTACGCCGTCACGACGTGCTGTACAATTTTTGATAAGCTCATGACTATACATGGTTTTACAGCGGCTATTGTAACGGTCGTCTTTGCAAAGTGCGCGCGTGAGTTAGCTTTTATACGCGCCCTATTACATAATGCAACCATTTTCGTAATAGGTGTGCTATAAAAAGGAGACATGGAAGATAGGTGCTACGATCTATGTAGATCATTTCTGCGCAGCGGGGGCGCGCGGGTTAATGATAAATGAGTTCATACATCCTGCTAGTGTACCTACGCTGAGCTTTATACGAAACTGATGTAGGTTGTTCAGAATCAATTACCGTTATTTTCAAGGACCACTTTCTGTAGCTTCCGTGTTACACTTTCAAATTATGCTCTTTCACATATCACACAGCAATTTTCTTAAGGGGTTATACCTAGTCAGGCGGTCGAAAAGAGGCGAATGTTTGTGAATTTTTTTTGAAAAAGCGGAAGCATATGTTTTTACAGAACCTTTTGCACTTAAAAGAGCAACATTTAAAGAACATTTGGTAATTTTTTCGTAGAAAAATATTTACGTTTATAGTAAAGTAACAACCGGCATCCAAGAAGCCTTTTTAAAAATTTGGTTTTGCGGTGGGCACTGCCAGTTGGAACCAGATTATCTAAAATCAAAAAACGAAAAAGATTTCGGTAGTATAATAATGTAACCTATGATTAACGAAGGGAATTCCCGAAATATTAATTTAAAACAAAGTGGTGGCTATTTAAATTTGAAATCCTGATTTTTTAGTGCAAAAATCACGCGAAAATATCAGCACTTCAAATTTAAATACTCCCCATTTTGTTTTAAATTAATATTTCGGAAATTCCCTCTGTTAATCAGAGGTTACATTAATGTACTAACGAATTCTTTTTGGTTATTTTGATTTTAGATAGTCTGTACTTCCGGGGCCTTTCTTGCATTCTTTCCAAATAGCCAGAAAATCGGAAGCTGTGAAATGAATTACATTCTTCCTGACACTTAAAATATGGAAAATGTACACACACATTTTGATCGATGGTGTATATCTGATTGAGTAATGTTTACTTTTCAGAGGTGTTGACCAGTGTGCTATTCAAATTGCCCAATTAAGTCGTAATGAAAGTTAACATTTGAGGCAAGTAAATGATCAAGTGTCTCATGATAGACGGGGTAGTATCCGCCAATCCAAGTTTCTCTCTACATATCCAAGAAGCACTCCATCTAACAGTGGACCATATCACCCACCGAATTGCTCGTACCCATATTCGAGATCCTCCTATTTCACGAAATGGAGCAACCACGATACTTCAGCTGAGCCGCGTGTTTGGATTCGCAGGAGATTCATGGTTTATGAGGGTGTTTAATATTTTCGGTTTATGGTCCGCCAGTAGTTGAATAAGGACGCTGAAATTGCGGCAGCGTGAAATATCCTGTGACCTTCCTCATCGCCCCGATTATTGGGTTCACGTTCAAATGAGTCATGGATATGCAATTCTCCACAATAATCATCCATTCGTCATCAAAACTTTATCCAATGCTCGTCGAAAGTTAAGATCATTCCTGAGATCGAATAGCACTCACAAAAAAAAATACAATATATATTCCAGCTTAAAATTCTTTCTTTCACTGATTTATTCAGATTCAGAATTTATTTAATTCATAAACATGCTCCTCGTAAAACTACACGAAACGTGCACCTACTTTGTCAAACTAGAAGGTGCTCTCCTCAACAGGAGGCGCAGCGTTCTTCTAGAAACATGAATATCTCGAAGACCGCATCGCGCCCGCGGAAATTTATAGCCCGTGTGGGTACTTAATATTTATGGTTTGTTGTCGTCGGTAACATACTGGGTGCGCGCGAAATTTCCGCGGATTGAAAAATAGACGCACGTTGAATATTCGTTATGCACGGCGAGCGGTCGCTAATTAAATTTCAAACTCACGGAAATTCCCAGACGACGGGCGGGGGGAGGGGAATTTTTCGAAACTTCGAGTCGCCCCGGTCGTTCCAGCGAAGTTCAGAAAACTTTCTTCAATTTGCATTGGAAGCTTCCGACGCGGCGAGGCGGGCGAATTGAAAAACGATGCCGCGTCGAAGCAAAGACCGAGGGGGCGAGGCGTAGGTACTTTTTACGATCCCATTCGGATTTCTGCTTTGGAGGAACCGCTTACAACCGACCTAACAAACAAGAGATCGGAGGTGGGGACGGTCGCGGGAGGGGGTGGGTGGATTGAAGTGGTTGAGGAGTCAGATGACTTTGATAAAAGGAATCGCGCGGAATGGTATAAAGGACAAGGGTGGAGGAAAGAAATAGCATCTCGACTGCTCCAGGTGGCGAGAGTAGACGAAGACGTATCGATTATCTCGCTCGACTTTGCGCAAACGAGACCGCAGCGGCGCGAAAGTACGATCGAAGATAAAGCCACGTTCCTCCCTCTCGACGTGGCTGGACGAGACGGAGAAGGACGATGGTGGCAGGAAGGGGGCGGTGGTTAAAGCCTTCCCGGCGGAGCTTCTTTCTACCCTTCGAGGATAAAACTCGAGGGACGACTTAATCATCGATGGGCAAGGCCTTCTTCTTGGATCCACCGTAGGAATAAAGAACTGGCGCGCCCGCCTAACGATCGTGAATCTTCCGTAAAAAAAAAAAAGAAGAAATAAGAAGGAACGAGCGAGTCTAACGGAAAACCTATAAAGCATCGGCTAAAAGAATTTCTGTGGGGTGGTTGGAGACAAATCAGCCGTTTCGTGGCAGGAGGTTCGAGTGAAGGCCGATATCCGTCAAACGTCGGTGTATCATTAGCGAGCGACGTCTTGTTCGTAATTAGATTTATGAAAGCACGGATATCCTTTTCTTGCTTCGTTATTCTCGGCACTCTTCCGTAGTTTTACCAGTTCCCTTTGGGAGATTGCGAATTAAATCCACATTCGTATGAAAGCTATATTTTTATTTTTCATCCATTCTGAGTGATCTGGTGTAATTAATTAAGGAAACTGTGAAATTTTTTCCGATTTTTCATTTTGTGAATTTTCATAATATTTGGGCTCTCAAAAATATACATGCACAATATCAATATGGATGTCGAAAAATTCTGAGAGGTACGGAAGGTTTTGTATGAGTAGCGCAGCGGTCAAAATCGAGTACACGCATAGATAACTTGGTGTCAATCGCCCGAAAAATGTATGTCCAAGAATCCAAATGTATCTAATAAGAGGGATTATGAGCTTATATATTGTTCAGAACTAGGTAGAGAATCACTGGCCACGACGAGATCGTACACAGCTACGATCTCTGAGTTACAGAAAATAACTTCTGTTAAAACTTTAAACGCGATTATCTCGAAACTGCATTTTTCAAACGGGCGGATTAATAACTCCGTCAATTTTTATCGGATTCACTTGAAATTTTCGGGGAATATTCGTAATAAAATTATCTTCGGTTAAGCGTACAAGTGTTATCGAATAATTCAGCTAATCGTAACATTGAAAAAGCATGTTAATTTTTTATGTCTTTTCTTCCAAAGTTCGCCATTAATATACTTTAAGAAAACGTTCGATTTTTTTCAATTCATAGCAAATGTTGGAAAGTTACACGACCGCCCGTTTTGTAATTTTTTTTGCAGAGCCTAACGTTATCGTATGCTGTGGCCATACTACCCCAAAAATGTTCAATCTAGAAGCATAAAATATTAGTTAAATATATGTATTTTCTGTTGGTAAAAAAGATTTTTCTTAGAAAGTTACATTTCATTATAAAAGAATGCCTTGAAAATGGCCTTTATTTTCAACGGTCACAGTGGTTTCCCCCCTTACAGGGGTATTCTCGTCTAGAAGGTCAATTTTTTGCCTTTCTTTAGGGACGATGCACAAAAAACTATTAAAAACTATTACCCACACGTATTTATTAACATCTCAGTAAGCTGTAAATCAATTTGAGCCATACATAATAATAGTTAATGGAGATATGGGTCATATCGTAAAGCGTGTGCAAAGAAAAGTAACTTAATTAGTAAGAGTGTGGCTATAGTCTCTAGCAGATTTATAAAAAAAAAATCCGAATTTCACAAAATGTCGAGACTTTGAATTTAAACTCATTTTAGGCGTCTTTTTTCTCGTCTTTAAACAGCCTTAAACGTGTGAAAGAAAAACACTTTCGACTCAATTCTGCTACCGGCTAGAATTATATATTTGCTGAAGGTGTACAAAAAGGATGGACCACATTGGCCCACTCTAAAAACACCGTTTTGTGAAAAACCCATATCTCCATTAATTATTATTATATACTTTTTACCACTTACTGAAATGTTAGTAAATACGTGTGGATAATGCTCCTCGGTAAAAACTGTGTAGTTTTTTTCTGCGCCGTCCCTAAAGAGGACAGGGGATCCTCTAACGGAAATACCCCCTTAACAGTCGATGCGTTCCTTTCCAAACTGAACCCAGCGATAAAAGCGAGGCTAGATAATTAAACATCATTAGCCGGAATTCACTGGCTCCGCGGGGCAACGAGTCGCGCGGTCAGAGTAAATACTTGACGCGGCACGAGTCTCCCACTCGACCCCATGGCCGCTTTCAAAAGTAACAAGGAATCTCAAACACGCGCTATAACTTCAAAATTAAAGCACCGATATATACGATACGGCGCCACATTCGGCGGATATTTCGGAATTTACGGCCGAAATACCCCGCGTATTCCGTACTCCGCCACCTCTTATACATGTCCCCATAGTGGGGAACGTCGATATCAACATCGCTCCTCATTTTTCCCGCCGCAGCTCCCCCCCTCCCGCGGTCGCCTTTCTCCCGTCGAATTACGCGATCGAGCAGCAAGGTAGGACGAGAGCTTCGGGCACCGAATTTATCGAATTTCTCCAGGGACTCGGCTAGTAGAGCTGCTTCAACGCTCGAGATTCTCGACGGCTGCTGCAACACCGTCCCAGCACGACGTCCGTGGGGGGAAAAAACGAGGACCCGGAGACGTCGCGAAGCTTAGTGTATAAGTGAAACACATAAAAGCGCAACGAGGGAAGGTGTCGGAGTGTCAGGGGCCCGAAGAGAACCGGTGGCTGGCTGCGGTATATATCCAGGACGGGGGAAATCAATGGTTTATAAATAATGGCAGCGTTGCTCGGCGCCGAGATCTCTCTTCCCCCCTTGCCGCCACCATTTTACTCTCGAAGTTACGGTATTAAATTCCTATTATGTCGGCGGTGAGTGGATGGCAGCACACCGATGGCAAGAAGACGGTGGAAAGAGACTCGAGTTAAGGGTGTAAGAAGCGAAAGGCCCCGAGCCGGGGGTATAAGGTATCGTTTGAAAGGAAACTCGATGGCAGTCGAGGCCAGACTTCCACTTCTGGACATTTTCTTCGACCCCTTTCATACATACTGCTCCGCGGCCTAGCCACCTCGGAGTCTCGCTTCCGCCTCTTCTTCTCTCCCACCAACAGAATGCCGACTTCGTGTGGATGGCCCACCGCTTCTCGACCTCCTAGAGGACGTCTCGAAATCTGACCAGATGCCCTGCTATTTGGCACTTGGTGGCAAGCTCTTTTGGCCTGCCTTAAAGTGGCAGCGAATGCAGCAGGCATATATGGCCATCCGTTACTTACTTCTTCCTCTGTGACGAGAAAACGAGCAGTTGCTTTCGAAGCTGTAGTTCCTTGATAGTGAAATTTCTTCTGTCCTTGACAACTACGTACATTAAAATATTTGTAGTAACTCTTTTCTATTCCGTGCGTGTATAATTATACTACTTGTAAGTCGTGACGATGTCATCACTCAAATGGAGATGATAAAGGTGCTGAGGAGCAACGGGGGAACACGTTGCAAGTGGAAGTCAGAAATTGCTGTTCAAGAATAACATCGGGCTTTCTCAGATTCCTCGGTTAGGAGACTCTGACAAACTTCTTCGAGTGGAACCTAGAAAACTTCGTTCCTCGCAGACTTGCGGTGTTCATGAGGAAGGTGTCAGTGTTTGAGAGGCATCCTTGTTCGATAAAAATCTGCACAGATTCACGGTAGTTTCTCAGTCATAGATATTCTAAAAACTAGCTCAGACTGGCGTTCGGCCAAGCCGCCTGTTCTTCGACACTTCATCCTTCGGTTCACACTTCGCTGCCGCTTCTGCGAGCCCGCTACCACGTCGTTAACAGTCTTTGGACTTCAACGCAAGTTCGACGCGAGTGGATAGTTCAGCTTCGTAAACAGCGTTGAATTATTCATAGATTCGGGAAAGATAATTCATAAAAGAGCGCGCCTTGCCAGCCGAGGATTTTCTTCAATTTTGTGCAACTTAATGCGCGAAGTTTAGTGACTTTTGCGGGGAGACTTCGGTGGAATTATGTTGCCATGATATATGTGGCTGTTTAGTTTGAATTATTACTGTATAACCATCTAAATTACGTTAGCATTGTATAGAAGAATGCACAGATGCTTGTTTTATTACAAATGATTATAAGTTCGCTGACTTTTAGATTGTAATTAGAATGTTTTTTAGAATGTATTTTCATTGTAATTAGAATGATTTTTAGAATGTATTTTCATTGCTGTAGATCAAGGGTTTTGAGAAAATTCTTCTGTAATTTCAGTATGTATTTTCTCCTTTTAGTTGAATTTATCGAAAATAAAAGAAAATAAGGTTTCGAAGTGTTTTAATCGAATAGCTATAAGATTAAACGTAATTTTCCTCTTAAGAAAAGGTGAGAAAATATCCTACAAAATACAGGTATGCTGTTAAGAAAACTTGCATTTCTCTTATTTAATTTCCAATTTGTTGCATAAGTATTTCGTAGACCCTTCACATTTGCAACATTACAGACTTGTGCAATTAAAAACGCGTTTTCGATTCGTTTCAATTAGATGCATACCTTATAACTCAATATCAAGAAAGTGGGCCGTATTCGTGTGTCAAAGGAACAACCTAGTTCTCTGTACTCGCACAGACGACAGCTAAATTCGAGGGAACACGTAAAAGCCCAAAGATCATATCAAGTAATAACCGGACGTACAGGCGATTTTACTTTGAGACGGGACACAATAGCCTCGAAATAAGAAGTCGTAGATCAAGCAAAGTTGCTGTAATCGTTCCGAAAATTCGCGATACGAGGCTAACGTTTCCTGGAGTGGCTCTTTCACCGACAGTGATACACAATTTCGCACAAAACTCGAGGATAAATTCAGTTCTGAGATCGAATCGATATTCCGAACTTCTGCACAATGCAGAAGGAACATTTCCTCCGGCATAATTGCTTCCATGATTAGGATCAATGTAATGTACTGTGAAACGGTAATCTCACGATATATCTGGTAGTCAATGTTAATTTGTCTCGATGTGCCATGAAACATCCTTAATATGGAAATCAAGGCCGGCAAATCTTCAAACGTTTCACTTTCGAGTGCTGATAGAATTATGTGCAATCGTCGAGTGTCCTTTTGATCGAAGGAGTTAAAATAAAGGAGGGTTCAATTATGACCAATTTCATCGAATAGTATCAGACAATTCCTGCAACATTTATGTTTCTATTTCACAGTTTATATATAAATACTTACAGGATGTGTGAATTATTAAAAACATTAGCGCATCTAATTATGCTATTCCTAGCGTATTTATAAATTAAACTTCGTATTGAATAAGTAAAAAATTCGTAGTAATCTCTTCATATTAAATCAAATCATCACTAAATCAATGGGCAAAATATTTCAAAATTTCCTTCTCCATATCCTGCGTATCTCTCCATTCAGTTAATACACATCCATGTATCACAGTTTATAAGTAAATAATAGTACCTGGCTAGCAAAAAGAACACAGCCGCTAATGGACGCATTTATCTTGCCATTCACAAAAGCGAATCTTTATCCTTCGAGTCGACGTTGAAAAACACTCTCCCAGCCGTGCTTCACGGAAAACAATATATCCAAGCCGATGAAAGCTTAGCTTCGCGATAAATTCGTACGAACACGGTGTATAAAGGCGATCGTGCAAGTAGCGGTTTTAGGATGATTAGTCACGAGATTTAAGATGTCCGCTGGAATCATCGTAAAAGTTCCGCGGAAACGGCCACCATTAACCGAAACTTCCAAAGGCTGGGGAACTTCTGCCAGGGTTAAGAGGTAAGAGCGCGGGAAAGCACTAGATAAGTGTAACGTGCTTCGCTGGACGGGAAAAAGCGTTTCTCTTCACGCTCTCCCCAACAATCCGCGACCGTGGAATCGATATCCAAAGCGCAACCGCACCCGTGCCCATTTCCATGCACATATATGTATATATATTTCAATGCAAACATTTGTCGTCTGTTTTGACGATGACAAAATGTTTTCCCTTCGTGCGCCAGCCGTATTTCACCCATAAAATTGCTATCCCAAGCACGAGACGAGAATGTCGTAAAAAACATTTCAGTTTCACGTTTCAAACACCGATCGCACGCTCCCCCCCCCCCCCCTCTCTCTCTCTCTCTCTCGGCAGTAATTTTCCACGGAACAATTGTTGCTTTGTTTTTTCTTCTCTTTTCGAGCCGTGTTTACGAGCGTGAAGTATTTTCCAAGCCTTGCTCGCTGTCGTGCAAACGCTTCATACGCTTTACTTGCGGTTCGTATCCTACTGCATGGTTTTAGTGTTTCGATCCAGGGTCACTTGTATCGATTCCTTGCTTTCTAGTTTGTTTATTTCTCAAGACAGTTTTATGGCAGGCTTGAATATTGTAATAGATTTAATTGTACCGTTTTGGCTTGCTGTACTGTTCTGTTTCATGGAAGGAATCGTTGGTGTTAAGGTTGGTTCAAGGTGATTGTAGACGGTGAAATTTATGTTAGAAGAGTATGAAACTGTTCCTAAAACTTTTGTTGCCGAGGATTTTCTAATACTATTAATAGTGAAAAGGGTAATTAGATGTTCCTGTTTTGTTGGATTATTAAAAGCACACGAAGCATGGGAGTCGTAATTTATTCCATACGATTTTCAAGATAACACACGCATAAAAGGTTAGGGAGACTCGCGATTCTTGTTACATTGCTTTCCAAACGCGTCTGACCATACACGGTCCGTCTTCCCTTGTGCGGATACACTTCCCTGCTCTCTCCGATTCCAGCATCTCTGGCTCTCTTACAATGCTTAGCTTAGAGTAAGAATTTCTATAGTATTTCTACAAGTTACGAGAGATTCGTAAAAAGCTACTATTATATACTATAAGGGGACTTCTGTAAGTTATTTCTTTTTAAAATCTATTTTAATTTTTGCTTTCAGATCCATCGTTTGGCCTAGGGAATGTCCACCAGCTAATGCTTAAAAAAACACGACTTACATCCAAGCCGATATCTCATTTAGTTAATAATAATATCTCATGAATATAGTTAAAAGATGTATCTTTTAGTAAAAAAAACATTGTGTATGATTTTCAATTATACTTTTCCCAAAAAAAAATCCTGAACTTGTATGCTTTTTCCGGATCTCTAGGTGTATATAACCCATTAAGGCTCAACTATAATCTATAATCATTTTAAGTTATCATCTCTATGCATCCTCTCCTACGAAAGATCTCTAAATCCTGTACGCGATCAAATGCAACTCAGCAATTATTAATACCTGTTCATCATATACCAGAATATTACACTAAGAAAAGAGATTTCGACCCAGTGTCCGCTATCATATACAATCACAGTTGCCCCCCGTGCTTTATTGAGATTGCGTCTGGCCCAAAAGGAACTTGAGGCCAGTCATCGTGGTACGCGTGGGTTCGGATCATTCTTCGGAGGGCGTAAAAGGGAGGGAACGTGAGCGAGGGTCACACGGATCCGGAAGTGCCGTGCGCGGGGAATATGGCGGGAATTTCGCAGGAAGCGGAAAGCATTCCCACTCTTCCGCGTTGCAACCGCGGTCCGGTCTGTTCGGGGAACCGCCGACAAAACCGAGCATCGTTTCTCCATGCTCGTAATTCGTCTGGCTACCGAACGTTGTATCCGGCTGTTTGAAGAGCCCGCTCTTTTTCCTTCCATAGGAACGGTTAATAGGACAATCCTGCCAGCGGTTTCACAGGCATAGGTCTGTTCGATGGAAACGTTGTTCCATTTGTTGGCTGCTCATATAAAATGAAGACTACACAGGGTTTGCAGCTTCATTCTTGTCGAATCATTAAGTCATAAATTATTCTAGTAGTTTGAATTCTCCGCGAACGAGGACCAGGCCTTTCTTTATGCGCAGTTTAAGACTCGATTCGAGTGAACTAAATTTTTTAATCTTTTAATGTGCCTATACTGAAATGTAGGGGCAGAACTCAATGAATATTCTGAATACATACAGTGATGGAAGTAGATGGGAAATAAGGTGTCTTAGGCGATTTTTGAAGATGGATTAGGTATCAGGAAGGAAATAAATATTGTGTACTCTAAGAGGAATAATTTAAAATATCGATGTAAACCTTTTTGAAATTTTCTATTACTAATGAATTATTGTGCACAGTGTAACGGAACACAATTTTCAGTAAAGAAGATTCTGTTCTTCTATCGAGCTCTCATTACGTCACGCGTGTACACGAGTGGACGCGAGCAGGGTTGACAATCGATTAAGGAGTGTATTGGTATTCCGCGATTCTGCTTGCCCCGAATCGCCAGCCAGACAAGCCAATGCAAATCGGGGGCGCTTTGAAACTAGGCCGATGCTCGCATTAAATATTAAAACGCAAATACACGGTTCTGCAGCGGGTGCAACAACGATGCCCTAGCTTATAATTGCATTGGCACGAAATTGCCTTTCATAATGACACACTGTTCAACTTCTTCCTTCATGACAAAACTTTCGAGAAAGGTCAGTGAAGTGCACTGCTCGTGGAATGCACTCTCATCTATTGACAGCAACGTTCTTGCAGCGATGGATTTCAACCACTTGCACCGAAGTACCTTCTAACTAAACGATCGTTAATGCGCCAGATAAGGTGTTTTTCTTTACAGCCAGTTTCCATTAAAAAACAAGAATCAATGTTCTTGCAGTAACTGTCTTGCTACGTTTATAAAAGCACTTTAACATACTTCTGTGCATCGAGGTTTACCCCGTAAACGAGGTTAAACTTATTTTACTATTAGCAAGTTAATGGCACATGAGGACGCGGTAAATTGCATCTGGGAACCCGACGAAACATTCATTTTATCGGAATTTCCTCGTGAAAAAGTCTAAAAAAAAGTAATCCACAACATTGGCTGATGTTTGAACGCAGAATCGTCTGCTCTAATGTACAAATTACGGGGAACTGAGCGCGAGACACTTTCGCGGGAATTTTCCGCTGGCATAAAATCGTAATTTCAAAGGAAAACTCGTTAATGAGTCAAACTAATTATCGGTCCTCTAATATTTCGCCCCGACGTCCGGTCGAACTTCACAGCAAACTGAATCAAACCGTAACTATGGTTTGATGGGAAATATTTCAGTCTCATAAAGCATATTTAATATTTGATCGCCTTTTCGATACACTCCACTGTGAAGGAAATTTTACTTTCGCTATAATCAGTTCGTTGTTCCAGCGTAAAATGCTTCACGTGCTGGCACGAGAATTCCAAGGAGAGACTGAAGCGCATGCTAAAGTAGGTAAGTTGACGTTCCGATGAAAGTAGCTACTCGGAACACGTTTATAAGTAGCCTAGAAACGTTATTCGAAACGATGTTATCGAATATGTTACTTTCCTTTTTAAACACTTGGGTCAGTGTTTGTATTCCCAAACGGTCGTTCGGATTCCAAAAAGATATAGAAAATCAACAAAATGTAAAAACACTTTCAGATTTAGCGACAATGGAAATCGAATATCAAAATTTTTATTTTTCTAGTTCATGGTTCAACGAATTCGAAAGATAAACAAACCCTGCGCATGCGCGCGAAAACTGCGAAATCAACTTGCGGGAGTTTATCAGCGAGGTAATAATAACACGAACATTAATCATCAGGGTCTATTATCCAGCCTCGGTTTTTGACAAACGGGGAATACTTGAAGTCACCAAGTTATAGTGGTTTCATGGAACTGAAACGCCATTATCTCGTCCCAAACAATAACAAGGCACGTGAAATATGCACCGATGGTGTAACGGCCGCATTTCGAGGAAAATATCGCCAGGGGGAATGGATTCCATCGTGAAAACAATGACGAGCCGCGCTGACACTGAAAATATTGAAAACAACTCGAAAGGGTGGGTTTTTCACTGGCGTTTCATGGCGGGATCACGAATTAAAATTTTAATGTTATACACTTTGCGACGTCACAGATTGCTGGTGAAGATGCCGTGCCCAGTCAATAATGAACGCGCTGCTTTAAATATATCTCGGATAAATTATGCAGCGTGTATCGATGTTGACAATTTGCTACGTAAAAATGTTGCCGTGGAAATCAAAGTCAGAAGCTTATAGGGGATGAAATATTTCTATGGAAACGGTTGACTATAAATACCATGAAATAGCTTGGTTCTTAGAGATTTAATTATATTCTGTGTGAGAAAAGTATTGACACACTGTGTGAAAATCGTTAAACTTCGTCCTCTTTTCCTGTCTTCAATGCTCGTTGGGACTAATTTTAATGTTTAGCCATTTTCCTAAGAAAGCATAGAAATTTCTGGACGGGTATTTGTAATTTTGTTAGAAATACTCTGGCAATACTGTGCTATTTATGAAACTTAAGAAAAACGACGACTTGTGGACTTGTAGTTATGGAAATAATGTTATTATTACATTATTTTATTACACTCAGTAGAGCCAATTTATGGAAGGAACAAAATACCCTTTCTTAAAAAGTGAAAAATAAGACAGGTAAATATAGAGAGAAACTTAATATGACCATGTACTGTTATAGTCAGATAACTGAATTTTCTAATGCTACCAATTAGAACGCGAATTGTTATTTAGTTTCTTTACTATCTGGTCCTAAACAAAAACGTCACTTCATCCCACCTCTCCGCTATTTGTAAAATTCGTGCAATTCAGTAACGATATTTAAAAAACGAAGGAATTACGACCTGAAATAACTCATATCTGGCGCATAAATTTGAAACTAATCAAAGTACTTATCGTTCAATTTTACACCCGAATGGGGGCACGCAATGCATGTCGCATGCCCTCGGGCTCCAGCTTTGCTAATGCTTCCATGTACTTCCATACCATTTTCGTTTACTTCAGCGAAAGCTTCTACTCGCTCTAGTAAATGGACAATTAATGCAACTATGAAGAAAATAGACCACTGTTCCCTGCTCTCAATTAACGCCTGTTTGCAACATCTCAGTCACTTCGAAGTTTCAGTTCATATATTTCTGTGACTCGCGCGTAGAATTATTCCACTTTCGGCCTGTACGTTACCATAACATTACATCGCGAATTAATAGCGCTCGCCCTATATACGCGTCCTAAATACATATAAGAAATGCAAACACATTTATCAATCGCTTCCAAGGTAAATTTTGCGCATCCCGCGATACACAGGGCACCTGTACGTGTGCTATTGATCGACACATAATCTACAAATTCATCCATCATAGTCTCCTCGTTGATAGATCATGGAACCGTTATCCGTTACAGTGACAGTGATAGTACAAACCTATTACCCCCCTGAACTTTTAATGCCGATGTTTTCATTATCTGGGGCGGAGTTTTCGATACCGTGGTCTATTTACCGTTGGCCATTTCAAGTGGCATAAGTAGAGTAAAAAGGTGCTGAGAGACACGGGACTTATTTTATGGATAAAGTTTTATAATTGTACAAAGAAAATTAAGATATAGATTGTAGATAGTATTCAATTCATTGATAGTGAGTGTATAATCATCTGTTTGAGTTTTAAGCAATAATAAAAAATGATCTGCTTGAAATAATTGGAGTAAATATGATTTGAGTGTAATAATTCGTTGGAATATAAATTAATGGAATATTATTCTTTCCTTGGAATTTGATATTTGGTTAATTCATCCGGCAAAGAATTTAATATTTTGCATTAGTCATTGATTCTCACAGATTCTTTTCCTCGCCTGAAAAAGTTTCTGAAAAACCCCATGCAACATCGTCATCCAAATCAATTTCAGCTTAGATTACTTCAGATGAGTTCTACGTCCAGTTCGCAATACAATAGTACCAGATTGGATTCAGTTCAAGTTCGCACTAGTTCACTTTCCATCTCACTTAACATTTCATTAACTGTACATTACACGTTTTTCTACTTTCTCGAGCAAAATATGACCGTCGAAACGCTGATTTACGACACTCGGTTTCTACATAGGGATACATTAAAAATATGGAACTTTTCTGAAAGTAACAAGCGTTCACGATCGATTCGCGATGATTTCTCGCGAAGCCCTCAGCTTCCAGCCGCAGGAAGAGCGCGATGCTCTGAATTCTCAATGCAGCGTTACTCACATCATCCGATCCAGGAAATTAATCAAAGACGTGCGCAAGCTCGCTGAATAATTACATCGCGCGGCGCTAATTGCTGCATCGAAAAATGAAATAAGTTGCGGCGAGTATTGGTGTGCGATTAGCCCGGGGCGATCAATCAACGTCGAAGCGAATACTTATCTTTCCAGCAACGATATCCTTTCCTCGTCTATTAATCACGCTTATCGTCTTTTTCGTTTCTTTCGATACGAGGCGAGCGGCGCGGGCGAAACAGCAGGCGCTCAATATCGCCTGATTGAAACTGGAGAAAACGCTATTCAAACATGCATAATTGATAGTCCGCCACGCGTGCATGCCGCATACATTAACTTATCATCCCCCGCAGCTTATCGGGTCTTATTGTGCTACATAATGAACCTTTCTTACCTGAGCTAATAACCCAGCTGTGCGGCAGATCGAAGGGCGCGATGATTATTTAATATGTTCCCAAGGAAACGTAGGTAGTAAGGGGCACAGCCAAGTCACAAGTAGGACGATTCATAAATATTTAAGGTTCCGGAATATCTGAATCGAAAGTCGATAACTATTCAATTGAATCCTCCGCTATTAAGACGTCCCAAATCCCGGATATTAAAAGGGATAAGCGATAGCTTAAGATTCTTATCAATGACCGCGATTTATTAACTATTAAGTCGCCCAGAATCTTGCACGAAAGGGTAATACATAATCATCTACGCTTTCTTTTGTCGTGGACGTTATACTTTCCTCGTGAACCCTCGTTCGTTGTGAATTCATTAAGCGAAGTTAGTAAATGTCGCAATAAAGGATACCAATAATGTGCATTACTCGAGCTTTTCTCCCAATCACGTTGAAATATTAATCATCGTTCAATCTTGGGACTACATAAATTAAGAATCTTTTCGAATTTTTTATTTCACATTACCCTGAGCCGGGAAATCACCTACGCCACAAACATACTTCTTTTTTGTAGGTGTTACATTGGCGCTATACAAAAAAATGAAACAAATTAAAAACAATCTTTTTATTTTTTGTATAATATAAGAGTAGCTTAATAAATACCAAAGAAAATTATTTTATTATATATGTCGTATTTATAGAGAAAAAATTCTTTAAAAATGGCTTCATTTTTCGGCAGATCAAAGTAGAATGACCCCTTAAGTTCGTTCCGTAGATTCACGTGTCCATTTACATCAGATCGTCCTACCAACCAACGTCCAAGATTCGCCTGGTCTTCACGATGGGAAGCCTTCCGCGGTTTTCCCAAAATTCCTTTAACGAACCTATTTATATTCACCGCTGTCCCACATGCTCCCTACATCTAATCTATTTAAACGAACGCATCCTTACGTGGCCGTTAAGCCCGACGTAGCTCGCGTTAAAGCTGCAACGGTTGCGGAATAGCTGCACCCTACGTGTAATTGCTCTTTCCGCGGCAACTATTTATACGAGCCACGGAATCACGCTCAGCTCTCGTGCACCTATACAACCGCGATAATCGGTTTGCGTACGTCCTCCGTTAACTGCCAAGCAATAATATTAACGTGCCAGCAATCAGCCGTGAACGTTACGGTATTCTCACCGTGATCATGATCGAATCGTACGAGTTCGAAACTATCGGAATCCTATGCCGGGCTCGATAATTCAACCCCTCGAGCCGCGCGGGGCCGACGAGCTAATCCCTCGCCCTTTGATCATCGTATCTGTCGCGAATGAATGGGAGAAAAAAGGGACTTGGGAAATTGAATTTTTTTTTTTTCAACCACTTTCAGTGGTACGTGCTCCCTGTTCAAATTTGTGCGACTGTGGTTGAGTTGATTCTGTGGGTACGGTGGAGCGGTGAATTTGTTCAGAGTTCATGAGATAAGGAAGAGTTGCGAAGTGAAATGTAGGACATTAGTTGAGGCCGTTGGGGGAGTATAGTCGTCTGTATTTGCTCATCGAATCTTGCAGAGGTTATTGACTTTGGTGCAAGACTTTGGTTTGTCAGTAGTAATAGTGATGTGGAATTTGGTATTAATGGTAGAAGCTGGCTTTAAGGGGTAACACCACTATAGCGGCATAAAAACGTAGCGTACCTTTGGCAATTGTTTGTGGGTAATCAAAGATATAAGTGGAAAATCAGTTTGAACGCCTTTATTATACACATCTTAAGTAGTTTCAAGCTATTTTTGTTATTTTCTTCTTTTTTTTTTAAATGGTACTTTAAACGCATCTTTCTCGGAACCACATTTTTCAAATTGGCCAGCAGCACCATTGGAACAAATTTTATTCGATGCACTTGAAATTTTTACAGGAGCTTCTAAACTACTCATACATTCTCCACCGAAGTATGTACCGATTTTACGATTCGTTGTAAACTTTTAAAGTTATGTACAATTTTTTAGCGGAAAATGGTACTGGGCATGGATGAATGGAGCTAGAGAGTATACTTTATGCTCAAATGCTTACCATTTCTAAAAAAAACAATATTTTACAATATCGATATTCACTTCGATGGAGAATGTAGTTTGAATAAAATTTGTTCAAATGGTGCAGCTGGCCAAATTGAAAAGCGTGGTTCCAAGAAAAAAGCGTTTAAAGTGTCATTTTGAAAAAATAGCTTGAAACTACTTAAGATGTATAAAATAAAGGCGTTTAAACAGATTACCGATTTATTTCTTTGTTTACCCACAAACAATTATCAAATGTACTCTCCGCTTTTGTGCCGTTACAGTAGTGTTACCCCTTAATAGAAATAATAGAAGGAATTGAACTATGAATGTGCCTAAACGAAGAGGAAGGTGAAGGGAATTGATTCTTGAGTACAACATGATTGTAACTTGTAACTCGAATGTTCGACTACTCTTAACACCTAGAACTAAGTGTTCTAATCGAATTCTACAGAATGCTGTCGATAGTTCCCTAGTCTTCCGTTAAATCTGTTCGATTTACTGACAGTTAACCAATATGCATTTCTTCTTACTACCTTAATCGTGAGAGGAACTCTAAATCTTTCCTTCTGCAGTTCAGACAAGCAATTGTTTCATCAATAATATAATTCTAAAGACTTCACCCAGCACATTTCACTACCGAAGGAGAATCCCTCGCGATTCAATCGGCCATCTCAGAAAGCACCGCACACCAAATATTTCATATTAAAAAAGATCGTATAACTCAGCCGCGGTGGGAGTTCTCCCCGTGTAAGAGAAGTGCATTACCAGCAAACTGGATAACGAAAGCGCAAAAAGAATGGGCTCCGTGAAAGGAAATCGGCCATTGTCCCTGCCAACTCCATATTTCTCGGAGTGGCCGGATGCCAAGAATGCATCCGCGCTTGTTCGTTATTACGCTGAACCATTCGAATTTTAACGGCCTTTGCTCGTTCGCCGGCGACAGGGCGTAATAGACGTATCTGCCAGCGATTAGATAAGAAGACAAATCGAGAATATCCGTCAAGAGACACGGACTCCCTCGGACAGCGTTACTCGCGCCCCGGTATAATTCGGCCGGCGTTATCGCCCTTCCTAGATCGGTCCAGCTCTGTGCAACAACGCTGCACACAATGCACATGGACGACTTGGATTTATCGACGTGCCACAAATTGTATTCCCCTACCGCCTCGGCTCATCCTTCGGTTACCTTTGGAGAGGCTTCTTGCGTTCTGGGACCGTTCGAGATTGCATCCCAGACTTCGCACTTCATTCGTATGGGGATGCAATTTACGTATGCAAGAAGTTATATTTTGGGTACATCTGGGATGGCAGAACGTATTCACGTATATTTATGTTCAACGTTGAGGACCAAAAATAGGAGATGTTAATTTTTATGACATTTTCTGGATACTGAAAATGTAAGGTGGATGATGAAGGCTCTTAATTGGTAAATTTAATAAACATATTTCATTGCTCTGGACTACCCGCACTACTTGTAGTATTGTATCGGGTACTAAAATTTCATTCAAAACAGTCTACGATATGTATTCTTATCTACTAATGGATTCGTTTCATCACAGTGTATCGATTTCAGAATTTTTCGTACATTTTCGTAACAATGTTCCCAAGGAATTAAGGTATCCTCCATTATCTGCCATTTAGTGCACCAATAGAATAAAATCCAATTATTATTATTACTCTAAGGAATGAAATGTAAAATACATTTGAATACCAAGCCTTTTGCACAATCAACCAATTCGAAATACATGCCTCCAACCCCAAGTAGTCTAGTGAACGAAGCAGCTATTAAATATTAAATTATTTTCGTAGGTTTGTCGTAAATTCGCGCAGCCCGTTGCCTCCGAATGAATAACGGGGAAATTTAGTCTCCTCTCTTGATTAACGTAGCGTAGGGACGCGAGGAGGTTTCGCAACGTCGTTTGAGTCGATTATCAAACGAAACTCTTTTTCCCAGAAGTAACGGAAAGAAGGGAATTTTCACCGGTGGCTGAAAAGGAGAAAACGCTTTTTTTTAAACGAGCCTCGCGTTATAGAAGAGTGAAACGGTGTCAGCAGCGTGCGTAACAATACGGCTGTATGACGACTGGCCCAGATTTACGCGAACGCAAGAAATCCTCTCATGCACCCGGTGGATATCACTCGAGCAAGTTATGAAATTCTCGCGATTCATTCATAATCACAGCGAGGTGGGGACCAAAATTTAATTTTGAGCATCTTCCCCGCTGTGTGTAACAGCGAGTTACACGGGCGACTTAATTTATCCACGCATATGGCATTTATACGCATCTAATAAATCGAGAGTGGCTCTCCTCTGTAGAGGATGCTGAGCTGTGTTTTCATGGCAGGAAAAGTCCTTTCTAATTAAAATTAGTTCATTAGTCTATGTTTGCGCCTGTATAACTGGGTTTGGATTTGATTAAAAGAATTTAAGTTTTGTCACTGGCTCTTAGAACCCATTATTAAAAAGAAACTGCGGCTGTCACTTCAGTTTTTGATATGCTTGTGGGACAAAAGCCCAATTTTGGAAATTGGTGAACTACATATTAATCCTTAGAGTACTCGCGCCCGGCCTCCGGGTCCGATGAAAGCGTTATTTTTTAATTACTACTTAGTTATTAAATTCAGTTGTCTTCATGTAGCTCGGAGCACTTATTACTGGATACTTATGCTCGGCATTTTCAAACAGGTACTCTAGGTTTAAATGCATAAGGTACAGAAAAGCAAAAGTGAACATTTATTATCTGAAAAATGCTAGCACACCGAGTGCCACCCTACTACAGTTACCCCACTAGCTGAGTCAGGCTAATCCACCCCCAAGAAATTCTTCCTAACGCTCAATGAATTGCACGATCGAAAGCCTTACACCTAAAAACTCCCCCCAGCCCCCCCCCCCCCCTCCCCCGACATCGCAGATACGTACATACTACACTAAAAATAAACTGGTCATTTAGGGGAGTCTCTGCACCACTTTATCGTCTTCCATCGATCGGCCGTTTCCTACTATTTTTCGACGTAGTATTTGAACGATGGGGCTGTTTGCCGACTCATCCCACGAGGAAACGTGCAAATCGTGATGCTTCGCTGCCCTTACAACGTGTAATATAATCGTGACACCATACTTTTTATACAAAACTAGAACGGGGAATGTTCTGTAGCTACTAAAAACTTTACCAGCCGATACGTCATGCTTTTGCATTAACCGTTGACATTTATCTTCAAGATCGCGAGGGTTGCATCGAAGTTGACCACATCGGAGCATGAATGTGTGAAATGTTACCCTATTATTTCACTTCTGAAGCTTACCCTTTATTATTATTATTATTTGTTAGAGAATCACCCTATACGGGTGGAAAAGAAACTATGGAAGCGCGTTCCAGGACAGTTCTGGGGTAAGTGCCGTGTGGTTCGTCACAGTCCTCTTACCGAAAGGCAAAGCCTTCCCCACTTCGTGGCCAGATCGTCCAGGAATAGAGTCCCTATTCTTTAGCAATGCGGCGTCGGGCTGCTTGTCATTCAAATATTCTCTATTTCACTCTAAACAACCAATCCTTCGACATCCGATAGCTAGGTCGCCAGGTCTGTTTAGTCTCGCGCACCCTCTATCAGAACGGCACGCAGGCTAATTCCCTGCCATAAAATCCTTGAAGGCAAGACAGCATGAGACCATCCGCCCTCGACCTCATCCTTAAATTTGGTGACGCTAAGATATTATTCATTCCACGGGTAAAGACCCTTTAGTTTACAATAAACAATTCATAAAGTTAACAAAGAAACAGTGTGAAAGAAAAGAAATTAGAAGAAAACCTAGTACAAAAATAAACGGACAATAAAACAAGAAAATAATTGAACTAATGTTTATGTTCCTCTTTCCCCGCTGTGTATTTAATTTCAACCGTTCCACCATACTTCTCTTACCCCCCATTGATAAATACCGTAAACTGGGGGAACACGGGCATATTTTTGGAACATTTTGCTATATAATATAAAAATTAACATTTTTACATTTTCTTTAAGTATCCCATCATAACACTGCATCTTTTGTGAATGTAGTACAAGTGTCAAAATGCATAAAATTCTTATCCCTTTCCTTCTTTAATACGTGTTAATTATTTGCGAATATTACCCCGCACTGTCAATGTTCCCCTAGTTTACGATACCTACATTCTATACACATCGGACATCCGTAGAATGTTTCCAGTACAGTACTGCAGAGACCGTCCCCGATAGCAACATCTTCACCTACCTTAACATCCCGACTCTTCATCTCCTGCCTCCTGGGCACCGTGTTCTCGCCATCGGCGTAAACGAGGTTCCTGATGAACCCGTTGAACCTCGGTTCAAAGATCACGCTGGGCAGTGCCAGCAACGTGAGCTTGCTGTTGTACCAGCTGGGCATACCGCCCACGTACACGTCAGAATTACCAGCCAGCTTGCCGAACTCGAACTCCTTTCCCCGCGACGTGGACAGGGCGCTGACACCGTCCACGGTCAGCGTGGTGTTCTCGTTGCACCTGGTGATCTGCACCTTGTGCCAGTGGCCGTCGCCCAGGTCGTGGCCTACGGTGACAATCTGGGCGCCGCCGCCGAGGTTGTATCTAAGCCTGAGCGCGCTCTCGACGAGCTTCACCTCGAAGAAGTCGTACGTACCACCGTCGTCGGTGTACAGCAGCAGGCCGTTACCCTGCTCGGTCTTGAACTCGAACTCCAGGGTGCCGTTCAAGCCTGCGTTCCATTTCCTGAACTGAGCGTAGCTGGTCGACGAGCCCTCCAGGACGAAGGACAGGGCCACCTGGCTGAGCAACACCACCAGGCAGGGCAGCAGGGCGCCCGCGTTGCTGGTCACAAGCGAGGTATGCATGGTTCGTAACGTGGATGGTATCGCTGCTAGATTCTGCTCATCAGACAATCCCCAGGAGCACGGCTTTCACCTGTACCGACGACACTTCACTGCAACAGTCACCCGCCGTTCCTCTTCTGTTGTCACATTACGATGAACGATGGTCTTCCTCGATGATCATAGGCGTGGCATTCGAATGTGGGATGAATTTCTGAGGTTGTCTGGCTTGGGTCTGAAGTAGGCGAGCGTGGCCCGGTTCGTTGTGTACTTCCTCTTCGCTAGCCACGTTGCACCGGCTGCATTCGCACGTGAGCACGCACGCGCGGACGGCCGCTGCTGCGTGCGTGGCCGACGGATGCGGAAAGAGAGAGTGACTGTGCACACGTCCGTGTGGGATTGGGGGGGGGGGGGGTAGTCTCTTCGTGGAGGATCGTGCGCTTCGCACCCTTAGCTGAATGTGCTTACTTGCACAGCTTACGATATTTGGAATGGGAATACTACCGGGGAATCGTTCTTTTTAATGAATGAATATTGTAATTCAGAGGTTGGAGCTGGTGTATAGGTATAATTCCTCTGATTGGGAGACGAGACACGCTTGATTTTCTCTTCACGGGAGTAGCAGAGTATCGGGATGTGCGTTCGATCGAGTATTTTACCTTGTTGATTAGAGGATCGATCGTCAGCTTGTTAAACGTGGCACGTGACACTCGATGACCACACGTCTCCGCCAGCCTCTTCCTTTCACGCGCATATATACGTTCGAATAACACTTCAGAATCTCGAATTAAGTACCATATTCCTTTCCCGGAGTATCACTTCACGATCACGTTACGCACAATTGGATTTCGACGAATCCTCCCTGGCCACCCGTGTGCGAATCGGCACTAGACAGCGGTCGGTGAAAATTCACTTTCCAATAATCAGACCAATGGAACTTTGCTTGCGAGCTCTCGATCAGCTGGGTCGACGTGCAGTCGGTACTTTCTCATCAAGATCATATTCGTTGCCTAACGAGACATTAACGGTACTCCGACCTGCTTGCGGTATCCGTCAGTGTTCTCTACTTTACGCTGTCGCTGAAGGAAGATATCGGTGTCAAGGCCGAATAATTTTTACCCTCATCGACCCGGTGGCTTTTACTTGTACATCGAGAGTGACGAGGCTTCGATTGTCTCAGCCGCCTCCAATCGTCACGCCAGCGAATCCTCCATTTGGCTTCTTTCGAGGATCACTCGACCCCGAGGGAAGTCTTGATCCGATGATAATTAATGCGACGATGTCCCAAGGGGTTTGTTATTCTATCGTCGCTCCACGCCGAGGGACTCCAGCGACGACCCAACCTGAGGCCACCTCGAGGCGCCTCGTACCACGTCGCTGACACACTTTCCCCGTCTATCCTCTCGACGTCGACGTCTCTTCGAGTGCCCCTCAACCTCCGGCTTCCTCCGTTCCTGGTGTCACTCCCCCCTGGTCTTTTACCCCGCGCACGGCCGTCCCTCCCGGATCTCGAAAACCGTCGCCAATTACGTTCGGGCTTAATTTCCTCAGGGTCACAGGGGATCCCGTTGGTGGCTCTATCGGAGCCGTGTTCCCCTACGCAGAGATTCCTCGGGATATCGCTCCGCCTCGATAACGTGACACGACCTCGACCTCCTAATACACGGTGACACGAGCACTTTCACCACGCACCCTTGCGCTACGTATCCGCGTTACTCCCTTCCCCCGGTCATTCGTTGGCTGGCTCGACGCGAAACGTCGACGCTGGCAACGATGGACGCTCGAGCCGTTCGCGACGCACCGACACCAACCCTGTTCCCCTTTCGCGGCGATCAGGCAGCGGGCGACGTTCACGCGAGAACCTCCCGACGTCGGAATACTGCTCGGACCAGCCCGTAACCGTCGCACTATGGCGTGAGTACATTCACGGGCACCCACCGTAACGTCTCCCCCGTCGATCCACCGTCACGCTGCTTGCCACTCGAAAGAGGTTACTCCGCGTCGTCGTCCATCCAGCGTACGTTTATTTCGCGATCGATCCGGCTCTCGTGGCTCGGCGTACGCCCCATTTTTTCCATCCGACCCGCGAGCCAGCCACTGCACCTGAACGTCGACCAGCAGCCACCACGAACACCCGCGCACAGTACAGGGGGGATAGAGAGGGAGAGAGAGAGAGAGAGAGAGAGAGAGAGAGAGAGAGAGAGAGAGAGAGAGAGAGAGAGAGAAAGACAGGCAGAGAGACAGAGCAGAGAGAGATAGAGAGAGAGAGAGAGAGAGAGAAAGGGAAAGAGACAAAGGGGAAGAGAGATAGGGCTGTCTCCCCTGTTGGAGAGCGTGACTACTGGTGTCCGCGAGTACGTTTCAGTCGGATACGTCGCAAGAGCGTAGGGTGAGCGCCGATTGCGGAGGTGGATCAACCCTCTCGACGGCTCCCGGCTTGATACTGGCCTGGCGAGAGGAGAACGCTCGGTTGAGACGGTCGCGGTCGGTCCGCCGACGACGTTGGTGCGACGCCCCCGGCACGACGCCGACGCCTCGCGCCGTTTCCGCGCGCATGCGCCCGCTTGGACGCGGAACGGACAAACGCGCCGAAGGATGGAGAGGGACCGGCGGGGGAGTCGCGAACGATCTGCGCGGGTGGAGGACGGAGAGCGTCGTGGATGTGGTGGAGGGATCCCTCTCGGTGTAGTCTTGTCTGTTCGAAGGGGGATACCCCAGGAGTAGAGCGCTGGGTTGTGGTGGTGTACAGTCGCGAGATTGCTCACGGCCCTACTCGAGAGAAATACGCTGGCGGCGGGACGCTCGGACTGAAAAATTGCTCGGCGAAGACCAATGATCGAGGAGGGTCTGTTGTTTCGCATACGGCGGATTGAACGCCGCTTTGCGCGTCGACGGTGGGCGGGTGACTGTCTTGGATCGAACTCTGCGTGAGGGGTCTTCTCGCAGTAACGGAATGGCATGTTTGTAGGTTGGGTTAAGGGGCAGCAAGATTTTTTATTGCAGCCGGAAGGATCTCTTGAACACAGATATCTATTGCGAGTACCCTTGTAATATGAATTCTTTGCTTTTCCTGTCGGAGTACCTACTCATGAAATGCCACCGAGTTGCTATTGATGGGGCAGCGGTAGCTGCATGTACCTATGACTGAGTTTGATGAAACTGAGTCCAAAACATGTGATTCTAGACTGATCATTGGTACGAAGGTATCGAGATGACCCACAAAGGGAAGCAGTGGTTCAAATCAACCTGCTGTATCTATTTTGGCTTATCGGAACAGGGAAACTCGATATTCTGGGCAACAATACAGGGTCCACTGAATCGCACAGTTTACTGACGATAGAAGCTATCTAAATTCCTCCTGTTTGCGATACATTAAATGCTTGCTAATCTCCCATAAGAAGCCCCAGCTGCCAATCAAATCGACACATCCGTGAGGTATGGCAGTTCAATTATTTGACGAGCTAGGCGTGAATAGGACGATGACGAATGCAAGCGGGAACCCTCGATCGACCGAACCGAAACGTACGAGTCTGAAACGAGGTGGAAAAGCAGCGGAAGAGGAGGAAAAAAACGCGGAAGATGGAGGAAGTAGAGCAGGAACGCAGGGACTGAGTGTCCGAATAAGGGTAGCTAGACAGAGGAGGGGAAGGCCGCAGAAGTACCGCACAAAGGTGTGTTCCCGGGATGGTCGAGGGAAGTAGAAGGATGTTAGGTGTCTGGCAAAAGGTGGAAACCGACGGCGCCCTACCACGGGCACGGGGCAATGCTGAGAAAGCATGGCACAAGCCCGTGAAAAGCACCGATCCGCGAGAACGATACAACACGAACGGCCAAGATGGCTAACGTCGTTTCTGCCCTCTCTTCTCGCCCTTCGTTCTCTCCCTCCCCCGTCCCTCCCTTCAGCCTTTTATGGCCCAAGGAGTGGCTCCCGCGGCGAAGAGGATTGAGTGTCAGGTAAAAGAGTATTTGCCGAGATATCGTCGACACTGGTCGTCAGGGATCGAGTGTCGATTGGAGGACATCGACAAGGGGCGATAATTAATCGAACGGGACGTTCCAGCGGGACGGTCCCTCTGCACTTCCAAAAGTGGAACCGCGTCTCCTGACGTGCTCGCGTGATCATTTTCTACCGGGGCAAGGAAGCTGGGCACGAAACTGAAAATCGATTTCGGGAAGATCAAATATTTATAAAGCACCGTCGGGTGTACTGTGCCCCAGCTACCGGGACGGAGTTGTAAATGGGAATGTGTGGAAGGGAGGTTTTAAGTCTCTGTTTCGCGTTGGCAAGGGGAAAGATGATTGAAAATTTCCGGTGAAATTTTATACCTCTGGCTGGAGTTCGTTATGCGTGATATACCGTTGCTGCGGGGCGATAGGTCGTCCTTGATAGGGCAAACAAAGTTTCGTACTTCGACGCATTATGTAACGCCAGGATTATTTGCAGCTCGCCCGGGTAATCCGCGCATATATCGGGATCGAGATTCTGCGGAGAGTCGAAGACGAAGTTTCGGTATCTAAATGCCATATAAAGGGGTTCAATAATTAGAATGTCTCGTAAGTTGGGAAGTTCTGTTGTTAGGACAGTACTAATGGAAATCAGGCTTAATATTAAAATGATAGATACAGTAATAATTTCGTTTATACTTTCTAGTAGAATTTTAGCTCATAGACCAATTTCAAGGTGCACCAATTTGTGTCTTAATATATGTAGATTAATTTTAGCAGTGAATTTTTTTGTCATTTGAAATAGCAAATATGATTACATTTCATAAATCTGATATTTATTTGTCCAGAAATCATAACTTTTTAAAAGCATTCATTATATTGAAAGCCCAATAGACTCAGTTTTCTCATACGAATTGTATTTGTTTAAGGGGTTACCGATTGGCTGTTCGCGAAAATCAATAACTCACGCGTAGTCGTCTCACGGTTAATATATTCAACTTTTTAATGTTTCTGCAATGGATTTTATTACTTTATAATATGCTCAAATAAAGTGCCAAACCGCAAATTGATTGAATTTTTACTTTCCTCACAATCTGTGTCCGAAAAAAGCCTTCTATTTTTATCTGTCACAGTAGAATAACCCCTTGACATATGGAATAAATTCAGACGTGGGTTTTAACCAAAGCGTAAATGAGGGTATATGCGAATGGCAAGTATAAAGTTCCTCCGGGAAGCGGCACAATAAAACTTATTGACATAACCACAAGTAACATTTTTAAAATTCGAAATACAATACACTCTGACGTGCATTTTTCTGAAAGCGTTCAGAAGATAACTATTACCAGCGAATACATGGGAGCCGTAAGAAACGACAAGATAGAACGGAGAAAAAGTAATCCCTTAGGGCTGAGACTTGACAAAAGAGGACATCAAGAGAAGGACGAGACACGAGTGAAGAATAGAAAGTGACAGGGGAAAACAGCGAGTACTATTCAATCTTGCTGAATGAATGTGCTTTCTCCGCATTTCCGTCTGATTTACATTTAAATACCCAACATCGCTAAGACACAAGGAAACAGTGTTCACTGTAAACCAGGCATTTGTATGTATTTCCACGAAATTGGTGATTTATTTAAATGTTTATGACCATAATGTAGTACAACTGTCTGTAACAACAATTCTAAAAGACTAACGACGAATCAGCAAAATTTAATACGAGACGCGTAATATGAAGAGGTAAACAGTGTGACACAATCGTGACGTTGTATATTTTTCCACTTCTGCCTGTCGAAGTTTCTATTGGCAAACAATTTGATAACTCGCAGTTAATTCCTTCTAAACCGATCTCTACGGGAAAGATCGACGAATGTGCTTACTGGGCCAGTCAAGGCGTCTTCAAAGCAGCGCAAGAAAGACGACGTCCCCGACGAGGTACAGCTCAAGAAAGTTCAATCCATGGATGATGCACGATGAACTCCTCGAGCTGACCTCGTATCGGGAAAAGGCTAGCTCTGAATATCGAACTTGGGTATCTTAAACGTTGTTCCTATACGTGTGCCCGTGTGTTTGTGAGCCTCAAGTTACTATCCTCGGTGGAACTACGATATTAAAGCATCTCGGCTCTCGAAAGAAATAACCGAATTATTGCACGAGATAAAAGTACTAACACTACGAACCTGCAGAATACACTGTTCGCCATTTTCAATTACATGTTGTACGTATTACATTTTTAAATTGCTTTGCCTTCCTTCAAAATTTAATAATATGCACAGTAGCTTTCAACTTCCTATATGCAAATTATATTTATTCATTTCAACTGTGGTTCAAGCTGTAAAACTGCTTTTGTCCATTGTCCTAATTTACAAAGTACCATTTTTCTTGATGTATTATCGCAATTTGCAGTATCGTTCATTTATTCTCTTGCACAAAAATAAGCAGCTTCCTTCATGTAGCTTCACCATAGGCTTGTTATTATCACCAACATGTCTCGTTTACGTTCAATTATGTGTCATTTTACGAAAATGTTTCCAATTAATCGTCCTACTGACCCGGAATGAAAGGAGAATTAATTAACTGAAACGGGTAAGGGGCGGCATCGATACTCGAGGCATTTCCTTAGTCACGGGCACTGCTCCGCAGCAATAATTATAAAGTCCACCGGGCCCTACGTTGGCGTGTAATTAACCTACAACCGACAACGCCATTTCCTTGAAATGGAAGAAATTTAAATACCAATAACCAACCCCGGAGGGTGTCTTAGCGAGCGAGCAGAGTGGCGCGCACTCCAGAATCCTGGGGCAATCTAACGAGAGAACCAGATGCTCCGGAAAGCTTTATCAAGCTACGCTAGGAAGATCATGCTACGAAGCGAACATTTTATTTTCTTTATTACGCCTGCCCTTTCTACGGTGGATTCCTTTGAAACTCTCGATCGATTGCCGACTCACTATTTAGAATGTTTCCTATTAGCTCTTGTTTGTCGGTTGAAATCGTATAAGAGACACAGTAAACGCAAAGGAATAAGGATTTAATTGAAATGTACAGTGAAATTTGTATTAATTTATACGTGACACCCAGCCCGAGGAAAACATTTACTTTTTGCAAAGCAAAATGGAATAAAAAAGAGCTGAAACTGAGAAAAATATTACACGACTACTATCTTTCGATAATCGAATATCGCAATTTAGTTTTATCAACACTTCTTGTAGTTGCACTAAAAATCTGAATTTCCGTGGCACGGAACGTGTTAAGATTTGAATATCGTTCTGACCTAGTGCTTTTAAATCTTCTGTCAATTAAAATAATGAACGCGTGCAAAATTACAGGGAGATCTAAGTAGTGCTACTGATGCTGCTTGATGAGTGCGTCTGACCATACACATTCTTGTTTCCCTTATTCTCTACCCACCGACTTGCTCGAGTGTTTCAGAAGTATAGATCAATCACTTTTTGTCCGTATCTTATACATACAAAAAGCTTCGTAGAAATATACATGTGTAGCAGCAATTTTATTTGAATCAGAATTTTCAAGCTTCGAGAAATTTTGTGTAGATTTCTAAATTTCCTCTTGCATTCTGTTTCTCCGCTTCACACGGTTTTGTGAAACCTAGAATGAAATGTGTAGATTGAAATGTAAGTTAACGTAAAGATTAACATATTAACTAATTGCATATTTAATTATAATCACTTTCTAATTACTTAAATATGTTTTCCTCCATATTTTCAGGAATATAGAACCACGTTGGCGGGTCGCAGATACTTACTTGTTCGACGTAAGCCGCGTGTTTTCTGCCAACATAATTGGTTATTACTCCGAATTCGCAAGAATCTACAAGTTCAACTTTTGCACATACATTCCTTATACTACAGACTATCGAATAATGTAACTTTCAAGGATGCACGTGGATTCCAAAAAGTGTAAAATGCGATTAATCACGACCGTCACATAATTTCATATAGTTCTGTTACTTATGATTTTTTATATATTTCAATAACAACGAATGAATGCATCATTTCATTTTATGGATAAATGAAAACATTTTCAATATCTAAAATGTCAATATATACAGATTCTTGGCCTAGTTTCCGCGCTCAATACCTTTTGATCTGATAAAAACGCCATCTCTGTCAATTTTCCTAAATTTGACGCCGTAATTAACTTCAAATAACGTAACCAAATCAAACAGTACTGTTAAACAAAACATAACATTATTTTTCGACATTTCCTCGCCCCTATAGGACTCAACTTCAATGGAATAAAAATGTTTACCCCGAAATCAGATTCTGCGACTCCAAAAGCCCCCCTATAATGACCATCATTATAATGATAAATGGTGAAATGTGAAGGTAGGGATTTTTTATCACGTTTTCAGTGATTCGGACCACTGTATGTTAGTCCCAGATTATCCAGTGAGCGATGAAAACTTTGTTCCTAGCTATAAATCAAATTGAGTAACAAAGAAAAGAATGTATTCAAATTTCCAAGGAATTAAAAGCCAGCACAAAGTGGAATATTTGATCCAACAGCCTCTCGGGGGCTATCCCGAAGAATCAATGTCATTTCTCGTTACAATGTGATCAAAGGAAAGCTTTTATAACGCGATCCAAATGTTCGTCCATTTTAACGAGCAAGTGTAGCAGCGAAGAGGATCTCGCGCTGATTCTGATTTTACTTTTAGACGAAACAAAAAGGAAAAAAAACGGTCGGGTACTCGGGAATCTGCAAAAACAGGATAACAAAGCAAGAAAGAAAAAACGCATCGTCATGGAGCAAACATTAGGGAGTATTCATCTGTATATTTATGAAAACTAGTTTGTTTAAAGCAATCCAGATAAATATCAGCAGAACAACGAATTCGTAAATTTATCAGTCGAAACGTTTCAAGTAAATTATCAAATTTACTACCTGAAACGTTCGTTTCAATTTAAACTGTAATTTTTGACGAATCACAAGCAGCCCGTTGGTGCTTTATGATACGAAAAACACAGCGAAATATGCATCCGTTTGATGTATCGGCAAGTGACTTTAATCTTCGTTCTTTATTAATCAATCGAATTTACTTTGAACCATGGATACCCAGACACTCGAATGCTTCTGCGGGATTCGAGATCCCGATGAAAAGCGTGAGGGCTGAAAGCCCCTCGGATTTCGTTCTTTGATATTTTTAAGCGAGAGGAGATGGAGATCGAGAGAAACAAGTACGTAGTTATATAAAAGAAACGGGGTCGAGGTGAAGCAGTAAAACTAATACTGCTATGCCTGCAGAATAGGATGCACGTGTATCCGATAAAGTCCACGTTTATATAGAAATCGTACCCTCTTATGTACGATCAATTACACGAAGAGGGTGAATTGGCACGCGGTGTGATTGCCTCGCTGAAATCACATTATGACCGACGGTGCATTTATCCCAGGCTTTTATTCGCGTTTCCCACGGCTACATATCCGATACGTGACAATTATGAGAGATTCTGTTGTCCCGCGCCGAGAATCCACGGCTCTCTCCCCTGGCGTCTGACTAGTGAGCCACTCGCGCTACTGAGCGCCGTGCAGGGAAGGAAAGAGTCGCTCGGGAGACGTTTGATAATTGTTCGGATCGTTAATATCGGATATAGTGCATCCACCTTGGAGGCAGTTTATCAGCAGAAAGGATCTACGAGCGCGGAAACGAACCAATTTCCCATTAAACGCAATTACGAGCCTCAGACGGCGACTCTTCCGATCGGGGACCTTAGCTCCGTGTCCGCCATCCTTCCTCCTTAAGTTTCGGAAAATCAGCCGGGACTCGCCCTCCGCTCGGATTGCGGCGATATAAAACGCGGCCGGGCATTCAAATGTCGAGAAATAAATGGAAGCAGAACGGCGCGATGATCAGGCCGCGATGCAGGGGGGGCGTGAGCGGAGGGGGAACGCCAGAGAGAAGTGGAAAATAGTTCCTGTCGAAACCACGCGACAGGAACGCATATCATTGACCCGTCCTTTCAATTTCTCATTTTCTCCCGACCGTGAGAGGAATCGATGATTGCGAATAATGCCGCCCACCCACTCCTCTTCGTCAACGTGTGCAGTCGATGTCTGCTACACGTAGACTTCGAGATGCACACGCTGTCAGCCACACAAAGGTGAGCGACAGTAGGTCTCTGACTTCTGATTACGAAATTTTTTATTTGAAAGATGGAATTAGTTTGAATAGACGTCGCGGAAGATGAGGAATCCAACTGTTAGTGTAGCTCTGCTTTTAGTCGTGAAATATGCTTTATTTGCCGGCATTGGACAGTAGGTATTTATAAGAAACTGAGTTTACTGTGTTTTTGGTTACATACCAGATTGTTCTTATCACCTGTGGCATGTGATAATGCAACAAGCTTGTTCTATTTTCTTATCAAACGAACACTCTTGTTATAGTCATCTCTGCTTTTTTTCATTGCCTAGTGTGGTTACCATTATTACCATTTTTTGCTTTGAAATAAACGAAGCAGAGAGCAAAGCTTTTACATCAGTCATCCACGAAAAAAAGTATTTACCATGCAAAGTCACTCGTTTAAAAATTTAACAGTGTAATCAACATCGCACGATTCTGAGCACAGAAAATCTTTCATAAAAATTCATAATGCGTTGCGTATTACTTTTATATCGCTCACACAAGCTTTTTAACTACTATGTTTTATGGTTCTGGCGATGCAGCCAGTAACAACAAACAACGTGAATATCTGTAATATACTATGAAAGTATTACAAAGTTCACGAACAAACAAAAATGCGTAAAATATTACGCGACACGTCATAAAGTTGCCTGTCGTCATTTCGGATATAAATGGTCCACGAACCTGATTTAATTAATAACGATGACGTGGCGTGTAATATCCATCGCGGTCGGGGGGGGAGTGTTGTGGCCACCGCATCGATTCAAATTAATTCTGGTAATGGCTGCTCGTAATGTTACGAATTCTTGGGTATTGATTTCTGCGGGTCCAGTAGACAATTCCCTACCGAGGGATTTAACGTACGAAATATAGGACAAAAATTATATTCCTGCTTGCTTCTACATGTGTACAATATTACTCTCTTTCAGAGAACCTTTTATAACTTCTTAATTCCAGAAGGTTGAATTATAGTATTTACAACTTGTGTCTTAAACTGTAAGGTGAACTTTCGCAATTGCCTTTTTTGTGAAAATGTTTTACTTTCCTGACAACAGTGTCTCACTAAATTTTGAAGTGCATTTTATAATTAAAGGAATTACATTGCGGAATTTAGCATTCGTAATTGTGAAATTATATCGTATCACATAAATTCAATACGTATTCCAGATTCCTCGAATAGTTATTGAAATTAATTCTACGCTCCCATCTAATTTCTTCTGAATGTATATGAAAGAAAAAATGTATATTCCATGAAGAAAATTGAGTACTTCCGACGTCCCTTATGCAACAGACATCCCCCCCCCCCCCAGACTACTATAAGCTAGAATACAAACCATTAAAATATTCCAAGAAAAAAGCGAACAGAATTTTGCGAAACCAGAATATTGTGCACTTGAGAATTTCAATGATTGTGCTTCGCTAGCCACGGGAATTCGTACAAATTTCAGGCGGGAGGGTTGAAAACGCGGGCGAGCGATCGATAGCGAATTTATTAGTTTTCAATAATGCTGAAATGGAAGAAAAAAAAAAGGCGGAAGAGAAACGAACGGAGCCATAATAATATTGCGCCCGATCGTGCATCCAGGAAATGCAGTCTAAGAAATTCTGCGGTCTGTCGAACTGCGAAATGAGCCGCGGCGCTTCATTCCCCCCTTCCCTATTGCGAATCGAGAAACGAAAAACTTAAGGAGCCGATACACCCCGTGGCTCCAGCAGTTTTATCAATAGAATTATTCGTGTTCGTCTACCACGAAATTGTTGCCGCGCACACGTTCGCCCTATTTCCCCGCAGTATTCTTCCTTTCTGTTCGATAGGGTCAGCTTTAATCGACTTTCGTTATTTCCTTCTCGAGCAGGGACCAACGTTCGAATCGATATTCATATAATCAAAAAGGTAAGAGATAAAAAGTATCCGAACGTTTGAAAGATTCGTACGTATATACTTTACTATTACCCCCCGTAATTGGTGTATATTACAGTATTAATATTTATCGTTGCACGAGTTATAATTCAAATAGATATATGGAGCAAAATATTACTCCAGTAAAAATGTATCCATTTTAAATTGGGGGACTCGGTGGAAAACAGGGACATGCCACATATGCACAAATTTTCATTTCTTTGTACCATTAATTCGTTCCTGCAATATGAGTGTAATTATACCAACTCCTAATATTTTTTCAGATTCACTGAGCAGAGCAATATTAATTTTTCTTCGCACTGAGAAAAAGATAAATAAGATTTCAAGATGGAAATAACAAATATGTAGAGAAATTCGTCATTTATACGAAGCAAACATAGACACAAGTGGTAAAAAAATCCTCGAAATGAGAATAAATGGAAAGACAACATAAGAAAAATATTAAGAAATAGTGGTAAACGATATATACGGCAAAATAAAAAAGAAAATTAATTTTTCGGCTAAAATTTGATAATAGTGAACCAACTAATATACCAACTAATTCAAGTCCAATTTAAAATAATTACAATTTCGTACCACATTTCCTTTGAAAATAATCTTTCCTTCACCTTTCCTCTAAAATCATAAAACAGTGTCATATGCTTGTTTTCCACTGGGCCCCTCAACTTCATTCGATTCGTTACACCGAAAGTTCTTTCCATTCGTCATCCCTCGTTCGAACAAAATTTCATCCCCATTTCTAGGAGAAATCCAGTGGCTGTGAGCTCCTGGTTAGAACTTGGGGAACAGGATTAGAATATCCCGGCCGCGAAAGCGGTAAACAAAAGGAGCATAGAAGTTCGTGGGCTGGAGACTAACAAAGAAGTCAGGCGTGCATCGTAAATCCAATGCACGCCGCTCTTCTTAACAAATTCAACTCTCAGACAACTTAATCTTGTTTAAGGGAGAAGGAAAGCGAATTTTCTTTCTAATCCTAATCCAATCCGCCCCCCCCTAATCCAGCTGCAATTCATTCCGCGAAAATTGAATCCGTATACACCCGCGAGCAGTAATTCGATAGCCGCGCGCGATTTACATTCCGCGCCCTACCCGTCGCCGCGTATTCTTATTCCGTAGAGCGCGCGCGATAACGAGTTCGTAGCCACGAGGTCGAAGCCGCGACTTCTTTCCTCGGATCGAGCTGCGAATCTTGACCCAGTTCTCCCGTTTCACAAAGGGAGCGACACAGTATATATCCTCGTTTAATTTCAGACCACGACGGGCCACGTCCAAGTGTGTCGTATGCTCGGCCGGACTCGGGGAACCGGAAGAATCGAATCGATGAAAGTTTATTGAGGCTGGCTGTACGACGACCATAGGTTTGGCTGATCCACAACACCTCCCTAGGGCATCCCTGAAACGTCCACAGGGCGTCGGTGTGCTTCAGTTTAGGCTGCGACTTTTCTGAGGGCACTTCGATCGGTGAGCACATAATCCACTTTCTTTTTACATTCGGATCGTTAATACTGATTTTATTTTAGGTATATATTCCATCCGTTTTTAGGAGTTATAAATGTTCTAGCTTGGGATATTAGTTAGTTTTATTATTAGATTAGGGAATCTTACCACTGGAACGCCCTAAAAAATTACAGGTGTTTGGAACTTTTTTTGTCGCAGAAAAATGTGTTTACTAAATTGAAGTTTTTTCTATTTATTAATACGTGTTTTGAGGATACCTTCCATTGTCTCGAGCTATATTCATGCCAATTTTGGATATTCTGTTTTTCTTTAGTAACTAAAATATATTTTGAATAATTATATCGATTACTTAGTGCTTGTAAAGTCATAGTAAGGTTGAACGTGCCTGCTGTGATGCGTTAGTTTTTGTTCGGTTTTTGTATTTCATTTTATTTGATTTTGTAATTATTTGTGTTTATATTCTCTTTTTATTATTATTGTACATTGTCATTAACCTCAGGGTTAAACTTAAGACCACCAAATTGCTGATTATTGTTATTATTATTTGTATTCTTATTTTTGCACGTAGCTGGAAGTTTTCCATGTGAGGATCCGCGGTGGCGTTTAATAATTATTAAAGGAATATTACCAACGTGCTCTCAAAGTCCTGAATATATACACGAAATACCTACATTTTCAATATTATGTAAATATCATTTTCGAAATACAATTATTTCCCTCATGGAAACCAACAACTCGAAGCTTTTGCTTTATGAAAACGCCAGTAACAGAAGTGTGTATAATTTAACAAGCACAATATTCGCAAATATAGACAATCTAACTTGAGAGATGGCGGCCCAATTATAGCATAAGTGGCACGATCCAGTTTCACATCATCTGTTAGGGAAAGCTCGCCTGATATCGACAAGTTTCACCTTGTTTGAAGAAGACAATTTCCTTCAAGGCTGGTTACACGTACCACGTGTTTTCAATTACCACGCGAAACAGGCAGAACGTCACGATAATTATAAAGCAATCTAGCAAAGTAATAAAAGAATTTTATACTAAGACGTCCATACTTAATTTCATCCAATTACAGTTCACATCCATTCAATTGCAACGCATAATTATCTACGCTCGATGTGGACGCGTGAGCTACGAAAACACTTCAGTTGAGAATCGACCACGTAAAAGAAACTTTAACAAGATTGACCTCAGAGCTGCACTCAACTGCACCGCGATAAAAATTGACTTTAACCTACATTTTACACTTGCATTTACATTACCAAGTACATATCTACCGGTACACTTAATTTTACATTGTTACTTCCGGCTTCGTCGTTGCACACATAACGTCCCCAACGCTCTCCACCCTGCTACCAAATTTTCCGTCTCCCTCCGCGCGTTGAATTTCAAAATGGCACAGATCCGCGGGGCGGAAGATGGGCGAGATTGCGTATCAAAATGAAAAAAAAAGAGAAATAGCAGAGGTGCACGCCGACCAGCGAATCGCCGGAAACGTGCTCGCGGCGGGATGTACCGCCAGTGATGGAGCCTGTGCAAAGGCAATTCGGCACATTCACGGTCAGATCCATCGCTAGTTAAGCGTCGTAACATCGGTATCGGGGTATACGTTGTTAAGCCCAGACTTCGCCCGCCCGTACGTTCCATTCCCCACGTGAAACTTTTCGCGTAGCCCCTCCGCACCCGCCGCGCAACCCGATACAGCGTAATTCAATTGAAACTGCGGCTCGATCGAGCGACCGTAGCTTGCCTTGTTGTCGATAAAAAAAAGAAAAGGAGTAATCGTTGGAAGGAAAAATGGACGCAGCGATGTTCTAGTCGCGATCTAACCGACGCGTTCGGTTAAATCCCGCGTTTCCGAACACGTGTACGCCCGATTATTCTGCGGCCGTTTCGATCCTGCACTGACAATATTTTCAATCATTAAAGGCAGTTTTCTACCGGTATTGTAGAACAACGTGTCACTGGTGACATGGAAACGTTCTTCTGGGCGTTGTGTGTATTAAGGGGTTATGCCTAGTCAGCTTTCGAAAAAGAACGCGATTTTCGGGAATTTTTTGTGGAATATCTACTGTATATTTTTTTTACAACTATTCACTTATTTTGAAGGTACATATATGCAGCAACATTCAGTAATTTTTTTATAGAAGAACATTAAAAAATGAATGAATAACAGCCATTCTCGCGAAAGCTGTTTTCATATCGGTGAGCAAGATATTTCGCCAACTGCTGTATCGATTTGCCTAAACTTTTGCAGATTCCTTTTATATTTCAAAGAGTAGTAGATGAACGAAGGATTTTTTTTAAACAAAAACTCTATTTTTAATTAAGGAAAAACGAACAATTCAGACATCGAAAAGGCGTGTTCTCAAATATCAACTTTTTGAAAAACCTTCGTTCATCTACTGACTTCAACCATATATTAACAGAATGTTTTTGAATTTTTAATTTTCGTTGATCCGGCTCAGAGAAAACTTGCTCACCACACAGCGCCTGTTATTCGTTTATTTGTTAATGTTTTTCTATAATAAAATTACTGAAAGTTTCTCCATACATGTACTTTTAAAATAAGCGAATAGTTGTAAAAAAATATACAGCAGATATTCCACAAAAGATTCCCGAAAATCGCGTTATTTTTCGAAAGCTGACTAGGCATAACCCCTTAAGGTGTAGCTTTTGGAATCACTACATCGTAAAAGTGAAAACAGTAGATTCATTGTATTATTTTTGTATAAGGGTAGGTACTATGTCACAATCAGGGAACACAGTTTTTCCAGTAATCACAAATTTGCATTCAAGACATTCACATTCAATTAGAACCTCAACAACAAATGATATTAATGTAGATCTCAAATTTCATGCAGTAGCTTAGTGTGCCATAGTTATAATGATAAAATAATGGGTGGAAATAAAGAAGAACCGATCCTCTCAAAAGTCTTAGCAAACTATTCCCATGCCACCAAAGGCAGGCAAGTAGAAGCGCCGCGTACATAGTCAGACGCTGATCAGTAGTCCATGCCGTTGACTTCTACCTACAAAATTTCAAACTGTGTTAGAAAAGCACCCTTAATAAATCGAGCATTCTAATAAATACAACAACAGAAGTCTATTATTTCGAAAATTCGTTATTCCTGCCCACACACTGGTGCTTTCCTCATATGCCACTCGTCTTTAAATATCGCAACGCTGCGTGTAATTCATCCCTAGCAACCGGTGTGTCTACCTCTTTCTATACCCTGGAGATACATTCGACGATAATAAAGCCGTAGAAAATGGGAACTTTCAGCGGTACTTATAAAACGAAAGTCCTCGGTTTACGTTTAAAGTTGCCCCCGAGGCCGCGGTACCATTGGGATTCTTCCTGCTCCCTCGCCACTCGAAGGAGGAGTGCACGAGACAACTGAGATTGCGGATCATCCGCGTTTTGAATATTTCAAGCGGATAAATAATTCGAGTCGCAGCTTTACTCGTATCCCTCCCCCGCAGGGCCCCGGTACACTGGAAACTTGGTAACTCGGTTGAAACGATAGGGGGGATCAGACGATTTGAATCGCTCGTCCTCGATCGCGAAAAAGAGGAGAATGCAAAATTTATCCACGCCCTTCCCCACCTGCCCCGGCCGGCAGATGGAAAGTCCGTACCGCACTGAAATATCTGATCCATTTAAGTTTCTGAGAGCGATCGTGAAAACTGGGTGATGCGAAATCCCCACTCGCGATCTACCGAAACGGTTAATGGCGTGTCAACCGACTTCTGAATCACGCCAAACACTCGAATCAATCATTTCGATTACGTCGCGAGGCGAATGGTGTTTCCACGATGATACCTTATTAAAAGGCCTGCTCTATTTTGATCTATTTGGGAGGTTTCTCATTTGATAATAGTCTGCGTCTCTTGAAATTTATCACCTGTCATTTTTGGCGAATTGCTAGACTTTGGGATACACTGTTTTGGCAGATAGGAATCTTGGTGCTGGAAATTTTATACCAGTAGATTAAAGATAGGTAATATATGGAACATCTTAAGATTTCGATAAAGAATGACGATGTCTACTGACAATCGTGTATATATTAGTTCTCTAGAAAGAATAGACGACCATACTGACACTTGAGTATGCTTGTTTATTTTTCGTGGTGTGCAACAGTTTTTGAAAAGTGAATCAAATAGTTAAATAATGTAGCGAAGATGAGTTATAGAGTATTATCTATGTATGATTTATGATTAAATTTGTTTGTTCTAGATTTTCCAAGAATAGGTTACCAGTAAAGTTATTTTCTTCTTACAATTAGTATAATTCGTAATTTCTTATCCGAACATGGGTGTACTACTTACGTAATATGGAACATATCGAACATATTGCGTGCGTGTTGCATAATACGATTATATTATAATATTATGTTATATTTTATAATATATTATTACAAACACATTATTATTTTTTCGTTATTTCTTTTTTTTTAAGTGTACCAAATCTGTCCACAGCTTTTAGTGGGCATACGAAGAATGTGGGGCTTCGCACGTATTATTCACGCGCTCAACGTGTACGAAACGTAGAAAGCAACAATAAATTCCATGAAATGGTATATATTTGCTTATTTATATGTTCTACTTAATAAACCTCCGTTTTTAGTAACAAAAGTAAAGTTTCTTCCGTTTTCTTTACAAATTTCCTAGAAGCTCCATATTAGATACCATTTTTTTCGAACTGTCAATTTTCATTATTTTTAGTTTTTTTTTTGTATAATTTCAAAGCATGTTAATTTTTTACATTGAACTATGTAAATATAATTGCGCGTTGATTCCTACGTCCCCTCATATCAATTTTATTAAAAAAAACAAATTCCCCTACTTTTGGCAAGCTTTTGAAGTCAAGTGTTCCATATTACCTACATACGTTTACGCAGAAATCTTGGTGTTGGCAATTTTATATTACTATAATCTGGAAAGATAAGAATCTTGTTGTTCGAGTCTTCCTTTGTAAAAGGTCCGTCTGTTTCAAGATGGGACAATGGTGGGAATATTTGAGGTAAAATATTTAACTCTGAAGATTGGTATCTTCGTAAATGTAACTGATAAATTTTAGGTTTCTTTTCATATATACTTAATATTGCTAAATTTTTGCAAAATGCTCATTTCGTAGAGGGAAATTCAAGGAGCAAGGTGGTATTCCTCGCTACAGTATTATATATTCCTACGCTGGCACACGATCGTATAAAAATTTAATAAGCAATTTTCGATGCAAGTGTCAATCACGGTCCGTCAGCTTTCTCCACCCATCGTTTGGAATACCTGAACCTGAACCGTGAAATCGATATTAGAACCCGTATGTGCATTCACGACATTATTGAGTAGCGAACTTGCGAAAGTATCTCCATTAATAGACGCCGGCCACCGTGAACTTTTGATACGTAAATGGATGAGTAATGGGTTAGGTGAATATGTAAATCACCAAGTGACATTTCGAACGTGTTTTATCGGCTGCAATGATTAATGGAGAATTTATTATTGCAAGACGTTGTCTAATATCATTTTTTTGTGATCGCTAATAATCGAAACTTTCACCAATTTTTCGTGATCGCGGATAATCAATTCCACTTCTCAAAGATAAAGGAGATGCATCGAATGTCATGACACACAAAAGCTGCAGTAAATCGAATTTGTATTTTTATCAACTGCACCTAATGAAGACCGTCCTTAAGGGGTAAAGCCTCGAGACAGGCCAAAAAATGTTGGATAACTTTATAAGTGATATTAAAGAAATTTATGAAATTATTTATAATAATTACTTTATTAAAAATGTAACATAAGGTTTTTATGATATGATATTCGCAGAAATTGTCTGAATTTTGGCTGTACCTGTACGTTTGTCGATCCTCTGAATCGCGGAGTAGTGCCCAGCCGCACAAACTAAATCTTTTGAAGTATAGTAATCTAACGCTTTGACTTCATTTCACGCGTTTGGAAGAAAAGTACAAATATTATCTGTAATTCACTGCCTCCAATCACTGGGTTAACTTTCATCCGTCCCACGTGTCAATTTGACACAGTTTTCCCGAAATATCTAAGATATAAATGTTAACTCATAAATTTGAATAAAAAAATATAAAAAATAGCTGTTTACCTTGTCATTTCATCGATCGTATACCATTGTGTAAATTTCACACCGAGGTACAGATTCAGTTCGTGAAATGAGAAACGGATGAGGGTTAAAAGTAACCTGTATTACACGAGGCGAATGATTATAAATTAGTGCCTCAAGTAACTTTTCATTCGATGGGAGACGACAGAAAATTAATACAAATTTCACAAGTCTCGTGGTCTTTAAAATATCAAGAATCGATTCATTTTTTACCTAAATACACTACTTCTCCTTATTATATCTTAATTTTAAACTATTGTCGTATTTTAACTCTTCTCTGCGCCGGATATAATACAAAATTATGACAAATGAAACATGTTCTATTTACAAAGATCTCAAACTGACTCAAGCTGCAATCGAGATAATCCTGTCATATCGTTCCCTTCGTCTGAATTCGACTACACGTCGGGGTAACTGAAAAGTCGAAGGAAAGGGGAGGATGACGTGGAAAGAGACCATCCAGGCTCAAGTTTCGAAAAGGGACGTAATATTGCGCGCGCAAAAGCGCACACGTATCGCGTTATATACGGGGCGAGGGTTCTTGCGTACATACAGAAATAAATAACACACCCGTACGTGTGTGTGCGGCGAGTGTGCTACTTTCACAGCGAACAGACAGCGCGAGTATTGCAGGAACGCCTGTATAATCCGCAATATTCTACTTGTGTCACCATTGGAACAGTGACCATCCCCTTAAAGTCGTACGTGTTTCGCATATTTCGTGCGCGATTTTTTTAGATTGTCCATATTTAACAGGAGACGAATATAATAACCAGGACGTATCTAGATTCGAAGGAATTTACTGCTTGGAAGGATACGACGAGTGAAACGCAAATGTTCCTTGCAGAAATTTGAAAGAACTAATTTTAATGTGGTGTGGTCCTTTTTTGTTAATATCTCGTTAACGATGCTCCGGGCAATATTTTCGCTAAGGAATAAGTTGTTTGCAATCACACCACGAATCACCCCTTTCAAGGAACCACAACATTTTTGGAACACCCTGTATTTGGGGAAGTAAAAAGGGGATTGGTTTATATTTAAAAATATAAACGGGATATTTCAGCCGAAGATATTTCTAATCGTTAAAATAAGAAACATAATTTGTACAGAGATAGGCAATATCTGAAAAGGTTGTTCACACAAGCTCCTTTTTTTACCATTTGGATAGTAAAATTGGACTATTCGTTGGATTGTTAATAGCTCGGATAGAACAGTTTTGCAATCTACCGTGAATAAACTCGACTGCACACAAATAGATTTTCAATTTCCGAAGTACGTTTTGGTCGGACATCTTCCCAGAATAAAGTGTGTCGATGACCCAGTCCTAGACACTTCTCCCAATCTTCGTGGTTTCTGTTCAAAGTACCTACATGGTGGTAATTAGATTAACAAAGCGGTTCGCCGCACACGGGGATCGTCCGATTATTTCGAATGACAAATGACCCACGAAGGCCCGCCGGTGTGGAAATGTAGGTGGGCACATTTGCTACTGATAGCGCGACCGCGACACCATTCCTGGATGCTGGAACGTCCAGGTGCGGATACGAATAAAGACGATACCGTGGCTGCTCCCAGAGACATATTTCGCTCTGGACCGCGAACTTGGTAAAGCACCGCGGCCGTGATACATTACGACCGAGGAATAATGCGAAACGTAGAGAATATTACTAAAATAAATTAAGTCTGAGGCTGGGACCGGCACAATGGGACTTCCTTGGTCAGTTCAGAATTACATTGACTTGAGCTTCGTTTTTGGGAACAATGGAGATACGAAATTAATCCACTACCACGTATTGCGGCTTAGAGTTGCGAGTAGATGCTGGATCGATGTTCGCGATACGATGCTAATCTTGTGATGAATTAATGCAGCTGAGGCTGATTGATGATAAAGGTACGCATGGAATATGATGTTACACGTGGTGGCCCGTAACTGATGATAGAAACGGTGTGATGGTAATTCTACATGAAAAAGTAAGTACAAATTATAAAATAAAGTTTCCTCATTACTTTGCTTAGTTTTCAAGAAAATTGACTTTAAATTTCGATCAGGTACGCATCCACCGAAGTAGTTCTGGCAGTCTGCTCAGCGTGCTCCTCTGGTGCCAAAAGCTGTATGTACTTCGGTGCACGCGTATTCGGCTAAAATTCAAAGTCAATTTTCTTGAAAACGAAGATAATTTTATTCTATATTTTTTACTTACGTTTCATGGAAAATCACCACCCTTAACCGCTTGTACCACTGGTCACGGGACAGCCTGTATATTAAATTGAAGTTGAAGTTGAAGTTGAAAAAATATTCGGCGCTGAAGTTGAAACGCTCGACAAATAAAAAATTAACTTTATTCGTCAAATAATCTAAAGTTGAAGTCACTTTAATTTACTCCGTTATTTAAATTATTTTTCATTTAGTTAACATCCAACTCTGGTTCTAAGCCACCTAGATGATAACATCTCAGTAGATTAAATGTAGTATAGAAGTATACTTTGTGCGAACGTGTAGGCGAGGCTCAATATGTACCAATAGATTGGTGTTTATTCTTTGATGCACTCTTGATATTAACGTTGATAGTTTTCCATTGATTGTTTCCTCGTAAAGTGGAGGTGTATGCATGGCTGGTGTATGTTTCAGTGAATATGACGATGTACATGGTGTTACAGTATGAAAGGAAGACTTCCACTACCCTCTTCCGAGTATATTGCTCTGGGGTTCTTGGACATCAGCCAATCACGACTAATAGTTTAATTGACCCACTATCTGAGCCAGCAAGATGTGGTGTTCGATTGTTCAAGAATCCCAGTTCAGAATGTTGCCAGCAGTAAAGCAGTTTCTGAAATGTGAGAATCTTTATGGACCTACTTCCCACATCATTACTCGTTATTGACGACTCGCGATACTTGCTGCAAGTAGAAACTCGCTGTGCTTAAAATCATTTGTAACAAGTTTGTACATTCGAAGTAGAAACAATCCAGCAACTGGCTGAATCGATACATCCTTCTGGCACCGGACACGTGTCAAGAGGCAAATTCAAAATTAGCTGGAGTGTAGGGAATTGCATTCTCATCGGTCCCTTTTCCCCGCCGAGAATTGAAAACATTGTGGGCCGCAACAGCGAGTGGGAAAGGCCAGAGCGGCAATGCATGGGTTCAGCGATAGCGTAACACTATGGGGATGGGAGGAAATTTAAAAAGGCTGCCGCGTATTGTTCCCCGGCTGGCAGTCATCGAGCGAGAACGCATTTACAAACAGTGAAACGGTAGACACACGCAAACAGCTGCAGAACGTCGGCGTCACGCAGTTGGAAAAGCGAAACCGACAAAATATCGCGACCTCGCACAAAGGAGGGCGCCCTGCACCGACGTACACATGCGTTTATAATATTCCGCAGACCCTTCGAGCAACGGTGCAATAAAATTCCATGATTTGCCTCTGATTTCGTGAACGGCGGAACGACCGTAACGATTCCAATTGAAAAGATGTATTTCCCTCTACGCAAAGGAAAGGAAACGTACCGCAAGGAAGGGGGCAACGTTTAGGGGTGCTTTGTAACTGGCGCCAGATTTATTCGTCGATTTTCAAAGGATTCTTGAGGAGGTGCAAAAATTCATGGACACTTGCAAACAAAAACTCGTACGTTGACGTTTATAAATATAAAGGTGCGAATCCACGAAAAGATTTTACATAAGACTTTTCTGTCATCAGACAAAAATCTCAGCAACAACTAAATGAATCGTTTTTTTATAGTGGCATAAGTCCATTTTTTGGAAAAAACGCTTCGCTAATTTCGGTGAATAATCGCTGATTTCGGGAATTTCGCGATTATCGACCTTATACTGCAATCTTTAAGCATTTATAGCTCAGAGTAACGTTAATCGATTTTCATGAAATCTTAGGCATGTATATAACTTACTTCAATCTATAAACGGATTTCTTGAATTTTCATTACAGGCTCAGAAAAAAAATTTAAACAAAACGACCTTTACTATTTTTTTGCAATTCCGATCAATTGCTTTTTTTCAAAACGACGAATCACTTCACTTAGCAATCTTCATAGCTTCTAGCTTCTAAAAAAAGCTCAAGTCGTTTGGATTAATTTGAAAAAGTTATGCAATTTTAAAAAGTGTCCACATATTTTCGTTACTCACTGTATGTAGATTCCTCTTAGCCTCTAGGTGCTCGCTAAGAAATCTTTTGAAAAACTCCCACCCCTTCACCGCAAAAAGATATATGTATAACCTAAGCAATCCAGGGAACTTTACGCTAGTTACTGGGAAAACATCGTCGCCGCATAATTAGTTGAGAAATACATACTATGCAAAACAACAATAAGACAGGGTAATAATAGAGGATGAATTCGATGGTAAATCTGACGCGCCAAACGTCCCAGTTCTATAATCCCAGGTTCAGTGCAATTCAACGAAAACACAGTCGAATAATAACAATCCGTAGACTTCCACAATTCAACGACACAACGAACCAACCCTTCGACAATAATTACTGTACGTTCCAGCCACCCCATCGATCTTCGTCGCGAATAACAATAGCATAGAAACGAGCAAACAGGTGCAAACAAATGCACCGGTCTAGATATTGAGCGAACACGTAGAAACGAAATATCATGGCAGAGGTAGAAACGCTGCTTCCATCCCTGTGCGCATTCTTAATTTCTCTCAAGCTCGAATGCTTTTCGTAAACGCCTGAAAGCATACAAAAACTTCTTCCCACTGTATTGTTGCAGACACTTAATCAAAAATCCAGCAAGTTTCCTTGAAGGCTCCTGATCGGAGAGTCAATGTAATGCCAAGCTATTAAATTACTTTGACGTTATAGCAATTGCGTCGAGATCCAATTTTTAAAATTTTTTTGTAAAAATGGAATTCATTTACAAGATTCTAATTAAATGTATTTAAAAACGTAGATAGCAGTGGATATGTAAAACTTCTATTCTGAAACGTTTATTTGTTGAATGCTATCCCCAATATAGAGTTATTCGTCATACTGGCTTCACTCAAAACCAGATCATCTCGTTCTAAAATCAATATCTCCACATATACCAATTTCTCGAGAAAAAAAAAGAAGAGAAAGTCGTTTCTATTCGTTCAAACTGTGTCCATATAGAATACGATGAGAATTTCTGGAAGCTTTTAAGAATTTATGCAGAATCTAATGGAGATGAGATAAGAATAATATTTCTAATATTAATATTGAAGGAAATTAATGTTAAAACTTATTTCATAAATATAAAAAATTACCTTAACACACGAAACTTGAGTTTCAAATATAAAAGCTAGCTCCAAAAAGCTTTTCATAAGCATTGAATGTTTTCTAACGCAGTGGCGTACTGGGCATAATGAAAGGAAGAACTTTTGAGAATTAGCCAACTCTGGGGCACGTATGACCACCCAGCAGTCAGTTTCAAACAACAACGCACAGTTTCGCACGCGATGTATAACCCTCGATTTTTTATTCTATTCGAATGTGGAGCGGAATTAGACAAAGTTTTTGCACGAAACAGCAGCTCGCAGCTGTCGCTCGACGACTAATTAAAAATGTTTGGTCGACGCACTGGCATTCAAACGCGTTATTCGCGAATCCGCCGTTGGCGCGAGGGCGAAAGGAAAACGTGTAAAATAAAAACGTGAAAAAAGGAATTGGAATGTAACAGTGCGCAAAAGTGACACGTGCGTAGAGTGGAATTCGTCGCGTTCAGCTTCCGCTTTTAATGGTCAACGCTAATGGAAAAATGTTTAATTGGAATGAACGAAATTAAAAGTTGGGGGACAGGTAGAACTTTACAGAGAAGAGGGGGGTAGCAATTTATTTTGAATTTATTACGTGACTCTGAATAATATTACATATATAAGAATGATAATTTTATGTGACATCTTCCCCACTTCTCACATCTAAGTTGACCTAATCGTACAAAATTTTAAACATAAAGAAATCTGCTGTGGCTATTAAAAAATGAAACCATAGTTAATTTCACGAGAAACTCTACGTTACTCAATTACTTCGATTACTCCGTGGAAAGAAGAACGAATTTTGGATAGAAACTACAGCGATTAGTCGCCGCAGACTAAACGCAGCTGGAACAGCAAGGAAACGAATTAAACGAGAAAACCGACGCGGTAAAGGGTAAAAAATAAGTATCGTCTTTTAGCGCGACTTCATCAGAGACGGATGATTTCTCTGGTGCTTGGAATCGGAACGTGGCTCGCGAAATCCAGAAACGATAGGCATCTACCAAGAGGCAAGACTACGGCGAGTCTGGCCCGAAACGACGCTGGATAATTAGAAAGTTTATCTGAAAAGAGATCCCCGTCTCGTAATCTTATTCGCATTAATTATTTTCCCTCCACGCCCGACTGGGATCTGATTAAGACGCCCGACCTCTGCCTCCGCTTCACCCTTTCGGTGAAAAATGCCAAGAGAAAGAAAAGGGTAGATTAGGAGTCTCGACACAAGTAAAGGGGAAAGAGGAGGCACGAGGGAAAGGGGCGAAAAGTAGTCGAGAAAGGGGAACGTTATAGGGATGGAAAGATAAAGGGCGGGGGAAATGGGGGGGGGGGAGGCCGCACAAAGGGAAAAATAGGATGGGGATAAAAGGAAAAGCGAGGCGTGAAGATAAAGTGATCGGCGTGAAAAAAGAAATTTTGTACAGGAAAAAGTGGCTGCATGGAAATTATCTGCGATAATGAAGGGCGAGAACCCAGACACTGGGACAAAAACGCGTGGGAAAAGGAGATCAAAGAGGAACTCTGTTAAATTAACACGATAAGGGCCAATTCTTGGGAATATTGTTGAGGGGGGAATGGAACAGAAGTTTTTCTCTATTTTTCAAGTTCGATGAGGCATGACTTGTGGTGATGTCGTACAGAGATTCTACCTAGATTAATCCGACATTTCAGTTTGATTAAAACTAATATTTTCAATATTAATCATCTCTTCATTGGTTTGTGCGAAATTTTATGACAAAAATACACGAATTGATATTTAAAAATGGTTTCCAATTTAGAGTAGGCGAGCAAATTTCGATTGGCGATAAACTACGTTTAATAAAACTAAAATAACTGCATTGCCCCGATTGAAAATAAAATATAAAACAGAATGGACGATAGACGTGGTCTTGCAAGTTGTAAACACATAAAGCACGTAGATCAATAAAACGTTTTCGTGACATCGGGAGCAGTAAACGAAAAAGTGAATTCCCAAAGTGAAAATAACTACGTATGTCGGTTTTATGGCTTCACAGTTGCATTGCAACGGGTCGTGTTCCTTAAACAAGTATTAATCTTTAAATGATAAGTGTGTATGAAGAAGAGAAACGTTGAACAGCATAAAAAGAATTTATAAAATATTCATTCTACATAAATGTATCACTACGTTCACGTTAATACCACATTAACCTCTTACAAATTAGGAAACGAAGAACAAGAAATTAAATTCACCTAACTGGTAATAGAAGCAATTGAAGTCCACCAAACGTTTAACGAAAAACCAGGAATGAAGAAACGTAAAATTTTAGGCAATTCCTGTGACCGATCAGATAAAACGCTTCGGAGGAACTCCCTACCACTTGAAGGATTGAAAGGAATCTTTACAAGCTACAGAGGAAAATTGAATGAGTGATATTGATAAAGTGAAATCGAAGTTAAGTTGTGACGGGAATGAAAAAGGGCAATCCGGAGGAATAGCGTGACAAGGGAAGGAAATTGATAAAAGCGACTGGCGTATCTAACAATGAAAAAAGGAGTCGCGAAAAAGGGGGCCAGGGGAGGAAGGATTGGGGGACGAGAGAGAGGAGCGGGGAGAGGGGGGAAACTTGTTCCCAACTTTTCACTTTCAGCTCTCGGCTCGCCGACAGGAACTGACGTCGTTTCGTTTATTAATCGCCTCGATTCTACAACAGCCGAACCTAAAACTTGCAGTTACGCAATTTGTCACGGAGCCGGGGTCCCATTAAAATTGACGAGGCGTTGAAGGGGCTCGCTGTTCAATTAAATTGCGAGAATTTCTCCCCTCAAGTTCCGGGAACGGCGTAACAAGGAATATAGGTAACACTCATTACGATCCAATACCGGTTGTACTCTAATAATATGAGGCGATATTTAATTAACATCACTTAGATATGAGAAATAAGATAGTCAAAATAAATTTTACGTCGAATATTGAATTCTGTATTATTAATTATACTATATAGGAATATTATTCGCAAAAAAAGTTCACGTTTAGTGTGTTCTTTCCAGGGTGGGTAATTAAACGATAAAGCGTTTCCTATAATACATAACCGATATCTTTGGTTATTTCTTTCAAGACGCAGCCCCATTTTTCTCTCGGCCTTTGCCTTTCTCTGCTGCCCCCGGAACGCTAACAGGACTTCGAGACACGTCTATCGGAGGGAATGATCGATTGTCCCGCGAATGCGAGTCCTCGAAATATCTTCCAAGGGTTTAATATCTTACAATCAATCAGGATTATCCTTGCATCCACGTGATACTATCGAAGTATATTTCGCGTCAAATTTTTTTCTGGGATTTACTGGCGATCCTGCTTAAAAATTCCTTTTAAGCGAAACGCAATTTCCGAGGATTACGTCCTATAAAAGGATGCTTCCCTATTCCGTTTTCCTGTCAAGGGAGGTGCTGTCAATTCTGCTAATGGCCTTTGTCGGGACCAATAGAAATTTAATGACAATCGTAAGAAACAGAACAATACTGCGAACAGGACGACACAGTGCAATGCAAACACTTTCATTTCGTCATCAATAAAGCTTCTTCATCCACGTTAATTGAATTAAATCACGTCCAGCAAGCATCCCGCCCCGAACCTATTTCATCAAACGAAGCAACTTGCCGGCAGAAAAACCAGGGCAAAGGCACAATTTCATCTATTTTTAGTCGAACACTTTCGTCGTGCAACGGTCGGACCTAGTTAGTTCCATTTCCGCGAAAAAGTCGCTCGGTGGAACGCAAATACGGCGACATCGTAAAAAACAAAGCCGCCGATAAACGCAGGCCCTTCAGCTTCAGTGGAAAGAAGCTTCAGTGCGGGGGGGGGGGGGGGGTATAAAAGGGGGATAAATTAAAAAGCCTCGCGTGCCTTTGCTTTGTATTCAGTAGGCCGGGAATTCGCAGTGAACGGAGAGGAATCGCAGAAATTCCGTGCGGAAAAATGCAAGGCTGTGTCCTTGGGCCGGGGCTTCATGGCCGTGTCTGTGAAACTCGCGAAGCCTTGAAACGAGAAACAGCCGCATTCCGGCTTGCGTGAGAACGAACGTTAAAACTGCGCGAGCTTTAAGTGCGGCGGACTTCGCTGCGTCCCCGTTGCTGGGGCATCCGGTGCACAGCATAAAAGGACGCTCTAAAAATTCGGATCCGTGGCATGATCCAGTTGTGTGACCGTGGAACTCTTCAACCTTTGTTCTTCTTCACTTTCGGCGTCGTCGTCCCCCCCCCCCCCCCCCCGTTTCATATTTTAGCCCACCTCAATACGGGTTTCCTCGACATTGTTCTAAACTCGTCGCTTTTTCCTCTCTTTCTTCATTAACGAAGATTCAAATCTCTTTTTTTGGGAACATTACGGTTCGGGGGTGTTGTGAGAGGTTTCTTAGATTTGCATTTTGGTATAATAGAAGCAGAGGGTGAAGTGGAGCGGTTCATGTGTTATTTTGGAATATTTAGTAGTTTATATTCTTGATACACTTGTTTGACCTTGTTTAGGCAGTATGTTTCACAAATTTATGTGTGGGTGGTGTAAGGAGATCCCTTACCATGTGCAGGAAAACATGTCTGACTATATATAAGCTTGCACTACTTGAACTCGATGTACCGTTTTGTAACTGTTAACTGTTCAGTGTTTTAAGATGAGGTATTGAAATTAATACTGTGGTTTGAAATTGCTTAGAAACTTATTGTTACTGTCATTTAAAATTTTTAAATTATAAGGGAAAGTCCTACAGTACCGGGTACAACTTTCTTATTCCAGCGAATTATTAATCTTTGTGATAAAATTTAAGAAAAACGATTTATTCCCTTTTATTAAGCACAATTTTTCCTACAAATTACTTTTTGAAATTTAATTTTTACCAACAATAGCCCGAGTTATGGTACAAAAACTTGGAGTGGCCGGTACTGTAGGACTCTCCCCTACTACTACACCCTACTAGAAACAAACTGTATTTCTCCCTCATATTTATTCAGTGTCATTCCTGTACTTTTTTATAAATACATTAATAATAATAATATATTGTAAATTTTATTCTAAGAGCGAGAAGAGAGGAAGATTCGTGTAATCTTCACGAATATACAAAATTTGCCAAAAATTCCATTTAAATTTCTCAAATATTACCGTATTCACTTCTGTTCGCCATTCAAAAAAATCGTGGCCAATGTCTTGCTGAGTTTGGGATCAATAAAATTATGGCATGTTTTAGAAAAGACGAACTCGAAGAGGCAAGAACTCCCGCATATCATATATTCTGTATGCATTTCTCTCTGTCACTGTTTTCCTTGAAAGCACACTGTTCCTGCATTTCAACAACAGATGCGAATCACTGTTAAAATCGCCTCTCAGACTACTTTACACTTCACCCCTGACGACTTAACCAGTATCAAATGAATATCTAATGGCAAGTTGGACTCTGATATAAATTGTAATATACAGGTCTCCAGGCATGTGTCACATTCCCTTGAAAGGAGCCCATATTATTTCCCTCGTCTCGTTTCAATTTTCCAGCAATTTTCCTTGTCTGTTGCTCGCATTGTTTACATGTGTCGACGTATTTCGCTATCACATGACTGAGACTCGCAAATGCACTCGACGTTATGAAGATCGAAAAAGATATTTATAAGCTTCCATTATATTTACAGAACAAAAAGGATAGTTAAAGGATTCACAGTTAAACTCGATCGTACAAAAAGTTATAGTAACTTACAGTTAGTATTTAATTGGGCTCTTTTTTACAACGACTGCCTATTTAGTTTTCAAGCAACTAATACCCAATATCGTTCGGTTGAAATCAAATATCGAATCGTGAATTTCGCAACACGAAAAAGGAGTATCAATTTTATGCTCATGCATATATGAAAGTAAGTACTTGTGACAGAATATTCCCAATGGTGTTTTCAAATGACTTTCCAATATTGTGCACGGCTCTATGCAAGAAAATATGTGACTGATAAGGAAAGTACTAATGGAAGGGAATTGATGTTGATAAGTAGCAAGGCCAAACGCATAAGCGGGCCGAAGTAGAACAAGGCCGTGCTTGGCCAGACGTCATCGTTTACCGCCATCTGAAGCATGAATGAAGAACTATAAAGACCGTTTCTCGGAACGTGATTTCTCTGTCCTTTATCCTATCGATTTTTCAAGGTAAAGTGATATGAAAAAACCTGTCGATATGAAAAGATTTCATTAAACAGAAATGGAAGCTAAAAATGGGTTGCTTTTTTTCGTGAATTCGCAATAATCGTGTAATATTATAACATACGTGATTGTTCATTGGAATCATTATTTCTTTAACTAGAAACACTAATTAATGAGAAGTTTATATTCTTGTTCTTAGAGGATAATAGTTGCTCGCGATTTCACGTTCGCGTTACGAATATCGATGATGATATCGATGACTACATCTCGTGTTTCGCGTGGGCCGTTGTTTGCAGCGCGATTTCAAGCGTATTCCAGCAATTTCTCAGTCGGATTACATTAATCTCCTGCAGGTTTGTGTACAAAAAGGTTGGTTATTTACTGGTGGATTTAAAAAATTTGTATTAATCCTCTAACAGGTGGATTTATTTTATTTCTTAGCAAACATGGTGGAACTCCTGCTACATCGAAGTGTAATAGAATCTACTGTATCGACTCCTTTCCATTCTTCATATTGTGTGACGTATCTTTCCATATCACACGGCAAATAATACACTTTGAATTAGTGTCAAGTCATTTTATTATTTCGTTTTCCACAAAGCAAAACATGGGTAATGTGTAAAATATACGTCAACTTTAAATAATGTAATACAATGATGTCATTACAATTTGGAAACGTATATTTCTGTATCAGAATTGTGGTAGACATTGTTTTGAATGCAATTATGAATAATATTATACTCAACTTGAAATCACACAATTAATGTCAGGAGCATTATTGCGCAAGAATATTGCACTGATATTGATGTAGAATGGGATTATATAGATGGCACGGAATGAGCATTCATTTATGGTGATTAACTATTTAATAATAGTAAGGAAAAGGTATAAAAAGTATAATATAGATTATAGACGAAGAATGGAAGCAGAATTATTAGTTCACACGATATTTATTCTTTCATGCACATGCACACACTGCTGTTTATAAGTGGGTATTAGGACGCCAGCTGAATTTCCACAAAATGTGATGTATGTACAGATTGAATACTTTTCACCGCTTTTAATTTAAACTACCAAATAAAGTAAAATTTGTTACATTTCTTCAATAAATTTGCAACGTGTTTCAGCATTATTCCACAAATTTATGAAAGGCAATTTACACACGGCGCAAGCAGAAAAATTGCTCCGAACGGCAAATTGGGAGCCACAAAATTGGGAGAAAAAGGAAATTAAATTAAAATACATTTGTTTACGTTGTTGTTCATTAATTTTTTAAAATATTTTATGAGTATTTTTAGATTTAAAAAATAGGTGGGTACGTACCTACCTCCTACCTATATATATTTGATTTAAATTTGTTACTGTATGTTTTATGAATATTACATTTTTTATAAAACAAATGCTTTCGTTATTCAACAAATACCTACAAACAAATTGCACTCACTGTGAAAAATTGTATTTTAAAATAATTATTTATAATTAAATATAAGGGTGAAAAAAAAATCATTTTTGCCCAGAACGGCGGAAAAGCTAAATCGGGCCCCGAGTGTACATTAGGGTGGCCCTTATTTTCAACCTGCGATTTCTTTTGCTCTCACCCCCTAATCCATTTCATAAAAAAATAGTCCCTGAGAAAGATTATTGCAATCGGACAACAGGAAAGAGTGCCGACCAGGCCTTAAAGTTTAGAATTCATCAATGGTTTGAATTTGAAGAATTTCTCAAAAATGGTAAGCCCTATCGAAATTTTGTTCAAATAATATTAAAAGAGCATTCAATTTTCTACAATTACTGTGTATATAAGTATTTCGTGCTTCCAACCACTTTTTAGATAATAGTGTTTGAATATAGAGAGGTCCGCACCTCGCGCATTCCACCTGTACGGCGTGACGTATTGTCTATACGCGTGTAGTGCAAACCTCTCTATATTCAAACTCTATTATCTAAAAAATGGTTAGAAGCACGAAAGACTTATATATACAATAATTGTAGAAAATTAAATGCTCTTTTAATATTATTTCAACAAAATTTCGATAGGGCTTACCATTTTTGAGAAACCCATCGCTCACTTCGCATCCCGAACGCACACGCACACTTCGTTGACGTTCCCTTCGATTCCTTCATTAACATAATTAATCACAACCATAGTTTTAGATACAAAACAGAATTATTAGAGCAAAATAAGCCAAAGAGCCACCTACTCCCAAAAAGTATACTACTAGAACGTATTAAAAATATCGATCCAGAAATTAAGTATGTAGCAAAGCGAAATGCAGCTTCACCGCCGTACTTGGTATCTTGTACCGCGCGCGGCGCCGATATCGTGTAACATTTTCGTAAGTCCGACGAAATTTCGGAACAATGTATCCCGACCTATTCACGGAAGATCAGAGATGGCCCAGTTTCCACGATTTCGATCGTCAGGAGTCCGGAAAGCTGATTCGAGGCGACACGCTCCGCTCCACAAAGGCCCTCTCTCCGTGCTTCGACTTCGTTTTCGGCCCCCGGGATCGAATAACGCGCGACGTGACTCCGAAGATTGCATTTTCGCGAGATGAAAACTGCAGAAATAGGGATAAGCGGGCGTCATTCGTGCGAATAAACCGTCGGGGCGTGCGTGAATTCAAATAAACCCCGGCCGAGAAAGCGATATGACGTGCTCGAACGGGATCCCGATGATATTACCGTAGTTTTTCTCCTGGCTACGGGAACGATTGAAAATAAAGTCGGGCCTTGCGACAGAAGTCATGCGATTGATACTTGAACCAGCGCGAAATTATATTACACGTCGATAGTATCGAATTCCTTCGGCGTTTGGGTTGAAAATTTCGATGCTCGAGCCGTGGCAATGAGATTACGATGGAGTCGGTGGGAAAAATCCTTTGGATACGTTCCTTTCTCTTCTTTCTATGCACCGATGACACAAAAATGTCACAATAACTAAAGCATTAACTCCACAGATAATCTACGCGTTTAAATATTCTAATTAAATACTTCTGGCATCGTAGATATTTCGAAGGCAATTCTCCGTACATAATTCATGCACTCGCCGCGCAGACTAATTGTTTAACGGTCAATTTGTCCCTAATCACCGGACGAAGTCCAGCAAACGGACACGGTGTCTGCGTGGGCGTAAAATCGTGGCAAAGACGTACGATTAACGAGGGTATTTGCATATCTTTTTTAATACGAAATGCAACGATACGTATGCATGTAAATAAAAGTGGACGTTCTGTCGGATCTTGGAATCAGATACGATTACGAGGCAGCATTTAAATTGTAACCTAGCAAAAGTGACAAAAGTGAAACCCGCGCACGGTCGATTATATAAAAGGATAACAATTATATAAGGCAGCGAAACATGTGAGTCACTCGACGCGTTTCCTGCCACCCACGATTTACGTTAATTAGAACGTTATGAAGAACGCACATGAATGACGTCGAATCGAAAATAAGTGTGAAATCTCATTTGTTATTATAATTCGATTCATAGACAACGGATCAGACGCAAGCTGTTATTAGTATATTTGCACTTGAAGCCGCGCCTGATTACTCAAAACACTGGAAACTACGAGTGATCTACTGTGTTCGTATATTTTTGGGGACTTATAGAGCAAAGTGTCGAAATTCTTAGTGGTTCAATAAAATCTTAGTTTATAAAACTACTGAGTATCTTATTAATTACTATTACAATTTTTTCCAGGTTAACTATGTGAATTATATAGTATGTGAATTATAACTACTGATATTAATACGGAGAACTTTTAATTCATTATACACGAAATTTTTCCAACAGTTCTCGAACTCACTCAGCTGAAAAATGTTTTAATTTGAGAAAAGGGGTTGGCCAGACACTTGACTCCCTCGCTGCCTTTTATGAATAACTTTTTGGTGTATTCGAACGTGAAACGAACCAACATCCAGCGCTTTCAAAAGGCGGGAACGTCGTAATTACGAAATGGACCGTTTCTCTTCTTCCCCGCTCGAATGGATGCGTTTCTTCGGTTTCGGAAAAAGGAACGAGAACGCTCGGTGGATTCTCGTTAAATACAATAGATGTTTTACCATTTACGTTGGGATTCACGACCCAGCTGAAATTTTCTGTTTCCGTGTGCGTGGACCGTGTGCAACACGATTTAATCAGAAAACCAGAATCGTTGAAAAAATGTTAGGAACCAATTAAAAGAATGAAATGGAATAAATACAAATGTTCTTGCTCGATGAATGTTGATAATATTGAAACTTCTTTCAGCGTGTACACCTATGATTTATTTAAAATAAAGTGAAATTATTTACTAAAAGTATCGAGTGCACACAAAATGCAGTTGCATTTTATGAGTGGTATACAATTTTCGTTACAGCTACGGAAAGGTAAAAAATATTCTGTACGCATATGGTATCAGATTGGTGGATATGAAATTGCTGTTTCACGTAGGAAAGCTGGAATGAAAATATTTTTTGCTTTTTAACTATTTTATTTATTTTATATTTTGAGTTTCTGTGGCTTTTAACGAGTAGTAAGCCAGCGTTAACAATTATTATTGTATCCCCACCATAAACACAGGAACTTTTACTCTATCCGCGATCGGCAATTTCATATGCACCAGCCCAATATCTTTAAATTCGTTTAGAGCACAGATTTGCAGCAAAATGTTCACATCCTCGGGAATAAACCAATAATTTCACATTGAATTCTAACAATTTCAATATACATTGTATAGAATTATTAAAAATCGCAGCAGTTTGAAAGCCACATTTACTAGACAATCTAAGTATTGAATTTGCAACGTCATATTATATTCCTGCCACTTGGTTAAGTCCCCAGAATTTAATACTTCTTCCACTCTGTACAGAAATTCTATATCTCTATACCACCTACAGACACTTGTTCCTTCTTTTCCTCCAAACATGCCTTGCCGGTTCCACCAAAGCCTTTTCTCGCTACACTGCCACAAAATCTTGTAATAACTCAGTGATCGTATTTCGTATAAACCATTCCTGAGCCAGTTCCAAGATTTCCTAAACATCCACCTAGTGTTATCTTCCATAAATCTATATTTCTGAATTTTGCTCTACACCTCGCAACAACCTATCACATATCTCACACACATTTACAATACGAAGACATATGACAAGTTTCTACATTCACAGAAACCAATCTCTTAATATTCAATTTGTATCACTGTTACAACCAAAGTATCCCCTATGAAAAAATCAACTAACATCCTCCACTGATCCCCCAATTCCAGAATTCTCAATATCGATCATCTCAAAAATATCAATGTCCCTTCCACAGTGTAAACTGAAATATATGTCAAGGAAACGTTGCTGCATAAACCGACAGTGAACTTTTGCAGAGATCCAAGTGTTCTCGTAGCACAATCTGCATGACGAAAATACGCCCTTATGCGTATTCACGTGCGAGGAACCGCGAATACTGCAGGTGCAGGCTCTCGATTCCTCCTAAATAGAGACTTCGAGTACCGTAAGCTCTTACCACAGGGGCATTAATTCGATCCCCTTTAATTAACGTCTCTCTACCACGTGCGCTTAGAGCCCTTTCTTCCTCGTACCGAGATGTTTCTGCCTCGATACAGTATATCCGGCGGTGGGTTAGTTTCGCTTTATTCCAAGCCCCCTTTACTTTCTGCTAAACCATAGACAATGTTGATGAAAGGAGATCACTGGTCATTTCGCCATTATGAGCATTTCATTTGTTTCAAGCCTTTCAACAATTATTTCACTGATTGTTATCCAGAGTTTACGATTATGAAATTTGTAGGAGAATTAGGGATTTATTGTCGTAACGAACAGTAAAAGATGTTAGTGTTGAAGGGAGGAAGGGATTAGAGTGAAATGAGTGTTTTAAGTTTACGTTTCAAAGGATCCTGTGGAAAGGGACATTTTGCCAAGACTGTTTGAGTATTTAGTGAAAAAGGTGTGTAAAGGAAGTAATTGATGTATTTAAACGAGATTCCAGGGATTAAGTGGCTTAAGAAGAGCAAACTTGTGGAAGTTAATGGACTTATATAACAGAAATATATATACTTATATAACAGAAATATATACTTATATAACAGAAATATATACTTATATAACAGAAATATATATACGTGGGACACAGCTTTTCCAGCATTAAAGAGAATGGTTCAAGATTATACGAGTGTGTATATAAATCTGCAAACTGCAATGAGACAATTCGCAAATTACCCACCTCATCCGCATTTTTTCACTCTCATTACTGTATACTACACATCAGTGCCGTCTTATCGTTATCCAGGAGCCTGAGGCGAGCTCAATACGTGGCCCTCTAAATTATTCTAAATTAAATAATATAAAAAATACCGCACTAACACGCGAAGTGAATAAGTAGCAAAACAATTGAATAAATAAGATTAAACGTGGGGTCCATTCCAAGAAAAAAAGGCCCCATTTTATAATCTGGTGTATTCGTTATTTTGTTTTCGTCATAGTTGGACGGCCCATTTTCATTTATTTTTCTAGCTTTTGTAACCCAATTTTTTTAAATTTCCAATTTTCGGGGGCCACTTGAACTCCGGGGGGCCCTGAGGCGGCTGCCTCTTTCGCCTCCAAGTTAACACACGGCGCTGCTACACATTTTCAAATCCTCGAACCCCCATTTTTCTCAAAATCATTTTCTACCTATAACTCCTAATACAAACTGTACGAATAGGTTTCGTAATTCCCATATGTTCGGGAGCCACGGGAAGAAGGACGGACCCCTCGGGGCGATGGGACTCGAACCCACAATCTTCGGGTCCTCTACACTACTGATCAGGCGCCTTACCAATGTCGCCAAAGCCGACACCCCGAGATCTCTTATCCCGAGCTCCCTCTTATGAAGTTTCGTGATCCCACAATATTATACAAATGAACCACTTCCCAAATCCTTGGACACCTCTGTCAGTACTCTCTAGGTACACCTATCGACATATTTGAATTCACTGTTTCCTCTGTACAAACGCAAACGGTCACATTTAGTTACGGATCTTTCTGGACCTGTCGCTCCCTTTAAATAACATTGCATCAGAAGAACTTGTGACAGTAGACGCGAAAACGCGAGAACGGATCGTGCTTCGTTTATTCCCGGAAATATTTCCACGGGGCTGACAATTTCCCAGCGTCGTCGGGCTTTATGAAATTATTACACGACAGTAACAGATGCCTGAGGGCGGATTAAAGAAACCGTAATCCCTCCAACGGCGTGGGTGGACAGGCGCAAGGAAAGTGGCTTATTTTACCGAAGGAAAGGGAGATTATCTCGAGCACGTCCTGAACAGAAACCTCCGGTTTCCTGATTCATAGGCTGCCTCGTGTTACAAGCGCCTCCGTTCTACCAGCCGGCGAGCATCTTACCGGGCGCTAATTAAAATTACGCCCGGCTGAGCTCGCCGCGCACCTACGGCTATCGCGATGATTCCGCGTGCGTACGAAAGGAAATCGTAATTGGTCCTCCTTATGGGGACCATTATCCTGCTCCTGTTTCATCGCTTGACCATATTAATGTGACGGCGAAAGTGCAACCAATTTGTCGTGGCTGTATGTACGCGCCACGTTTGATGATAAGGATTTTTATTTCTTGAAGTAAATTCTGCTATTTCGCCAAAAAAATGTATACTTTTATGATACTTTATTATTTTTTAGAAATTGATGTGTCGGCGGAGGATTGATAAGGTAGTGGAGATATCTCTTAATGTTTTGAAGCTGCGGAATTTTTTAGGGAAACGATTTTTGGTGATTCTGACTTTCTTAGTTTATGCATTAGGTTTCTATAATTTTTTATAGGAGTTTTGACAATGTTCATTTTCCGAATTCACTGTTTCAGAATTCAGATATTATTATTATTATTATTATTATTATTATTATTATTATTATTATTATTATTATTATTATTATTATTATTATTATTATTATTATTATTATTATTATTATTATTATTATTATTATTATTATTATTATTAAGCGTCTTTATTGCACAATACAAAAACAAAAATAAGATTGAAGAAAAAGAAAATAATAGCGCAACCTGACCTTAGCATAGAAAATGATTGTTTTAATATACATAAACGAATTATTATAACTTCTGTGATATCTGAATTCTGAAACAGTGAATTTCTTCTATTACACCGCGTGTATTATTCTCGTTGTTGGAAAGAGAAACAAGCCACTGACGTTAACGATGGCAAGATTAATTACTTCAACTATGTCCACTAAATACCTTTTATTCAAATTGAGCCTTGAACTCTTCCTTTAACATCCTATACAAGAATCAAGCAGTGCTTGTTATTATGCAAGTGTTTCAAATGCGAGTCTGAGAAATGGGAAGACATGCCCATCGATTCAACGCCAGCAATTAGCAATCAAAGGTAATGATTGTCTCCGACATTGACTGTCTGACGGTGCAAAGGTGGGTGTACGTAAAGCGAATTAGAATTGGAAGCTGCTCGATGACTCGTATGCTTAGTCACCTGATGAATATTATGGCTGAATATTAAAACGACATCGAGACAAGTGAATGTCATATCCTTTTTTTTTCGTATCAAACGCCTCGTTCTTTTACCTCTATCCTCCTGTTATTTCCATACTAATCTGTAGGCATATCACCACTATTATTAATCAGACTTCCACAAAATTGAATTCATTCACAATTTCAAATTACCGTCAATTGAGGATCTTGCAGCGAGAGGGGTGCAGCTCCATTTTTTACAATCTTTGAGTTATCACGTGTAATATACGTGAAAAAATCCTACATCGTTTGCTGTATGTTTGATGCAAATCCGATAACAAATGAATGATTTCTTGTAAATACATCAAAATAGAATTATTGATATTAATATTATTATTATAGAATATTTTTTCGCTTAATTAGAAATAAAAACTTATCAACTCAATATCTACTACTTATTGTGTGAAAATATATATTCTTCAATTAACGTTCTCTTTTCAATGTTAAGTGAAAGCAAAAATTTGATGAACGGTTTTTTCTAATTTCCTCGAAGACTCCTCGCCCTGCAAGGTCCTCAGTTTCTAATTCTTTATACTATTTTCTAAATAATAAACGCTGAACTTCATCTAACGACCCGACATTTCCTCAACGTTTATATCACTTAAAATAATTTACTTATTTGCCTGAAATAAAAATTGTGATGCCCAGTTGAATACTATATTTATCCCCTTAATAATTATTAAAGAAATTCTCATTGAATACAGTATAGTTCAATTGCGAGAACACACTTTTCGGTTTTTATGATCACATTCTGAGTTCACAGAAGAGGGTGGATCTCGCGAATTCCCTTTGAATACGTTCCCGTCTGCATATTTAACGGAAACTGGATGAGGCTCTGAATCATTAACGCCTCTAGCTGCTTGAATACTCAACGCCGTTTTGCCAATTAAAGCGGGATCGCCTACCGATCCTAAGCCGACGTGTGCCTTTCTAACTGACCGTGGCACAATGGCCGAGTAAAGAATGAACGAGTGAAAATCTCGCTGGCATGAATCACGGCTCATAATAACAAAAGATTCGACGGCCCGTATTTAGGCAGGGCCGGCGTGTCTGCTTTAATTCCTGCCTTCTCGCGAGAATACCTAATGAAGATATCTAAATTTACCATTCTATAATAAAAGCGAAGATGTAGAGTTGAACGACGTATTAAAGTGCTAATTATTTCAACGATCTCCCATTTTCCTCGTCGTTCCATTCATTCCCATCATCTTCCTCAAGCTTTCGGTATCGTTAATAATTTTACAATTTCTTAGCTACCTTTATATACCATTTTCATTTGAATTTCTTATCAATCTATTCGCAACAAACAGCAAATTACAATTCGTACTAAAAACTCTGGTTAAACTTTCTCTTTACCAGATCACACTGCTCAATTATAAATAATAATTAATCTTCTGTTCTACGTATTCGTGCAACCACATACTTTACAGTTATTTCGAGTAAATAAAACGGAAATGTATGCCTTCGAGTAAATAAGACGGTAATGTATAATCGATAAATCATTCCCCAAGCAGATACCTATTGCAGAGAAAAAAGGAAGTGTAAATGATCTCGAAACGGTTTTGGCGTGGCCATTTATAGTCCTCTTTCCGTGATACCCTGACTCTCGCGCATCCTCCTCGGCTCCTTCGGCTTTCCTTTTTCAAAGCGTTGTGCAGTTTAAGGATACAGCTATTTGTAAGTTAGAAGGGGGCAGGTCGCATATGAGCTCGTTACACGGTCGATCCTTTGCAGAGATTCGCAATCGATCATTTCGACGTGCAACCTGTCCGTCTCTTCCACTCGGCTGCCTAGACGAAGCCTTATAGGGATGGACGTGTGACTCGTGTCGTAAATCGTTGTTGGACCTAAAGCCGCTCTCGAGACTTCAATTTCGAACCTATTCCGTCAACTATAAATTACTTCTACGGCACGACCATTAATCGGCATTAACTTGCAACATTGTGGCTCGGGGTGGACGCGCAAGTTTAAACAAACATGATTACAGATCTTCCACTGCGATTAAAATACAACTGATGGGTGAAATAATTTCAACCGCGTACTGTGCGCGTCACATTTTTGCGGACGCTAGAAAAGTGTTTGAGAATTGATTTCTGTGCGTTATTTTAGCTATCTGCCTGCCCACGAAATTTTTTTCAAATTCTTCTGCCACATTTCGGTATAATTCACTTATGAATCTGGATTAAAAATTTTCATAGCGCCTACTAATCCACTAAATTAAAAAAAGAAATATGTATAGGTGCATATTCAAATATCAACCTTTTTAGAATACAATATTAAAATTGATATAGATTATATTGTTAGTCGCGCCAAGGCCCATTGTCCCCCATGCAAATGTAACCAGAACCAGAGATGGGCAAAGTTTTTATTTAAATAAAATTTCGAATAGCGAATAAAAGTTCAAAAAAATTATTCGTGATGTGTCGAATAAAGTTGACCCGGGTTAACTTATTTAAAATCAACATTATTCATCAAATAATCTAAAGTTAAAGTAATTTTGATTTGATATTTCTATATTTGAAAAAAATGTATCTCGTTTCTTCTATCGTTTTTAATATAAGAACTTATCGATGATGTGCGTCGCGAATAAGCGACAGGGGTAGCAAACCTGTTATTAGGAACGCGACGAACGTTGATAGATAATATTTAAAAAGAGGTGACGTCAATTTTCCGCACCGATGTTGATCGTAATTTTCTGTTTTGATTCGGTTTGACAGGCGACCTTACCTGCACCGTCGGTTCCCGTCAACCTGAACCACAGCAACGTTGGTGGGAGAAGGACGGAGGGAGGGAACCGTAGGACCAAGCAGAGTGGGAATTCGTGCGAACGAGGAGAGAGGGATGGCGGAACTGTCAGTGCTACATCGGTTCTCTTCACGTAAGGACGAGCCGCGAGGGATCACCTGCGAATTGCCTCTCGTCGGGACACCTCTTCTCAGCCAGGTGAGCGGTGTGACTTTTAAACTCCCTCCAAGATTAATCGCCGCTGATTGCCCACGACAACTCACGGTGCATCGTGCAGCAATCGGTTCGTACACGTGAGTACTCGCTTACGACACTTAGTCATTCAAAGAACGGCGTGTAGCATGCTTTTTTACAGAAGGAAAGCTTTAAGCCACGAGTAGTTTCCAGGGGCATAGGTTTAAGTTGAAACTTTATGTCTGTGCGTAACCGCGATACGTGGGTTGGCTGATGCACCGTGGTGTTTACCAAGTCAGAAATTGCTGTACTGGATTGAAATTTTATTTTAAACAAATTGCTGTTTGAATTTTCGAACGTGGGGATTTGGAATTTTGCTGTTATTTTGTGGGGTGAAATTAAACGCGAGGAATTGGTGGATAGACAAAATAGATAAACAAGGGGAATTAATGTGGATCATTATTCAACACAATTTAATTACACGTAAATATTAAATCGAAACATTTTAATGGGCATGTTTAGGTTTTCTAAGGTTTCTTAGGTATATAGCATCATGTACTGCGAGTCAGATTTGTTTAAGTATAATTGATACGGTCTTTAATCGGAATTATATAGTATGCTACTGAATTGTTTGACCGACCCTTTCTATTATTTTCTCCTAACGTATAAATATTAGTCAACAAAGGTTTTTTCCAAAGCATTACAAATTTAATATTGAAGTCCTTAATGTTTTTAAAATTCTCGCCAAAAGATTGATAAATTACCCGACTGTATAACTTTCGAATAAAGGGGGAATATAATTGCATAAGCATAATTAGGAACACTTGGGCATGCTTTAAATGCCAGATTCTGACCTGACATGCGCATTGCAGATCTCTCAGCTGCTCGGTGTACCTACACGCCACCCCCAATTGCTTCCGCGACCTTGCTACACTTGCTCCACCCACGATAATGAAATTGTTGCATACACCGAACGCATCTGTGAGTCAGTTTGCAACGAGCTGCTCTCTGCACTCGAGTTCGCCCTCCAAGCGATTCTCTCCAGCGCTCGTCGCAAATACGCGCCCACTAGGACGCAAGTACTCTGCCTTGCGGAGACATAGCGGCTGCCTGAAGACTCAGTCAAATGGTGTGCAAAGCAATATTCGTAAAAATACAAATTGCCAAATATGTTCTTGGCTGCTCATCATAAAGCTGCACTTATTTGCTCACATTCCTGCGCAATTTACTATCTTTGTGTACAGAATAGCTAGGTACTGTGCTTTGCAGAGATATAGGTTCTAATGTCACAAACACCAATAGGGGGCACAGTCAGTAGGACCCTTGAGTGTCTCGCAGACAAGACAAACGCCCAGGGTTGAATTCAGGGTACATTTAGCGTATTAATGCTCTAAGATCCCGCGGTTTGTAGAATCGTGACCAAATAAACGCATCCCTGTAATTCTGTAATGAGTGGTGAAGAACGCATTTAGTGGCTAGCATCCTCAAGAGCAGGGCCGAATTAAGACCTTTACAGGCCCTAAGCACTTAAAAGATTTTGAGGCCCCCTTATACACAGTGATCACTTCAAGGCAAGTTACCATTTCTTAATTTGACTAAAGTTACCATTTCCGATAATTTGACTAAAAAGTGTTTCCAACAATAGCTAGATTTTAACCCTTAACTGCTATCCTGGGGTCGCTCGTGACCCCAGGCACGCAAAGCTCGCTGCAAAATTGTTGGTTGTCTAAGTTTGTAAACTGAATTTCTAATTAATTTTACAATAATAGTTTAACTTTCTACGTTTCTATTATTTTATAGATTACCCAAGAACAAAATATCCATAGTAGTTGATCTAGTGTCGACTTTACAAATTTCTGTGTCCTTTTTTATTTGGGGTCTGCCACAACCCGACTATACCACTCACGTTTGCCAAAAACAGTATACAAGTTAAGAGTTAAAATTCAGAAAATTTCTCTGCTACCCACCTTTCTCCTAATGCTCTAAGCACGTGCTTATCTCGCTTATTGGTTAATCCAGAACTGCCCAAGAGCATCATCTTACACAGCACAAGCATAAGTCTTACATAAGTTACTAAATCCCTGAAAGGTACAATAACAACCATACACTAAGTACTGTGCGTTGCACGAATAAAGTGATGTCACAAAACCCAGTAGGATGTAAAGTCAGTAGGTCTCTTCTGACGGTTCTCCATACACGTTTTAGTCATTAGCGTTTTAAGGGCCCTAGGTGTGTACCAAACGTAAACATAAAACTGTAAGTGCAGTGGGATGCACAACGGGTGGTCGGAAACACATTTGATGTCCAGACCACTGAAGAATATTATTTAACACGGTACTGAGAGCCTCGGGTTATTCACCATCTCTTTAATGCACAATGCTCGAGCGCATCGTTCGCCAGCTTGTGCCTCTCGACAAGTACCTGCCACGCTGGATACGCCGTGTATCAAAAGGTGACCGTCCGCAGACGCGTTTAATTGCCGAAGTCGACAAAGCTGGCAGCGGTGCGCGTTTAAGTATCGCGGTTAATTAAAGACTATCAGAGTGGAGACGGGCAGCAGTGCGGAGCTGTCGGTTCAGAAGGAACGCCAACGATCTGCCCGTACCCTCGACGGGGGGGCGAGGAGGACCGAAGAGAATCGCGTCTGCCACACGTCTGGCTTATGCGACTTCGAGATGAAAGATAGGAGGGTTGAGGGACTCGCTTCGAATGACCGAACGATCTCGAGATGCGGCTACCTAATTGCACCGTTACGCTAACCAACCGTTAAATCATCATCGTGTCGAGCCCCCCTGCCGCAGGGGGGCTCTTGAAGCCTTCGCGAAGAGTTCTGACTCTTTGAGGACCAACCTCGATGTATTTCTGTCAACGTGTCTGAGAATTAATTTAAAAACCCGGTTTCGGAATACCTAGCAATCAGTCTGCTTGTTGATTTTTATAAGAAATGAATGGAATAAAGAGAGAACTTTTGCGAATCTCGAGAATTTATTACTCGATAAGTAGAGTGTTTGGGTGTGAGTTGTGATAATGTTGACGTGCGTTACGAAAAGTAGCACGTTTTAATTTTCTTACGAAAATAGCACGTTTATCTTCGTTACTACGAAAACTATCGCGTTTCGGTTTTCGCTGCGAAAACTTAGCATGTTTCAGCGATTTGCCACGAAAAGTAGCACGCTCCAATTGTAGCTACGAAAAGCAGCATATTTGCATCATTGACTACGAAAAATAGCATGTTTCGTCTTTCGCTGCGAAAACTAGCACGCTTGAGCGATTTGCCACGAAAAGTAGCATGTTCCGTTTATAGCGACGAAAAGCAGCACATTTGGATGATTGGCTACGAAACATCGAGTGCGTCTACTTGAATACCTTCCGACGCGATTTTTATTTAGTACTAGGTCGGTAATTAATTAAACATTGAAATACCGTACTTAAATTATGTAGATTAAAATTTTCATACGTGTTTCCTTTTGGAGATTAGATGGAGTTATTATTTATTAAACAATATTTTCAAAAGTTGAATTCTTCAATGCAAAATGCACTTGAACAATTTAAACTAACCGCGCGCCAAAACGTGATAGTTTCTGCAGTTTAATCCAAAACGTGCTATTCTTCGCGGCGAAACAGGATAATGTGCTAGTTTTCGCCGCAAAGTACGAAATGTGCTATTCTTCGTAGCTAAGCAGTCAAGTATGTTAGTTTTCGCGGCGGGAGACCAAACGTGCTAACATTCGTCAGAAACGATGGAATGTGCGTCTTTACGTGGCAAACTGAAACGTGCTGTTTTTCGTAAGAAAATTGGAACGTGCTACTTTTCGTAACGCACGTCGATATATTGTAAAACAATTTGTAAAAAAAAATACGAAACAGTAATAAAAATAATATATAAAAAATATTTTAAGCTATAAAATTTTATTTAATTTAATCAAAAATGCACTGAGAACTAAAAACTAGCTCTAGCCTGTAAATAGAAGAATCCACAATTCTTTGATAAAATAGCGTTTTGATGAAACAGCTTCAAAACTGCCTCTTCCAAAATAATTATTACACTAAAAACCGTTCTCTGTCCAGAGAGTTATCGCTTCGACACGTTTCGCTTACTTTCCACCCCATTATGGCGTGCATCATTCATGTTTCCATATAAATTTTCATTTCACTTTCTCTGCCACGAGCAGATTTCCCTTTTTGTGAGAATCGTCTGCTTGGAGCAGAACGATGGGAACCTATACCCAGGGTCTTCCTGGACGTATTGAGCGGCCCTTAATGGAATTAATTAGGGTAATTAGAAAGGATTAGGAAGTGAACAAGCCTATGTATTAATTAGCACTGGGAACCCGAGATTATCGCAGAAGTGTCATGCAACGACTTTGCTATTTTCTGATGCACTTTGGGCAGACACGTGCGTGCCATATGCGGATGCGTGGTTAATTGCACGCGCGATGCACCAGCGTTGCATTTACAGTGTTTACATCCACGCGTTTTCGCTACTCGATAGTCGGAATCTATTCGTAATTTTCCGTTTGCTTTCTATTCGAAATTCTCGTTCTTTTCATACTAAATACTCTCTATGAGACCTAACCACTTTTGCTATAGAAGTAATCGAAGCAATAAATTAGTGATATTAATTACCCCACTGTAACTTTAACACCTTACAAATTGACAGCGATTATACCGTGAAATTTGGTAAAGTTTTATGAATATAAATTTTAAACTCCACAACGTTCAGTTTCAAATAAAATGTAAAGCTTATAATGAATAATAGAGTAAACGAATGAATAGATTAAGAACGAAAAAGAGATGCGAGGGATATTGAAAACTGATACGTCGATAAATTAGTGAATCGCTGCTTCAATGCAACGAGTTAATGCGCCAAGCACACCTGAGGCTCGATCTCAAAGAGGCATCGAATTCCATAGGAAATGGCTGCGTGTCCCACGTTTAATTATAGAGATGCTGTCGTGTACCTGGGCTGGCCAAACTCATGGGAGTAGCGTATGGTAATCCTAGCGAAGTAAGTTTTAGTAAAACTATAAATAATCACGGCAATAAGAGGACACGAACACCGTCGAATACCTGGGTCAGCAGACGTTCCGGTTTAGACTACTAGATAGGCGGTGGAGTTAGAAGTTAGACGACGTTATGTTTCTCCATAATTTCGTTAAATTAAGAAAACTAAAGCGAACACTCATAATTATCATGTCTTTCTTCCACCGCGTAGCAAATATTAATAGAACTTAACTACAACGCTTTACTTCCACTCGCTGCAAACACTGACTCTGACTGCCTAAAATTCCAATTAACTCTGAGTATCAGAGAATTCAATTACTAGAAAATTATTAATTAATACAGAGGTTGTGAGAAACCCATGTAATGGAGCTATTCAAACACAAAACCAGGAGCTTTCGGGCTGATAAAATCTACCGAACGAAGAGCAGAATGGTGAACAGTTATGAAACAGAACAGCTTTACGCATACAACCAGAAAATCCAAGCGCACTTTTTCTCAGTTTAATAAATTCAGATACCTCTGTAAGGAATTGCACACATTCATCGCGATGGGTGGTCCTGTTTGAATTGGAAACTAAGTTGGTTCACTGTAATGGCTGCGTTTATATAGTTGCACTGTGTTTCGTTTGTAAATCTCGCTAGGCCGATCTAATGCATCCAGGCTTCCATGTGAATAAATAGAGTGTAGAAGGAAATGCGCAGTATATTTGGCATCGATTTCTCGGATGCGCTCGGTGCTTTCTCCGCGAACGAGTCGAGGAGCTCTAATTCCACCGCTGATGACACGAGCGAGTCTCCATCGTTCGTGGAATATCGAAAACGAGTGGCGAATAAGTCGTGTTGCTCTCGGTTCTTAACCATAAAAGACTGTCAGGATTGCGTCATGAAACGTGACTCACGGTAGCTGCTGGCCTAAAAACACTATTGCCACTTGACAGACGATGCCGCGTTAATAATTTCCTGCATGGGGCATCGTCAATGACTGACATTGCGTTAAACCGAATTTAAATGGTTCGATTTCCACTTTTGAGAGACGGAGAGTGATTAAGAACTGAGAATCGTCTCAGATTATAGATTAGATTAGAGCAAACTATACTTCCACGTGAGTGTATAGAATGAGAATTTAAATTATACTCTAAGTTTTAAATTGCACTCGAAAATCGAGTCGAATGAAGTATAATTTCATAAAAATTTTAATTAATTTATATCGGCATTCTAGATTGAATTCGTGTAACAAAGTTTCAATTAACTTTATATCATTTTCCATGAACGCAGTCTACAAACTAATTATTCTATAAATCATTATATTGTCTAATTATTCTACAAACCATTTCCCATAAAATCTGTTATTTAGAATACCTACGCTTCGTTTAGTGGCTATAAAACGTATTCTAACGTTTTGCCTAAGTTTTACTGAATGCCTAATTCGTGCTCCATTTCGAAGCTTTCGAATTGTTTGGCTTTCAAGTGGCTATAAAATCGTTCAAGTGGACAATTCATTCCAATTATTCTTCGCAGTGTATAATTCTTGCATATATCAATTACCAAATATTGTAATTGATGGATGCAGTCGCTGCAGAAGGGGCACCTCGTGGGTGGATGGGTCGCAGGAGTCGAACCGTTGTTTCTCTTTCAACCGTTTACTCTGGATAAAGATCGAATATTTCCAGCCGTGGGTAGGATCGCCAGCACGTGGGCGCATTCAGCTTTACCGCAATTACGTTTCCACGTCCAATCGTTTTCGTGCTTTCTTCATCCACGGTCATCCGAGTACTTGACCCCTGAGGTAGTTGCAATATCCATTGAACGTTGCGGGCAGAGTAGCTCGGAGTTCAGGTGTTCAATGTATTCCATAAAACGAACCTGCAATTTATTTCCATTCCTCAAAAGTGTGTACTCCTTTCGATAATGGATAGTGAATTCATACCATGAAAGCTTTGGACAAACTGTTTCTTCAAAAGTGTGTACATGTATCAGACAATTAGAATAATATATAGGTATTTCAAATTTCAAATGATACGGTAGGATTTTATTTGGAGTGAATGGAAACAAACTGCTGGGGATATGTGGAACAATGTCCACGTATGATACTAATGAAAAAGCAGTGGTTTATATAATTCCCTTGTGAAATTACATTAGAAAAAATGCATACAATGTGGTAATTAATCACATTTTTATGTTAAAAAAGAGAAAATTAGTTATATAATCCAAAAACATAATAGTTTGTAAATATATGTAATACAACGCGATAATAATAGTTTTAATGCATGGATATAATAATTTCCATATTATAATAAAAAGCAATATATAATAAAAACGATAATACATAATTTTATTGATCAAGGAAATCAAAGTTAAATAACATTCAGTATGGCAAGTTGTAGCAGAAACAAATTATATAGCCATGTAATACAACATCTTCTTGATACAGAAGAATAATAAATTCAGGATGGTTTAAACCGCTGTTTTTTAAGTTGCTTTTTAAAGAAAGGAAGAAAATTTTAAATTGGAAATTGAAATTAATATCTGCCTTTGTCTTGAAGGATCAGAATTGTGGGGCTCAGTGGAAAACAGGCACATGCCACATATGCATAAACTAACTTTACTGCTCGGCTTCACCCGAAATTTAGATTCTAATTTAATAAAAAAAAAATTTTTATATATTTATTTTTCTTTCATGAAAATAGTCACGTTCATCTGGATTAGCTAGGCATAATGAGCTGGGACACATTTCGTGACCCCAGAATTTACAGTTCGAAAGTTTTTAGGCAAGAAACAAACACACACACACACTTTCTGCTTTATATATTAAAATGTTCGTCTCTTTGTACCATTAATTCGTTCCTGCAATGTAATGTAATTCCACCGCAACATGTACGTTTCACCGAGCAGATTCATATTAAATTTTTCACGCTGAGAAAAAACAAATGCGAGGTGGAAATGGGGCTCCTTGGGGACACGTGGCCTAATAAAATTAATATTTCAGCTAAAATGTGATGATAATTGTCATTTACCATCTAATTTGAGCACCGTTTAAAATAATTACAATTTCGTACCGCATTTCCTATGAAAATAATTTTTCAATTAAAATTTGACAATAGTTTTCATTCACCATGTAATTTAAGTACCGTTTAAAATAATTACACTTTCGTACCACATTTCCTACGAAAACAATTTCTCCTTCAAATTGCTTTCCTCTAAAATCATAAAACCGTGGCATGGGCCTGTTTTTCACTGAGCCCCTCAATTTTAAATTTATCTTATTGTTCATACACAAATGTCCCTTAGTTCAACTCTTTTAATCGATATGTTGGTTATCAATAAATACTAGGTAAACTACTAATCTTTACATAAACCTTAGAAGAAGGAACGATTATAACACTTTCAAATACAAAGAAAAATCAATTTTAAAATCGATGTATTATCAAGATTCTTATGGCAACCATCTGTACTCATATTTGCGTGCACCAGAATGCACCAGCCTGTATCCAAAGTAATAATCAGTGTTCAGGTACCGGTATACCTTTGTGAACGTTACGCAGGCTCTATTCAGGAACGTTGCTGCTGAAATATTCAGCGAAACTATTCAACACAGAGTTCAATTGAGATTTACAATTCCGCTACAAACATTCGAAAAATTCATTTCATTTATGATTTTTGTGTTGCTCTAGTGGAACTAGAATTCATGACTCACGTTCTCGATTTGTTTCAGAAAAAAAAACAGAGCATCGCCCGTCGAGTGGTCGCAGAACGATAGGCGTTTGATCAAGCATGGCAGCACCACAGGCCTCCTCTCGTCTCGAGCTGCTGCAGGTATGCTAGTACATTCAACTTCATTTAAAATATAGAACGTTTGCATGTAAGTAGGATCTAGTATAAGGGACAGGTTCAGTGCTTAACACGTTCCATACCACTATAAAGAGTGATAAGAAAAGTAGATTGTAATATTGAATTAAGTATACTTATAGGTAAAAATAATAGTTGTGTGATATTCTTCATATTTTCAGCTTTTTGTTTTACTTCGATTTAGGAACTAAGTGGAAAAATACCTTTTTCCTTTGAATGAAAGTTTCACTTCTGGTGGCCCAAGTGGCATAGAACGTGTTAAACAGGTTCATAGGTTCGTGTAAATGTGTGACATATTATTTCATGATTCAGTAACAAAATACACGATGGACTGTTCTATTCACTCGGTCGTACAGCCACGTCTTCGTGAAAAATCGTATTAATAAACTAACAATGAAAGTATAGTAGCTTTATAATTGAAATTAGTTAATAATTGAGTTAGAAATAATTATTCATATGGAAGAGTGTATATCAAGATTTAAGATAGCCAATGGAAGATTAATCTTGAATTTAAATCATAAGCTCTTGTGTGTTTCAATATTTCTTTTCATAAAATGAAACTATCACTGCAAAAAATAGTTAAATTTTTAAATTTGTTTAATATGAAAATGTCAAACCTACAAGATACTCAGTGAACATTATTTAGCCATATTGTAAAAGTACTACAGACATTTCACAATTTCCTAAAAATTCTTTATTTAATTTATATCAGAACATTTCATGTAATTTGTATGAAACTAGCATATTTCCACGAATTAGTTAATCACACCATACCATCGCGATAAAGCACGGAAAGCTTACCTGTAACTCAACTCAAGGTTAACGTTCGCACCCAAAGATCAATGAACAGACGTTTGTAGATATGTATCAAGATGGAGAATAGTTATTTCGAGTACCTGATATAAAGATATGCAAATAGGAGCTAAGTGAACACAAAACAGAAGCCAAATAACTACATAGTATGACTAATCTTCTCAATAAAAATACACTCTGTGGGAATTTATGATTGCACAAAATTCTCATAAGCTGCAACAGATTAGGAAACACAAAAACTGAAGACTATTAGTATTCTTGTATGTAACGAGGTCTTCGTGGGCCATTTTATTCTGAAAAAAAGATAAAACTGTTGTGTGTCCCTAATGAAAGGAACTCGTGTTGCATTCCTCGTGAATAGCTCAGACCACAGCGTGAACTTAGCCTCTAATTATGTGGGAAAGAAAACTTCTTCAAACATCCGCTTTATAACAATCTAGGGAACGTGAAACTGAGCAGAAAAGAACAGCTTTTTACTATATCCATTCCTGATAGTTTTCTGGTATATCGAGCACCACAAAATAATTAATCTTGGCAAACTCGGTGGGATTTTCTTATTAAAATGTCATGCAAACTGGGAGCCCCAGCTTTACAACTAAAATACCTAGAAATCTACAAATTCACCCAGAAGCTTCTGACTTCTATCGTTGTTAAAAATCAACATTAATTCTAAAATTACACATAATCTTCATTTCAACACTTTAATAGCTTCCATATACAACATTCCCCCAGAAAATCCTACGTCCCACAATTCTCAAAACCTAGCACTTGCTCTCCTTCATTCATTCAAAAATCACCTCAGTGATTCTCAATCTTCTATTCCTCTCCTGAAGTTTCGAAGCAAATCTATCACCACATTTTAATATTCTTCGTTCAAAAATTTACAAATTCGTGTCCGGAAGGGCCCAAACATGCCCCTCTATAACTTCCTATACGGCCAAATGATAAACTTTCGCGAAGAAATTCGCAGCAAAGGCGAAGATGATAAACGCAGGCACGGTGAAACCGTGGCCCAGGATAGAGAACCGTGTCAGTGGTATTCGATTGGATTACCTAATGTGCACGATCGCCTCGTAAGAGTCCTTGCCAGTCCCGTAATCTTGAAATGCTCGCGCGAGCTGGTTAAGGCGTCGTTGTATCGCGTTCTCCTTTGGCCCACGTAATGTGTGCGCCGACTGGATGCATATATGGAATCTTGTTCTCGGCCCGTGTACACATAGCTAACGACCCACGTACAGATGTACCCAAAATCGACGAGCACGGACCATATGTTCGCGAGCGGGCATGCTTGTCTTCGAGCCCCTCGCACATGTGATTTGTCAGCCGTGTAGCTTCGGACATGTGCAGCGTTTCGGTGGTCACCGAACAGCACCACGATTTCCAGAATGTTGGTGCAACGAGGCGTTGGAATCATTTGGCCATTCGATCACGCGCTAACACGAAATAATTTGCTACCGTCAGAATCGCCGCCGCTGTCAGACTTGCAGTGGTCGTTTAAGAAATTCTTGGAAACCTATACGCACAAATTAAGATTAAATTATTGTTACAATAATTAATCTATGCTCGTTGTAATAGTGTTGTAACCTCCTCGTGTTCGTATCTTTTGAAAATAGTGGATGGGGTACTTTAGATCGAATATCTCAGTGAAATTTTTCTTTAATGTAAATGACCTCAGACAGTATTTTAGATATGTGTAATGAATAGTGCAATAGAATTCCCATTATTTGAATATTCTACTATCTTAACGATTTATCGGATGGTATTCGCTTTCGCTTAAATTGAGTTATTGCTGCCAGGTAGCAGAAAAATAGTTTATCTATATGTATATTAAATAAGAGAGCCATATCTGCATTGAAACTGCAGATATAACAGTTTATATTTTGGACGTATGTGAAGTCGATGCCTGGTTGTTAAATGAAGTAGCAGTAACTGCAAAATATTAGTAATAAAAGGCATAACTGCAGTTAATTTTTGCAGTGTTATTTTTTAGGGGTTTGTAACAAATATTTAACCAAATATGATTTATATAAAATACCGATGGCATAGCACAAAATACTAAAAGTCATTTATCTCAGAACCACCTTCTGACCAGATACGCCCTTTCGAATTAACGCGACAATACGTGTAACTTTAGTTTCTTTTGCAAAGCCGAGGTATCAATGACGAAACAGAAGAATCCTCCAAAGATTCTCTCCGCATTACTTCCAATAACTAAGATGCAACTGAGCGTGCAACAAAGGGCACCTACATAAAACCACAGCCCAAGCAAACGTGCCACGTTTCACGGCCGGATTTCCAGTTAGGAATAATGGCAGGGTGAGAGTGAAATCTCGGGTGACAGTGGTCCCAGCCCGAAGGGCGTGGGCCCTTGGTCTAGAAAATATGAATGGGGCCGGACATCGTGGTAAAGCGGGGAAAGGGTATCAAAACGGATCGCAAGAGTTACGGTGGACGCTTGGCTTGTCAACCGCGACCGCTCGCCCAAGACCCGTAACTATAATAATGTGACGTCATTTCCTTCGTCTTCAGACCGTCATTCGACGGACCGTCCCTGCACCTTCTTCTCAACACAGATAGCAATCGTCTGCTTTGTTCTTGACCCTTTCGTACGTCGCCCCGAAGAGGATGCTTTCGAACGACAGAAATCGTCGAACCATCGCGGAAGTATAGTACCTACAGGAAATATTTATTGCATACTCTCATGTAGTACGCAGAATTTTCATAGCAAGATGATTGATAAAGTGATTCGTATTTAATTTATTTTAGCCAAGATAGTGAGCTGCACATTTTTGCAATAAATGTATTGCAATAATATTCCCTTAGTAGTAATAAGAGAGATATAAGTGATAGCGTGTTTAATATTAATATTCGAGTTATGCAATAAACAATAAGTAATTGTCACGAGAGGAATGCAGTTCTGGCGAATTTACTGTTGCATTGGAATTGAGAACCTTGCAGCAAGAAGGGTGCAGCTCCGTCTTTACCAACTTCGAGTAATTTAGAAAAAACTTTTTGAACATTAAAAAGAGAACGCTAATTGTAAAATATATATTTTCACACAATAAGTAGTAGTTATTGAGTTGATAACTTTTTACCTCTATTTTTGGCGACAAAATATTCTATAATAAAAATATTAATATTAATATATTATAACCGATTATATCAACACATTATAATAAATAGTTCAATATAAACAAATTATATTAGTGTTAATATTTCTATTTTTATTTGTTTGCAATAAATCGCTCATTTGTTATCGGATTAGCACCCAATGTGCACCAAACGATGTAGAATTGCTGAAAGTTCCTCAATTTTATTGAGCACTGTAGCGAAGTATTGAAAATTTCATGGTTAATTTTGAAGCTGCAGCTTCTTATGAAGAGACTTCGCGTTGAAATAGAGTAGACGATAATATCATATTATATCTTGTGGAATTTCTGAACCCTCCTATATAATATATCCCACTCGCTTGCTTTGGAGTTAACAGATTCCTACGACTCTCTCGATAATTAGTGTGCGAATAGCTGCAGGACTGAATGCGTTGATAAAATATTGAAATCTTCTTCGTCGGTTCTAAAGCTGCAGCTTCTTATGAAGAGTTTAGTATGTAATTACAGAAGGCTTTATGTCTGTTGAACTTTCAGCTCCCTATTCGTGTATTACATTCAGGTGCTTCGGAATTAATTCATTAGTATGCGGTTTGATAGGAATCATCTACGAGAACGGTTACTGTACAGGTTACTGAAACGAGTAACAGTAAGTGTCCCAGTAGATGGAATCTGTGAAGCCGTAAGATTATTCAGAAGTAAAGACAATCCGAGTATCTTGTATCTGTGTATTATAGTGCTCGATACTATGTTTTCCCGAATATATGCCTATGTATACATTAGTTGAAAGAAAAATACCCAAGAAAAGGCATATAAAATTTTCTTAAAAATCATGTAAGATGTAAATAAGACAGAGAAAATAATTTGAATACGCAAAATTCACATACAACTCTAGAAAATTTATAACGAGGGCTAATTTTCTCGCTTTGAATCGTCAGTTGTTTACTAACTCTTAAATTAATTTAAAACAATCTTGAAATAATTTAAAACTTTCGTTTAACTTTCCGCGTGATCGATCGGCAAAAAATAGTGTCCAGCACTATATTCGCCGTAGATCTTGCTTTATCGACGAAGCAGAAAATGATCGTTGGTTTAGGATCCGATAGATTCTCGAGGCGTTATGGGGCACGGTTTTCGTGGGTGGACAAGGAGGAAAAGATTTTCTTCGTGCTTTCGATACGTAAATAACGCGTGAACCGTCTGCATATCGAGAACAAGTCGGCGTGGGTCGTTTCATACCGTTTCTTTCAGCTGCCCACGGCGGCCTAAATTTCGTGGCACGTTCCTTTTATCCTTTAATCCTTGTCATCGACCCCGCGACGGATTTTCCGATAGGAAATCGACCTTCCTTGACGTCAGCCTTTAAAAATAGTGCATCCTACCGAGTTACGTAGAACGGTCATAACCGCTTTATACAAGTGAACGATTGTGACAAGCGGCCATCGAAGGATATCTCGAATACGATCGTGAACTTTTTAATGAGGATATGGCGATACTAAGTTACGTAAAATACTAGAAGCTATGTTTGACACTGCTAAAAATAACAACAAATTATTTCATAGTCCATTGACAGTTACTGAGGCTTCATGCATCTGAGGATCGAGGATATCAAAGATATCAAGAGAGTTTGTAATAAAATACACGATCTAATCTCCTGTCAGCCATTGATAGATGATTTTTTTACTTAAATACAATTTGGAATAACGAATAAATGTTAAAAAAAATTATTCGTCATGTGTCGAATAAAGTTGACCCGAGTTAACTTTATTCAACAAATAAAATTCTTTTCTTCGTCGAAAATTAATTTTATTCGTTAAATAATCTAAAGTTAAAGTAACTTTTAATTGATCCGTAATGTACACAATTTTTTATTTAGTCAATGCCCAACGCTGTTGTCGGCTCGCTGAACTAACCATTATTCCAGTCTTCGTATAAAAAATAATAATACAAAATTAATTATTAAACCAGTGACATTCAAACATATATCTTCAGAACTAACTAAAAAAATTCACTGATGCACCTATACAGTAAGTACAGCATCACTCTCAGTGACAATAATACCACCCACAAATTAACAAATTTACGAGTTTATTAAGCTATCCAAGGAATCATACGTTCAAAACGGTACCTATCACCACAACCATGATGACCATAATAATAACCACCGTTAAAAACAGCATCTGTTCATCAAACATCCAAGCAGGAGGTGCTAGAAAGCGACCAGAGAGAGAAAGAAGCTTTCATCCTCATGAAAGATCATCTTCCATGCCGCGCATCGAAGCGCGGTGGAAGACCAGCGTGAAAAGCCATTTTCCCCGAAGCGGACAGGTGCGCGAGGTATCGTTGTCACCGATTTCATCCGGTACCCCATCCTGTCCTCCACAAAAAGAAAATTGCATCTCGAACGTATACGCGCATGGCCAGTAACGCCAGCAGCGTGCTGCCTCGATAACGAACGGGCCAGCTGCTATAATTACGTTGCTTAACTGGCCAAGTATCCCGCGGAATTACAATTACAAATACGCGCGGCTCCCTCCGCCGCGGCAGCAAGCTCATCAATTATTTATACGGGATCACCGTTACCACCGTCGGCAGGACCTCCTTCCTCCAAACCCACATTTCAGATTTATCCGCGATTTCAGCGCGAGTACAGTGGGTGATCGAATTATTAGAGCCACACTATGAGAATTTTTTTCCGTGTTTTTGGTGAAATAAGATCATCCATGGTATTAGGTTGGTGAAAAAGTTTATTAGCTTTATTGAACCAAAGTTTTTATTAAAAGTAAAAATATATTACATGCTTTTTCATTCAAACTATTTTCCTTGGTTATCTATGACCTTTTGCCAGTTTTCTGCTAAAAGTACCAGTAGGTGCAGTAAGAAAAAACATTTCCGTACGCCTATCACCCAACAGTGAGTGAACGAACTTTCGCATCGACCTAATAACTGATACATGGTTAAATGAAATTGAAGTCGACTTGTCGACCACTATTGGGAGAAGCAGGATATTTGTAGGAGGTTCTACCACATTTCGTGTTTGTATTTGGTTTTCTGAATAGATTGTCAATCTTCAAGGAACATCTTTGGATAAGGTCAATAGTCTGTCGTGGGTTGGAACGATGTATAAAATCTAGAGATGTCACGGTTGATTTCTTGAAGTGGATTTTTAGAAAACTCGTGCCAGAAGTAGACATGTAGGAGTTTCTGTTGCATATAATTCGTGTTTTTTTTTTTTATTTCCTGGATAGAGAAGGGTGTATGTTCAAGGAACAGCTTATTGATCTTCGAGGAACATCTTTAGATGAAGATAATTAATAGTCTGCCTTCTTGATTGATTAATGTATGTAGCGATGTATGGGCGGGGTTTATATCAGACTAATTCTTTGAGGAACTATTGTGAGAAGTATAGCATTAGGTGGTAATCTTTTTATTATAGTATTATTCTGCTACGAAATTAGGAATATTTAAGGTAAAGATTGTCACTGGCTGAGAATAATTTTCAATGAAATATACTGCTATTGTGCTTGGAATCTGTCTATAAAGAATGGTATAACTTGTTTTTTAATTGGGTTAGTTTTTTTTTAAAGAAAATATAGTTTTCATAAATAGTTGTTTTCATAGTATTATAATATGCTCATGTCTGTAACTATGCATTTACATATTTTATACACATTCATTATGCACAGTGGCATATGTGTATACAATGACAAAATATAATGTCGTTTAATAAATCTGGGCACGACATATATTATGTAAATACATTAATTTATGCACTCATTCGCTCTCTTATTATGAACGATGAGCACGTGTAGATATATAATATCATTAAAATTTTAATTCATTCCGTAGACCGTGAAAAATGCTTGACTTTTCATAATTACATTCGTAATATTTCACGAACTCATATTTCTTTCCTTATAATTTTCCACTTTATAATAATTTCCGCACGTAACTTATTTTCCACGGCAATAACTGCCAGAAAATCCAAAATTATTCCCTGAAATCTCATTCCTCAACCGTGAAACCCATATCATCCTCCACAATCACTCTTACGAAACAGAAAGTAACAGTCATCAAAATACACATTTCATTTGCAATTCAACTTCGATTCCAATCACACAAAAACATCCTCTCTAAATTTCAAACCCACCAAGAAAAATTGGACTTTACTAAAACGAATAATTCGAATTTCTTAAAAAGGCCACATCGTTATCACAAAATAACGTGCATTCACAAAACACTCCATTCACCGCCGCCAGCCTGTCATCCATTTATCTCATTATAGAATAACAGATAACAAAGCGTTGCTCGGTACAAATTACACGTTTATAATTACTTACTTAAAGATGGTAGTCTGATAGCACCCAAGCAATCGCACCATTTATTACATGCATCGTTTAAGAAACACGAAACAGCTACTAATCGCCTCTCGCGCATTCGCGGCCGTAAAATTGCAGTGAAAATCTAACCCTGAAAGATGTTATCTGCCCGCCCGAGGCGGTGAAGTCAGTGGAGAACGGGGCTACGGTATCGAGCGATACGCGTGATCTTAAAAGCTTAATCGTAGATCTCGAAGCGGAGTTTTCTTCTTCCATTCGGGAATATCTCGGCGAGCGGTTTCCCAACGAGAGCAGAAAACAGTTTCTCTTCGGCTGGCCCGCGCGAATGGTCGAGGTCGAGGCGAAGAATCCTCTTTAGAGGCAACAGAGCGCCCGCCGCCGAAGGGAAACATCTTTGCTTTCCACTCGGCCCGCGAAACGTAAGAAAGACTTACCGCCGCTTTTTCGGATCGTTAGCGGCCCGCGGTAAAGTATAACGCGGCAATTAACCGTGCGCTCAGTATACTTCTGTTTCAGAACTCTAATTTCTGCTCGCCCACAGCTCCATCTGTCTCGAGCCGACATTACAGATTTTTGTTAAGACAAGCCACGGGACGATCGAAATATTAAAAGTTTCTTTGCATTTTCTTTTATTCGTATTGCGTGATTTATTTAAAATAATATATTTAATACTTGGGAGGCTTTTTCATTTAAAAACGGAAACGTAGGGTTTCAGTAATTAATTTCAAGTACTTGGGGGACATTTTTATTGAAACTATGCAGACAAGTGAGGAGGAGAAGATTGAGTGTAGGCATCTGACGGGGGCGATGTTTTATGGCAGGCTGTTGATATCCATGAGAGGGAATTAAGCTGTCTGCGCTGCGCCTATCGCAGAAGCGTGTAATTGCGCGTATCCCCGAGCAACCACGACGTAACGAGCTCTCTAGGCGGTTTTTCGTTCTCTCGCACCTCAGAGGCTGCGAAGGTCAGGCGTGGGTATCGAGAAGTAAACGTATCGTGGTTATGGTCAAGCAGTTTTGCGCATTAACGTCGCCGTTCCACGCAAGAATCCGCGTTCAACTTCCTAGGAACGAACAACCAGCATGCAAGAAACATCGTTTTTTTGCTGAACGTTAAAAACTCATCTCGCGAAATAACCGAAACGATTTAATCGAAATTTTGATGCATCAATTCTTTCCTTGAAGACTATCTTGACTTTTTATATTTGGGGTTCATTAAGGAACAGAATGATCATACGCGCTCTGAAAGAAAAGTAACGAGTCTTCGAAATTTGCAATCGATTTTGAAATGTAAGTTTAAAGAAGTCCACAGAGTGACGCGTTGACGCGTGTCTGACTGCATACTGGACGTTTCTACTTCTCTGTTTTGCTCGAAAAGAAAACGGTTAACATCAATTTCACATTCCAAAACACGCATTTTCCAAAAGATTCTGTATGGTCTCGGCTGCGATAGGGCTGCGTTTACGGTGGAGCTGCGATAGAAACTATAAGAGCATCGGAGGCTTGTATCGTTGGTCATCTCTTAGTAAACGTAGCTCTGCTCGCTGTTTCAATGCTAAACATTTCCATTATAAAACTATAGAATGTATGTCTACGCCTCGCTCTCATCGCCGCTGTGATATCGTCTGTCGGAGCTCCCAACGTAAACTTACCCTTATGAAAGTTGCGCTTCGCGGCAAGAGACGATTTCAATGAGGAGTCGCAAAACTTTCTAGAAGCCAACCACTTTGCTCGCGTGCACGATAAACCGAGTCGATAAAATTACCCTGCATCCTTGTATGCGCCACCATACGCTGTTGGATCGTGTGCTGAGGTATACATACCGAAGCTTCGTTAGAGACGTTCCCCCGGATCGTAGGTTCCCCTTGCTTACGATAACGCGATGCAAAATTGCGTTCAGCTTCGTTACGAGGTACAGTGTCTGCTTTACATGCGCACCAAGTCCCACTGGGTGTCTGTCGACTGATTTCGTAAACGCGTAACGCTTCGCTCGCGTGTGCACGCTAGTCTGAATCGATGAAGTAGACTCGTCTTGTAGGCACACAGACGTTGAGCAATTAATAAAATATTGTGTGTGACGTGTCAGTGTTTTTAAAAGGGGTGATTGCTTAACTCTGAATATAGAGTAACGATGAAAAGTAATTTTACAGCTCGGTGTGAATTCAAAATTGTTATCCAATTATGTTTCAAAAGAGGGCTTCGAAGAATTCGATTTTTTAAAATGGAAACTTGAAGTAACTTTGGAAAAACAAGGATTTGTTTAAAATGATGACTTAAACCACCCTAATTCCACGTGGATTACATTATATTTCAGATTCATGGAAATCAAAAGGGATAGGAAATGTCTGGGTCTGCCCCAAATACGAGCCACAAAAGTGTTTCAAGTGGAAAAGCAGTTACCACGATTGACTTTCACCTTAACCTATCTTCTCATGCTTCCCTTTACATGCTTCCCTTTACAGGAAACGAGTGATTTGTCCAAGAAAGAGTTTGTCCTGATAACACCACTTTGATGCAACAGTCAATGGAACCTTAGTTGTAATAATTAAAAACTCTCTTTCGTATCTTTCACTCTTCGCTGTCCGTGTTCCGGCTGAAGATCGTTCGAATAATGGCATTGTTAAAGAAATTAAAATGGCAGAGGCGATGGGCTGCCTGTAACTAGAAACTGTATTAGTTCCGGTCTATTTAGCCTGCAGCAGGTAGCACGCGATACATTAAATTGTATATATCTTTCATCTTAATCGACCCACGCGTGGATTCATTAACGCGTACGTATCGCGTTGTACTCTTGATGAATTATGGCAACGGTTTAGCGGGCTTTTTAATCGGGCCCATGCAGCTCAGTGAAATGTTTGTTGGACTTTCTACATCGCGTTTTCAGAGACTTCGCTCGCGAAACGCTCTTCTAGCGATTTTAACGAGGACACTAGTTAATTTTCATTTAGAATTGCTCGATTGGTCTGAGCTAGTGCCTGGTATTAATTTAGTATGTGCAGGAGGTGGTCGAGACTTTTCTGAGGAAACTGGGATAATTTTGGGTTATATGCTTTGTGGTAAAATGACAGATGCTTTGATAGCACTGGTTAATTGCATCATGATTTAATTATCTAAATTTTTTATGTTCGTGGCGAAGGAAAAAGTTTTAGCTAATGAAGTGATAAAAATATCTGTTCACATTTCTCGAATCTTGATTCTGTTATCCTTTAGGTTCTATATATTTACATTCATGAATAAAATCTTTTACATTCTGATTCGGAGCTCCGACTTATAATCCCTGACTCTGTGGTTCCTCATTTATGATAGTGAGGTCTTCCAATGCTTCTGCTACAGCTCTTTGGTTAATTAACCAGTCATTTTTATTCGAGGAAGAAAGGAGTCTACTTACATGATAATCTGTAAGAAGAAGTTGTAGTTAATAACCTACTTATTTCAATTTTTAGATATCTTTATTGCTACAATATGAAGTAGAATTGTGGCATTAAGAACAAAAATGGACTAACCCACATTGAAAAAAATTCATCTTTCCTATTTTAATGATTAGTAGGTGTTTTTAAACATGTTTTTTAAAATTTTTTTTCAATTTATTTCTTTGTAATTAATTGAAAAAGAAATGCTCCATTTGCGACGAAAACGACGGCCTAGTACCCTTAATGGGGGATTCTCCTGTAACAGCCCCCGAAATTTATGAATTGTTTTTAAAAAAGATAAGGTGCAGCACATGTCACAGTCATCTGATTACAAAAAGAAGAAAATCTTCTTAAAGTTAAATAATTTACGCTGGGACAGGACCTGAAATTTTAATTTTAATTTTTATTTATAATACTTTTTCGTCAATATAAAGAATACTATGAAAAATTTGTCTAAGGAAAAAACTTGCCTTTTCTTTCAAACGCTATAACTCTTTCAATTTTTCAGTTTTTTTCTTTAAAGGGGACCAATCCCTGCGTAAAGTATCTAAGTTTAAAAAACTTCTGTTTTTTTTTTGCAATCAGATCACTGTGACAGGTGCTACCCATCTCGCCAACAGGAGTGACGACATCGAAGAGGTGAAGAAGATTCCACAATAATTAATAAATAATAAGAAGGATCGAAATAAACAAAATATTTTCTGCAAGTCTAAAGATGCCCCCTTATATCCCAATAGAGTGTTCATCCAATATGACCAACAGTTTTCTAAAAAAAAATTCTTAAATGTCAGTTACTTTGGGGGTTGTTAGACGAGAATCCCCCCTTAAGATCAACTAAATGTACCTCGTGTACAAATAGTTCTCAATGCTAAATTCATTGCAAGATTTTCCCACAGTAATACATACCGTAACAGTATAAACAGTAATCCTTTGGACTCCAAAGAAACCAAACACAAGTTCCCCAAAAAACTAACCTAACTAAAATACATCTCCCAATATGAATAACACAGAAGCCCAAGCTTTCCCTAAATTATTTCACAAAATACATTCATCACTAAACCCCCCGCATACTTCACCGACATAAACAGTAATTCCTAAACCTTCCTCACATTAACAAACTATTCTATAAAAAGATCGCCGAAAATATCCACAAAGAATCAATACAATCAACGAGACAATTAGTCTATTACCACTTCTAAGACCGCACTTCCTATATCCCCTATTCCCATATTCCCATATTTGCCTAGTATCCGTTCTCTGGCACACCCCTCAATTCAGAATCGTCAGTAGTCCCTATTGATCATCCGACCTGTTGACCGAGCAATTTAGAAAATAGCTGTTCGCAACAAAGCGATCGCGCTGTTCCACGCCCGTGACAAACGAAAACGCAGTAATGCTCGCGCGTGCAGGGGCAGGTTGCGCGGGAAGGCAAGGCTCCTCCAGTGGAATCGTTACGATGGTCGTCAGACCGAAAACCAATCATCTCGCACGACCGACGATGCTCTCGATAAACCTTGAACCCTGCACTCTACTAAGTTGGAATTTCTACCGACCGGAGACGAATACCACGAATTCCGTGTTTATTCGCGAATCGCAGTCGCGGATGAAAAGCTGCCCCGTCCGAATCGGGTACATAGGACATGCAGTGGATCGCGAAGGCATCCGAACCATTGCGATCAGGAACTGTAAGAGGCCAAGATACATTACCGATTAATGGCAAGGGCTTCGCTTTCCTGGTACCTAGGAATGGCGTTTTAGATCAATTGAGCGAGGCTGGTGGAAAAGTGGTATTGGGCTTTGTGATCCCACCATATACTCTTATTTTAAGGAAACGATTGATTTAGGTATTAGAGGTATTAATTGTACCGCTGCGAGGGCATAGAAAAGAGGGATATTTTGTGACTGCTTTGTGGAACAAGTGTGTCTTAATGAAATTAACTGAATGATTTAGCCATATGCATTGAAAGTGAAATGCTTGTTGGGGGGACTAGCGAATTTTTTGGTTCGATGTTGAATCGAAGTAGGGAAGAAGCTGGAAGGAGTTAATGGGATTGCTACTTTTTAACACATTGTAGACCGGTCACGATCTAATTGTAACTCGTGTTATGTAAGTATATAAAATAGCTGCAGATTTATGCATTTTAATATTCAATTATGAAAAAATAGCCGGTGGCACGGGTTACTTTTTGCACAAAATTGCCGGTCAATATTGTGTTAAGAGTGGATATAGAAAGATAATTTTTTTAGTTACTTTTGGTAGCCCTAATATCTTTGAAAATTTGAAATTCAGTAGTGGCATGGAGCGTGGTTATTGAAAGATTTCTAAACAATTCCAGTTTGTAATTTACGTTCCAAACGTACCTATAAAGAAATTCGAGGAATCTCCATGTAAGACGTGAATCACGCAAAGGATCATGCAAATTCAATACTAGAAACCTTGAACTTTGAATTTCAATGCAATCAGAAGCGAAGTACCAAGTAATTCGACTTGTATCAACGGAACACGTGCAACTGCCCCGTATTTATTATGTACGATGAAAATAGTTCAAGAAACCGAACGAAAGATATCATAAAGCATAAGCAACCAAGCCAACTTTCCTGACACTAATCCTTGCATAACATTTAAATTATCATCTCCCTGAATAATAGTACAGCCTAATAAATTCCATTAAAAAAATAATTCCTCAAGCAATAGCCGGGTGTGAGAACGGAAAATTAAGAAAAAAGGAAACAAGTCAAGTAAAAAAATAAGTTAACTCCTCGAGGTCAAAGATAACGTCACAAAATGTAAATCAATACTGAATAGGTATGTCGCGAGGTATTCCCAGTCATCATTATTCCGAACCGAAATAACGTTTGGACGAAGGTAAACAAGTCTAATCGACGTCACGATCGATTATTGGCGAGATTTATATTTGCCTCTTCGTGTTTTCGTCCCTGCGAAACCTTCCACGTCCATCCACGCGATACAAGCAAAAAGATTTCAAAGGGAAGTCCCATTAAATATGTATAGTGTTGGAAACGAGAGTAAACTCGACCACGAGTGCCATGACAGTTTTCTTCACTCGATAACCGTGATTCTTGATAGCAGGCGCTGTCATTAACATTCCAAGGGTAGGAAAGCCGCACATGCGCGCCATTGGAACGAAAGGAAACGGAGGTTGGTAACAACGCAGTTGTGATGGCAGACCTCGCAGTGTCACCGTTCTGTTTTTCCATAGTGAGTCTACGATTTACCCTCGATTACTCTGCGTTCATCGTTGACAGGAAACTACCATCATCAAAGAAGATTCTAGAAATCACAAGCCATGTGACGAACTCGATATTAAATTCATGTGCTAACGAACTGTAGAAGTTCCTAATAAATATCTTCAAGCACCCTAGTATTTAAATGCAGTAAATAATGCAAAAGGTCTCAAGACCTACTGTTCAAGGAATATATAAATTGCAATCACAGTTTGCAGTAGATTTCCTTTGGTTTTCGACGATAAATTGCAGATGCAATGGCAATCAGCTTATCGAGCTTCAAATTTTGTATCCCCACGGTAGTTCACCCGCAACTTCTAATGAACAAAACGTTTCTCACGATCACACGTGACTAATTTCATTGATAACGCCGTGATATCTGCTGGTTTATCGTGTGCTATAGCTCTGTAGAACTTTCACGGTGGGAAGAGCATGAACTTGACATCTGGAAGGCCGACCTTCGAGGGAAACGTAATATCGCGTCTCGCGATGAGCATCCACACGTTGCTGGGAGCAGGGACGTAAGCTCGGAACTTTCGCCAAGTTCGAAGCTGTGTGCATGTGCAAACATTTAGTGGGGAGGTGCAGCATTACGTCGGGGAACAATTGGCCGTGAAATCAAACGCTAGCATTCGAGATTTTATTCCCCGGCAATGAACTGACGCGAGCAGGATAATGTGTAATGTCTGCTTCCACCGAAGAGAACCAGCAACGATATGTGAATTGATACGACAGTGTTATTCTTCGAAGCAGTTGTAGCTGATGGCTGGTATATGAAAGTGAACGATGAAACGCAAAGAACGTAAGAAGCCAGGGAAGAATGCGTCTATTCAGCCGAAACAACTGGGGGCACGTGGGGTCTCCATGAATATGGAAACATCCTGGGCAGCCCAAGAGCTCACGTCCACCTACCCCAATCTAAACGACAGGGTACTGTCTCTGAAACTGGTTCCTACGAATTTTTTCTTTCTAGTAGTTTCGGGGAATGCGGAGTGGCGCTTTGGTTTGGTATTTGTGGTGTTTCCTTGGCATCGCGGAGATGTAGACTATAGTTCCATTCCTTAGGTTAGTATTGAGAAAAGTCGATGGTTGGTAGATGGTAAAACATTTCAATTTATTGATTCTTTTAATTAATTAAAATGTTGGTGTGTATTTACATTCAATGATTGTGGTATAAAGGAAGTGTGACTTGAAAATGGCAAACACGGGACGTTCGGTGACTTGAAAATTCAAAAAAATCTGAAACTTTGCAGGAAATGTAGCTCAAGTGATGCTAATAACGTAGCTATTTTTTGATGGGGCAATAAAGCGGTACAAAGGGTGGGAGCGCCCTCCCAAAGAAATTGTGAGTTGTCATATTATCATGAAAAAAAGTTCTGTTGAAAGTTTTATGGCTTCCGATATCCTAAAGTATGGTGATAAAGAATTGTCGAAGAAAGGGTGGTGGGGATAAATTTGGAAAAAAGTTATGTTTTTCGCAAATTCGTTAACGCCGTTTTATAGGGCATAAGAAACCATAGAACTTTGAATTTAACATCTTTTTTAAATCTCTTATAATTTCGTAGATATTTAGGATAATCTTAAAACTTACCACTTTTTCGAAAGGGTGTCCCCACACTTTGGAGCGTGTTACTGTCGAATACAAAAATAGTGTGCGTTATTAGCATCCCTTGCAAGCTTCATTCTGATTCTTGAGTGACCATATCTGTGATTCCAATCTGATCAATTGAAACACTAGTGAAACCCAATTTAACCATGCCTATTTAGTTATTAAGGGGTTACACCTAGTCAGGAGGCCGAAAAGAGGAGAATGTTTGTGAATTTTTTTTGAAAAAGCGGAAGCACATATTTTTACAAAACTTTTCGCACTTAAAAGAGCAACATTTGAAGAACATTTGGCAGTTTTTTTGCAGAAAAATATTTACGTTTATAATAAAAATACAACGACACCCAAGAAGTCTTTTTAAATACGGTGAGCAAGATATCTCAAAAGCTACTTCACCAATTTTTCTGAAAAAAATTAAAAAATGAGCCCACAAAAGTAGGCTTATTTTTTATATAAAAATCTACTAAATGGGGGAGGGATTTTTTTCCATTGTATAGTTTCGATTTTATCAACGAAAAACGGCCATTAATGATAACCATGAAGCCATTTTTCGTCTCATCCTTGTCGACTCGAGGGAAGAATTCAGAATCTCGATGTACGATCGTTGAATTCGAGAAGAAACAACGCCACAGCTGGTCGTGGCTCACGCATGAATCGGGCGTGGAAGACCATCTACAGTGGCAGGGCATCGTGGCTCTGACACACATGCCCATGTACAGAGGAAGCTACCATTCTCTTTTCCTTTTGCCTTCCAGAACGCCTGTTCGAGTGTCGTTCGCGTGTCATTCACGCGGCGCTCGGCCCGGCGCGTCTCGCCTTTTCTGCTCGCCGGTATTCGCGACAGACCAGCCAGTGTTCCTCGTGCAATGGGCCAGGACCTCGACCCGGCATTTCCCTCCCGTCCACAGAGGCCGCGCTGAATGTCCTCCTTCGCTCCACCTCGATCCATGCTTCTCGGTTAATTGCTCGGCGTGCATACGTTGGGGCACCTCCATTAATCAAAATTCGATCGTCCCTCGTTCCGATTCTACCGCGACATCATGGGACACGCCGTGCATCGTTTATTCATCTGGGTTGCCACTTCTGTTTACTCCGTGATCCTTGCTCCTCTCGTTCGCCGTATCGTTGATACGTGCCAAATTGCAGAGCATCGCGAGGTTTCTTGCGAAACGCTCGCCGTTGACCTCCTTTCCTCCGTCGCTTCTCGTTTCTTTAATGTACCTGCGATGTTTTTATCCTCCCGTCTCTGTCTTTGCCTCGGACCACTCTGTGCCTCTTCTTCTGCTCGGTGGACCTGCACGGTAACCCGGCGTCTTATTTAAGAGCAAGTTGAACGTACTCCTCTTACGTGTCGGGTTTTCGGCTGCGCCCACGCGCGGGCGCTTCCACCGCTATTTTCGGAAATAATAATACGTCGACGTCTGTTTTCCTGCTCCCGACCCTCCCGCGGCCTTTGTCTCCGGTTCGGAGACGCTCCTTTATTGTAATGTGCCGTGCATGCCTGTTTGTACTCGTTAGATGTGGAAAACGTGGTGAAGCTGTGGCTGGATGCGTTCAGGTTCGCTATGAAGTGACGTTTTGGTGTGCGGAGGGGCTGATGGACGGTTTGGGTGACTGTTGGGTGATTTTATGGGGGCAATGGAGGGTGGAGATAATTCTTTTTTTAATTCTGTTAAATTTTAATTTAAAACATTGCTTGGTATTGATTGGATATACACTGGAGGAGTGTTTCAAAATGAAGGGGGTGTTTCACCCTCCGAAACCGTGTATTGGCAATAAATAATGAAGTATGTGCGTAATCGTTTTCAATGCTTCAGAAGTTTAAGCAAGTTTGAATGGTAAAGTTCGTAATGTCTCCTCGTTATTTAAAGATCCCCTGTAAGATTATAAAAGCTGACATATTCTATTTAAGGGGGCACAGGCGACTAGGGAGACCTAAACACTGACGTCATTTTAGAATTTTTTTTAAGAAAGTATTAAGATTATTGCACCCGTAATTTTTTCATTAATAATGTCACATGTTTGGCTATAGTGCTTAATTTTTGTATGTAAAAATATTAGTCGTATAATACAGTTATAGGGACTAATTCCAAATGCGTCATTCGCTGTAGTGATTTGAAGTACCCACTCTCAATTAAACAGATTTGTCATGAAAGCAAAAAGCAAATTAGTTTCTTGAAATATATTAACAAATGCTGTTTGTGACAGGGGCGATTTAAAAAAACTTCATTTTCAAAGAAATGGCAGCATTCAAATGAAACCTTCAATTTTGAAATTATGAAACAAATAAAAAATCCGCCCTGCCAAAAACTATGTAATAGGGTATCATATAGCTATGGAAAATTGGAAGTTAATCGGTTGAATAGTGTATGAGTAATCGTGTATGCCGTGTTTGAAAATCTGGTTTCGAGAAAAATGCATTTGAATTCCTTTCGGTCTCAAATTTTGAGAAAAACTCTTGACATATTAAACACTCAAAATATATTTAAAAAAAGGAAATCAATCTTTTTGGCATATTTAGGTGTACGCTCCCCGTTGAAAAGACTATAGTCAATTTTTATATCCTATGTATAAATTATCATTTACATGTACAAAGGAAATCGTTGCAGCGACAAAGTGAGATCGTGCAATTTTCAGTAAGAAAATTAAGTTTTAAAAATATTTAAATGGCAACTTATAGTGGAAGTTGTAATTATTACGATGGAGGAAGAGAATTTTATTTAGATGGTAGAAATTTTCATATTCGTGGAGTGCTTCGGAACATTCCAAAAGGGTGAATTATCGTAAAAAGAGAATTACCCTATAAAACGACATAGTTGTCCAACGTTTCCTCGCCCATCTGACGCTTTGAAAATAATATACATTCTTTTCCACGAACACGCTACACAGAAATCGCGTGCCCGTAATGTCGATCGATTGTTAACGTTACGTGGACGAACTGTTGACGATTTGTAAACGGTTCGCAATTACAGAACGTGAAACAGATATCCATAATCCAAGACTGTTAAATCGCCGTCCTGCTCGCGTTGCGAATAATAAGACCCTCGGTACTGGATAAAAGGAATTTCGCTAACACCTGAAGACAAATTTCTAGGAAATTACTAATCATTCTATACTAATTAATTCAACAATTGATCGTCGAATTTCTGTAGATAAGTGATTAAATTGCCTTATCTTATATGATACACATTTCAGTTTAATTCGTGCATTTATTAGACTGTTATAATGTTCTGTTAAATCAGAGAATTATTGCTGAATTTATTTGGATTTTTTTAATTCTTTGCTATTAATGGAAAATGGCAATTTAATTAATTACCAGAGAAACAAGACAATGATTACTATATGGGAAGACGAACACGCAGTTGACCAGGGGGTAATAATTATTGAATTAAAGGGTTAGTGATTAAGGCATGTAAGGAGTTGAAACTACTTAGTGGTTATTGGAATAATTACGAAATTAAGAAGTTAAGGGGAATAATTTTGCGGAATAAACAATATAGAACACACCAGCGCAGTTTTCGACCTAAATAAAACCTTATTATACGAAGTGATTCTAAAACTGACTGTAGCTGCACTTTCATTTTAAGGAAAAATTGAAAAAATTCGCAGCCAGAAATGTTGCACCGAGAAGTCTATCTTCTTGTGCTCATTTTCGTTTTCAAAAGGTGCACCGATGCACATACGAGCTACAACTCTACACATTTCTCAAATGGAACCAACATTCCCTTCACCAATTTCCTGGATTCCCACTCAGGAAAATGTAATGCATGCAAGTAGAATCGACTTACCAGTTCAGTTAAAAAACTTTTACTCACATAAATTCTTAGTTTTCCAGGAAGCCACTTCGATTATTTAAAGTGCTATGTAAGATCAGGTGTTAAATTTTGAACGTGAAAGTTCATAACATATATCTCGTCCCATTGGAGTTTCAAAATATACCTCATACCCACTCGAAAAATATTACAAAATTTGTAAATCAATTTCAAATTACAAATTGAGCAAAATAAACTTTTAGTTTGAACTTCGATTCACAAAATAGAACAAAAATGAAACTGTTTAGCCTGGGGTGAGATATTTTTTTCATCGTAACTATTCATCGACATAACTCAACTTATACTGTTTTTCCCGCCGTTATACTGTATTTTTTACATATATTATTACGATCCCCAGTAAAAGGAGCAGGAAAGGAGAAATATTGACCGGTACTACTGAAACCGTAAGCAAAGGGGGGTAGGATTTGCCAGTTTTTAAAAACCGGGTTTAAAAACTGATGTCCTTTTATAAATTTGTAAAATTCAAAAACCGGTGTTTAAATTTAAAAAACCGGTTTTATATACTAGAAACAATATGTAAAAATGAATCAACTGTTTAATTAAAAAGTTATCATTTTTACTGGAATTCTCCTCTGACACAAGCATATTGTAGTAGGTAACAGTTTACTGTAAAAATAATCTTCACAAATACATATTTTCTAAAGAAAAATACTAATTGAAATAAAGATTTATAATTTATATTTTGTATGGATTTTAGTTATTTTAGTTTTTTCGTTTGGTTTTATACGCAGTGTATTTTATTGTGTTATATTCTTGTAGATCAATTGTGAGTCCCCGAATGGAGAAAAGAGGGCCTAGCAACAAAATCAAAATACTTACCTAAGATCCTATCATTAAAAAACAACTATCCCATCCAAATTCTGGAATCTCGAAGTCATAGTCCCTCGAACTTTCGTAACAGTGGTGGTCCATCGCTCGCCACGGTTACAAAATCGTGGTAGATGGACAGAAACGAAGTAATCTGGTAATGGTTACCATCGCGAATTACGTGTAAACACTTGCTCCATCTCGAATTCGTACGCGTACACGCAGGAGACACGTGTACAATGCAAAGCGGTCAGAGGTCCAGCCTCATTAGGAATAAATCAATTAGTAGACGGCTTGATTGTCGGTCCACCGATTCGGCGTGCATCCAATTAGCAGTTTGCTCTTGATTATCAAACAATGCCTGATCTTTCGTCGAAGATAGATCCCGTTCATCGCCTTGCACGCAACGAGCTGCGTATACACATTTCAAAGTCGCGCCATAGACGCCGCTGAAGGCTGCAAATGGCGCGAATCTTCCGCTGCGCCTTGGAGTAGGCAATATTTTTGCAATCAGTAAAGTGTACTGCTGGCACAGATTGTCGATAGCGTTTATAATTTACTAGACTAATTCGTACTCGCTGGTTACGGGGCTCGTGAGCTTACTTGGGTCTGAAATTTTAACAAGCTAATTTACGTTGGCTAGAATCGTCATGCAAGGCCGAGAATCGACCAATGAGCGTTGTGTCGATCATGCAACTGGATGTACACCCTGATGTACTCGTCTTGAATATTTTATACGATTCGACGTTTAATTCCGTGACAGAAGATCGATGTTCTAATTAATTCAGCTTCATTCTTTTTTCCGGTTGATATATTGTATTTCTTCGGATTGAATAAATCGAATATCAATTAGGATGTTGTAGAAGGTTGGCGCGGTACAGGGTGCGCAATTGTGAAAGAATAAAATATAAATATCGGGACACGAATTTAATTTAAACGTACGTGGAACGCGATGCTATATTTCCGGTTTATTGAGAGGAGAATACAAATTTTTTTAATGACTCTGATTACGCGCAAAGGCGCAGTGTGTGGCGCAGGTTTTTAATGCTGTGCACTTTCTGTTTTAATTAGAATTCTCTGTTTGAAAATCAGGCAAATATAAAATTGAAAGTAACTTGTTTCAGCCCTTTATTATATCAAAGCATTCATTAATTAATTCACTCTTAAGAGGTATTCAAAGGAACAATGTCGATGTAATTTAATTAACCTTATCTCTTAATTAATTTATCCTCTTTCTGATTTCCATCTTCTATGTTTTCCACCGTTAATCATCCCACCGCCTTTCTGTTTTTCATGGAACTCTATTCATAAAGTGAGTAATTTACGAAAGGGCCATTTACTTTTTTAACACTCATAATTAACAGAACGTAGGCTTGGCCTCACTTTCGTCAGCCAGAATGATTATATAAAATTGAGAAGTGTAACTTTGGTGTCACAATATAACTCCAATCATTTTCCCATATCTTTATGGAAGTAATACACGTACCTCTTTCAGCTCTTCCACGCGATACACTTCTGTGCCTCGCAACTAGCATTTCAATTATATTCAATTAGCAAAAACAGGACTAGCTTAAATCAGTTACGAGCCACGAAAGTATCCCAAACAAAAAGTACTCTTACAATTAGTCTGACGAAAAACCTTCACGATTGCACACGGAATTCAGCGATGAGTTCCCCATTTAATTAGCGCCATAGTAGACGAAAAATGGCAGGCGTAACCGTATCACCATGTCAAACGATATGCTTTAGCCCTTGGTAACGGGTTTACTAACCCCTCCGCATGTAGGTTAAAAGGAATCGATGAGATTGCACGGTGGCCCCGCGTATGCATCGCTTGCAACTGCACTATAGCGCGTGCAAGTTACACAGTGCAACCATCGTGGTACGAGCCGCGGTTAAGCAGGAGTCGTAGGCCAGCTGTCGTTAACTCCACTCGTGAATCACGGCCTTTGTTTAATTATTTCCACGAAAGATCGTCCTCTAAACGATCCACAGATCCACCGAATCGAATAAAATCCGCCACGCGTGTGTGTGTGTGTGTGTGCTCCGTTAATGTATTCCCTACCTTTCTATCGACTCTTTTAATTACTTCAACGGGAGAATTGTGTTTGGGAATTTTTAAGAAACCACGAAGTACACAGTTTAGAACTTTCGAGTGGACCTTTATGGATTTAAAGTGCGGAAAATTGAGCCTATGTTTTTATTCAAATAAATGTAAACCCGTGTTCTTGAGCTACTAAAGAGAAGACTCTTATTTATTTGTTCTGTATTATTCAAAGGAAGTTTAAAGGAGTTTTAAAATATTCTGCATCCCAATGATCAACCCCTAATTATCATGAATCGTTCAAAGGGAGTTCATAAATAATTCACCACTCAAATAATTCCCAATTCCTACACACATCCTAATTAAAAGCCATCGGGGTGTAACAAAACCGAGCTCCAAGAATTCACCACATTTCCTCCTTAAGTATTCCGAGTACCAACGCCGAGTTGTTACGAATCAAAAAGAACAAGCTCGAAAGGGTTCACTGAGAAGACAGCTTGTCTCACGTAATCAAGACATGATGAAAATTAAAAACAATTATACGCGCCTGTCGCAGGCCCGCTTCCAACAAAAGCAGCTGCAGGAGAAGGAGCAGAAGTTGCTGCAGCTCTACGACCAGCAACAGCAGCGGGCTTATCAGGTGGTGCAACGAGGCAGCGCCGGATCCAACGGCTCGAATCATGGCTCCTCCATCAGCCAGCACACTGTCACAAGAACTTCGACCAGCAGCCACGCAACCTCGACCTCGCAGGGTGGAAAGGTGAGCGATTCTTCGCGTGGAAACGCTATAACTTGCCGTAACGCGGTTTCACGCTACGGTTTCTTGAATGGCGCAATGGCCACATTGTGCTTCCAAGCCGCAATTTACAGCTTTTGCATTCCTCGTTCCTGGTTGCACGAATGCGACTCTTTTCCATTTATCATTTTTATAGAAATTGAAGATGTGACCTGCATTAGATTTCAGCAAAAAAGAGGAGCTTGTCGAATCGGTGGAAAAGATTGGGGAATTTTAGGGTGCACAGTAGAATGTAGAATGATTATGATGGTGGAAGAAATATGTACGAGTTTCGCCAACCTTGACCGCAATGAGAATTGGTAACTTCAAGTTCGGTTGAACGTGAAACCAGTCTCTTGAAATGCGAAATTACAGTGCCGGACAAAAGTACATATTGGGACACCCTTTAAAACAGAATAAGAGAATTCGATGAAATTTTACAAAAGGCATTTCTTAAATTTCCATTACAGACTCAGATAAAAAATTTGAAAAAAAACGACCTTCACTCATTTTTTTGCTACTCCGACCAATTGTAATTTTTTTCAAAACGTCGAAACGCGTCACCTAAGTAAGTAGTAAACTAATCACTCTAACTTCTCAAAAAACCTCAAGTCGTTTGGATCAATTTTAAAAAAGTTATTCTATTTTAAAGGGTGTCCCAATACTTTTGTCCGGCGCTGTACGTCGGTGAATGAGGAGAATATCAAGATAATGTGTATTGAACTTGTTTTGGAAATATCCTGTGATGTTTAACCCGTCGCATGAGTCTTCTATAAAAAACGTACACAGACTAAAACAGATTTAGGTATCTATTAATTACCTGCGACTGAAATCTGTTTCGCTGAATCTCACTTAAAACCTTCCGTGTTCCCCTGCACATTGTATATTGCAATTATCCAAAATTAAAGTGTTGTACTAATAAGTAGACCCTTAACGAGATTTAAACTCCAAGATCACGCTATGAAAACTGTTCGATTCTCACGGCCGTACCGTTAACAAGATTTCCAACCGGAACCAATGCTTATAAAGATATTGTTCACGCTGCAAGATGCTTAAGCACCTACCGAACCGCCTAATAGTAGATAAGCTTGAGTAATCGCCAAAACTACACCTGTTCCGGCTACCAAGGTGAGGCAGATGTTCGACGAGAGGCGACAGACCACCGTGAAGGGCATCGACAGGAGCTACCCGCTGGAGCCGTTGGAGAACAAACCGCGGAAGCAAACGAACGGAAACGGGGTGCAGAGGAACGGAAATTTGACGGTGAACCGGCAGTCCGTGACTGTGAAACGAGTGGCCCGGTCCGACGTGAACAGCAATTTAAACGACGGCAAACCGGTCGTCTCCTATCACGAGGAGGTCACTCGAGAATCGTTTGGTCCTTCTGGAGAGCAGCACACGGACGATGACGAGTTTGGGAACGAGAACCACGTCGCGCAGTACTCGAATGGGAACCATCGAGAGGAGGTGATTCGTTACTCGATATTTCCTACTCTTACGTAACGAGATGGTGTAACTAATGGAACGTCTGCCTAGTACGATCTCGAACTACTGAACTGAGATTTCAGGGAGTAACATTTTAACTAAACGCGATTGAGATTGCGGGAAAATAGAAATCTGTGTATTATGGTTTTCTGTGTGAAGCCAGATGTCGCATGTGATAAAAGTGATGAAAATAAGTCACAAGTGCGCCATTCTTTTAAAACGAAAGTTCGATATTCTTGATATTTATTATCCCTGGGATCTCAAATTTAGGAATGAATCGTATTAAGAATTGTTTTTTAGTAATTTTAAGTAATTAAATTTTTTCGCGGAAAATTGAATTTTATCTAATGGTATCCATGGCACGCGAGAAGACGCGTGTCGGGGAGGTTCTGAACGAAGACACGGTACAGAGGAACCGCATGATGGCGAAGCTTCACTTGATGGAGTACGACGAGACGCTGAAGCACCGTGTTAAAAACGACCTCGAGAGCGTACAATTCCCGGATGACTTCATGGTGGATGTTCCTGACAAGCTTCCAAAACAAAGCGGTACCAAGAAGGTATCGCAAGCGGAGGCTCGGCTGGAACGCTTCAAAAATGCGAACGCGAGGCGTAGCAACAGCATTGCGAAGAATTCAAGTACAATCAGCGTTCCGAAGAAACGCTCCGACCCAGCATTCCCGGCGAAACCTACTTCCAGGTATGTGGGCAATAAGAAAACACGAATGATAATGCACTGAAAATCGTGAGCGATATAATGAGATAGAGTATATGAATAAAATATTAAAAAAACATTTTGTAATATACTAGGTAGATATACGCGTCAATTGTGGTAACCATTTCTCTGTTCTTTTCGCAATATTTCATATATATTTCTATCATAAAAATTTTCAAAATATCCTATTCATCTGAAGAGTATTAGATTGAGCAAAAGTTTGTTCGGATTTTGTAGATAATCGTTGTGACACCGCCACATTCAGATTCACTTATCCACAATTTTATAAAATCCTTCTCGTATATTATCATCCAAGATGCCAAGGAAATCGGAGCAAAAACTAACAAGGAAACGTTCCCACCCAAAAAATTCTGATTTTAATGAAACTTCGCGCGAATCTAGAGCATATTGGAGTCTGCAAAGAGTAATTTTTTTCTTCTGCGAAAATTCACACTGGAAGGTGTGAAATCAGCCCTTAAAGCTATCGCGTTGTTTCCTTTCTTTTTAATACAACTTTATAACGCTGCGAGGTAGACCAAAACTTTAAATATAAGAACTGTTCAGCTTTTTATGCATTATCACACTACCAAAAGAAAAGTGAAGTTGAAATCAGAATTTTCGGTTTGGGAAAGTTGCATTTTAAAAAACTTCCCGTAATAGAACACCGAAATGGCTCAAAGCATCTACTAAATACACAGTTGAACGTTCACTGATTACACATTAATCGCCGGAACGTGGCACGTGTCGCAACGACCTCTCGAGAGAAGTCCGCACGAATTGTTTTACTCAGCTGGCTGTAGGGATCGGGGATGCCTCTAAACGCAAGTAGATTATCGGCCCCGATTATCGCATCGAGCCTTGACAAATCACAAATTCTCTGCCCGCTAATTGGCAATCAGCGCTAACAATCCGTCAGCTGCTTTCGTCCCCGCCGATTAATTTCTCGTTGCATAATTGCAATCGCTGACTAGGCACCGAATCGTTTAAACCTACGCAGCCGTAGTAGCCTAACAATACACGAGCCCACCCCTGGAAGCGGACGCCCTCGAAGGAGCACCTAAACGACGCGCTTCCGGCACAGAGGCGCAGCGTCTTCGATTCCTCGCAACGAGAGCAGGATGGTCGCTCCGACTCGCGTCTGCCTAACCGCTATCAGCGAGAGGATAATCAGGCGAAAGGACATTAAACGCGCCATCAGCATAACAACACCTCGCCAAAGCACGAAGCCTCATCCAGCGGAGGGGAGGAAAAGCCGCCGCGAACTTATCAATGGTCCCCGGGAAATCTCGTAGCTTTTCACGCAAATCAGCGGAGAAGTGTGGTGGCTTTCCGCGACGCTTGAAGCGCTCCTTCGTAACCAACCTAACAAAATGTCGATCGGACGGAGTTCGAAGACCGAAGGCCAACAGAACGTCCCAGCTTTCCCCTGCTCAATGATCTTAATCCCGCTGCGAGGGGGAGTCATACCTACGCCAAAATCATTTGTCTCTTGCCGATTCATTCTGTCTATTTGTTCCCTCTAACCGCAACTTTATGGCAAGATTAACACACGATATTTATAATGAGGAAGAGGATAGGAAGATGAAGTTGAAGGGGGATACCAGATAAGGATGCCGGAGCTTGTATTTTTATCTTCGGTTGGGATTTTCTATACATTGGTTGTGATTTCGTAGTGGGAATGAAGCTGTCAAGAATAGGACGCGAAAGGTTTTGCAGAAAGGGTTGGATACCGGAAAGAGAAGCCCTCAGAGAGGAGATACACTGATGTCAGACTCTGAAAGGAATCCCAGACGAAGGAACGGCAGTCCAAAATTCTTCTGCAAGGAGTCCGAGAAGTCTGCCACTACTTATGGAATTGATTCAAAAAATTCTGGAATATTGTCACGTGATTCTTCAAAAGATAGAGGACGACGAAGTGCAAGTCCGAAATTCTTCTGCAAGGAGTCCGAGAAGTCTGCCACTACTTACGCAATTGATTCAAAAGCTGCTGGAAGATTGTCACCTGATTTTTCAAAGGATAGAGGACGACGAAGTGCAAGTCCAAAATTCTTCTGCAAGGAGTCTGAGAATTCTGCCACTACTTACGCAATTGACACGAAAACTGCGGGAAAACTTTCTCCAGATTTTTCGAAAGGTGTTAAACGCACAGTGGTGAAAATAGAACCAAGGGGGTCTAGAACTACGTTTACTAAGCTTGACCAAAATGTACGAAAGAAATCTAACAAATCTGCTGTAACTATGGGTATAGACACAGTGGATAGGAATGTCAAGTCCAGTAGAACTTCCTCCCCGGAAAGTATAAAAAATGAAATGATAATTCACAAAAAGGTTCAGGGCAAAATCAACACTAAACCAATTCGAAGTGGGTCGCCGAATGTTTTCGATAGGCTAACTAAAGAACGCAGTGCAAGTCCCAGGTTCCTCGACCGAGAATCTGAGAAAGCAGCCACAAAGATGCACCATGATGTTAAATTCACTTCCAAATCCCCGGAACGTACAGAGAAAATAGTTAAGAAACGCAGCGGCAGTCCAAGAGTCGTGTCACGAAAGCGGGAGGCTTCCAACATTCACGCTTCTGAAAGAAAATCACCAGAGTCTGCGAAAAGAATTTTAAGAAAAGCCAGTACGAGCCCTCAGTTCTTCCTCACAGATTCTAACAGATCCTCTACCATTATGCTGGTGACGCCAGAGACAATAACAAAACCCAGAACAGACTCTGGAAAGTCTAAGAAGAAGCCTCGAACTCCTGGACCCTCCATGAATAAATCTGACGTAACTGTTTCGAGCAGAATTGGAGAGTCAAGCAGGCGCGTGTCTGAGGAAGACGTCAAGGAAAGCTCCAAATACAATATACGAAGCTCTGTATCGCGATTCTTCTCCGAGCAGTGCGAAAGAGCTTCCAGAAATGAAGATGCTGGTACAGGGGACATCATTCAATCGACAGAAACCGGTAGAAGCTCTGACATGTCTCGTGGTTCGTCTCCAGTGTCGCTGAAGGACATGAGAACCCCTGGCCCAGCGAATAGAACTGTCCATCTGTCATCGCCTAGATCGCAAAAAGTCGTGGACAGCAGAAATGCACCCGCAGAATTCTTTTGTTACGAGACGGAAAGATCTGCTACGACTGTGAAAGCCAAGTCTCCGAAACACTCGATTAATGAACGAACTAAGAATTCTCGAACGAAATCGAGTAATTCCGCGAACGTCGAATCGATGGGTGTTAAATGTAAATCATCAAAAACCTCTGACAACTTTACTGTGGCTAAGGACACTAAAATAACTGCTGGTGTTGGCAAAAGTAGCAGTCGAGGCTCGTCACCTGGATCAATGAAAGTCGGAGATAGCAGAAGTGGAACTCCAGAATTTTTCTGCTACGAGTCAGATAAATCTGCCACTACTGTGAGTTTCACGTCGAAATCGAGGAAAGACTCTAAAGGTTCTAAAGGTCCTCCATCGAGACCAAGTAGCTCCACAAGTGTCCATCCTCCAGGCGGATCATCAAAAAGCCCTGATAGTTTCAATCTGCCTGAAGATGTTGAAATAATTCCTAATGTTCGTAGAAATAGCAGCCGTGAGCCGTCGCCCAGATCACAAAAGATCGTGGACACCAGGAGTGGAACCCCGGAATTTCTCTGCTACGAATCAGAGAAATCTGCCACGACTGTAAGCCTCAAACCCAAATCGACAAAAGACTCGACGAACAACCGTCCGAAAAGTCCTCCATCGAGACCGGCTGGCTCCACAAGTGTCCAACCTCCAGGCAGATCATCAAAAAGCCCTGACTTCTCTCCACCTAAAGACAGCGAAGTAGCCGCTCGCAGAGGGTCCAACAATGTCCTACGATCCACCAGGCTGATCCGCGACATTATAAACCGGCAAAAAGGCGGAAGTAGGAGCGATTACGCTTCGGGGAGGGTGGCAAAAGAATCGAAAAGGACTGCATTCGAAAGCGCAGAAGGGAGCATCGGGGGCGTAGAATTGAAACACGGATCGAAAGTGGATGAAGCGGAAGAGCTCAAGGCGAATAGAAGCGTCGACAAAAGAGCGACGACACCGAGAACCCCGGCGTACGAACTTCTCGGCCCAGAATCCACTCCGAAAAGTTCCACGAGGGTGGACGTTCGAACCCAAGAGATCACGATGCACGATCAATACATAAAACAGGAGAAAATTCAACGAGGCCAGCTTCGAAGCACTTACTCCAAGTCTTTCGGCAAGGCGCCGCGAGATTCCAAGAAGAAGTCGAGCACGGAGAATTTGTTCACGTATCCCGTGCGCAAATCTAGCAAAAAGAGGGTATCCCTTTTCGAGTCGAGTATCTTCGAGCCACCGAAAAAGGACCGCCAGGCGACACATCGGGTCTTAGAATCCAGAAGGGTCAGGGGTTCCACCAGGGGAGGTGAAGATACTGGCGTCGGTTCGAAGGGAAACGCGTCGAGCACCGAGCGCTCCTGCAGCAGCAGCCCTTCCCCGACTAACGAGTCGGTTTCTCGTAGTTTGAAGCGGGGGTTAAGGGAAAATACCGCGGGCCAAGGGAACGGGGCCAAAGCTCTGCGATCTGGAAGGAAAACTATCAGCCCGATTTTTGGTGAGGCGAAGAAGCAACGCAGGTCGCCCACGCCTCATAAGCAGGCTCAAATTTTACGATCCATAGAACTGGTTCGAAGGATCGTGAAGGGATCGCAGTCGGAGAGGAACGAGGCGCGGAGAGAAGTATGTAATACAGTTGCTTCGAACGTGGTCGCTGAGAAGCGCGAAACAAGGAACACTTCCGAGAGTGAAATCGAAGGGAAGAAAAGTGAATCCATCGCGTCAGCGACGGAAAGTATAAGTTTCGCGGGCAAGGATTATGAAAGAACAGATTCAGTGGAGTCGGCACTCAGACGTTTCGATTCTATTGACACGGAAGCTGGCGTGGCGTCTGCTCGGTGCACCTCGGGGCGAAGCAAAGACAGAGGATCGATGACAGAGAAAAGGCGAGTGGAGGTTGAATCGTGGGGGGTTGCAGGCTCGGTGGATGATTCAAGAGCGATCTCTCTGAAAGCACTCGATCAGGCGGATGTAAATGTTCCTCCAAGCCCCGAGAACAAACTATCGAGGGGGACTTTGAAGAAAGCATCGAGGGCGTCTGAGACCGTGGGTGCTTCCCCGGAAGCCTCGAAAACCCAGGAACCTCGAGGTCGGAAGAAATTAGCAAAGGCTAGAGACTCGATCGAGATCGCTCGAATCACGGCGAGGTCTAAATCACCAGCGTGCAGGAGAAAGCTCTTTCCAGACGTCGGTTCGACGGAGGGAACCAAAACCGGAGGCACGAGATCGGGGTGCAGCCTCGAATCGATGAAGACCACGGAACATCTTTCGTCCCGTAAAAAGGGACGTAAAAGTGAAATGGCGGATTCCGCGAGGGCCGCAACAAGATTCGTGAGACACGCGAAAGAGGCGGACAAAAGAAAAGTGGGTAAAGCGTCAACAGGTGCGTCGGGCTCGGATTGTTCTGCGCTTGTGAAACGGTTGAGATCGATCGAGGATATTCGTAAATCCATCGGGAGCGAAAGTTGCCGTCGCGGGGCGGCGGGAGCGTCGTCGTCGTTGAAGTCAGCGATTGCAAGCGATGCCTCGAGATGCTCGAGCCCGGTTCAACGTCGAGCTAGCAGCGAGGATCGCGTTGGGAATAGGAAAGGGTTATCCCTGTCGAAGCGATCAGAGAGTCTTAGCGGGAGGAGCGAGGCTTCGGAGGATTCGGAGGGGTCTGTAAAATGTGCAACGCGTTCCTTCAGGGTCGCGAAGAGCCCGAGTCCGGATTCGACGAAGGCGGCGGAAATCAGCGGCCGTCCGAGGAGGAACGTCCCTTCGTCGCCATCGAAAAGCCCAGACACCGTGACGAGGGTAAGCAGGATTATACGAATGTTCGTTAAAAATGTTGCTTCTAAGAAAGAACAGTTTAACGTTTTTGTGGGAAAAGATGTGCCTTTGCAGAGGGTTGAAAGCTACTGTAAACGTGCTCATGATTTTGTTTCTTGGTTCTTAAAATTTCTAAGATTTCTTTAGGGGGGATTCTCGTCTAACAGCCCCAAAAGTAACTGATATTTAAGATTTTTTTTTTTAAATTGTTAGTCATTTTGGATTAAACTCTTTTGGGATTTAAGAAGGTATCTTTAAAATTGTAGAAAATATTTTTTTTATGACGATCCTTCTTATTAATTATTAATTATTGTGGAATCTTGTCCACCTCTTCGACGATATAACTCCTGTTGGTAGGATGTGTATCACTAATTATCACGGTCATCTGATTGCAAAGAAAATAGAAATTTCTTAAAGTTAGATAGTTTACGCTGGGATTGGTCTACTTTAAAGAAGAAAAAAAGGAAAAATTGAAAGAATTATTGAAAGAATTATATCAATATTATCTCGAGTTTCTTAAATGGAAATTACTGTTTTTTTGGTTAAAAGATTGTTACCAAACTTGTACTTGGATTTCAAAAGTCAAGGTGTCGTATGTTTTATATATTCAGATATTTCCTATCTGATTCTATATTTTTTAAGTCAGCTATGCCTCTGTCAAACGAATACTTCTGAAATACCAATTCTGATCCTTAAAAATGTCTCGCGTTAAAAGGCCTAAAAATTTTATCTCGATTTCAAATATATATATATATATATATAAGCAAATTTTTCATAGAATATACTGCATAAAACAAATCCACTTTCTAATATAGAATCTATTTTATTGAAAATATATAAAGAAAAAATTAACTTAGATAAACGATTTTATTTAATTTGATCAAAAATACACCAAAAACTAAAAAATAATTATTTTCTTGTACTACAATTACGACGGTGATATGTCACTTTAATAAAATTCGTCGGGCAGGATATTTTATCGCTTTTCATCGCACATTTCGACGCTTGATTGTGTATTAAACTCTGTTATGAAATATCCTGCACCACGATTTTATTTACACTGAAATATCACCATCGTAATTGTAGAACGAGAAAAGAATTATCTTTTAGTATTTAGTCCATTTTTGATCAAATGAAATAAAATCGTTTAAAAAGAAAGAAACTCCCATCAACTCTGCAGAAGGTCCTACCTGAAACGTTTAAGCTCAAACAAAAACACAAAAGCATATTCCATTTACTTTCATTCGGCCGATACAAGTGAAACGTCTGAGAAATTAGATTCGAAATGCATCTACATGCACCATTTCGTATTGCAATGTAAGAAATTAAATTGATTATTCGCTATCGCGGAGAAACGGTGTAGCGTGATTTAAATGCAAAGCTATTCAGATAATTTTGCGGAGGGTTTTGAACGAGCGCATCTTTTATTATAGCGTCCCTCGACCGAGTTCAAAGTTCAAGATACAAAACCGTCGAAACGACCGGTGCCTATGAAAGGCACAGAGCCAATTGGAAACAGGAAGACGGCGACGACGTCTACTACGACGAGTACGAGAAAATCGACGGATGTCGTCGATGGCGCTATTCTCGAGAATGGTCTGCATTTACGAGACCAAACTGCCGAAACGAAATACGATAACGACTCGCCTACGACGAAGAAGAGCGACGCTTTTGTCATCGAGTTCGACGAGCAGCCGTCGAAGGAAAACGATGGTCCACCTAGGAAGCCGTTATTAAGAAAGCAATCCACCGAAGTGAGTAGCTGCTGGTCATTAGCACATGAACAGGGTATTGAATAAATAGTCGCATAATTCTTAATGAATATTAATAAAGATACTTGAGAACTCAAGTACCTTTATCTTAAAGGGATTGAAACTTCGAAGCTGCTGCATGACAGTCTTGTGTTGCACTTTAATAGTATATAGATCTTGTATTTAAATGGCAAAAAATTCCTTAACTCACAATTTTATATAACAGAATAATTTTATATAACGAAGTCTGTGGAATAAAATTTGGAATTTAGTCACACATCCTAGCACAATAATCTGGATCATTCATTCAGAATCTTCGCAGAATTTAATGATCCATGATACAATACAACATTCTTATCACTCACTCGGCTACTTATTAATTTTTTCCAAAACGACTCGAAGTTAGGAACGCGAGAAGTGAGCGCAAAACCATCTGGTATCGACGAGAACATACGCGATAAAATGTCGCCCGCTCTTTGACACCGATTAACCTGGGCGTCCCAGATTTTATTGCTCATGGATTCCTCTTTCATCGTGTTGTAATTAACCAAGAGTTACCTCTGCGAAATTCTCGAGTTACGCTGATGCAAAATTAAAGGGTAGCCTTGGCAGGTGTTTCGCAGGAAACTGACATTTGGGAATCACCGATTCTTCTTCTAATTGGAATTATCTTATCAAATCTTTGTACCAAACAGAAGCAAACACCTACCGTGCAATCTGGTCGACCTCCTTCATCGGTTTCGTCCACGTCCACCGGCAGTGCCATGCAGGCTTCCGTTAGCAGAGGTAAAATGGCTTCGAGGGCGAGGACGCCAATTTCCGGTACAGCGTCGTCCAAAGGGTCAGCTTCCAGCAAAGGCGGAACAGGCTCGTGTGCCGCGTAAGGATTTCCAGCGTAATTGGTGTTTCCGCCGTAAACTCTTTATAGAAAATTAAAGGACCTCGAGCGTTCTCAGCTTTTTCAATCTACAAATCTTTCACAAAGAATTTTCAACGCAAGGCTCGAGAGGCCAAAGGGAGTTACTAAAAATTCTATTCAGTAATAATATAACGACATATTCTGCTCGAAAAGATCGTATATAAAATATAAATAGACCGTGTAGTTTAATTTGGTTACTGTTGGAGAAAGAAGCTATTAAAGATTCTATGAGAGTTTCTGCCAGAGTTTGCAACAACTTGCAGAAAATGTTCCAGACAGAGGAAATCTGTATTCTCCTCCATTAAAAAACCTAACTTCTCCGGCTCACTTTACATTTAAATTCGAAGTTGCTGCAATTACGGCTTTGCGCAACTTCATCTTATCGAGATCATTGACAGACGAATAGTACGTCGCTCGCAGCTTCGACTATTCGGGGATCGATTTTGAATTTAATTAACATAGCAATACTTTTACTAATTTCCTAATTACTTTGAGCAACGCACAAGCATCCCTTTAAAGGATTATGCTTACCTGTGAGGTCTGAAAAACTTGTATATTCGAGAATATTTTGGGGGAAAAACTTTAAGGCTTTTTTAATCAAAGCTTTATGCATTCGAAAGTGTACATGTTAATCTACTTGTAGTAATTTTTACGATGGAAAATATAAATAAATAAAAGAAATATCAGCGATCTCCCGGCAGCGATTTTTTCAGTTGTTTGCGGTGACCACTCTAATTTTGACCTGGTTCATCTGAATAAAAAAAATTCGCGGAAATTTAGTTAGTAAATTGGATTATCTAGTCCTTAATCGTTCATTATCCCAGAAAATTAATTTGCTACAAAATGACGGCTTCTCACAGTAAAAGTTTTTCGCCACAGAATCGCTCTCATTTTTCATCATTTTTCATTTGTAAAATAAAAACTACGCAACGGAAATGAAAAAACCACGATTAAAGATTCGATAATCTAATCCATTAACTAAACTTGGTCGAATTTTTTACTTCTGATGAACCAGATCAAAGCTACAATGGTCACCGTAAAATGCTTAAATAAAAAACTCCATTATTTATTTAAATATCGCATTACAATAAAAACTACAAGAACTTTAATATATAAACTTTTGACTATAAAACTTTCGACTTTCGTTTGTTTAAAAAAATCTCCAATTTTAAAAAAAAAATCCCGAAAACACTTGTGTTTTCAGACCTTACAGGTAGGCATAACCTCTTAATCCTCGCCTGGCGAATACAGGGTCCATGTGGACCCACCCTAACTATCGAATGACATGTTTCTTACCATTAACATTACTTCTTGAAGAAGATAAGAAACGTAGATTTTAACACGATCGGATTCTAAAACAATAGCTCGTTCTAAGGTGTGCACAAATGAAAGTATGGTTAAAAATGGACTCTGCACCCGACGTGTGACCAAAGTAGCCACTACCCAACACTTAAACCGCGAATCGACTTTACCGTTATCCACAATTGTGACTAAACTGTCTTACAGCGACAGTCTTGTTCCCTGCAAAATGTGCGGGCGTCGTTTCGCGCAGGATCGGGTGGGCCTTCACGAGCAAATCTGCGCGAAGACGGGCCAGAAGAAGAGGAAGCAGTTCGACGCGATGATTTACCGAGTAAAGGGCACCGAACTCGAGCCATTTTTGAGGAAAGGAACCTGTCAGAAGAAGCCCGAGGTCAGTACGCCTTATTTCACTTCCCGAACCTTCCGCCCTTCGTCCTCATCCCGCCAATCCGCCGCAACTTCCGTTCCAATCCGCTAAATCAGCGAGACGAGTAGAACACTAGGGTGGCCCTTAATTCCAACCTGCGATTTCTTTTGTTCCCACCCACTAATATGGTTCCATTTCATAAAAAAATAGTCCCTGAAAAAGATTATCGTAATTGGGCAACAGGAAAATGTGCCGACCACGCCTTAAAGTTTAGAATTCATCAATGCTTTGAATTTGAAGAATTTCTCAAAAATGGTAAGCCCGATCGAAATTTTGTTCAAATAATATTAAAAGAACATTTAATTTTCTACAATTACTGTATATATAATTTTTTCGTTTTTTTCAACCATCTCTTATATAATAGCGTTTGAAGATAGAGGAGTCTGCACTTCGCGCGTCTCATCTGTATGGCGTGACGTATTGTCTATACGCGCATAGTGCGGACCTCTCTATATTCAAACGCTATTATCTAAAAAATGGTTGGAAGCACGAAAAAATTGTATATACAGTAATTGTAGAAAATTGAATGCTCTTTTTTTATTATTTCATCAAAATTTCGATAGGGCTTACCATTTTTTAGAAATTCTTTAAATCCAAAGTATCGATGAATTCTAAACTTTAAGGCATGGTCGGCACCCTTTCTTGTCCGATTGCAATAATCTTCTTCAGGGAATATTTTTTTATCAAATGGCATTAGAAATGACCGTTCTAGGGGGTGAGAGCAAAGAAATTTCGACACGTATAAATAAGGGGCACCCTAGTAGGACACGCGAAACAGCGAATGAAGCTGCCCCTGCAGAGGACGAGGGACTGGTTCTAAAATAATGGGATGGTTGCCGTGTCTTCACTGTTTCAGAAATCGAAGAAACCAGAGGTGAAGACCAACTGGCGGCGCAAGCACGAGGACTTCATCAACAGCATAAGGTCTGCCAAGCAGGTGCAAGCGCATTTGGCAGCGGGTGGAAAGCTTAGCGATTTGCCGCCGCCGCCAGTCAGCGATACCAGCGACTACATACAGTGTCCCCACTGCGGGCGAAAATTCAACCAATGTGCCGCGGAGCGTCACATCCCCAAATGCGAGCACATGCTGCACAACAAGCCAGTGCATTTGCGTGCGCCGAAACCGAGACGCTAATGGTCGCTCGCCGAACGATAAATCTTCTTTTTTTTATATACGCGCAGAGTATATTTTAAGCGGAGCGAAAACGTTTTTCTAATCGAGCAAATTCAGGCAATAAGAATATCGTTGCAGTTGTGGTTTTCCTCGTTTAAATTGTCAGGGAAGAGTTATCAGATTTTAAGTAGAACTCGCAAGTTTTTAGGCGAACACCTTACCTGCGAGCGGCGCTATTTTATACGAACGTAATTTCTCAACTACAGTGTTACGAAATTTTTATACACTCGCCCGTCTATTTGTACAGCCGAGCGAGCTTGCAGAGCACCATCTGTCGTTTTGTCAAATCTGTGCGAAACGTAAAAGTGATACGCAGATCATCCGCGGTATGCGCTCGAGTCACACGAGGTCTGTGCGCTTGCGCGTGGATCGAACGTACCTCGCGATAAAACACGAACTTCTACGAGTTGTACATATGTACGTAGGGGAAGAAATTTGTCGAACTGATATACCACCTTTTTGAATAATATACAGTCAACGCAGAAATCACGGAAGAAATTTATACAGTTCTTTCCGCTTGTTGAACCGGAGTTTTAGAATTTGATGGTCGAGGTTTATAAAATTCACGGATGTACAAACCTCTAACGTTCCATTCCAGGGAATTTCGACTATTTGGAACGGATACTTTATACGTATTTATACCTTTTTATACTGTAGCATTAGCGAAAATGTTACACAATTGTTTCTAACTTTCGCCTTCTAATAATCACCACGAAATATATTGAAGAAAATTCACATAGAATTCAAGGATTAATTAAATGGGATGAAAATGCAGCTTCATTAATACCACGGATATTGTGATTTATTTTATAAGTTTCGGTAAAAATAGTCTGTCTTTCAAGAAGGAGCGTACATTTTTACAGAGCTTAGTGTTCTTAACGAAGGAGGATGTTGTAACAATATTATTATGACGAAATATTGGGAGCTAATAAACTAACTTTTTATTTAAAACAGACGAGCACATTGTTATGCCAGCCGAGTAACGAGGAATAAATTACCCAACAATTCTACGGTTCCGAATCCCCTTATCATTTTCATGTTGTATCCAACGTTATCGATTCAGAGTGGAATTCGGTCGCAATTCTACTGGCGGTTGGAATTGAAACTAAGTGTGCGCGGAAACCAGATCGAACCAATTTACATTGCGAAATCATTGTCACCACAGACCAGGTTTAGGATACACTTATCATCCAATGTAATTTTGTGTCGCACGCTCGGGGGATTCGCGAGCACAGACGAGGTATAGGATAGACCTATCACCTTATGGAAGTTCGTGTCGCCACCCAAACTGTGTTACCGACCCATAATTTCAGAACTGAATGTAGTGGCATCTGCATATGAACAGCGTCCAGCTCAGCAACTACACTGAAATGTGTGAGATGCTGAAAGGTGTGTGCGTGCCTGTATACGTGTGATTTTGCCGCGGACATATTTTCTTGTCTTTTATTGTGTTACACAGTGTCGCCGTTGCATGCTGCAGGAAAGCACCTTTATGTGCTTGCAGCTCAATTTGATTTCACATCTTTTTTACTTTGTAATTATTTTCTGTATTTTTTTTATTTCACGTACTTGGCGTAATTTTTTACTTTTTTAAAGTTTTTATCGGGATCTCACTTCTTTTGCAAAGATAATTTGCATAGGGAATGACTTCAGATAATTTTTAATATTATATGTTTATTTTCTATTTTTTGTGATTTATATTAACAAATTATCACGGGACAGAATTCAGGATAAATTCAATCCCAGCATCATTTTACGCTTCGATTATCTATATATAAATAAATAAAATCCTGAGTTTAGTTACAAATAAAAAACAGTTTGATAATATTTAAACATGTCGCAATTCAAATTTCGGCAACTTAACTTGTGTTTGAGGATGGAATAGAGATTGACGAAGATAGATGATCGCAGCCAATCGGCTCGTATTACTTGTCACGTAATTAATAATTGTATTACAATGTTACTTGCGATACGATTAGTAATTATACTTCAAATAATACAGATTGCCCAGGTCTCACCACGTGGAGGCGCTGCGAGTGGAGACCCGCCCTAACCGCGGCCCATCCACCCTCCTTTTATGCAAAATTTTATTTTCATTTCCATAGATCCCTCTGATGCACGGTTGCAAAACGATCCTCGATCGCTCCACAACCGGGCAACAGAAGGAGTCCTTCTGTAAAAACCTACCGCGATGAAACTAAAGCAGAATTTAAAACATTTCTTTGTTTCTTTCATTTAAAATTGGAAGAATTTTCTGGTATATTTCTACCATGATAATTATTCATTAATTGGGAATGAAACAAAGAAAAAAGGGGGAATATTTGCCAATTAGTGAATAATTCAAATTTTCTACTCATTAATAGGAAATATGCCAGTGCATATTTCCTATGGCTACTTAAATACTAATAATTCCTACGGATACGAGCGCTCGTATTTAATAATTGCTACTTATATTTAGTTAAACACTGCAGTGTTTATTTTATTCCTTAAAAACTACTTAATTCTATGTGGCCACTAAACACCTTACCTAACCATACACATATCTACTTAAATTTAAATAATGACCTGCCTAATAAAAATCTGAAATTGTCATGTGTTTCTTACTTCCCTCGATGGACCCACGATGTTACCTGAAACATTTTTAAAAGTATTAATAAAAATTCCTTGAGGTTTCGTTTCTCAAGGATGATGAGCCTGAAATCCTATTTTTGCAATATTCTTCACACATAATACTCTGCAACAGAAACTTTCTCAATGAATTAGTACTTACAATCTATCTCGATTAAGTAATGTAATTTCAACAGATATAGTCTTTTCATTGAATCGCTATTGCCCAAATATTGAAATATCACATTTGAAGCTACAGTTTAAAACTCAATATGGAATATCGATTCGGTAATAAAATGAAAGAAGGAAAAGATTAAAAAATACTGCTTCAGTATCAGCAGACACAGTAGGCAATTAACCTTTAGCAATACTTTAGCAATTCATGAAAAAGAAGCTACTAATCATATTACATTTCATTCCGAAGCAATTGATATTCATAATATTAAGCACATTGGGTGCTCTGTTACATCAAATTAATAATTTCCTTGTAGTTTCTCATTAATTGGCATCTTCAAAGTTTATGTATCAATGACTCGACAATCAATCATAATATATAATGGGTAATCAGAAACATTTATGCAAATGTTGAAAATTGGAATAATTGCACTTTACTGCACAGTAATCGAAATTACTTTCATACAGAAAGTAGCAACAACGAGCACGCGTTAATATTGAAAATTTACTATCAATATAAAGTGATGAATTGCATTTACCTACTTTTTCAGTGCAAATTTCCGTTTAATATCATCAAATGAAGCAACAATCGCGGGTGAATTTTGATTAATGCAAAGGAATGTTGAAAATTTATAAAAATAAAAAACTACATTTCTTATCAATCTGTTAGGAAATACAACGATTGACGAAGTTACTATGCAAAAATCAGCAACGTTAATGAGGAATAGCTACTGCTACTTTTCAAAGACTCTAATTAGAACAGATGCGGCCAGACCGGGCCATTTGGGAGCACGGTCTCCATGATGTTTACCATAGCCGCGTAGAAGGGGAGCTCGAAAGCCAATGGTAACGTGGGCGCGCAACGGATAGGGAAAACTGTAGTAGTGTGCGGTGCAACCTCATGCCCGTATGATAGGATTGAATGACTGGGAATCTTGGGGGCCCCAGCAATCGCTGCCACTTGGGCTCCTAAGAGGGCCAGTTATTTCAGGCTAGGGGTACGAGCCTACACCGCACGCTACTACTTACACTCTTACAGTTTTCCCTATCCGTTGCGCGCCCACGTTACCATTGGCTTTCGAGCTCCCCTTCTACGCGGCTATGGTAAACATCATGGAGACCGTGCTCCCAAATGGCCCGGTCTGGCCGCATCTGAATTAGAACTTCAATTGAATGGAGGTGTGTCAGAAGTCTGCAATTTCTATTACAAATAATGAATCACACCTTTCATCGCCATTCTTTCAGTCACAGAATAAAATTTTGGAATGCTATTCCATAAAAATTGGAACTTCAAATTTAAAAATATTCTAAAAAAATAGAAAACATTTATCTGCAAGATATGAATATACTTTTAAAACAATATTTCCAGTGACAAACACTCGATTCAAGGGTGGAGGTGGAGGTGGTGGTAGGAGAAGGAGGATGGTGCAGCCACTTAGGGCTGCTAGAAAAAATGATCAGTAGCCAGAAGGGCAGCTGATCATTGTCCACTCATTAATGCAAAAAAACCGTGAGTGGACCGTTTCTTTCTTTCGCAACGCTAACTCACTACAGACTAAAATCAACTCCCGAGCATAGTCACTAGGACTTTGGACTACCCGCAGCACTAATTTCTCAAACAAATTCAAAATTCCCGGATGGTGCTTCATTACTGAAAATTCTACTATACTCAATACAAATCCCGAATAGCAAACGAAAAAGCTACCGAGAACCACCACGTGGGTGGTTTCATTTTTCGCAACACTAATAAAAATTCAGTGCACCTGTGTCTCGTAATACGCAACTCTAACTTTAATTCGTTGCAGCCTTCCTGAAGGCTGTGTAGAGTCCCATGTGCAGCAGATCCAGCTGCTCGGGACTCTTTTTTCCCAGGAACATGTCTCTGGACATGTCCCAGGATAGTTTTGGGGCATTGGGGGTGGGGGTCGCAACTCTAATTACAAACGCGATCAGTCATCATCGCAACACTAACTCAAAAAAATATTAAGAATCAAACTAGGACGAGTTATTAAAAAAACGCGATCAGTCGCATCGCAACTCTAATAAAAAGAATACCATGAATCAAAAGTAATGCAATGAATCAAACTCTAGTAACTCCAATTAAAAATACAAGAATAATCTGAAAAACAATCGCGATTTTTTTTTCGAAACACTACAAGCAACCACGATCGATATTTATTCGCAACGCTATGCTAGAACCAGACGCGGGGAATGCTTGATTCGCAACGCTAATTCAAACCGTGATCAACATTTAGTCGCAACACTAACTGGCCCCGTAATCTTCTTCGCAACTCTAATTGAAAACGCGGTGGGCTCAATTTCAGGGGACGGGGTATCGATTACGGTGGATCGAAATATAGGGGCAAAATATTTTTTTATTATTCATGACTTCTAATAGTGGGCAAAAGTTGCCTTTTATAATGGTATTTAAGCTACCAAACTTTGAACGTGATCGACAAATTTTTTCAAGTGCCGCAAGCCTTTCAAAAATTAATATTTCAGTAAATATTAATATTTGAAGGGCTTGCGACACCTGAAAAAATTTGATGATCACGTTCAAACTTTGGCAGCTTAAATTCCATTATAAAAGGGAACTTTTGCCCACTATTAGAAGTCATGAATAATAAAAAAAATATTTTACCCTTATATTTCGTTCCACCCTTGTCTCGATGGGTCAGCCTATGGCCAACCAAACTACTACTACTACTACAACTACCGGCGAGCATAATGACAATATAATACATAAGAATGACCCTGCACCCGAGGATGCAGGACCATTCTTGGTAGCCCACATGATGTGGCCTTTTCTCTGGCCGGGCTATCTTCGGCTCTTTGGCCACTTCTTGCTTCGGGCGGTCCGCCCTTCTGAAAATGAATAGCGTGCCCAAGCCCGTCCTGCCGACCGCGACCAGCGACAATGTGCAATGTCCCACTGGCGTCAAAAAGTCGACATAGCGAGGCTAGAAGCGAGGGCAAACCCCACTCGCACTAGTCTGACCGTCGACTTTTCTCACAAATTTCCTGAAAGCAGGTCATCGCGCAGGGGAACATGCGATCAGAGAATACGACGACCTGCCCCGGCCCTACCTACTTATATTTAAGTCACACATTCGTACCAGACGGTAAGTTACCTATCCTACACAAAACCTATATTTAAAAAATATCAAAACAGTCTCTCAAACACAATCATCAGTCAACCCACTCCACGATTCTCAAGCATCACCGCCCGGGTGCAAAGCCTACACTAGAGAGACCGTCCCGGGACGACTCCGTCACCCGAGCTTGGCCACAATCACACTCTAATAAGTACGTACCAGTTTTCACTGAAATCGGCTGGCAAAGGCAGTGACCATTGCGTATAAGTATGATTTACATAGCAATTAATTATTTTCAATTTCAAAGAATGGATTACTTGATAATGTGCATTGTACGTATTAGGTACATACATCAAGCGTTATTACTTTACTTTCTCGTTTGATTGTACGAGATTGATTAACTTTCATATTCCAAGATTATTTACTAGAATGATCATCGTGTGCAACAAGGAATATGATACATTGGTATCGTTATTGCAATGAATAATAATATAATGTTATAGTTTCGTTAACATGGTCTTTGATAAAAATCTTTAACCGACGCAAATTCCACCGCCTAACCACACAAACACACACAGGTGGAAAGTGCGGCGTGCACGATACACTAACGCAATGCCAGCCGCCGACATGTAATTATTTAGTAAAGAAAGTCATCGTGCCCCATTGCCTTCACCCACCCAAGTAACGCATGGGCACGTGGATGAGTTAAAAGGCAATGGGTACGGAAAGATATCCTGAAAATCCTCAACTAGAAAATATGATTAGTCTGTATAGTGTCTAGCACGCTAGTATTCTTTCATTTTACATTATAAAGCAAAATTACTCGACTTTCAACTTTTCAACAGTTTAAAGTTTGATAAATAAGAAAGGACTCTACTTTAGATCAAGAAAAAGGACTCTACTCGACATTCAATTACTGAGAAAAAAGACTATAAAATTGAATTATTTAAGAAAATGACTCTAAAACATGAAGAATTTAATTTAAGAATTTAAAACGGGCGATTCCATCGTCAAAGTAAATTTCATATAGGTAATAAGAATGTATGTTCTCATGCTAATTACTTTGAATCTGAAATTTGCCCACCCTCAATTGTCTTCTTGCACATGGAAATTAATTATTCTTTGTGTACGCAAACGAGTGACCTTTATAAGAAAGGAATTACACTTGTATGTCTATTATCATCATTTAGACATCAAGTTACTTTTGAACACGTAAGGAGTATCAGAAAAATAAAAGAAATTCAAGTCATTATAATCGTCGCAATGACGGAATCGGAGGGCATCCGATTTTTCGACTACATATTAGATAAAAATGATCGTAGCTGTGGAGTCTGAGAGTATCAGACTTCTTCGCTACATAAAAATTAGCATTCAGCCGTATTGATATTCATATCAAATATCAATACCTTCTGAGCTGCTATGCATCTTTAGGTGCATTATTTAATAAATATCTACATCAATGTATGATCAATGATAAACATTTGCGTTAGGAAACGTTTATCTTGGAAATTATGATTATAATTTGATTCTATTGAAAAAGCGCGGTGCACAAGAAGACCCTAGCCCTCGTCTAAGAAATACATACACAGACAAAATGTTACAATTCACGGGCATGGTTACCATACCCGCGGTCATTATGCTCGGCAAAGTATACAACCGGTCACTCGTGTCGATTTAGACCAAACGTCCTACGACATGACTGAGTGACCAGAGGAACCATAATGCATGCGCACTCACATTTCGCTGTGCCCCGGTGACGAAGGCGCCAACACCTCTGCAACTGCTCAGGGGAAGTCATCAAGCTGCTAGAAAATGTCATCAGGTTGCTCAGCTGCCCCTAGACTGTAACGAAAGAACAAAACACGATTATAATTTCTTTCTAAACTTACGATTGTTCGAACTCTAATAAAGAACCACGAAACAATTCCAAACGAAATTTTTTATCATTCAGACATTTTAAGAAAAAATTAAAAAATTAAATATTAAAAAATAAAATTAACAAATTTTTTTTCTTAAAATGTCTAAATTGTAAAAAGCTTTGTTAGTTTTGAATTTCTTGGTGATTCTATTCTAGAAATTAATTTTCTTTTAATTTTTTAATTTTTTGTTTCTGGAATTTTGAAGAATGAACTCTACTTTAAAGGAATTAAATGAAATACATAGATACTTACATCTTTCCAATAATATTCTGCGCACAAATCTCCTCTTCAGCTGACGCACTGACTCTAATTTCCGATAACGAGTTTCGCTTTCAAAAGTAAAAAAAATAAAGAAATAGACTATCAACGCGCCCCAAAGATCATAATTGTCGAACAAACCGCTGAATCTATTCTCGCGATTCGAAAGTCAGAGCCCCGATGCTCGCAAAAGAATATAAATTGCGTAGAAAACACTGACTCTACCCTCGCGTATCCCAAAATTGTTAACGACACTCTACTATGAGCAACTGTGCTCTTCAAAACGAAAAACTTCGTACGACATAAACACTGACTCTATTTGGCCGCATTGCACGCGGTCACAATCTCTGAAAAATAAGTAGGATAGGAGGGTGGGGTGGATGTGGTTTGATCGAGTGTTTGTCACGAGGAAATATTGTTTTTCTTGGAACCAGCCAAGGAACTTTCACTCCTTGTTATTTAAAATACAAGGTGTGATGCGAAAATACAGAATGCTCGCTCGATAGGAGCAGCTTAACATTTCAGTAACACGATATTATCCAGAATATACTACATCAGAAATAATTATTACATTTAAATGAACCGTAGTAGTGGCTTTCGTCATTAAAGTTGTAAGCACGTTCGTGTTATTCGAATAATACTTTAAAATATATCACGATCTTTATAAATATCCAAAATTCATTGCAAGAATCAAAATTCGTTAATTATTCATGCTTGAATAGCATGTCCTCGATCAACTACGCAGTTTCTGTACATAAAGAACAAAACTTGCATCCAAAACCGAACGTAAATGCAATTACACTAGCTTCATAGAGATAGATTCTTAAAAATCATTGAAATATTATTGAATTCTACGTAAACGCGACCGAAATGCAATAGAATTCGATCATTCCAATATTTCGTAAACATCTACTGACGCAATTTTGAAATGTTTAAACAAATCCGACTAGAATTATTGAATTTATCACAATTCAATCTTTTCCCATTTCATCCCGATATTAACCGACTGCAAAGTTACCCATCACCCTCACAGCCAACAATGATTCAATAAAATAACGATAAAAAAAGTATACCACACGTATTGCCACCTTCTTTTCCCAAGGAATGACCAGTCGCCATCCAAGCACCGTTCAAATTAACCGCCAAGTGTCATGGCGTTGCCTGCCCTTTGGTTTCGATTCCCGCCTCAACGTCTGTAACCGAACGATGCAACAAGAGATTGAAACAAAAGCATTAAAACATTCGTAAGGCAATTAAACAAGAAATAAACTTGAAATATGCCCGAAAAGGGATGTAATTGAATACAGAAACACGATATGTGTGCACTAAATGTGCAGAAATATCGGTACGAAGGCAACGAAGGGAATACGCGACGAACGTCTAACGGTTTTCTCGCGATATTTAATTAATTTCGGGACGAAAGTGTATTAATAGTAGCAGCAAGTGACGGTAGACTGTAAAGAAGAAGACTAATAATGAATAGAAGTAATTAGGTGACGATAGATAATGTAGGGGTACCATTTATGTACGCAGCTATTGAAACGTCTTAACTCAACGATGTCCACAGAACGAATGACCCCCGCGCCCCGCCAATGTACCGCGGCGAATATGGGGTTTGGTGGGGGGAGAGCAAGCAGGCCTCGCGAGAGAATACACGCGTATGTATTTCCGAAGTGTTGGAATATCGGTCGGTTATTGCACGCCGAGTGACGTATATATCGCGTCTCGTGGCCGAACCGTCTGTACAGAGGTGACTTCCAAAGCTGGGGCATCGTTCAGTCATAACAAACGTCGTTACTAGAAAAGATAAGAAAATATGTCCGCGGCCTGGAAGTCAAATACTTGGCGTGGCCAGGAAAGGTCGAGGTGTCGATGAATGATCTTAAAATTATTTTAAAACGCAAAATAATGAAAGTGTATTCATATTGTCAGAGTTTTAAATTTACAAATTATGTGAAAGTTTATGAGAGGAAAGGCATCGGTGTCGATGAATGATCTTACAATTATGAAAATATACTCATATTGGCTGTGTTTTAAATAGACTAATTATCTGAAAGCCTGCGGATGGGGAAGGTATGAGTATCTGGATGATCTGAGAATACTTTGCCTGTCCACGCAAAGTATTTGACTTCCAGGCCGCGGACATATTTTCTTGTATTTTATTGTGTTACACAGTGTCGCCGTTGCACGCTGCAGGAAAGCACCTTTATGTGCTTGCAGCTTATTTTGATTTCACATCTTTTTTTACTTTGTAATTATTTTCAATTTTTTGTATTTTTTTATTTCATGTACTTGACGTAATTTTTTTACTTTTTTAAAGAAACATTCAGCGAGATACTGAAACTGATGGGTTTTATGACAATTTTTACAGTCCTCTCTGCTTCAGCACCTTATTGAATTATACTAAGTTACAATTCCTTTGCGAGGTATCCCACGTTACATCATGAAAGCATGTCTTCCACAACTAATGTTGTTGTTTATATATATTTTTATGTTAAATAAATTTAGAGCCACCGTTCGTAAATTATTTCACGAAATCGTTATTTCAGTTCGTGTGACACAAACTCCCGTAAGTCTGTAATAATGTTTCTGTATGTCCAGAGACAAGATAGGACGAATTCCACTTACGCCTAAATCGCCCGTGATTTTCATTACGGTAGGTTTCCCTATACGTGACTGGAGGCATCGTCAAGAATTTCAAAGTCGATTGTCTCGGAAATGAAGAGCAATATCAAAAAATTGTATTCCTTTTTCTCGACTTATTTACTTGTTATAAGTAGAAAAGAAAGAGTAACTTTTTTTTATATCGCACTTAATTTTCGAGAAAATCGACTTTGAAATTCTTGACGTTGCGTCTATACAGTCGCGCGTAGGAAATACTATTATGAAAATCACGGGCGATTTTGGGCTTAAGTGGAATTCGATCTTAATAGGATACAAACTGCCGTAAAATATCTATCCTTGCCTGCGTCTAAACACTCGTGTTATCACGAGACATTGCGAATAACGTTAATAAAATTGAGCGCCATTGAATTCTAGTAAATTAACACGATTCGCTAGAGATTATTTAGCATGTGATGTTGGCAATAGGATTGCATGCGTAGTTCGGTCACAATCCAACGCAGCAGACGACGTGGTATTCCCGGCGCAAGGGAAGAATATTTAAAAATTACCTCTGTTTAGAAGCCCGTCATGATTAAACCGCGAAACCTTATAATGTTTCTGAATCCGTTCCATGCTTAAAAAGAAAGTATGGATCACTTAATTATCTTGGTGGCTATGGTGCATTTATTGTACTGCCCATTCACGAAAGTGGAGGAAAGTTTCAATCTGCAGGCTATGCACGATATGTTATACCATGGTTTTAACCTGACTGAGGTAATTATTACAGCCTTTCTCGAAGGTGTATCATGTAAATAAACACGTTTAAGAATTAAGCCGATAGAGATAGATTACGGGGGAATATTTCTCTTCCTTGACAGGTTGCCGACACGCAATCGAACAGATATTACGCAAAAACTTAGATATTATATTTAGAAGCAGATGCATGTATTTATAAACTCACGATCAGCTGATACAGCTTCTGTGGGCTTAACAGTTCATTAGTGCGTTAATCTCGACTTTTCTCGAAACGCATGGCCCGGAATTTTACATAATATGCGCAGGAGAATCCCATTAAAATCTCCGTTAATGATTTAATGCTGTATTCGAGCTAAACATGCAGCCTAACAACTTGCGGTGTTCACGATTGTAAAAGGCATCCGAGTTTTATACTAAGCGTTTGTAACATATTCTTGTTCTGTGATAGTACGATCACCATGAATTCCCTGGAGTCGTGCCACGATCGTTCGTGGGACCAATTATAATATCAGGCTTGGCAACGCCGCTAATAGCAACCATTAATTATTTGCAACTTAATAAATTCTTTGCTCAATACATCGGTAAGTTGATTAATGAATGAGCTGAGTTTATCACTTTACATCTGCGCTTGAATTCTAATTAATGTTAGACGCGAACAACAGAATAGCTTTTCGATCCGTAAGATCATACATTGTAATGAGAATGTAACTAGATCCATTGTTTTCCAGTAAGAGCGGTATTGGGTTTGTTGGTAATATGTATGTTGAAACTATACAGACACGCTTTGCAGAGCATCTTCGGCTTGCAATTTACAAAATGGTTCGTTGCAATTACCGTAACACAATATCACTTTATGTATTACTTAAGCCGTCCTTTGCCAAACATAATGGCTGTGCCACTAGGTAATTCAAATACGATACACACATATTGTTTGGCTTTGAGCGTTCGCAGAGCAAGTATTAGTCTTCTATTGTTAATATATTTTAGTGCTACTGGCATTATTCGGGTGGTTGAGACAAAATCACATCATATTTATTTGGTCATCCGCGGCAGCAGTAATAATATTCAGAGCGGAGCTCGCTATGCTCCTGGGATTATTCGTTTTGTACGATATAGCCAACATGAAACTGACCATACAAAGGTATTTACATATTATATCGCGGACCATTGATTCCTAGTATGGCTGTGTAGCATTGCGAACAGAAGTGATTAGAATCATCAAGGGACATTCCGCAAAACTGCACTGATTTGTAAGCTTCGTTTGCTTCTGAAACGTATTAACTTAACCCTTCTCTCAAGAATAACCAAATAAGACACAGATTCCCTATCCAATAACTGCGATTGAAACCCGTGCTAGTATTGAAATTAGAGAAAAGAAATGATAAGCATAATCTTATAACACGGAAAAAGTTTCATCCTTTGGAATTTACTCGAGCCGCTTATCGAAGCATTGATTTCATAAATGTAATAATTTCTAGACTACTTAAAATTGCGGTACCGGCTGGTATATTTTTTCTAACGCTAACGGTTACGATAGATTCCATATTTTGGAGGCGTTTAGTATGGCCCGAAGGTGAAGTATTTTACTTCAACGCCGTACTTAATAAGAGCAGTGAATGGGGTGTATCCTTTGTCAAGCACTGTAATTACGTGTAATGCCATGCGCACTGTTGCTTCGAAATTTCTTTGAAAGGAGGAATCTTAAATATTTCTGCTGATCTTAACATGAAAAACAGACATCGCCGTTTCTGTGGTACTTTTATTCTGCGCTTCCGCGTGGAATGGCCTTTTCGTATTTTTTAATACCTTTGGGTATGTTCTGGGATGCTCGAGTTCGAACGTTAACAGTTCCTGGTATCGTGTTCGTCGCATTATTCTCATTTCTACCACATAAAGAATTGAGGTTTATCGTATATGTCTTTCCACTGCTGAACGTTAGCGCAGCCGCTGTTTGTCATAGGATGTAAGTACTTTGAATATCGATTGAGTTTTTTTTATGTTACTTATGTTAATTATACATACTGATTTTTGCAAATAGATGGGAAAACAGAGCGAAAAGTCCATGGAATGGAGTTTTGGCACTAATCATTTCAGGCCATCTAGTCTTAAACACTCTGTTCTCTATGTTTCTTTTATGCGTCGCTGGCTCTAACTATCCTGGTGGTTTAGCTATCGCCAAATTACACAGGCTTGAGAAAGACTGTGTCGATCCGGTGCATGTGCATATTGATGTGCTGACTGCGCAGACAGGAGTTTCAAGATTTACGCAAACAAATGATTCTTGGATGTAAGTCAATGATCAATTTTACTAAATAGAGAATCAATTAATGACCCAAAGCTCTCGATACACTATGGGCAAGCTTTTCCAGGCGTAAATAATCTAATTTATTATAAACTGTCTTCCAGTTATTCGAAACAAGAAAACTTAACCATTGATGATCCAGAGATGCTTCAGTTTACGCATCTGTTAATGGAAGCTAAAAGTAAATACTCTCCAAATATAAAACCTTACCTAAAAACTCATGACATTTTGGATTCCGTAGATGGTTTCTCTCACATAGCATTAAATTATAACATGTTACCACCTATACGAATAAAAACCAGGCCTATCATATTTATTATGAAAAGGAAACCTAACATAAAATACGATCGAAAGAAAGCAGAAACCCAGACTTATATAAAACAGCTAGCTCAGGCTGACACAGACAAAAGTACAGAAAATAAGGATATAATAAACGAGACTGTGAAACGTATGGAGCCAATATTAGATGAAATTATGGAGTCGTTAGAGCAGTTTGAAAAGCCGTTAAATATTAGCAATAAATATGTTTTGGATCCAGAAGAGCAGGAAATAGTAGAGTCTAATAATACACAAAATAATTCCAACGAGCACATCGAAGCAACAAATGTGGAACCAGTATCAGCTAATTCGTCTGAAAGCAATTTATCAGATTCGGAAACATTGGTGCAAGCGGAAAAGGTACCAAACATATCGAAAACAGAAAACAGTGTTGAAACTGAAAATAATATTCAACTGCAGCGTAATATCGAAAATATTTCCAGCACTGACGACAAAAGATCGGATGACAAAAATGAGGAAACTGAAAAAGTGGGAACAGTAAAAGAAAGATTAAAAGGCAGTAACACTCTCCAAGAAGGTGGCAGCATAAAAGAAACTGTTAAAAAGCTTATTCAAGAGAAATTAGAGGCAGATAAGCTTAAGAAAGATATGATGGACGACGGGAAGTTATTAGAAAATCCAGAAAAGATCAGTACAAGGGTGAAGAGAGCAATTCCGATAAAAATAGAAATGCCGCAGAAAATGAAAATTATACCGAAACAAGAGTACAGAGAAAAACCAGCAACTGTTCGAGAAACAGTTAGGGAGCATAAAACGTTTAATGTAAGAGAGAGCATTAGAAGTATAATAAATCAGTTTAAGGAATTTGAAAAAGACTTTGTGCACGAAGATTTAGAAGTAATTAAAAAAGAACCCAGCACTGAGTATAGCAAACAGGTGACAGAAACGAGTACAAAAATTTCAGAAGATACTGCAGATGTAGCAGACACTACAACAAAGATTGAACCTTCTAGAACAATCAAAGATGCCAAAGAAAGTCTAAAAGATATAATAAGCCAATTCAAACAGATAAAATCTGAATTGACTTCCGAAGAAGATGATGAGTTTGAACGAATTGAAGCGACATACATGGACAGACCCATTTCCGAGACGCTAATGCAATTTAGCGAAGCTTTGAAGAATTTAATACAACGAAGAAAAAAAAGTAAAACGTTAGTTACAAATAAATTAAATAACAATGAAGACGTATCTAAATCGCAAGCTCCGCCAAAAGTAATGACGGAAGATTCTCAGTTCCCAGCGGAATCGTCAAAGACCTTAAAGGATCAAAACGATAAAGGGGAAAAGGCATTTAACATGGAGAAATTAGGGACAGTCACTCAAAATATTAATGCAAAAGAAAGCTCAAATTCAGGTATAAATCAAGCTTCTGAAGAAAAATATTTTACGACGTATACGAATAATAAAAACGTTCCTTCGAATGCTCTAAAATCTACCGAAAATGTGTCAAATAATGTAGGAAAGAAGTATACTTCCGAAGAAGAAGATGACATCGTGATTGAAAAGAATGTTAGAAGTAACATAAGTGATTAAGTGTTGAAAATATTTGACTGTTTCTATGCTTTTTGATGGAGCAATTGTGTAATTTTAGTAACATGTAAATACGTTGTTCTGTGATAACGAAAACGTTGTATTTTTTAATCCATGCTCGTGCATTACCAACGCGGAAAAAGCAAGATTTACTTTTCCGGTTTTGTCGCTTGAAATGTCAAAGAATATAGACACAAAATGGGAAAGCATTTGTCTAATGTATAGTATCACAAACGTGCCACAACTATATGTATGCTATTACATGATATTAATTTGTACAACAATTATTTCACGTATTACAAAGTCGTCTCAATAAGTTTTTATATATATTTAGATGTTGAAATATTTATCTATATATTGTTTGATATAAAAGTAATATTTATCAATGCATGTTTGAGCAACCCTATGCAATTTTATTATCCACCCTTGACTGTTACAGATTTTGTAAGCTACGATTTAGTAATGAGATTTTATTATTTCCTTTTTACACCCATGCATTTAGATTCTGCTTTTCTACATTTTCTGTTTCTTCACTTTTTAGTCGAGATAGAGTTTAGGATTATTCCGAAATAAAGGAATACACTCTGCTACAAGAAGAAAGTGCATTCATTTCCATATTGGTATTTGCAGAGCATTTAAGTGCCTTAAAATCTCTTCCAAATTCTAAGAAAGAATGAAGCACATACTCGATAAATATATACGTGTAATATAATATGTATCGATAATTTACTGTAAGTAAAAGATATTTAATATTGAAACCTATAAGTTAATCCTTGCATTACTACTCAATCAATTAATAATCAAAAGCATCGAATTCTGATTACAAGTTTTATTGACGAATGTTATACAATTGTTTATCATTCAATCTCTTTCTGATTGTAATGTATCTTTTATATCATTAATATCACATACTATTAATTTAATTTGTGCATTAAACGAATTCCTCTGAACGATTCAAATGTGTTATACACTGTTGTTGTTATAGTTGTCCAATACAGTATTTTATCGCGAATACCGCCTTTTAAATATACAGGAACCCCATCTTGATGCTGTTTGAATAAATGAAAATTAATTATGCGTGACTTATACACAATTAACTTTCATATATCACTCATTTTATATTCTACCGTAAATATACCTGCATCTTCGCTTGTTTTAATTTAAACTTTTGAAATGCTTTCTCAGAAATCCGATTTCGACATCCCACGTTAATTGATCGTTGGAATGAGACAATATTTTTATAAAATAGCCTTGAACGTTGAGTCTATGAATATCAATTTTACAAATTCGAATTATTTATTACTAATATTCTATTAACATATCAATTACTGTTATTATTATACAAATAGTATTCATCGCAATGAAGTGAGAAATGTGAAATAAATTATTTAAAAGAATTGTTTCATTTAATTCTACATTACACAGAATAATCTTTTTATAAATGTTTAAAAATCTATTTAGCATTCGTCATATAAAATCCTCCGTTTGAAATTTTACTCGCCCCTCGAGCTAACACCTACTTCCCCAAGAATCATTACTTTAAAAGAACCGTTGCAAAAAGGAGTAACTTACAAACATTTTGCGTCACCCGCGACCTCCAATAATTTGTAATTCTTCGTTCGGCTTTCTCGGTGTATCTAAGTAGCAAATTTTACACAAAGAAAAGCGAAAACCGTCGCGTCGCGACTACTGTTTTTCAAACGCGCGCGCGCGGATACAGCGTCCGCGGCGGGGGGTGACTTTTGCCGGCGCAATGTTGGCTAGCCTGAAACGCAGTTTACCTATTTAGGTGGTGGGACAGGGAGCGCATGCGCACTCGTTTCGCGACGCAACAGTCGTAAACAACATTTTTTCCATTCAGATACCTCACGAGTTTACGCTTGCACGGTAAATAGAGCGTCCCGGCGGGCGCACCACGATTTTTCCGCGTTCTCGTGCGACTTCGCGGAAAAAATGGGGCCGAGCTTGCACGCTCAGTGTACGTGATACGTAAACTTATGGGTTTCTGGGATGCGGTGACGTCATCCGGATCGTTCTGGAAGAACCCTGCAGGACAATAATGGCGGGTACGTATATTTACTGTCGACTACTAACGGAATATCGATCTCGAGCGTGGCGAGCGTCCGCCGGAGACCTAATGTACCCCGGTTGCTCCGTTTCAGATTTGTATGCTAAATACAACTGCACCTATTGTCAAGAGGACATCACGGGTTTACGCGTAAGATGCGTAGAATGCCCGGATTTCGACCTCTGCTTGCAGGTGAGTCGAGCGAACGCCTGTTTCTCGGTCACGTGTTCGTGTCTCTCTCCCCCCCTCTTCATCCTCCTCTTCGACCTCCATCACATCTTCGTCTATCCTTCCGTCCTCGCCGGATTTTGCGTGCGAGATTCCTTTTTCGTTTCCCACCTTCCCTCCACCTTTTTTTTTTGTACTACTCGTTGCCGGCGAGTTATCCTGTATTACCACCCTACTACTTATCCGTGACTTGAATGAAACTGCTGATCGCGGGGAAACACGTGTACACGCCCGCTATCGTCCGTAAGTCACCGAACCGCTAATAGATTTAAATGAACAGCGAATGAATCATTAAATTAGCGATTTTTAACGAAAGTTGTCTGTATTGTGTTAGATATTAAGTATCTTATGAATAAGTATATGGAAAAATTAAGTCTTCGTTCGTCGATCTTTTTAGCGGTGCGTTTTCGCCGCTACTTTACCTAAATGAGTGTAATAGCAGGCAGTAGTAGCATTTTCTATTGTTAACTCTTCTGGAATCTATAGTTACAATCATATGCGCACTGTACGTTAATTTTTCATCAGGGGAATAATGCTCTTAAATGTTAACAGTGTTTTTCCGCCGGAGCTGAAATTGGTCCACACAAAAATGATCACTCTTATCAGTTTATGGTGAGTGTTAAGCTTGCTGTATTTTTTTATTCTCATGGTGGCTCTTGTTGATCAGAGAAATAATTAATCTTCGCGTGCACAGGATTCTGGTACCATTAGTATATTTAATGGTAGAGGAAATTGGACTGCTAGGGAACAACTTAGACTGTTGGATGCCATTGAACAATTTGGTTTTGGGAATTGGGAAGACATTAGTAAACATATTGAAACGCGTACACCAGAAGGTACAGCCTTTCTTTTAAATGCTTAAATCTTTTTGCTTGAAGTATTTCCTTTTTTATATTAATAATAATTGTAGAATTATGTCTGCAGTTTCTAGCGTATTGTATGTAGAATCACAAAATGAAAATTACATTTAAGAGAGACTTAGAATAATAGAAAATTAAGGATTTTCTTTGGTGAACATTTCAAAATAAAGTTATTAATCTATTATAATATCGTGCGTTTAAGCTATCACGGTATAGTACACGCGTTTCATTTTCTTCTTGCAGAAGCAAAAGAAGAATACATTGCCAGATATCTCGACGGCAATATCGGCAAAAATACGTGGCCACCAACAGAAAGCTACAAACCAAATCTTACAGATCAGACTAAGTCGGATCATGGACCTCTGTCACCCGATCTCACGTCTAGATTACCACCGCTGGATATTACTCCAGAGGAAGCTGCACAACTGGGTTATATGCCTCAACGCGATGATTTCGAATGGGTACGTTCACGAAAGTGCTTTGCGTTTAGTAACAAAGTCACAAAGTTAGTGGCATCCGCCTAAAACTTTTTGTCTGTAAGAGATATCTCGATGAAGTTTGGTGGCAACACTGGTTATTAGTTCCTAAGTGTAACGCCACTGAAATTTGTCGAAGCAGGAATACAAAAACTCATGCAATGTTTAACTAAACTTGATGATTATGTAAAAACAAGTAGCTCTTGAATTGCTCATTCAAATAAATAAAACTATAGCCCACGATTGCTCACTACTTTCTTTTTAATGCTAGCGCAACTAACTTTTTGATTCTCCCTTGTAAAATATGCGTAATGTAATATTAAAAATCTTTACGCAGGATTACAATCACGAAGCGGAATCGCTCGTTTCTTCGTTATTCCTGAATCCAGCCGAGGATGACGACTTGGACATAGCCCTGAAACTCGCACAAGTTGATATGTACACCAACAATTTAAGGGAAAGAGCGCGGCGAAAACGGGTAGTACGGGATTATCAGCTTGTATCAGCGTTTTTTGCTTCGTCCAGAAAGCAAGATAAGACAATGAAGAGGAAGCAAACGAAGGAGGAAAAGTACGATTATATTTATAATCTAACCGGAGGGAATGTTATAGTTTGCTGCAGTGTTCTAACGAACATATATCGTTTCCAGAGAATTTCGAGACAGAATGCGGGTATTCGCGCAGTTTTATACAGCGCAGGAGTACGAGCAGTTCTTATCGAATCTCGAGAGGGAAAGAGAGCTGCGGTTGCGTCTTTCAGAACTATATCGATACAGGGAGCATGGCATAACAAGGCACGAAGAATGCGCTCATTTCGAGCAAGTGATGGCACAAACTCAGGGACAAAATGACGCCGCAGATCATTGGAACGAAAAGAAATCTGTAAGTATTCATTTCCACTTGTCTCGCGAGTTTGTCCATGTTGCAATAACAATTGGAGTCTTCGTTTTTCGAAAGATACACCTTCATTTCGCTTCACGGGTTTATAAAATAGTTTGCAAATAATCATCTGTAAAAGCTAGTAGACCATCTGGATTATCATTTAAACGTTTTTCAATTGCGGTTATTGTTTTGTACAAAAAAAGGAATATGAATAAGTAACACTTTTCAAGATTCGAGATATAAATGATACAAGTTTTAGCGTTTTTAGTTTAACGAGCATCCTTGCTTTGCTTCTTATTATGTACATTGATTTATAAGGAACACGTAACAGATTGGTGTGTTTTATTGATGATAAGTTTCATAGCAGATGCGGAATAGAATTTTATAACGGCGAAAATATAGTATCGATAAGATTAAGCAAGAAGTTGTTCCTCGTGTATGAAAGAACAGAGCGTTAATTATACCGTACGCGCTAGCTTTCGCTTCTCCTTTAACTAATTCCATTGTTTATGGTGCGTGTTGCCAGGCATTTGTGAACAGATTGTATCAGTTTGCATTTCACTTAGGGCAGCAGTGGGCCGTCCACACCAATACACCGCCACACCTCAAAAAAAAGGTACAGGACCATTTGAAACCTTGAATCTATTACCAACATTAACCCGTGAAGATCGCGTAAACAGTAGTTATAGAGAAACGAGGTTGCATAAGCAGTAGCTGGACCTCTAGTCCAGGCGATATTGGGTGGAGGGTAAATGTGTTTAATTGTACCTTCCAGAGAAGAAGAAAAAAGCTACTCTTCCATCGACCGAAAGTACACTGTAAAAGACTTGCCCAGCAGCAGCTCCTCGGCCAGTCAAACCAATCCCAATCGGACGACGACTCCAGCCAATCCGTGGGCGGAGCCGGATAACAATTTGAATTCTTCCAGCCAGCATTCTACCAGCTCCAGTTCTGCTGTAGAGAAGAATCACGCTGCGACAACGTCCGGGAATTCTTGCTCGGTGACGGGAGGAGACTCAGAGGAGCAGGACGTAGAAATGGAGGCGGCTGCACATTTGTTAACGAAACAAGAGAAATCCTTGTGTCTCCAGCTTGATCTAAAGCCAACGCAGTATTTGACGCAGAAAACGTTGTTGTTGCAAGTAAGTCTCTTCCTGGACTTCCGCGTGATACACCCGTTTGCCTATGCGCATGCTAATTTGTACGCGCGTGAATTGTGTGGTTGCAGGAGTATCTAAATGGTAATAGGAGATCTGGCGTTGTACCTCAGTCGGAACCAGAGAGTAAGATATTGCATTATCTGGTAGCGAATGGCTGGATCGCGGCCAACTGATTAAATATGTAAAAAGAAAAAAAGATTAATGACCATTTCAACTCTAAGTCACCCATCTTGCAAACTAAGTCCTAGGGTATAATTGACATTCGAGTCTGATTTAATTAACGTATAGGGCAGGTAGAGAGAGAATGTGTGTGTATGTATAATTTAATGCGTAAAGATGTTCATTTCTATTTTTATTGTAGATTTTCCTGTGCAACTGTTAAATAGCGACGATTTGAATGGCAGTGTCTGCGAAGCAAATTGTTACAAACGCAAAGACTATATAATAAAATATATTTTCAAGATCGTAATCATCCCGTTACGGTCGACAAAATAAATAATACCATTTTAGAGCTTGAAGTTCGCAACAATTTGCCTGCCGCGCGTCGGCATTCTGAAACGCTTTTCAAAGATTCGTGTCGGATCAAATTTTTTTAATCCCGTTTTTTAGTTCGAACAAGCATCTCGACGCATTAGATTTCGTTTCCTAGGAATTATTTTGTCACTGTTCAAGAAATTCTCTTACACTGCCTTTATAGAGCCATTGAACGTATTGCTCAATTAATTCTTCCACCGTAATGGTTTCTTGTACAGGTTTATTAGTTGCACATACTCCTTTCTATCTGTTTCGAATGTGATTTGTTACCATACTTGACAATAAGGAAAAAGTAGGGGAAAGTCACACGTTAGTCAAGGTTACTGCGTCGTTGTTTAGTTAAACGCGGCAAGGATCGAACTAGGGGCATATCCTCCCGGGAACCGGTCGTTCGGCGTTTCATATAACAGTTCCCAAAAGTTTCCGGCTGGATATGCGTTTAAAATATTTAATTAAATAAAAGAAAGAAGACACTTTAAACTATTTATATAGCTGAGATTCATGAAAGTATTGAATATTATTAGTTTAATGATAGATATAATGTCCTTGGTAACGAACATGGAAAACGTAGATAACCCTCGATAGTCTCTGTTAAACATTTCTCAATTCAAACAATTCTGACACACACACGACACACGTATCATACACGCAAGCCATTGCATTTTCTTCTGCAATCGTTGAGTTACTCTTTAAACGATTCAAGGGATTCCTTATTGATAAGGGATGGTACAAAGAGCAGGTCATAAGGACATTTGTTATCACCATGAAAAAAATATAATATTAGGTAATTTATTTGTTGCCTCTGTAATATTTGTACATAGGACGAGAAAAAAATAGTACCTTCCTAGTGATACTACTTCTAAAGCACAAATTATAATGGTGGTAATCGAACGAAGTGTTGAGAAGCATATAGTGTGATATAACGATGGTGTTCTAAGCCAAAACTCGTATTGCAGAATAAAAAAAGACATAAGAACTTAAGACACTTTAACAAGTTTTAAGAAAACAATTATTTTCCGTTGCTTTTAATATCACTAGCAAACCATTGCTTCCAATTAAATGCGACAGAAGAGAGCGAAATATTCGTACCGAAAGCATTGCGACGTTGCTGTACTTCCGAGGGACGATGCAGTATCTCGCCCTGCATGCTTCGATTTCATATAAAAATCACATTTGCAGCTTTTATTTAGTACAAATTGGTCGCAGATTTTTATACACGTATCTCTCACATTCTGATATGCTTAAAAAATTCCGAAAAAAATGAAAAAACAAGAATATTAATCGTTTGCTTTGTAGTATTTTTGTCTTTCTCTGAATCTTCACGCTTACAAAGTCTTGAACCGCTAGTTCAAGCTGCAGAAAAAAAACAAAGATCATTGTTTAGCTTATGTCATCGCATGGATGTAAAAAAAAAGGTTAAAAAAAAGTATATATAGATATATATATCTGTGTAAATACATAAAATGGAAAACTACTCGCGACTGAGTAGCTATAAAAATCTTGTGTATAAAAAAAGGGATGAGAAAGAAAGAGTCTAAAAACATCTTCCATCGGGAAACAATACTTATTATGGCGTATTTGCTTAAGTAGCTAAGTGACACGAAATAGGGAAATAGCTGCTCATATTTTTTACGGAGAGTAGAAGACTATTCCCCTTTGTTCGATGTAATTTATTTTCCACGGACTTCTGTAAACAGCGAACCATTTCTAAACAGGGGTAAACTATTGTTTACTGGCGAATGCTCGCGTTCGCTTTTTATTATTTACTATATTTTCGCTGCTTACTTTGAACGGCACAGAAGTCGATCGATGTGAGTTTAAGTTTCTCGTCGCACCATTTTTAGTGGCATCAATTTTAATCTTTACTTTTGTTTCTTGTCTAATGAATTTTTCCATCTTTTTACGGCACTTCCTTCAGTCGCTAATCACGCTTGAAAGATAGGAAGTTTTAAATCTTTCTCCTTTTTTCTTTTGTTTTTTTTTATTTTATTTTTTTTTATACGTTTTACCTGCAACAACTTACACGGATCGACTAGCCCGTTGTTTGACTGTAATATTCGTAATAAGAAATGGTCCACAAATAGGCTGTTTAACTAAACGGATAGTGGGTACTCCGTAATTCATGGTGAATGAAAGGCGATTCTTCATCAAAGAATGATCTGATCTCTTGCTCGACAGCCTATTTAATAAAAATTCATTGATACGTACTCGGAAGTTACTCGTGCGCGCTTGGCAAACTGCGAAGTCGATTGTTTCGAAGAAATGGTCATTTCACCCTCTCGACTTATTGTTTAATGAAGAATCGCCACTTTTTGGTTGCACCACGAGTAACAAACACCCTACGTAGACGAAGAGTTGTCTTAAATAAAAAAAAAAGTGATCAGTACGCCTTCCTCTAGCTATTTAAAAGAATAATTTATAAAATTAAGAAGAAACTGACGTAGACAAACAATTACAGTGACGTTGTAATTGAACAAGCACCGTGTTTAATATCTAGAAAGTTTTAATTTAGCCACACTGTCATCCTGGGGATTACGAATTGAAACTTTCGAAAATTTTAAGTTTTTTGTAAAGGTCGGTAAGACACATTGGTGATAATTTTTTTTCGTCACACTGAGAAACGATAAAGTAAGTGTTGATTTGTGAAAACAGTGGGAAGAATGGAAATGTGATCGCGAAACTCGAATCATTTCAGACATTGATGTAATGTTAATTTGACGAATCCGTTATGACACAACGAGTTTCTTACTTCTCATTGTTCTAGAAATAATGAAGAAATTAATATTTCAATGCGATACGGCTCTCAATCTTGTACTTGAATCAAACAGTCGTTAATGTATGAAATAAACTGTACAATAGGTATTTTCCCTTAAAATGATGCCATTGTCTATTCCAATATTACTCGTATCCTCTTCGAACTATTTCTTCATTCTGTTCCATTTTTACACCTCTCAATTTTCAAATTACCAGTCCACACAATCCCTACGAAACTATCTTTGTGTGCTTAAAATTGAACCTTCAATATCTGTTCTTGCGATTCTTTAATCGATTAAAAGATGTTGAATTTACTCATGAATTTCAATTATAATGCTTTCTGTTAAAAAAACATAATTTCCTATTTACTATAACACTTTGCCTGTTCCGTGAAATAATGATGTATTTTGCTTTGTAATTCTGAAACCTTCAAATTGTGAGAATCATTTGTCCCCAAAATTCTGCAACGCGATTCGAGGCAAATATCTTTTCAAGCAAACGAGTCAATATTGGTTCATGTTTGGGATAAAAAACGCATAAGATCTTTTATATTTCCTGGTGTGTCCTCGACCAGGGGACTTCCAGGTTTTTATAGATTTCTTTCCTGTGCAATGAACAGCGAGTTTATTTCCTCTGTAATGTCAGCAGGGACCTTTTTGTTCTGTTTTGAGATTAGCACATCTTTCATAAATTGCCCTGTTTTTGCTATTATAGAATTGTTTCTTAAAGTACTTTACTTGCGCAATTACCTACGTGGAATTATATGTAGCCTCTAATTAAAATTATCGGTCACACTTGTCAACATTCATGTTTAATGCATCTCGCAACAATTTATACCGTGCTATCTTCAAACTATTTATCAGCCTCTGATTGACAGAATTAATCAATTTATTTATCTATATAAATTCTACGAACAACAGCAATAATACTCTCATTTCACTGTCCAACAAAGTTTAACATTTTTTCTGTTCTGTAACATTCAATAACAGATTCTTATAGATTTTCTTATAGAATCCGCAACCCGTTTGTCGCCATCACCCTCAGTTTTCGAAAAATTCGATTCTGAAAAAAGCTGCAAATTTTCAACTTTCAACATCTTTTGTGTTCAAACAGTAATAGTAATTCGGTTGCTTCTTCCGCCAAATTATTCTATGAACTCTCGTTTAAACAACGACAGCAGTCTGGCGGCAGTGGATGCCCATCGCCATTGACTACCACTGTCGGCGCCGCACGTTTTGCCAAACTCTTTCGTTTCTGTATTGAAAACAAAACGTGTTTTACCACTTTTGTTGCTGGTTTCCGGAGGAAAAATGTCTGCTGCATCGCGTGGAGTAGTCAGATTTTCTCCTAAACCCTTAGTTTTTGAAATATATAGAAAGATATCTGCCAAAATTGTTGCATTTCAGGTGCCCTTTTCCCTTTGATCGTTGTTTAAACATAATTAAATGATCTTAATTCAATAATAACTTATATCGTTGTATTCGCGACAGTTCCTAGAATAATTTCACGGAACAAGCAACCGAACAACTATTACTCTTTGAACTCAAAAGATGTTCAAAGTTGAAAATTTGCAGTTTCTTTTTTCAAAATCGAATTTCACGAAAACTAAGGGTGATAGCGACAAACGGTTTGCGGAGTCGTTTTCAGCGCACAAAAATCAATAAGAAATGGCTATTGAATGTTACAGATGACAATGGCTGTTAGACAGTGTTTTTACAGTATATTCTCGGTAAATTAATTAATCACGTGTTCACAAGAATCCTCCTCCTGGTCGTCAAATTATTTTTATTAAATTTCTCCATGTCGCATTGCAATATACTGTAATAATTCTTCGTCCTTCCCAGTTCCTTCATAACTAACACTCGAGTATCACTGCAATTAGGAAACGACTGGAGAAATTACTACAAATCTGAGAATGTAACCCTGCGCAGCTCAAATTATCGTCAATTTTGTTTCATCCTCTACGATCGACATCGTCACCCACCGCGAGCAACAATTTTTTCCGAATACAGATCTTTGCTGCCGGCGATGATCAATTTTCTAGGCGTGACGCATGTCGCCGGGCAGCATAATCAGGACGATTCACTATTGAAATGATATGCGCAACTTGCGAGAGCAACAAAGAATCACGATCAAATAAGTGGAAATGCGCTGCACGTCAGGGCTCGTTGACGCTCGCTTCTTGGATCTTCAGGCTTCTGCGATAATTAATTGTCCTCTCTACGTTTGTACGGCGTCCTTCGTGGCGTCGACATTCGAGTAACGTCTACTTTTTTCTTTGCCGCTTTTAATCTTATGCGCGTTACGATTCCACAAGTGCGACGCCACGATTGCGACATCTATGTAGACGGGATCCATAGTCAAAATATATAGCAGTGATTCCTAACAGCTGGGTCGCGAAGTGTTTTCGGGGGAATCCCACGGCTTTTTTTTTTCTTGAAATATTATTAAGTTAGAATTGTATTCTGATATACCTATTTTTAATATATTTTCTTACCTTATTTTTACATTACTTTATTTTGGGGGGGGGGGGGGGGAGGTAGGTTATGTGAGTATTATGAAAGGAGATTGTGACTCGAAAAAGGTTGGGAAACACTGATTTATGGAGTATAAAGGTGATATTTGTCACAGATTTCGTAGATAAATTTAGATGCACGATGAAGTGAAAATTTGTTGGAAAGTAAATGTCAAAAGAATTGGAGGACCGGCGTGAGTTGTGTGGAATGTGTTATTTCACACTTGAGATTTTACTATGTGTGAAATTCTACATTCGGGAATTTGAAAGGCGTTTTACCATTTTTTATTTTTTGTTTTGCGCACTACTGTTTTTTAGGTGGTTGAAATTTGACTTTTTAGTTTGTACTTCCCCCGCTCCTCCTGAAAAGAAAAGAATGTTGACCTTAGAATTCAATTAATACAGGTACATAGGGACCTTTTAGGGATCTTGTTGAATACTCCGTGTGTTTAAACTATCGTTTACAAATGATATGATCTTTGGAATTATGCTTGCCAATGTATTCATTAATAACAATTTCATGCATATTTATTAATTTCACAAACCTTGCCTCGACTAGTAATGTTGATCAATTCCGTGGACCACTTGACCGATTCCAAGAAAGTGCAATAAATTTCCTGGTTGGAAACGAGATCGAGACGGGTTGGTCCACGAGATCCTAATTGCGTTGCAATCGCGGAAGATGTACTTTTTTCAGACTTTTTCTCTGATTAGTTATGATGCTTTCATTAAATGGTTGTGCAAGGATATTCATAAAGAATCTTGACACATCAAAACACGATTTATTTTATTGATTTACATCTCTAAAGGAAACCTAATTGACTTTGTTATTTTTTAAGAAACCATAGTCTTTTATAGAGTAGCCTGACGGGATGAAATATCCCAAAGCTTGTTGTGTCAGCGAAATATATTTCATTTTATATCCTCCGCAGAAAATGAAAGGAACAAATTCGATGACTTTTAGCAAACAGCTGTGTGTAAATTATGTTTTTCGAAAAGAACAAACAGATCAGTTAGGCAAGATTATGCAGGGACCGTTAATTTATATATCGGAATAGTTCGTTAATATCAATTTCAGTGGTATAAACATTTTCGGAGCTGAGATTATTAGAACACCGTGTTGACATAAGTCATTCGATTTATTTTTCTACCTTGTCGTTAAAGTTACATTTTTAAATGACGTCATCTATCTTTCGACGAAATTTTTGCGGTTTTCCAAGCACAAACACCGGTGGTGATTTTAGGCATTCCACATTGTGTCCTCTTCAATTAAATCACATGTTGTAGCATACTCGCGAGAAATAATGTTAAATGATAGTAGGTAATACGCGATCTTACAGGTTCTTTAGCACGGATGTACAAAAAACGTTTTACACGTGGGCACTAATGGAAGTGAAAGAAATAGGCTGTGATTCACTGGTTCATGAAAATTTATAATAAAACATTGCAAAGAGCGTTTTATGAAGTTTAATAGCGGAGCCGTGACATCGGTTCCGCTATTAAACCTTAGCAAAAAGATATGAATAACAAATATTGTCGCATCCAAGGAGCAAAGTTTAAATATTTCTTGCCGCCTTAAACGATTCAGTCAACTGTAATGTCTAAGAAGATAATAAGAAAATACAGGAAATCAATTGAGCCTGTCATGTTTTATATGAATGTTCCGAGAATTGTAATAGCATTATGAGTTACTAATAATAATCATAATAGTATAGTCATGGAAACATTAATATGTTCTCAAACAATACGTCAGATAGAAATAATTTAAGAATCAAAATAATAAATCATAAGGTGAAAGAAGAAGAATTTAAATAACAGAACAGTGAAGTATAAAATTAATTATCGAATAAAAAACAAGCTTTTGTTCCAAATTACATAAATCTCAAGATTATTATAAAAAGTGCACAACGCGAATCATGTAACGCTTTCGGTTGAGACATATTTATAAAGCCATGAGTCATTACAACCATTAGTGTCAGATATATTTCAGCCTTCGTCATCTTACAGATGCACCGAATGAAATATTTATTTTAATGAATTATATAATACTTGCTTCCTGCAAATAATAAAGGAAACGTGAATTTAATTAAGACGCCCGAATACGTACTAAAACTCGATCCATTAAGAAAAGAAAAGTATCGTATAATGACGCAATAAATTCATGCTTCCATGCCATAAACAACACAACCGATTCATCATCATCCCCTAATTTTATTCAATCTATGCTGTCCATTGATTGCTCTTCGTTATTAATAATTCTACTTGATGAAATTTGTTTATCTCAATTATGTATATTCTCACAATTTTAAAGACTTATTTCCTTAAGTAATGCAGGTCATAATAAACCACACGCGTTATGTACATTCAGGAATAATATTCTAATGAGGTCGGCGCGTTTACGATCAAGGTTGATTTACCCTCATTATTAACAATTAATAATCCTCTCATTCCATGAAATATCTCAAAGGAAACAGATCCTCGAAAGTCATCGCCTACGAACCAAGACACGGTCACCTGTAGGTACCAGCATCGGGAAACCAAAGTCGTCCCAAGGAAATTATGCCGGAGCATTCATTCGTGGCGGTGAGGAGAAAAAACTGATTAAAATGCGCGTCATCGTCGGATCAACAAACAAGTTGAATATTTTTCCGCAAGTTCCGGCAAAACAAAGACGAGGAGGTAACTTTCCAGGTGGGGTCGAACGGTACGAATCGTTGTTCCCACCTTGGACCACCTTGATCATCCGCGGCTGATCCTACCACCGGCGATTGCGGATATATAAGCATCGCCAGCCAGGACATCTGTAGAATTCCATCTAATCGCAGCTAACACGTTCAGGTGAGTGAGTGTTGCACGTTACAGGGCGACACGGAGTCGCTCCTCCAGTCCTTCGCCCGTCGTTCAGATGAATCACTTACGTTGAGGATAATTACGAGTCGACAGTCAGCCGGGTTCCAAATGAATTCCTCCATCGAGCTAGAATTCTCGATTGCCTTGAACGCAACTAGACCAGCCGCGATTGAAACAATCGTTGTAATCGCGAATCAGTGCCCGGGCTAGTCGGTCGTCGGTGGCCACGTCGTAAAAGTCAATTCAGTGTTGGGATTTTAATTAAAGGACAATGCACCCCTAAGTTTCTGCGCTTTCTTCGCGGATGGCTAATAGCTTTATGAGGCTTAACTGGAATTTCGTTTGTTTGGTGCAGAAATGAAACTCGCAGTGGTTTGCTTGCTCGCGTTTGCGGCGGTCGTCTTTGTGGCCGCTCGCCCGGAGGAAAAGTACACGGACAAGTTCGACCATATCGACGTTGACCAGATCCTGCACAGCGAGCGACTGCTGAACAATTACTTCAAGTGCTTGATGGGAGAGGGAAGATGCACCTCGGAAGGCACTGAACTTAAGAGTAAGTGCAACACTATTAGGCATTTATTTATTGCTGCGTGTGCACTGAGAAGGTGATGTTTTTTGTGTTGGGAAAGTTTTTTATTTCGCGTTACAATCTTGCAAGAAGACTCTGCAACGTATATGTGGAGGGCCGAGGTTCAGAGTGGTGTAAATCTATACATATAAATATATATATATTGCAGTTGTGGGAACACATCTAAAGGCTCAAAATGCTACGAAGGCTCGAAATTAATTTTCAATTTCCAATTTTCAATTTTTAATTTTTAATCGCAATTATTGAATAGATTAATCAGTGAAATTAAGTTTAATTATAGCCCTCTCAGGTCCTTCTTGCATAAAATGGAAAAATATAGAAAAAAATGTATTTCTTAACATTATTTTTTATTATTTATCTAATATTTTCATATTTGAAAAAATATAGAATTTTGAAAAAATATAGTCACAGATCGTGTTGTGTTCAGTTTGAAGTATTTTGACTTACAATTAAATACCAACGAGTTATAGTCAGTCGGTCAACATCGATTCACAAAATTAACGATAGCTCTGTCAATTTTAAAGACACGGCAATGACATTTAGAGGACCTACGTAGAAAAGAATGAGAAATCTAATTATGCGTTTCATGCAAAAAGGGCTTGAGTGTCCTGAGGTCATTCTTGCATCTAAGAGTACAATTCAGCCTAGTTGCATTCGTTGTTATTTTAATGGCCAACTAATACCCAACTTGGGGATACCTACTCTGGGCCAACCAGAAATGCTACTAGGGCAGAAACCTCTTGCAACAAGATACCCCATGCACTCCACTCATCTTTCTACATAAGGTCAACCCTCCTCAAATCTACCACCAGCCACTGCACACTCGTCTATTCACCTGATACTCTCGATCCAGACCAAATGCATTACTGGCTACCAGTGAAGGATTAAACCACTTCGACCTCATCTAAAATTCAGCCAACCCTCCATACGTCCTCCACCCATACGTATTCCTGACCATTTTCTTCTGACTGCCCAGAAATCCTGCCAGACGCCTTGGCCACCGAATGCTCCAAGTGCTCCGAGACGCACAAAGAGATGTCGAAGAAGGTGATACAGTTCCTCACGGCCAACAAACCCGAGATGTGGCAGAAGCTGCTGGAGAAGTACGACCCCGAGAAGAAGTTCAGAACGAAATTCGGGACCGAGGCGCAGAAATACGGCATCACTGTTTAAACACCTACCGGAAACCGCGTTCTTCGCACCCGACGCGATCACGAGGGCCATCGGAACCGTTCGAGAGGATCGTTTTCGCGCCGGTTACGAGCGCGCAGTGGACAGATGGAGGGGGCATTCTAGTGACGATTAATGACTACTTGTAATATCTACGGCCACGCAAAAAAAAAACAAGCAGGAGACAATCATTAGCAGCTAGCAGATCGTGTAATTTTCTTCGGTATACACGCTTCACTCGAGGACGTCTGTCCAATGCAATAAAGTGTCGATGAATTTCCAATGGGCCTTGATAATATTCCGTACTCGTGCTCTCCTTTTATTTTCAGCCCCACGACGCCGACGCGCGCGCGGCGGGCCACGCGCCGAATAAAAAGGCGCGGGCTCGCCCCGCGCGATTTATATTCGCCGAGCGTCGTTTCAGGCGGTCGGCGTGTCATTTTCAACGATGCTGAAGGGTATCCTTCGTCGTTGAAACGCGGGTTACGTAATTGGAATGAAGGAAAGCGATCCACGTCGCTTGAACCGTTTCGTCGTGGCAGCTATGGCATTAATAATGTCAACGTGTCAGGTGGAAGTTTTCCTCGTCTCCGATGCTGGCTGGCAAAAACGCGTCGCGTAACGAGAGGCTTGTGTGCGTGATCCAGGCTTCTCAAGAAAATTCTTATCCGTTACTAATTAATTGTGTGCAGAGAAGTGGGGGATCTTTTAATTAAATCGATAGACACTGGGTTAAACATGACTCGTTTGCTTGTCGGAGGACTGCTTTATTAAGGGTCCATTGTACTTTGCTATTTTGATGAATTTTTTTCAAGAACTAATGTACGGATTTTAATGTTTTTTTTGGGGGGTTAAATGTTTATTATTCCGTGCTGTATAGAATCGTATTTTTCATGATTCGAAAATATAATTACAAATTTGTAGATTCGAGTGAGGCCCTCTGCGGAAGTTCTCCTCGGACTTAGAGTGGTCCTAAAATGATAAAAATAGAATGATTATGTCCTATAGGGGTGTAAGCACCAGAATCATCCAGCTATCAAAAGTAGTTTTTTGCTTCATCCACAAGAAGCATCGAGAAATAGGCATAAATCCAGAACTTTTTCTATACAAGGCCGCTATTTTGTAACCACTGTTGATAAATCAATAATTCTAGTCCACTCTATGCGTATACCCTTGTAGGGCACAGTCATGTTAATTTTATCATTTTAGGGCTATGTTAACGCTGAGTCAGACTTCCGCAGTGTTCCCACTGACATGAAGCACAAACATTGCGACTTAACCCTTTCGCGTCTAGCGTCGAATATATCCGTCGTCCGCAAAACGATCTAAAATGCCTAGCGTCGGATATATTCGACGTCCACGAAACGATTAAAAAATAAATATGTATATTGGTGGCTAGCATCGCCGTCGCGAAAGGGTTAAATTCACACATAGAATGGACCCTTAACACGTTAGGCGTTTCTGCTTATATTTTATATAAATCTGCATTCTCATAGCAGTCATAGCCCAAACAGCAGTGAAAAAAAATCGTCACCACGGCGTATGTGTTATCTTCTGTTTATACTTTGTACCCGAACACCTCGCGGAGTGATCACCGCTGTGTACCCGCTGAACGGAAAGCCGAGCAAAATTGCTCCGCGCTCAACGTGTTAATTAAGCGATGCAAACTGTCAATGAATTTTTAAAAAATCTTTGAAATGTTAGGATATCTTATCAGTTTATTATTTCTACAAAAAAAAAATAGCGATTGGTTACTAGGTATAGGACTTCGTAATTTTAAATTCATAAAATGCGATAGTGCATGTGTACCAGTGATTTGTATATGTATATGCTAAGTAGGCTGCAGCTTAGGGTGGCAAAAGAATTTAAAAATGTTAAGACAACGTTAAAAACAATTCACATTTTTTCATGTAGCAAATTAACCAATAACTCTTATGCGAGTTGTCACACTGAATGAATTTTAAAATTGTCTCAGCTCTTTTAAATTAAAATATTTTATGATATTTCACGGAAAGGGCGGCAAACGCTTGTCAGCCTAGGGGCGCCGAATCTCCAAACCCGCCCCTGCTAATAATCGCAAAGCGTTAATAGAAAAGGAGATATATAATTCGTTTGTCAGACGATTCGAGCGGCATCGAGTAGTTACCGAGCCAATCGCTGATAAATCTTGGAAAAGTCAGAGAATATTTCCCAAGTAGGTATTACCAAACACCCTGACCTATGTTATTTAAAAATTGCACCGAGGAGCCACTCCGTTACTCAATGAAAAGCGATATAAAGGAAGGGAAAGTGGAATTAAGAACTGAAGACGACATATGTCAAGGATTTCTTCTCTAACCATCGAGGCGATTGCACCTCGATTCCCGTCAATTGCGCGAATCACTTGCTCGAAACGTTAGAGATTTTCTACAGCGAAGGAACGAGATGCCAGGATTGGAGACCGTGACCAATTTTGGCCTCCGAGCCGAAAGGTTCAAAAAGAAGTTCTTCAAGTACTATTTAAAGCACTTCCCAACCTTGTTCCACATTTGCTACGATCCAATAGGCACGCACAAAAAGATGCGCGCGTTCATAGGCTTTCTTCTCGGCTTCTTTATGGCCGCCTTGTTGTACGAACTCATCATCGTTGACCTCCAGTTCGATATGTACACTAGTTTCTGTCTTGGTGTCGTACTGGTCACGATGCTGTCGATTGGCTGCGCATCCTCGATTCAGGTACCTGTAACAGGTGTCCCATCAAATAAAAATCTGAATCGAGGACCTTGAAGCAAGAGGGGTGCAACTCCATTTTTGACAGTTTTTGAGTTATGACGTGTAATGTACGTAAAAATATTCTACACCGCTTGGTGCAATATTTTTGTTTTGGGCAGCTCCAGATTTGAAAAATTCGCCAAAAATAGAACTTATCAATTCAATAACTACTACTAATTGTGTGAAAATATATATTTTTCAATTAGGATTCTCTTTTTAATAATATGTAAAGGCAATAATTTTATAAACAGTTTTTTCTATTTCACTCGAAGTTGGTAAATATGGAACTGCAGTCTTTTGCTGCAAGGTCCTCGATTCTAATTAAAATTCAACGACTTCTCCAAAATGAAATGGTGAATTTTCTTTTATTTGATTATCGGTTACCAAATGCTATGAACTAAAAAAAACGTTGAAAATTTTGTGCAAATAAAGCTTTGGGGTATCGAGTTTTGCTACACTGACTTAAACACGAAATATTAATATAAAGAGTAGAACTATTTCTTATGCGTTCAAACGTAATAGGTGAGGTGCATTAGCCTTCTAACGATTCCATCTTTTTGCGGCCGCTCGGGTCGCAGTATGCTACGGGCAATGATTCTAGGGTACATAATCGCTGGACCCTTGTTTAACTTAATGTACAACGCGAAAGAAGTGGTGAGAACGTTCGCTTGCACCTCTCAGCTGACGTACAACCTCACGAAGACCAGATTCGATTTGATGTTTAAGCCGTTTCAGCAGGTAGCGTTTCAGGCGGCGCAACAAATTCTCAAGCAACGAAATATGAATGGATATTAATTTTCTCAATTAATTTTCAATAATAAGAAGAAGCGCGTTTCACTTCTAACGTTAGTGTATCTGTCCGCAGGCCATCCTTGCTATGAAAACGGACGCAGAGGAAATAAAGGAGACTCTGTCCTCGGTGAGGGACTTGATGAGCCCGATCGTGGAGGAGGTAGAAGGAGAAGAAGAGATGTTGCGATTAAAAGAGGAGAACGATTATCTGGATGAATTACTAGACGACACGAAAAGGAGCCAGGAGATCGACCAGAAGCACGAGAAAGAAATCGAGAAAGCTAAGTCTGAAGCTGATGTCTACGAAGCCAAGTATAAGAAGAAGATTGAAGCTCGGTGCGACGAGCAGCTTAGTCGAGGCGCGGAGAGGTGTAGGTGCGTTTTGAGAAACCATTTGAAATTTCTGACAAAAATAAAGCATTTGTGTCTTTGATTATGAAAGTGTAAGTCGAAAAACCCTAAAAAATGGGGATTTTTCTTATTTTATGCTATATTCATTTATATTTCAATATTATGTTAGAATTGTTGAAAAATAGCCGTCAAGTAAGCAATGGCATGATAGTGTCACTTTCACAATGAGCCGCGACAGTCTCACGTTCGTTTCGATAATGGTGTAAGTCATTTGTTCTTTGTAAGTAATTTGTGAGAAGGGAAAAAAAGAAAACGGGAAATTGGTATACTTAATTATGCGAACGTTATATGAGAAAATTGCTATTGTTCGAAAAAATCTTTGAATTTATTAAATTGTGAAGATTGAAAAACTACGTTTCAGCACTTTTGGAATTTGGGAAGCATTCAAAGATTTAAAAAACACATTTTCGTACAAGTTACTCCTAAAATTTTACAATGATAGATAAGCTTGTCATTAAAAGAGCATTTCCATTGTAAAACATTTTGTTCAACAATGGAAAAATATTTTGTAACCCTTCGTGGCCACACATCATACATAGATTCTGTACATTTTTATAAAAAATATGTACATTTTTATAAAAAATACATGACTTACACTACTCTCATAATCGCCGGCACATTTATAAGTTCAGCAGTAGGTAGTAATCATTTTTCCCTGTCGCACTATTTAAAGGGACATGTTCAGCGACGCTTACGACAGATGTTACGATAAAGTCACCGTGTTCGTTGCCTGGCTCCTTTGTTGGCCCATGAAGCTGACTTTCGTCTGTAATCTGGTCCAGGCACTGGGTGGTTCCAGCATCTGTGATCCTGACGGGAAGGTCGACAGCGGAATCGGCGAGGGTTACGCCGCCCTGAAAAGTACGCGTTCGAGCATCAACATTCTTTGTAACTCCTTCAAAGCCTAGATCTAGATAAAGAAATAGTAGATGATACGATAGTAACAAATTTTTAATAAGAATCTCATGGTAGGGACGAAGCTTGAATATTATATTTATAATTCAACATTAATTGCATTCGTATAATGTTGTCCTTTAAAAGTACAACTATGTTACAAGAGAAGTTCGGATACCCGATTTTTCATTTCGATTTTTTTGGAACTGTGCAGATTTGTAGAGGACCTCGATAGAAGCATCAGGCAATTTTTTGTTTGTGCCCAGTTTCGGTTCTTCAGGGTGGAAAGCATCCCCTAAAGGTTAATGAGCATTTTCCTATTTTCCAGTATATCTTGAAAGCTATAATAGATATAAAAAAATTGTTATAAAGAAAATTGAATGGGTTTTTACGCAGTATAAAACTATGTAATCGAATTGTTTAAAATTTGCAGTGGGGAACATTTTACTATTTAAATTACAAATTTTAAACAATTTGATTACAGAGTTTTATATGTCATAAAAAGCCATTAAGTTTTCTCTACTATAGTTTTCAAGATATACAAGAAAATGGGAAATCACAGATTAACCTTTAGGGGGTGTTTTCACCCTGAAGAGCCGAAAATGTGCACAAACGAAAAATTGCCGGATACTTCTATCGAGGTCCTGAAACCTGCACAATTGCAAAAAAATCGGTGCGTTCGGGTGACCGAACTTTCCTTGTTGGTATTAATTACATATCAAGTCATTCCCGATTAATAAAAGAATATCATTCCGACTACCGTCTGTGTACCATACTTTTATGTGTTTTCGAAGTTGAACGAGGCGATCCTTCTTCAAAGGTGCCCGGGACGAGTTCAGCAGGAGCTTGAAGGACGCCAAGCTGCAGTACAAAATGAAGAAGCCTGCCGTGATCCTTGATCTTGAGGATTCCGTAGACGCGGCAAAAGCTGTGCTGTACGAGTTCGCCTCTAGAAAAAGGCTGTTCGAGTCCGTGATGGTGACCATTAAGAGGTGCCTGTCCTTCATGTTCCTGAAGATCCTCCTCAGTGCCCAGGCGTACCACCACAAGTATTTGGGCGAAATCGAGCACGACAACGTGTACGTGACCCCCTACTTCCGGAGGATCGACGCGAGGAGAAAAGCACGGGGTAGCGCGACGCTGCTGCCGCTGAAGAAGATCGAGACACGGAAGTTCCTCGATCCTTACAGCCTGAAAGCGAGCAAGGCGGAGGGAGCTCATCTGACCGGCCAAATAATAAAGCTAATTCTCGAACTAATCACCGCGACCACATTCATCATTCTGGATTGGCTCTTCTACGAAACCCTGGATCTGATCAGAAGGCACGCTTACATGGAGTACGCTCAGGCAAGGTTCTGTGACTGGAAATTCTCTGAAATAGTGACATTTTTAAATCTTTTTAATAACAAGGTTCTTAGGAGGTGTTCTTTTACTACAAGTAGTATAAATTTTAAGAATATTTACTTGAAAGTTACGTTCAACTTATGTAATAGAGCACAACTTTTTCCTTAAGGGGTAATGCCACTGTAGAGCCCGGAAAGGCAACCTGAATTTGCGAATTTTTTATGCGAGTATAGTGAGTGGAAAACAAAATCCGTTTGAAGGCCATTATTGTGCATACCTTGATGTACGATCACAATTTTTTTTAATGATCTATGAACTAATGATTTATAAACTAATTTCAGGAAGGCCAGCACGACTTAACCCTGGAGATCCGCGGGACAGGGGTGATAGCGACACTGATCAGAAGCGCGATCCGTGGCTTCAACGTGAAGAAGCACATAAAAACCGTGATCTCGAACAGCGCCTGTCTGCCGAAACCGACAAAACTGGCCCCGTTCATAATTTTCAAGATCTACGGGACTTTCGTTGGGATCCTCTTATTGATCGTCGCGTCCATCTACGTGCAGAGGACTCGCAGAGGCATTTGCTCGTTCTTTTATCGCAAAAGAGAGAAGAGACGGGTGCTGTACCTCTACAACGAGGGTCTGCGACGCAGAATAGGCTTCGCGAAGTTCATGAAGGCGAGGGTGAGGAGGCTGGTGAGGACTCGTCGCTTGGAGCACAACGTTGATTTCTGGATGGCTCTGAGAACGCAATGGCCCAGACTTTTCGGATGGCTGAAGCTGTTCGCCTGTGCCAGGGAAAGGTGTCTGATCTGCGGCGAAACGGAGCCTAGAAAAGGGCCCAAACATCGACGGTGCAACACCCCTGGGTGCCCTTTCGTGCACTGCTCCGATTGCTGGAGGGACGTCGGGAAAATTTGCTACGCCTGCAACGAGTCAACGGAAACTGACACCGAGGAGTATGACACGCAGCGCAGCGAACTTTGACACTGCTCGTTGCAAGGATATGTGGTATGCATCGTTCTTGGATAAATCGTTGTGATACGAATGAGAATAATTGGAGGGCTGGGATATTCAGCTTCTGGCAAACGACGAGTGGGAGTGAGGAAAGAAATTGAGCGAGGATCGTTCTGCGGGGAAGGTTTTTGAGATCGGAGAACCGTGGGGATTAAAGTCTTTGGGAAAGTTAATTAGAAATAAGAAAATAGCACTATAAGAAACATCTTTTTTGGAATCTTTGATGACGAAGATTCATAGGAAAAATGCGATTCGCTGCATTAAAAGAAGGAGTGGAAACTTTGATTTCCTGGATATTGAAATTAATTAAATTTAGTGGCATTTCTGGCCACAAAGGGTTCGTTTACTGTATCATATTTCTGTCGAGTGATTATCGCTGTTATACGATATAATTCTCATTAGATGATGCTCTTTTCGTGGCACCAGTTTCACGTTTCGAAGTTTTGACGACACAGGCTGCTGCTCCAACTCGCCTAGGAGGATTTTTTAGGGAACTACGATACCGTCAGAGATTGTAAGGCCACCTCTACGTATAAATCTCACGTAGTGAAGTCGACAAGAAGATTCTCAGATTTCACGAGGAAGGAGCGAGAACTTAAGACGCGTATGCCCGCCATGTTGAATTTACGAAGGCTGCGATGCCTGAACGGAATACGAAATAATGCGGAGGAAGAGTCATTATAGTGTCACGGCGTCTTATCGATTCTGTGGAACTCTATATTCCCATTAAGTACCGGACGTTTCCACGAAGCCAAGGAAGCGTATCGTATCAAGGGAACGTCGAGCCTCCGTAACAAGTCTCGAGCGCGGAATTGTTTAGCGACATCCGCGAATGCAAAAATAGTACGTTCCTGCTGGAGAGGAAAAATTTATGACGGGACCTTGCCATTTCGTCGCGTCAAGAATGTATGAAAGAGTATTACTTAGAATCGAATGGAAAGGGGACAACGCGTTTTTCAATCTATCATAATGATTATATTGTAATCATTAATGATTATATTAAATCGTAATTTTAGTTTCCATTTCCATGGAAGAATTCGAAGTTGTAAAAGCATTGCAACTTTTTTGCATGTCATTTAAAATCTTACAATTAGCAAATTAGAGAAGTCCTTGCCCCACTTAAATAACTTCAAAAAGCGAAGATTGAAAATACTGACACCACTGTAATCAGAAATTCCTTCTCCTGAAAATCGATGGAGATCGAACGAATCATCGATGGACACTCGCTGCGTTTAAATCGACCACTGCGCACACACAGAAATGGTCCTTTTATCTAATGTCTCGGCGCAGAAGAAAATGATCGGCCAGTGCTCATTTTTTCTAACGAATTGTGCGATACGTACAATTTTCTTGGAGTATTACAGCAAATTGACCACGATTTCGTGCCACTAACGAGGACAGGGAGTATAAAATGTCCGTTCTAACAAGCTCGGTGTTCAGTGATCGAAAAAGCTAGCTACGAATTTCAGCAAGATGAAGAGCGTCTTGGTCGTTCTTGCCCCTTTCATCTTCTCGTTCGTAGGAGTCTTCGCTGATGATAAGTATACGACGAAGTACGACAATATTGATATCGACACGGTCATCAACACTGAGAGGCTTCTGAATGGATACGTGAACTGTCTGCTGGAACGCGGTGCTTGCACCCCAGACGCTGCTGAACTTAAAAGTGAGTATTTCTATTTGAAATAGAAAATATAAATTCTAAACTTCTAAATAATTTCATTAGAGTATTTTCTTATTTTATACGGCTTTTAATTCTCCATCAGAATATGTATATTCAACGCATACCACAGTTCCAAGTTGATGCTAGAAAATAACAAAAATAAAACAAATTGAAAAAGTGGTAACTTTTTTGTCTGCTATTGTACCAGCATTTTAGGGAATTTAATCTGAAGTATCTTACAAGGGTGGCTCTACTTTACAACCCTATTTTCAATAACTCATTTACCATCTTAGTATATTATATATTAATGCACGTTTGCAAGCCTTCCCCATATTTTTAAAAAGATACTAAATCATAAAGTGGTATAAGTTTATATCCTGAGCTTTCAACTTGTATTTCTTCGACAGTTCTAAGTAACCCTGCTCTACTTATCTTCTGAATTTTTATTTTTTCAAAATTTTGTTAGTGACATATTGTACTAAAATAATTTTTTCATTCATCTGACATAGTATTCCCTTATACACATTTCCTTTTCAGACTTATACATATATGAAATATTTCTAATAAGCAAAATATTCGACCTGTAAACGGCAAATTCTAGCATTTGAAAAAAAACCGTTTTTAAAATTGCAGTATTAAAAAAAAACGGTTGAACCGGGTTTCTTATTCTTATAAAAAAAATAGTTAGAAGAGTAAAAAATATTTATACTTATTTTACAAGTTTTAGTTTATAATATTTAAATCTTTATGTCCTTTAGTATTCTTCTTTTCGAAATATGATCTCATGAAGATTATTTTTACAGTAAACTTTGACTACCAATATGCTTGTGCCCGAGGCGATTTCACGTAAAAATGTTAATGTTTTTAATTAAATAATCAATCAATGTTTACATATTAATTCTAGTATCCAAATCCGGTTTCCGAAATATCCATATTTACCGAAGAAAACCGACAAACCCCATCTGGCATAACATCGAACTGCAGTCCAATTTCGTTACCCTATTCCAGAATCGTTGGAAATGTCCATCGCTTACGCGATAACCTAATGCAATATGTCGGGAGACACGTATCAGATACGTGCTGGTGCACTTATATGCATATTCCAGCGGTATTTTACGGTCGACTGCAGTTTTATGAGCATCATTACTATTCACGAAGGACAAGGCCGTACCGTAACGCGTCCTTTGCCATCTGGAAAAAGTCTTCTGCATCGCGCGTGATACAATTACTCGAGCAGACGTATTTCCCAATGCGTTTGCTTAACCCGTTCTTCGAGCAGCGAAAAAATTCGTAGAAGTGGAGCACTGATGCAACTTTCATCAATTCTATTCCAGTCCGATTTAATAAAATCTAGTCTCTTCGTGATTTCAAAATAACTCGATAAATTGTGCAAGAATTTTTTGAAATCTTGAGATTTTAATATTCCCAGTAATATTTTATAATTTATCGTTTCAATTAGTTTCCTATAATTGCGAAGGAAAGGGAAGAAGTATAAGTACCTCGCAGAGTTTCTTGGAAAGTTCTGAAGTGGAGTTTGAAACTTTTGCTATTAGTCGCGTCGAAACTAATACAACTGGCACTTTGATTGATAATTACAGAGAACCTGCCCGATGCCTTGGAACGAAATTGCGCGGCCTGCAGCGAGAAACAGAAGGAAATCGCGGATAAGGTCTCCCAGCATTTGATCGACCACAGAGCAGAGGATTGGAGCCTCCTCGAGGCGAAATACGATCCAACAGGAGGTTACAGGCAACGTTATCTTCAGAATCAAGCTAAGGACAGGGCTATAGACTAAATTGCCGTCAAGCATCCGTCAAATCGTCCTTCTTACCTCTAAATGTATAATCGCTTGATAGTGAGCATAAATCTTTGGGAACGGTGCTCATCATAAATAGAAGAGAAACATCTTCGTTTCTTAGTCGCGATGCATTACGAATCACTGCTTCATTTTTTTTTATCACAGAAAATGCAAATCCTTCGCCGATAAACTCGAAGCGAAATAACTTCTGTTAGTGGCTTTAAGAAGAAGAATATTATTTCTTGCACTCCATGCGACTATGAAAGTCTACATAATAATAGAGGATAAAAAAGGTGGAAATATTCAGAGTTAAGAACACTAAATAAATCCCCTCAATTTTCCACTTCAAGGACTTTATTTCCTGCACTCCACTTTCCTACGGAACTCTACAGGCTGACAAAAAACAAATGCATATATAGTTTTAGTTATAATTTTAGTAAATCTGGATAAGTTTAAAAAGTAAAAATACATAATAATATACGGCTATGAGTACAATATATTTACAGCTATTCAAAATGGGTGCCTTTTGCTTTAATGCATAGCTTCAAACGCTAGGTAAAATTTTCCGCTACGCGCCGCACCTCTTCAAGCGAAATTTCGCCCCATTCCCGGCACAGGGATTTCTTGAGCGATTTTAAACATTCGTGGAGCCATTCTGCAGACGTGATAAAACCCGGGAGAAATGGTCTTTAAACTTAAGCACGTTCCTTGGTCTTAAAAAACAAATGACACGAAATAGAAACGTAAATTTTTTTTCAACACATTTTTCTTTGAAGATAATTTAAATTTTAGCGCATTTATTTTTTGTCACGCTGTATGTAACAGTACAAATCGCAAAAGGTTGGAATATTCACGGAGACGAAATTTCCCTCGAATCTTCAAATCCCCGGGCCCCGTTGCAACAGATCGGTAATCCCAAGGATCTTCCTCGTGCTACCGTTCACGAGTCAGAGAGCAGAAGGGGGCGGAGTGGCTGTATAATCTTGTGCTACATTTTGCGGTCTAAAGTTACCGAAAATATCCCGTATCCGGATATTCGGGGGAGGCTGTAAAGCCACTCGACGTGGGTGGTCAGATCCCTAGGACAATCCTTTGCCGGTTTCCTAGAAGCCCGTGATTTCCAAAGAGGGCAAGGGAGACGAAAAAAAGGAGGCGGTTTAGGGTCAGCTTAGAGGAGACGCGTGTCCAGAAACAAAGGGCGCCGTGCATCCTTCCGAATGTCGCGTTAAAATATAGTTCGACGAAGAAGCATCGCCTGCAGCCGCCTAATGACTGCGCGGTAGCTCTTGAATAAACTGGAAAGCGCATTTTCTCTGAATGCGGTGACGTTTATGAACTGCTCGGCGGAGTTTATCTGCCGTGGTTGCTTCTCGGCTGCGCGATACCTGAACTCCACGTAGATAGACCCGTCACCCGTGAAACGTCTTTGCGGTAATAAAAAGGATTACGGGTGCCCCCCTCCGAGGGTGGGGGCCCCACTGTGAAACTATTAAGCCGACGTAAATCATGTTTCGGGTGAACGATCGCCTGGTATCTAAATCCGTAATCCTCTTCTGGAGTGGTGGAATATTGTTGGGCAACGACTTGGAGAGCAACGACAAGCCTGCTTAATGCGAGGGAGAAATATGTATTATAGGCTATAAACTGTTGTGGAACAGAGATTTTGGATATCAGATGTTCGTATTGAAATTGTTTCTCGAAGAATTGGGTGGGCATTCGTGAAAATTCTGTTAAGGGGTTTATTAAACTAAATTTATTAATAAAATTCAAATTTAGAATTGAATTTGAAAGTAAAATTAAATTGATTAAATTTCTAGAGAAATTCCATTAGTTCTTTAATGATTAAAATGAAATTGTGGCTTCAGAAAATATAATCGGTATGAATAAATTAAATTTATTAAATTTCTACAATTTATAAAATTCCATCAGTCTTTTAATGATTGAAAACAAACTGTGGCTTAAAAAAAAAAAGCGGTATGATAAAGACTACATATTAATGTGAGAAATAATCGTGCCAAGTTTCACTCAAATCGGTTCAGTGGTTTTTGAAGTATCATTGGCACCGATTTGAAAGACATAGTTTCGAGAAAACAGCGTTTAATGTTTAAGGTACAGAATAAAGTGAGTCCTGTAAACCCTTAAGGAAAGGGGGAGCTCGAGGGGCTGGTAATTAAAATTGTCCGTGACGGACATTGGGTGTTTCAATGTTGGAGTTTTAAAGGGGCAGCGGAATTGCGAGAATTCGCGTTGCAGTGGAATCGACTATTCATCGTATGATAAAGGGGCAGGGAAGCATTTTGTATAAAGTGGGCGCACAGGTCATCAGAAGGACCTAACTCATCAGAAAGAGTTGTCTGTTATTCGAGGGATAAAAAGACCAGGCAGTTTTGCTCCAAAGCTCGCAAGAAAAAAAGTAATTTTCACGTCAGAGTTCCGAGAAAAGGACCATATATCAGCGGAGGAACTGAAATAAGACGATTAAGTCCCTCGCGGGGATACGTTCCACGGGGATTCGGGACAAAGTAATATTTCCAGGCAAACGTGATTTCAATACCTCCCGCCAAGATTAATGTGCAACGCAGAGGGGCTGGATAAAAAACGAGATACCAAGTTGTAATTGCGATCGTTCGAACATTTTCGTGGCTATCTTTTGCGCAAAGGAATGCAGAGGACACTTCAATTTTATCGCAAGTGCAACGACGCACCTGCGTGATGTAATTGCCTCGTCTCCTTTTTTTAAATCGAGCTGCATACTTTGCTTCTCCTTTTCTTTAATGAATCGATACTTTTGATGACTCTGTGCATTAAAGTACCAAGATAAAGTATTGGGCGAGTGAATGCTTTATGAGTTACTGAGTGCTCAGGCTCGTTCACTGGTACAGAAGGCTTAAAGGATAGGATTAAAGTAAAGTATTTAAGGGGGTACACCACATTGAAGGCCTAACGGAATGGCTAAATTTAAAATTTCTTTTCTCAGAAATTTCTTTTTGGGAGATGTTAGTCAACATTTTAACTTTATTTTCATACATTATTTATGTTAGTGATTATAAAAGTGGAGTGAGTCATATATTTTTTGTTTCGAGATATTTTGAGTGTTACGTTTGGGCGTGTTAAAAAATATTTCTCCATTATTGAACAAAATGTTTCACAACATATGTATATGATCTTCTAATGTCAAACTTATCTGTCATTTTAAAATTTTATGAGTAACTTTCACGAAAATGTGTTTTCTAAACCTTTGAATGTCTTCTAAATTCCAAAAGTGCTCAAACGTAGGTTTTCGATCTTCACAACTTAATAAATTCAAACATTTTTTCGAACAAAAGTAATTTTTATTTTCAAATACTTACTTTGCCAATAACAACTTTATCATTTTTGATAATGTATTCCTTATCACTATTTCTCCTAATTTTTCTAATTTCACGAATCTAATGATAAAATAATTAAAAAATAATAAAATAATATAACAATTGTCTCATGAGATTAAAGTCTCACGTGAGATACAATATTTTCGTCTCATTTCACCTTAAAAAGGCTATCAATCTTGAAATCTTGCACCTTCAAGTATTGTACAGAAAATTCAATTTCCCGAAAACGTACGCCAGCCAAAAAACACTTCACCTTCATCCTGTCCTCCGCGAGCTTTCTAATATCAGCTACCAGATCAGTCACCATCGACAAAATCAACGAAATGAATGTTGAGAATCGTTTTATCGAGCGTATCAGTCGGCGAAGGGTTAATCCGCAGAAGCTAATTTCGTAATCTTATTAATAATGCAGAACTCCGCTGGGCTTCCTCGTTTTATACCCCCCGATCCTATTTTACGATAGCATAAACCTGAGAGCTGATGGCGTAGCTTTGATGTAAAGCGTGCTCGATGCTATCGTCGGCCGCGATAGCTAAAAAGGCCGTCGAGCAGGCATCGTTGCTCGTTCAAACTAGCTCCGACTGTCATTATCTCTTCCCGAAAGTCAATCTGACGCAGCATTATACGAAGCGGCCTGTGAGAAAGCGCACACGTGTCGGCGGCTCAAGACAGGTAGCCCCTCCTGAATCTTCCCACACGTGGTCCAGCCGTGTTCATAATTAATGCGCGACACGGTACAACTGGGAAACATAAAACGATTCCTTGTTATCTGTAGGACTGGAAACCGTAAAAAATGTCCTATCCACGGCGCTACGATCGTACACGTGCACGTACAAGGGGACTTAAATCTGGGAATTTAATGGCGGGTCAGTGTGACTTTATAACACATTTTTAATTGCGAGGGAATAGTTTCAGTTTTGCGTAACGAATGTTTCAGGAGGATTACAAAATTTATAAGTATAATAAATCGTGGGGTGTGAAATAAGAATTGAGGCATTGGGAGCAAAAACGAATTGACCCAGAGTGAAAGAAAATTAATTTTTCCTATTTCATGTGATTTAGTACAGTTTATTGGAATATATTATTGCCACTAACGCAATTTCACATAAAATTTGGGTTAGTCCGTTTTAGAGGCTATCAGCGGAATAGTGGCGAAACCCACAATTTTGGGTGACTTGACATTTCAGCCTAAACCACTTCATATAGAGCAAAATTTTAATTCTATAGTGTCCTGAGCAACTTTCCAAAAACATCCACAAAATGGTAGCACTAAAACGAGCATTGGTCATTATTTTATATACTAATAATATACACCTTAGCAATTATATTTTTTAAAAAATCATACCTATGTACCTAAAAATAAAAAGTTTAAGCAACGACTTCGGAACGTCAATGATTTCATTGGCCGTTATCGCAAGACAAAAGTTTTGAGGCTGCGCCACTATTGCGCTGATAGTCTCAATTATGAATTGAGGCTTGCGAAATGGTGGCATTAATTTGTACATGCAATTCCCTCTGATCATACCTACTTCCTAAAACATTTCTATACATCACCACCCTTAATAAACTGACCCCGCTTTCGAACCCCCGCCTGTCAACTACCCACCCACGAATCAGTCATTCAGGAAAAACGTCCCCTCACGCGATGGCACCAGCAGCTCCATATTGCTCGAATTAACGGAAACCGCCGCGTGACACGCGAGCCCCATAAAATGGCACAAGGCGTCGCTTTACGAGCCCACTTCTCCCACAACACCCCTCACTCCTCTTCCCCCTGAAGCAGCCCCGGCAATATTGGTAACCCGCGTGTGGAATTGATAGGGCGCGTAACAGTGCGCGTAATCGTAATCGTCCCGCTGTTAAATCACGATAATCACCGGCAATTACACGCGGCAGACGAGTGCGCGTCCACGCGCGGCCAGTTTGCGCGCGTACGTGCACGCGCGCCCCATTTGGTGCGTAAGCGCTGATCGGGCAGGTACACCTTCCCCGTGGCGGGCTGGAGCACGGGCCGCTATCGTGGTTATTAAGGAAACAGACGAAGGAACGAAACGAAGGAACAAGCGCGTTGGGTGGTCCCGCCCCGCTGTTTATGGGGCACTGCATCTGCTGGCCCCGTATAACCCTCCGCGCTCGACCTGTGTGGTCCCACCTTACGTCCGACTTTACATTCGATTCACTACTTGCTAATGGTAGCTGCATTAGCATTAGGTGGCCGGTCGTTCGGCCGGATCGGCTGTCTCCCGTGGCATTACGCCGCGTGTGGACGGCCCCTGCTCTTACGCGATTTTTCCACACCGATATTGGCCCATGCTAGGACTCCCGGCGGCGGGAGCGGCCCGCGACAGCTGAGAAAAATGACCAGCGGTGGCTGACGGAGGGGCCAGTCGCGGCTGTCGTTGACTGGTTGAGAAATTTCGGGAGGACCGATTCCTGATGGGGACGATTAACATCGTTTCGGTGGGATACGGATACTTTAGTGGGGTTCACGAGGTTGCACGTTGCGGCACGTAATGGACACAAATCGAAATAATATTCAATTCTGATCTATATTAGTTCGTAAATAAGGACTGTGAAAGTGAGATATAATATCCGAAAAAAGCAATAATGTATGAATGATTATCGTATGTTTGTTATAACCTGAAAACTAAAAAATTAGCGTCCTCGAGCATTTTTTGTTCTTGGTTGAGATTTTTTTTTAAATAGTGTTTGTTATACCTTAAATAGAGATAATTTGAACAAAAGTATGTATTATTATGATTTCCAATTAAAAAAATCATTTTTTTAAAAAAGGTTTTTTTTTATAAAAATGGTTCAAACCATTGTGTAATTTGTATTGTTCTGTATCAAGAAGGTACCTAGAAACTGCTACTCTGAATATTATTTATCTGTTTAGACAAAATCAATAAAATGATGTATTTTTTATTTGTTTATATATATGTATTATTTATCCGCATTTTGTATATATTTAACATATATAAAAAATGTTTTTCAGCGGTTTGATAATACTAATATTGTCTTTTATTATTTTATTAAAATATTTTGATATCATTTTTATTGTTATTACTATTATTATGTGATAAATCTTAATTAGGATAATTAGAACAACAATTTTATTGTCCTGCAACGTGATATATAATAAGTGATATAATAAGTGCTAATAATCGTCAACTAAAAATAACCGCGGCGACGTCCCAGAAAACACATCGCGACCTAACCCTCCCTTGGAGGTCGCGACCTACAGATTGGGAACCGCTGGGTTAAAAGAATAAGCGAAGTAGGATTAACCATTTCTTAACCAAATTATTGTTAATTTCCTGTCAACTAACTCCCATTCAACCGACGCTGCTGCGCGGTATCCTAGAATTCAACGCAATGCCCACGATCCCTCGATTACTAGTTCCTCTCTGAAACGTCAGAGTCCCCACGAATCTTAAAGAGCGTTCCCCGCTGCAGTCTACTCGTATCGCCTATGATAGCGGCTGGATGGCATGGGACCTGGTGGACCGTCGCCGCCGCCTGCAGGGTGAAAAATACTTGTGCGCCCGAGCGTGCCACGTACTCGATTGGTCTCGACCGAGAAGGCATCGATCTCGCCATTGATCGATCGATCCGGAGGTCTCGGATAAGATGCTGTCGTCGTCCTGGTCCCGTCCTGCTCGTCGTCCAGCACGGGGTGGACCACACGCGTCGTGTCGCCTCTCTTTCCCCCGCACCCTCCGCCGACCCTCTCCTTCCCTCCCTCTCCAGACACTCGGGCCCTCTCGTTCGCTCGCTAGCCCACTCTCACTTCGGTTCCCTCTTTCTTCTTGCTTTCTTTCCTCCCTTTCTCTCGGCCCAGCTACCACGACCTATCATGAATCCTTTTCCCTTGGTTCAACGATCCTGTCGCTGGCCGGCGTGGAGAAGGTGGAAAGTAAAAGGGTGAAAGAAGCGGGCCAGAAAGGGGGGTAAATAAAATACGGGATATTACTGCCCACCCCCTCCACCTACCCTCCGCGGGACGTGGCATTTTTTTGTCTTCTCGTCCCTTGCAAACGTACACATCGCTGCTCGAGTTGTACGCTCGCGTTCTCTGGTTTTTTCCTCCCCCCCCCTTTTTTTTTCTTTGCGCCGAGACGCAAAAACCCCCGCCGTTCTTACCAGTCGCGTTATTTATACGATCCGTGGGCTTTTTCCATTTGCTCGCCTGCCGGTATTCCATTTTCGAGTCCCTCTTCCTGCGGCGATCGAGACACACGATCGGAAGTGGCGAGCGCCTCGGTGAGCATTCCGTCACGAAGCATGGCCTCGAGGGTGCTAATTGATTCCGCAAACCATCCAGTTAAAAGGCCTTCAGCCCTCTGGATTAGCTGTTTGAGGGAGCTCGCGTCGATTTTGAATGGACGCAATAGCAGTTGGAGTGATCATTTTTAATCGAAGCGGTTTTCATTCTTTTTAATTAGTTTCTGACAATACGGGTTAATGAAACGTGTGAGTGTTTAGAAATTTGTTTACGTTGGGGCACGAAGAAGGTTATCACAATCATCAAATTGTAAATGCTTGGAAACCTTAGGATCATAGGCTCAATTCCTGATCTTAAGAAAAATATCTTCTCCGTCACAATAATTGCCCCTCTGAAGCAAACATTCTTTATTCTTTATTCTAGATATTTTAGCTTTAAATGTTAGCTGAAACACTCTGTATATTTCCATCGCTTCAACGTTTGCTTGAACTGTAACAAGAAAATTAGTGATCATTGGCAAGTACGTTATTATTTTCAATGTAGAATACAAGCTCATCGAAATTGATACCCACGTACACATTACACTAATCGTAAAACTATAATCACTTCTTTCCCCGACAAGTATAATCGTACGAATAATAGCCATCGATACCGTGCACGGAGCTGGCAGAAGGTCCAGAAAAATTACAAGCTATTAAGTAACAGTCTGTTATAATAAGGCCACCGATATCAATAATCAACGGAGTATTAAAAAGACTCTGCCTCTCAATTAGCAATTACCCTCCCCACAATGTCCTAAGCACATCCACAAGAAAGTAACCAACCAATCCCCCCCTCTGAACTTTAATTTCCCAGTGAAATGTTAAGTCTATCCTGAAACGGGTTGCCCAGGCTACCCAATAAAGCGAAAGGAATGGCTTCGAACACCGATCATTACGGCTCCCATCCATCGAGACCTCGGCAACGCGGTAACGTCTCGAAGCCATCCTGTGCTTCGGATTCCGCATACTATTTATTACAGCGTAACAATATCTTTCATTACCTTTACCCATAATAACGCCCATTCATCCAGAACCGGGCTCCCTTTGCCTGGGACAGATGGAGCTCGATCACTCTGCGCCCCAAAGATGAGCTCGCCCCGAAACTATCAAACGAAACTACTTCCTCCTAAGTCCTAAAAGAACTCTCCTATAAAAAATACCATGGAATAACTTGTAACAGTGAACCAAACTTCAAGCTGTATAATAAAATACGTTCGTTGCAACAGGATGATTCGCAGCTCTCTAAATCACACTGTTGACCATTCCACAAGTGTCCCTTGATTCGCAAAAATTCGCAGCTGCCACGGACTCCCGTTTCGCCAGACGATAAACCATCCCGAAATGGCGCGTGATTGAAGGTGCCCTCGCTAACGAGCGCGTACCGCATAGAGAAATCAGAGCCAGAATGAAGGTGGACGGTAGACAGCGACAGCTCGCTCCTGGAGGACGAAGGAGGGCGAGCCAGCCACTCCGAACGAGGATGAGGATTCCCCTTGGCTGAGGCAGCAAAGGAGAGAGAGAGAGAGAGAGAGAGAGAGAGAGAGAGAGGGGGCCACCCACGTCGAGGGCGCAAAGGCGATATTTAGCGGAAGGCAAATCTCTCTCGGGCCACCCACGTCGGCTGCTCCGTTCGTCGTCGGGGCTACCTTATTTCAGGGTGCAACCCGCGACGGTTGCGCTGCCTCTCTCTTCTATACGCTAGGGGGCCAACGTGTGGAGAGACGCGAGAGCCACTCCAGGGCTGACCGATCCAACGTCAGCGCCCCGATTCTCTCGCTAATGGGACGAACCGGCGAATTCGTTTTAATGATCGGACCGCTGACAAATTTGCCATGAAACGGGGTACGCCTCTGTGGCCGGGGCCAAGACAAATTGCGCCCCCTTCGGCCGGATGTGTCGATATTCCGATGCGCTGCTTTCGTGGAAATTGCGGGGGGGGGGGGAGGGGGAGGGAGCATTCTTCGCTGGGACAGATTGCAACGTGGGTGTGAGGCTTAATGTGATCGCTTTCTCCGGGGTCACTCGATTTGGGTAACTGGGTATTGAGCGCCTTGTTCGTGGGCGGATTTATTTATACCTTCTTCTTAGTTTGTGGGCATTTCGTTGCTCTGTAGTTGTAGGAGGTGAGTCGTATGTGACTTGGGAAAAATGGTACAAATACATTACTGGGGTTCAAGGGTTGATTATGGGTAGGGATCACTGCGTTGTGTGAGTCATTGGGGATCTACATATCGATGGATTACAAGGGAATATCTTGAACCCGGATATTCAAAAATTTCTGAAACTTTGTGAGTATATAGGGAATTTCCTCCGGATTATAACGCGATTTTTGTTTGCTGCCTAAATTCACTCTAAGGGGTGTAATTGACCCCTGAAAATCCAGTTACTTTCCGATTTTGTGTTATAACTCGTGAACTGTAAAATAATTTTTTCCCCAAATGATAGATCTAATTAAAAGAAGGGACTTTTGTCTTGAAACTTTTTTTCTATCTCTTACAGTTCGCGAGTTATAACACAAAATCGGAAAATAGCCGAATTTTCAGGGGTTAATTTCACCCCCTTCGAGTGAATTTGGGCAGCAAACAAAAATAGCGTTGTATTCAAGCTGCTACGAATGCTACGAATTGACCATAACTGAATCGAGCCGCGGCGCTCGGACGTAAAACGTATAATTAGTGAGGTATTTCCGATCGATTAATAAATTCTTTGATCACCGTCTCCGTACACGGTGCCATATAAATATTTTCTGAAAAATAACCTTTACGTTAAATCTGGAAGCAGCGAATATCCGTACTCGTGACACTTCTAACATTCTTATCCCCTCCGCGCCGAACCTCGCGTTTCACGAGTAATTTATAAACTCTCGATTTTACGGTTGCTCGTAAACCCAGAATTAATCGGCGTATACTTTCGTACGCACGGCGCACGTTCCGGAGCCCCGTGCACCGCGGATTCAATTAAAGAGTTGTAAAAGTCCGCCACCCAGCGGAGGATAGCAATAAAAAAAAAAAGGAACGCTCACGATAAAGGAAGCTTCCTACCAGTTACACATTAAATCGACGCGTCCCCTCTTTCGTTGCACGCGAAACTATCGTCTCGTACGCGTGCACTGTGCCATCGAGTTTGCCCCGCGAACCACCGTCGGCCTCCCATTCGTGCGTTGGCTCGTGATTGGACGATTAAAAAACTTAATTTCGGCCCGATACGCCGGCTGTCTAATTAAAGCAATTCTGCTAATTAAAGCAGAAATCGTAGCTCGCGCGGCGATCGACCGTTAACGAAAGATCTGATTAAGGATTATTGCGCTGGGCGGGCTGCCTACCGAGGAATTTATCAGGATTTTAATTTACAGACGTTGCTGGTAGACGAATTAATATACGGCTGAGCACGGGGCAGCCGAGTAACTGTAACGGTGCAGAGGAATGTTAATATTGCTCGGCGAGATTAATAACATAATCGGTCGCTGTGGTTCGATCTTGGTGGCGATTGGGCGAACGGTAGGAATCAATTCTTTGCTATCGCGATTTTATTGTGAAGGATACTAATTACAGAGGTTTTAATTTGTGGATCGATAGTTTCGCTTTCGAATTGTGTAGATAGGTACATATTTCCCTTACTAATGTCTGCTTTACTTCTGGTCATTCATTCGGCCAGTGAACAATAATTAAGTAAATTAAATTCCCTTCGCTTCTATACTATATAGTACTGTAGTACCTCGATGCAGTATGCCCTTTCCAGTAATTTCATCAAGGACGCTTTGTACAATACTTATAGTAAATCAAAGACATCTCTACTCTATATTTTTCTATATTTACTTTCAAGCCTTAGTATCATGATTTTTTTATTTTAGAAATATTCTTATCGGTGCATTTCTGTCCACACTCCATCGTAAAAATAAGCAAAAATTCCTAGTGTAACATCTTTTTATATAAATGAAAAAAATATGGATATAACAGCAGTGTTACACCGTGCATAAAGGCACCTATATATTATAATGTTAAGCCAATGCTCGGTTTTGCAGAATGTTTAGTGAAATAACTGAGAGGAAATATTAGCATTTACCTGGTGCTTTCAGTGGTTCCGGCGAAACTGAGAGTTGTGATTAACAATACGGAACAGTGTATCACGGTAGAATTTCTACGGATGTGTTTCTGCCCTAAGGACACTTGTTACATATGTTGATAGTACCTAAAGTGACATTTTAAAGTTCACGAAAATACCCCCAAACCAGAACAGGATTCGCGTGAAACTGAAGAGAAAGAAAAGGAGGAAGCCGTTGCGCAGGAGTCTCAGGCTTGGTTACAGGGTTGATCGCACCAGGAACGTGATTTTAATAGCAGTGATTGCCGTTATTCGGAAAAGGGGCAGAATGTAGCCGCGGTCTAACGAGAAGGCTTTCAGAAAATTCCTCCGGGATTTTATGACGGGGTTTACGGTCGATCTCTCGTGGCGATCCTGGAATGTCTACTTGCTGGCGAAAAAACACCGCAACGAGAGATCCCGTATCCCCCGGGCGGCCTTTTCGAGCGCGGAAGGGGGAGCGAGCAGGATCGGAAAGGAAGTCGGTGATTCACGACGATTTGTGAAAACTCCGGCTCCAGAAATGCGATGAGCTAATTACCGTATCGTGCAGGCCTGGTGTAATTGAATAAAATTGGCACGGAGGAACACTTAATGAGCTTTAATGAGCGCGTTAGGTCTGTATCTCGCGATCCTGGAACAAGAGCGGTTTCGATGATTAAACCCCTTTTGCATGTAAATGCATGTTAAATAATTAAAAGTGAAACGTGATCGCAGGAAGGATATTACGCCGATTCATTTAAGATAGTGCTTAAGGGTGTTCGAATCTGCGACGTTTCCTCAGATTTAAAATAGCCGAAAATTTGATTAGTTCCCAACATTTATTTTTCATAAGGTAAAATGGGAGGAAGGTCCCGCTTCTACGAAGAAGTATGCAAGACCGCCGAGAGAGACGGATCAGTTAAGGATTTTTCTAACTTTCCGTCAAATTGGCAGTGTGTCAGTGTTTCTTCCGTTACAAACAGGGGATTGGAGCAGATCAATTTTTAATTTCCTCCGCTCCGACATCAAAATTCTTGCTCCGGCTCCGTTCCTGCTCCGCACCAGCTGTTTTTTTTTAAATAAAAATTCTTTTAATACTTTAAAACAGTGATCTTTCATTTACAGCAAATCCCATCTTTCGAATTTTTCTTTTTCATACACAAAAAAAATCATAAAGAATGCTTAATTTTCGGGCAAGGAAGGTACTATGCCCCCTTAACACCGAGCTGCGCGGCGCAACGATATATTTTTTCAATGATAAAAAAATTGAGAAGTGATATTTATTAAAAATCTTTCCTTCATCTGCTCCTATAAAATGAAAGAAAATTCAAATACGGTAGCTTTCCTTGACAAGCAACGATCGACCGCAAAGAATGTGGCATCAAGACTTCTCTTCAAGAGAACCTTTTACTCCATTTTCCACGCGACGTTCGTTGCCACAGGGCACGAAAAAGGGGGGCTCTTCCCCCCCCCCCCCCCCCTCCTGCGAGGAAGTCGCTGTTCCCGGGATAAGCCGTCGGGCAACCCAGTGGAGGCCCGGCTTATGCCATTCAGCATGGGTTACGAGAGTTTGCGTGCCCGGGAACGTCATTACGCGGGCCCCCTCGGAATAACACGTTGCACTCGTCTCTGCTTACACGGCGAACATTGTGAGCGAGGTAAATTAATAATTGGGGCATTTAGTAGAGACGGACGGGCTGTCGTGACACGCCCCAACCCCTTCCCCTCCAACCCCCAAGCCCTCCGCGCCCTCCACGAAGCGTGTACCGCGGGGCGACGTGCCCACGTCCCTCAGTGTGATGTACATTTGAAATTATAATGCAGGAAGAGCGGCCGCGGAGGGTGGAAAAGGGGGGAAGGGTGGGGGGGCGGGGGGGGGGGGGGAGGCAAGAGATTGATACACGGCGAAACGTTCGCGGCCGATCTTGTTCCTTTCCGCTTATGACGTGCCGCGACGGGGGTATCCGGGGCGGCGCCGCGCCGCGCGGTCTGTGATTGAAATTAATTCGTACTCTCGAGTGACAGACTTTTATCGACGGTAATGGCATTGTAACGTTAACCGGCCCACGAGATACGAGCCTCGGTCACGAATACCTGGTTGCATGCTTTGCAACTCCGTGTTATGCAGATTTTTCATGCAACGCGGCCACGCCGTTGCGCCGCGCTCGCGATCGTAAATGTGCGACGGATGCCGCGCTCGCGGCTATCGTTCGAGTTTTTTACTTGTACTTCTTTCCATTCCCTTTTTCGCCTCGTCCGATCGAAACGCCGTGATCTGGACGCGCGGCGAAGAGCAGCTCGGTCTAATGTCGTTTAATTTATGGCCACGGACGGATTGGTGCCATTCGAACGAGGAAAATGTGCACCGCTTCGGATCGTAGGGCTTTCGACTTCCACTCGCGTGGTCCTTGATGCCAAGGGCGCCCGCTGAGTTTTTTATTTTCCAGAGGTGGGGAGTTTGAGAAACAGTCGAGTTGACAGGCGACGATTGGTTGCCTGTGTGGACCCATTTTTGTAGCGCTAATCTGAATTCTGATTACAAATTTAAATGCATTCACGTTTTTAGTACAGTCGAACCTCGGTAATTGGAATCTCAGGGGAAGGGGAAAAATCTTCGAATTATAGAGGTTTCGACTTGTCAAGTTTTCGAGTAAGAGAGGTTCAACAAACGAATATTCGACTTATAAAGGCTTTGTACATAGGACTGGTAATTTTTCGAATTGTGAAGCTGTAAAGCAAGACCAATTCAAGTTTTAATGGTCAATTGTTTATTGTATACCTGTAATCAAATATATCTACAACTTATGTACTACATATATACCTATATATATTTTAGGCTAGAAATATTACTTTTTATTACATATTAAAAAAATTTGCGAATTTCCTTTGTGAGTCTTCTACTGTAGTGTAAATCAATAGCATTTTTAATCACGAATAATGCAGAGAAAAGAATTTCCTCAATATTTTCAGATCTTTCTACGAAATTTCGTAATACATTTGTAGAAGTAAACTGCGATTTGTAGAGGTCGGAGTTCTTCTAAATTCGAGTTGTAGGGGTGAAATACATAATTTAATATGCAAAATATAGTTCGAGTTAAGGAAGTTCTATTTCAAGTTGCAGAGGTGTTTACAGCGGAGCGGAAAGGAATGAAAAAAATTTTCGTCTTGTAGAGGTTTTCGAGTTGTCGAGGTTCGAGTTATCGACGTTCAAGCTATCGAGGTTCGAGTTATTGAGGTTCGTAGTTATCGAGGTTTGACTGTATAAACTTAATAAAGATTAGTTTTTAAAAGTAAGCGATTAGGGAATTTTTTTATATTTTATTTAACTTATTTCTTATCACAATTTAGAGCAAATGTTTTTATGAAAAAATTCATTCAACTTTAAAGTGCCATAACTTGTTTATACTTTTTATATTATAAAATTTGGCTCGTCAGTTCATAATGACAACATTATTTTACAAGAATGTCATTTTACTTTGTAGATCCATCGATGTTTAACGAGATATGCTGATCATTTTTTCTGCAGTGATCTAAAGAACTTAAAAAATTATAAATAATTTAACACAAAACTTATCGTAAATAATTTTTTTTCTGCACCTTATGGACTAATAAATCATGTGCAATAAGTGTTTCTTTTTAGGTTTTTTATAAAACCACTAAAAAAATTCCCAAAGTCATTCATTTTCGTCGCGGCTAAACGAATATAACCCCTTCAGGGGTGCGATTTTAATTTCGAAATTTCCAATGGGGTTGCAAAATCCATAAGCTTTTAATGTTTTGATTGGATAATGAAGGAAGCAATATTACACGATTACTTGTTTAAGAAAATTCATCTAAATCTCGTGGAAGACACACGAATATCTCACGCAATCACTGAAAACACTGTAGCCAGCCACGAATTCTTTATTTACCACGGAGAAGCAGAGTATCCAATAAGAACCGTCGATGCTGAAATCTGGAGCTTGTACAAAGTTAATTCGCATGGCACTGTTATCGGCCAGCGAGCGACACGTGGCGGTGGTTGTACGCCTTAAAAACGTGTTCTCGTCACCTCGTAAATCATTTAGTTGCATGGAAAGTTAACGCGGCACCTGGCAGACGCGTGTTCCGCTTAGAGACGAGCGAATTAGGCAAATTTCGCCGCGAATAACATCCGCGGGATCGCAAATCTTTCGCGGCCGCGTTCCAACGATCCTCCACTTCCGTCGCGACGGTGCCGGGTGGTCCCGCGGACAAGCCTCTCCTTTTTTTCTCTCGCGAATTTCCGAAACGCGCCACAAGCCGGAGAAAATGTGTGCCGGGTATCACGGGGCCCTGATAACACGCCGGACATGGGCCGGGCCGAGAATGGGACAGTCCCGCCCGTTGCGTAAGTCGATCTACCTGTCGAAGCCGACCGATTCCACTTTTTATTTATCCCCCTTTCCTCTGGCAAGGTATATCCAGCCGGCGTAGAAACGATCGAATTAGGCAAATTTCTCGAAACAAGGGACACAGATCGGCGAACCTTCCTCGGTTACAAGCAATCCTTCTGCTGTGATGCATGGTTATCGCCCGGCGCTATTATTCCAGCGACTCTTATCATGGGGTTGCATCGGGAGCAGGGCAACAGGGCTTCTGAAGGCTCGGTGTCTATCATAGTTACACTTGCTGTTTCAATGCGGACTTTGAGACTAATATATGAGGTGCGGAACAAATTGTGATAACAGGTTTTAATGAATTATTCATTAGGTATTATTTAGTAGTAGGTGTGTGTTATTTATAGGACAAAAAGTAATTTGACTTTCATCTGTAATATCAAAATTTTGAAAGTCGTTTGAGTAGAGTGAAGCTGAGATAAAATGAAAATAAAGTGATCGTTGTACCTTTTAGTTAACAATCTAGAGTTTGGCAGACACTTTGGACAATATGAAATCAAATTTCTGAGTTATTAATCTTTAAGGGGACCCTTCGGTCAAAATGCTTGAAAAATAGGTGATTTTTATGAATTTTTCACGAGAAGAGGTTGTAACATATCCTAAAGAATGCTTTTGGCTTTTTTTAATACACTAGTTAGGGTTCAAAAAAATTTTTTTTTCATGTTTGGGTCTTGCAGTTTCTAGGTGGCGCTTACAAGGGACGTTCCGGAACCCGGAAATTCAGAAGATTATGAAACTTGGTGCGCAAGTAGAGTAGTTCATCCGTGACCCAACCCTATTTTTTGTTCGTGCCATAATGCAATTTTTGGGGGCGAAATTACCCCTTGAAAAAATGCAGTATTTTCTTTTCCGTGGAATATCTTGAGAACGGTGAGAGATATTGAAAAGAAGTTTAAACAGAAAAAATAATTTTCGAAAAATCCATATTTTTCAAGTTACCCCTACCACCAACCCTTAAAGTTAAGTTTTTGTATTTTGTAAATATATGCTGTAATACCTCTGGATAATCTCTTTTCACACACATAAATTATTTTAATGTTATATTTTTTATGCAAACAAATAAAACCTTTATTACCGAATTTGAAGTTCCATTTAGCAGTTTCCATTAATAAAATGGTTTCTCAACGCCATATTTAAATTATTATTTACCAGTCAAAACTGGCAATGGTATATTCTTATCGCAAATTCAGTTGAATTCGCTCTTACTTATTATTTTATTTTGTCAATTTATTGAATATTCGATCTTTTATCACAAGCTTGTTGGTTGGGATATTAAATGGAAAGTTAAATAATTTAAAAGCTACCGTATCAATTTTTCTAAAATTTTCATTCTTCCAATTTTTAAAGAGTTTCGCTTATTTTTAATATTACCGAAGTTCATCCTCAATAAAAGCCAAAAACGTTTCTCAGGATATGTTATAACCTCTTCTTTTTAAAAAATAATGTATTTTTCGAACGTTTCAACCGGAGGGTTCCTTAAAAAAAATAGAGAAATACTATCTTGCCCCTCCCGCGGGGTAAAACGGTGCAGGATGGCCTAAATATTCTCACGATCGATACAAATACCTAAGTATATTATTATTCAATAATATTGAGATTCGAGTCACAGGTCACGCACATACGTCTCCTTCACACTGCCCACCTTTCTGGCAAGCAATTAAAATCTCGATTACCCGTAGCCACGATAATTCATCCAACGCCAGCCTACTTTTTCCCGGAACACAATGCTGCAGAATATTCGAAGTGATTTATCGCGTGCCCCGCGAAATTACGCAATCAGGTGTACGTACACACAGCAGAAGCGTCACCCAGGGACGCATTTGCATAGCAGTTGAACGCTCGTGTACAGCTGGCGGTGAGATAAAATTTCAATTATGTAATATCTCCACCGCGGGTATGTACCCCCTACGTACCCGCTCACAATTCATCGTTAGTACCGCATTTCTATCAGCTCGCGAGCTAACGATTTCAAGCGCGTACGTCGCGGGTATGGAGGTACCATACGTGCCCGACGGGGTGTGCGTATAAATGCGTGTACGGTCTTATCGAGGTATCTAATCCTCGTATTCCCCGATCGTGGACCACCCAGGCGGTACACCGCGGAAGTTGGCACGCACGATTTGCACACGCACACGTCGCCAACACTAGCGTATCGCCGCTGATATACTGGGTGTGCCTTTGCGAGGTCCCAGCATTCCTTCACATGCCCGTCACATCTTCCATTCTGTGTATACACACCAGTGCAATCATCGTTTTCGTCAATATTTTTATACTTTCTTCGGATTTTTGCTCTAATTTTTCAAATCCAGATGGCATGTGTTTTTGTAGAATTTTGAATGGGTGTCGTCTCGATAATCTATTTAATTCTTGGTTGGTCTGCAGCTCTGGTACTCCGATTTTGTGTTATACTTTCCTAACTGTAAGAACGTTAAGTTACCAAATGATAGTTCTAATTAACAGAAGTAACTTTTGTCTTGGAACTTTGTTTCTATGTCTGACAGATTGCGAGTTATAGTAGTGATTAAGAAATCATTTGGCATTTCTATATATTTTCTCCTTACTTTTTCTACTTGAAAATATGCCCATTTATTTTATGACTTGATTTAGATTTTTAGTTTTCTTTTGGATCAGAGTTTGTTCATTTGTGATATTTTATATATTTGAGACTTTTAAAATTATTAAAAGTGTTAAGAATGTTAATTTTGGTGATAATATAATTTTATATTTAATTAAGGGAAGAATTGGAATGATTAAGATAATTTCAATATAAAAAATTAGAAATATTAGAGTAACTAAGAAGAATTGAATTGAGAATGGTAATCGAGATCTTGTTAATGCATTAAATCCACATTGAAATGGTGTTATTTTTTTCGGTTTTTATAGATTAATTTAGTTAATATTATATTTATTAAAATAATTAATGTTGGAATAATAATAAATATTAAATTTATAGCAAATATAGCGATGATCTTCGATTTTCGTCTTTATTAGTAATTAAAGTTTTTTTTCACTGATAACGTAGTAGATATCAACGGAATTAATGAACGCATATATGCGCTACATTGCTATACATAATTTATCGAATTACCGTTAAAAATTTTAGGGTATTTCTCGCGATTTACCGGGAAACCGGTATTGCAATCCCTACTTAATCTCACCACCTTTAGAGTGAATTTTGACAGCAAAGAAAAATCGCGTAGTAATCAGAATAAAATCCCCTATATACGCACAAAGTTTCAGAATTTTTTGGATTTCCAGATTCGGAATCTTCCCCCGTAAGTGTGGATGATATCTCCAAGGTCCCACTCAAACAGAACTGCCTAATAAAATGAACTACTTACGTACCTACACCAAGGAGAAGCGAGTACCGAAAGCTACCCACCGGTAGTGGAGACACTTTCGCACCACCCGCTTGCAACGGAGCCATCCAACAGGCAACAACACAAGTACCTTTTCATTCGAAAGGATGATCCTTCAGCCAAACACGATCTCTCGAACACCCAGTAGAATGGACAAAGCCCACAAGGCCGTGTCTTGCACGTGCCGGTACCGAACGAAAGAAAGTGTCGATGGTTGCAGCGAATAAGCGATAGCAACGGCAACGTATATTAATGGCCAGCGGATAATTATCCCCGTGTAGGCGATCGATCGTCACCGTTCCTCACACCTTGCCCACATATTTCCCATCGGCTACGAGCCGTCCTAGAAATCCACGCCGAACTTATGTATATGTATACGCGCACGGTGCCCCAATCTGTCCTCCCAGCTCGGACCTCCCTTCAGAGGCAAGACACCTTGATGGATGGTAACAAGCGACAGCGTAGAAAACGAGGATGTCCTCGTTGCTGTTCGATTCCCCGTCGGGGATCAGTTGGTCAGGGTTGAAGGGGTTAAAAGGGGGTAACGGCGGAGTATCGGATCGAGGTAAAGTGCGAAGTAGAGACGGCCCCCCCCCCCCCCCTTGTAATAGCGCGGCACGTTGGGTGGTCCGGCGCGGCCGCCGTGGGTGGCCACTCACCAACACCGTCTCTGTATTACAGCACGGCCGCGTGTAACGTATACGTATTCCCCGCTGATACGGCCACGCACACCGCGACGCGGCGCGCGTTTAACCGCAATATATCATTTTACTTAGCACCGAAGCGGAGAACCTCCAGCCGGTGGCCCACAGGGCCCAGCCAGGAACGTAACAAGTATGTTCCGTGTCAACTTTACAACGACAACGTTGCAGTATTTATGCGCGCCGAGGTGAGTTGCTTTCTCCTTCGCGGCCACGAATCGGCTGCAGCTTGGCCCCGGAGGAAAGCAGGAATTTCGCGAGCCTTCCCGTTCGTCTCTTTTTCTCCCCGCCTCCCCCCCCCCCCCTCTCTCTCTCTCTCTCTCTCTCTCTCTTGTCCCGTTTTCCTTTCCACCCAGGGCCAGTCGGTCCTGATGACGATGTAAGCGTTTTTTAACGAGGATGTAAATCGCTAGAGGATGGAATCGAATGCGTGTAAATATAAATGAAATGGGGGAGAGGGTGGGAGGGAAAGTCGTGAGCTGTTGCGAGCTGAAGAAGAGGATGATGTTTTTCTCTCGACGCTGTTTCGCTGGGATCGCGAGCTGGATGGATTTAATTCGTGGAATGCACGTGGTCGAGGGTGGAGTTGAAGTGTTAGAATTTTTGGTAAATAATTAACAAGATTCCACAGCACAAAGAGTAACTGTATAAGAGTACCCACTTGATGACGTGTAGAATAAATTAAACGAAGAAATCATAAATCATCAACGACCCAGCTGATTCCTCCAAGCAGTAAGTCACCAGACCAAGCGAACGCTTGATACATTTCCCTCGAGTCTCCCACGTGAATATCGTATCCTTCGAGGGCGTCCCCGTTATCAGCCCGTAACTTCAAGCCACGTCGTTTTCAAGGACCGAGGGAAATGTAGCGAAACGAAGTGCAGGCTCTTCGTTGACTCTCGAGCGCCCTACGTGGGAAGCCGTGATCCTGTCGACGGACAATGAGCTGAAAAATAACGCCCTGGGCCAGGTCGGGTTAAAGGCTTTCGCTGCTCGCGTACCAGCCACGGCTCTCCCTTCCCCGGTCGTTCTCGCCCTTCTGCCCGCCCGCGCCCCGGATTCCGCTAAGTCAATTCCACGTTGAGGATATGGCAGAGGCGTCAGGCGACCTGGGTGGTCCCCGTCCTACGCAAACAGAGCGGCACAAGCGGATACATGCTGGTTGAACAGGTAGTGCGCACGAGAATTTACTGGCTTTCTGGATTTCGAGCGCCCGTGGCTCCAACCACCGTCGGGACGGGGGCGGCGGAGTGGCTGGTCCCCGGAACAATGCTCCCTTCTCGACGGATTTTTATGTCCCGGACCGACGGGGCCACCCCATCCCCCCACCACGCCAGACCGCAAACGAGCCCCGCGTGACGGCGACGGAAAACATTCGGCGCGTGGAAACAATGTCCAGCCTTCTGCCCCGATAACTTCGGCTAAACTGCTCGTTCCGCCAGGGGAACTCGTCTCGGCCGCGATTGTCAGGCTTATTTTATGGGGGCGGTTCATAATGGGCCCTGTATGTTTTGTGACGCCGCACTCGTTCGACGCTAGCATCGGAAATTCGACGCGGGTGTGTCTGCGAACGGGGCACCGTTATTTTCATGGTGGTTCGCTAAGAAAGAAAGGTTTATGGACAGTGTCGAATGTGGCTTTTATTTTACTCGCACGGTTATGGGCAATGGTAGATTTTCCTAGGTGATTCCACTTCTGCAGGGTTCGGTGTGCTTGGACTCGTCGCAAACGACTGGGGATGTTAAGGGATCTGGGTAAGTCGTACCTGTGAATCCCGGAAAAGTAAGCCGTTTTTAAGAATTTTTTCAAGAATAATTTACAGTTTTCATAGAAAATTTTTATTATCTACCTTTAGTACAATGTCTTAAGAGACTATAAAAAATAAATAGAAGAACATGCAACGATTGTAATATATTAATTAATTTTCTAGAACCCCCACGCGCGCTGGTCGAACGTGTGACTATGGAACAGCAGTTCCGAAATCAAATTTCATTTTTTTTTTTTATAAACTATATGAGTGTAGTTTCCATTGCACGTACCGATTTTGTAAACAAATTATTTTTGTAAAAATGGTGCGCTTTACCAGAAAAGTTTCGAAAATCCGCGGATAAGATGGACAGTTTATTTCAGCATATTTTAAAAAATTTGTTTTTAATCAAATTGTTTATAAAGAAAAAATGGTATTTGATTTCGGACCTACTGTTCCATAGTTACACATTCGACCAGCGCGCGTGGGAGGCTTTAAGACATTGTACTAAAGGTAGTTAATATAAATTTTATACCAAAACTGTAAATTATTCCAGAAAAAAAATTCTTAAAAATGGCTTACTTTTCTGGCCGCCACAGTGGTGTTCCCCTTTAACTGTGGGACCCACTTCAACGGTGCACGGGTGATAGAAAAATATTTAAAAGAATTCATATAAACATGTGCCCTATTTGATCTTGTTCTCGAATTACAGCTATTTTTGTACTCCAGTACTGTGCAACTACCTTACGTTTATAAGAAGCATTTGAAATAGCCACCTTCGCCTCGAGTGCAAGCCTCTAGTCGCTGTGTTGTGAATTTTCTAAATGAATTTAATAAATGTGAGAAAAATGTGGTAGTGCACTGTCATACATAAACCACACGCAACGTACGACGTCAAGTGGAACTTCTTCCAGTACTTCACTCAGTTGATTGCTTAAGAGGGTACTCTAGTGAAACTGCCCGTTTTTCAACGCCATCTTCGGGAATTTATTAAAAAAGTTTATACTGTTTGGCGTTTTGCCTGCATATTAAGATATATTTGAAGTAACACTCAGAATTTTTGGGGGCTTTTTTATCGCATATATAGATATATATAGTCGGTGGTGCAAGCTTTTTCAAAAAAATTCTTTTCCGTCGAGCGATGGTGTGGGGGCTGTTGCAGTCATCCAAAATGGCAAAACAAAAGTGTATTTCCTTTATTATGGTTGTCGTTATGGTTGCAACCACAGATGAGTCACTATCTTTTAATAAACTAATTTTATAGAACGAACAGAGCTAAAGTTTTAGCAAAAATCGACTTCTGTCATTCTGCAAATTTGTATTGTTAAATGATTAAAACGAATGTGACAAGACAACAGGTGCCAAATATTTTTGTAGAAAAACACCGTAAATTTAAGCTTACATAAATTTTTAACCACAGGTACCTATACATGTCATGCCCTTGCTTTTAATAAATCACAGTTCATTGTTTTCTACTGCATTTCTTTCTGTTTTTAAAAATGTTGTTTACCGAGATTATATAATGAATAATTTTTTATTCAGTTTACTCTTTCTTTTAGTGGTAAATAAATATGTAGATAAATGATTGTTATGCAATGTGTAGGTACATATATAAACATTCCTTTACCTACAAAAAAGAGAGAGAAAGAAGATGCGACGTCCCACCCCCAGACAAAAATCTTAGTTACTTGAATGCTTAGTTTCCGTAATTCTGACATGAAGAATCTATAAAATAGGAATCCTATAATTCTGCTATCAGTCGATTTCCCAGAAGCCTCTCAAGCTCGAAATAATTATTTCCCACTCATCACACCAATGCACCGTGTCAGTGTTAAAGCGTCGTGAAAAGGTCACGAATGAAAATGAAATCAGGATAATGAGGAAAAAATGGATGAGAGCTTTCGCGCGTATCACGTCTGCGGACCACCGTCGAGCTCACCCGCCTCAAACACGTGTACCCTGTTACCCATACATACGCGTGCTCCTCCCCGTATCCCCGTCGCCGGCCAACACTTATAAAAGCAGGTAATGCTAATGCAAACAAAGTTATCGTTCGGTAGATATATATATTTAATTCTTTTCTCATTTACATACGGCCAAGCGCGGTGGCAGCGGCCAGGCACAATGAGCCATTGTCGAGGGGCTCTGGTCCAGGTTCAATGGAGGCCGGGAGGGCCATCGAGGAGAGGATTCCAGTTTAGCAATAATTCTTCTCGATGAAATTAGGAACGCCGCTTTAGAGGCGAAACGGGGCACCGCTTTCGACGGCCTTCTTCCGGATGCAATTTCGAAAATCGGCGGTGAATGCTGCCCCGCTGCGCCAACAACTGTAAGTCAATGTTAAGATCTCGCCCTTTCTTCAGAAACCTCCCCCTCTGCGAATCGCTCTTCACGCTGGCACGAGCTGCCAAATGGTCTTGAACCTTACGCTGGCGGCGTCAGGTTTCCCTCGTTTTCACCGAATGCGTTTTACGCGCCCCGATGTTACTTTTCACTTGGTCAAAAGGGATGCGCTAAATGTGTGGAATGAATTTTCGGCGTGAGGGGTTTCTCTTTCGAGGGAATTAGTTTGAAAGGGTGTTGAATGTGCATCCACTTAGAGGGTGCTTCGAATATTGTGTGTGTGGTACTTTGTGATCTTCTGACTCTCAGATTGAATATTGCATCTTGTCTGTAAATGTATTTCAACGCATTTTCATGTAACATTGTAGGGAAACTTTTAATTGAAGAATGTGTTTAATTATACTTTTATAAACGCAATGTGGTATTTAATGAATCATTTATTAAGAGATTCGTTTATTGTTTTAATCCCCACATGAGGGATTTAAAAATGATTCCTCTTTAGAGGAAGATAGAAAAATGTTTGTACCTACTTCCTATTTTCTCAATTCTTAATTGCCACTTTTTAAATTACTCATGAATAGATCTTTTCACAAGGTTTAACGAGATCTCGAGAAAGCTAACCAACGGAGCGAATTAATTTGTGAAGCTACAAAGTTTAAAGGTATCCATCCTTCAAATCGCGTCCGTTCTAACTTATTCCATCATTTTTCAAATTTTAAAATCACCTAAGGAGGAACTCGGCCTACTGCCTGTAAAATGCAAGAGAAAATGGACGGAGAAGGATCGCAAGAGCGTACATAGTGGAACGAAGTAGCGTGAAGCTCAGATTATCTGTTACACCCTCGTCAAGGCGTCTCATGTACCCTTCAAGATACGTCCTGATAAGAATTTTCATGCTACAATAAGTATCTCGTTAATGTAGGTTTTTCACGTCTGGAGGGGCAATGAGCTGGACACGAGAAGGATAAAGAGATTTCAAGCTCCACAATTGAATTACTTTAACGTGAACACGAAGGCTCAAGAATCTACAGAGTCAAGTTGAAGGAGCATATTACTAACTACTTAGCGCAGCAAACAGCAAACGATTTAAATAAATAACTAACAGATCATTTCTCACCACTTTTATTTTTTTCTATTTAGAAGAGAACGTCGCAACCCCTGTTTAACGATATTTAAAAAATCTCAATTCTTCGATTCATTGTCGGATTTCTAAATTTATCCCGCGCGTCGGTGAATTTATCTTACCTCTGGCCCCATATATGACTCGAAGCTCGTGTAGAAGTATGAATAATGACACGCGTTTTCGAGTCCTTGCTTCTGAATCGCATTAGCTCGGAGCCGAGCAGCAGCCGCGGCTTTCTGTGAAGGCTACCTTGAAGGAAACGCTACAAATCGTCCGCGTTGAATTTACGATTTCGATTCGGGGTAAGCAACGGACATGAAATCCGCTGTGCCCTTGGTCGATTCGCGTCCTGACCATATCGCTTTTCGTCATGGCCCGCGGTGCGCCGTCGGACCACCGACGTCGTCGCAATTAGTAAGTCGGATATCCTTCTCCCTTCTTCCCTCGCTCCTATTCACCTTTACATTCTGCCTTTCTCTTCTGCCTGCTCTATTTCTCCACCTCTTTCTTTTCTACTCGCCTCTTTCTGCTCCCCCACCCCCCCACCCCCCCTCCACCGTCCCGTTCTCCTTTCTTCTTATTCTAAATCTATCCTCGGACAAATTTGCTTAAAAAGCTTGGGTCCGATCGAACAACATCTTTTTCGTTACACAATTTGGTCACCTTGTGGTATTCATGCTACCTCGTCGAAGATACGTATTTTTAATTAATTTTCTAATTTGAATATCGATTGATACGATGATATTTACAGACGTGGACACATCACATTATCTGTTGTTTTTTTTATAGTATGCTTGTTCTATATCATTCTTTCTGTTCCTTTAGTTTCTTTCTTCTCACCGAGCCTCACTTTTCAAATTCTTCGCTTTAGATTTATGTACGCTGTGTTATCTACCTCCGAAATTCACTTTCTCTTTTAATTCCCCTAATTTGTCTTGCCTTGCGTTACGTCTCCGTTCTCGCCCGTTCTCTTTGTACACCTTATACCCTTTATTTCGGAATTAATGATCGCGGGAAATGAAAGGGCCCTTTCCGTACTCGGTTACATAGGCCAGTCCCGTGCATCGAAAGCTATCTAACACGGTAATTAGATACAAGTACCCATGCGGAATATCGTGAACAGCTTTCCAGCACTATGGTTAGAGTAACCAATATGGCGGAGCATGCGATATGCTACGAAATTAACGTTTATTGCGAAAATCCGTTCATTAATGCGCGCGATAGGTATACACAGGTTGCGGGTCCTGGAACCGTCGTAATTAAGCCTTCGTATCTGTTCCTTTACTTGGTCCTCTGGGTAAAGGAGTGGTGCCTCCCTCTTTCTTCTTTAAATTTCCTTCAACAATGTCAAAATTTTTTTCAATTGAATTTCTGCCGCAAAAATCACGGTTTCATAAAACTTGGCTCACCACTTGAGGATAAATCTATCACATGTAGTTTTATTTTCATTGTAAAAAATTTGGGGAGCGACAAATTTTGGGCTGAAGAAATTGGGAAAGTATTATTAAGCGGAGAGGCTTCAGACAACTTTAAAAACAATTCCTTCTTTTTGATATAGCGAATGAAACTGATTTGTGAGATGCCATATAGAATTAATTTTGAAATTGCTTCGACCCTTTTAAATTAAAATATTTTATGCTATTTCGCGTTAAGGGTGGCAGACACTTGTTAGCCTGGGGCGCCAAATCTCCAAATCCGGCCCTGGCTACTGTAACATGCCTTTCATTAAGCTAATCGACACTATCCCGACAACTTAATCATAGTTCAGACATTTTAAATAACAATTCCAATTTCAATCCCACGGTACACAGCAACCGAGTTACGATCCTTTCGAAAGAAGCTGGAGCTCCACCGACGAGCACGAACCCCTGCAGTTTCATCGTTTACATTCGAAGTTTAATTACGAGCTTATTAAGATTCCCGAGGGATTGAAGGTTCCTCGTTACAGGATAATTATGCAGCCACGTTGGTTCGCGCAGTGCCCAAAGCGTTCATGCAAATGCAATCCATACCTCGCAGGGTGCATTAAGGAAACAAACTTGATATTACCCAACTCTAGAACGCATTAACCCTTAACTGGGCGGATACAGGGTCCATTTGGACCCAACCCATAAACCAAACTATTAAATACACATATTACTTATCAGTACCTACCATTACCTGTAGAAGAATATAAGAATTGAGAAGTTGAACTGGTTAACGATGCCAAAGAAATTAAAAAAAAAAATTTATTGGAAAAGGGTGTATATTGTATATTCCATGCTAAATTCGGTGATAAACGCTGTAAGTATATTTTGGTTTCTAGAGCTGTCACAAGACAGAGCTGAGGTTTTAAGTACTAACGTCGCTATGGTTGAAAAGAAAATACTGAAAATTTTCTCTTCTGACATTCGCATCGTTTACCATTTCAAGTCCTTAATTAGGCCTGAATTAGGAAACTGAGTAAAAGTTTGAAGATTTTAATTGTTAAAGGAAAGTAGCTTTATTTCAACTCGGTATATTTTATTTCATGTTATTGTTTTAGAATATTTTTTAATGGGTTATTTAAGGGGTCTTTCTACTTTGACGGCCCGAAAAGGAGCGCGATATTTGGGATTTTTTTTAAGAGAAACCCACAAATTATATTAATTCAAAACTTTATCTCTATAATTGTACATATTTAAGTAACATTTAAAAAAAAATTCATTTTAAAAAAAAACTATACCTAAAACTTTAAACGCGTTTTTCTCAAAACGATGTTTTTCGAATTGGTTTGCATGATATGATTAAAAACCAATCACTCGATTTACTTCAAACTTTGGACATATATTCAATAGATATCCCATTCTCGTTGTTTCTAAATCTAACTCGGTTTTTGCAAAATTAGACTTTTGCAACTTAAAATACAAGCTAATTTTGTGCATAAATCGAAATTTCCTGCTTTAGACAAGTATTTCAGACGATAGCCACACTAATACAAATTACACAATTTTATAACTTTTCTATTTCAGACAATTACAACGGCTCATTTTATGCCTCAACCATGTGCATATGATTTTGTTAAGGCGTTCTGTTTGAAGCACTACCTATAACTCCGTATATAACCACCATCTTTGCATACAAATATTATTATCATATTCTCTAAAGATTGGTAAATAAAGCCACAAAATTGAAAGTAAATATATTTAAGGATCTTGTTTTAAAAAATTCAATTTATAAAAGTAGGGAGACACCTTAATAGTGAGCAGTATAATTAACATTATTTTATCATTTCTGAGTTGCTCTATGGGTTGGTAATTTTTTGCAAAATAAAAATCCCAAAATTATGGGATCCATACTGGGTTTAACGAATTTCTTATCACTCTGAGGGTTGGTAGCTTCATAACCAGGCCCAATCGTAGCTCACAAAAGGAAGTTTATTACGAGAATACCTACTATACCTATAGTATCCTGGGTCGAAATAGACCCCGCGTCCGTGTCGCGAGCAAGCCATCCACGGCTCAGAGATTAACTACGCATACACCGGATCGCGGAAGCGGCGAAACCATCAGGGCCCGTATAATCGTTCCGTAATTGCCAGTCGCTAACCGTTCGCTGTCGAAGCATGAGAAGTTCGCTACGAGGCGCAGATTGTATCGCCGGCAAGCCGCACGGCGAAGTGGAGGAGCGGGGTGGAGGACAAAGAATCTGTCGAGTCAACGAAGATAATGACAATTCCTCGGCCGGAACGGAATTCGTGGAGGGCCCGGCGAACACCGGAAGTGGGTGTCCCCGCGGCCTTTCGGCGCCGTGCGGGGAACAATATCGACGCGTCGTAGATAATCCATCGGGCGGGGAGCACCGGTAGCGTAGATGCAGATAGCCGCGGGTTACGATCTCCTTTCGGTCTATCCCACCCCTCTCTTCGGCGCCGGCTATACCTACGGCGAAGAGTAACGATTCGCCTTGTTACAATGGTAAAGGGCGATCCTCTCCAGCCCGGCGCTCTGCTGTCAGCCGTGCTCTCCTTGGCATTGGTCATCGCTGGAGGAGCTTAACGATGTTGTCCGAAAATCCTTGCAGATAGGGAATCGAGGGGCAGGTAAAAGGCGGAGGTGAATGAAGATATTGCGCGTTGCGGCTGTTTCTTTTCTCTGTGAAAGGCTACTATTTTTTATTTAGAGCAACGTACCTATGTGCTTCGCGTGCGCATCGAGCTTATACTCTGATGGGTTAATTATTGCCCCCTCGGGAAGGTAGGGAGGGAGGCGAAGGGAACGTGCAATTGGATTACGTGGATGCTTGGGTAATACCGATAATCTGCGTTACTTTTATGAGTCCATAAACTGCTCGACAGTTTTATTAGCGACGGTTATTGATACTTTCGTTGGTGAGGGTACCGTTACAAATTATATGGACTCACTATTCACGGTGTAATATGCCGCGAATGCGGAGATGACGTTCCGAGCGGGCCTCTAGCGGTGAATCGTTATCTTTATTTGATGATTTGATGTTTAAATTGCGTGGGGGAGAAGAGGGCGAAGGGGTTGAGGCGCCAGGCCACTGGCGTGGCGAGTAAAAAAGGACTAGAAAATTTTTTAGCAGAAAAAGTACGGCGTAACACGTTTGTAGGTCGATTCGTTAGGCGATTCGATTAGTATGCGTATCATATGGCGTATTATATGATGTCGTGCAATAAAAGAAAAAGACCTAACGGTATTCCAGGTAGGTACAGGATGTACGGAACAATTGAGTGATTTAAATAAATCTTAGTAATTTTTCTAACGAAATTCAAAATTATTTGAGATTTATTATTTATTATTTCTTACTCTAGATTCATGGGACACTTCATTAACATTTAATAATGGAAGTGCATCAAGAGACACGGTAGTGTCTCGCGCCAAGTATATATATATATATATATATATGTGCAGCGCGAGACACAGAGTGGCTCTATTACGCCACTACTCGCTATCAAGAACCCTGAGATTTCCGAATCTCAATAACGGCTGATCCGATTTGATTTTGAATGGTCTTAATGGATAGCCTGGGTTTGATTTACACGAGAAAAGTGTCTTCGTTTTGTTCCTACGGACCTTATGAGCTGAGATATTTCGATGTAAAGTGGCAATTTGCCGAATTTCATGTTCGTAAAATTAAGATCGTCATCGTCATCGTCCTACACTTCTAGGCAAGAGGGGGGTATGAAAGGGTGAGGAAATGTCTCTCAGGCACGTCGTTCATTGGATGCGGGTTCGGCCAATCGCGTAACAAATTTTGTTGTGACGTGACAGCTAATTAGACAGAGCATATTATAACCTACCAAGTGCTAAGTGTCAAATGAAGTAAGTTGTCCGAATTCGAAATGTCACGAGTTTTTACAGTAAATAGGAAACTGAATTGTCTTAATTAACAAGGTAAGTCAAAATTTTTTTAATCGATTTCGTATGTAGAGTCGCAGACTTGGAAGTTGAGAAACATCTTGTTTCGCACACAGTTTTTGGAATTTGTCAAATCAAATAAAGGTAAATCGACAAAATTTGTCAAAAGACCATTAAGAATTAAGAAAATAGATTATGGCTAGATTTACGGCTAGTGAGTATGAGAAGAGAGACCGATTATTTTATAGGCTGAAGAAATTATGACTCGATATGAAAGATATGAAATTGCGTTTCAGTGGTGCTGTTTTGCCTGGTGTTATATGGATAAAGTGTTAATAGTTTTGTTTTGCTTTGGGTTAATACAGAAATGATTTGCTAACGTTGCTGTCTTTTTCCGAAAAAATGTTAATTGTCTTAGTATTAATTAATAATTTACAATGACTCCCTTACAATCTAAAATACATAAACATATACATATACATATTAGAAACGCGGTCAGATGTATTCTACATATATTTAATTCTAATATCATACGTAGCGTATGCACACGCACACATACACACAGTCACGAACGCATGCACAAGAAAGAAAGAAAAAGATTAATGCAATTTATACATATTTATTCAGTTTAGCAACACCAATTCGGAGAGCAGCGCCAAGTATTTTGAGTGATAATTGGCGCAATTGTTGTAGGTATATCATTACTTTCGTAAAATTAAATATAGCACATTAAGAAATTTATAATTATATTAATTTACGACAATGTTTTTAAATGGGATTCTTTTTGATGGGATTATATACTTGGCGCTCTTTTTGTACCTTTTTGTGAAAAGGTTCAATACACAAGGGTAATAAAAATGTACTTGGGGAAAAACACATACATCCGAACGGTAATCTTACCTTGCCGCGATAAATAACGCGGAGCCGCAATTTTCATCGGAAAGAGACTTAAGAACGCGCGATTTAATACCACGATAAAGTCATATATCAATTACCAGGCTCGTAAAGATCCGCTTTATTTCCCTCGTTAAAACAGCTGTAAAGTAAAATTTAAGACTGCGACCTTCCCGAAATGTCCCGGCTCCAATTCGACCAGGGGCATTTATCCCAGCATTCAGCGTGTGCGCCATCGAGGATCGCGTGAAATCAGGACACTTTCGTCGCCTCTTCGTTCAACAGATTCTAAGCAATTTCGATGCGATGCACCCGTTCGTTATCATCGGGAAATGGAACGTCACTCGCCAGTCCTCGAGCCGCTAGCATTCTGCCACGAATAAGTCTGCCGCGTACCCCGAGTACGATAGCGGCGGGGATGGTAGCCGATCGGTGATAGCCAGCTGCGGTATCGACGGGAGACCTTATTTTCGATGGTATCTGCGAAATAGAAACAAACGAATGGACGAACGAGCCGACGGACGTGTATGCCGCATTCCGTGTTTATTATTTTGCCGGTGGGTGGTCCGGAGAAGTCCAGGGCCCGTCTTGGTGGCCGATAGCATCTCTCGCGTCTCTCGTGTGCACGCACCGTTGAACGCCGGCCGACGCAGTGAACGAACGTGGCGCACCGAGTCGTCTTGCGTAAGGAAGTAGTCGACTTCGCTCCTTCCCCTACGCCCATTCTACCTTCTACCTCAACGAGGCCCCTCTCGCCCTTCCACGGACCCAGGAATCCCCCTTTCTCTCTCTTTCCGCCTCGTTACCTGCCCCCCCCCCCCCCGCCTCACCTGCCAGCTATCAACTTCCTCCGCTCCCCTCCCCATTCTCGTGCCTTCGACTCTCTGGTTATTTCTCGGTCTTATTGTTCTTCAGTGCCCCTCGCGTATGACTACTTGCTGTTATCTACGCTCGTCCTGATTGAAAGATTGCCTTCGCTTTCATCAGATGGGTCTCCTTTTGTCCTACTCCTGTGGAGAAGAAAACAGGGGTGCAGAATTGCAGATGCCTGTTGCCTTTCGTTTTTGGCCCCTGTTGCTTTTATTTCGGTACTGTCCAGTTGCTCTTCTGTGACCACTTTCGTGGTAATTTGGATTTCTGAGAATTGAACGAAAACAGAAGGGGATGATGGTAAGGATGGTTACACCCATATGTTGCTTGCCTGCTTCCCTTGATTAATTATTAGTCAATTCATTTGTGTCAACTGACAATTGTATTAACATACTTCCCTGCAAGGAATCTTCAAGCTGGAGAGGATTGAACAACGTTTAGGGTGACCGTACCTAATATCGTCCATGATCCTTCGAATGAAACCCAGATAAAAAGGAACCCCACGTAAACAGAATAAATAAATAATTATAATTATTCTATTTAAAGGATAAACATAAAATATACCACCATAATTACGAATATCCTGGTTATTATTTATAGAATGAATAAATCCACCCACAGATAAAAACATTAAGGACTTAAATAATGCATGGATAATTAAATGAAGAAAAACTAAATCATACAAACCAAAAAATATAATTCTTATTATAAATCTTAGTTGACATAAAGTGGGCAAGGCAATAATTTTCTTTAAATCAAATTCAAAATTAACAATCAATCCAGACGTTATTGTAAAAACAGAAACAAAAATTGAAATTCTTATTGTATAAAAAAAATTAAAACTTCATTATATCGAATTATTAATATTGCAATATTAATAATTTCGCCACTCGTTATATCTCGCAAAGCATTAAAATTTATCGGTTGTGCACTGAATTAGTACCTAAATATATGTAGGAAGACATACTGTAATTGCAGCGTCATGTGATCAACAATTAAAGAAGGGGAAGTATTTCAGTGAATCTTAATAGTGTAAAAATTTATTGGACTGCCACAATTTTACATCACATTCTGGGAAGGTAAGTCTAATAATTCTGTGAATGCAAGAATATCTACTAGAAATGCCTAATTAATGAAATGCCTACTTAAGGAATGAAATCGATTCAAATATTTTTCTTTTAGCAGTATACGAGGTCTCACTACAGATTACCGGAGAACAATCGTTTCGATGTAATGTTTGTTACAGGTAGAGTCACGAAAGTTTGCGAAGCAACCGAAATAAACATTATTCGTTCAGTATGTACCTACATCCGAACCTAAAAAATAAAATATTTTAAAAATCCTATTTCTATACTTTTGTAATTTCTTAAACCTAACCCAAATCAAAGATTGATAAAAAAAACATTTATAGAGCAAGAAATAATAAAAGCACATGTGAAAATGACTTTAAACATTCATATATACATGAATTAATAAATATTTCTTGAGTAGGCGATATTTGGTACCCATTTTTCAGGACCCGATTTTTGCATGTCTTACGTTTTTTTAAAATTCCTAATTAAACATTTATAGGTTTCAACGATTCATAAGTTATGCTACATGAAAGATGAATAATTTTTCTTTACTTTGAAACGATTTGCGTGCAAAAATATAAATTATTATTCAATTGACAGCGATTTAATAGGTACCGTCACCCTATCTGTAAAACAAATGAATGACTGCCACAGCACGATACAAAACAGATACAAAAGTTCATCCATTACCCCCCAAGACACCCGGTACAACTGGAGTGCCGCCTGTTAATAGTTGAAGTAATAAGAATTAAGTGTGCCCAATAATTCCAGCATCCCGCGAAGTTTCGTCCAGGTAAATGGGGACCTACTGTATTACACTGCAATAAAACGGCCGGATGCAGCCGCGTATGGAAATGCCTGTGGCGATGCAACCCGAGCTGCAGAGGTGCATATTGTGGAAAATAGATCCACAGGGGACTGCAGTGAGGCCGCGCGCTCTGTTTCAGGCTGCCTCTCCCGCTATCTCCCTCTCGTACTCATTAAGCCGATGCAGCGTCGGCGAAGATCAAAGCCCGTCTTCTACGGAGGACCGCTTAATACTGGGTGGCGAGTTAAGAGTGTCGTAAAAATTATTAACGGTCCCTCCGCGCGGTGTGCCTTATCGCCTGATCGCCAACTACAGTGGGGTGCATTCGTCGAACCCGCCACCGCAATGTGCAATGACACTTCCTCTCCTCCCGCCCCGCCCCTTACCATTCATGCGTATTTGGGACTTTGTACTCGCGAGATTGACTGAGCCGCCAGTCGGTGAGCTCCCATCGCGCGATTTCCTTGGAATGCAGAGGCGAATCAAGTGGAACGCTTAAACACGCTGTGTAGATTTTAAACAAAGGAGATAGACGGCGCGTAATTGTGATTCAGTAGACGCTTTGTGGTATTCCAAGATCTTACTAAGAATTTCATTGTAAGGGAATCTTTTCGCCACCCGTTTTATTCCCATGCGACGTCGCTTGTATCATACTTGAATATTACGTTACGCAAACAATGAACGGCGGTGTCCCTTTGTGCCATTCTCGGGACACGCAATAATACCGATGTTTACGGTTCGAAGAATAATCATACATTTTTATAGCTGCGCGACTGTTCGGGATATTTTCAAATTGAAAATATCGCTTCCTCCGTTAATATCTCAATACCTCAGGAGAGATAGCTAGCCCTTTAAAGATCCTTCCATCCTTATCTGATATGTAATAATTACAGCGAGTACAGAAGCAAGTCTGTCAGTAGAAGATTGGTCCGAAAAGATTGCGCGTTAGTGACCAAAAGAATTCCATGCTCCACGGTTTGAAGAAGCGAACGGGACCACGGGCAAGGACTCTTGGCGTCCGAGGAGCAAAATGAAGACACGCGTCTGTCCGTATCAGAATCGAAGATTGTCTCGTATTCGGTGGAACAGGGTGTCGGGCTCGGTATCACGGTGGGTGGTCGCGTATTTACACATTACCTCTTTCGATCTGCCAGTTTGCCTCTCTGTCTCTCCCTCTTTCTCCTTCTTATTTAATTTTCTCCGCCCCCTCCCGGCCGACCGCGCTCTTTGTCCCGCCGGAACCCACTATCCTTTTCGCGCTGCTCCCTCACCGCACGTCATACACGTGCGCGTGAACATCGGGAGCGCGTGTGAGGCTGCCCGTGAGCGTCCGGTATGCACACGCGCGCGCAACGAGCAAGCACGCACGCACGTACACGCGGAACCGCCCCGCGGAAGTGGTGTACGACGCCTAATGAAGTCGCGTCGTTATGCAGATATTATGAAGACAGGTTAATAAGTTAATCGTCCGGCGTAACGTTCCTCCCCGTGGCTTAATGCACGCATTCGGAACAGTTGCTGCTTTCTCCTCCACACCATGGGGTACGCACTGTATTTAGACTCTATGGTAATGGCTTCGTTGTTCGTTCTGTCTCATCGCCCGTCACGGGTTGGATTATAACAGATGGTAGTGGAGGGCGGGTATCGAAGTCGTGAAGTGCTGACGTTCCAACCCTGAAATACGCGATGTGAGAAAGTTAACCGCATCTTGTTAGGCCGTAACCGCAGACCGTCCATAGGCGTTCGCTGTACGCGCTGTGGCGAGCGAGCGAGCACAGTGCACAATGGCTTGGAATGGTTGACCAAATCTAAGGCTGCCGTTCGTTGAGAACGTTTATTCGGTTATGCACAGCAGGGGATGACAATAATAACACAGGAGGGAATACAGCCGAGCGGTGCGCTCGCGGCCGCCAATCAAATCGTAACCAGTGGCAGGGGGGAGACGCGTATAATCAATTATGCAGATTCGCTGGAGCGTGCGTGCGGTGGCGGTGACGGTGGCTGGATGCAGTAAACTCCCGTATTTCCGGCCTCGATCATCGCCGCCTGGGGGCAGCGGCGATTTCGATCTCCAGAGGCCCGTAAGGGAGTCGTGTTTACGTTCGATACATCGCCGGGGCCCTCTTCCGCTCGCCTTCGACTCCTTCGTCGCGCGACGGCCGCGTCTACTGCGCTTCGAACGGATCGTCCGGACCTTTTCTACTAACGCGGAGCGTGCGAGAGGCGTGTATAGAAAACTCTACAGGGGAGACGGCTGTGTGGAGGCAATGACGAGGAGAGAGTAAAGAAAGAGAGAAGGATCGGGTAGGAGGGAAAAGGAGATGCTGCGGCGATCCGCGAGCGGGCCTCTGTGTGCCTCGTTCCTCGCGTAGCCACTCGCGTTGTGTGGGTAATGTTTTTGCTCGAGGGGAAATGGTACCGCGTGTGTGGTCCCGCGTCGTCCCCCCCTTAGCCCCCTGAGATGGCACATCGCCGTATCCTAGCAACGTAGAACGCCACGCCGATTCGGCCAATCACGAGTCAGTCCCGATAGCTTCGGCCGAGCTCGGCTCACGTCGGCCGCGACATCATCGGTACGCGCAGGGACGTGCCCTCGTGCCGCGAATATTGGGATTCACGGGGTTTCTGTTATGAAAGAAACTTGAAATTTAATGTCCAACAACCGTTCTTTTACTTAAACATCTTTACATTCCGTGTGTGTGCTACTGCAAAGAAAATTTAAGAGTTATTAACGCAGTATACTTCACGTACACTGGGTTGCAACAATAATGTAAATTCAGATAATCCCTTTACATTTTATACTTTATAACAGTTTCTGTGACGTTTCCAATTATACAACAGTATTTAACTTGAAACATTCATCGCCGCATTGGAGCCTATTCGGAATAGGAGGTACATTTACTCAGAAATTATTACATCACCTTAAATGCATTTGTTACGAGAAGATTATCCATATAATTGATGGTGCTTGTCGTTCTATTTTCCCAGACTTATATTTAAATCGCGGAACGACGCGATGTTCCTTGTTTAAATTAGGCGCACTTCGGCTCGGACGTGGAACACAGCCCTGAATGTTTGTGCAGCTCCGATCTCGGCGAGTGGCGCCGTTGGAGGGGGGGCCGTCAACTATGGCCGGCGCAGAAGGCAGGCCACGAACGAAATGTGGCAGCGCGTTTCGCTTAGTACGGACTTAGACTGCTCTAAGTGGCGGTCGTGCACGCCGGTGTCCAATCCAAGACGACGACGACGACGACGACGACGACGTCGTCGTTACAGAACGCGTGACAGAGAGACTCCCAGACTTTAACGTTAGCTACCAGCTGCCCTCGCCTGGACCGTGGAGCACTCTCGTCCTCTCACTGTCGCCTACGCCACCCTGCGTAAACCGGATGCCCGTAACAGGCGCGCCAATACGAATTCGGTTGCCGCGACGGATCACCTGGACCGATAGTGTGAATTACCGAAACAGATCAGAACCGTGCCGAGTGACAACGAATCGTGACAGTGACACCGAAGTGCGCGTGGCTGCGTGCCACGCCAGTATCGTGCCGTCGTTTAACAGAGACACCACTACATTTTGCCGTGACTGACGTGCTGTCGTCCGTATTTCATTCCCGTTCCTATGACACGAGACGGGGCTACACGGCCTCTATCGAGCATGATACGAGTTTCCCGCGAAAACAGCCGACGATCGTCGTCCCGGGTTGTCGCGTGATATTTCAAAACAAGCGAAAACTCGCGTGTGCGCCCTCGTGCTTGTCGGCGGTACCGTGAGTCCCGCGAGAGGGAGATACAGAGGAGCGAGAGAAATAGAGAGAGCGAGAGGGAGCAAGAGGATCCGCGCATCGGGCGGAAAGGGCGAGAGAGAGAGAGAGAGAGAGAGAGAGACGGAGTGTGGACAGAGAAAGAGACGGGAAGAAAAGACGAATCAGAGAGTGGAGGGGAGCAGTCACGTATTTACTCTTCTACGGTGGCACGAAGCTAACCTAAAAACCGATTCTCGGCCTGTTTTGTGCGTACGCCATCGATGGGCACGATACGGCCGCGCATGCGCGGGACAGGTTGTGCCTACCTCGTGCGCGAATTTCGATTACTGTGCTGGCGGCACGCGTATACGGCAGGTCGCGAGATCGCGCGGTAAACAGAGGGAAGACTGACCGTCAAACGTGTGTTGTGAGATGTGTTCGTGCGAGAATTACGTGTAAGCCCCGCGGTAACAGTGAGTGTGGTATCGGTTTATTTTCGTGTACGGTGTTGCCCGTGCTTCGTTTCGAAGTAATCGGGGAAGTCGTCCCGGCGGAGAAGTATTATTGCCAATAATCCTACTGCGAGTTGTGCCGGGGCGAATGCATGACGGATCATGGTTTCTGCGTCCGGCCCCACAGGGATCCTAGCGGGACGCCCTTCTGGTTCCCAGTGCCCCCAAGGTTCCCAGTCGTCACAGAATGGAAGTGCGTCGAAAGTACACAGCGAAAAAAATGTCAAAATCAGCCTGGAAGACGCGAAACAGCGGCACGAGTCGGATCTTTACATCAGGCCGAGTTGGACCGATGCGGCGATAGCGTTGGATCAGCTCGAAAAGGTATGTTTCTCTATTCACCAACTATGCATGCATAGCTTTAAACTAGTCATAAATTCACCCCGAAATTCAGTATATAGATTTAAGTGAGTATTTAAGTGAGGTAAAGCTAATGCAAAGTTTTGAACGTGAAACATGAAGTTAACGTTTTGTTCTAAAATGGCGCGTAAATTTGTAGTGATATGACTGTTCTACTTGAGTATATTTAACTGAACAGATTTTCGTTTATTTATAGTTTATTTAGAAAAGATGCTTACTTATGTAATGTATAGACATTTTCTCATTGGGAAATGTCTGTTTTACACTTTGTGTCATTCATCAATTTGGATAATGGTAATTGAGAAATTGTTCTGTGCCAACATCACACATACTCCGCTAGGTGGCTACGAATAGTAGTAATTCTTACTAGTTATTCATCAATATCATTCCTTTGAACAGTAGAATTCTTTCGTTTTTTAATTTTAATATTCTAACGATTGAGGTAGAATTTACCACATTGACAGTCTTCTTGTTCCCATATGTTCGTCTCTTATCTTGCAACCGTCGTAATTCAGTTTGAAAACACACCATAGTAACAAATTAACAAAATTTGACAAAATAGGAGTTGCGATGGAATATAAATTATACATATACCGCCGTTAGTAGCATCCAAACTCGATTTTCTCAAAACTCCATATGAACGATGTTTACAAAAAATCGTCCACTGTTATCAAAAGAAAGAACTTTACTTCTTCCTACATATATTAGTATACGAGCAAACGAAAAGTGTTTTGGCTCGCGTAGATCTCTCTACAGAAAATTATATTCAGTGATGGTGTACGTTGTTAGTTTACCCTGATTTGCATGATAAAAACAGGGAAACATGGTAGAATAGTAGATCTCGCGAATAAATCCGACGTTTCCGGCGATCGGTGTTGAGATCTCTGGTAAGCTTCCTATCGTGATGCATCTGATCGATGAAATACAAGTTCTCTGCGGCCGCAGCCTGTCTCCCTCTGGTCAGTTACGCTAACTAGACGTAGATAATAGCGTGATTGCACGCCACTTCGTGAGCCCCCCGTTCGCCCAGCTGGTATAAATTCAATGTAAATCATATCGCTGGATTACGGCTAACTATTGCTGCTCATACTCTCTATCGGGTAGGTATTACCTACAACTCCACGATAAACATAATTCGTAGTCAGGTGACTGCTGTCCCTCCACTTTAGATTCTTTATAACGTCCATCGTATAATTCAATGAATCTGTGGGCATTGCATCTTCCCGGTACCAGTACAATATAGCGTTAGTAATTCTTAAAGGAAAGAAACTTGGGTCAATATCGAATACCGAATAAAGAAATAGTGACCAGATTTCTTGCACTCCATCGAAAGCCATTTCTATTGAGGTACCCCTGTAACCGCAGTGCAGCCTTCAAATGACCTTGACAAAGAAAGCTCAAGAGAACATGTTCCGTCGTGGGTACTAGGGACAGAATAAAAGAAACGTTCAAATCCTGCGCCCCTCGGTTTTATCAAAGCATTTCGAGCCACCCCTATTTCGAGACACCTCGCCTGAACGGATCCTCCGTTTCCCCTGATGGGCGTCGCGGATCGGTCAGATCCTTTGCGTATCTCCTTAAGGGTTCGTCGAAAACAATGCTTCACCGCTGACGAGAAGGAGCATCCATGTTTCGTTGCACACTTGGGACGTACCCTTTCCACGAACGCGCCTCTCTAAATTCCCCAGCAGCTAGCTGTAAACTTTCACACACGCGGGTGGTCCCGGGGACGTGTTTTCGAAGGTGAGTGGGCCTTTGAGGGGGCAGGGGGGCCGTGAGGGACGACGTAGGAAAGACAGAAGGAAGGTTGAAGCATAGATCGACGAAGGATCGACTTCCTGCCAAGGAATACGCACCCTCCTTGTTTTCTCTGACACGGCCCTCTCGCTCCCCCTTGGAGGCATCTCTCAGCGAGGACGTCGACGATCTGGGAGGCGCGAGAGAGAGGGCAGTGTTGCGACACAGAGATCGTCCCCTGTGATCTTTCCATCTCGAATGCCAGGCAAAATGTGCGTGGCACGTGAACCGGGGGCTATCACCTTTCTAGACGACACGAAGAGGCAGGGAACCCCGGCGCGCTTCCGACAGCAGGCCTTTTCTTCGGCTTTTCTGGGAACGTGGGGGCACCCTTAGCGTGCCACGGACACCGTCTGTCGCTCGCTTTCCCTCCAAACGCGCCGTCTCATTTCCCATTTTCGCAGCGCGCCGTCTTCTGTTTCTCCTGGATCCGCGACTGGGGATTGTGGACTTTAATGATGCGCGATTTTTAATTGATATTTGCCTGTCGATATATCAATATTTTTTTATCGATATTCCAAATACTAATAATTACAGGTGTCGATAATTTTGGTGAAAATATCGATAATTTTTACTGCACTTTCTTTCGTTCAAGCCAATTCAAGATAATAATTCTTGAATTATTATATGCAACTAATATTCAGTATTTCCTTTTCACACTCTTATATTGAATGATGCCCACGATGTTTATTATTAAAATATAAATTCTAGTTTGCTTTGTAAATATGATTTGAAAAGTAAATTACTTGTTTTCATTTTAATACTTTGAATCTTAATTTAAATAAAATAATTTCTTAATAGTATATAACAATTTTTATCTTAGAAAATTGTTTTTAATCCAAAATGATATTCTCTTGAATATATATAACACATTTTTCTATTGGTATATTGATACGATCTTTGTATCGATATTGAACGAAAAAATATATATCGATAAACATTATCGATAGTTGGGATCAATATCGCACATCCCTGGCGAAAAATTGATTTGTGGGGGTTTTGGTGTGTTTCGCAGGGGCTGTAGCTCACTTTAATCACTTTGTCTAAGTAGTCTGGAGGAATTTATCGCGTTGTACAAGTTAAAAGAAAGAACATTCTCCGGTTGAAGAATTGTAAGTGAGAATTTGCTTTCCTAATTGTACGTAGTCGAACTTCTAGTATTCATTGGTACGTCTCCTTTATCTCGGGAGGTTCCTTCCGTGTATTAGCATGCCAACGATAACAACACTTACTGCACAGAGAGATTAATCGAATAGTGGACCAGCGTATTTACAACGATGGTTTCCAAGAACACTCGAATTACGTTTACACAAGTATTCAATGACTAAATATTTTAAAACCCGGTCGTTGTGTTGCTTACAAATGAAACACAAGGCGAGCGATTCGATCTTTGTAAGCAGTGGAGTTATGCATCGACTATTTAGAACTAGTGTAAATAAGCAACTGCATCTTCCATTTTCACGTTCCTTCCAAACATCCCCTTTAATAATTGTAAATCAGTTTCCCCGTAACTCTACATATTTTCCTAGAATTCTTTCTACTGTTTTCACCCTCCTGAAGCAAAAGTACTTTCAAAGCATTATACTCAATTTCTTCCAAGTCATCTTAGTTACTTTCATCAGAGGTAGTCGTAATTTTTATTTAAATAAAAATATGGAATAACGAATAAAAGTTAACAAAATTATTCTTACGTGTCGAATAATGCTAATATAGGATAAACTTTATTTTATAAATAATATAAAGTTAAAGTAACTTTTCGTCGATCCGTTATTTAAATAATTTTTTATGTAGTTAATGCCCAACTCTGATCCACAAACACAAGATAGTGCATCCTTCATTTTCTTCTATAAATTGCCCCGCTCTCCCTTAATTGTGAAAAAAAAAAGCCGATCACCTGGTAGCTTTGAACAGTTCCAAGTATCGCTGTCGCGCACAAAGGAGAAAAGTGGCGCGGAGGGAAAGCGTTGTAGGGTCTAAAAATACGGGTACAGGCGAAATTCTCGAAGCGAGGAGAAACGGAGTAGCGCAAAAGAAGAGCGGGCACACGCGGAGATTACGTACGTACGCGCGCGGTGCACGAGAGGCGCGCCACCCAGGGCGATCGGTGCGAATAAAGCGAACCGATCGCGGGCCGCTTCTCGCTCCCGTTTTATCGTTTTACGCGATTGCACAATTACGGTGCCACCGGCGGCGGCGGCGGCGACGGGAGGTGGTGACACTGCTCCAGCCGGCGTTACGGCAAGGGAAAAAGAAGAAATTCGGGGTCGACGGTCCACTTTTCTTGCCGGGCTCAAAAGGGAGAAGGAGGCCCCGCTCTGCGGCTCGCGTTCATGCCGGATGAGTCAGTCCACGTCTCACGGGCACTGCCCTTACGATTCTGTGTATGCATGCTTGCACGCGTGCACCGCGTCCCGTAACCCTTGCAAGATCGCGCACAGGGCGCTGCCTCGGGCCACTTCTCAATTCTAGACCGGCATTTAGGAAGTCGTTGGAAATGTTATTAAACGTTGGCTAATTTTACAATTTCTATTCTTCCTTCGCGATAGTTCTACAATTAATTTTCGTCGATATTTTGTAAATATTAGATAGTGTAGCCTTCGTGGATTGAGACAAGGATAATTACTGGACAGACAAGGTTTATTGGGATTAGGTTGGAATACATGGTTTGGTCGCTAGGACAGGGCTACAAATTTTAGAATTCAAACGTTGCGTCTCGCTGCGTTTATAGAATTTTACGGGACTAATGCGCATGCGGCACTTGACTTTATTTCAATGAGGTGTCCTGGAGTTACTCTGTACTTTTCCGTTCGATTGACGTCCAGGTATTGTCGCCGAACTCTCCATATCGAACGGGCATTCAGGAATATTCTCCCGTACTTTCCACTCTTTTCTAATGAAGCGTCCAGGAGTTACTCTCCCGTTCGATTGGCGTCCAGGTATTGTCGCCGAACTTTCCATATGGAACGGGCATTCAGGAATATTTTCCCGTACTCTTCTCTCTTAAAACTGGAGCGTCAAATGAGATGCTTTGTACCCTCTCGACTCTACTCTACTGCCGCGTCCAGGAGTTATTCTGTACTCTCCCGTTCGGGAAACTTCTCGACGGTCGGCGTTTCTCGAAGCTTCCTTTTCTGCATGCTACAATAGTAGTTTGGGCGATTTTGTTTGTATGCGTGGTTGCATATGTGCACCATGACGTGACTTGAGACAGTTCTGAATTATAGGGTGTGCGTTTGGAACGTCGATTGAAATGTTACTAAATGTCGGATAGTATTGTGCCATTTTTATTATGCTTCGCGGTAGCTATCTCATTAATTTTCAATGGTATTTTACAAATATTAGATAGTAGTTTGGACAGGGTTGCATATGAAGGGTAAGGGGAAAATGCCGAGAATGTCCATTTTTAGGAATTCTGCAATGTACATATGAGGCAGTCAGAACAACAATGGACCAACCAACATTCAAAAAAAAATTTGTTTTCCTATTTTATATGGTTAGTAAAACCTATATTGGAACAGGTTATTGCTACTAATTCAATTTCGAAAAAATTGTGGGTTAATTCGTTGTTGCTCTGACTGCCTCATATAACGTATTTTATTGGTGGCAACTGGGGCCACAGAACTGTCGATTCGTAAACGGTTATAAAGCAGAAATGTCCACATAAGACAACGTTAAAGATTTGGTGTACTCGTTAAAAGCAGCGAATGCTTTTACGTCCACCCATCCACTGGAACAAAACAAGGAATGTCCCCAGTCTTCCAATTTGCGCTATGAATTTCTGATTGGTGTAAGCTTGCACTACGTCAGGAGCCCTCGGACGTCACTGTCTTCTGTCAGTTCTAAATTGTAGAGATGTGCATTTGAGAAGTTGTTCAAAATGTCACCTAATTTTGCAATTTCTATCCTTGCTCTGCGATAGTTTTATAACCAATTTTCACTATATGTTATTCTAAATAGCACGTTACCTTATTCCCCACTTCCATTCGCTTTTTTAACCCTTCGTGGTCACAGGGGTCGAATAGACTCGCTTTTTAACTTTGGAGCTTGATACCAGTAAGTTCCTGGCTTTCCTAGATTTTTTGGTACATGTTGTCCTTTCATTTCTTACTAAAACGCAACTATTCCATATTCTACAGTGTTCAAAGTGTGTATTATAATTTTTGGGACTCGATTAGACTAATACAGTCCGTACCACCGCGGAACTTTACAGAAGTGTGACCACGAAGGGTTAAATAGATTAATAATATGTCCTTCGGAACAGTAACTTTAAAAAATAATCATCTATCATTACATTGAAATTACACAGTGATTTTACACTCAAATCACAAGCGTCCACATTTAACTCGCATTCTTCTACGTGGAAATACTTATGGACAAACATAATCCCTATTCGCAAAAGTTCCAACGTAAATACCTAACCGCTGAATCTGGCATACATACACAGACGGGAATAGAGCGTGCCTTTTGTCCCTGCTCGCCTATGCCTAGCTACGTCTAGCTACGTAGAGGCTTTCTTGCCATTCTTCCGGGCCGAGTAACCTTGATCTTGGTGGCGAGTGAACGTGAACCGGAAGCGCGCGTAATTTCTTTCACGTTGCCCGCGTCGATAGTATTTATGCACCTGTGCACGCTCGCGCGCGCTTATGCATCATCGCGAGAATCCACTTACTCCAATTTGTTTACCGTCCTCGAGGATGATTCAGTTACAGGCAACGACCTCGACCTCTCCTGCACCCACCACCTCCTATATGCAATCGTCCGTTCATATACGGTTGCGTGATCGTGTTCCCTATAAGCATCGCGGCAAGGCAGTATATTATCCTCATTATCTATTCAGTGTAAAACATTCTCCTTTTTCACCGAGAACGACAGACGAGAAATTACATTTCTCACTGCTCCCCTCGATCAATGCGCGCTCTGCTTTCAATTCAGTGGAGACGCCACTTGACTCTCGGCCCATAAATTTGGAATATTTACTGCGCCTAATAAAACTGTGACGCTACGAATCGTGCAGCCCTTTAAGTGCATTTTAAATGTCCGGGACGCGTGATGATTTGGAGATTTAACGATAGGGCGTGACGTTCTTGTTGCATAATTTGTTTCAACATAATTTGTGTGCGATTTTATTTTAGTATTTAAAATTTATTTTGCGATTTATTTTGGTCCCTGTTGTTAGCAGGATAGTTGGAACTGTTGGAAGAATTTTTCTAAGAATATTTGTTAACTTCATTATGATTATCTACTCCGCTTTTTTAATGTAGATAAGTGTTTCTTGCCCAGGAATTTGATACTTTGCGTTGGAAGGCGATATTCATATAATTCTGTGTTTCTTTTATATTGACATTTTATCGAACGATTCGGAAGTGGACGTAGATGATTTTTTAAATGTCTGGCGACACTGTAGACTCAAGGAAGGTTAATCAATTCACGCCTTTCACGAGCAGAGCGCAATTCACGAGCGTAGTTTCCATAAACTGAGGAACACGAAACTCAAAACTGGTTTAATAAGAAACATTTTTGGCATTTTAATCCTTTCCACGATTTCTGCTACGCAATTAACTCTGCATTCATAATCCCACACACTTCAGATGCTAATATAGGTATTTATCGAACACATAACTCACAAAAGAACTTGTTGAAATTTATATAGGTATCAAATATCTTGCTTACTGATGAAGTCATTCAAATGAATCTTCCTTTGATAAATAAAACTTCAATAGGTAATTGAGCTCTAAAATTAATCTCAGTGTTCCACTATCTGCCGTCTATTTTGGAGTAAACTTACTCTCCCTCCTCTCTTTCCCTTAAATTTCCAAACTATTCCCCGATTTCTCAAAACCTTTACAACTGTACATCTTTTAATTACAGCAGAAACTTTTAAATACCAGTTTCATCTCGCGATAAATATAACACGAATTCAAATTCAGTGTCACTTGCGATGATACACAAACAATCGTGGAATCAGGCGTACATGAAAGCGACAGATAAAGCGCAGAGCAGACAGCGGGTCAACGGTCGGCTCGAAATTGAACGCGTTTTCCACGAATCGTACGACAACGAGAACACCCGGGGGGACGGCCAGATGAAAGATAACGACAAAAGCTGCACCGTACTATTTTATAATCGCATCTTAATTTCTGGCAGCTGAAATCCCCTTGGTCCCCGAGCACAATGCCGTACATTCACGCACGTTGCGTCGGCCCCGTCCATTCGAGTGAGATTAAAGGGCGCCGACTCTACGTGTGAGGCTTTTACACTAATAATACCTACGAAAGAGGGCCTCGTAAACGTCCAGAGGGTGGAGGCGATGCCGAACGGAGTGCACCGCCTTTCCTCGGCGACGCTCGGTCGCACGATACTCTCAGAAACTCGAATCTGCATGATTTTCATCCACCAAGCGCTACTTTTATTGCGTGTAATGACACAAATTATTCTTTACTTCCTCGAGCGGCTTGGTGCTCGAGTTAAGAGGGACTCTAGTTCAAATAGAAGCTGTCCGAGGATTTCGAACATTCGAGTAGCATGAAACCAAACAAACAAATAAACAGAGGAGTAGAATATATAATCTGCAATTCCCGAAAACTGATAAACTACAGTTTGGACGCCGCAAGCCTCGACTACGGTTTAAACCAGAAACATTGCATCATCTCCCATCAATCACTGCGGAGTCGCACCGAAAGCGTCCGGGCCACAGTTCGGACAAACACTTCTCTGTCGGTTCTCGAAAAGTTTACAGTCCTGCATTGTGTCGCTTTCGATACGTGATGGTCGACGGTCGGCTTTCGTTCTCCTGGGTTCTCGTTAGGGCCGTTCGATTCTTTGGTCCAGCGGCGAGAACGGTCGAAGGCACCCGCGCGAAAGGGATAAAGGGGGAGGACTTTCGCGTGGAAAATCTGGAAACGCGGTGTACACGGATCGCCACGGCTGCTGACGGCGCAAATCCGCCGTAAAGGTCGGTGGAAATAAGTCAGAACGAAATGGATGGGACTCGGGGAACGTTGGGTCGGCCCCGTCCCTTTCATCCTTGCTGAGGGGTACACGCCCCTTGCTCGCTGGAACCTCTTGAGCCTGGACCGTTTGCGTAGGGTCAGTACCTGATTGATGCATCTACCTATCGCTCAAACCTCAGGCCTTTGAGTTGCAGCCAGAACTCTGTCCTCCAGGGACCGACAATTACGAAATTAGTACTCGGCGCTCCTCTGGCGTGGAGCTCCTCATTCCGCAAAGAATGCCGCGAATGTAGGCACGCTGGTCAGAGTGATTAAAGGATTAGTTACTCGAACGGTTGCGTTGCTCATTAAGGTAAGCGGTACTTGCAACGCGATGCATTAGATATTCTCGGCAAATTTTACTGCCAAGCCATCCTTCAAACGATGCAAATTTTGTGGCATGTTTGCGGAGGATAAAACGTGCGATTTTATATTCCACTTATTCGCTGATTTCGTCCCCCGTTTTCTGTGACATTTTGCTAAGCGTTTGTGAAAAGTTTGCTTGATTTCATTTTAGGATATTGTAGATATTATTTATTCTTTATACGTTTGAATAACGATGCAGGCATCTGGAGTGATTGGAAATTAAGGGTGGTGGGCGCGTTGGAGCAATATCTTCTCGACAAGCTCCTTCAGTTTTAAATATTTACGGTGTGTCCCATAGCCGCTCGAAGGAAACTTCTACATCAATGATTCAATTACTTCCCAGCGCACCCAACGAAAATCGCAAATTAGATCAATATGCAGCACCCGCTCCTAAATACTCCGAGCGTCCAACAATTAGTCGCCGGTGGCAGGAGACGAGAGCAAAACAGCTAGTTAACCAGGAAGAAGCGCATTAATCGATACGCGCGCGCGGCAATAAAACCTCGATTACGCGGCCGGTGGATTCATTAGTCTCTTAATAAGAGGGGATCGCGTCCCAGCGGATCGTAGAATGCTCGATCACAATTACATTTACGAGTAAATCGTCCTCGCCACTTATTAAGCGCGCACGGAGACAGGCTTGCCCCTGTCATTAATCACGCACGGGGTGCGCCTCTCGATGCCAGTCGCGCATCAAACAGGAAGAAAACCGGCGGAGCGGTTCCGTTCTTACCTCGTGGCGGCCGCACGAGGTGGAAGCTCGTTACTGGAATCCAAGCCGCGGGCTTTCCCTTCGGGACTAGGCATCGCCTCGGTGGAATTCTTCGGCCG